>CM070654.1:31271262-32694387 GCA_036346575.1 Dendrocalamus sinicus | reverse complement strand
ATGCCTAGCAGAAATCCCTGTTCTCAGCAGGACGCGACTGAAAAGAAAGGCACAATGGTAAATATACTGTGAAGAAAAGAATCTCGAGTCAGGGCGAAAGAAAGCAGCCGGCATCCGGTTCCGTGCCCAGCCTGGCCCCCGTGCCGGTCTCAGCACACCCACACCAGTAGCAGCACGACTGCGTTGCACCACCCTCAATAAAAAACAAAAAGAAATAACCGGAGGAAAAAGAAACCGGGAGTAAAAAAATCCGCTCAACAAAAGCTGCGGGGAACTCGCAGTTTACGCCCGGCCGCTGCTTCCTCCCCCCACGATGCACGGGCGGGACCCACACCGGCCGGTGGAGCCACGCGGATGACATGTGGACCCGGACGCCTTCTCGCCCGCCTGTGTTTTTGTCGCATGGGATTCGGACGGTACTGGGAAATCTGCGGACTTGGCCGGTCCGAGGAATTTGCAGATATGCCCCTCTGGTATCACCACGGTTATAATGCACGACACGTATCACCTGTCGTGCTCTGCGCTACTATAGGTTGGAGCCACCATAATGGTAGCATCTGCTGCGGCAAACGCGGTAGGTGGCAGAACCCCACCAACTTGATGTGGTTCCTGGGTGCAGGAGGAACCTGTTGCGGTACCCGACCGCAGGACCTGGTGCAGTGTGACGGGGTGATCTGATGTAGTATAGCACCGTAGTAAGTTCAATCGTGGTTCCACTGAGCGGCATGTCCTACTATAATTGCTATAGGTGTTATATGCCGCTGCTGTCGCAATTGAGGAGGGGACTAAACTTACAATTTGTTGAAAAGGGATCTAAACCTGCCAAAAAAACCACTCTAGGGGCCAAATATCCAACGAACGCAGGGGATGTGGCCAAAACTGACCACACGATGACAACAAGGATGTCTCATTCTTTTCAACTTATGATTTCTCTCGAATAAATAAATAGAATAATTTCTCTGTCACCGTTTTAAAACAGCTTATCAGAATAACCTTTTCAGAATTATTAGCGGCTATTCTAGTTTATAGCTGTGCCAGTAGGTTTTCCTCGGTTGTTCGATCTGACCAACGAGAGGCGTCCATCCTCGTTTTAATTTTCTAAAAATTTGCTTAAGATAACTTCTTTACTAATGATCTGGCATATTCGTGTTTCTCCACAAGAGAGCCAAGAGAGATTTGTTATTTGTCACGGTCATCCCGGCCTCGTTCGAGGTGGAGCCTGGGAGCGTCCGCGTCCGGCCGGCCGTGGAGACGGCCCCGGGAATTTGGAAGTTTCGAGGAGAAAAAGTTGCACCTGTCCTGGCTCAGGTTGGTTGCAGAGCAGACTTTGCAGGAAACGGCGACCACCACGCGGAAAATTCAGGCTTTGGCGTCCGATTCAACCCGGCCAAAAAAAGCCTCCGTTCTCGTGGCCACGTTCGTTCTAGAACTGGAGGAGGATGAGACGATAGCATGTTGGTTATGGATTGTTCTTGAAATTAATTGCATCCATGGGAATTAACCGGACAACAGTAACCATCGTTTCGGTTCCGACCAGTGTAGCTGTAGCACTCTTAAAAACGGCTTTAATGTTTAGTTAAGGCTTAGGGATGTAAACCTCTAAAGGTTACTTCTGAGTATCCTGTGTGTTGTCTGATCAGATAACTACTCAGAGAATCTGTAAATTGGTATCTGAACTCGATTATAGGATATTACTTCCGTGTGGTAGATAAAATATGTGTCTTATCCACTCCAAACATAATGATGTTTTGGTCCAGAGTCTCTGACAACAACTGTTATATGTTTGTTGCTCACGTTTGTCTCCTGCTGATAACAATCGATGATTAAGCGTTCTCTCTCTGACAATAACTGCCTCCCAAGTCCCAACCAGACACGCTGATTTCATAATACGTCTTCACTGACAGACAATTGACGTCTCTTTATGATATTTAAGGCTGAAAGATGAAAGACAATCAAGGACATTCGATTACGAAATCATTCTCATTCAATTTAGTGTAATTAAGACTAATCTCATATTTTATTAAAAGCACATGTAACTAGTTCATAGAAATAAAGAGTATCCTAGTTCTTTCTTAAGGATTTTAGCTATTTTTTTACATTATTTTATAAGATCGACGACTTCATCGTCGATAGTTTGGGTTCAATCTTGATTATGGATTTTCCGGGATTTTATCCAGCCTATTTGGGTTTGAAGTCTTGAGATAGATGTGCTAGCGTCTCATTAGGACAAGAAGCCAAGAATAGCGGCGGTAATTATTTTTTATCAACGCAAAGGTCAACTAGATAATTGGTGTGCAAAAACAGTCAATTGTACTAGATCAGGTACGTGTTCTGTTCTCATCAGCAGAAAAATGTTTTTGTCAGGAAATGAATACTAGTACCTGAGGCTTGAGGTCCATGCAGGCTGCCATAGTTAGGTCCTGTTTGGATCCCTCCATCTAAAGTTTAGTCACTAAAGTTTAGACCTAAAGTCTCCAAACAGGTGGTCTAAAGTTAGATCTAAACTTTAGCTAACCCCTAAAAAACACTTTAGACCATTAGTCCACCAAAGTGAACTAAAGTGGTCTAAAGTTTTGGGTTCTTAGGCACAAAGACGTGTTTACCCATGCATGTTGGTCTCTCACCTCTCATTTAATGGCTGACGCACGAAACGAGGAGAGGTAGTATGGTCTTTTTGAAACTTTAGTCCTATCCATTAGTACAGGATCCAAACAGGACCTTCGACTAAAGTTTAGTGGCTAAAGTTTAGCCAACTAAAGTTTAGTTCAAAACTTTAGACAACTAAACTTTAGACCATGGGATCCAAACAGGGCCTTAGTAGTAATACATTCGCAATTAGCACTAGTACGGTACGTTTACGCATGCTCTGTT
Source organism: Dendrocalamus sinicus (assembly GCA_036346575.1). Lineage (NCBI taxonomy): Eukaryota > Viridiplantae > Streptophyta > Magnoliopsida > Poales > Poaceae > Dendrocalamus > Dendrocalamus sinicus. The sequence continues at coordinate 32,691,516 of CM070654.1, read as the reverse complement.
GGAACTTGGAAGCAGTTGGTAGCTTTGACACTGTACTACATGCGGAGCACGTTCTTGGTCATGCAAGCTCATCCTTAAAATTTCGATCTGGCATTTGAGATGACTTGTTACACCAATTTGGGACCAATTGGCTATCAGATTGTAATAATGCAATGTGATACTATAAAAGCAATGGCATGCTTCATTTATGCTGTCTGCACTTATGTTTTTCAAATGGTTTTTGAGACAAGGATCAAATGTTCAGATCCCTCGTACTGCAAAAAAGTTACTTTTATACTGTTTCAGCCCTTTAAGAAACACAGTAACTGCAGAAAAAGTTGCTACACAACAAATAGTTGTACAGGTAAACAATGCGACTTTTGCAGGAAAAAAGTGACCTGAATTTCCCTTGCACTATTTGCAAGTTTTCAAGTGAAAGATCTGTCGGTTAGAATACATGATCTTGAAAATGCCGGTTGGCTGCCAGCATCAGGCATCCAGGCATGTGCGAAAAGATTCAGGCCTGCTTCCCGGAGACATGCTTCATCGATCTTGCAATGGCACCTTATCTTGCACACGCTACATGTCATTGCACTCTGAAATAAAGTAACTTTAGGTGAGATGCAATTTGTAACATGAGCTGTTCCTCTTGGATATATTAAAAATGCTGAGCTGAAAGAAGGTCATGCAATCTTCAGTTAAATATTTCACCTGCATGTGGTAAAAAAGGCTCACTTGCACGATTAGATTGTACATGACAATCTTGACTATGTGCTCCGTTGGGCGGAAAAATAGTGGTTTACGACTGAAATTGCACTGTAACTAGCTGAAATTATACTGTAGCTGAATGTGACTTATTTGACGTAATTAAATTTAAAAATAGAAAAAAATATGTTAGCTCATCACGAATAACGCAAATGAATATGGAAAAAAAAAGAACCGGTAAAAAGCTTTAAAAAACCAAAAATTTAGAAAAAAAACGACATTTATAAATAGTGAAAAATAAATCAGAAATTTAAATCGAAATAAGTGGGGGCGAAAACTAAAGATACAGATAGTTAGGCGCCGTACACTTGCTAAAAGCTTCAGATACAAGAAAGCTTAGTCCAGAAGTGAGCGCAGGTCAGCCGAAATTTCTGCGAGCAGTTTAATTCATGACATCGTTAATCATTAGAGAATAGGGTTCACTTCGCAAATCTCTTTCCCTGGGATGGCAGGATTCAATTAGCCAGTGCAAAGTTTCTGAAAACGGACGTCTGAATCGATGCTGAAACGGACGTCTCACCAAACCTCTACAAGGACGACAAATCAACAATTTCCGAAAAAACAAAGGACGGCAAATCAACGTATGAGAAAACAATTAGTTAACCGTGCGTGCATGTGAATTGGTTGACTGGACCAACGCTTCTGCCAACCAAATACCACGAAAATTTGCAACCTGTTGTATTAAACGCAGTTTCAGCGATAAATAACTAATAATTCTAGAATTACAATTGAATTTAACAGCATAATTCCAGTAGCAATGATATGACAAGAGCTCAAGTAAAATGTTTATTAAAGCATGAAATTTCCTCAAGCCATATAAACAAGATATTATACTGATCATTGCAGAGATGTAGTGATAAACAATCTCTAATATATTCATTTGGTAATTCAATGAATTGGTACTCTCAGATGTTGGCTGCACTCAGTGGCGGATCCAGGAAAATTTTTTGGAGCAGCCCCTTCTACATTATACATCTATGGCTAAAAATTTAGGGAGGGCTCCAAGGGTCCGGTAACGGTAGGGGGGCTCGAGCCCCCCCCCCCACCACTGGATCCGCCCCTGGCTGCACTTATTATTAAACAAAGCCCCCATGACACAATGGGTCTAACTACTTCAAGAAATAGAGTGACAATTCTAAATAATCTCCTAGTTTTCAATTATACACTTTATCTCAAGTACTAACAGTAGTTCAACTATTATGATATCAATTGAATTGCACTAATAGAATGAACCAAAGACAAGTTAATACCATGGCAAGTGACATGAAAGCAAGTAATATAATCACTAATTACTCAAAACTAGCAGTTTGCTTCTAAATTGTCACTATTATTTTGATCAGACCACAAAATCAAGCATTGTTTATCCCACGTCTGATCATTTTAAGTCACCCAATACTAGTGATGAATTAAATCAGAGATAAGCATATGGGCATATTCACTAGTATAGCACACTTGATAGATTGAAAATAGCTATTGAAGCCAACAGAAGTACTCACAACCGAGATAGCACTCAAAGCTCACCCTGGGCACGAAAAACCGAAAACCGAGTATCGAACCGAATGTACCGAGAACCGAACCGAAAGTACCGAAACCGAAAATTTCGGTTCCATGTTCGGTTCCAGGTTCTCAGGAACCGAATTTACCGAGGAAATTCGGTTCGGTGCCTCGGTTTACCGAAATACCGAACTACCGAAATATTATGTATTTGTGGCTTTTTCTCTGTATGATTTGGCACTTATTCTATATGAAATCATGTTACATTTATGTCAAAATTGGCTATTGAACTTGATGTTACATGTCTTGCACTGTTCGGTAATTTCGGTAAATACCGAACCGAACCGAAGAACCGATACCGAATTTCTTCGGTATCGAGTTTTTTCAGGAACCGAACGGTACCGAGATTCGTAGGAACCGAATTTGTATGGGTACCGAGGAACCGAACCGATCGGTTCGGTAGTACCGAACGCCCAGGGCTACTCAAAGCTATCTAGAAGTAACTCGACTAGGCACACTGAGAATGATGCCGACCTAGAAAACCAATCGCCGCCGCTTGAACCGCGGTTATCCGATGTGGTTTTTGAAAATACAAGGCCTTCTTCATGCATTGAGGTTCGCCACAAACGCGAAGTCAAGGATTACAGAATGCTGCACAAACGCGAAGTCATGGATTGAATCACAAGTTGATTCGTATTGCTGGACGATTATATTCTGTGGCTACAAAGTGCTCTCACAGCATCCTTTAAACCCTAGCACAAAAGCAGCCATCCAAGCCACTAAAAGCCGTACATCCACACTTAGCCTCTCCCTTCTTTTATATGCTAGAGCCCTAAATCGTGTCCTTATCAAACACGGACACCAAGCTATATCTGTTCCGAAAATCAAGGGACCCGAAACGCTTCCAGACACTGGTTTTCCATAATCTCTAAATCTTCCCAGTTATAGACTCCTTCCATAACTCTTTCAACTTAGCACGTGTCGAAGCCTCCAGGACCGCACCTCCGTAGCTTCTCCACATATTATCCACATTTGATCTCCACCTGCTCTAGCGTGAGCCCGACCACCTCATGGCATCATTGACTACCTAGATCTTAGATTTTCCCCTCCTAGTCCAGATTCTCCTTGTCACTGACTATGATCATCTCCATGCCCACCTGCGCATGCAAAGACCAAAGACCGCATAGCTTCTCTCATATCATACACCTTTGACCTCCATATGCTCTAGTGTGAGTCTGACCACCTTGTGACATCCTCGACCACCTGGACCACAGATTTCCTCCTCCTAGTCCCGGTCCTCCTCGTTATCAATCATGATCATCTCCATGCCCAACCTACACATGCAAAGACCAAAGAACTTTCCTTGGCACAAGTTCTTTCTAACTTGACCGACATCAGTCCACGCACGCATATCACACCCTTGTTCATCCATAGACACAAACCAAATCATCCATGACCTCAATATCTATGTTCTCCAGAAATTAACCTCAGACCACTCAGTAAAACCGATCAGACCGCCATGCCTAAGTCAGTCAAACCGCTAGCCCAACAGACATGAATACTCGAGGTACTCGAAGATCACAAGAATTGAAGCACTCAAAGCCTACAAGTACAGATTGTGGAGCCTACGACAATTGATCGTAAAGCCTATGACTACCGATCGCGAAGCCTACAACTATGATAACAGATCGTGAAGTCGACGACTACTGATCACAAAGTCTACAGCTACCAATCACCAAACAGGTACTGTAGCTCCGAGTATCGACCTTTTATTGTAGTCATGACCATTGACAAAGCACTGTAGCTACGACCACAGACACGATACTGTTGCTACGACCTCTGACCGGTTACTGTAGCTCACACTATCGATCACCGATCACGGGCGACACCCCCGACTGCCGACCATGGTTGTACTCTGCCAATCGAACAGCCCAACACAAGGATACGACTATCGATCGGTTCACTGTTTCATACAACCGGTTCACTATAGCTTACAACTGGTTCTCTGATCAAGGTCATCATGCCGTGGTCATTCAGATGTGATTGTTCTATCATGGTCATTTTTTCGTGGTTGACATACTGAGGTCGTAAACTCTCAAGCTTCCGACCGTGGTAGAAGTCTGCCAATCAGACCACCCAATACAAGGGCGATCAGAACACCGAATAACGATCATGGTCGAAACTAGCCAGTCAGACCACCCAATACAAGGCTGTCAGACCGCTTATCCTGAATATTCCTTCAATTCAAGTTTTCCAAAAGAGTATCGTTCGAAACTTTCACAAATACAAATTTCAATACAACCAAATGTCAATTATTCATCATCATTAAATTCACGACATGTCTATATAATTTAATACTATTCAATTCGTATTCGATCTGTTTCCACCCCACTTGTGCTAGCTATGTAGTGCTTGGCCTTTAGCCAGGCTGCCATGGTTGCAGAGAGTTGATCCAAAGAACACATTAGTTGTCATGAAGAACGCATGGTGATTGAAGTACTGTGTATTCAGCAGTAATAATTCATGATTTTACCATCTTTCTTGGATTCTTGGGAGGAAATGAAGTTTCATAAAGGATTATTCGGTTCCAATGTAGCGGACAGAGAACAAGAATCTAGAAAAGGAAACGGAGCGATGGGCTTCCTCTACACCGTCCATAGTAGGCCGCATACCATAGCCCAAAAACAGAAAGCCCAACAATACCCTCGAATTGAGGCCCAATAAAAGCCCAACTGCTCAGCGTTATCTCTTCCGGGGGCAAACCGAACCGCCACTCTCAGCTTCTCGTGGACCCCGCCACGTGCGCACCTCCTCCACGCGTCACTTCCCGTGAGGCCCCACTCCAGGCGACCAGTCCACACTATATAAGGCTCTGTTTGGATCAGTTTCAGATTCTTAAAAATCGGTATTATTTCAGGCGATTTCTAACCGATGGGGTGTTTGGATCCTAGTTTTTAAAAGCTGGTTTCATTTATGATTGGTGCTAATAGACTATTATACCCTTACATTTATTGCTCTTGAGCAATGCATTAAACGACCATGCATGGTCTTTAATGAGGGTAAATGGGTATTTGTGCCAAAAACTGGCAAAAGCTGGGTATCAACAGCTTCTTGGTTTTTAAGAATCTGAGTAGGTAGATTTTAAAAACTGCTCCAAAAACTGGTCTGTTTGGATCCTACCCAATTTTTAAAAGTCAGATTCTTAAAATCTGGGTGGCTCCAAACAGGCCCTAAGATCCAGCCGCGATTCCATTGCCCTCCGCCTCAGCATCCGCGACACGGCGGCACGAAGAAACCCCAAAACGAGACGAAACAGGGAGAGCAATCCAGAGACGCCTCCGCCTCCGCTCCAACTTTGTCGGCGATGATGCTGCGCGCGGCAGGGAAGCGGCTCCTCGGCGCGGGGCTCCGCCCGGCGGTCGGCTCCGGCGAGGCGGCGCCTGCGGTGGCAGTGGCGCCCGCAGCGTGGAGGGGGTACCACGAGCGGGTGGTAGACCACTACAACAACCCGCGCAACGTGGGGACCTTCGACAAGGAGGACCCGGACGTCGGCACGGGGCTCGTTGGCGCGCCGGCGTGCGGCGACGTCATGAAGCTGCAGATCCGCATCGACGAGGGGTCCGGCAGGATCGTCGACGCCTGCTTCAAGACCTTCGGGTGCGGCTCCGCCATCGCGTCCTCATCCGTCGGTGAGCAAACCTTGCTCCCATTTTCTCCAGTAGATTGCTCTACTTTCAGTTTGCGGTTTTGCTTCATGTGAAATTTTGATGACTGGGTGCTCCTGGGGTATCTGGAATCTGATGGGTATTTGAATGAGCCATGGAAGTGAGCTGATCGATGCCGTAGTTGATAGTGGTAATTAAAGTCGTTAATTATGGTTAGTGTAGAGTTTGATGGTGCCCGAGGCTATCATGGTAATATGTTGGTTCCCTCGTTCAATTTTAGATTTGCAGAGACTTAGGCCCTGTTTGGATCCCATAGTCTAAAGTTTAGTTGTCTAAAGTTTTGGACTAAACTTTAGTTGGCTAAACTTTAGTCGAAGATCCTGTTTGGATCCTGTACTAATGGATATGACTAAAGTTTCAAAAAGACTATACTACCTCTCCTCGTTTCGTGCGTCAGCCATTAAATGGGAGGTGAGAGACCAACATGCATGGGTAAACACGTCTTTGTGCCTAAGAACCCAAAACTTTAGACCACTTTAGTTCACTTTGGTGGACTAATGGTCTAAAGTATTTTTTAGGGGTTAGCTAAAGTTTAGATCTAACTTTAGACCACCTGTTTGGAGACTTTAGATCTAAACTTTAGTGACTAAACTTTAGATGGAGGGATCCAAACAGGGCCTTATATATCGAGTAGTATCGACCCCACTAGTTATCCATTCATTTTTTATCAGCTGAGTGTATCTGCCTAGTTTCCCCTGAGTTTATGGCTTCAAATCGTAATTATGGAATTTCTAGGGATTATAGATAGCTGGAAATGAGTTTTAGACTCGTGTTTTTTGGTCAGTGACGGGGTCTGAGTGTCTGAATTACGATGCTGAGTCATTGCTTGGTAGTCTCCTTTAGTTTAGATTACAAGATGGCTTGTTGCCGATTGGACATTTGCTGATAAGGTTGACGCCGTGCTTTGGTCCTTCGGAATCGTTGAGGCTATGCAATTGCCTTAATTTGTTTGTATTAGTTTTTGGAAGGGATGATTCATCAGGTTTTACGTTGTAGATGTAAAAAATCCCTATATCACTGATTTTTCCTTCCCAATATTCTAGTACATCACTTTGTAGATACAGTTTGTATGCCTTATCCTCCAATGCCACTGGTTGATTGGAGGTTCAACCACCTGATTTGGTGGCTCAGGGACTACAATAGGTGATTTTAGCTTATCATATGGGAACTTTACATCAACATCCTTGGCGGAGATGTCGTGATTGTAGACTTCAAATTATCTTTTTCTTCAAGAGTGAATTCTGAACTTAATCAAATGACAACGCAGCAGACAACAAGAGCTTTCTTTTGCATTGATGGAATATTTTTTTTAAATCGATGTATATGTGTAGCTAGAGGAATTGCCATTTATACTTATTGTAAATTTCTAGCCACAATCAAATTATGTGATGTTAGGCACTGAGATAATAGTTCGCATCCAACTGTTGACAACTGCAAATATCTGTATATTCTTCTTCTTCCATAAATTCAGAAGTTGACAACTGAACTGGACGACTACTGGAGTAACTTTTGTTCACAAGTCCCTTCAAGTTATTAAATTTATCAAACATTAATGTGGAGGAGCCATTCTTTTTTTCAATATTGCTGATTTGCAGTTCTGTGAATGTGCTGATGTTGTTGTACTAATAATGTAAAGAAGGAAGCGTATATGGGGTAAACACTCTTGATTTGTGTTGAGGGGACATTAAAATGATCTGAACTTCATTGTTGGCACCAAATGTTAGTTTTTTTAGTGGAGTGTCAATCAGTTAAACTGGTTTAAGAAGTTCCACTGAAATATGATATCCATGCTTTTAACAGTTGTATAGCTGGCCAAATATGCTATCTGTACTGGCTGCCTAGCTCTTGCAGATCATGATATTGTTCAGTACTTCCTTACTGCATGCCTCTTACGCCGGATGCAATCATTGAGTGTTTATATTTCCTCCTAAAATGTTTTACCTGGTATCATTATTACATAAATTGGAGTATAGAAAGTTTGTCCCTCTTGACTCATCTTTGCACTTGCAGCGAGTGAGTGGGTGAAGGGAAAGCAAAGGGAGGAAGTGGCGACAATCAAGAACACGTGAGTTTTTTCTGTGCTTACTAGATTTACATGCTTTTCGTTGTTTTCTTGTTGATCAAGTTTTTTTGTATTCCATATTGGTTCTCAGCGAGAACATTCATCAATTGCAGCATGGTAATGTAACATTTGAGATACATTACCTGTAGGTTGGAATTGCTTTGAAAATGTCTGTGCGGTTTTATTGATGATATCTATGTGCACTTCTAGTTTTGAGTTCAGTACTTGATTTTGCTAATCTGCTTGCGTCTTGAACTCTTGATACTGATAGTGCATTTATAGCATTAATTAGTGTGCTAACTAGAATTAGTGTTGAGGTGGAAGAGGAATCCCTGATCAACTCGGCTTCGGCTTCGGCTTCTGGCTTATTTTTCACTATTCATAAGTTTCGTCTTTTTCTGAACTTTTGGCTTTTGTTGAGTTTTTGCGGTTCTTTTTTCCCGTATTTGTTTGTATTATACGTAATGGGCTAACATATTTTTATTTTTAATTTTTAAATTTAATTATACTAAATAAGTCTCTCATCATTTCTGATTTTTTTCACCATTCTGATGTTTTGACCATAAGCCACGAGCTTTTCAGCCGAACCGATCACCACCTAAAAAGAGAGAGAAATAGTGTCTCACAATAAGATATTGCTTGAGTACATAATCCACGTCGGCTGTGATCAACTCGGCTTATGACTTCTGGTTCTGGCTTATTTTTCACTATTCATAAATTTCGTCTTTTTCTGAACTTTTGGTTTTTTGTTGAGCTTTTTTGCCGGTTCTTTTTTCCCGTATTTGTTTGTATTATACGTAATGGTCTAACATATTTTTTTATATTTTTAAATTTTTTAAATTTAATTATGCGAAATAAGCCTCTATCAGCTGCAGTTCTTTTTTCAGCCATAAACTATGAGTTTTTAAGTCGAGTTGATCACCACCGTAATCCACAGGAAACATTGGCTAAAACATCCATCGGCGAGTATACCACACTATTTGCTCGACCTCGCTGGCGCTGGCCGCCGTGCTCGTTTGCCGGCCCAACGCTCGCTCGCCACCACCAGCCGTAGTCGCTCAACGGCCGACTTGGGCGGAGAACGGGGGAGGTGGCGGCAAGGTGTCGCCGTCGGTCGGCTTGGGCGGACGACGGGGACAGGGTAGCGTGAGGAGGGAGGGGAGAGAGAGAGAGAACGCGGGGAGAGAGAGGTGAGGAAGAAACATTATAATGATTAGACGGGGCAGGTATAGTTGTATTGGGGTTATGTTAAAGTATTGTGTCCACATGATTTGGCAGTCTAGGGATATCAAACTGCAGTTTTGTATTGAGTTCGCTCTTACTGTCTAGGTCCATTGAATGTAAAATGAATTAAATATATGATATAGTCTAAGATTTTAGTTGCTAAGCTTTTTAATGGTTGGCATTTGGGAGTTTGGGGGACAAAATGAGTTTTACCAGTGTGCATCTGCAAGCATTTTGACCTCCACTCCTCCAGTACGTATGGACCTGTATGTTGTTAGTTGGAACATAACTCTATGCTGCACTTTGTTATTCCATCAACTTAGGCTGCGGCCATTCACCATGGTCCAGCTGCATCCTGACGTCGTGTAGTGTAATTATGTTCCTCGGGAAACTGTGATTCGTGGGTAGATTTTTTAGGGTTGTTTAACTGCTCAATTTTTCAATTTTGTTGTCAAGTTATGGCGAGAAGTCCGCTAATAACCTTCAGGCCTGTGCCTGTGGGCGAGCGGTTGTTTTATGCCATGCTCTATTGCATTATTAATCCTTTGAAGCTTTATTGACTTTCGTATCTTGTTTCTAAGAGAGATTGCGAAGCATCTGTCGCTTCCACCAGTAAAGCTCCACTGCAGCATGCTTGCTGAGGATGCAATCAAGGCTGCGGTGAAGGACTACGAAGCCAAGAAGGCGAAGCTGCCAACGGCAGATGAGTAGGTGCCCCCCATGGAGAAAGCAGCTCGTACTACCTGAAGTTAGCGAAGTTAAAAGCTACTGTAAATAACGGAGGGCTCAGATGTAGCGCCTAATGTAGTGCCGTCCTGTTCTGGTAACACGGGCACACAGCATGTATCATAAAGAAAAAGATGTTGCTGCAGATATCTCGTTCTCAGCAAATAAACTCACTGTGATATTGTGCAACAGCTGTCAAATAGCAAGTGTAGCGCTATGCTGATGCTGTACTAGAAGAGCTTATGGTATGGGGTAGTCGCATTTGGCCAGCTATGTTACCCTATGTGTTTTGAGATCTACAGAGTGCATAATATATATAGGTATCTGAAATTCTGAATATATATCTACAGACTTCAAAGGGCAAACGCATTCTGATCTTTCAGAAGTTAGGCCTACTCAAATCATCTACCGTAAAATGCCAGACGTCGATGAGTGCTGTTGTTCCAAGGGTGTTTAGCCATCCTGGAAATTGCCAGAATCAAGTTTGTTGAGCATCCAATTAATTTCTATTGTGTGTTGGAGATATGCTCATATATGGTATAAGTGAGTGCGCGCGCGTCCGTTTTGTACCCTAAATAAAGTTTGCTGCCACGGTACTGTACTATTAGTTCTGCTCTAGTCCTTGTACAGGCTTATGATGGAGTAAACGTCTAGTCTGCAAGGTTTGAGGCCCTGTTCGTTTTGGTTTTTACAAGTTATTTTTTTACGGTACTTAACTTTCAAACGAAATATTATTTTAAGGCTAGGTCTATTAATTGATTATAGTACACACTATATCAACTTCATTTATATCGACTAAAATCACACACGAGTGTCTCTTCCTACAAGCTATTACTATTCATAAGTTAAAGTTAAAAGTCATAAGTAAAAGCTAATATAAACGCCCCTATATTTTTTCCATCATATGAACGGAAAATGATAGAGCCTACAGTCCCGCTCCAAACGGCTTCAGTTTTTAATTTTTTTAGCTTTCAGCTTACTTAAGGTAGAAGCCATTTGGAACACATAGACTTCTAATTTTAGTTTATTTTAGGTTTTTTTATTTTTTTTGTATTATTGGTGACGATATAACGGGTTTTTTTTTCATTTTTTTCTTATTTTTTTAAGAAAAAGTTTGCATCCGCTACTATGAAATTTCAGTTAAACGCTAAAGCCAAAAGCTAGCTAGTTAGAGCACCACTTGCACATGATGTCTGCTTCAGTTCAGGCACGTATTTTTTTTCCCCCACACATGTTGCGTTCTCGACAGTCTTTTCGAAAGTGGACTACTGCGTTAGAAACGCATGCAGCATTGGATTGTGCGTGTTTGGCGCCTGACCAGACTCCCTATTCGAGCAGGGCCAGTAGGCTAGTGCATTGTTGTGCTTGGCAGAACATAGCCACACTACCGGGCAATGGGGAATGCCAAGGTCCAGGCCTCAAGCCACCCCATACGACGTCTACTTCTCCTTGCGAGAGCTGGCGCTACAAAAACGTGGCACAGCTAGCACGTACTGAAACCACACATATGCTTACACGTCTGCTTTTAGAGCAAGTATTATAAGAGGCTGTAAGCTGACTGTATGCTGAGATGAAGGAGAGAGAAGAGGAGAGAGAAGAGAGGTAGGCTGTAAGAGCAAGTATAATAAGAGGCTGTTAGTAGGCTGTATGCTGAGATGGAGGAGAGAGAAGAGAGGTGGGCTGTAAGTTTACAGCCAGCAGAAGTACAAGAACCAAGAAACTTTTTGAGAGAAAGGGGTGGGTCATACACCTTCAATTTGGCTGTAATGAATGGGGTGATAAGTGGGTCAGTAAGTGTCCATACAATCACCAAGACTGTATTATTAGAGCAAGTATTATAAGAGGTCGTAAGTGTGGTGTATCTTGAGGTGGAGAGAGAAGAGAGGTGGGTGTAAGCTTTACAGCCACCAAGCACAAGAACCAAGAAACTTTGTGAGAGGAAAGGGTAGGTCATCTGACCTTCATTGGTCTGTAACTACTATATGAGTAGGTGAAAAGTGAGTCAGAAGTATTCATACACCATTTGAAGGTCAGATTATAAGACTTGCTCTTAGCCTTGCTCTAAGCTTACAGTCAGCTGAAACACAAGAACCAAAAAACTTTGTGAGAGGAAGGGGTAGATCATACAGCCTTCAGCTGGCTGTAACTACTATATGAGTAAGCTGATAAGTGGGCTGTAAGTATCCATACAGCTAACTGAAGGCTGTATTATAAAACTTGCTCTTATGCACGCATGTGCGTGCATGACGTGTACTGCTGCTGTGGAAACACACGCGTGCGAAACCAAAGGTTAATCAGTTGGACAAGGAATTGAAAGCGCAAGGCCAACCTATACGAGATAACAGAGAGATCGGGCACATTGATCTGCGAGGAACAAGCTGCAACGCGTCAAATGATCCATAGCCGTTTCGGGAGCTGCCGGCGAGTGGCTTCCGAGTTAGGCGTGCCGAAGTTATCAGCTCACGTCACGTCGAACCAGCTCCTACTATATAAGCGTCGATCGCGCGGCGAGCTATCGTACGTTAAGCCGCCGAAGCAACGGAGCGATGCAATATACGGTCGACGGGAGCGGCGGCGGCGGCACGCAGCCGGCGGAGGCGGCCGTGAGGAAGGGCCCGTGGACGATGGAGGAGGACCTCATCCTCGTCAACTACATCGCCGCCAACGGTGAGGGCGCGTGGAACAGCCTCGTCCGTGCCGCCGGTACGCTTCATAATTGAGCTCTTTTACGGTACTTGAAATAAATGTGAAGCATCTAATTCTAAGAGGGATAAAATTATAAAGGAAACATGTGTACAAGAGACGGCGATAACGGTACAAGGAATGAGTAAGTAGCAGACGGCGGCGACACAAAGGATTTATAATAGGTTCAGAGAAAAAGCCAATAACACCTTTATAAAAAAATTAGATTGACAAAAAAGTTTATTATACCCTCATAAACCAATGATCAAATTAAATTTTTACTACTACTCTCTTACTGCTAGTAAAATGTACTGCAAAAATTCTTCCATAATTTGCATTGTGATCCTGTTTTGGTCTCTCCATGTCATGGTGATCAACGCATGACACCCGTTGTACATGTAATATATGGGTACATGGCTGCAGGGAGCTGCCGTCTGGGCACATGGTGGCTGAACTACCTGCGGCCGGTTCTATTCTCCCCTCAAATATGGCCTAAACGACAATGCCATAATTTCGACGATGCATCATGATTTATCTTCCGCTTTTACTTTCATTTATAGACGAAGAGGTATTCTCATTCTCAATGGTCACATGATTCACATTCTCGTAAAGTGATAATAAATAAAGCTTGTCTTGTCGGAAGGCAAGACCAACACATTATTATTAAACACAAGTCTGCATTTGCCATCACCAAAATGGCAATCATAACCATCATCATCTAATTTCGACACACTTATTAAGTTTACGCAAAGAGGGTACATAAAGAACGCCCAAAGCCTAAGTACAAAACCATAATGAAATTCTAAAGAGAGATCTCCAATGGCCTCGACTTCGGCTTCAATTCCATTCGCAACTTTAATTGTTCTTTCTCCTCTTTGTAGGGTCCTCCTCGTATGGAATCCCTCTAATGAATTAGCAACATGAACAGTTGCACTGAGTCAATCCACCAAGTAGATTTTTCATAACTTAAATACAAGGATTCATCTATAAATGTAATGACATCCTTACCATTCTTCAACAGATGCTTGTAAACTCGGGCAATCCTCCGATAGTGCCCTGCCTTCTTCTTACAAAATTTCTGGTGTCTTTGTCTCATGTAAATTGGTTGGGCTTATGAACTGGGAACCTTTCCTGTGACTTAGAAGAGGAGCTACTATCCCACCGAGGTTTCCCTTGTGGTTTGGCATTAAAGTTCTTTCTTTTGTTGTTCTTCACAAGGTTTGCAAAGTCACCTGTGAGGTTTTAAGCCTCTCCTCTTCTTGCACACACATTGCTGAGCTTTTCTATATCCCATTTGTGGGCCGCATGTTGTAATTAACAACAAAGTGTCAAATTCTTTTGGCGAGAGAAGCAAAAATCAAATGAATTAGAAACTCATCCTGAGCCCCATATCCATTGAATTTAGCTTAGCTGCCGTTGTGCTCATCTTTAATATGTGTTCTCTTATTCCACCACTAGAGTATCTCTCATTCACTAGTTTCTTAACGTGGCGTTGTCACGATCAGGATGCGGCCGGACGTGAGGGTGAGCGCGCCGCCGAGCGGTCCTTTGGCGGTGCCGATCTGAGCTCATGCGCGTGGCGACGCGGCGTTTCTTCCCGCGTGCTTGGCAAGGCGGCGTCGGGGTTCAACCACTAGGTCCTCCCCTTTCTTTCTCGACGATCTTGCGTCAGGGTTAGGTTTGGGATTTCTCATCGGGTGTTCTAGGTTTAGAGTTCCTCTTCTTTCCTTCTAATCTCTTTCTTTCTACCCAAAGCAACTAGATCTACTAACAGTACGTGCTCTGATACCATTGTTAGACTCTAAACAGGATCACAAGTAGTAGATCTAGAGGGGTAGGCTAGCTATTCAACATGAACCAAAAGTAATGCGGGTAGATCTAAGAGAGCCGAGAGTAAAGAGAGAGGGAGGTGGTGTTACCGACCATCCAGTGGTCTTGGCCGCGGTGCAGAGGGTCCGCCATGGAGTCGGTGGAGTCGGAGACGTCGGTGGTGAAGTCGGCGGCGGCCGCCTGTCTGTGGCGCGGCGCGTGGCGCTTCTCGTCACCGCGCTCCCCTTCAAGATCGGATTTAGGGTTTTGTCGGTGGGCGAGCCGGCTCCGTTCAACCTCGTGAAGTGCGCGCCGCCCCCACCGGCGCGGCAACATCACGCCGGATGAGCACATGCTCATCGTCGAGCTGCAGGCCAGATGGGGCAATAGGTACGTACGTATAACATCCATACGTCCAGCCGATTCAATTAATTAATTTCCTAAAACTTCTAGTTGATCACTTCAATTCTTCAGATGGTCCAAGATTGCGAGGCACCTTCCTGGCCGGACCGACAACGAGGTCAAGAACTTCTGGAGAACCAAGATACAGAAGAAGCACAAGAACAGGGACAACAATAGTACTACCGAGTGCATGGAGGCTGGCAGGCACCAGAACACGGCGCCGGCGGCCGCCGAGGACCAAGGCAGCAGCAACTCCAGCCGGACAGGCGTCACGCAGGACCATGGCATTGCGGCGCAGCAGCCGAGTAGCATATGTAGCTTGGATCACCAGCAGGGCTACGCGGTCCATGGCGGAGGCACTGCTGCCGGTGCCATGGACGTCCCTTCGGAGTTCCTGGCCGCGTCGAGCGACAGCTTCTGGGCCCTCGAGGATTTGTAGCCGACGGTGCAGTCGCTTCACGGCGATCGCTACTCATTGGATGGATGCTGTCACGGAGCTGGGCTGTAGCTATGGGTTGTTTCGGTGTACGTTTGGTTTGGATTCTTTTGTCAAAACAGGGTGTTGGTTCTTCAAGAGGAGAATTGGATAAATAATAGTACCCATTTAGTACGTACGTGCGTGGCCGGTAACAGAAGAAAAGGCCGGATTTAGCACTGTTGTGCATGGTATTTACAAAAGTAGTCGTATATTCATCGTATTTATAAAAATATTATTTCTGCCGTCCGGTGGACGGATCGTAGTGTCGGCGAGGCGACACGGATGACGCATATGATTTGAGTTCGAGAAGTTATTTAAAGAATCTATTTTAAAAACTGTTCTACTTGTTTCGATTTTCAAAAAAATCAAAAATAAAAAACCTAAAAGAACATAACGTTTTCTCCCTTGCAGAATACAGAGAGCAAGGCTAGCTTCTGCCGACGACCCGGCTGCTCGGCACCTTTGTTCGTGGCACGTTTTCATGAAATTGACTTGTACCACTACGGCACTACTTACTTGTACCTACATGCATGGTCTACGTACGTACCTTAGGTTCTGCTGTTATAAGGACAGACAAAATAACATGCTGCGACATAGAAAACCTGAATGCTACACTGGTGCAAGGCGGCCAACTGGTCGCCCCGTACGTCAGTGGCGGATCCAGTATTTTTAAGATAGGTGTTCGGATTTTAAAGTTAAGTTGTTTGAATACGTCGATACCGTAGCGCACCGCGCCCCCTAAAAACACCGATACACGATATGTGTACGTAGATATAATAAAAAAATACATAAATTACAAAAATTAATGATCTTTATGAGGAAATGGGCGACATAAGGCGAACATAATTATTTGAATTAAACAACAAATTATAGAGATAAATGAGAGTTGTATATCTTATTGATCTTGTCTTTTTTTTTTGCTATTTCCCCATCAGTAAGAACTATCCATCTAAGAGGAAAATTGTATGTTCCTTCCATAGAACAAAATAGACTAAAAAAGAAAAATAAGTGGAGTGGGGTGGAGCACACCTAGATCTGAAGAGAGGACGATGACAATAAGTTGGAGGTGCTACTCAATTCCCAATGCCAAGCCCCCTCCCGGCTACCACGCTGCTCCTTTCCTGTCGTCCACTCCCTACCTCCGTGTTCGTTGTGTTATTGCCCACTTGCACGCGACATCTCTCTACTCGCCTGCGCTGCGACACGCTCACCTTGCACCACGTGCCGCCTCACGCATGATTGTCGTCACATCATAGCACCACGTCCGCGTCCGCCGGTCGTTACTCGCCTGCACCTCTGCCCGCTCGCTACTCGAAGGCCGAAGCCGCCTCCCACATAGACAGCTACAAGATGAGAAATAGAACAAATGTTATGATTTTCTTTATATCTTTACCTCTTTGGGCGTGAGGACTGATGTGGAAAGAAAATGGGTCTAATGTATTACATGGGCTGCGTGCGAGATACAAGGAGTGCGGGCTGAATTTATTTGTAGGTATAAAATATAGTTTTAACATAACTAATAATATATACATCTAATATACCTATTATATATTTGGTATTTTATAAAAATTTTAGGTGTTCAGCTGAATACCCTGATAGATCCGCCATGACGTACGTTCAACTAATAGCAGGCTGGCAGCACAAATATCAATGTACAAGTATGAAGTCTGAGCCTCGAAGTAGACTAAGGGAATTTGTACTGACTCAATCTGAGGTCAATGTACTAGTAAGTTTGTACTGACTCAATCCATCAGGTTTTTTATGGAAAAGAGGAAAACTGCAACAAACATGAGGGTCAGCACAATTTGGCCCATGAAGAGCCTATGAAGACATGGGCCATCCACTACCGGGTCTTTTCTTTCTATCTATCTTTTTATTCTTCTTTGGAAAAAGCCAATATATAACTAATCAACTTTTCCTGAGGTTTAATTTTCGTCACAATGTCTAATACCATCTAGATTTCGTCATCCAACTGACAAAATAGGAGCAAATGCCATCCGAGGCCAGTTTTGAGTGACGTGGCTGCCCCACAACTAATTTTTCCATGTCATCTACCACTTCATCAACACACCAGTTTTTTAGGGTAGTTTTGAGTGACGTGGGTGTTACATCACCAATTTTTTCATATCATCACCACACCAGTTTTTTTTGGGTAGTTTTGAGTAGCGTGGCAGCCACATCACCAGTTTTAACAAACAGTATTAAACATCGGGGACGAAAATTATACCACAATAAAAATTGAGGGACCAAATATGTATTTTTTCCCCAAGAACTTATATTATTCATGTAAGAACCTGCGGACCAAGCAACCTACTTTGTTTACAGGTTAGCCTTACGTCGTTGAGCAACATGTGCACTACAGTAGTACTATTTTTTTTTTGTTACGATAGCCTGCAGCTTAAGTAAACCGTACGTTAATTAGAACGGAGCATATCACCCGGGCAACATGGCGTCAATTACGCCATGCAGCTCGAACACCACAAGCATTGTATACCATGTACCAAACAAAACCAGGAACTGCTAGTTTTTCTTCACCTTCATCCCTTTGCTTCTAGAGCAAACTCAACAAGATCCTTTGATCACTGTGGTAGGTAAGCGATAAGAAGTGCAAGTGCAAGCAGCAGGATGGATAGACAAAAGTAGAGCATAAAAGGAAGGAAAAGAGAGCAAGAAAACAGAGCAAAAGCATAAGAAAAGCACATGGATTCTTTCCTTTGATCCAGCTTGCATCCTATTCCCTTCCGTAGCCTCCGGCCTCCTCATCCTCCTCGAACCACCGGTCCACCACAGCAGCCGCCACGTGTCATCCGACCCCACCAGCTCCCTCGTGGCCCACTCACCAACCGACCGACCAGGTCTCCCCAATCGCTGACAAGCGAACCGAAGCGGAGACGGGCCCACTTGTCGGTTAGGTAATGGGCCGTACCGGCCGTCGCTTGCGTATCTCACCGTCCTTTATTTCCGCCGCCCCAGCCAGCTCGCACCAGAAGAACTCCAGGCGCAAGGGCGCAGTCATGGCGGACGGCGACCGCCACCGAGGCGTCGACGCCGTCGCCAAGAACCTTCTAGAAGATCCCGTTGCAGCCACCGATGCTGTTGCTGCCTCCGATGACGACGAGGAGGACTTCACCTTCGCCGCCGTCCCACGGGTGGCTGGTGGCGGCGTGTTCTCTGACGGTCGCATCGGCCCCGTGTACCCCGTCTTCGGTCGCCCGCGGTCGCCGCCGCTGGAGGAGGAGGACCCCGACACGGCCACCGTGCGGGTGCCGCTGGGGCAGCTGCTGCTGGAGGAGCGGGGCTCCCCGTCGGGGCAGCAGGAGGACGGCGAGCTTGAGGGGGTGCCCGCGGAGACGTACTGCCTGTGGTCACCAGGATCCTCCGCGGCGGTGTCCCCGGCGCGGTGTCGGAAGAGCGGGTCGACTGGGTCGGTCCTCCGGTGGCGCCAGCGGCTCGTCGGGCGGAGCCACAGCGACGGCAAGGAGAAGTTCGTGTTCTTGAACACAAGCTCCTCCGAGCGTAAGGGGAGGTCCGGCGAGGGTGGGAGCGGCCATGGCTGGAGCTATTATGGGAGAGGCGGCGGCGGCAATGGTAGCGGCCGCAGGTCGTTCCTTCCGTACAAGCTGGATCTTGTCGGGCTGTTTGCCAACGCCGGCGCGTTCCGGCGGAGCTATCACCCGTTCTAACGTAGCGTCTTCTTGTTGACCTTGTGCTTTCGTGTCAGGTGTGTTAGTAGTGCATGATTAGTAATTCTGGTTCTCTCAGTAAAAATTAAAGAAGTGTAACAGAGCTTTGCAGTAGCAGTATATATTTTTGCAGGTTTTTCTACGAGAATAAGGTGTTTTGGATCTTTATTTTTAAAAAAAACAAATTCCTTGCAATTTAAACGTCAGAATTCAGAAACATGCAGCCCATCTTGCACATCACAATCGGTGACAAATAAGAATGCCTGATGATACATGAGAACATTTTCTGCTTAGCAGCTGAAACCAATATTCAGAACACATCCAAGCAAAGCAATAATGCAGAAGCATCAGGCCTCTTGTCTCCAAATTATGGACGCAAGTAATGCAACCTGTAGTTGCGGCGTGCCTGCTGTATGATTGTGCATCTTACCCGCAAGGCTAGAAGGCTCCATCAGATCAGATGTTGCGCATACAGGGACAATCGCTTTCCATCTCTTCTCACCAGTCACTACTCACAACTTTATCTCCTTTTCCGAACTAATCTTTGGATTAGTGGAGCTAATTAACCCTCTCACTATTCCGTAGTACTCTTTTTCCAAAGATGGACATGTTGTAAAACTAGCAGTGTGGTCAAGCAATTAGAGTATTCGACAATTAGGAAAAGTAGAAGTAGACAAATTGTCACCGAACGAACCGAACCGAACGGGTCAGCTTAGTTTGTCTGGTATTTGGTACGGTATGCAAATTTTTGGTTTTTTAGAGTTTGATTTGTTCAGAAAAACTGGTTGAAAACCGAAAATATCGGAAAATAGACTCAAATAAACCCTTAGTTGAAAGTAGGACCGTAAACAAGTTGAGCTTAAGCGAGCTTAATCTGTCAGGCTTGAGCACGATACAAGTTCAAGCTGAGCTTAAGCAAGCCTAGATCGATGTTCGAGCCTAAGCTGGGCTTAAGCTTGGTTCGGCCAAAACTTAAGCTCAGCTAAAAAAACTCGGTAACTACACTTTAATATCAAAAACTTATACAAAAATATTGACCAAAACTCGAGTAAGCTTAAATTCATCTCAAAAAAGCTCAGGAACTACATTTAACGTGATACCTCTTACAAAAGCTCAGCCAAAGCATGTGCTTGGCTCAAAAAAGCATGGCAACTAGACTTTGACATTAAAAAAACGTGTGGGGGGAAATTGGAACAGGATAAGTCAAGCCTTAACCACACTGTTTGAGCTCGGTAGACTCGCAAGCTTAGGTCTAAACTCGAGCTCGATTTATTTAGAGCTTGAGCCAAACTCAAATCAAACATAAAAGCAAGCTGAGCCAAGGTAACTTGTCGAGCTCAACCCTTTTCTACAACCTACTCGAAAGCCCAATCCAATACTCCCGCCTCGCACGCACAAGACACAGCTGCTGTTCTTTTTAACTTCGGCTTATGACTACGATTTATACCTTTTGGACTATTTGTGAGAGAGTACGGAGTAATATAAACTCACATGTGGTTTTAACTAATATAAATGAAGTCACTATAGTATGTACTTTCATCAACTTATAGACTCCTTCTTGAAAATACACTTTATTTGAAAGCTACGTAATATAGAAATGCAGAAAATCAATTTTTAGGAACTAAAAAACACGTCACCTGCTCCAACGATCTTTCAATGACGAATGGGACCCACTTAAATTTGGCAAGCGCCTGCTGAAGCTGGCCGGCGCCGCATGTGGGCTTGGCCCGAAAACCATGAGAAAAGGCTGTGATGGGCTAAATCGCAGCCCAAAAATACTGCCCAACGTTAAACACTGATCCAACCTGACGCAGATCTGATGTAATCACATCCGTTTGAGCTCTGATGCGTGATCACCGGTCAGGATTAACGCCTCAACAAAAAGGTTGCACTACCACAGTTGCATCTCATGTCCTATCCAAGCCAGCTTGTGTGCAGCGGAGAATTACCGTACAGTGAAAGGTGTTACTGATACGGCTGGCCTGATCTTGCGATAATAACAGACGAACAAATAACCAGGATAACTCAAATATAACAATTTAATCGAAACATAAGACCTCGACAATAGCAATTGAGTCATAACATTCTAAGAAAAATCAACACACACAACCAGCACATAATTAGAGCATGAATTAATTGATCACAACCAATCAAATCTACTAGTTCTTTCAAAAATCAGCGAGAACAATGTTTAGTAAGAACTAGAAACTAAACAATCTCCATCATAAATCAAAATCAATTCTCTATAAAAAATCTAAAATAATTTCATTCATATCATACATAGGGCGCACCTCTTCGTTTTATAGCCTTCCTAAAACAAAACATAAGACTTGGACTCCAATACAAAAAACATAAATTTTCAGTCACCACATTGTTTTCGGAGATAGCGGTCAATTCGTGAGGTTTTTGAGACTGAGGCCTTATCCATTGCGTGGGTTTTAAAATAAGCTTTTCAACAGTCACAAAAACATCCGAATCAGATTCTGTTTGCAAAAGTTATGGTTTTTTAATATGGATCCCTACTGGGTGTTCTAAACTGAATTTTGATTTGGAATTAAACTCGGATTAGCTTGGAGTGGCTTCGAATTGGAACATAGAAAGTACTTAATCCTGAAGTTCTAGGGTTTTCTTGGGTCTTCAAACTCCTACTTTTCTCCTTTCTTTCTCCTCTTTTTGGCGCACGCACGGCCTATCTTCTTCTCATATGTTCTATTGGTCTTCACCGCGTACCCAATCGTATGGGATAGCTTCCTTAGAATGCATGGTTTCTCTCTTTTTGGTTCTTATGCTGCCATGTCCTTACTCCCTCGCCCCCCACTGGTCACACATGTTGTTTTGGTGTCCTCCACTGTACCTTACTTTCCACTGAACACCGAGCTTCCTATCCATACAATTACAAAAATATAAAATAAATAGAGATTAATTAGGTGTTAGTACTGTCGTTTGGACGTCCTCATCAGTTACGGCACCAAGTGCTGGCTGTGCTGCGTATAAGTAGAGCCCATGGTTGGGGCTTGAGAAAGGAGCCGAGGAAGCCACCCGTAATATGGGACGCGCGGCAGAAGGTGAAGTCTGAGTAGAGCAACGAAACTAGCAAGAACATGGACGATGACTTCACCTTCGCCGTGGTCCCGCCTCTAGCAGGCGACGGCATCTTCCCCGGCGGACGCCGCATAGGCCCACCGTACCCGGTCTTTGGCCGGCCGCGGTCGCCGCCGCGTCGCCGGCCTCCGGAGCCGGAGACGGCCACCGTGCGGGTGCCGCTGGGGCGGCTTCTGCTGCTGGAGCGGGGGCCGTCATCGGCGCAGCGGCCGGACGACCACCACAGCCGCGATCACGACGGGGAGCCGGCGGAGACGTACTACTGCCCGTGGCGTCCCGGGTCGCCGCCGGCGGTCTCTCCGGCGCGCTGCCGGAAGAGCGGCTCCACGGGGTCGGTCCTCCGGTGGCGCCAGCGGCTCATCGGCCGGAGCCACAGCGACGGCAAGGAGAAGTTTGTATTGTTGAGCACGGGCTCTCATAAGGGGAGGAGCGGCGCCGAAGGTGGCATCGGCGGCCACGCCTGGAGCTATTATGCGAAGGGCGGTGGCAATGGCGGGCGCCGAAGGTCGTTCCTTCCGTACAAGCAGAACCTCGTCGGGCTTTTCGCCAACGCCACCGCGTTCCAGCGGAGCTATCACCCGTTCTAACGTACCTTTTTTTCACAGCGTTCGGTTGCTTGTCTGCGTACGTATACGAATTCGGGGAACAAGTTTGTATTATTTATATATATATATATATATATATATATATATATATATATATATATATATATATATATATATATATATATATATATATATATATATATATATATATATATATATATATATATATATATATATATATATATATATATATATATATATATAAAAGGGCAAAAGCTTTTTCAATCATTTTAAGGAGGGAGAAAATCAGTGAAGGTGATTATCACTTTGTTAGAGAGAGTTGCTAAGAAGAAATTGGATGTTTGGTTTGTTTCTCCTAGGATGAAGTGGCAGATATATTTACGAAGTCGTTATCAATCCGGAGTTTTGAATTCTTTAGACGCAATCTCAATCTGTTTAGGAACATTGAGATTGAGGGATGTTAAGCAATCGAAGATATCTTTCCTTTGATGTGTTAGGATCTCCCATTGATCTGTTGGGATTGTATTCCCGTTTGATTACTATAGCAGTCACTCAGTCAGAGACCCTGAGTATGTATTGAAGTCAGAGTGTCTAAGTATGTGTAGAGGTCGGAGCATCCGAGTACGTGTTGAAGTCAGAGCGCCTAAGTGCATGTTGAAGTGGGAGCGTCCGAGTACGTGTTGAAGTGGGAGCGTCCAAGTACAGGGAAGCGGTCGGAAGTCGTAAGTCGATATCGACTGATTATTGTAGCATGGAAGCGGTTGAAAGTCGTAAGTCGAGTATCGATTGTAGAAGTCGTATCCATTGGCTGTGTTAGTGGGTTGCATGTAATTGGTTAGTGGAGTGATTCTTAGGGGTCATGTGCGTAAGTGTAGCCAACTTTCTATCTAGATGTGGGATGTCAAGGTCTAGCATGGAGTCAGAACATAAAGCCATGGCTAATGTCACTGCTAAGACTATCTGGCTTCAATCTTTGTTACAAGAGCTAGGTGTGTTTCAGCCGAGGCCTCTGTCTCTGTGGTGTGATAATCTGGGTGCGACATATTTGTCTGCAAATCTATTTTTTCACACACGAATGAAGCACATTGAAATTGATTATCACTTTGTCCGAGAGAGGGTTTCTTAGAAGAAATTGGATGTTCGGTTTGTTTCGTCTCAGGATCAAGTGGCAGATATATTTACGAAGCTGCTGTCAATCCGGAGTTTTGAATTCTTCAGGCACAATCTCAATCTGTTCACGAAAATTGAGATTGAGGGAGGATGTTAAGCAACCGAAGATATCTTTCCTCTGATGTGTTGGGATCTCCCGCTAATCTATTGGGACTGTATTCCCGTTTGATTAGATGTGTACAAGTATGTATTCATTAAGATGGCCTCTGGCAATGCTTGATCAAGAGAAAGTATTTGAAAGGTATGACCTTATCACAAGTAGTTAAGCGTCCAGGGGACTCTCAGTTCTGGAGTGGTCTTCTGGAAGTCAAAAATCTTTTTCTAGAGAGAAGCAGGTTTAAGGTTAACAATGGACAACAATCGAGATTTTGGGAAGACATTTGGGTTGGGAAGGAAGCTTTAAGGACGAAATTCCCAGATTTGTATAGGATTGTTACAAAGAGGGATGAGACAGTTGCTCAAGTTCTTAGTGCTACACCGCTAAAAGTTTCTTTTAGGAGAGCTTTAGTAGGGGAAAAAAGGGCATCGTGGCTTAGATTGGTGAGGATGATAGTTAGGGTGGTTCTGAATGAACGGGAGGATGTGCTAGTTTGGAATTTACATAAGAGTGGCTTTTTCTCTGTTAGGTCCATGTACAGAGACCTCATGGAAAGGAATTGCACTCCTAAAAGAGTTTATTCGGAAGACAAAGATACCACTTAAAATTAAGGTGTTCCTGTGGTTTTTGAAGAAGGGAGTTATTTTAACAAAGGATAACCTTGCAAAAAGGCAGTGGCAAGGAAGTATTAGGTGCTGCTTTTGTCTTTCTAATGAGAGCATTCAGCATCTCTTTTTTGATTGCCATGTGGCTCGGGCTTTTTGGAATGTGCTAGTCATTAGCTTTGGATTTCAACCACCGGCTAGTGTTGAGATGATGTTTGGTTCTTGGCTTAGAAGTTTTTCTTTAAAGCTTAGAGATCAGATTTTAGTTGGTTTAGCGGCCTTTTGCTGGGCCTTGTGGTTGAATAGAAATGACGCCGTTTTCAAAAGGTCCAATACTCACTCTTTTGTGCAGGTCATTTTCAGGGGGACTTATTGGATCAGGTGCTGGTCGCAATTATCTAAAGAGGAAGAGAGAAGGGAGCTTTTAAGCGGTTGCAAAAGGATAGAGAGAGTGGCGTTGGAGTTTTTCAGCGCGTTTGGTTGGAGCTCTTGTTTTAGATTGATGGATTAAGCCCTTTTGGCTTGTGCGCGGTGCTTAAGTTCTTTTGTATCGCGGTTGTGTTGTAATGTGGACTTTGTTTTGTGCTACTGTTTGGCCGTAGTCATTCTCGTGGAATGATCAAGGCCGGAATTTTATGAAATTCCGTTATCTAAAAAATTAGCTGTACAAATTAGTTAGATTGGTGTGTTGCCTGTTTTCTCCTGTATTTCCTTGTTGTCGGTTATGTACTGTTCACCAACTGGCATATATCATTGATCTCAATGCGCAGAACCATGTGCACTGCTATTGCCCAAAACCTTCTCTGTTCTTTTACCCTTTCTCTACCAAGTTCTTTTCATGGGATTGTTAATTTTGGTTGCATTATTTGTTTGTTGGTAATTGATAACAGAGCTTGTAGCAGTATTTTTACATATGTTATTTAGAATTCTGAATTGTTATTATCCTTCAGTTTTTGTAGCGATTTAAAAGCTGTAGGAGCAGGGCAGAGATATGGTGGCCTTCTTTGTTGTTTTGTTTTTGCAAGTGATGGTCTATGTACGTGATAGCTGATGACCTCTGCTTTGTGTAAGATGACGTCGTCTCATTCTAGCGTTGCATGACGTTAATTGTGCAATATGCAGATCACTTGGCTAATTAGGCAGCTAAATTCACTAATACATCGCATTAGGTGTAGCCTGTAGCTGTAGTGTTTCCTCTTACCCCAGGGACACGAAATCATTTAATCCGATTCAACTTCTTCGACATATCCAGGCAATTAACTAGATTGTTAATTAAGGCCTTTCCTAAAGATCGGACGCTACTCCATACAAGATCAATACACGCCCTGTTCTTTATGGCTTCTAAAAACGGTTTTTGACTTTTGCTACAGTATCTAACTTTCAAATAGAGTATTTTCTCAAGACGAGGTCTACAAGTTAATTGTAGTCATGTTAAAAGCCCAACATATATATCAACCAAAATCGCAAGTGAGTATCTCTCCGTAATATCTGTCGTAAACATCTAAAATTCAAAAATTTCAGCCAAAAGTCATAACTTATAAGCCACAGCCATATCAAACAGGCCCTTAAAATGAAATTAATTGTTCCTTTTTTTTCCACGGGATCCTTCAAATCAAATTCAGTTGATGCGACTAGTAGTTGCAACCTTCTTCTGCTGTTGTTATGCTCGACACCATGGCGTTGCATCAGATGTCGAGCATACAATACGAAGGAACGGTCGTTTTGCCATCTCCTCCACCAACTCTCCTTTTCCAATCTTTACTCTTTGTATCAGTAATGCAAATCTGGTCATCGTGCTATCATGCATCCATGTGTGCCTTCAATAAGCCGCACTACAACACTGGCCAAACCCAACCATGCATACAAAACCCGGTTCTTTACTCCATTTAGTTTCTAATTTAGGGAAAACTAACACGGAAGATCACACAATTAATCAGCTATATCTGCTGGTTTTAACACTTCATCGAATCATCCTCCTTCTGTTTTCAAAGAAGGCTTTGATCGATCGGTCTATACGTACGCTCCCTTCACAAATTCGTTCGCGGCCATTAATTAGCTGAATAGCATAGGTAATTAAGAGTCCGTGTTTCTTACAGCCTACGACCCGTGCTGCCTCCGATATCGACCAAGTATGTTTCGAGGGAGCTTTCCGGATCAGTTAGTGGGTGGCAATGGCTTAAGCCGAGCTTTAATGCGAAACAGACGCTGCTCGCGCGATCGAAGAAGATGGGACGGCACAGCAGGTCAGCTTGCTCGATCCAGCTCGTCAGGTGCGTCGACGCACACATCAGATAACAGCAAGCGGCGGTACGGCGGCGCCTCGGTTAGACGCTGCACCGCTGCAGCGCACGCCATTAATCGCGATCGACAGGAGCGTCAGCTACATCCTACTCCTGGCTGTCGATCGGCCGGGCCGGGTCTCCTAGAACGCAGATATGATCGATCTCGTTGATGCCGTGAGCTTGCGATACGACGTGATGGAGGAATGCGACGGTTTACCTCGCGGCAAACAGGATATGACGCCTGCTGTTACTGTCAGAGACTTGGAGCAGCCGGCCGGCCGGCCGGCCGCCGAGAGGAGAGGAATTAACGTGTAAGCAAGGAAATGGAGATGCTGCTCCGCAGGATCGTTTTCCGGCACGGCCGTCAGGTGCGGACGCTTTCGCAAGAAGAGATGTGATGTGAGCAGCGTCGTTCGTTTTGGGAAAGGCTGGCTGAACTGAGGATGCGTGTGTGGTCCAAAAGTCGAACCAAGCTGCTGTGATTGGTTAGTGTCATGGATCATTTTGGCTTTGTACTACTCACTGTTCTATGGTAGAAACCGTTTGTATGGTTGCTACAATCTACCGTTTCTCGTTGGTCCATCAAAAAGTTGCACGAATCTAAAAGCAGATAGATACCTACTGGCTCAGGTGACGCTGACTGTTCTGGATCACTGTTCAAAGCTGCCAATTAAATTTATTTCTTGCTCCGTATAGTAAGATCCTACGTTCTTATGATTGTATGGTACCATTTCGGGCTCGATCTGACATAGGACCTTAATTATGCAGGATGTACAAAATAATGGTCCAGGTATTTTTGTTTATAGTTACCATTTTCGAGGTACAATCCTACCGACATCCTGCGATACAATGTTAGGACCTCAATACTTTAAAAAAAAAAGAGTAGTGCCTGAATATCCTGGAACTGAAACTGACGACTTTGCCGCTTCTGTAACTAAGAAATAATTCAGCGTTGCTCAGTTGCCCCTAGGCCCTAGCTAGCTAGTTCTACATGTGTTACTTCTTCAGTTCTTTGTACTTGCTACAAAATCTCTTCTTTTTAGTTGCATCATTTCCCGTCGCTTTTTTAAAGATTTAACGCTTTTCCTACAACATCTTTGCAAAATGTGATAATCAAGCTTCCGAGACTTTTCTGATAGTTACAATGTCGCGTTTAACGAAACATCTCGTTCAGTCCTATTTCTGCGACTGTATGGATTGCCAAACTCCACAAGCTCTCGTAGACACATTATTACATGTCGGACACTAACACTGGCACCGTATTGCACATTACATCACATTAATCACTGTTGTATTCCAGACTACACAAAGGATTGCAACGACACCAACCTCTCAACAAAAGTCGGCACAGATTTTGGTCAAAAAGATTTTAGGTGATCTGTGTGATCAGCAAGATCATCAACTTGCAGTTTATTAGATGGCCCACTGATAAATACAGTGTACATATGGTAGGCCATCTAGAAACTGTAGGATGTATCACATATGTACGTTTCATGTGGACTTACGGGGCAGGGCGACTACTGTGCGGCATATGGTACTTACAGGAATACATGTCTTCATGTATGACACATCTCTACTGAAGCAATTGCACAGAGAAGCACGAATGGCACGCAAGAACATGAGGCCAATTTGGATTCCTTTCCCCCAAAGGCAATTTACAAGCATGAATTATGTACAACGAACTCCGTGGTAGGCGAAAATGCTAACGCCTTCGTATATTTGCGTCTGCACCTATGTGATCATATAGTACAGAAGGACCATGTTTGCTACGAATCTACGATTCATCGGGCCTTGGTTCAAGGACCACGGGGATCTTCTCCACATGATCTCCACGCAAGACTTCCACGGTGACCTTCAACACAATGGGCATAAGTCCTTAGCATATATCACACACAACAAATTTCTTCCTTGCAAACAACAGGTGAAAGCTTACCTTTTCTCCAACTTTACACTGATCCAGGATCCGGTACAGGTCGCTTCCATTCGCTACCTTTGTACCATTCACAGAGGTAATGATATCT
The DNA here is from genome assembly GCA_036346575.1 of Dendrocalamus sinicus. Taxonomy (NCBI): domain Eukaryota; kingdom Viridiplantae; phylum Streptophyta; class Magnoliopsida; order Poales; family Poaceae; genus Dendrocalamus; species Dendrocalamus sinicus. The sequence continues at coordinate 32,662,644 of CM070654.1, read as the reverse complement.
CCTAGAATAAGCCGACCATAGGCATCCCGTTTGGTCGATTGCAGACCCTGGCAAACAACATGACAAGAAATTTTAGCTGCTCTATTCCTGTACTGCAGGAACATGTTTAGAAAAAAGCAGTATCTGTATTATATAAAGGGACAGGATAAAAGAATTGTTCTATTAAATAGTTTCTCATAGAAGTTTAGCCTTTTGTCAAATGAATTGTTACTGCTCTGCTTGTTAAGCTGTCCTTAGTTCTAACGATGATTGAAAACACACAGGAAAACATTGGTCAACACAGGCTATAATATACTGGAGTAATAACTCAAGGTATTCTCATGGTAAGTATACAAGTGTAAATTGCAGCTGAAATATAATTAGGACATGCCAAGTGTAAGAAAAACGGTGTTCTCAAGTTCCTTCAAATTTCCAGGAAACACATATATAATATCTATGGACAATACCGCTTTGCCAGCTGGTCCATTTGGAGGAGCATCCAAGACAAGCACTCCACTTAATCCAAGCTGATCTACAGATTGATCAGGGGCAAATTTTATTCCCAAAATAGGTCTTGTTACTTTCCCGAATTTTATAAGCTGATCCACAATACCACCAACCTGAATATGGTCAAAATACATGTTATAAGGAAGAATAAAACAGAACAGAACAAATATGAAAATATGAATTAAGTTGAGTGACATACTGTATCAACTGGAATGGAAAACCCAACCCCAGATGATGCTCCTGAAGGTGAGTATATAGCAGTATTTACACCTATCAAATTTCCAGAACTATCAAGAAGTGGGCCACCGCTGTTACCAGGGTTGATAGCAGCATCGGTCTGTATCACATCCTGTATAGGACGTCCTGTTGCAGCTGAACTGATTTCTCTACGCAATCCACTTGGGGGAATAACCAGAAACAATAAAACAGAAGCGTATCAGTGTATTCCAATATGAATCGGCCAAAGAAGAATCAGTTTAATCAAACAATATTACACCTGATAACACCTGTTGTAAGAGTGTGGTCAAGGCCAAACTGCAAATACATAGATAATAAAATGTTACTGTTAGCAATCAATCACAAGGTAATGCACTTATATCAAAAGAACACATGGGCAAAAATGCAGGATGAGGGCGTGCAGGAGACAGTCATTTGGGGCGGCAAGCTCAAGGCGCAGGTAGTCACTGAGATCTTTGAAGGAAGCAAAGGATGGAAGCCACTGGTGCCTCGTCTGGAAGGAAACGGCTAAAGACAATACTTTTGTAATACTGAATGACTGTCAAATTCGTATGTCTAGTAGTTCCAGTTGTGGGTGTCTGTTATGGTTGGGGATGGAGGGAGGTAACTAGGCAAGGATCACCCTCTGCCCTTGCGGCAGAGGCTCTGATCTAGCCGAACAGAACTGGGGATTAATTCTTTATTGCCTTCTCAAGTGATTCGGCAGCCTGCATATATGGCCGGCGGCGGCGCCTCCTAACAATCCTTGCTATAGATATAACATGTATTCCTAAACAAAATCTGCTATAATTGGTAACAAACTCTTGAAAATAGAAACTACTTATCTCACTCTAATTGCACCCAGCCGGCAACTCTTTCCATTGCCGCAGCTTTCCCTGTAGCCAGTCATGGCTCCAGTTGGACTTCTGAAACCTGGGCAGCCTGGTCTTCCAAAGTCCACAGGTTGTGGTGACATCGGTGGTATGTTTTACCCACAAAGTCATCCACAACAGTGTCAATGAAAAACTTAATCTGGGCACTGTACGCGGTTAGGTAGGTACCTAGGACCCAGAATTTGCAGCTGAGTCTGTAACCTGGGCTTGCTTTGTTTCATGTTTTTTTTTCCCTTTTGAACTCTGTAGCCTGTGGTTTCTGCTAATGGAAATTGGTTTACCATTGTCAAAAAAAAATTAAAATAAATAAGAACTTGGCCAACTAATTGAAGTCTTATAATCACATCTTTCCATCCAGGAACCATGCTCAACATTTGACCAGAGCATATGCCAAACATAGTTGTTTCGCATAAGAGTTTTTTGGCATATCGGTGGTTTGCACAATGTAACCATATTATTATTTGTTTGCAATGCTTTCTAATTTATTATGTATTTATTGCTACCTCAAACATATTCACGAAACAACGACAAGATGGCCTTTAAGGTTGTTTCAAATCAGATTGGGAAATCAAAATGAAATTATGAAAAACAAATAAATCAGGCATGCACATAGCAAGTAACAAAAACACCAAACAATGCAAGTAACAAAAACACCAAACAATAAACTTTGAGATAAAAGTGTAATACATAATATACAAAGTTTTATTTTTCATGCAGCAATGAAAGCCAAGGTGTTGTTGAAGGTAACAGAGGAGCAAAGGATAGTGGAGGTGATGAACAAGATAATGAACTTCTCGCATGAGCTATGCAATGGAAGAGATGGTGGTGCTATAATATGAATATGTGTTCATTTTGTTCTGTTGTCTTTAGCTCCTTGAAATAGGCAGTGGTTGTGTTTAGACAATTGGCAGTTTCTTTTTCTGTAAGACTTTGTTGTGGCAAGCTGGAATCCCAAGCGGTTTCTATATTCCTGTAACTCTGAACCTGTTGGCTTTCGAATAAAGTTGGGCAATGCCTTTTGTTTAAAAGTGTAATACATTTGGTGTTAAGATTATAAATTAATCCTCATGTGTAAATAATTCACAGATCAATGGTGTAAGAAGCACTCACTGGGTTTCCAATGGCATATACTTTCTGACCAACCAGTAAGTCTGCTGACACACCAACTGGTATAGGCCTTAGTTTATTCTTTGGTGCTTGGATACGCAAAACAGCAACATCCTTGTCTTGGTCAAATCCAACAACTTGCGCTTCGTGCACCGACTGATCAGCAAGTGTGACCCTGCATAAAACTAGCAGTTGTAACTTCACTTCGCCATTATACAATTGGAAACTATCATGTCATAAATATTCATCACAATGGTAGCATAGTTTGGTGTTCAGTTCTGTCTGCATATCTGAGTAAGTTGATACCATTTACCATTAGCAGGGCAATGGACAGCATGACTAACACATAAATGTGGTTTAGCAGAAACCAAAGCGCATAGGTCATGGCTAGCTTTGAGCATGAAATATTTTGAATTAAATACTCAAGTCTAGCACTAAGTACTGGATGAAAATGGAATGCAAAATATAGTCATTCTAAAGCTTCAAAGATGTGATCCTATTAACAACTAACCTACAGACCACGACCTTTGGACATATTAAGCTAGGAATAAGGAAGCCAATCGATATGAGTCATTATTGGTGAGTGTTCACAGTTCATTGGGCTGTTGTCACTGAGTAGCCACATTACCCCTGCTTATCAACATCCAAAGTGTAGTACTTCAACTCCTTTCCCCTGTCTATTCACTTCGAGCTCTTTAAAGTCTAAGAGCAATTTACACTATTTTACGAACCTATAACTGTAAGGACCCTAAAATCTACCAGAATTGGCATACAGCAACCAGCCCTCTTAAGTCTTAACCAACCTGAGATCCGACGCGTCACGGATGACATGGAAATTGGTGACGATGTGGCCGCTATTGTCCCAGACGAACCCCGACCCGGACCCCTGCGGCACCTCGAGCACGTCCAGCGTGAAGGCATCCTGCCTACACCAAACCGAAGAAAGGCTCCAAGCTTTGCATCAGGACACCCAAAACACCACGCCGAAGCCACTGGGAGACACCGGGGAATGGGGTTCTACCTAACGGCGAGGTTGGTGATGTAGACGACAGAGGGCGTGTTCTCCTGGAAGAGGCGCACGGTGGCGAGCTCGTCGGCCTGCAGCTTCCGCGGCGTGGCGACGACGAACGCGGAGGCGGAGCCCGCGTCGCCGAGGATCAGCGCGGCGGAGGCGATGGCGACGATGAGGGATCCCGCGGCGGACGACAGGAGCCGCCCGGCCTCGGCGGGTACCAGGTCGCGGAGCCGCCGCGGCCACGGCGAAGGGAGGGCAAGGGAGCGGGAGGCGAGGGCGGGGGCGAGGCCCGCCGGCTTGGCCGCGCACGCGATATGCGTGAGGAAATGGCGCGGGCGCGGCGGGGGACGGGGGGAGAGGAAGCAGGCAGTGGCTGCGGAGGCGGCGGCCATTTGGTGGGGGAGGGGAGGGAGCAGCCGCGGCCCCCTGCAGAATCCGATGAGTGGATATCCTGCTTGCTACTCGTCAGTTTTTCCGCTCTTGCTTGTTGTCAACTGTCATGTCCTGTGTTTGGTCTCGTCGTTTTGGTTCGGGCTGCTTCCAACCCCTGGGTCCATCATGGATGTATGGTTCTCGACACAAGCGCGTTTGGTTGCCTGCTCAAGACTGCCATGCATGCCCGCGCGTAGAGGTGGGACTTAGGCCGGGCTTCTTTGGGCCAGTCCGAAGCACGCCGGCGCGCCCGGCCCGGCCACGCCCGGCCCGACACGTGACAGCCGCACGCAGACGCGCACGAACGGTGGGCAGTGGGCTTCAAAATCCAAGACGGTGGGCGACGCGACGACGACACGGCAGATCGGGCGTGCTTGGCGCTGCGCACGAAGAGCACGAGTTGACGAAACTATTTAAAATTGATTTCTTAACTATAGTAAATTGTACTCATAACTCTCCTTGAGCTTTTCTATTTGACTAGTTGGGTAGGCCTATGCTAGATTGTCGGGCGATGTCCACGCACGCCATAGTCTAATTTGCACCAAGATATGCATTCCATTGGACTAGATGACCAAGTTCAAGGTGAAATGGCATGAGACAATAGAATCGAATTTTAAGTAGGTTTTAATAAGGCGATACAAGAGAAAGGAAGATAGCGCCACCGCTACCATTGTCATTGCCGCTTTTGTCGTGTATAGTTACTTTGGTGGGCTTGGTGGGCACGCGCACTAACGCCAAGACGGTGGGCTTTGGGCCGTGCTTAGGCTGGCCGAAGACGAGGCGGCGCGCGACGCGACGGCACGACGGATGATCGCCGAAGCGGCAGACGCGACGGCGAAGTGGCGGCACGGTGGGCACGGGCGTCTTGCGACGGCGACGACGCCAATCCCACCTCTACCGCGAGCTCGCCGATGAGAAACGATCTTCATTTTCGTTTCTCTAGAGCCTGACTCAACGCCTCCCACTGCACCACACGAGCCGGGCCCACACGCGAATGCAGGCAACCAAACGCCGTATCCTGTGGGCCATGCTGGGCCATATGCAGCCAACCAAACGCCCCAGGTGACTATCAGGACTACGGATGGATGCTACCATTAGGCCATTCTCAGTGGAGAGTTTCATGACGTTGTTTCTAAGACTGCCACATCATGTAAAATGAAATGAAACATGGATGAAACATCCATCCTCAATGCATAGTTTCATTCTATTGTTTCATAGACATTTAATTTCATGACTCATATAGAGTTGGTAATCGTGCCAAGAGAGTTTCATCTAGATGAAACTCATTTCTTCTCTCTCTTCTTAAAAATGTTACCATATCATCAAAAATGTCTATGTAGTAGCCTATTAAATACAGATGAAACTCCCACTGAGACTGGCCTTATAGAGTTTATATTAGATTGCAGCTGAAATATAATTAGGACATGCCCAGTGTAAGAAAATCGGTGTTCTCAAGTTCCTTTAAATTTCCAGGAAACACATATATAATATCTATGGACGATGCATCGCTTTGCCGGTGGTCCATTTGGAGGAGCATCCAAGACAAGCACTCCACTTAATCCAAGTGATCTGATTGATCGAGGGCAAATTTTATTCCCAAAATAGGTCTTGTTACTTTGCCGAATTTTATAAGTGATCCACAATACCACCAAACTGAATATGGTTGAAATACATGTTATAAGGAAGAATAGAACAGAACAGAACAAATATGAAAATATGAATTAAGTTGAGAACAAATATGAAAATATGAATTAAGTTGAGTGACATACTGTATCAACTGGAATGGAAAACCCAACCCCAGATGATGCTCCTGAAGGTGAGTATATAGCAGTATTTACACCTATCAAATTTCCGAACTATCAAGAAGTGGGCCACCATTGTTACTGTGGTTGATAGCAAAGATCGGTCTCGTATCACGTCCCGTATAGGACGCGTCTGTTGCAGCTGAACTGATTTCACGCAATCCACTTGGGGAATCACGAAACAATAAAATGAAGCGTATCGGTGTATTCCAATATGAATCGGCCAAAGAAGAATCAGTTTAATCAAACAATATTACACCTGATAACACCTGTTGTAAGAGTGTGGTCAAGGCCAAACTGCAAATACATAGATAATAAAATGTTACTGTTAGCAATCAATCACAAGGTAATGCACTTATATATCAAAAGAACACATGGGCGTGCAGGATGCAGGAGGGGGGCGTGCAGGAGACAGTCGTTTGGGGCGGCAAGCTCAAGGCGCAGGTAGTCACTGAGATCTTTGAAGGAAGCAAAGGATGGAAGCCACTGGTGCCTCGTCTGGAAGGAATCGGCTAAAGACAATACTTATGTAATACTAAATGACTGTCAAGTTCGTATGTCTAGTAGTTCCAATTGTGGGTGTCTGTTATGGTTGGGGATGGAGGGAGGTAACTAGGCAAGGATTAGAGATGGCAATGGGTACCCGATACCCGAATACCTGATGAGTTTTACCCGATAAAGAGACGGGTATGGAAAATTTTATGTACCCATGGGTACGTTATTGGGCGAAATCATCTACCCGCCGGGTAGGCGGGTGCGGGTGTGGGTATATACTACCCATACCCGCCTACCCGCGGGTAATGAATACCCGCATTAGACAACTAGACATCCCACTCAAATGTTAATTTTATTATCTACTTGTTGTTGATTGTTTATTTGTTTGTCATATGTTGATATGGTCATGTCAAGTATGTTTATGTGATGTACTAATTTGATCATTAGATGCTTTTGTGCTTGGCATGTATGATTAATGAATGTCTAAATTGATGATATTCTTATGTGTTGAACCGGTATGCTTATGGTACGGGTTACCCGTCGGGTAGTAATACCCGCGTGGGTACGGGTATGGGTAAAATTTTCTACCCGCGTGCGGATACGGGTAACCCGACGGGTAAATCTACACCTAGCGGGTACGGGTATGGAATGGCAATACCCGATGGGTATTTACCCGTTGCCATCTCTAGCAAGGATTGCCCTCTGCCCTTGCGGCAGAGGCTCTGATCTAGCCAAATAGAACTGGGGATTAATTCTTTATTGCCTTCTCAAGTGATTAGGCAGCCTGCATATATGGCCGGCGCCTCCTAACAATCCTTGCTATAGATATAACATGTATTCCTAAACGGGTCTCTACAATCCAACTTTACTCCTGCTGTACCATAGCAATACCCCTCCTCCTCGTTGTCGCCGGAGCGCGCCACCGGGCACCGGTGGTCGCAAGGAGGGCGGCGGCGGGGCTTTTTCCCCTTCCCCAGCCCTGCTCAGTGGGGAGCAGTTCTTTGGCCGCGAGCTCCCCGGTAGCGGCTCCCCTCGCCGGCGGCGGATCCGACGCCCTGGTGGCCGGATCGGGCGTCCCTTGGCCCGGATCTGCTAGGGTTCGAGCGGCTCCCCTCGCCGGTGGCGGATCCGACGGCCTGGTGGCCGGATCGGGCATCCCTCGGCCTGGATCTGCTAGGGTTCGGTGGCTTCAGGCCTTGGCGGCGCCGCGGCGGGCTCCCGAGCGGCGGCACAAAGGCGGCCCGTCGGCGCGTGCGGGGTCGTGGGGGCGGCGTTGTCGCGCGCATGGAGCAGCGTCGAGGAGGTATGGTGGCGCACTGCAGCCCGCCCTGGTGGCGGTCAGCGGCGGCTGTGTCCGCGCCGAGGTTGCCGGCCAGCGGAGTGCGACTCCGGCGTGCTGGCGCCCGAATCTGGTTGAGCTCGGGTACGGTGGCGGTGCTGGTAGCCGGGGCCCGGCCTGGGTCTGGCTGGAGGCCGGATGTTGCGGTTGCCGGTGGTGGTAGTTGGCCTGCGGTCCTGTCATGCGGCAGGCGGCTCGGCTGCTGGGTTCCTGAGGCATCCCGCGGCGGGTGATGGAGGCTAAGCTGGCAACGGTGCTTGGAGTCCGGCGCGGCAGCGAATAGTCCTCTGTCGTGCCTTTCAGTCCAGGGAGCCATGGCGCAGTGTTGCTCGAGCGGGAAGCCATGGCGCGGCGTTATCGCGTTGAGATTACTATAGGCTTGTTCCGTGGCTCATGCCCCTGGATCTGCTCAATGATGGCGCATAGGCGTCGCATAGTGGTTTCTACAGAGGCAGACTTTGCAGGAAGCGGCTCATCGTGGAGTTCAAGGGTGGCTATGACATGGCCTTGAGGTGAGCAGGACCCCGGTGTGTTGGTGGCGGTCTAATTTGTGTCTGAGTAGTGCGTGGGGTGCTGTGGATGTGCTGGCGAAACCCTTGTCGGTGATCTTACCGGTCTCGACAACGATGACGTCTTCGGGCACCATTTTCCTTCCTGGAGGTGTTGTCATGGCACTCCATAGCCCTCATGTATACTGATCTCCAGGTGAAAACCTTGCCTCGGTGAGGCAGGCGGCGTCGGCGACCCTAGTCGCCTCCTTGGAGTCGTCGCCTCGGAAGTCCTTATTCACGCAAAGTAGACCGAAGTTTGGATGGCACAGTCGGATGAGGATAGAGACTTGATTGAAAGCAAGGATGGAGAAGAAGTTCTGAAGCTTAGTCTTTCTAGCTTTTTTTTCATAGTCCTTAAGCTCTCTTCCTTGTTGTTTTTTGTTCCTCAGTTTAGATGCTTTGAGCCTAAAAGCTCGTATAACCTTTGGCTGTATATATCCCACGTGGATATAGAGGTCGGATTTTATATCCTTTATCTAAAAAATGTATTCCTAAACAAACTCTGTTCTAATTGCTAACAAACTCTTGAGAATAGAAACTACTTATCCCTAACTCTAATTGCACCCAGCCGGCAACTCTTTCCATTGCCGCAACTTTCCCTGTCACGGCTTCAGTTGGACTTCCGAAACCTGGGCAGCCTGGTCTTCCAAAGCCCAAAGTTGTGGCAACATCGGTTTACCTTTGTCAAAAAAAAAAATCAAAAAGAACTTGGCCAATTAATTGAAGTCTTATAATCACATCTTTCCATCCAGGAACTATGCTCAAAATTTGACCAGAGCATATGCCAATGTAGTTGTTTCGCATAAGAGTTTTTTGGCATATCGGTGGTTTGCACAATGTAACCATATTATTATTTGTTTGAAATGCTTTCTAATTTATTATGTATTTATTGCTACCTCAAACATATTCACGAAACAACGACAAGATGGCCTTTAAGGTTGTTTCAGATCAGATTGGGAAATAAAAATGAAATTATAAAAACAAATAAATCAGGCATGCACATAGCAAGTAACAAAAACACCAAACAATAACCTTTGAGATAAAAGTGTAATACATAATATACAAAGTTTTATTTTTCATGCAGCAATGAAAGCCAATGTGTTGTTGAAGGTAGCAGAGGAGCAAAGGATAGTGGAGGTGATGGATAAGATAAGGAACTTCTCGTGTGAGCTATGCAATGGAAGAGATGGTGGTGCTATAATATGAATCTGTGTTCGATTTGTTCTGTTGTCTTTAGCTCCTTGAAATAGGCGGTGGTTGTGTTTAGACAATTGGCAGTTTCTTTTTCTGTAAGACTTTGTTGTGGCAAGCTGGAATCCCCAGCGGTTTCTATTTTCCTTTAACTCTGAACCTGTTGGCTTTCGAATAAAGTTGGGCAATGCCTTTTGTTTAAAAGTGTAATACATTTGGTGTTAAGATTATAAATCAATCCTCATGTATAAATAATTCACAGATCAATGGTGTAAGAAGCACTCACTGGGTTTCCAATGGCATATACTTGCTGACCAACCAGTAAGTCTGCTGACACACCAACTGGTATAGGCCTTAGTTTATTCTTTGGTGCTTGGATACGCAAAATAGCAACATCCTTGTCTTGGTCAAATCCAACAACCTGCGCTTCGTGCACCGACTGATCAGCAAGTGTGACCCTGCATAAAACTAGCAGCTGTAACTTCACTTCACCATTATACAATTGGAAACTATCAAGTCATAAATATTCATCACAATGGTAGCATAGTTTGGTGTTTAGTTCTGTCTGCATATCTGAGTAAGTTGACACCATTTACCATTAGAAGGGCAATGGACAGCATGACTAACACTAAGCAATTTGATTTGGAAAAAAAGACAAGAAAGAGATTATGAAATATAAAATTGCTTTGTTCTTAGGTGCGTCCTTCCGCCACCCACTCAACGTTGGCAATACCGCTGGACGGCCGAAGAAGAGGGGAGAGGAACCGGCTATGGGACGGTGGAGTTGCGGCCGCGACGGTGCTCACCCTGTCCGTTCTTGCATGCGTTTTGCTTTGCATATGGGCTTGGCACATGCCATGCTGCTTGATCAAGCAAGCACTTCTACGAGACTATGGACTGCGTGTAGCTGAAAGATCAAGCTCCGTTTAACTTGGTTTTGGTGTTAATGATAAATGTCATTATGAGATTTTGATGTTAATGACAAATACTTTTATAATGTTTTGGTGATAATGACAAATGCATATATGAGACTAATATGCTTGTTTAAGTTTATTTATGTTTAGTCTCATTTGGATGGAAAGGTGAAATCAAAGAGGTATGCATTCGAAATCACTCTCTTATATACTAATGCATCCCTTAGATCCAAAATATAGATTGAACTCCTAAATTAGTCCAAAATGAATATGTGCATATGTTCTCATTATATACACTTGTATGCACGCATTTAGGGGGAGCTCTCTCTCTATGTTTTGGAGTTTCACTAGTATTGATCCATGTTTTCTTTTATACACACATTGGGATCAATATTAGAAGCATGCATTCATTGAAAATCTGTTTTAAAACAACGTTTGTGCTCTGTCTGGACGAGCGGTAGTACCGCAGGTTTGAACGTCGGAACTACCGGAGAGCGGTAGTTCCGCGCCCAGAAGCGGTAGTACCGACGAGCGGAAGATCCGGTTTTCGAGCGGATCCTCTTTTCCAGAGAGCACCCTCCGGATGCATTTGAGCTTTCACGGGATCGGAAGTACCGGCGATTTGCACGCCGGAACTACCGCAGGTTGCGGTAGTACCGCAGTATAAGAGCGGTACTTCCGGAGTCCGGAAGCTCCGGAGGTAGAGCGGAACCTTTTTTCCAGAGAGCGCCAAGTTTGGTTCCGGCTCAAGCGGAACTACCGCACCGACTTCGCGGAACTACCGTAGAGCGGTAGTACCGGAAGTTACAACGGCGGTAGTACCGCACTTTGAATTCAAATGATTTTATATTCAATTTATTATCTCATTATTTGTTGAGATTGTCATGAATTACCAAAAAGGGAAGATTGTTGAATCTAGTCCCCCATTATGTGTTAATGGTGAAGTTTGGTAATTGATGACAATTGTTTTGTGGACTAACAGTTTCCATGAGTTGGATGAATAGGTTAGGTTCCACAAATGAAGATGACTTGGATGACTTCGTGTGTTGAAGATCATCAAGTCAAGATTGAGATGAAGATAGCTTCATGAGTTGAAGGCTATCAAAGAAAAAGAAGATGTGTCATGAGTTGATGCATGATGATCATGTGTTGATTAAGTCAAGGAAGACCATCATGTGTTGATGGAGTTGATGAGAAGGATGCATCATGAGTTGATGCATATCGAGATGATGACCCAAGGCAAAGGTATGACTAGCTAGGGCTAAGGATGTGTTCTTAGTCTTTTACCGGTCTTGGTGTTTGGTTGGAAGACCGGATTGCTAGTATAGGTTGCCGTACTATTAAGAGGGGTCATGTCTAGTAGTTTGAGTCTCATCATGTGTTGATAGCTCAACCTCACTTGCTCTAGCTCATCTTGGCATGAGGCTTGCATTTGCGAATGTGTTTTGCAAATGGTTGAAGCTCATGTGGTAAATCCTTGTAACATGTGACTATACTTTGCAAATGTGTTTTGCAAAAGGTTAAAGTCCATGTACCTACTCCTTGTGACATGATCTAAGTTTGCAAATGTGTTTTGCAAAAGTTGAAGATCATGTATTATCCCTTGGCATGGTCTAAAATTGTTTATTGCTATTCCCTTTGACATTAGACCATGGGAGTGACTCTTTGGATATCTTTTGATTTCTGCATTGATCTAATGTGTTTGAGATCATGCAAATAGATGGTTTGTGTATCCCTTTGAATAAGCTTTCCATAGAGTCCAAGATCACTCAATTCCGACATCGGAATCAAAAGTTATGACCGTTTTTTCTGAGTGCTGTCTGTGCTGAAGCGGAAGTACCGCCCGACCTCCCGGTACTACCGCAGAACGGTAGTACCGCATTTTATAACTGCGGTAGTACCGCAAATGACTGACTAACGGCTATTTTTCTAGCCATTATGGTGGGGAGCGGTAGTACCGGTACTGTAGCAGCTGTAGTACCGCAAAATCCTGTTTTTGACTCCAACGGCTAGTTTTGAGGTGTGGGTTATAAATACTCCATTGTGGCCGATTGGGGTAAGGTTCTAGGGACTTCATTTCACTCTTTTGAGCTAGTGTGAGGCTCTCCACTCAATTGTGCATGTGTTGCACTTTGTGAGAGAGGAGAGGTGATCTAGAGTGCATGTGTTGCATCTAGAGGAGGACTTTGTGTCCGGATTGAGCTTGTGCATTCGTTGCACGTGGTGAGAGTCAAGTGAGAGACTTGACTTGTTACTCTTGGAGTTTGCCGACTCCTAGACGGCGTGGGAGGCGTCGTGCCCGGTGATCTTCTCAAAGAAGCTTGTGAGAAGGCCCGGCGTGTGTGAAGGTTGGAGCTCACCTACCCGGAGCGGGGAAGAGCTACCACTAGTGGATTTGAGGTGGAAGGCTTAATTCGTGGAGCCGGTCCAATTCGTTTGGGCTAACCTCAACGTGGATTAGGGGAGACCGGCAAGTCTCCGAACACCACGGTAAAAAGAGAACATGTCATTTGTGGTTTGCTTTCTTGTGCTCTTTTTACATTTAAGCAATTTATTTACCTAGCATTATTTTAATTGCTTGTATATCTAGAATTGCAAACATTGACCTAGGCTAGAATTGTTGGTGCACTTAGGAAAATTTATTTACTTAGGCACTATTTGTACTAAACCAACTTGAATTTAGCTTCCGCATTATATACTTGGTTTAGGCAAATAGAAAAGGTCTTGAATTGCTAATATTAATTTGAAGAAAATTTTTAGACCGCCTATTCACCCCCCTCTAGTCGGCCTCCTCGATCTTACAGTAGCCTAACATAGAAAAATTAGACCAAACTAATGAGAGCGAATGGAATTTTTGTACGGATAATCCGTTTTTTATTCATAAATACATAAATATACCCGCAAGAAATTTTTTTACAAAAATAGTCTCCAGTCGCCCCCCCATTGGGCGACTTCTGCCTTTCGCCCAACCGGGAGGCGACAAAATATCTGTCGCTGGTTGTTCGAGCGACTGCAAGTAGTCGCTTTCCTATTAGGCGACTGCATGGCAGTCGCCCAATGGAGGGGCGACTTTACTCAGTCCCCGTGATTTTTTAGAGTTTTGTCAATTTTGTAGTTTTAAACTGGAAAAAAATATGGTATAGTTGTAATAAAAGTTTATGTTTATTGTATGTTGTAGGTGCATAAAAAAATTTGAGAATTTTTTTTAAGAACAATTGATTGTAGAACGTTTGATATATACATTGGCAAGTGATATTTTTATGTTACTAAGAAGTAGTGTACGCAGAGAACTGGTATGTTAATATTGTGAAATGACTTGCTATCTGAATCATTGATCGCGAACACACGAGATAATAACCTTATGTGAATAGAAATAAACTTCATAATACAGTTGGGAGTAACATGCCGCGTATATTTTTATTACATGCATAACATATAGCATGATATGCGACTAACCCACCCAACTGCTCGTACCACCTAGTGTGTGGACGGGGGGCCACTTTGCCTTCCTCGCCACATTTTGTCTACTGGGTGTAGCGTGGTTGTTTCCCCTTTTTTTCGCGCCTTGAAGATGGCTCCGCTGCATCCTTCTTCCTGTCACTCTTGGACTTGAGAGCTGCCTCACGAGCTTCAAGCTCTTCCTCCTGACGCTTCATGGCTGCTTCACGCAGACTTAGCTGCTCCCGCCTCCTTTGCAGCTCATCCTCCTTGCCCTTCAGACGGATTTGGTCCACCCTCACGCGGCGCTCTTGCTCAAGCCGCATCTGTTGTTCCACCTCGCGAGCTTGAGTCATCTTGACAAAGTATTATCCTTTGTTTTCCACCTCCTTTGGCTGGTTCCCTGGCCATGCCGGCGGCACCCGATCCACCCATTCGATGAACTTGCAAGGCTATGTGTGGCGTGGTAGATGTCATGGATCAAGTTGAAAAACGATAACGAGAAACAAAAGATTTAGTTGTCGTCGTTACCACGAAGTCGTCATCCAGGTCTGGACACTTGAAGAACCTGCGGCCGAGTTGGCTCGTTGTACTGGATCTGTCCAGACGCACAACATCGTCCTAAAGCCGCAATGGCATTTCGGGCGCTCATGCCACTCCGGCACTCCAAATGGGTCGGACCTCCAGGAAGACATTGTTGTGTAGTAGTATTGTGATGCCTTGAGGAGGAGATGTGGTATGGGAGACATAGGAGAGAGGCCTTTATGTAGGTAGGTTATCTGGTGCAGTGGGCATAGTCCATGGAGAGGACGACATGGGAATCTTTTCGTTTTTCAGGATTCCAGTGTAGCAATAAATGTCCCTATGAAGGCTTTTCAGAGCCTATAGTCTCGTAATAAATTCATAGCTTGGACCATCTAATGTATGTGGTACAACGTAGCCTTTTCAGTCGTTTGCAGGAAACAGTCGCTATGAAGGCTTTTCACTGCGCAAAGCTGGCATATTTTGTCATCTCACTACGAAAAGCTGGCATATTTTGTCATCTCAGTGAGAAAAGCTGCCTCGTTTTATCATGTCAATGAGCAAAAGCTGACCTCTTTTGTCATGTCACTGAGCAAAGCTGCCCTGTTTTGTCATCTCACTGAGCAAAAGCTGACCTCTTTGTCATGTCACTGAGCAAAGCTGGGCCGTGTTGTCATGTCCCTGAGCAAAGCTGCACTCTATTGACATCTCATTGAGCAAAACTGCCCTTTTTTCACGTCTCTGTGCAAAGCTGACCTCTATTGTCATATCTCAGTGCAAAGCTGGCCCCTTTTGTTAAGTATGTACGCAGAACTGTCATCTTTTTTTGTGGTCACTGCATGAAGGTGTCCCGTTTTGCTATAAGTAGCACGGTTGGGGTCCCATGACATTGTAAATCGAACAAAGAAGTACCCTCTCTTTCGTGGTGAAACATACTATGTCGGAAGCCGAGGGGCCAGTGGGATTTGGGTCACCGAAGGAAGACATTCCCTTAGAAAGGAGGGAGATGTTCGGTCCACGATCGATTGATACCAAGCCGCGTGCTCAACCAGCGTGGCGAAATGCGACACAATGAGTACGCGGTCGTCGGATCTTGGATTCCCGAACGATGGCGGGCGACGTTTCTTCCGATGCTCACGCTCTGGGGTACAAATTAGTAATATTACATTTTTTATTGGTTATGGACCTTCGAAGTTTACCGTCCTTTTTTTGTAGATGTAAAATGCGATTTCTCCCACTGGATCGACCCTCCTCATGAACGGTATGTTGATCGTTATGTGGATACATTATGGGCTCGAATATGGGACTTGGAGTACCGAATGGAGAGTCTCACTGAGGAGAACAACGACCTCTGCGAACAGATGCAACGCGAGAGGGGCAACGAGGAGGTCGTGAATATAGGAAGCTCTTATGATCCCACATGTTACTGCGCGAACCCGAACTGCATATGTGCATGCCACTACCGCGACAGCCAGCCACGTCCGAGGCGGCCCCCTCAGCAATTCTCCATGTGCGTGCCACGAGGCTCGTTTGGCATGTAGGTCACGAGGGTTATGGTTGTGTCGTATTTTAGTTCATGTATTTATTGATGTGTTGATGTTGTGGTGGTAGGACAGTTGTGTTGATGTGTTGGGTGTACTACTTTCTGTGACCTTCATATTCTGTGGCCTCTTTCCATAACGATGTAATGTGCAACGTTGTTAAGCATGTGATGGATTGGTTGTTATCTACGTGGAGTTGTTATCACAAGCCACAAAAAAATGCAATACTGAAAAGAGAAACAGTACGTTCCACGAAATAAGTGCATTACATAAAAGGGATGTAACATACAAGGTTTACAAATGGTACATGAAATTTAGCATGCATTACAATACCAACTACTGATCCGGACATGCATTGCATCGTCTAGCTGTGTGCCCCTCCTGACCGCATCGCCCACAACGTGCACCAGATGTTTCAGCTTGTGATTCGTCCATGTCATTTCTAATACGTCGGCTCTGTCGCCGACCCTTCCCACCCTTCAGCATGTTAATATCCGGAACACAGGTCCTCGCTGAAATGTCCAAAGTGGCGAAGTTTCCCACCGCCCTGAACCCCCGGAGCTCCCCACACTAAGCTTGCAGTATTCTCTCCTTGAAAAAGTACTCGGATATGAAGTTGGAAGGATCCATGCCCACGGTTCCGCATGCAGCGAGGACATGAGAGCATGGTCTGTGTAACAACTTAAGCTTGTTGCATGTGCAGCTAGGTTCGTTTGCATGATCTCCAAAGCATACCTCGTGAGTAATAAGTGAACGAGATGTCCCAAATCCGGCTCTGTCACGGAGTATCACCTCGAAACGATGCTCCCTGTTGCCCATGACATGCACTGTGTGCAATTGACCCTTCTGTGCCTTCGTCTCCATGTACGCAGTAATTTTTGATGAATACAGGGCTCCGAGATTAGCCGCATGAAGTGCGGCACTCGCGTGCCTATCCCTGAAGTAGCGGATTGTGCTGTGAAGAACACCTTCCACGATGGCGACAAGGGGCTGAGAACAGAGACCCCTGAGAACCCAATTGTACACCTCGGCAAGATAGTTGTCATTATTCTGTACCTTTCGCCATCCGTGTCGTGCAACAACGATCACTTCTCCAATGGTTCCCCCTCGATCCACTGCGAGAAGCACTTGATGTTTCGCGCGCTCCTCCTTCTTGGACCACTTAGGTTAGACTCATCGATTGCTGCAAAGCATTGCGGTTGTGCCGCCCCAGGAGTGACCGACCCCTTGCTCCTCTCGTCGACGTTCTTCCTGGTGTGCTCATCCAACAACCCCCATAAAGCATCAAATTTTCTCTCTGGTTTCGCTAGCCACCTCTTGAATAGCTTCATCAAAGATTGTTTCGGGAATTGCTTGAAAAAGTTTGCCCCTAAGTGACGACTGCACCACCAGTTCCTCATGTCCGGCCAAAAAAAGGTCTCCTCAGAGTCTTCTTGAAGTTTTCGTATCACCTTTATAATACCGGCGTGGCGATCATGAATTACGCACACACCAGGACGGGTGCCTACAACTCCAGCCTTCACATGTCTGAGAAACCACAGCCAGCTCTCATAATTCTCACTCTCCACAAATGCAATAGCCAGTGGCAATATTTGATTGTTACTGTCAACGCCTATGGCCGTCAGGATCTGCCCTTTGTATTTGCCTGTCAAGAAGGTCCCATCTACAGAGATCACTGGCAGCATGTGCTTGAATACTTCAATGCTTGCACCAAATGCAAACAATGCTTTCTGCAACACTGCAAATCCGGTGGACTTATGGATGGCTTCTCGTGCACGGCGATGTACGTGCCCGGGTTCCTTTGTTGCAACACCTTAAGTATACGAGGAAG
Organism: Dendrocalamus sinicus; assembly: GCA_036346575.1. NCBI lineage: Eukaryota > Viridiplantae > Streptophyta > Magnoliopsida > Poales > Poaceae > Dendrocalamus > Dendrocalamus sinicus. Next base: position 32,644,871 of record CM070654.1, on the reverse strand, counting down.
GTTGTCGTACGCCGCCTCGAAAGTGCCAAAACGTTTTTCCAACGCCTTTTGCTTGGCACGCCACGCCTTCGCGTAGCTAATCTTATATTTGAATTTATTCTCAATAGCTACCACAATATGTGTGGCCGCAACATCTTTCTTCTCCACTATCTCCCCATACATCAAATTGGCTATAAATCCGGACGTGAGGTTACGATGCCTCGCCAGGACAGTGTTTAGAATTCAGGAGTGCGGCTCCACCTTGGACACAATCCAGTGAGTCTCATACTTGGGTCTACGTCGTGCACCCTCCAAGGACAACCACCGCTCGCACTTCACGATTATGTAACGCTCCGGCTTGATTTGACGACGCGAAATATCTGTTGCATTGAAAGGGCCCAAAGCTTGATGGCATCCTGCAGCGCTTCCTTGTCAGCAAACATAGCATGCACCCGAACCTCTGTCTTATGATACTCCCATGGTGATTCATGCCCATCATGTGCGGAAACACCCTCCGCATTAAACCGGTTCCATTTCTGGGGGATAGGAACTTCTTCATCATCGGAACTGCCCTCCTCGTCGTCCTCTACAGCTTGCTCTTCATCCCATGCCCTTTGGTCATCAGATTCCATCTGCTGCACGATATACTCATTATGCTCTCCTTCATCAGCTTGCCCAGTTCCCTCTCTATAGCTTGACAGCTGTAACTCTCCTCCATGTACCGCATTGGCTTGCCCAGTTCCCTCTCTATAGCTTGACGACTGTAACTCTCCTCCATGTACCGCATTGCCTTCATCACGAGCAACTTCATCAGCTCCACCAACGTGCGGCCCGCCCGAGCTGCTAGCACCTCTCGAAGCATAGGCGGACGCACGAGCTTGCGCAGCTGCTTGTAGTGAGCACGGTTGCACAAGCAGGACACACTCGTATCCACGGTGCCGGCACCCTTGCACAAAGCCCTTCCATGAAGCAGAGCGCACTAATGTCTTCAACTCCCATCTGATGTCAGTAGGAGACCGGCTCCAAAGCCCTTGCACAACGACGCTGCACACCTCGGGGTCCAATGAAAACTCGGGTCACCAATCGCACATCTGTCATTCCAGCATTCTCGTCATCCGGAAGTACGAGAGTGACTTGCGGAAAATCGCTCAAATCCACACCATTCGGACCTTCACGAATAATTCCAGCATCATAATACACTCAAAATGTAGTAGTGGCCATTAATGATGTAGCCCTACATGTATGATTGAAATTTACGACATGTCAAATAACATCGTACAACACTAAACTAAAATTTCTATACTTAAAAGGGTAGTAAAATTTCTAGACTACAAAATATTCCATACTACAAAATGTATACTACATCTATAATTTTTACTAACACCAATATTTCATCTAAATAATAGTGTAAATACAACATAATTAACAAAAATACCTGGATCCAAATCGGTGGAATAGCTTGGACTCCTTCTTCCTCCCTCACCTCCTCCTTCAACCCTGTTCTCCTCTCCCCCTCCCCTCCTTTTCTTCCCCTCCTCCCTCTCTTCTCCCCTTCTTTTCTTCCCCTTCCTCCTCTTTTCTTCTTCTCTCGTTTCTTCTCTCTGGCTCTCTGGGCAGAATGAGGGAAAAGTGGTTCTCTGGGCGAGGGAAAAGTGGCAGGGGTAGTGGGCGTCGGTGGAATATCCACCCCTATCGCCTTACCGTTGGGCGAACCGTACAGCGACTGTCCAATCGTACAGCGACTTCATAAGTCGCCCAACGGTTTACATATTCCCTAAATGTCGCCTCCCGGTTGGGCGAAAAGCAGAAGTCGCCCAATAGGAAGGGCAACTGGAGACTATTTTTGTAAAAAAATTTCTCGCGGGTATATTTATGTATTTACGAATAAAAAACGGATTATCCGTACCAAAAATTCGAGCGAATGGCCCGGCCTGGCCGCTCGGCAAACAAAGAAAAACTTCGATCCAACTCAAGCTGCAATAGTTCAACACCCTTCGTTTTGGAATTATTTTTTATGTCTTATGGGGTGGATTTTTTCGGGATTATAGTTTGTGACTTAAATACTTAAATTCTAGTTGTTTGCAAGATGCAGTACTCAAAGAAAAATCGCATGTGATTTTAGCCGGTACAACTGAACTTAGTACACTTTTTACTACAAATTTTCTATTGACCCCGTCTTAAAAAAATGCACCGTTTAAAAGCTAATTATTATAGACAATACAACCATAAGCCAACTTCAAGCCCAAAGAGCCCGGCAGACTTTTACTGTTTCATAAGAGAGAGTACGGAGTAATAGAAACTCACGTGCGATTTTAGCCGATACAATAAAGTCACTACAATATATACGACAATTAACTTATAAATCCCGTCTTAAAAAATAATTTATTTAAAAATTAGTACCTATAGAAAAACTAAAAAACTGCTTTTAGAAGCAGAGAAAAGAATCCCGGCTCCAAGAACCAAAAGGGACCTAGGGTGCTCATTTGGGCTTTTGAAGCTCAAACTTTTAGTTTTTTTAATATTATAGCAGCTTTTTTACATTGTAACTGTTTGTACCTTATTCAGGGTAATTAACTTTTAAATTTTTTAAAAATAGTATATCATTATAGATAATAAAAATATGAGAAAAACAAATTTAAAAAATAAGAAGAAAAAAAACAAAATTAAAAAGCTAAAAGGTTAAGCCCCAAATAAACACAACCCAAATCTCTCACCGCAACTCGTCGTCGTCGTCGTCTCCTCTCTTGTTTCTGCCATTCACCAAGTCACCGACTCCAACCCTCCCCTCCTCTCCCGGCTCCCATGGCTGCGACTACGCCCTGGGCGGAACTCCCAGCCGACCTCCTCGTCGAAATCGCCCGCCGCCTCCCGTGCCTCACCGATCGTGTCAACATGTCCAGGATGTGCCGCGGGTGGCGCGCGGCTGTCCCGCTGCGCCCGCATCCACTCCAGCTCCCGTGGCTCCTCCTCCCGTACCGCAGCGCCCGGCGTCTCCCTCCCCACATCAGCCGCAGGGCCTCCTTCTTCTGCCTTCTCTGCAGCGGCACCCACCGAGTCCGCGTCAGGCCAGACACGGGCGGCGCGCGCTACTTCGGCTCGTACGACGGCGGCTGGCTCTTCCTCGCCCACGGCCAGACTTACGGCCACGCGCTCATCAACCTCCACTCCGACGTGCGCATCCCCCTCCCCGACACTTTCGCGGGGGAGGGACAGCCCTCTCCCAGGCGCATGGTCATGGTCGCCGCCACCCTCTCCTCCCCACCGGTTCCGGCCGAACAACAATGCATCGGCGCCGCCATCATCAACAACATCCATCCGCCGAACATTATGTTCTGGCACATGGGGCATCAGGTGGAGGTGGCCCTTGGCCCTCTGGAGCGAGAATTGGCGTCCTTGGAAATGGAGGACGTCATATATTACAATGGAGCCTTCCATTTCCTCAGCCAAGGGGAGCAGACGCTTGTGTTCACACCCGAGTTCGGAGAGGCATTCGTGGGGCTGGAAATACGTGGGGTCGCGCGCTTCTTCCTGCGTCCGGAGCGCCGCCACGCTCAGTTCGTTCAAGCTCGCTACGTCGTGGAGTCCCGCGGAGAGCTGCTGATGGTCCTGCGGTGCTCTCCTCTTCCTGATCAGCCGACGTCGTTGTTCAGCGTGTTCCAGATGACGCGACTGCAGGTGCCCCACGGCGATGTCGAGTACACCTGGACAGAGCTGCCCGCTCTGGATGGCCGGATGCTGTTCGTCGCGCCAGGCTGCTCCAGATCCTTCGAGGTGGCCGACTTCCCCGGCTTCGCCGACGGCGTCTACTTCTTGGATGATAATGGACGCGACAGGTACCGGCGGTACACCTGCAACGACAACGGAAACTGGTCAGAACCGCCTCCCCGTGCCCACCGCTGGTTTCCGGATCAACCCCCGTCCAACTACTCGTCTCCAGTTTGGTTCCTCCATTGAGACCACAGGTTCGGTTTGGCAACGGCGCTCCAATTAAGTTTCAATTTCTCTCATGGTGCTACGTGCTACATTGTGTTGTTTCATCTTGCTGCGACTGCGGTCGATGAGGCTGCCGTACGTGCTATGTGTGTATGGTCGATCATGATGTTAACACTAGTAAATGCAGTAGTGCTTGATCCCAATTCTGAAACACAAGTTATCACTTGCAGCTTTTAGACTTGTAGGTCAATTGCTGCATCGTTTCAGCAATTAACTTTTGGCATACTCTTATCAGATTTTAACTTCAGTTGAGTAAATCCTGAATGCAGAATTAGTTGGTGCTCATGACACGAAATGCATTACATCTTTATCTTGCAATGGATAATGTGGTGCAACTAATTGTATGTTCCGTTTCAACAAAATTAATTCTATGTGAAAAATGGTCATAATACTGCTCAGATTTTTGTGAAATGCATGTGATTCTGGTTTCCATCGAAGGTAAGTTGAAATGCATGTAATTCTGTACCTTACAGCTCTCTGATTTACAGTTCCAATATGGGACTGAGGTGAACTAGTGACTACAGAACCAACAATAACGCCTACATGATAAATCTGGTGTATATTTTTAGACGATCGTGCTTTCTAATTCTTGCCAGTCTTCCAGGTGTGCTTATATATGCATTGTAGCTCATGCATGTCTGCTGTGATTATGTGCAGATTGTCTGCCTTTAGTATCTGCCTTGCATATATAACCAATAATTGCCTCTGTTATTGGTCTGATCATACAATGTGTCAATGTTGTTCTGTGACTAGTTATCTGTTTATTGGTATGATCCTGCGTATCATAATGGCTAGTTGCATTGCATGTTTATGGCATGGGTTCAGGTCAGTTCATGGTTTGTACTAAATTCTATGAGCTGGCCAGAAGAGTTACAGATGATGCTGTCGTGCTGACATATTTGTCATAAATTGATTGGTCTAGTACAGTGCTATGCATGATGTGGTGATGTTAACTGAAAGCTACCAATAGCAGGGATCCTACTTAGTTTCGCAGGAGAAGTCAATCACTTGTGGTTCAGTTGCTGTATATATAGCTTCGCAACTTTCAGTGCTTTCAAATTAATTGATGTCTCTCCATTTTCTGTAAAATTTCCTGGTGAAGTCAAGATTGAATTCAGCGTTACTTGATTTTTCCTGGCATGAAATGCATCGTGCATCACATCTTTATGTTGTAACTGATAATTTGGCTCTTGCTGCCATGAAATTCATCACAACTTTATGTTGCAAATGAGCTTTACTGGCATGAAATGCATTACGTCATTATGTTGCAATTGATAATTTGGTGCAAGTCTACATGAGAACGGAGAAATGCGTGTATATTAGTTCACAAGCCTTTTATGATGGATATATAGCTGGCTGGTTCATTTCATGAACTGGATTGCCGGCAAATTAAGCCAGGTGATTCTGTAGCATTAAGTTTTCTTTTTTCGATTATGCTGTAACTTAAAGAGTTACAGTTGCTATAGGCTATCTACGATGGGACTGAGGTACTAATAAGTTAGGCTATCTAAGATGGGACTGAAGTCAACAATGGCTGAGCAATAAACTGTGGTGCTAATTATATACTCCTATACAGATTGTGCTCCTTAATTTTTGCTAGTCTTTTTCCCATGTGCTTATTATGTACATATTGACATGATCAGTATGCAGTCTTGTTGATTTTCCTATATATAGCTAGACGAATAGTGTGCCTGTCAGCTATGCAGAATTGCATATTATTTGGCTCTAGCATCTGCCGGGTACCTATGCTTCTACGGTTGCTACATATGCCCATCATACACACGAACAAAGTGGGCGGCGTAGTCAGTGTGTGATAATAATGTGCTAACGCCTAATCGGATTGGGCATCTGGAGAAAACCTGGCCATCTACGTATCTTCACCGCGCTGTCGCGCGGGAGGTTGTCTTTGTTTGCCTTGCCAAGTTGGCATCGACTCCCTGTGCTGTGACGCGCGCCTTGCGAAAACACTAAGGATGTGTTTGATTGCTGGAATAGAGTGGGATAGGATGGGATGGGGATAGGATGAGATGGTTTCACAAAAAAAAGTGCAACCACATGGTCCAGCATCTAAGAAGAATATTCTCTAAATTTGCACAGGCTCATCCCACTTTGGACCATTCCATCCCACCACATCCCTCAAACCAAACACATGAATATGCTTGGTCAAAGGAACCATCCCATTCCATCCCACCCCATCCCAGCAATCAAACACACCCTAAGGGTGCAAACGGAGCGGATACAGATGGATATTGCTCATTCCGTATTATTTTCCATATTTTTTTGTTGGAGTCGGACATGAATAGTACCGAATACAAATACGAATATTCTCGGTCACGAATACGGAGCGAATACATGCCGCTCCGAATACGGTTAGTTTCGGTCACAAACATTTAATCGGATAATGCGTAAAATCAAATTTCACATAGTGATAGGGACAAGTTAAGCAACTAGTAAATTCTAGCTAGCAAAGTAGCAAGTAAATGATAGAAACCAATTAAACTAGCAAGTAAATGATAGAAACCAATTAAACTAGTAGCTAACTAGCTACATGTCACATGGTTCAAAAGTACAAATTGCTCATAACCAAGTAGTCAAATACATCACTAGTTCATTTAACTTCATTACATTTAGCAAATGATTCTACAAGGCCTTCGTATCCGGTATTTAGTATCTGGAGAGGTCAGGTATCCGACTCCGTTTTCGTATCCGGTAACTATCCGAAAAATATCCGGATAGTTCCGTATCCATCGGATAATGCTTTTTCCAAATCCGTTTCCTTGTTCGACAAAAAATATCCGACTCTGTTTTCATATCTGACAAAACCTTCGAATATCTAAAAATTTGCTCCTAATTATGTCCTAATTAAAACAAACGAATGGTCGATCGGGAAATATCGGCTCCATTTACACCCCTAAACAACACCCGGGCGGCCGAACGATCCAATGGGTCTTCAAGAAGAGACACAATAACTGCCATTACAACATTGTGTGTCAGAGCAGCCTTCAAATCCCACAGATACTCTATGTGCTGTGCAACATCCTCTGATGAAGGCTCCGCGGGCATTGTAAGGAATACCCACACTTTCACTTCAACACTTTCTCATTGTGCTGCATCAAAGTATTATTCCAACTGAAGGCACAATATGTTGCTATATAAAGGGGAACCATCAATCAATGTACGTACGTAGGGGAACAATCAATCCATCAATGTACAAACGTACGTATGTATCGTGTGCGAAAAATTTTAGGATTTTCTAGATATCAGATTTAACTAGTTTACTAACTAGTTCAAATAAATTTGAACTGAAATTTACATTGTAGTTGTCTTTTTTTTTACGATAGTTTGATTGTAGGTATGTGCTGATTATATATAAATTAACAAAGCATGTGATCTAAATTCGTTTAAAAATTTAAAATTGAGTATATTTTTTCAAAGGTATATGTTTCATTTAAATTATCATAGATATGTATATACCGTAAAACTGATATTTTCAAAAATACATTCGAATTTAGGTTGAATTCGTGCATTTAAAATCATGGTGCCCAGGCAGCGCTCGCTCTTGGTGTAGCCGACGACAGCGCCGTCGTCGGCCGCCTCGGGGGCGCGGAGACCGGCGCAGGTGAGCGAGAGCGCCGCCCAGTCTATGGCGGCGCGCGGCGAGGTCCCCTGCTACGCTAGGGTTTGGCCTCCTGGCCGTTGCAGGGGAGTTGGAGCTTGGCGGGAGCTGGATGCGGAGGCGAGGTTGGGACGATGTGAACTGCGGAGTCGCGAGGGGTGGGGAGAGAGCGGAGAGATCGGTCTCGGGAAGACGAGGAGATTGGGGATCGTTCCCGCCGCCGCGCGCCATTGGGGTTGGATACTCCCGCGCTTTTGTTTCCGCTCGGTGGGCCGCCCTCCCTCGGTACATGGTCCGGCCCAGGAAGAAGCGGGAAACTTAGGGTGTGAGGCTCCCGAAAACTAGGCCGATATTAATGGACTCATGGGCTCGTTCCATTTCTCAGTATCAGTATCGCGGGCCACCCTTGCGGCAAGGATTTATGGGGCCGTCCATAATGAATTTTAACTTTAAATTTTGATTTTAACTTATGAATAGTAATAGTTTGTAGAGAAACTTGTAAAGAGAGTTACTCATGTGTAATTTTGATTGATATAAATAAAGTCGATATAGTATGTACTATAATCGATTAGTAGACCCTGTCTTGAAAAGACATTTTATTTGAAAGTTATGTACTATAGAAAAGTTATTTATTGTAGAAAAGTGGTTTTTAGAAATCAATATGAACAAGGTTGATTGTAGGGCTTGTTTGCAATGTAGGATTTCTTTTTAGGAATTTCACATGATTGTATTCCTAAGGAAAATTTTCGTATGTGCCCGTTCAGAACGTAGGATTGGCTTTGAGAATTGCTATTGGATTCTTTCCTTTCCTCCGCTTTTTTAAGGATTCAGAATATTTGCTCAAACCTCATGTGAACAAATTGATTTACAAGCAGCTACATTTACAATCAGAATGCTTTCTCAAAGCCGGCTATTTCCTTCAATACAGCACAATGAAGATAGACCTGTGGACCGGTCTGGCTTAGTATTAATTAATAACACGGCGTATCCCAGACACGCCTAACCACAAACCTTTTGCACTACATAATTATCACAGCCGGTTCGTGTTAATAACTATCTGTGAACTATCATAGACAGTTCGTATTAATAAATATCTATGATGTGTACAAATATCACAGACAGTTTGTGCTAATAACCGTTTATAAACTATCACAGACTATTTTTAATACGAACCATCTATGATGTCTTCAACTATAAAAGACGGTTCATGTTAATAACCATCTGTGAACTATCACAGACAGTTATTAATACAAACCGTCTGTGATAGTGGCTCATCACAGACGGCAAATGGTCACTCCTCTAAAACCGTCTGTGATAATAACAGCACAGACATTTTCCCATGAACCGTCTGCAATGATGCGTCTAGTATAGTTTATTTTATAGTAGAAGTGTTTTCAAGATGATTCTTTCTTTGTCGAGACAAAAAGGAACCCATCTTTTCGATTGAAAAATGTGATTATGTTTTGCCCACTTTATCCATCCCCCTTATCAAAATGATCAAAAAGGCATTTTAAATGCTTCTTATTCCTTGCTGTGTCGTGTCAACTTCAACTTACATGATTTTTTTTTGAAGTGTCTTGCTTTATCAACGTCCTGCGTGTTTTTTTTCTTTTCTCTCCTGTTTGTCAACGTGTTTAAATCTTCTTTCTTTACATAGCTGTAGTTCTTGGTATATGGAGCACTAATTTTTTGGTATATTAGATATACACTATGTAAATTTAGACCTTAAGCAACAAAAAAATAAAATCTGTACGAGACCTATGCCCTACATTCCCAATGTGCATCCGCTCAACAACCTAAGTCGCACGTCGCCCCGGCTACTTCCAACTAGGCAACCAACCATCGGAACAACCACTCCGCCGCGGCGCACCCAAGCCGCCACGCGCCGGCCTCCTCCCGATAACCACCAACGACATTGCCACAATGCAACTTGCTGCTGCTATCGGCCTCCGCGCGAGCGTCATGCGCGGCGCGACGCTGGCCGCTCAGCTCCGCGCGCCTTCGTCCGGCTTCGGTTCGCACCAGTGTGATCAGGACCCCGCGCCTACCGGTAGTTCGCACGCGGCGCGCGGCGCGGTCGATCGATCGGCTGCTTGCTGCTACTTTCCATAGCCTGCGGCGCCAACAGCACAGGCAAGTTCGCTGGCCATGGCTGGATTCTGGTACGTGCCAGAGGTTTTGTTTTCAAAAGTTTTGAATCAAAACCCAAAACATGGCTTATTCTTTTTGGCTAAAGCTTATGGTTTTTGGCTGCGGTCTGTAATTTTTTGGCTGTTCATTTGAGAGATTACAGAGTAATAGAAATTCACGTGTGATTTTTTGCCAATATAAATGAAGTCCGTGCAATATGTACTACAATTAACTTGTAAATCGTATCTTGAAAAGATACTCCGTTTAAAAGCTGGTTACTATAGAAAAGCAGATAAGCGACTTTTAGAAGCTAAAAAGAACAGGCTCACAATCCCACGTACGACCGCACGGCATGCAGGAAGCATGCACGCACACACGCCAACGTTGTGCAGTCACGCAAGGCCTCACTCTTTTGAGTTTCAGCTTATGACTTTTAGCTTCTAACTTATTACTTTTGCCTTTTTCTAGCGATATGATTTTTTTCTTTTTTTTTCTTATTTCTTTTTATTGTCTGTGATGATATAATATTTTTTAATTTAATTACACCAAAAAACTACAGACAAAACAACTACTACAATCTAAAAAGACCAGAAGCTCGAATATAAAAACCTAAGAGTGTGTCTAGGCATCACCCGAATATTTTATTCTTAACAATTATCTAGATTTGGAACCATTGGATTAGAGATCCAACGACCCCCTTTTTTAAGGAGGAATTTTTTTTGGAGGAGGAGGAGAATTTTTTTTGGAGGGGGGAGAATTCATGGCCGTTGGATCTCTAATCCAATGATTACAAATCTAAATAATAGTTAGAAAGAAAATATTTGAGTGATGTTTATCAACACCTAAAACCTAAATAAGCACCATCTTAAACCTTCGGAGTGTAGCACAAGTAGGCTAGACAATTCCTGCATGGATTCCGACTTTGCAAGCAAGCATACACCAGGCCACCAGCAGGAGCTCGCGCATGCACAAAGCTGTACCCTGACGAGGATACACCCGGTTGCTAAAAGCCCGTAGCATGCAATCATATGTCCGCCGTAAGCGCGCCCCGTGAAGTCCCGACTGCCATCGGGCGATCGAGACGGGCGCATGCAGATTCGCTCGCTCGGTTGCCGGCCGGAAAAGCGAGTCTGCGCAGGACACACGTACGTACGTACCCTTGCATGTGCATGCATGCAAGATAATTACTGTGGCTAGATATGCAAACCAAGCGGATAATTTTTTATGTGACTAATTGATCGAAGACTTACAAGATGAATATGGAAATGATAAATAGGTGATGAGAACATTATTGGCTATGTTGTTCCATATGTTATTTGCAAGCCATCTCTTTCAGAATATTATGAGCTTATTAGAAGAGCTAAAGGTTTTGCAAAGAAAATTAACATTGAGATGAACTCATTTCTATCCATTCTTACTAATATTATTCATAAGAATGGAATACTATCTTATGTTACAACTTTGCGCATTCACAGTTTGACAAATGAAGACTTTGGAATCGAGAGGATGGCCGAGCCAAAGCAATGGAGAAGCACAGGGAAGGGACATCCACACTTCCTGTCAAAGCCATGGAACAGCAAGGGAAGTGATGGTGGTAAAAATCAGGATTTTCTTCTTATGTTTGTTTGAGTCCGTCCAATAGATAAGGTGTCAGCCTCAAAAACCTTCTGGTCACACCACAATATTCGAAACAATCTGTCCGTGGTAAAAAAACAGGATTTTCTTCTTATGTTTATTTGAGTCCAATATATGTAGAGATTAGTTAGGGTCGGTTTCGAAGGCTTGAGGCCGACCCTAGGGGTCATATATACTCAGGTATTTCGTGCATTGCACCTTAGATCACCGATATTCAAATTAATAGATTGAAAGTTTGCTTATTCTCTATGATGGCCGAAACTACATTATGAGGGAATTTGAGAGTTCTTCACAAAGTGAGATCGTTCAATCTTTCCGCTGAGAATTAGGAGCGTAATAGGGCTTCACTTGGTAGTCGTGAAGTCCAACACGTGTGTTCTTGCAAATTAAAGAGTACCAACTCTTGCATTGGCAATGGAGGATCACTACATATCTTGATCCTACGTCGAGAAAATCAGGTGACCCCATATCATCTTGGTAACAGAGCGTGGTTGACTCGGTAGAATTATTTACCCTAGATTTTATATTAATTTCATTGCTATTTTCTTTATTTTTCTATAGCCCATAAACCAAAAATTGCAACAAAAAATTCAAACCCTGGCTTTTAATCTATTATTTCTTGTTAGTTTTGTTATGTTTTAGTCCATTAGAATCTTGTTTAGTGCTGATCTTAGTGTTTTATTGTGTTGCTTAATTATTGTGTCCAATCAAAATCCTTAAAAAACTGATGGTTTTGAACTCCTCAAATCCACCAAAAAAAAAGAAATTTTCGATCTGTTAGAGTGCTACTATAGTAGTGTGCAAGTGCTACAATATCGCTACAGTAATCACTACGGACGTTGTTGCATCTGCACGCATTAAAAAAAGTATGTGCTACTGTGCACGTTACAGGAGACATAAACAGTACGATATAGCACGCGATACGGTAGCCGCAACAGTATGCTATAGTGCTATCTGCAGTACACTTGCAGTATGCTATAGTGCGCGGTGCATCTAGTCATTGCCAGTCGCGTGGAAAAAATGGTGCGTGTGAAGCTACAGTACCAGTACGCGAGAAAAAATCTTCACTTATTTTTTTGTGAGCCAATTCAATCTTTTGTGAATATTTTGCTCCTAATCGAGACTAACTATTTGATTTGTTATAGGACTGCTCATCTACACTTTGCACACCTCTGAATTGTTATTTCTTTAATAACTGAAAATGGAGTTTTAAGTGCTGCTCTTGTGACAATTTCATTGGTCAGATAAAAAAGAGAGAGAACAAAAAAAAGCGAAGAGAAAAAATGCTTGGCCGGTCACCTACTGTGAGCACACCCTATCATTGTCAAAATTTTAGATTGTTCTATTTCATCGTCATGAGCAGTCTTGTGACCAATTTTATCTCATTGAGCAAAACTAGCTAGTGTCTCTCCATAACTTATGCAATACGAGCTAGTTGTTCATCACTTATATTTTTATATTAGCTCATTTCTTTGATTGCACTAAGTTTCATTATTTTTGCATGTGCGTTCATAACTTCACTAAAATCTATTGGATCAACACTTAGGCAAATTATTTTTGTTTGGATTATTACTTAATTTTACAACATCAAGAATTTCATATTGCATAGGATATACACTTCCAACCAAGCGGAGAGAGAGGACGGGGCTAAAGCAATGGAGAAGCACATGGAAGGAGACATCCACACTTGCTATCAAAGCCATGGGAGAGTAAGGAAAGTTACTTCATGCGGCCAACAAGCACCAAGAGGTCCATACGGCCAAAGGGGCAAGAGGGAGGCAGCCTAAGCGGAGAGAGAACGGCCCATGTGGATGGAAAGGGGAAAGCCCAAGTTTTGGACAAAATTTCCAAGCCCAATTCGAAACTCCCAGAAGCCCAACTGAATTTAAACTCAAAATCAACTCAAAACTCAATTCGGATTCAGTTTGGAACAACCCATCATGCCCATAATAAAAATGACATAACTTTCACAAACAGAGTCCAATTTAGGTGTTCTTATGCTTGTTTGAGTCCAATTTAGGTGTTCTTATACTTGTTTGAAAGCTTATTCTATGGCCCATCCAAGGGGTAAGGTGTTAGCCTCAAAAACCTTCTGGTCGCACCACAATATCTAAAACAATGTGATGGTGGTAAAATTAGGATTTTCTTTTTGTGTGAGTTTGAGTCTAATACACGTAGGGATGAGTTAGAGTTGGTTTTGAAGGCTTGAGGTCGACCTTAGGGGTCATAGATACCCATTTTATTCATGCATTGAACCTTAGACCACTGATATTCAGATTAATAGGTTGAAATTTTGCTTGTTCTCTATGATGTTCAACTCTGAGTCTGAAGAAAAAATGTAGAATATGATACGAAATAAGCAATATCCGTACGTATGTATTTGAATGTCGTGTGGTATGAGAAAGCTGTTGTGACTTTTCTTAGGAATAGGATAGAAGATAGATGGATTGTTGCATCGTAGTAGATAAGGAATACGGAGTGATCTTCTTTTGACATTCAGTGATTAGTCTTTTCGTATTCGCTTTAACTACCCCTATTATTCAATAACCTGTGTAGGGGTGCAAAAGAAAAGAATAATTTCCATCCAACCTATCGACCGAAGGTTTGCGGAGCGAATACAAAATGGAGAAATGGGTATCTAATACTATCCATGACCAACTACAAGAAAAAATACAGAATATAATACAGGATTAACGATATCCATTTGTGTCTGTTCCAGTTGCACTCCTAGTTCTGGCTAGGCCATATTCTCTCAAACTAAAAAGTTTTTCCCTAACTAGGTCGATCATACATACGCGCTTATGTATGTACAGATCGACTGAGTTGCCACCGTTGCTAACCGGTTGCCAACAAGGAGCTTTGCTCCGGTCGGCAGTGTACATACGCTAGTCATTGTTCGATTTCCAATTTCCATATGGCATGCATGGTGCACCACAACACCACGCGTATGAACGTCCTCCTAATCACATTGTTTCGTAGTGTTATTTGTTGCCGATAGAAGAACTGACAGCAAAAGGTCGCTCTGCTCGAAAATGTTATACCACAACTACTTGTGGCTACAGCCACTATCCAATCCGTTCAAAATGCTCCAAGATTCGTGCACTTGGGTCCTCTCTCCCATCTCTCAGCTGCTTCCCCAAGCCACATCCTCCCCACCGGGCCGTGCCGTCGCCCCGAGGTCGAGCCATCCCGTAGCCTAGCCGCAGTCAGAAACCGCGTTGTTGCCGCTCGCCAAAAACTGCTCCAGAAATCTCGCCGTGGCTCGCCAAAACCTCGTTGAAACCTCGCGGCTTCTGGGGGTAGTGGCGGCGTGCATGAACTGGAGTCGAGGAAGAGGAAGGGTGGCATGAATCTCTAGGCACGTTGGACGGTGTAGATAATGTGGGGAAGGGATTACGACCACTCGGAACACCGCTCTTAGTAGTTGTTACCCGTTCATCATTAGTAGTCGTAACTCGTTTACAACTGCTCACCCGAGGTTGCCCCTGGCTCTCTCAAAATGCACTCTTTGGCTGTGGATTCTGATACACACGGTCATGGACTGCTTGCTGGAGATGGGAACGACAAGGTGGAGCTAATAATAGGACTGAATACATGAACTGAGGCAAGATTATGCGATGCAAACTGGCGCACCTTTTCCATTGTGTTTTCTTTATTATACACTGACTCAATTCTCTCAACGACCTACAGAGTATATAGATACAGCCGGCCACTCAAGCCATTCACTCACTACGACTCCTATCGCTGTCGCTCAGCTCAGCCGCCCACGACTGCTGCAGTGATCGCCGCCTGCCTCTGCCGCTTCGCTTAGCTACCTGAGAGTGCTTCAACGACCAGCCTATGACGACCACTATAGTGTCTAGCCGCTTGCCCATACCGGGCAGTTAGCCGACCGAGGATGACTTGTGTCAGTCACGACCACCTGTGCTGACGCCTGCTACCAACTACTACATTGATCGATGTATGACCACGACTGCTGGTTTCATCCTCGGCTTGTCTTCGATCACTGCACTAGAGTTTCGACCACGGACACATAGGAGCTACGACCGCGATGCCAACAGCTATGACTCTGATCGTTACAACCACACACAATGTGGTTGTAACTGACAATGCACACAGGCGCCACGACCACGGCGCTACGACCACACACAGACTTTGAGTCTTCTGGGTGCTTCAGTACTCTTACGAGTATGGTGTCCACTGTACTTCTCCGAATATGACGCCCACAGTACTCCTCCGAGTATGCACTGACAACTACCGCCCATCGACTCTCGACTACGACAATCGACTATCGACTACAACCATCGGCTATCGACTATTGATCATGACCATCGACTATTGACTATCAACTATGACCATCAACTATCGATCACGGCGTTACGATCATGGAGTACTAGGAGCCACGATACTCGGTGTAGCTTTAGTACTGATCATAACAAACAATACATCGACTGGTCGTATCGACCACAGATACAGAATACTTAGACACACGAGCAAAACACATATACAATAAGATTAACCCAACAGATAAGGCTCGTAGCCGCATGTTGTTGTGGGAAGTCTGCATGCCCTCCTCTCTGCTGACTGTTCGGCCGTTCAACGGCCCAGACAGATCTTCTCAAGAGTGCCGTAGTGCCCTGCACCTTTCACGATTACCCTGCGAAAAACAATCGATCGTGGACTACGTGGTTCTGCACATCAAAAGCTTAACAACTGCGTAAACAAACACACGGCGCCGTTGTGCTTGTGTCGTCTCACGGTCTAGTGCTAATACGTAGGCCGACAATGCAATTGAAAGGTTGGTTCCAGCTACAGCTAGGATCGGGATGAGTCGGTAAAAAACTAGCACAAGTTGCCCATTGCCTATGCAAGTATTCATGATCTTGCCTCTAAAAATGCTGGGACAGAACCAGCTGTATTGGCTTGAAGATGATACGTGGTCAGTCCATTGCCTATGCAAGTATCCATGATCTTGCCTCTAAAAACCCTGCTACGTGCGATAAGCTAGGCTGCATGGGAACTTGTATATGCGTGTGTTGTCTTGTTTCTTATCGAGGCCTTTTCCTTTTATTACTAACAATTAGCTTTCCCGTGTACACGACATAATGGTGTCCGCGGCTCATTTGCTGTGCCCCGTAAGGGGACCGGCCGGTTGATGGATTAAGTATAAAACATATACTACTCCCTATGGTTCTTAAGTTGTTTTATCCTTCTCGTCTCTTCTCTAAATATAAGTCATTCTTCAACTTCAAGATACGTTTATTTTATTTATTCCTATTATAACTCAGTTGGATGAAGTCTCCTATTCACATGAACAAGTAAGGTCTATCTCCCAACCTCTTTCTCTTTACCGACACACTTAAGGCTCCATACAATTGGACCACGAGCTATAGCTTTTGAAGGGTGCACCACTTTTAACTGAAATGATAACAGTGAGAGTTTTTTGAGCTAGCTTTGGCTAAGATATTTAATAATAACTAAATTTTGTTTTGGAACCGGTTCTGAAGTCCATGTAGCTCAGCTGAATTGGACCACGGCTTATAAAAATAAGGGAAATATTATATCTTTATAAACAATGCAAGGCAAAAAAAAAAGCTATGGTAAGATGTCAATGTGTTCAAAACAGCCTTTGAAAGCTAGAAGCCATAATCTATTTGGAATGGGGCTAAGAATGGAACTGTTAAAGTGTAGAATAAAGGGAGCGCAATAAGGTCATTTTTCTTACTCCTTAATTGGTGTGACCCGAATGAAAACAACCTATATATTTCGAATCGAGGGAGTATATTAATTATAGAAGAAGATGGTACTGGAATGTGAATTTGATTTTCACATACAAGAATAGCACTTACGCCTGCCAAAATCCATGCAAAGTTCTTGTGAAATTCAGGTGTTCCAAACATGCAAGGTTTTAATTAGAGATATGCATGGTTGATTAATTGTCATGTAAGTTTATGCCTCAATCTCCTACGTAAGCTACGTCTCATTTTGATGCATCTCCAATTTAACCATACAGAGCCCTTGAAATAATGCCAAGCGCCTCAACTGGTTACTAACTACTCCTATATAATGCTATCTTTCTGGTGCTCAGATCCATCTCTGCTACGCCACGCTTTGCTCAAACTTGCAAGCTGCTGGCCAAGGAGCACCCCGGCCTTCTTCCTCGCTACCCACCACACTGATTCTGTTTCGCTCACTTGCTCACATAAGCAGCTCTTCCCTTCACGAAATGACATTCTGGTACTGTTCTCCACCAAGAAATGGAAAGGTGATCTTCTGAAAGCCAGGTGCATCGATCCTGCCTGCAATTTATGAGAGAGCTCCCTTCGGTCCACTCATAGGTGGCAGTGGGGTTTATTAGCTGCCGGCTCATCCATTCAAGTACTAAGAACACCAACATTATACACATCTTAGTAGCTGAGTGGATGGCGCGGGAGCTAATGGTAAGCTCTGCGTTGCCTCTGCTTGGACTGAAGGGTGCTCCTTCTCTTGAACAAGGACATCACATTCTCAAGCTCAAGTTGTCCCCCTATTTAGTATTTACTGCTTAGTTTCTGTCCATAAAATACAGCATCTTGCTTATTTTTGTGTGTGAGAGAAGGGGGTGTGGGAAGGGATACAGTGTCTTGCTTATTTAGAGGAAGGAACAGTACCTTGCTTAATATTTGGGCCTGTTTATTTTGGCTACGCTTATGACTTTAGTTGCGACTTGTGACTTTTGAGTTATTTGTGTGAGATATTACAGAGTAACTGAAACTCACGTATAATTTTTGCCGATATAAATAAAGTTGATATAATATGTACTATAATTAACTAGTAGATTCTATTAAAAAACATTATGTTTAAAGAGCTAGTTACTATAAAAAAGTTAAAAGCTGAAATCAAAAACTGAAAAAGAACAAACGCATTAGCTCTGGTTTTATGCTGCTCATGGGCTCCTACGCACAAGGAGCAGCCCAACTAGTGGAGCAGTAACTAATGGCCCAACGGATCACTAAAAGGAAGAAGAAACAGAAATATCAGAGTAAAACGGAGAAAAGAACTGGAGGAAAAAAGGGAAAAGAAACCAGCGACATGTCCATGGCTCTGTCGAGCTCGCTCCGTGCCCTGGCCCGCCCTATCCTCCCCTTCGATTCTTCCTCTGCTCGCCTCAGGCTCAGCGGAGTCGCGGCCCCGGTGGCCCACGCGCGGAGGCGGCCTTGGCGGAGGGGAGCGGGGGTCGTGGCGCTGCCGTCGGACGCGGAGTGGCTGGAGCGGCTGCTCGAGAAGAAGAAGCTGCTGTCCACGCACAGCCTGCCGTGCATCGAGACGTGGCTGCGCAGCATCGAGTTCACGCAGACCCGCGAGGACCACGCCGTCTGGATCGCCGAGATGCCGCTCTGGCACGCGCGCCTCAGCCTCGACGTCACCGACCTCCACATCAGGCAGGTTCCTTTTCGTTACTCTCTGATTTTTTGCTAGTTAGACTACTTGCCCCCTCCCCTAGCTTAACCGAGATGGCTATGCACTGTTGCAACGATTTTTCAATTTTGATCCCTTCTACAATCGCAGGAGCAACATAGGCAACACATGTCACCTTCGAATTTCTGCACCATAATAGGTATCTACTGGGCTAGAGGAGTGCTTGGCAAGAGGACATGAGACTATGAGAGCAGGTGGGCCGCGGCAGGAGGTTTAATTAGTGTAAAGTATGTTTAATTAGTATAATTCAGATTAATTAATAGCATACAGGCCACTGTACATGGCTACCGAGCTGTGGTAGCTCACATCCTCCTACCGGTAGGTGCACTCCTCTAACTCGGTAGGTGCTACCATGGTGACGCTATTCTACTGAGCTTGGGTGCTGAGTTCAGAGAAGGAGTTAAGTGGCTAGATTTATAAAAATGGATATTCAATGGCTAAATTTAAAAAGTGGCTACCTTGCTAGATATGCGAAGGATTTCATATCTAGTGTATCCTAATTCCTAACCTTTGGTACATCCCATTGCATCCTGTCAAAACACGCAAATGGTTCTTGCAATGTCTCCAATTTGCTCTTGCAATGTATGTGGAGGCGTGAAGTGAATATGCTTGCTCAATATGCAGTGTGGATACTTCATTGTTTTGTATAAACACACAGCAGATTGCCCAACTGGTTTTTTCTAAGGAAGAAACGTTCAACTAGTTCTGCATTCTTCAATCTTCATTGTATTATGCAAATCAAGCCGTGGTTACAGTTCTTTTTCCTGTCAATCCTACCCATTTTCAGCACAAATCCTAACTATCTTCAGCACCCTGACACCCATTAGTTCCATGATTGAACTATAGCCCCAAATCACTCCGAAATGTGAATCCTTTGCTCATTGACGGAATTATACCCAGATTCAATTACTAACCCTGTTATCTTACCTCGAACCAGGTGTTATGAATATTATGTATATATTGAAGAAACCCAATGGACAATATATATATATAGAGTACAAAAGGATATTACAGAGGAATATGCTATATGCGGATAAGAAAAGCTAAGCATATAACGAAAGGAATAATACAATTCCTATTCTATCTCTAATACCCTTAACGTCCCCTTTAAATGCAAGGTGTATATAATAATACTGCATTTGAAAAAAGGTTAACACTAAAACAAGAAAAATCCTTGCTACGACCAGCATTGGGCAGGGTTGCCATCTGGGAGTGTTGGCTAGGGTGGAGGTATGGGTTGAGGGGTGGGGCGTGTGTCCGACAGAGCAGGGCGGCGACGGTGGAGGCCGACGAGCTCAAGATGGGCGTGTCGGAGGGAAGGGGGAGCCTCAGAGGTTGGACCAAGAAAAGGTGGGACTTCGCTACAACGAAGTACTTTGGGAGGACCTTAATCCCGCACAGAGCTCAAAATTAGGATCTTAAGCATGTTTTCCCTGATATGGTGGTAAGACAATGCAGAAGCAGTTCGACATCCATCAAGGTGATTTGCTTAATTCTCTTCCATCATTGTTGCACAAGAGCATTTGTGTATATAAAAAAATTCATTTGTAAGAGTTCAACGTGCTCAAGGCGCCACTAGCCATGATTTTGGGTTATCAATTTTGGAAATTTATGTAACTAGCAGCTCTTTGCACGCTACGAGCAACTGCGACGCTGTGAGCTAGGAGGCACAGAACTTGGCAATCCATTAGTATGATGGCTTAAAATCTGAACGCCGAACAGAACGTATAAAATTGAAGCTCAAGTATCCGCATTACTTGCATAATTGGTGTTCTCATGGCAAACCATGTCCTGAAAAGGCTCAAATACAAAAATTAGCAACATGAGGCATCGTTCCAATTATTCATTGGCATTGTTCGGATCATATTGCATTACACGTACATAACTGACTCTGAAAGATATAATAATGATGAACTAACTGTAGTGTATATTGTATACATTGAGGGTGAATACCTCTAAAATATTGACTTACAAAAATGGGTGCAACTTTCTACAGCTGCAGGGATAAACCAGCAGTCATCAACTCATCATCATAGAAGCAAACTGTACTATTACTAAAAAGGACAAATACATGATCAAATTACGCCCCAACCTGACCGAGAGGAGCTTCCGGATCTGCAAAGAAAATAAGAGATGAGGAATGTGCTGAGCTTAAATACTGATGAGGTGGATCTAAACTAATTTGTTTCATAAAGCAGATGTATTTCAACATGTATAGGCAATGTAGGCATGTTCGCCCTATACTTTTGGCTAATCCTATTGGTATATGAATATTGAGGGACCATATGAGACAATTCAGAATATTTTCTGATGTACCATTGTCAATGCATGTAGAGTTGGTTTTCAAAACTGCAAAAGATTTGATTTTTTTTGTCAGGTTTCAGGTCTTGGCGGTCTAACCGGCTCAGGAGAGTGGTCTGGCCGGCCGGCTATATCGGTCTGACGGCTCGGTTGAGCGGTCAAACTAGCTGGGGATTTCGATCAGACTGGACACCCTTTGATTTCGGCAGTGAGCTCTGAAATGTAGGAAATTGGTCGTGGATCAGTTATTTTAGTGATAGGTCAGTGTATTTATGTTGTATGAAGCATGTCTGAACTAACATGGGTCAAGTTATAAATAACTTATGCCTAAAAATAATTTCTTTGTCTTTGGATGTGCAGGAAAGTTTTAAGCCAACTATAGTCAATGTCATGGAGGAGCCGAGGCCTAGAACGGTCAAAAATGCTGAGTGAGATGGTTGAGCTCAAGTGTGGCACAGAGAAGGCAAGGAATGTTGAAGGGATGGTTCGAGCGACAGATTGCACCAAGTGACTTGGTCGGTCCAAGTAAGGTGTGGTCCGGTGAAACTGAACTAGGAGAGATTTGCCGACATGTGGAAAGCTATTAGTGTGCCTACATGTAGCAAGCATGGAGATTGCTTGTAAGGAAAGATGAAGGTCGGGTTAAGGCGAGGGTAGTTTGCCAAATATGAACAACTTTGTTAGATCAAAACCGCAATATTTGGAAAAGTTGTTTAGGTCAAGGAGATATTGAGAAAATCAAGTGGATCAAAGACTAAAAACTTAGCGGGTTCGGGCTCATATGCTTTGAAAAGAGTGCATAAGTTAAGTGCAGTGATTTAAATCGCGGGCTATAGCAGCGCTATAGTGGTTTTTGCCCTTAGGACGCTAAGCTATAGCACTGATGTATGCTGTTACGGCTATGACCGCTATAGCGGCTAGCTTATAGCGGCCGTTATGCTTCATTTTATTATTATTTAGGCTTATGAACAATCATTTGGTATGTTAATTGTATAGTTAGAGTTTTTAGCTAACTAAAATTAGTTTTGGACACAAAGAATTGAAAAGAAGGTATTTCATATGTTTAAAAATAGTAAAAAAAATTCAATATGGCCTTTAACCAAAGAATTTCATTTGAAAATCTATAAAAAAGATAACTTGATCTTAGGATAATTTGAGTTCAAATATTTGGTACTGGAATTCTACCTTAAAAGTTTAGATATTTTTACATTTTATATTCTATTCCAAGCAGTGTGAATTTCTTTCTAGTGTTTTAAAAAAATCAATTTACACATTGAATTCAACTTTTAAAATTTGAAGCTTCAAACTTATTTATTTTTGCTAATAAATCAAGTAAAATGTTTTATATTTTTGAAAAAGTAATGTATCTATATTTTTAGATTTTAGGTTGGACATGTCATGAAAGTGTTGTAAATTTACAACTTTTTAGTTGTATTTTGTTTGAAATTATTGTTATATTTTTCTATTCAAATTGTATTCTACATGACATGGAAAGCACATCTTTTCGATAGTACCGCAATGTAGCATAGCCTCTGCGATATCTTTCACTATCGCTATAGCTTTTTTTGCTACGTCACCACAATATCATGATAATCATGATTTAAATCATTGGTTAAGTGTGTGTAAAACCTGTGTTGTGTGGGATTAACGAGTTTCTCTAATTGTGCTAACGGATAGTATCCATTAGAGTTAGATGTGGGTTGATTGCTCCATCTATTCAGTGGATAGGGATAGAGGCTTGCATGCTAATCATTCCAACCTTCTCTTGAGTTAGGGTCAGTGTTTGATAGAGAAGAGCGAGTATTGTGGTGTACTATCTTGTCCTCTGAAAGCATCTAGATCCCTAAAAATAGTTTTGATAATTAATGACATTATGTGAATATGACATTCATATAGATTGATCCCTTGACACTTGGTCGTCATCAAGCAAAGCTGTGATTTATTACTCTTAGTGCTTACCGGCACCTAGACGGCTTGGTGGGAACTTGCGAGGTGATTTGACTTGTGAGTGGTTTGGTGTCCATCATCTCCAGGGAGGACGAAGGATAACCACTAGTAAATCGAGGAGTTGAAGCTTAATTCGTGGAGCCGGTCCAAAATACTTGGGCTTTCCTTAATATTGATTAGGGGAAACCAGCAAGTTTCCGAATACCACGGTTAAACATCGCGTGTCAATTGATTACTTATTTTTTCTTTACGTTCCGCACTTATATTTCTAACTTTGTGACTGCTAAGATTGTCATATTTACTTGTACTAGAGATATATTTATAGAGACTTGAGGTTATGGTGTCTTAGCTATACTGAATTGTGTTGGTTTAAATTGAATTGAAATCTTGCCTATATATTATTTGTGATAATTAGTTTTTGAAGGCAAGATTTTTTTAGAACCTCCTATTCACCCCACTCTAGTCGGTTATTCTTGATCCTACGTCCTCCTCATGGAGTGGCTGTACAAACTTCATTCTAAAGTAGCAATATAATTAAGTTTGTTCATCTTTCATGAATTCTTCTTGTCTTTGTTGATTTGCTTTTATTCTTGCTGGTTCTTTGCCTGTTTTCTCTACTTTGACCAGGACCATAATGATCTTTAGATGAAATAGGTTCCTGAGACTAGCAGTAAGGTATGTGCAAAATTTGGTCTCATTTGATCATGAGTTTTTAAGTTTGCACCAAAAGTGGTTTGGATGCGAGCTGGTTTTCTATTATAGAAACAAGGGAGCGGTTAGACAGACGACATGCCACCGGTCAAACTTCAGTTAGACCAACCAGGTGCAGTTTTGTGCATCTTCACTGTTTCGGATTGTTGCTAAGCTATAGGTTGTGAAATATATTCTTCTTAGCTCTTTAGCACTAAAGTAAAAGATTTTTGGTACTTGAATTTTTTTAAAAAAAACATCATTTACCTATTCGTTGTCATTGCTAGTCCTACAAATATTTACACGCAATGCCGGAATGAGTGCTTGAATACATGACACTGCAGCACAGCCCACTTAAATGCTGTGGGGAGACTGGCTAAACTAACGTGCACCATGTATTTGCTTTTGTAAGAATTGTTCGCATAAATAATATCACAAACACTTTATTTTTAAATTTAAACATCGAATATTATTTTTGTAAATCTAGTCTCTATGAACCTATCGGCTCGGCAGGAGCTGCCGACTCCCCAAATGCGCAATAGTTAATGATGAGTGATTAGCGCTTAATTAAGCGCATAATTAGAACTAATTAAATACGATTAGCATATGTGCTACAGTTGTATACACTGCACCGACGGCGATCTGCCTGTCAAACTTCGCTTGCTCGGTAGATCCACAGAGACAACTTGATCCACAGAGACAACTTGATCTGTAAATACGGAGGTGCAGCCTGAATTGCTTTTAAAAAGCGGCTACGGTACTAAAAAGGTTGGCTTCCGTTTACGAGACTTGCACGCAAGATGCAAAGTCAGGTCACGATGAGCAGGTAGGTCCCTGAGCTGGCACCTAGTCACTGACGTATCCGCGCGCCCAGTGGGACGCGCACCTGCGGGGATGCGGGCTACGTGGCTCAATCGCGTCCTGACTGCTACGTAGACGCACATGGGCAAGTACGTGGCAAATTGGCGCACACGTTTTGCTTTTCGTCGCACTTATTTATTAGTATTATTTTAGAGCACGGACAGCCCGATCAGTGGGCCCTCGGGCCCACGACCGGCGAAGGTACAGCTCCCGTGCGCGTGCAGAAAGCGGGAAGCTTCGGCTCAGCTCTTTCGTACTTTTGGCCTCGTGGCTTATAGGGTATACTTTTTATGTTTTAATTTCTGTTTTTGGTTTCCTACAAGTAAAAAAGATAGCGTTAAAACGGATTAGTTTTTTAAAGTGAATTTTTCATATGGATTTTGGATGTCAAAATCGTGTACGCCATTTGCATTGGTATCTTCGTCATTCGTTGGTGTCTCAAAAAGTATAAATAAAATTTATTAGTCGCAACATAAAAGAATAAGACCTATGATTTTCTTGAATAAATAAATAGGAAAATAAATAGTTTTTGTCCATATTTTTAAACAGTTTATTAAAATAGCCTTTTTAAAATAGTTTATCAATATTCATGTTTGTACAAGCTCTCGCATGGGCTAACTATCGAGCTATTATTAAGATTCTTTTGAAATTGGTATAATTCGATATAAAATTATTTTATTTATAATTTTAGTCGTTATTTTAAATTTGAGCTAATGAGCTACTATCGAGTCGAGTTTAGTTAATATGTTTTCACTACAAATAGACTCGTTTTAATTTTAAATCCATTAACTATTATAATTAAAGTAATTTTGGTCCGAACCTTAACGAGTTTTTTTGGCCCTAGCGCCATCAAAAAAACCCAACCGAACGCCTTTTCGTCGCCTTAAAGTTAACAAAGTTATTTATTTCCGACGGTGAGACCCATGTGGGGATCCCGCCACCTCCTCGAGGGATGCGGGGTGGCGACGCATAGACCGGCGATATGGTCGACACGTGGATGGATGGTACGTAATGGTGGGGTGACGAGAAATAAACCCAGCTCACTCTCCACTTGCATGTTCACCTATATACTCCCTCAAACATAGGCTGCACCCCAAAACTTACACGGCCGTTGTACTCTTCTTTTCCTAAAAAAGATAGACCGTATAATTATATTTTTAAGGTTAGACCATAGAAAATTGAAAATATGTTGTTTAATAAAGATAAAAGACTAACAAAAATTCAGGATGCATGCATATAAAAAGTAGTATGATACACATTAAAAGTTAACCGTTGCAGCATTATATAGCAAATATTGCTCCTCGTCATACGGTACATGCTTTTCTTTCTGTATATTATAGGCTACAAAGTCCCAAATATCATATTTCTATATCAGTTGCTATGGCTTTACTCCATATCTACAGCTATTTCGTGTCGGCAAACCTTATCTGCCACTTCAAGAGGCCTGTATACCCAAATCCGTGGGACGCGCGCCAAGGTACCCGTAGCCAATTGCTCGGCCGGGCAAACGCCCAAGTGGCCCAGTCCTTATCAGAGACACGTGTCTCGTGACGTGGCTCCAACCTTTGCCGCCCGTCCCCTCTTTCCCCTCTTCCGCACGACCGCACCACCTCCCCTCTCCCCCTCACCCTCTCGCTGCGCGCCTCTGAATCAGATCGATCTTCTTGGCGTATCCAACCGATCCGTGAAATCTCGCCGCCCAGAGAAAGTTCTGGGTGAGAAAATTTCCCCCCTTCTCCAACAATTCATACGCAATGCTGGTTGATTTCTTTCTGTTTTCTTGTGTGTTGTCGCGTCGTAGTATCGTATCTTGGTTGGTTCAGTAGTTGGTGTGTTGGGGGAAACTCAAGAGTTCTTGACATGTCCGTTAAGGGTGCTCTGAAAATTTCGGTGCATGGCGCATTCGTGCGTGCCCGGGAGGAGGAAATAAGGGGGTTTGATCGGAGTCTCCCCTGACCACCAACCCTTTGGGTTTTTTTTTTGGTTTCTGTTCGTTGGATACCAAAGATGGTCATAGCCTCGTAGAGTCGTTAGGGGCGTTCTGGATTGGCTGGAGACTTACATGTATCCGGCTGCGCAACAGTGCACATGTTGATTCAGCCCATTGCCTGTGAGTGTGTGACTGAAGTTGGTGTGGCAGGCTCTTCTTGCGTATGCATTCGCCGCTTCCAGGGTGAATTGGTGGTACTATGAGGGAGCGTGTTTGGCTGTATTGTCTCGTGCCTTTGGTGTAAAAAGAAAGAAGAAGGAAATGAAGGAAAAGAAAAGGGAAAGGTTATTGTTCCTCCGCACTGTAATTTTTGGAGTAAGAGGAAACTGTTAACTTTAATAATTGCGTGTGAAGTTCTGGACATTGGATGTGTCCGTTTTCGCTGTCTCCCTTTATCTTTTGTATGAAAGGCTTGTAATTGTATTTGAGTGTGTTGGTGTACACCGCCGACCACCACCACCAAGGTTCGGGTTCTCGTCGGGTCGGGTTTGGGTGTGTATGGTTGGTAGTGTTGAAATTGAACAGTGAAATAGCAAGCCACGGCATATGTCAAAACTTGTTTTAGGTGAAAACAATATATTTTTGCTTTTCAGAATCGTACAGTAATATTTTGAGTTGGCCAAACTGTATGTTGTGATAATCTGAATTTCTAGTGTTCAACATGACAGACAACGAGGTATACATAAAAGACATGGCACATGATGAAGCTGTGGCTACTCAGAAGACGGGGAAAACAGCCTCACCTCCTAAGGTAAGAATCTCTGATTTAGTAGTACTGACTACTGAGATATTGCCTGATCACTTACATCACGATTTCTGTGGAAACTAGTTGTATGATTATTGGAAGCTATCCTTGGAAAAAACCATTCAATATATACAATTAGAACTTTTCCTAAAAATGGAAAAAAAACGACATCACTGAAATTACTGCCCTTATAGATTACAGGCAGTGTCCTAGTCTGTCAATATGATATGTACATTAAACTTCTTGCCCTCTTGTCCCTGTTATGGTTAGTTTGAGATCTTACATTGAATGATGACATATTGCATTTTTTCACTGGACTTTATCAATTGTGAGGGTAGGACTACTTAACATAAATATCTTATCGATTACCTTTATTTGCAGGATCAACCAGCTCCTTGGTTGACAATGCAGGTTGAGTGTTTTGCCATTCTCTTACTGTCTGCACTTCCCAAAGATTGGAACATAGTAACTTAAGCAGTAAGTACTAATATTTACAGGCATACTATGGCCCTGGTGTCTTGCCACCAACATATTTTACCCCAGCAATAGCTCCAGGTCATGCACCTCCACCATATATGTGGGGTCCTCAGGTATTTGATTTTCCATGTCTATATGCAGCAATGTTCACATACTACACTAAATCTAAAGTTCCCTGTCTGCATCTCTGCAGCCTCTAATGCCACCTTCTTTCGG
This sequence comes from Dendrocalamus sinicus, assembly GCA_036346575.1. NCBI lineage: Eukaryota > Viridiplantae > Streptophyta > Magnoliopsida > Poales > Poaceae > Dendrocalamus > Dendrocalamus sinicus. The sequence continues at coordinate 32,616,833 of CM070654.1, read as the reverse complement.
GATGCCATATGCTACAATGTACCCACATGTGGGAGCTTATCCACATCCCCTTGTGCCCATGGTAAATATCCAATCTTTGTGTGCTTTTATGTACTTTTTGTTCAAGTAAGCTGAGTAACTGAAGCACTAAACATGAGATGTTTGTTGTCAGTATTTGTTGGAAAAGAGAGAGATTTTTGTTATCACCATGAGCAGTCTTGCATTATTTTTAGGTCAAGGTATTGTAGTTTCAAGGAAAATAAGGATAATGTTTGAAGGAAAATAAGGATAATCAAGTTCCATCATGCTGAGTCTCAATTGAAGAAGTTCCAGCACACTGTGCTTTTGGAAAAGCCTAGCATGGCTGATCGAACAACCCAATGTAGAAAAGGGAAAACAAAACTTGATGCTATCAAACTACTGCTATGTTGGTGCACCATAGTTCACGATAATTGCATAGAAGATCGATTTGTGTGTGTGTGTGTGTGTGTGTGTGTAAAAAAGAATCATGTGCTTTGTAGTTTATCCGAAGAAAAGACCCATAGTGTACAGTATTTAGATTCGCATTCGTATTGACTCATCATGCCCTTGGACCATACTCATTTCTTTAATTGTTATTTACTTACTGCGTCTGAAACTCTCATGTTTATCTTTTTTTAGCAGAACTCCTAAATTGATTTTGTGCTTTTAAGTTTTTGGTTCTGCAACTTATATTAATTTGGTTTATCTTGATGCTTTGAAGATGGCAAATCCATTGAGCATGGAGCCAGCCAAGTCTGCAAACAGTAAGGAGAAAAGTTCCAATAAGAAACTTAAGGAAATTGATGGGACTGCAGTATTTGTTGGCAGTGGTGGCAGTAAAAAAACAAGGTCATCAAGGTATTGACATGATTTTCTTCTGCATGTGTATTTTACTATTCCCTACCTGTTTGTCTTTTGGTAAACTGAAGTTATGTTCTTATGATGGTCAATTCAGTGGGGATTATAGTGCAGAAGGATCCAGCGATGTAAATGATCTGAAGGTATTAAATGTGTGTGTTTGTGTTTGTGCGTGTGTGCGCGCGCGCGCACATGCTTTATGTTTTGTTTGCCGTTTTTTATTGAATATGTCTGAAATATGTTCAAACAGACTAAAATTTTACTTTATTCAGGTGAGCAAGACTACCAGGAAACGGAGCTTGGATGATGGACCTGGTATTTCACTTTTCTAACAACATGTTCAATATTCATATGTGTAATGGTAATTGCATCTTGTGCATGTTCCTCTGTAAGATCTGTTACTGTGTTACGGACATAGGTTGTACCTAACTTGATTAGTCATCATGCTTCGGTGGCCATCTCGTACTCTTCTCTTATGCCTTCGTTGGTGGTCTAACTTGCATCTTTCTTTTTTCTTTTACAAATAGCCACAATTGCATCTTTCAGTTGCTTCATAGAACATTAACTGTAGTCAAGTCCTGCTCTACGCATCACAGTTGGCAAGAAAGTGGCTAACCACTTTAATCTTTTTCTAGGTGCAGAAACAACCACAGCTGCAAAGATGGATGATGTTTTAGCTCCTAACCATGAACTGGGGAATACAGCAATTTTGCCAAATCACTGCTTTCCAGCTCCAGTAATTAAGCCCAGTGTTACTAATGTTGCTAATTCGAGGGCAATGGGAACACCGATATACCCAACGCCTGGTGTGATGGTTTCAAGTCATACTGGAGTATCAACTGAATTATCAATCAAGGTATATTCCATCTGTTCTTGTTTAGAACTGCTAGCAAATTGAAGCTCATGAAAAAAAATTGCATGAAACAATTACATTTCGGGAGATTATTTTTTTTTAGGGAAGTTATTGTGAATCCTTCAACGGTCTATATTAGACCATTTTTGTTTTCAGACATTAACCTTTTTGGAATTCTGCCATTCCAGGACGAGAGGGTATTAAAACGCGAAAGGAGGAAGCAATCAAATAGGGAATCTGCTAGACGGTCAAGGCTGAGAAAGCAGGTATATTTGTATTGGCCAATCTATTCGTTGTTATTAACTGGAGTCTCTCTTGCATATACGCTTTGATCAACACAGCTGCAATATGAGCAATATCCAATTCAAAAAAAAAAGGAGCAATATCCCAGAAACACGGACATGAAACCCAATTTGGATTATCACTCATAACATACATATAAAAAATATTTGCATGTTAGTAGTAGAATACTAGAATGCATCAGTTGTATGATATTTGTGTTCTGTTGATTTAGGCGGAGACAGAGGAGCTGGCTACAGAAGTAGAATCACTTACAGCAGAGAACACATCCCTTAGATCTGAAATCAGCAGGCTAACAGAAAGCTCCGAGAAGCTCAGATCCGAGAATTCCGCTCTAATGGTACTGAACCTTTTTGGCGATGCCATTGATACACTCCTTGATGTTCTATATTTCGTTCCCGCTGCAGCATTTCTGTCTAACTCTCTAATAGAGCTGCGCATCATTTCTTAGGGGAAGTTGAAGGACACTGCAGCACCGAACAACCCAGAAGCGTCTCTGGAGAAAACAGCTGCATCCTCCTCCCCTCGCGTCGTGGATAATTTCTTGTCGATGATCGACAACACAAACAAACCGGGTATCGGCAGGCACACGGAGCACGGTGAGCCCAAGCTTCGCCAACTCCTCGGCTCCAGTCCGGCGACTGATTTTGTAGCTGCAAGCTAAGCTGATTTGCCTCTTTCCCTGGCATAGAGGAGACTAATACATGCATGTGGCCTGGGGATTTTGGAAGCTCATGCTGCTCACATAACATCAGCGTTACAGTGTAGTTATTGATTCGATCAGTATATTCAGGAACCCCGCTGATCATCTACTGCAGATGCCGGTTTCCACAACTACGCTCTCAGGCATGGATGCCGAGAGCCTAAGACTCATGTACCATGAATATTTTTTCATTCTGAGCTTTATTAGCAGTGTTGTAACATAGGGGTGTTGTGCTGCATGCCAACCTTATAAAGCCTTTTGAGAGATCTCTAGTCCTTTTCGGTTTAAATACTGTAGGACCACGTAAAGGTTACCTGATGTGTATGGTGAATATTTGACTTTGTTATATAAATGATGTCGAAGTTTGAGTTTAGTTTTGAAAGTTTGCAATGTTCAATGTTGCTATGGGTGTAAGGCGGTTTGACTGTCCGGTGGCCAGTGGTTTGATCGCTATGGGGCAAGCAGACTGACAGGTTATATGGGGCTGGAAATCACATATTAAACTCTTTTGTAGATGTGTTTGAGGATATGTTTGCACTAGTTGTCATCTAAAATAGAAAAAAATTAAGAAAAGAAATAAAAAACCATTATATCACAATGCAAAGGAATACGAAAAAGTCAAAAAAAGGTAAAATAAACTTAAATTAGAAGCCGATGTGTTCCAAGTGTCTTCTGATTTAAATAAATTGAAAGCTAAAAAAATCAGAAACTAAAACTGTGTGAATTGCACTAGACCCTAATGATATTAGGGGTAATTATAAATTATAAGCCACAAACAGCTGAAAAGAACAGAACCAACTAATCCATCCCTGACCTGTATGAGGCTTACGGACAATTTTCCTTCTAGGTGTTCCATGCGCTGAAGCAACAAGAGGGTTTGTTTCGCTGCACTGTTTCTGAACAAGACTATGTGCGTATGCGTGCATCCGGACAAAGTGATTAACATGTAAAAATTCTGGCATTTTTCTTAAAGGAAAGTGGGAAAGAGAGAGAGAAAAGAATGAAGCAGAAGCCGCTTGTTCGTTTTGGTTTTACTTTCTAATTTTTAACTTATAGTTCACTGCATCTTAATATCTTTTTTCTAGTGTTTTGATTTTTTAGAAGCTTTTTGTTTTTCCCGTGTTCATTCGCATTATCTGTGATTGGTTAATTTGTTTTTTAATTTTAGATTTTTAACCAGTTTTTTATTTTTAGTTTTTAAATTTTAATTAATTAAAAACTAGTAGTAATTATAGTGTAAAATAAATAAGTTATAATATAACATAAACTCTAGACCGGTTTATGTAAGCCGAACCGATCGGGGCTGGCAAGGCCTTTGAAACTTGACCGTTGTGACGTGGGCTCCTCCACGGGAATCTGTGAACCGTCAAAAGGTGATCACGAAAAAAAGAACAGATTAAGACAAACAGGCACACGCAAGAGCCCAAAATCTCCATCCCTGCACGATGCTATGATCATTATCTCAAAGCAAAGGCGAAACACTCGTTATGTTGTGGCATTTGCTTTTGGAAGTCATAAAAGCTAAACATCCAAACAAAATAATCCCTCTTCAAATAATTTTTAAATCTAAAGCATCAGCGCTAACCTAAGGCCCTGATCGGTACGGCTTGAGCTTCTGATTTCGACTTATTTTTCACTATTCATAAATTTCGTTTTTTCTGAATTTTTGGCTTTTTGTTAAGCTTTTTTGCCGGTTCTTTTTTTTTTCCCGTATTCGTTTGTATTATACATATTGGGCTAACATATTTTTTATATTTTTGAATTTTTTTAATTTAATTATGCTAAATAAGCCTCTGTCAGCTACAATATTTTTTCAGTCAACTACAATATTTTCAGTCATAAACTATACACTTTTAAACCCAACTGATCACCACCTTAATCTCCATCTTTGTCTTCCTTCCTACTCAGCAATCCGTCGTCATCCGAAATTCCCTTTCCTTTCCGAGACTTTTCCACACCTGCAAGGCAGACCTCGAGGTTTCTCCATTTTAAAAGTGTTTTTCTCCCCATCTTTCTGCGTGAGGCGGTGCCATTTTTAAACCTCCCTGCGCTGCGCGTGTCCGTGGGCTCTGGCCGCTGGCGTTGGGCTTGAACCCGGGTTCCGGGCTAGCTTGCTGCAGCAGAGAGAGCCCTCGTCTCACCGTCTCCCTGGCCTTGGATCCTTGCGCTGCCGCGGCACTGCCTAGTTCCGTTCCACGGCTTGCCTCGCTTCTCCCATGGCAATGTGACCGCGCGAGGTGGTTGCTGCGCTTCTGATCCACACGTGCGTTTCTGCTGCCGCGGCAGCGGTTTCTGAATCTGTTTCTTGCCGTGCCGTGGATTTGCTGCTGAGCTGCGGCGGGTGGTTGGTTGGGGGGTGCGGGAAAGGAGAGGAGGAGGAGGAGGAGCCGCGCTAGGTGGGTGGTGATGCCTCACGGGTTTCAGGCCGCCTTTTTTGCTCACAAGGAAAGTGCCGCCGCGCGGGCGTAACATCAGAACTGTCCTAATGGTGACACCCATTGTCTCTCCTCCGCATTAGAAGCACCACTCTCTCTCTCTCTCTCTCTCTCTCTCTCTCTCTCTCTTCGTGTGCCTGCGCGCGTGCTTCTTCTCGCTGCGGATGAGGACGGGGCATTACACCAACTCGACGGATCCGAGGTCGGGCCTGGAGGTGGTCAAGGGCTGGAATGGGGTCGCCCAGGTCGTGCTCCGCTCGCCCAAGGGAGCCTCCGCGCGGGTGCGCCTCATGTTGCCCTTTCCGTGTTTCTTTAGCTTTAGCGGTTGCGAATTTCTGCGCAGCGATCGGCTTGGCATTGCTTGGTATGCGATTCTGATGGGTTTTTTTTTTCTTTTGCCGTCGCGGTGTTTGCAGGTGAGCCTGCACGGCGGGCAGGTCGTCTCCTGGAGGAACGACCGCGGCGAGGAGCTCCTCTTCACCAGCAGCAAGGTGTGTGTGTTTACCTTTTACTCTCCAGAAATCCGTGCTGCTTGTATGTAAGTTGTTGTGACGAGTTTTAGTGGGCAAGCCTATCGGGCAATCGGATCACCCATCCCGCGACTGGGGAAGCATTTGATCATATGATAGGGCCTGTTTTTTCAGCTGCGCTTATGACTTTGTGCTGAAAATTTTGAATTTTAGTTATTTATGGTACAGATTACGAAGAGATATATACTCACTTACGATTTTGGCTATTTACGGTACAGATCACGGAGAGACAGATACTCACTTGCGATTTTGGCTGGTACAGATGTTGAGCTTTTAACGTATAGATCGTTTAACTTGTAGACTCCGTCTTAAAAAAATACTTCGTTTGACTGTAACAAAAGTCAAAAGCCACCAGCTTTTGTCATTTACTGCTTATAATTAATTATGCTAGGCCGATGGATGTTCTTTGATCATTTCTGTGGGAGCTGTATGTTTTTTCTTCTGAAATTTACATTGGAGGAAGACCGAGTTTTAAAGTAGACTTTAAAAACACAAAATTGGATACATACACCTGCCATCCTTTCCATGGTCTACAATGATGGCTGGAGAAGACAAAGTAGAAATTATTTTCACTATGGCCCCTTTGTGCTGGGACTAATTCGTGGTCCTAAAAGTTCATAAATCATAATGACTTTCTTCACAGTTCTTGTGCTCTGCCCAAGCTTGGGGTTTTCCCCCAATTTTTGTTGAACTCTTTATTCATCTTTACTCATAGGACATGTGGGCCTGTAATCCTCTACTATTTGCTCCCATGGTTTCATTAAGCACTTCTATGAGCATTGTTTTTGACGTGCAGGCAATCTTCAAGCCACCAAAGGCGATGCGTGGTGGAATTCCGATATGCTTTCCACAGGTATCACAGTATTCTATTCTACTGAAGATTTCTATTAGATTGCACACATATGCTATAGAGATTACAAATATTAGGTATCAACTGAGAATGGAGCTGCTACACCACTTGTGTTTCTTATAACTGCAAGACTCCCTGCAGTTTGGAAATTGCGGGACATTGGAGCGACATGGATTTGCAAGGAACAGGATATGGACCCTAGATGATGGGCATCCACCATTGAATCATAATGATAACAGCAGCAAAGCTTCTGTTGACCTTATATTAAAGCCATCTGAAGATGACCTGAAGTGCTGGCCACATTGGTATGCATTTGTTTTGACTAATCTGTGTTTCGCTTTTCTCTGACTGCACATACTTTCTGTTACAACTAAATGAAGGCCAGATGTCAAAATTCTGCCATGGAGGTGCTTGGTCAAACAGCCGAAGTCTGGCACCTTTGATGATATTTTGTTGATAATTTTCAAATGATTTGATATGTGGTTAATTAACCAGGATGTATTTTGATGATATTGATTACAAGGATGGTCTTGGACTCTTGGTTATACTCAGTTGAATACAACTTCATATTATTGCACATATGACTTTGCTTATTGAGGGGAAAAGATCTGAACAAGGCTACCTTTACAGCATTAGATGTGTATAATCCGAGTATTGTTGATTAATGCAAACTCTATGATGAATATGTTTCTAACGTTGGAGACATGTAATCACTCATAAAGTACAGATGCTGATGCTGTGAGAATGAGGGTGGGTTTTTTATGGATTCAGATATCTTCTCATTCTTATGTTGTATTTGTATTCCTTCAGATGTATCTGCTGATACGATTATTGTTTTGATTCCAGTTTTGAGTTCCGCCTGAGAATCTCTCTTTCAAAGGATGGGGACCTGTCACTAGTATCGCGCGTCAGAAATGTTGATGGCAAGCCATTCAGTTTCTCATTTGCTTATCACACATATCTCTCTGTTTCTGACATCAGGTCAGGCATTGTTTACCCAACAGAAGTTTTTTTTGTATGTGTGTGTGTGTGTGCCTCACTATTAACTACTTTCCATTGATGTCATATTAGTATATGACATTCATAAAGATGATATGTTATGTCTTGTTAATTCCAGCGAGGTGAGGATTGAAGGCTTGGAGACCCTTGATTATCACGACAATCTTAGCCAGCGAGAACGTTTTACAGAACAAGGAGATGCCATAACGTTTGAATCAGAGGTGAATATTTACAAAAGCTTCAACAGTAATGTATGTTATTATTTGAATCAGAGATGAATATTTACAAAAGCTTCAACAGTAATGTATGTTATTATACTTTTAATCTACTGACACTAGTTTTGCATGCCAAATACTGCACTTTCCTTCAGTATATATACTATCTGCGTGCATTTGTAGATATGGAAAGCATCACTACTCAGTACTCGCTGGACTAGACATAATTTTGGGCTATACTCTTGTTTTGACATTTGTACTAGAATTATACATCCATATAGATTTTTATAATTGCTGGTGCTAAGTGCTAACGCCTGGTTTATGTGCAAATGCTTTGCAGGTTGACCGAGTCTACATTAGCTCACCAAATGTAATAGCAGTTCTTGACCATGAGAAGAAATGCACATTTGTCATAAGAAAGGAGGGACTTCCTGACATCGGTAAGATATATTTATCTTTGCCATCTTCCAGCAAAACCACGGTAACAGCAGTTGGGAATTTCCACCTTATTCATTTTATGACTATCACTCTGTCAGTTGTATGGAATCCATGGGAAAAGAAATCCAAAACTATGGTGGACTTCGGCGATGAGGAGTACAAACAGATGCTATGTGTTGATGCGGCTGCAGTGGAGAGATCAATCACACTAAAACCAGGGGAAGAGTGGACAGGGAAGCTTGAGCTTTCTGCAGTTCCGTCGACAAACTGTAGCGATCATCTTGATCACCCTGGTATCATGTAGCATGTAGTGTGATAGTTTACAATGCTATATAGCCACCAGACATGAAAAATATGCACCCCTTTTCTTTGACTTTTGTACATGAGATGAGTGGGCTCCTCTATGATCAGTCAGCAGCTCGATTTAAATATATGCTAGTCAACATATTGTTGGTGTGACCTGGTTTCTGGAATATGAATATATGATGGTAGTATCGCGCTTCCTGATCATTGTATGCAAAATGCTAGATCCAGCTAAGTTTGTGCCTTGTGCTTGGAAATATTTATTGTTATGTGTCCTCAACTTATTTGATCAGAATTCAGAGCTAACATTTGCCAAGACATTTCAAGAATATGAGTGGTACAAGAGTAATGACATCCATGGAAGTTCTCAAGAGGTAAAAGAGAGTAGCAAACGGCTGCAGAATACTCCACAGTTCACAACTGTTACAATACTGGCTGCTCCTATCATCCTATGGTATACGGAGATTACAGAGTTGCTACGTACTTCGTTCAGAAAGAAGAGCTATGTGTACAGAAGATGGCAAGTGCCCGCCGCCCTTCCTCTCCTGCACTGCGTACGGGGCGTGCGTGCCGAGCAGCCTGTCCCACACGACGAAGAAGGGCTGCGACCTTGCCGCCGGCGAGTTGGTGGTGCACGTTGTGGTACGCCGTGTTGTTGCGGAACGCCGCGTGGAACGGGTTCCACGGCCCCGTGAGGCCGCAGTGGTCGTTGATGCCCCTGACGGTGGCGAACACGAAGGCGCGCAGCGACATCCCAGAGAGCAGGTACGCGGCGGCGCCCTAGAGCGTCTCCATGAGCAGGCCGTCGACGGGGTGGTTGTACTGCGCCGCGACAAGGTGGTGCCACAAGTGGAAACGCCAGCACGGGTAGCCGCTCGAGTGCATGCACCGGTGCATGGTGTACTGCGACGTGTCGAACACGAACATGGCGATCACGAACCGGGTTGCCTCCCCGAGGAAGGAGGAGAGGCAGTTGGAGCCGGAGTAACCTGCGCCGGTTTCCACGTCGCTGCTGTCTTCGGTTGTTGTCAACTCCGGATGTACACCAAGAGTTCGACAAACTTTTGAGTGCAGAATTTAGAATCCGTTATTTGTTAAAATATAAGTGAATTGTGAATTGTCTGTTTTTTCTCATTAACTTAAACTTTTAGATGAAGTGATCGGTGCATAAAACTTCTCAGACTCAAGAAGTCTTGAATTTCAAGACCCAGTTGACATAATTAAAAAATAATAATTATAGCTCACTTGTATTCCACGCCTTAAGCTTAAGGAAGTCTACACGTGAATAGAAGTATTGAAGTATAAGTGAATTGTAAATTACCTGTTTTCTTTGTCAACTTAAACTTTTGGATAAATTAATTAGTGTATGAAACTCAATAAGACTGAATCACAACTGAATTCAAGGAGAGTGAAATATCTTATTGCAATTTGATCAGCAAATTAATTATCTGAACCGACAATTCTAGGAGAGCTCGTCTCTCGATGATAAGAATTAACATTGGCTAGTTGTCTAAGAGTGAATTCTTTTGGGCTGATAGCTTATAGTTTATAGTTTAAATATTTGAATTCTGACTGTTCGTAAAAGGTAGTATGCACAGAGCTGGTGGTGCGCATCTAGGTGCGCCGTGTTGTTGCCGAACGCCGCGCGGAGTGGGTTCTACGGCGCCGGGACGCCGCAGTGGTCATTGATCCCCTTGACGGTGGTGAACACGAAGAAGGCCGTCGTGGTGAGCGGCGACATGCCGGAGACGAGGAACGCCGCGGCGCTCGAGAGCGTGTCCGTGAGCACGCCGTCGACCGGGTCGATGTACTGCGCCGCGCGCAAACGCGTAGGGCGCCGCGATGCGGTGGTGCCAGGAGTGGAAGCGGCGGTACAGGTACAGGCTGGCGTGCATGCACCGGTGCATGAAGTACTGCAGCGTGTTGAACACGAACATGCATGGCGACCCCGAACCGGGCGGCCTCGGCGATGGAGTTCTCAACGTCCGTTTTGGCGTCGCCGCCGCCGCCGTCTTCGGTTGCTGTTAACTGTGGACACAAAGAGTTTCCAAATTCCAACAAATTTTAGCTGCACAAACAAACGCATGCACAAGGCCGGAGCATTACGTGAACATGCATGAGCAACAAATTTGCAACGTGCACTCGAAGTAAACTTTTATTTTCCCAATTTAAGTGGTTTTGTAATGCATATGAACAGCGTGTAATTCGATGGAATCGATTGACCTTTAGCACGATAAGCGACATGGCAGCCTGGAGAGCTTGTTGCTGCAGCACGCCCTTGATGACATCCCTCTTGGAGGCCAAGTTCTGGGTCTCCTCGAGTGCAACTTGTACCAGTGGCAAATCTAGAATGAAAAACGAGGGTGGGCTGAAAAATATGCATTCTTCTACCCGATCATAAGTTTTTCTAGAATTGTTGGCCCGACATATCGAATGACTAAACTAATTTGTAAGAAACAAAGTTTTGTATTCTTATGCAATCAAATTCATAATTTCATACATGAATAAAAGCAAAGAAAAAAGAGAGATACAATGGAGATATCTTGTTAATGGCAAGTGAATCCCTAAAACATATAAATATGATTCCGGTAGGTAACAATTTGTACGTCAAAATTAAAAAACAATTAGTGATACAATAGCAAATTATATTTAATTACTTAAATGATCATGAACATTTAAAATAAAAGAATCATACCACTAGCTTGAATCATAACTTTCACAAGGCAAATTCATTCTGCGATTTTTCACGCCGTTCGGCCGTACAGAAGAATTTGTGAACAGCAGCAACCCGCCAAGCCAATAGCAGCAGCATCACGCGACGCAACGCAATCAGCCAATCACTGAATCACGCCTTCACGGCTTCACAGTCACAACTTCATGCCTTCACCTAACCGGTTAATTGTTAACCCCAGACCCCAGCACACGCAGCCGCCCGCAATCCCGCAGAGTGTGTCCGCCCTCGCTCAGTCCGTCAGTCGCTCGTCGCCTCGCCCCGCCGCGGACTCGGCCTCCCGGCAACCGGCCGGCCGCCGGGCCGGCTCCCCTTCCAGCCTCCCCGGCGGCCGGCACGACCCCACCTCCGGTCTCCCCTTCTCAGTCCGCGGCCGACGGCTCCAGATCTCGTATCGGCGCTTCCGGCCTCCCCGCCTCGGCGCCTCCAGATGTCATCGTCGGCACTCAGCACCTCCTCGGCTCCCACCTCCAGATTTCATAGTCGTCGGCACCTCCCCGCGGCCCCGCCTACAGATCCCGTCGTCGTCGACACCTCCCGCCTCGGCTTGATTGGGGATTTGGGGGAACGGGGAAGGCCGGAAGGGAATGGATTGGGGATTTCGGATTTGGGGAATTTTCGGACACGGGAACAGGCGGGGTTACCATGTGGACCGATGGGGATGTGGGCCGGTGGGTGGTGGGCTTGGCTTCGGTGCTTCTTGGTCTTTGCTTCAGTTCTTGTTTTTGTAGTTCTTCACGCCTTCTTCGCCTCTTCGGCCCGTCCGGTGTTTGCAGTTAGCTAGCACTAGTAGCACCGGCGCCGGGGGTCGGGGAGCCAGGAGCCCAGAGGGAGGAGGAGGGGGTGTCGGTCACTGGTGGAGGGTAGACTTTAGCCTGATAAAACCTACCTGGTAAATTCACCCCTGACCTGTACTTCTCCATGGCCTCCGTCTTCCTGAACACCTCGTAGATGCCCGAGTACACGGCGACTGGCACCACTACAGCACGAGGTCCTCGGTTCTCATGAACCTGACCATCTTTTTTGGACGCACCAACACAAAAATAAGGGGTAAATAAATGTTGGACGCTTACGTAGCTGCTATTTGCTACGTACTATGCCTTGTAAATGATTTATTTTCTTCAGAAAAAACCTGTAACAACTCTGTGATCGCAAGGTTTATATAGAGTTACGGACGAACTGTGAGGGACCAACCTACGGTCCGGCACTCCGGTTGAGTTGAAGTCAGTTTGATGCAATCATGCATGGCCAGCGCCAAGCAGGCAACATCTTTCATAAAGCATAAGCAGTACTGTTATGTGCACTGAAACTAAAGTTTCGCATGCGTGCAGACTTTCTCAGATAAATTGAGTAATGACATATTGACATGTACGGATATGAAGTTAGAAATTTAATTTCCGAGCTCGAGCTAGCAGATGTGTAAAAGTTTCCTTCCAGAGTTCCAGATATCGATTCGTTCTTTTCGTTGACTGATTTAAATTCGGTCATAAGAAAACCTAGTCGATTGCACAACTGGATCGTTTGAGCGGTTGGAAGGCGTGCTGAAGAGTAAAGGAGTCCAGTGAGTGTCATTGACTCGTTGTTGTCACCAAGTGTCAGATCTGAGACAGTTGGGCGATCGCTCGTTGCTCCATGCTTCCAGCTCATGTAATGGTCGCCAAAACAGCGCTGAGCAGCTAGCAAAAACTGGAACCGGCCGGCCAAGTCGATCGGCGCATGCATGCGACTTCGGCGCCGTTTGCCCACACGTTGTGGGCACCTAAGAACCGAATTTTTTGTACGGATAATCCATTTTTTATTCGAAATTACATAAATATACCCGTGGGAAATTTTTTTACAAAAATAGGCTCCAGTCACCGAATGGTTGGGCGACTGGAACCTATCGCCTAACCAGACCGCGACACAATATGTCTCGCTGCACAGTAGAGTGACTACATCCAGTCGCTCTTCCGTTGAGCGACTAGCATGCAGTCGCTCTTCCGTTAAGCGACAAGCATGCAGTCGCCATCCCGTAGGGCGACTGCATGTAGCCCCCGTGTTTTGTTTTAGATTTTGTGAATTTTGTAACGTTGAACGGGTAAAAAATACGGTGAAGTTGTAATAAAAGTTTATGTTCATTGTATATTGTAGGTGTGCAAAAAGTTTTAATTTTTTTTCATGAAAGATTGAGTACAGAACGATCGATACATACACTGTTAAGTGAGATAGTTTATGTGCGGAGAGAGATAATAGACTTATGTAAATTTAAATAAACTTAATATTATAATCGTGAGTAACATGCCGCATGTTTTTCATTACATGCATAAATACATAGCATCTGCAGCGTCGCCTCACTAATCACCCCGTGTGCCCGTCACCGCGCCGCGTCCTCCCATACGGCCTCGCTTAGCCCTCCTCCGGTGCAACGGGTTAGGACGATCCGAAAAAGTAAAACGAGGAGGAGGGTGTCTATCCCGCGGGGGCGGGGGCGGAGTCAGCTGCACCTCTGGCTGTGTGCTCTCCGGTGCACCGGGGAGGGCACTGGCAGACATAACCTCCGGTGCTACGTCGGAGAAGTGTCCATGCCACTCCGGTGTAGACGCGAAAAACTGGTCCACTTCGTCCGGGCCTGGGGAGATGCCGGAGACGCCGTGCTGCTGGTAAGTACCTGCAATATTAATAACGTTAGTGCGTTGCATGTCGTCTTCGGATAAACACGATATAAGAACCTCTGCGTACCCGTGCGTGGCGCCATCGACGTAGGAGGAGGGGCGTACACCCCCTGCGTGGGGAAGACAGGGGTGTGCGTAGAAGGCGTGAAGTGAACCGGTGTAGGAGGCCCCGCCAGTGAACCCCGGCCGCTCCGGTGAGGTGGTGGAGGACGATTCACGTAGGTGCACCGAGTAGTGACACGGTGGTCGGGTGGACGATCGGCGGTGGGCGTGGAGACCGCCGTAGCCTCGTGCAGAGAGTAGGCTAACGATACGCCTACACCCGCCATGCACCGACGCGCAAAGTCGATGCCCTCCTCATGGGTCGGCGCACCATCGAGAGCCTCTCGATCGCCCCGAGTCGAGGCATAGGCGTAACCGACGCCACCGACGCAAAGACATGAAATGGTTGATTATCGAAACGACATTACCATTTGGGAATCTTTAAAATGACATGAAACGCATCGCGAGGTGGCGCCGCGCGGCGCGAGGGGTACGTGTCCGTCGGAGCGGCGACGTGTGTGGCGGCGGGTCTACCACATATACAAGCTCGTACGGTGCGCGGTGGTACCGGCCAGCGGTACTCGGCGTACTCCGCCGCCGACGGCTGTCCTCCTCCACGCGGTCGTTGAGCGCACCGCCATCGCCGACCCATGGTGCATCCTCAATGACCGATCGGTGCCTCTTTTCACTCCCTTCGCTGTGCTCGCGTATAGAACCATTACTGGATGTGAGATACTTGCGAACGCAGAGTAAGTATGTAAATATTTAGCGAAACGATCACTCACCCGCGCACGTGGCGTGGAATCGATGGTCCGACCGGTGCAGAACCGGCCGCCAGAGTTCGAATCGCCGCATCACCACTGGGGTGCGTAGTCCTCCACGTAGATGAGGTACACGAGCTTCCGGCGGGTGAGCCAGAAAGCCCGGTCACGCAAGCAAAGTGAGGTACGTCGCATAGGGCGCGGTACGTCGCGGCAAGCACGACCGATCCCCAGCTGACCTGGTGGGGCTCGCCGTCAGCGATCGCCCTCGCATAAGCGATAAGGCGCGCATCCACCGAGTTGCCGTGGCTGGTGGTGAAAAGCACCCAACCAAACAGCCACAGCACGTACGCCTCCAGGTGGCGTGACACCTGGTGATCATCTGCCTGTGGAACCATGCGCTCCACTTGAATTCAAACAAGTTTTTATTAGTACGTAATACCACAAATAAACGGTTGGACGACACGATCGAATGTAAAAACCACGCATCGTGCATCGTGAGCCACCTCGCGTCGGCCCATGGGGTGCGCCTCTCGAACACGTGCAGCCGAGGGCGGTGGAACGACACCTCGAACCGCCAAGCGTGTCAGCGCCGATCGTCGGGGCCTCCGGTAGGAAGGCTGCGTCTCCGCGATCGGAAGGCCAAGGAGCAGGACACATCCTCCGAGTCGGCGTCATCTCCCGAATGGGAGGTGGAAAGTGTGCGTCTCGGCCGCCAACGGTCCACCAAAGCCGCCGCCAGGAACGGTCGAACGGAAGCGCCGTGATCGCTCCCGCCCGCCTCGCCCCCGCCTCGCCCGCCGCCCGCCGCATCTCGCCCGTGGCCCGCACCATCCGGCAAGAGGGAGTAGCCCGCATCCCGCACCGCAAACAAAGTGAAGGTCAAGACGGAATGAACTTACGGCCGCACTAAACGCTGGAGTAGTGTAAACTGGCGCCCAACGAGGGTCGAGTCCCGTGCCACGCGAGGTGTGCGTGTCCGACCACTCCCACCGAGGCGGCTCGTCCGTGCTCCCCGGTGCGGCACTAGACGGAAGCGCAATGAGAGCGGTCCACGTGCTCGTCCAACGGTACAGCATCGCCACTCCTGAGGCACGCCCAAAGACGAGTCATACTGCAAAATTTGTACAATAATTTCTACATTAAATTTTCTACATCTAAATTTATACAATAATTTCAATATTAAATTTCCTATATCTAAATTTGTACACTAAACTTTCTACATCTAAATTTCTACATTAAATTTTCTACACTACATTTTGTAAACTATATTTGTAAACTAATTTTCTACACTACATTTTCTAAACTAAATTTCTAAACTACATTTTCTAAACTATTTTTTTAACTATATTTCTAAACTAATTTTCTAAACTACATTTTCTACACTAAATTTCTAAACTACATTTTCTAAACTAAATTATCTACCCTAATTATCTACACTAACTATCTTTCTACACTAAATTATCGACACTAATTATCTACACTAACTATATTTCTAAACTAATTTTCTAAACTAATTATCTACACTAACTATATTTCTAAACTAATTTTCTAAACTAATTATCTACACTAACTATCTTTCTACACTAAATTATCGACACTAATTATCTACACTAACTAATTTTCTAAACTAATTATCTACACTAACTATATTTCTAAACTAATTATCTACACTAACTATATTTCTAAACTAAATTATCTACACTAACTATATTTCTAAACTAATTTTCTACACTAACAAAAAATATAACACAAAAAATTATCTGAAAATCGCGCACTCCCTCTCCTCTTCTCCTCCTCTCCCCTCCCTCTCCTCCTCCTCTCCCTCTCTTTCTCTTTCTCTGCGCGCCGAAGAGAGTGGACGAGTTGGTCGGCGGCCGAGTGCGGCCTTATATCCACCCTCAGTCGCCCAACGGTTGGGCGACTGATATGCAGTCGCCCAACAGTTGGGCGACTTATTTGCAATCGCCGAATGGTTGGGCGACTGGAGTTAATCGCCCAACGGTTGGTAGACTCTCCACCGCCATGATCAGTTGGCGATAGGCTCGATCGCCAACCATTCGGCGACTGGAGCCTATTTTTGTAAAAAAATTTCCCGCGAGTATATTTATGTAATTTCGAATAAAAAATGGATTATCCGTACAAAAAATTCCCTGAGAACCTGACTTCGCTGTTAGGCAGCGACGGTTGAAAGGTCTGTCGAGGAATCATCGTCGGTGATTCATCTATTTAATACGAAATAAGATTAATCACAGAAGATAGAAAATAATAGATTGAAAACACAGAGATGTAGAGAGAACTCCTAATCTTTTTTTATATTGTTTTTCTGATTGTATGTACAAAATACCGGTACGGCTCTTAATTTTAGTTTATTGGTGAGTTGTCCACCATAGATCAAGATTTCCAGCTCAGGTCCATGTTTCCTAAGAAGGTCTTCAGCGCCTCACTAATTCCAACGGCATCGATCGAGTTATGCAAACTAGCTGCCGCATTTCCCGTGCATCCGATCACTGCCTGAGCGGTTTTAGCCGCCGCCCGCCGCCGCTCGTGCCGTGCATGGCGAATCGAGGAGCCGGGCGAATTCGAGGATCAGCGACGCGCCGATGCTCTGGCGCGGGCCTACCAGGCTGCCGGGGCCGAGAAGAGCGGCCCAGTAGGAGGCCTTCGGCATAGGCGTGGTAGCCCATGATGGAATTTGGCCTTTGGTCCTAGGACCAATGCAGGGAACGAAGCCCGCCCAGCCTGAGCATGAGGCAAATTGGGCCTATCTGGACGAGCTCGGAGATTGGATGGTTTTGTGGGCCGAGGAAAGCAGTTGGCATTTCTAGGCTCCTCTCTGAAAAGAAGGCAACTTCACCGTACAAGTTCATAAAGGTGAAACGGAAATGCAGAGCAAAGCATCCTCGGATAAAAGTGAAAATGAATTAAATATGAATAGATGATAGCTCTGTTATATTTATTTTTATATTTTTTCAAATGCAAATATGAATATAGATACCCCGATACAAGTACGAATGATGTGAATACAAATACGGATCGAATACGGCTATGAATATTTCTTGGAACATGAAAACCCTTTAAACAATGCATACAAAATAAACAGAAAAACATAAATAGTTTATTTAATCCAAATATCTCGTGAAGAGCATTAATGAATTCTTCATATATGCTAAGATTTCTTTCCAACCTCTATGTATTGATGTATATGTTAATATATAATAGGCTACTAAGTATCATGTAAATGGGATAGATTGAAATAGAACTTATATGCTGTGGATAATCGGCCCCTGAATATCTAGATCTGTATTCGTATCTGATAAAAAATCGTATTCATTTCTGATCCGAGACTACCCGATAAATATCCAACCCAACAGAATCCGTATTTGAAAATTATCTGGATTGGTCGAAAACTATCCGATCCATTTTCACTCCTACTCGGATAAGTACTATTACCAAGATAACATATCTCAGGAACAGAACATCATAGCGTGCATCTACGTTTCATAGACTTATGAATTCTGGGTCAATAATTATCTGTCAATCAAATCCCACGCTACTGAAAAACACTGAATATTCTGCATTGTGCAAATAATCTAGGCTAGGACTAAATTAAGGAACGGGAGTCAAATCCAGTAGTATCAATAATACATAATCGAAGAAAGCTTGGACTGTGCTGGTATCTTTTTTTAGATGACTCAGATGGTATCTACAAATGAACAAATAACAAAAGGTGGAGTAATTTACTGCGTAATGTCATGCCTAATTGCCTATTGCCATACCAACCGATCATAAAGCACCAAAAATAGTATTCAGAAAGCAAAGATAGGTTATCTGCACTCTGCACAGCAAGCTGAAATCCGTGTATGCTGTTATGATCTCAGTAGGACTAATCAAAGAAGCTTGACAAGTCGACATGCAAATCTACAATACGAAATGAGTTTTCCTTCAGCAGCCATGCATTGTGGATTCTGCTTAGAGCCTCAGAACTCCGAAGAGAGGCACTAACTTATTCCAGTCCCACTACCATCTGGGAGAGTCCACAGTAAATGAGTTAGGGAACTGCAAGCAAGCTACAGAATCACGATTCAGGTTCCATGCAAGTTCATTTCATGCAATGCCTGTACCTATCAGGAAGTGCGAACCACTAACTAGCACATTTTCACACTGAATTATCCACAGCAACACAAAGATATACGCAATTCATTCCATTTCATGCATGGACACCAACCATTTCTGCATTAAGATTCATGACATCCGAAAGTGTGAAAGATCACCAGAATAGCAGAAAGTTCTGAAAAGCTGTGTTACGATACGTAGAGCAATAGCATGTACACATCGATCTTAGCTGAAGTGTTTTTTTTTTGCCACGAAAGGAGAACTTTTAATTCAGTTAACATCACCGCATCAAACCTTTGTACTAGACTGATCAACAACTATCTCAGCACGACAACACCGTCGATCGCAGCAAAAGAAAAAACAACGTAATGCGATGTAAAATGAAGCACATATTAGCCAGCAATTGCAAACGTATATAGCGCACACGTACCGTCAAAAACTAGCTTGAGCACGTACGTACTTTGCCAAAACCTGCCGTCTGATCTCAAGGGAGAAGCCAAACCGGAGAAGAGTAGTTTGATGGGCCTAGCTCCGGCGGGAAGCAGCGTTGGACAGGGTCTGGACGACGTGGATCCCAGCACTTGCCGTTGTCATTGCAGGCGTAGTGCCTGGACAACACCATGTTCAGGTCGTAGAAGCTCCCATCATCCAAGAAGTAGACGCCGTCCTTGGAGCCGGGGAAGTCAGCCACCTCGTAGGATCTGGAGCAGCCTGGTCCGACGAACAGCATCCGGCCATCCAGCGCTTGCAGCTCGTTCCAGGCGCACACAAACCAGTCGTATGGCATCAGCAGTGGCGCCATCTGGAACACCCTGATCTCCGAGGTCAGAAACCCAGGACTAGGAATGAATCTGACGACCATCAGCAGCTCCCCGCGGGACTCGACGAGGTAGCGAGCACGGACGAACCGATGGTAATGGCGCCCCACCGGCTCGAAGAGGAGCAAAATCGCATCCAGTTGCAGGCCCCCTTGTTGATTGAGGTGGAAGCCCAATGTGCACACCATTACAACGATATGCTCCTCTGTGGTGAGGAAATGGAAGGCTC
This sequence comes from Dendrocalamus sinicus, assembly GCA_036346575.1. Taxonomy (NCBI): domain Eukaryota; kingdom Viridiplantae; phylum Streptophyta; class Magnoliopsida; order Poales; family Poaceae; genus Dendrocalamus; species Dendrocalamus sinicus. The sequence goes on along the minus strand of CM070654.1, from coordinate 32,597,001 downwards.
CATTGTGATACACGACGTCCTCCATTTTGAAACTCACCAGGATTGTTACCGGCGGGATGGAACCGATGGCCAGCACACGGCCCATGCGCCAGAACGTGATGTGCCGCGGACCGGTAACGGAGGGAGAACAGCAGTGGATGATGGCGGCGGCGACGCAATCTTCGGGAATCGGCGGGGAAGAGAGGGTGGCGGCGAGGATGACCATGGGGACGTGCACTCCGGGCTGCAAGCGGACAAGGTCAGGGAGGCGGAAGCGCTGGTTGGTGCGGAGGTTGACGAGCATGTGGCCTTGAGTTTGGTTGACGGCGAGGAAGACCCAGCCACCGTCGTACGAGCCGAAGTAGCGCGCGCCGCGCACGTCGGCCGGGACGCGGCCGCGGTGGATGCCCCCGCTGAGGAGGCAGGAGAAGGTAGGCCCGCCGGCGGACGGGCGGAGGAGCCACGGGAGCTGGGGAGGCGTGGGCGGGAGCCCGAGTTGTGCGAGGGACGCGCGCCAGGAGACGCAGACGACGTGCACGCGTAGGCGGTCGACTTCGCACGGGATGCGGCGGGCGATCTCGTGCACGGCGGCGGCGGGGAGTTCCGCCCAGGGCGGAGTCGCAGCCATGGGAGCCGGGAGAGGAGGGGAGGGGCCGGGAGGTTTGGGACTTGCCGACTTGGTGGTGGATGGCAGAAGAGACGGCGACGAGGAAGACGTTGCGTGTTTGTTAGATTCCTATTTGCTTCTGGAAGCCGGAGAGAGTGCGTGTGTGTCGTCTTGCCGAAGTACTTTGAGTTGCAAGAAGAAGCAGAAGAGTCCTCTTTTTAAGCCCATTATATTGGGCCTGTAAGCCCATAATGGTTGACACCAAAAAAAAAAAGTTCGATGATCGATCAGATTGGAGCCCATTACTCGGGCCTGTAAGCCCAATAATGCTCAATACCAAAAGGAGTTCGCTGTGAGTTGAGCTTCAAAAGATCGACGTTCCATTCCACTCTGAAAAAACGTTCCACATCTAAAAAAACAAACGTTCCAAACCAATTCCGAATCAAAACTCGTCTCAAAAAATCCGAATCAAAACTAAAAAAAAAAAGAGTTCACTGGCCACGCGCGCCATACCTGTTGTCTTTGAAGTGCATGGTCGAATAAATGAAACGTGTGTATTTTTTTTAATAAATTGCACTGTACATCATGAACTTTTGCCATTCTCTTAGGTCCAAAAAGACTAAAGTGCAAAGATTGGACGGAGACTTACCGTCGGCAGCGGACAGAGGAGGCTGACACGATTGGAGATGTAGAAGAAGAAATTCGAACTCAAATTAATTCAGGTATATAAGGTACGAAGAGGTGGAACACGAGGCGAGGCGAACATATGTGGAGGTATCTAACTGAACTGTAAGATCGAGCTCGGTGGGCATAGCAGAGCTCCACGGCAATGGCGGCCTGAGTCCGCCAAGGAGGCGCATGAGCAGCACACCATTGGGCGAGGTCCGAGAGGAAGTCCTTCCTCATAGCGGCTCTCCCTCGTGCTTGACGTTGTTACTCTGCCTGTCATCCAAGTACCCAATCATTTCATTGTTCGGCTGGTGTTTATTTTGTTGCGGAAACTGGACGCCAAGGCCGGGAGGTGCCGAGAAGCGGCGCTGCCTGAGCGCCTCTTCTTGGCAAACAACACGAACTACATGGCCTTGCTGCTACTAGTCGTTGAACTTCCCTTATTTCAATGCATTTCCGTTGTCTCACCAGCAGGGGCAGGTTTGGGGGTGCATGGTACAGCTCCAGCCCAAAATTATATAGAAAGAGAGTAAAAATAACAAGTGCTTTTTAGTGCCCGGACACCATAGTTTAAAATAGGTATATATCGTATGCGAAAAATTTTAAAATTTCTTAGATATCAAGTTTAACTAGTTTACTAACTAGTTCAAATAAGTTTGAACTAAATTTTGAATTGTAGTTGCCTTTTTTAATGACATTTTGATTGTAGGTATATGCTGACTTAATTATCTGCTTAATTCGTAATTTATAATTTTTTAAATTTGTAAATATAGCAAATGAGCTCAAAAACTTATGACATTTTTTATGGAGCTTCTTGAGGCATCGTGGTATGTTGTGTAATTGTTTTACAGTTTTTTGCGGCCATTTGATACCTCTAAAAATTCTTGGAATGACGCATAATTAACCAGGCAATTAAGTAGTTATGCGACGCTCTAAGAATTTTTATAGGTAGTAAATGATTGTGAAAAATTAAGAAATTTTTTGTGGAGCTTCTGTATATAGTGTAATACGTTGTGTAATTTTTATGTAATTTTTTGCACCACTTTGCTATCTATAAAAATTATTTGAGTGGCGCGTAATTAAATCAAATGATTAAGCACTAATAGATAGGCCTAATGACCTGCTGTCTAGCCACTGGGCGGCACTAGGCCTACCATACAGTGGCCGGCCGGTAGGTCATTAGTCCCAACCATTAGTTCTTAATTACCCATTTAATTATGCGCTGCTTAAATAATTTTTAGAAGTAGTAAAGTGGTGCGGGCTAATTAGCTATCTTAATCACCTGCCGTCTCGTGGGCGGGCGGCAGGTGCCTGCCGTCTGCTCACACGGCGGCAAACCTATCTGCTCATGGGGCGGCAGGTGCCACGCGTTGTTTGCTCCGTGCTGCCGCCCATCCACCGGACGGCATAAACGATATTTTTGTCAATAGTGCGTATATGACTATTTTTGTAAATACGATGTAAAAATGTGCTAAAAGTGGCTTTAACTAGTTTGTACTAGTACTAAATAGTATGCTGTTCTGTATTCTCGAAAAAAGTATGCTGTTCTTCCCTCTTCTTCCTGTGTTAGCAATCAAACACGAAGTGCAGCAGCAAACCAGTCATTCAGAAAGCAACACGGAGCCAAACATGAAATAAAATTAAGTTTCGGAAATAGGGAAATGCCCTTGCATAAAAATGCAATTCAGATGCAAAACGTGCTTTTAAAAAAAAAGCAATCATAAAGTTACGTAGACTCATTCCACACACACACACAAAGCGCAAGGGCTTGAAAGTTGAAAGTGGTTGTTTGAAAATATAAAACAACCTATACATTTTCCTCCGTTTCAAAAAGCTATTCCTCCGTTTCAAAATAGAAAGCCTATACATTTTCTACGATCTTGTTTGAAAATATAAAACGAACATGTAAATTTGATGGTGTTTTATCTCTGCCCTCGTTTATCTTGACTCTCCCCTCCATATTTATTAGTAAACACCCACAGTAGTGGCGGAGCTTCACGCAAATTATAGAGGGGCTAGCTTCAAGGAGAAATTTCGATATTTGACACTGAATACGTGCGCCTCTCAACTTTTAACCCCCAATTCGCACGCCTTTGGAAATTTAACCCTGTCACTGCGAATTCTTTTGATTCAAGGGATTCTCCTCATTTTCTCTCCTTTTCTATTTTCTTTAATGTATTATGTAATCTGAATTGACTAAACTGCCCTTGCAGTGTCAAATACCGATCTCCCTGTCCTGGTTCTCATCCTGGTCGCCGGCCCCCGAGTTCACTCACCCGCGCGCACTGAAACCCTAGATCCTCGCCGCCTCGCCGCCGCGCGTGACACTACCTCTCCTCGAGCTGCGCGCCTCTCGTCGGAGCCGCCGGCGCCGAGTGGACGGACACGGTGGACTACCTGGACGAGTCGGGGGAGTTTCTCTCCTCCGCCCCGGGCGCGCGCCCCGCCGTCCCCGGCGCCGATCCCACCATCCTCTCCGGCTCCTCCGTCCCCGGCGCGCACCCACAACCTCGCCGGCGAGATCCTCCTCCGCCTCCCGCCTGACGAGCCCGCGTGCCTCGTCCGCACGCCAACCTCCGTCCAGATCCATTCCGACTCCGACGTCGACATGGTGCCCAGCAGGTCTCGGTCTCGGTCTCCTGGTCGGTCTCGGTCGGACCATCCGGTCCCTGCAGGGTAAGGCTCCAATCCTTCTCTTCTCTGTTTTGCAATTTCTACTGATTTTGGGGCACAAGCTTATTTTGTGTCTCTTCTATTTTTTTTGTTGGTACGGTAGAGTCGATCCGGATGGCGCATTTAGGTTGTGTGTTCAGTTTTCTCAGTTCACAGCTAAGTTCAATAATGGTTGCTCTGTTGATGTGCCACGGAAATATGATGAATGGGTTGTGGATTATAGATGCTATACTTTAGAGATGCTAGAAAGGGACTTGGCAGGTAAGGTGAACTGGGGAAGCGGCCAGCAACCTGTAATATCTGAATTTGATATGAGTGGTGGTGGAGATGCTAGAAAGGATGTGAACTGGGGGGGCCGGCGACCAGGATGAGAACCAGGACAGGGAGATCGGTATTTGACACTGCAAGGGCAGTTTAGTCAATTCAGATTACATAATACATTAAAGAAAATAGAAAAGGAGAAAATGAGGAGAATCCTTGAATCAAAAGAATTCGCGATGATGAGTTAAATTTTCAAAGGCGTGCGAATTGGGGGTTAAAAGTTGAGAGGCGCACGTATTCAGTGTCAAATATCGAAATTTCTCAGCTTCAAGAGGTTTGCAAAGTGAACATGAGAGGGACGGAATCTAAAGCCATTATTTCCCAGGGGATTGCCGTGCGGAGAGCCCCGCCACGTCGCCCTTCGCGCGCTCCGGTCGGCGCGTGGCGGGGAATCTCGGTACGATCGGGGGACCCTTTTGCAAAAAAGTCCCTGCGTTTTCCCGAAATTACGTAAAGGTCCTTGATTCTCGCGAAAAGGTCCCTGTCAGTTTTTTTGCGTCCATGGTTCTCGCGAAAAGGTCCCTGCCCAGTTGTTTTTGCGGGATAGCGCCCCGCGGTTTTCTAAAATACGTACGGGTCCTCGATTAGTTACGTACAGGTCCTCGATTTTTTACGGAAAAAACCCTTTAGCTTTTCCGAAAATACGCATTTGCCCTCGATTTTTTTAAAAAACTTCTCACGAATTATCGGCTCTTTTACTTCGGTAAACACGGTGGCTGGCGTGGCGTGACGCCGCGCCTATGAGGCTAGTAAGCAGTACATACCGCACTAATTTCCTTGAGTCTAGCAAAGTGCTGGACATTCTAGCATACACTAGGCTCCGCCACTTACACCCGCACTAAACTATTGTTTCTCTTTAGACACTAACACCATGGATAGAATGGTCATTTTTCTCTACTATTTTCTTGGTTTTATGACTTGGTCCCAAAGAAACGGAGGGAGTGTTAATTTGAACACAAGATTCTCAAGTATCCATACAGTTTTGTGCTAAGGGAGCATGGAATTAACTAAGCAATACTAATCATATTTTCTAGGATAGTTGGTATCTGCCTGCCAACGATCAAATCTCTTGATCTAATATAGAATATTCTTCCTCTAAAGTAGATGTAATATATCTTCCCTCTTAGGTTGCATCACGATATTCCTTTGAGGAATTTCGCTACGCTCTCTTTTTTACTTTTTTTTAGGGGGGGGGGGGGGGGTGATTGCAGGTTGCAATAGTGTGTGCTTACAGGTAGCCTTACGTCATTGTATGCAACTGAACTAGATTGTGGCAAAAACAAAATGAAACTAGCTAATGTGGTAACTGCACACTCTTCATCTAACCAATCACAAGTAGTAACATTGATTCACAGAAGAATGTGAAACCAGAGCCAATGGCCAACGTTTGCAATGCCCAACCCAAAACCACCTAGCTCTGCGCACATACCATATATCCTCCAAGCCTCCAAACAAACATAGCTTGCCTGTAATAAACGTTCATCCTCCCCAAAACCAACTATAAAACCTGCCGTTAATAATCGATTAGAAACATGAATATCCACTGAGCTCATACACTACTTGAAGTACACACACTAGCTAAGCAGCAAGAGAGAGGAAGGTTCAGCCGGAGAAACTACGATGTCGTCGACGACGAAGTCGCCGGGGCCGAGCTTGGCGGTGATGGACGCGCTGGACTCCGCGCGGACGCAGATGTACCACATGAAGGCGATCGTGGTCGCCGGCATGGGCTTCTTTACCGACGCCTACGACCTGTCCTGCATCTCCACGGTGTCCAAGCTGCTGGGCCGCATCTACTCTGCCGACGAGGCCAGCGCCAAGCCTGGCAAGCTGCCCCAGCAGGTGAACAACGCGGTCGTCGGCATCGTGATCGTTGGCACGCTCATGGGCCAGCTCGTCTTCGGATACTTCGGCGACAAGCTCGGCCGGAAGCGCGGCTACGGCATCACGCTCGTGCTCATGGCGGGCTGCGGCTAGTGGCGGCCAATGAGCCGGGTCTTATTGTGCCAGCTCGTGGCCTGCTACTGTTGACCCGATCCAAACACGGCACAGCCTGTTTAGCGTGTGGATCTTGTCGGCACAACCCGGCGGACTATACCGTACCTAAGCCGAGAGGGCGCCACGTCGGGCCGGCACGACACGGCCCGGCCCGTCGAAAATATCCATTTTTTGATCGTTAAGGTGTAAAAAATTCTTAAAATAGCAAAAAATTGGGGAAAAATGAAATTTTTTCTATAAATAAGAGGCAACCGGCCTCCATTCTTCACACCTCAAACCTGACTCTCATCTCTCTGTTCAGCTGTGAAAAATTCGATAGTGTTTCTGCAAATTTGGCAAAATTAGTGAGAAATTCGTGCGAAATTTAGAAAATTCAAAAATCTTCAAAGAATTTTCTAAGGGCTACAAAAGAGGTAATAATGAATGTCTTATTTTATTTTTTTGCTATTATTTGTTGATTCAATAATAAGTTAATTATTCTTTACTATTTCAATTTGTAGTTGATTCAATGGAGAACTATGATTTTCGACTCTCCGAATTCAGCCTTTTGACGGAAGATATGCAATCCTTTTAAGAAAGATATCCATCTGCGGAAGATCTATATGCACAACAAAGTGGAAAGCTAGAAGAAGGAAGCAACAACCCCGGCGGTGCAGGCCCAATTGATACATTAGAGATAATCTATTAGAGATGCCCTAATAAAAATAGTCATAAACGGTATACAAGTACATAACTATAACAACTCGCATATCTGCATCTAATTAATCTGCATTGGTCTAAATCTTTTTATTTTCTTTTCAATTAATGTGAAAATTTATAGTCTATTAGAACATTTTAGTTATACACAGCAACATATTATTCTACATAAATAATCTTGATCAAATTAAAATCGGTACTAAGCGTATCCAAAAAGCAACAACATATTATTCTACATAAATAAGAAACCCTCGTTGCACCACACACACACACATCAAATGCGCGACTCTCAGACTACAATGAAACCTTTTCCCCCACTGTTAGGTAGTGTTTGGTTTAGGGGATATCCCGGGATGGGAGGGGGTCAACCCTTTTTTTGTAGTGTTTGGTTGTAGGATTTGGTGGGGTGGGTTGGACCCAAAAGAGAATATTCCCCTGAAAAGTGGGTTGAGACGATCCGCTGAAATCAAGCGCGCCAACCCACTTTTCCTTCGCGCGCGCGTACGCCCTAATCCCTCTCCCCGCGCAGTTTTTCCCTTCCCCCGCCGCCCGCGCTCGCCTTCCCATCTCCCCCGCCGCCGTGCCGCTCGCTTCTTCCCATCTCCCGCCGCCGCGCGCGCTCGCCCTTCCCCATCTCCCCGCCGCCGCGCGCGCCGCCTTCCCCATCTCTCGCGCGCGCTCGCGCTTCTCCTCCACGCGCGGCGCCGCCGGCCGGTGTGTGCGCGCTCCTCGCCGCTCTCACGCCGTCGGTGCTTTGGTCGTCCTCGTCGCCGTGCTCGGGTCGTCCTCTCCGGCCTCCTCTCCGCCCCGGCGCGTCCTCCCCGCCGTCCTCTCCACTGTCGGCTGGATCTCCGCCCCACGTCCGCCGAGTGCTCCAGCGCGTCCTCCTCTCCGCTGCCGTCGGCCTCCTCTCCGCCCCACGTCCGCCGAGTGCTCCAGCGCCGGCGCGTCCTCCCCGCAACTATCCTACTCCATTCCTCCATCCAAACAAGAGGTGGGATCACTAGATCCCATTCTATCCCTCCATCCAAACAAAAAACAGGGACTAACTCATCCTTACAACCAAACAAAAAGTGGGATTATCCCATCCCACATACCTGAGATGGAGCTATCCTATCCCACCAAGTCCCCAAACCAAACACATCCTTAGCTCTTATCCATCATACTACAATGTTAGTCATTGCACATCAAAACTGAGTTAATTCCCATATCAACTGAGTAGATGTATCAAAGCTCTTTTGCCCAAAAGTGCATCCAGTTTCAAGATATATATTACACCGGCCCTTGGAGCCCTAAATCTGTACAGACCCCTAGGCCCTCCTTAACATGATGACTAGAACTATGTCACAATGCCATACAAACACAATAAATAGATGCTGACACTTATCTTCCAGAATAGCTGAGGCCTTTCATGCCCTCTCCAATTGCTCAGTTCGCTTGGGAGTCACAACCAAAACAGTTCAACAGCTGGCCTTGTAGGTTGCTTGGATAGGACAGTTGCGTCTTGCAAGTTGCAACTGCTCTGATGGTTCAATAAAACCCAGACTGAGAAGGATGGTTGATGATTATTTGTATTTCATTGGGAAGACAACGCTCAAGGCAATATATGGGCACTTAAGCATCACCAGGATAGCATGGCAACCTTAGTATTCAGATCTCATTCAGTAAAATTCTCGTCCGCTTGCTCACACAAGCTCGAGCACTTTAATGCTGCCACTAGAGTTGGCCGCCACTACCATGTTTGACCTCCCTCTCCAGCAAACATTCGACACAAACTGCTGATTATCATCATTTGTCTCTTGTCCAGTTATGGGGTCGATCGAACCAAACTTATGAGACGTTATTGGCATGGGAAAGGTTTTGTAATAAGAAAATACCTGCAAACCAACAACAAATACATAAGAAATTCTTCCACTAAAAGATTAATTAGCACACTTCAATTGACCCACAAGCTGTGTCTCAAAAAAGAAAAACTAATAAAGCTCCAAGCTGAATTTCAGATTTTGAAGCTTTCATGAATTAATAGTTCCTCACATGAACACATGCAATGTTACAAGCTAAACCTTCAAGAGAGCATAATCTGAACTTATCATCCTGAATTACAAACACTTATATGCCTTAAATCTAAGTTGCGACATATCACCTGAATTAAGGTGTTGCAGAGCAAGGGCGACAGCATCAACACAAGAGGGTTCAGTGGTTCATTAATAAGGTTGGGGAAGGGGGCCTACAGAGGGTATGGCACGGCTGGGGGTGATTGTCCCAAGGGGGGAATTGGGCAAAATAGAATGCCTGAAGTCACATTAGTGGGGTTTGTGGAGGGTCGGGGGGGTTGGGGCATGTTTTTCTTTTTTTGAAGAACAAGGGCCGTGGGGTCGTCAAAGCTATTGAAAAATTAACAATTCCCTCTAAGGGCATAACAATTTGTTTAACAAGTCCGTGGCTGCTGCTCCAAAGAAAGTTTTCCACTCAACAGAATTCAATTTAGCTTGACAGTGTCTCAAACAAAACAAGTGCAGCACAACAAGGCAAATATATGCATTAAAAATAGTACTCACTTCATTGCTTTCAGAACCACATGCTATGTATCCATCATGAACAGATAACCCTACAAAATTCTGCAAGAGCAATTATTAGTGGGGTTGACTATGCATTGATTCCAAAACGAGTTACCAAATGTACAAGAAAAATCAATATGTAATACCTTCTCATTGGTATGACCACTCAATGTCAGACTGCACGCGCCAGTAGATAATCCACTGGAATTAGTCTGGTTGAGATCCCATATCTTCAAGGTGTTGTCAGTTGATGCAGATATAACCGTCTCTGGATCCAAGAATCTTACGTAGCTGACAGCTTTCCCATGTCCAGAAATAGTACACCAAGGGATTCTAGTATTCCTCAGATCATAACAGTATATCTTATAATCAGCCGAGCCGAATGCTAACATACGAGAGGAGTATGGGGAGAACTGTACACAGCACACGTTGGCCACATTTCTGATTGTATCAATGCAATTTTTCTGGTAAGAGCAAGATATTTACTCGCATTAAAAATTGGTACCAGGAACATGAAAATGTAGCTATGGAAGATGGAAATACAGAGTGAATGAGCAACATCAAAGTTTGCAAAGGTATGAATACTGTTGCTTAGCAATAGCCAACAGAAAAGGAGTTATTGGACTCTTTCAGTATTATTCAAAGCTTGGCTGACTCTCTGAAAGAAGCCAGGCCATCTAGGGTACAGAAAAAACTGAATTGCATTTCTGAGCTTTTAGCCAGCCCAACCCAGAACGATCTGGACTAACTTCAGCTTTTCTGATGGGAATGCAATGCAAATCCACATAGGACGAACTTAACAGTTCAATATTTCTCTATTTATAACTCCCTGTCTCACTTGACTGTCTATTGTCTGGCAGGCTTAACGCCAAAAACATAAAAATATGACTAATATATCACCCATATTTGGAATATAGACTATAATTAAGACTATCTTGTTAAAGAAAATGTAGAACAAATTATGTAGTTCAGTAACATGCCTGGCTAATACTCCAAACTTTCACGCAGCAATCATCACTCCCACTTGCCAACTTAGTTGGATCCACCTCTGAGAAACTCACAGACCAAGCTCTTTTCCGGTGCTCTGTAAACCGTGTAAATCCTTGACCAGAGCTTGCATCCCATAACTGCATTCCACAGTGATAATTAAACCAATGGCGAAAAGAAAGGAAAAATTACGCAGTGCGGTTCTAGTTCTCTGATGCTTATAACGGAGAGGTTAATTTATGCTCCCTGTTGAAGCATGTAAAAGATAGTAATGACTCATCCACATAATTGAAAGGTCAAATGAACAACGACAGCTGAAGGAAAAGAATGAAGCAACGTACATGTGAAAATTACTATTGCACCCCCAAAAAATCATTAGAGAATGTGCTGAATATTGATGTGATGTCCACAATTTAAACCAATATTAGGAGAGCAGCACTATGCTAGATCAGTATGACAGTAGTTGTTACTAAAATGATAACAAAGTCACCAAATTACACGAGATACATAGAACCCTCACTAAATCAGATAAATGCTGCCATTGCAAGAAAGCTAGGAAAAAAACTGCAATGAAGGAATGAGAAATAGGCCAACTTGATCATAGAAGATAAGCCATACTTACAAACAACATATAACACATGGAGAGTATCTTGGGAAACATGTAACAGCACATCCATTAGATACATACCTGAACAGTACCATCATAGTCTGTTGATGCCAAATAGTTCTTTATGTAGTTGTTCCAACAGACACAAGTAAGCTTGGACTTGCTAGGCATCTCAATCAATGGATAATGAATATCAACACGATCATTTAAAAGAGCATCGAATTCGAATATTTTAATTTTCTTTGAAACCCCAGCAGCAGCAAAATACTCTTCATCCCGGTCAAAACTCAAAGAACAAATCACATTTGAAGAGTTCAGTATATCTGCATTCTTCAAAATTCCTCGTACTTCAAACCTACTATGCCGGGCATATTTGCATAAACCATCAAAAAAGCATCCAAGACGGTCCGTTGGCTCATTCATAGCAGCAGCATCACTGTGAAGTTGGTAAAAGTTTTCACGGACCCGCAAAGCATCATTATCCAAACGTTTGGTTACAATATTCTCAGAAGTGTCAACGGTGGACCTCATGGAGTAATATGCATTTTCAAGCTGCTCCAAATTTCTCATCACCCTCTCCTCATATATGCTTGACTTGCACATTGATGGTAGCAAACCTGACAACAATGCACTTCTCGGGGCATTTGCAGAAGCTCCTGTCAAATCATTAGAACCTGGCAGAACATCAATGTCCTCTAAACTAAATCCCATCCTCAATGAGTGTCTTCTCTCAACCTCTGCAATGTCTGTTTGTAAGCTTCCAAGATCTGCTGATAACTTGGCAGCCTGCATCTCCTTTTCTTTTTTCAGTTGAGAAAGGAAATTCAGCAGCAACCCAGATTCTGCGTCTTCTTCATTGACAGCAACCGGTGCCTGATTTAACAAGGACAAATTTCGACCCTCATTTATCAAGTCACACCCTAGAATGTCTCTGACAAAAAAGCAAAATGGCTATTAGGCATAAATTTATGTGGAATTATTATGCCCAGTCTGCAGATGGCAAAGAAACATCATCTAATTAGACACAAAAGGAATACTAATGAGCTAGGATGCCCCGATACGCAATACAGGTACGCTGATATGGATACAGCGATACAGCAACACGATATTTTTCAAAAACAAGGATACGTCGATACAGCAAGTGTATATCTATCGACATATCCTTATCAGCACACCTCAATCTGATTCTTGTATGCAAAGGAAATCATGAATCTAAATATGTACAGAGAAAAAATTGTACAATGGCAAATTTGTCAGCAATTAACTGATTTGAGCTAATTAATGAAACAAATGCAGTTCACAAGACAAATATTAAACATTAGTACATAGGGTAAACATTAACAATAGTACAACATAACCAGCAGCCAGCAAGAATAAATGAAGAGCATGGCATTTGTTTATTTTTATGTTCATTTAATTTCGGGTGTTATGGAATTTAATAATCAAAACATGAATGCAAGAAAATAAATAAATAATAAAAATTTTCGGCTTGATTTGGCCCAACCGTTTGGCCCAGCTGGCCCAGTCGGCCATCCTTTAACGTAACCCTTCCCCTCTCTCCATCTCTCCCCTTCACAGCCGCCACTCTCTCTTCTCTCTCTCGCCTCTCTGCTCTCCCCCTCTCCATTCTCTGGCCGGTGTTGCCGCCAAACCAGGTGGCCTCCTTGCAGCCGGTGGCCTTCCCAAGCGCCGCCCCCCTTGCTCCTCCTCTCGGCCGACACCGCCGCTCAGATCTTCCAAATCCGGCGGCCTCCGGCGCCCTCCGCTGCTGCTTTCCACTCCCCCTTGCTTCTCCTCCCGGCCGACGCCGTCGGGTTTGCTGTCGTCGATTGTTGCCCCTGCTGTAGGTGGCCCCTCTGGCTCCCCCTCAGCTACCTCTCTCCTTCCACAGAGGGAGCGGCGGCCGGTGGGAGTAGGGGGAGCAGGGAGAGCGACGGAGTAGAGGGAGCAGCGGCCGGCGGGAGCAGGGAGAGCGGCGGGAGAGCAGAGGGAGCGGGTTAGGGTTGGGGGGCGAGGCAAGGCGCGGCGCCCTGACTTTATCGGCGAGGCGCTTGGTGTTGGGCCGCGGTTGGGCCGATGTATTGACGACGTATCGGTGTGTTTTTTATTTTTTTAATCTGGAACTTACCGATACTCCACCGATACCGTATCGTACTGTATCAAATATTTATCGCGTATCGGATACGTATTGCGTACGGATATGGCAGTGCAGTGACTTATCGGTGCTTCATAGCTAATGAGCAAATTTTATAGTTTTTTTCCATGCAATGAACAAATAAAGGATTCCTTAGACACCAAAACAGCACTTCTCCATGGACTTATGTGTTCTTTTTCATGGCACAAATAAGGAAACCAAAATCTCAATTCCCTGTATAATTCTATGAATAAAGCTCAAGAATCAGAGAAAGGCTTTCTCTCCGAGTACAGTTACGGAGAACATTAGGGAACAACAAAGGTAATATCGGTGCCAAGAATAATTGGTACTCATTTTACAATGAAATAATCATGTATTCAGATCTCTTCCTTTCATTCCACTGGAGAAATAATCTGCTTTAGACTTTTGAGTGTAACTTACAAAATTCAACAAAATGGAACCCAGTGAACATTTGATTCTATTCACCTAATCAGTAAGCAACTGTCTTGTTTTGAGCTGAGGAAAGAGATGAATATGCTCACCTTGCCTTTGGTCGAGAACAAGGATCTGGATGCAGTAACCAAAGACAGAAACCAGCCTCCTTAGGACTTTCTGAAAGAAAATTTGGAGGCAGAATCCGATGGCGAAGATCTGACATCGCAGCACAATGCACCTCCCACGTCTCACAACGGCAAAAGAGCTGGTGAAAAAATAAGCTCGTTAAATACCTAACCTGCCAGGCTGAAAATAGAATCTACAGAATAGCATGGAAACTAGAAAAGCTAGTAAAATCATATGTGTTCTCAAGTAGAAAGCATAATCAATTGTTGGTGCACGCATGTGCTAAGGCTACTAGTGGAGTATCCTGTAATATTGACAAAATAGATAAGATTTAATTGAATATGGTTAAAAAGGATAGCAATCTGCTTTATCATACAACTTAAAAAAGCAAAGAATATCAGAATATTCCATCAAATAACAAGACTATTCCATGGTCTCAATCACAATTGCACATCTCAATCAGATATATCTCAAGTTTGTAGGAAAATTATTATGATATAGTAACAAATGCTTTCAGAAATACAACAGCAGTTGAAGAAACATAGAAAACAACATACCCATCAAACTCTTCATTAAGTAGGAAATACTATGATATATGAGTGTCAAAAGTTCACCCACTCATAAGTAGATTAAGTAATTAAAAACTGCGTGAACTAGCTGTTCATAATATTACTTCTTGAGGTGCAAACAGCACAATGTCACTTCACTTCTCTAAGAATTCAAAGTGTTCGAGATCCCCTATGAATACAATGCAGGACATGTCATGACAGTTATCAATATACCTCAAATAGAAGAACCCCAAGGCTATAGATGTTTGATGGAAATACACCTTTCAATTGACTGAGCTCTTCTGGACTTCTGTACCAGATTTCCTCCAGCATCCTCAAATCAAATATTGACTGTTGGTTGCCAGAGTTAGATAGATGTCGGGCATAAGATGTATTACTGCCATAGTACGGTTCACCAAACTTAAAACGTTCTCTGACAGTGCAACTATAATTTCCCTGCAATAAAGCACCTGGATCAATGTCTTCACTTTGGTTGCCCCCTCTGTGGTCAGCCTGAAAGGTATGTATGGGCCGTCTGACAGCAAGGGAGCCTTGCTCACCAACCTTTTGATACTTTAGTATTGAATTGCCATTGCCATTAGACTCTTGGTGCTCAACTTTCTGATCAAAGCATCTTTTTCTAATGAAAATATCATCTGTGGCGATATCCAGTTTGGCCGGGGCAGATGAATCTTGTGTAGCATAAGAACCAATATATTTTACTTGGTTTGAAGATGAGATTGTAAAATATGATGGGCGCAAATGCTGGAAGGTAAAACCCTGTGCATGAGATCTGTCTACGAGATCAAGGATCTGCTTAAACAAATGCATTTTCTCAAACTTGCTCATTGTTTGATGTGCAGGCTTAATTAGTTCCCTCAGGCTTGTTCCCTCACATTGAGATTCTAAACCATTTGCACCACTATTGATAAGCATACAATCCACTCTGGCCATAGAATCATGTGATGAGTTAGGAATTTCAGGAATCTTATCCATAGGAATTATGGGCCTTGTGTTAGCTTGAACTTGGATCTCCTCCCGTGCACCTTGGTAGGCAACCCCTTTACCCTTCAATACAGTCTTGAATGGGGATCCCTGAACCCCAGATGAGGGTGTTATAGTCTTACTCCTCATTTGATCAAGGATTCTATTCGAAAAGCTACTCACCTTCAGAGCATTCTCCCTTTCAGCTCGCTGCTCAATCTGATTAGGCCGTGAAGATAGGAGGGGCTGCTGATTACCAAATGGCAGGCTGAAGTCATCATTCACATTGTCGCCGTGGCTCACTGCCATTTCCTTGTTAGATCCATCATTATTCTGAGAGATCATATTGTTTCCAAGGCTCACTGCCAAATTTTCCCTGTTAGCCACATCGCCATTCCTCAAGTTTGCAATCTCACCACGACTCACTGCTAAGTT
The DNA here is from genome assembly GCA_036346575.1 of Dendrocalamus sinicus. Taxonomy (NCBI): domain Eukaryota; kingdom Viridiplantae; phylum Streptophyta; class Magnoliopsida; order Poales; family Poaceae; genus Dendrocalamus; species Dendrocalamus sinicus. The sequence goes on along the minus strand of CM070654.1, from coordinate 32,581,244 downwards.
CTCCCTGCTGGCCACATCACTAGTTCTCCATGCCATCCGCGTAAAATTACCCCACAGTCCTCTCATAACAGTAGGCCTCTCACCACTGCTTGGGCTACCACCAGCAGAAACCTCAGGTTGAACATCAGTGTTGATGCAATGCTTCAATGTGAGCTCCTCCACCCTCTCGTCTGCACTGTTCAAACAACGCTGGGTCACGCTGTCTGGCCTCGACTCAGAATTCGACAGGCCAACACTAGTCAATCCCCTGGCACTATCTGTGCTGCCAGCAAACCCGCCCAACGAATTGAGGAAGGAGAAATCCTCCGACCAATCTATGTCCCGCGGGAGTGGTGTGGCAGACATCTCCAGCGCCTCGCTGCCAGACGGCTGCTGCACGGCCTGCCCATGTTCCTTGCTGCCCTTCATCTGCACATCGCCGGCCGTGCCGCCGCCGGCACCGGCCACCTCAGCCGCTGTCGTCCCTTCCATCGAACCCAAACTTACCCTACCAAAACCGCGCGGCCCAACCCTCTCGCAATAAGATCATGCCACACCGAAGCATCCTCCGCCCGACTCAGTGGTTGGGAGCCATACCTCGCGGCGGGCACAACCACCCCCACAAGCTCGCGTCGTCCATCTCAGCACCACAAGCCCACCCGAGAGCGACGACGATCACGCGCGATTAGCTGTAGGTTAGACCAGGGATTGGGATTCGTCGACCCCAAACAGCGACATTTTGTACCAAAAGAAGGGCCACACGTTACCGAAACGAGCCGCGGAAAAGCAGACGGCGCCGCGCGGGCGCGCTCCGCGCCGCCGGGGGCGGCGAATCCGCGGCGGGACGGCGGGGGCGCCGCGGCCGGGGCGCGCAGGGGAGCCCGAGAATTTCCCGAAACGGAAAGACGCTTAGGTTTCCTTTTCTCTCGACACCCTCCACCTTTTTCCCCTTCGTGTGTGTGGAAGGGAGAAGCAGTACATGTCTACATGACGAGGAGGAAGAAGTGGTGGGATTAACAAACTTTCCTGACGTCGATGGCTTTTACTTCCAAAGTTTAAAAACTAAAAGTTATTTTTTAAAGCTAAAAATTATTGGTTTTTTAACACGGTATTTTTATATTATTTATTAAATATAACTGTTGTATAAATGACTCCATCTAAGTTTACCAGGTCTGTTGGACCAAAAGATCCAGTAACATATGTACAAAGCCGTGTATGACCCTAACCTAATATACAACTGTAAAGGGTAGCGTTATAATTATGTGTTATGACCATATAAATACATATACTTGCCTGAAAAAAGGGTCAAGCCCGTTCATTTCTCACTCATTCCATTAGTTCTCTGTGTAATATTTGATCCATAGTCACAATAATAACATTATTTTTTATTTTTTATTAAATTTCTTAAAAACTAATAACCGCTATAATATTATTCTAATAAAAAAAATCAAAAACCACGTCGCTTTAAAGCATTGCCTAGACAAATCGCGGACGGGGAAATAAATTTCTGGGAAATTTCGGGTGCGAGTTTTTTTGCTATGCTCTGCTTTCGGGATGATGTGTTGGCAAGTTGCAACCCTGGCCTCTTGTTTTGGTCAAATTACGGGAAAAATCCTACGCTTTGGTGCGTGTCTTGTGGTGCCAAAGCTTGTCCGCATTCGGTAGAGTTTACTCGAAGTGAGTAGTCAACGTGGTCCAAGGGCACGTGGTTACGTGTACTGTAGAGAAGGTTTTGGAAGCGACCATGCATTGCATTTTGCTTTAATCGGTGCTTAAGTAGAAAAGCCTTGCAATTTTGCTCTTCAATGATTTCATTCAGTTCAATTTTTAGATTTGATCTTGTGTTTCCTATGAGCGTAAAATGTAAGGCGTTGCTTGCGGTGGAAAGTTTATAGAAAAATTTATGGAAAGTGAAGGGCATAAGATTTAACCCTGAATTTTTATCTGAAGTGCCACTGTAGCGGCAGTTAACTTTTAACTAAGACAGTCAATTAAAGAAAAATGAAAAATAAAAAAGTTATATCACCCCTAACATGTAAAGGAAAAAATTGTATTAAAAAACTAACACGTTTAAAACAGTTTCTAACCACAAAAGTTGTTTAGAACGGATCTTACACTTTCAATTCTAGTGACAGTTGGAGAAAATTGCTATTATAGGACGCGAAACAATGGGCTTCGCTATTATAGGACTCCAAACGTCGACTTCGCTAAAACGACCCTTGAAACATTGGCACTTTGTTATAGATGACATTTGGTCTATTTAATCTTTTTTCTCAACTAAAATACATGTATTTTGCCATGATGTGACCGTATTGCCCTTCTGCCTCATTCACGTAAGAGATCGACCTTTCGTTGAGTAACTGAAAAATTAAGCAAAAGTTTTTTTTTGCTGAACTGTTCTCCATCGGGTTCTTGCATGGATTGATGCAGGGCCCTTACCTCGAATCCATCCTTGCATGCAGCAGTGGCCTGCCAATTCTTGAGCTTGTCCAAGTACGTCTAGTGATCTGGAGCTGGCATGGGTGACGGACAACAGATCAGCTGATCTTACTGTCTGGTGCTGCCAAACTCTGCGTCGTACACTGCAGAGAGCTCGAAGTCGTCGTCCAATGCGGCCGGCACGTTGAGATCGAAGGACCCGAAGCTGTCGCCAAATTTTGCTGGGGACGGCGATGGTGTCGGCGGGGCGAGCGCGCCACCGTAGGACATGTGCGCGCGCTTGTGGCCGCCCAGGGCCTGGCCGGAGTCGAACACGCGGAAGCAGAACGAGCACTCGTGGATGACCGGGGCGTCGGTGCGGTTGGCCTTGGCCGGCGCCGGACGTGGCGGCGGCACGCAGCCGCCCTTGCCTTTCTTCAGGCTGGCGCGGTGGCCACCGAGCTCCTGGTATGACCGGAACACCTTCTTGCATGTACCGCACTGGTACCTGCAGCGTGGGCGCGCGGCAGGTGAGACGAACAGTCGGAGTCGGACGAAGGGACTCAACGAAAGGTCGATCTCTTACGTGAATGAGGTAGAAGGGCAATACGGTCATATCATGGTAAAATATATGTATTTTAGTTGAGAAAAGAGATTAAAATGACCAAATGTCATCTATAACAAAGTGCCAATATTTTAAGGGTCGTTTTAGCGAAGTCGACGTTTGGAGTCCTATAATAGCGAAGCCCATTGTTTCGCATCCTATAATAGCAATTTTCTCTGACAGTTGTGCGTTCCAAAATGGTCTTTGCTATCTAAAGTTGTGTATACCTAAACTTTATTGAATGGCAGTAAAAAAAACTGCCAGAGTGGACAACTGCAGGTTTCATTTTTTCAACTTTGATTTTCTACAGTAATTAACTTTCAAACGGAATATATTTTCAATGCAGAGTCTGTAAGTTAATTGTAATTCACATTATACCGACTTTATTTACATAGGACAAAATTGTATTGAGTTTCTCTTACTCCATACTTGGCACTCACAAACAGATAAAAACTATAGGGAATTTGGTGTTTCTGCCCCTGTTATCGACTGCAAATGTGATTTTACCCCTATTTTTTTAACTTTGTGATTTTGCCTTCGCGATTTTGAAATGAAGACTCCGTTTACCCCTGTTTTGTGACACCGTTAAGACGGGAGAATTAAATGGTAAAAAAAAGAAACACCACGCGAAAAGACAAAAATACCCCTGCCTCACCATATCCGTTCGGCTCCCACCCACGCCCAGATCGATCGCTCGGTCGGTTTGGCCTCCCCCGCTAGGGTTTGCAGAGGCGAGCGGCGAGCTCGTGGCGGGCGGCACCCAGGCGGGCTCGCGCGGCGGCACCAGCGGGCTTCTGGCGGCACCCAGCGGGCTCGCACTGCGTTCCCTAAGCGCGGCGCTACACCCGCGCGCGGCGGCACCCAGTGGGCTCGCGGCCGGCCCCTAGGCGCGGCGCGGCCTCGTGAGCGGCGCGGCCACGGCGCGGCCTCCAGCGCGCGCGCGGTGGCCTCGAGAGCGCGCGCAGCCTCCGGGAGCGGCGCGGCCGTAGGTGATCTCCTCTGCTCACTCCTCTCTCTCCTGAGAATCTCATCCACAATTCCATGACCAATGGGGAAAAGCAATGGGACAAATGGAGAGGCGACAACGGCACACTAGGAGAACTGAGCGGCTGCGGTGTGCTCAAAGAACAGAGGAGCAAGAGGAGAAAGAAGCGCATTGGGTCCGGAGAGCGAGAGAGATGCTTGAGTCGGGTTCGGATAGCGTCACCCTTCTTGTTTTGGAGAGAAACGAAGCCCTCATTAGCGGGTGTGATGGAGTGGTATTTTAGGATGATTTGAGAACTTTGAGTGGTATTGAAGTGAAGCAAATTCTTTCGGTAGTATATACCAAAACCTGCAATCTTTGGGAGGCATATATCCAATCTTCTCTTTGTGTAATCTTTGGGCCTTTCTAAATAAGCTTGATTACTTAAATTTGTGAAATGTACCACTGGTAACTTGTATCTTTGGCAATAAATATGTTAATTTTTCGGATGGTTGAATGTAGGCAATTACTCACTTGTTATGCTACACATATATTCTGGTCTAATTGGTGTCTACTTTATGATGACAAGTGGGTTTGGATTCATTGAACGACAATACGGTTGTGTTATAACATTCAACCTCATTATATCATTTCCTTTCCGAATTAGATAATTGCTCTCGGATCTTGGTTGTGCATTTTAAGGTAATAGAAGACTGTATATTTAGTTTTTGTAAGCTTCTAGTCTTGTTTGCATTCGAGTTGTTGGAGGTCTCCTCGGTGCATTCTAGTCCATTCTTATTTTTCAGATTAAATCATTTCTAACTTTACTAACATGTTTTCTTCTCTCCATGTGTAGGGAAGTGGTTCTGTACAAAGCAAGGGAAGAGGAAGAGGGTCAGAGACGACAACAATGAGACAATGTAATTCATGAACGACATTGTCCACTACTGCTTTTTTTGGAAATTATAGCATTTCTAATGTACTAACTTGTTTTCACTCTCTCCATATGATGTGCAAGTGTCTTTGCTACAGGAAGGGAAGGGGAAGAGGTTCAGGAAGGGGACAGAGAGGAGGAACTGCTGGGAGACTTGCTAGTTTGTTAGGTCTTAATGGTTGAATGTGATGTTTACCAATAGAGATCTAAAAACCCAATGCTAGTTGCTATTTTTGTTTGACATGTCATGCGGACTTGTACGTTGCCATGTCATATAGATATGTTGGTATGTCACCTAGACATTAATGTGACATGTACATGTATGGCATGATATCTCATGGTTATTCGTAATCTCTTGATGTTTACATGCAAGTTGTGTGATAAAAAAATTGTGTTTCTTTAAATTTTGGCATAAATGCTGTCCAAATTTTGCAAATTTTGTCAAATTTTGTCCAGATTTATATTAATAAAACGAATGCATAATTTTGTGTCTAATTCTATTGACAACATCCCTACCAAATATGTCAAAACTTCAATTTCGAAATAGGGGTAAAATCACAAAGTCCTCTAACAAAATAGGGGTAAAATCACATGGGCAAACTTGTCTCTTCGTGCAAAAGTTAACACCGTTAACTGGCTTTAACGGAATAGGGGCAGACTCTCCCTTCAGTTCAAAAACACAGGGGTAAAATCACAAAGTTTAAAAAATGAGGGTAAAATCACCATTTCGCTTGAAAATGAGGGCATGAACGCTTAAGCCCCAAAACTATAAACCATAGGTTGAAGCAAAAAAGAACAGGTCCACAATCTGTCTGGTCTCCCACCACCAGGAAAAAAATCAAACATGAATCCTCCTAGCCATGCAAATATAGTTTTATAATCTTGGCCTATGGGAACAAATGTCGATGTTAAGTGAAGGTGGGTCAGCTTTCGCGGCACCACCAAACCAACTCCCTGTATGGCTCATCTTCATGGTCCACAAGCAAAGCGAGGTAGGAACTCACGAGTCACTGACAGGTGAGCCCACAGGCCCAACTATCGATGTAATGCACAGTGACCAAAATGACTCGCTAGTAACTGTACAACAACAGGAATCGTAAGCACAGAGGTAGTGAGGTACAATGGCCTCACATCTTATCTTCAATGTAGTTTTTCTTTTCTGAAAGGAAGGCAGCATGACGGAGTTGAGATTTTAACAAGGCAAGCATTTGTTCAAGGTTTCAAGGTCTACCACTCTTCAACGACGAAATCTAAACTGTGGAAAGGGATGGAGACTCTGGGCGACGACTAAGATTGGACTCTTTTTGCCACGGTGACCGCCATACAGATTGGCAATGGAATGACGACGTCCTTTTGAAGCTCGACATGGGCACAAGGGAGCCAGTTGTGGGACATTGCACCATTGACCTACAATGCCTCTCGTAGAAATAATTGCATCCTATACAATGTGCTCATGGACAACAAATGGCTTTGGACATCGACCTCTCTAAGGCACAAACGCACACCACATCCAAGAGCTCATCGCCATTTGGGCCATAACTTCCACGACGACCCTTTGGGAGGGTTTCGAGGACACCCTCACTTGAAAACTCTCTACAGATGGTGTCTATAGCACCGCAACAGCATACAAGGCTCAATTCCTAGATGTGACAAAAACAACAATGGATGCTCTAGCGTGGAAAACTTGGGCATCACACAAATGTAAAATCTTTGTGTTAGACCATGTGGGTGGTTTTAAATAAAGTGATGATGAATAATTCATACTTGGATTTCTTTGGATTTTTCATTTGTGAAAGTTTTGGTTGATCACGATCAAAGGTTTCAAGTTCAAGTGGTTATGTCTACTCCGAGTGATTTTTGTCTTCTCTGAGTGTTTTTGATTGCTCCGAGTAATTTCGGACCAGTCCGATCAGGTCCGAGTGGTATCAAACGGTATTCGAGTAGCTCTGGAGCATCGAACGACTTCGAGTAGTTTTGGTTGCTCTGAGTTGTTTCAGACCAGTCCGATCGGATCCGAGTGGCATCAAACTGTGTTCGAGTAGCAATGGAGTATTGAATGGTATTTGAGTAGCTCTAGAGCATCGGACGACTTTCGAGACACATCGAAGCATCGGACTGCACTCGAGTGGCATCAGAGGATCGCACGACTGAACGACCACAGCAGACTTTGACCATGTTGGTTACGACTCAGTTGTTTACGATCATGTTCGACTACAACCACGTTCTACTTTGACCACGTCCGGCATTGATCACGGAATATCGACTATGGAAGTTTGACCACATTCGATTCAACCAAGACAGAACAACCACTAAAGATAATCGTAGCTATAATACCTTTCATAGTCGTAGCTACAATACTTTTTTATGATCGTAGTTACAGTACTTAGTCGGTACTTGATAGTCGTAGATTTTACTAGTCGATAGTTGAAGGCTTTGCAGTCGATGGTCGTAGACTTTGCGGACTACTATTATAATCGTAGACTTCATAGTCTTGTTTTCATAGTCATAGACTTTGTAATCTATCGTCGTTGTCTTCGGTAGTCGCAGGCTTTGCGATTGGTTGTTGTAGGCTACGCGGTCGGTACTTGTAGACTTCATGGTCAGTATGAGTGCTTTAATTCCTATGATCTTTGAGTACCTCGAGTATTCATGTTGGGTCAGTGGTTGATTGATCTGGTCAGAGCGATTGTTGGTGATACTCGATGATCAATGGTGCGGTGATTGGTTGATGATTGGTAGTCATAGACTTGGCGCTCGGTACTCGATGGTTTTGGAGTAGCGATGCGTGGTATCCCTAAATGTTTGGAGCGGAGCGATAGTATTTCCTGAGTACTTGTGGTTTTCGAGTACTCGTTGAGCTAGCGGTCATAAGAAGTTGTCTGGAGTTGATTTACAGTAAGCAATGGAATGTGTGGTCGTAAATGACCTAGTTGATGGTCATGGATGGTTTTATTCTTGTCTATGGATGGTTAAGGGTGGTGTGGTGTGTGTGCTGACGACGGTCAAGTTGTGAAGAACTTATGCTGGGAAACGTCTCTTTGGTTTTTGCATGTGCAGAATGGCGTGGAGACGATCATGATCGGTAACTGTAGGATCAAGGATACCGACTAGAGGGGGGTGAATAGGAGGTTTTTAAATTTTTCTTGTCTACTTAATTAATTCTTTGCAATTTTAATAGCAATAATGTAAAGCAATTAATCCTACACAATTCTAGTCAAGTAAATAACAAAGCTAGCTCTAAATCAACCAAATGATCACAATAAAGTAAATAAACAAGAGTTAGAAAGAAGCAAGTGAGAGATGTACACAATCGATGTTTTTACCGTGATATTCGGAAACTTGCCGGTTTCCCCTAATCCACGTTGAGGTTAGCCCAAACGAATTGGACCGGCTCCACGAATTAAGACAAGGCACCTCGATCACTAGTGGTAGCTCTTCCCCGCTCCGGGTAGGTGAGCTCCAACCTTCACACGAACGTCGAGTCTTCTCACAAACTCCTTTGAGAAGATCACCGATCAATCACCTCCCAATCGTCCAGGTGCCGGCAAACATCAAGAGTAATAGATCTGGGCTTCACTTGATTTGCAAACTAGTGCCAAGGATCAATTAATGAATGCAATGCACTGAATTTGCCCAACCACCTCAAATAAATGCTCAAGTGAGAACAAGAGGTGGAATAAATGATCTATGCTCAAGAAATGTTCAATGTGTCTCTTCTTACTATTCTTGAGCAGTGGTATGGGTATTTATACCCTCCACCAACCAAAACTAGCCGTTTGGAACAAATTCCAGAAAAATTCAGGATGAGCAATACTACCGCCGTTATTGGGCCGGTACTACCGCTCCTATTTCTGGCACGGCAGAACGGCTATGTCAGAGCTCTGCAGTGACCGTTGGAATGTTGGCGCGGTACTACCGCCGTTGAAACTTGCGGTACTACCGCTCTCCGGTAGCTCCGCAAAGTCGGCACGGTACTACCGCTTGAGACGAACTTCCAAAAGTCCCAAATTTGGCGCTCTCTGGAAAAAAGGTTCCGCTCTGCCTCCGGAGCTTCCGGGCTCCGGAAGTACCGCTCTGAATAACGGAACTACCGCACCTTGCGGTAGTTCCGACGTTGAAATCACCGGTACTTCTGCTTCCTGAAATCTCAGATTTCATCCAGAGGTGCTCTCTGGAAAAAAGGTTCCGCTCATCCTCCGGAGCTTTCGAGCTCCAGAAGTACCGCTCCAAAATGCGGAAGTTCCGGCGTTGAAAGCGCCGGTACTTCCGATCCCGCAAAGACTTGGGTACACCCGGAGGGTGCTATCTGGGAAAAAAAGGCTCCGCTCGGGTTTCAGAGCTTCCGGTCGTCGGTAATTCTGATTTTATGGCGGTAGTTCCGACGTTGTAAACTACGGTACTATCGCTCTTCTAGACAGAGCATAGTTTTGGTTTTAAATCTGATTTTTGATGAATGCATGTTTCTAATTTGATCCAAATGGCACATAATTTTTGCTATCAAGCTATTTGCCATGATCCCTCTTTATGGTACGATTATCTACCCTATAATCCAATCTTCCACCTTTTCTGCTTAAGACCGGTAAAAATAAAAGGGATCCTATTCTAAGTATACTTTTGTCTTGAGCCATTTTGGGTCTTCACATTTATCCTTTGGCTTGCATCTTATCACCAACATATGGACTTAACCTTTGCATACTCATTAAATGTGTTAGTCCCATATTCACATAAATTCATTAATTAACAAAACTATTTTTAGGGGCCTAGATGCTTTCAGTAACGAGGAGGACCGGGACTAGGATGTGGATATATAAGGTCCATATGGTTGAGGATGTCACGCGAGATGGTCGAGCTAATGTTAGAGCACGTGCAGATCAAAGATGGTGATGCGTAGAGAAGCTATGGGCGGTGTGGTCCTAGAGGCTCCGACATGGAAGTTGATGAGGCTACGGGAGGTGTGTCCTGGAGGCTTCATCACGTGGTGAGTTAGGAGTTGTGGATAGAGTCCATAACTGAGAAGGTTGAGTGTTTGGGTAAGACCCGTGTTAGAAATGGTTTCGGATCTCTTGATTTGAGGAAAAGATATGATTTCGTGTTCGAATTTGAGTCGAACACGGTTTAGGGCTCTAGCATATAAAAGCAAAGGTAGGCCAAGTGTTTTGGCTGGGGGTTTTGCGAGGCTTTTTGTGCAAGAGTTTTTAGGATGCCGTGAGGGCGCTTTGTAGTCACAAATATGATACAGAAATAATAGATCAGATCTGTTCAAAGAAAAGTTCATCGACGGCGTGTTTTCCTGGGTATTGCCTTTTGTATTCTAGGTGGTGTGCTAACACATCATGATCTAGCGTGCTATGAGCACGATGTCGTCTTCACCTTATACTCGTTCGAGCGGTCAAAATGTTCGAGCAACGAAGCGTTCTAATGGTCGACTCTTTTCAAGTGGAGGGGATTTCGACTACGTGCAAAAGCGATCGTAGCGAGCGGTCGAATGGCTTGCAGTCGAAATCTACATTCGGTAATTTAGATTATTTTTCTTTTGGTTTGAGATTTGTTTTCAGGTATTAAAAAGTAGAGGCAATCATTTACCCCTCTGATTGCGCCATATAATCCTACACTTTGCCTGGCTAGTTATAAAAAAAAGACTTTGGACAGCGGACTGCCTCTCCAGACGAGGATGGCCGAACCAACAGATGTGGCCGCTTTGTGCAAATGTGTCAAGGACTACTACCCACCTTCTAGCCGAATGTTGTTACTCTCGGAAAATTTGGACGGTCATTGCACGTTGGACGGTCTACGATTTTCTAGCTCCAGCAAACTGGCAAAGTTGCCTTTCTATTCATTCCTGGTGGGAGTCCATTGTCCTTGCGCTAGGAGTGCCACACAAAGTGACGGCGATACTTCTAATGCTTGTGACTTGGGAACTTTGGAAGGAACGAAATGCTCGAATCCTCCAATCCTTGACGTCCAACCCGAACTCCCTCATAGCATGCGTGAAAAAGGAGACCTACGCCTGGGCACTCGTGGGAGCCAAGAACCTAGCGGAGCTGTCGCTTCCTTTGTAATTTCATTTTCCCTTTTTGGAAGCTCTCTTAGGGTGTGTTTGGTTCCGGGGACAATAGGGGATGGGACGGTGATGATTTGGACTGTTTGGATTGAGTCTAAGAAGAGTCCATCCCTTTGGGAATATCGAATATTCCTAAATTGAGGATGCCCCATCCCTAAAAATGAGGATGAGCTTGTCCTCTTCCTTTGTAGTGTGTTTGGTTCCAAGGACAATAGGGGATGGGGACGGTTTCATCCTTAAAAACAGGGATGGATTCATTCCATCCTTACCTGACTCTAAACCAAACACACCCTTAGTGTTTCAACCTGTAACGATACTTTGCTCCTCCTATTTAATCAATTAAGAGCAGCGCCTATTCCCTCGCCTTCAAAAAGAAAAAAACACAAACGTGCTCCATGATAACAACCTCAAGACTGCATGAACTGTAACATCTCACCTCAACTTATGTTTCTCCCTGCCTGCCTCGATCGGCCGCGCCGCTTGACGCGCACACACAACACGGAGGGGGAGAAACTGCGTGCGCTCGCTCCGGTGCCGCACGACGTGGTGCGCTCCACGCCACGACCCCCGCCTTTAAACTACTCCGACTCGCCACCCTGCGCGATCTCGATTCGCATGGCGGTTGTGAGGCCAGGAGCCGCGGCCGCAGATTTTAATATTCTCGTCGTACTGGTCCAAGGTGGCGGCCGGCGGCCGCGCACGCACGCGCGGATGCTAGCTACAAATGTTCTCGTCTCCATCGCTCGTTCGCTTCCCCCCTTTTCTCTCTGCATTTCCTGTTTAGCAACAGCATCTGTCACTGTCAGTGAGCCGCAGCGAGTCACGTAACAGAAGCCGGCTCGCAAAGAAAAGGATGGGTGTCACTGATCTCTTACCGGTACATGTCCTCTTTCTCCTTGAGCAATGCGTCACAGACTCACAGATAAGTGCTCCACTCCGCTTTGTAACAAACAACAGTGATGGGGTATGGGCGGGGACAGCTTCGCCACTCGGTTGTTTCTCGTTTCGAAAAGATGGGTACGCTCTTGCGATCGTTTGTGTAAATAAATCAAATACCAATAGATTGTTTTGAAAAAATTATCTCGATAATTTCATATGCATGTGATGATGAGGTGCCCACAAAGGCATGTAAGCACAGCGCCATCTCACCTAAACACTCAACGTAAATACTGTTCAATCATTTTCTACCCATGTACTATACTGCGGTGTTCAAATGCTTTCCCAATATACTCTAAACTCTGAAGAAATTCTCTCTTTTTTTGTAGAAAAGAAGGAATTCTCCAATTCGTAAGTTTTTTAGCTTCTCTAGTTAGTAACGGCTTGCTTAGGGAGAGAGAAAGTTTTGGACCTTATTAATTCTCACAATGCAAACTATCTTTGGAATGACTTTGAAGGTCACAGTAAGTTGCACCTAGCAAATTGGCATCTAATTTGTATGGAGAGATTATGGGGGTTTAGAAGTCCCCAACCTTAGAGACCTCAATTTGTGTTTGCTTGCTTGCTGGGTTAAAAGATTTTTCACTAATAATAATAAGCTTTGGAAACAGATGGTTGAATTTAAATACAAAACTGATGATCCTGATATTTTGTGCTTTTCTTCTGATCATGCTTCTGTTTTTTGGAAAGGGGTTGTGGGCTGCCCAGGCAACTAGATTTGGTTACAGATGGAAAGTAGGCTGCACCATTGCCGAACTTTGGGATGGTGTTAATTTGAAATGCACCTTCAGAAGGACCTTTTCTCATGCTTTGATGATTAAATGGCATGAGTTGATGGCTATAATGTCTAGTATTTGTCTTACAGACGAGGAAGATTCCCTGGTATGGCAATACAATAGCAATGGGATTAATTCTGTTCATTCCTTGTATGCTGTGATTATTATAGAGGAATTTCTCCTGTGTTTATACATGCAATTTGGAAGCTAGTTGTTCCTCCTAGAATTCATTTTTTTTCTTTGGTTGCTCTCTCATAACAAGGTAATGACAAGAGACAATCTGTTAAAAAGAGGTATTAACAAAGGGATAAATTGTAGTTTCTATGATGAGGAAGAATCTGTTGCCCATCTGTTCTTTGATGTGTGGTTGCAAAAAAATCTGGGAAGTCATCTCTGTTTTCTTTGATTTAAACATTGGCCATAATTATGAATCTATTGCTAGATTTTGGATTGGCAATAACAAGAATGCTGCTTTTAATTCTGTGTGTGCTGCTGCATTATGGTGCATACGGGGATGCCGCAATAATATGGTTTTTTCAGTTTCAGTGTTGGTCAGGTGTGAAAGTTGTATGAAGAAGAATGCTCAATCTACTCAAAAGACTGGAAGCCACTCTACAAGGATGCGATGCTGTTAAGGATGGAACAATTCTGCAAAATGCTGGAAGGAAGACTCCAAGCACCACTACCCCTTACTGGAGTGACTTAACAAGAGGAAGAATGCAGAGGATGCTGAAGAGGAAGAAAAGGCATTGATGGCATCGCCGGAAGAGCTTTCAGTATATTTCAAGGCCTTGGTGGATGGAAAGAATAAGTTGTATTGAAGTACCTGAGATGTATGAACTAAATTTGAAACCAATTCTGGATGTAAACAGCGATTGCATGTCATGAGCTACAAAAAACTCGGGTGCTGTAAAACTGTAATCCAGTTTCAATAATATGGAACTGGGACACCACTCGGCGGTGGCCTATTCTGTTCTAAAGAGAGAGAGACTAGTAGCTGCCTTGTCTGCTCGTGTTTTTCTAGGTGGGCCGAAAATATTTGGCCCTAAGCAGGCCGGGCCGACGCAGTCATCACGCCTTCCCCAAAATATCGCGAAGAACCTCCATCCATCCGGGAGGTTTATCCCCACCGATGAGGCAAGGCTGAGCTGCGGAAATGGCCGCCAAGCTGCTGCTCCCGTTCCCCTCCCCGCCCGCCGCCCTCCAGGCCCCTCTTCCTCGGCGCCTCCCTCCCGCTCTGCCCGCCCGCTCCGCCGCTGCGCGTCCGTCCCCGCGGCCCGCATCCCTCGGTGGTGGCGCAGGCCGCCGTGAAGCGCCGCAAGGAGATCCCCTTCGACATCGTGATCCAGCGCGACAAGAAGCTCAAGCTGGTACTCAAGCTCCGCAACATCCTCGTCGCGCAGCCCGACCGCGTCATAGCCTCCGCGACCTCGGCCGCTTCCGCCGCGACCTCGGCCTCACCCGCAAGCGCCGCCTCATCGCGCTCCTCAAGCGATTCCCGGGCGTCTTCGAGTTCGTCGAGGAGGGCGTCTACTCACTAAAGTTCCGACTCACCCCCGAAGCGGAGCGCATCTATCTCGACGAGCTCCACCTCAAGAACAAGTCCAAGGGCCAAGCCATCACAAAGCTCGGCAAGCTCCTAATGATGTCGCAGGACAAGCGCATCTTCATCGAGAAGATCGCGCACCTCAAGCACGACCTTGGCCTCCCGTCCGAGTTCCGCGACACCATTTGCCCCAGGTACCCGCAGTACTTCCGAATCGTTAGGATGGACCGAGGACCGGGGCTGGAGCTCACGCATTGGGACCCCCAGCTAGCGGTGTCGGCGGCCGAGGTTGCTGAGGAGGAGAATCGGGTGAGAGAGGCCGAGGAGAGGAATTTGATCATCGACCGACCACTCAGGTTCAACCGGGTGAAGCTGCCTAAGGGGCTGAAATTGTCACGGGAGAGGCACGGAGAATTGCACAATTCAGGGAAATGCCATACATTTCGCCATACTCCGACTTCTCACATCTGCGGTCTGGGTCGCTTGAGAAGGAGAAGCATGCTTGCGCGGTTGTTCATGATATTCTAAGCCTGACACTTGAGAAGCGCACGCTGGTGGATCACCTGATGCACTTCCGGGAGGAGTTCCGGTTCTCACAATCTCTGTGGGGGATGCTCATCTGCCACCCAGACATGTTTTATGTGTCGCTCAAGGGGGACAGGGACTCAGTGTTCCTCCGTGAGGCACACCGAAATTCCCAGCTGGTCGAGAAGGACAAACTTGTGCTGCTTAAGGAGAAGATGAGGGCTCTTGTTGCGATTCCACGTTTCCCTAGAAAGGCTGTACCAAGGACTAGTGGGGTGGCTGAGGGAGCTGTGCAAGTGTTGAATGAAGGAAGCGACGTAGAAGATGATGAAGACGAGGGGTTGTCAGATATGGAAGACTTGATTACAGAAATTTCTGGTGGAAAATCCGATGCTGACTACCACTGGGGAGATGGTTGGGTTGGTGAGAATGATGACTCGCCGCCGGACTTTGAAGATGGTGATGACTCAAGTCCTCAAGGAGTCAAGGTGACCATGAAAAATACGGCTAGTTCTGCCAACAGCAAGGCACCTGTTCCTGTATTTCCTGATGTCAGACCAAGGGAACGGTGGTAAATTGAGATATTTTGTGATCTCATTGATAGAATTCTTAATCTCAATCAGTAGTTATTTCATCATATTTGATTGCAAAGCCCTTTGTCTTTTGAGGTGCCCTGCTGACATTTGTTACTGAGCACATCAATAGCATATCTTATTTTGAACTACCTACAAGAAAAACATTGAAATTGTCACAAATAATCCTCTGATGAATTTCACAAATACACAAATTTGTAAATCTATTATTTCACATGAATGTGCACATAGGCATGGTCGGGAATTGGACCGTTGTTTTGAAAATTTGGGGACTTGGGGTGTATGATCGATCATAACTTGTGATATAAATTATGTTCCAAGCTGTCCGTAAGGACCAAGTATCAAGGTATGACATGTTAATTACTTAATTTAACGTCTTGTTAGCTATGTCGGCCTTCTCTTGGAAAAAAAGGGCTTTGCTTTTTATGCAGTTAAATAGTCTATTTTGAGTGGACTGTGTGGCACAATATAGATGGTGGCTAAACTTTTGCAAAATCATGAATGTATTGTAGTTTAAATTGTTTCCAAGACATACTTGTGGTTTTAAAATCATCAATTACCTCGTAGAAATCTTAGCAAGTGCCACTGGGACCTGGGGCATTACCACTTTTAACTTCTCCATTAGTTGGTGCTTTTTAAAGTTGATGGCAACGCAACAAGATGGAGACAAGAAATTCAAACCACCTGATTAGTGGAATGTCCATCACTGAACTGAAACAAAAAAAGGTTGACTTCGTAAAAACTCAAGAACGAATGCATATCTCTTGCAGTTTACTATGTTATTTTAAATTGATCACAATTTGATGACCGAAACCGAATTTGGAGATTTTTTTAAATGCGACCCTGGAACATATACCCAGTTACCTTATTTTTCTGAATTGTTGGTTATAACTTTCAGAAGCATTCAATATTTCATCAGTTAAACAAACAGTCTGGATCCTCACTGTTTAAAACCACAGTTTCAGTTTCTGCCCCTTACTAATTCACACGTTGAGCTATATGATGTGTTTTTCTTTTCATGTTTTTTTGACGTTAGTTATAGGAAGATTCAGCATGGAATGCTTATAATTCTGTAACTATTACTCCTGATGATCTGTGTATTTAATTTAAAGAAACAATTACTCCTTATTTCTTCACAGTATTTGCATTTGGTTTTAGGTAAAGATGCTTCTGCGTGTTGCATGTCTGTCATGTACAGCACTCAAATCACTTTTACTCAATGATTACTCCTGCGCATTTGATTTTCTTGACTATTTATACATTCTAATTTGAGATTGTTGTATATACCAAGGGCAAAAGGGTAATTTTCCATTTGATAAAAAGGAAAAAAAAAGGAAGAGGGGCCCACCTGTCGGTGGGCCGGAGGGAGACCAAAAGGAGGAGCCCTGCTCCTCCTAGTGACCAGAGCGAGCGGGGATTTCTGGGGGGCGATGGCGTCGGCGGTCCAGGGGGCTGCGCGGCAGAGGCAGGCGGGCTCGGCGGGCCCGGCGGGTCGGCTTGGTGGTGGCCCGGTCTTCCCTGCGATCCTCCCTCCCGTGCGACTCGCGCATCCCCCTCTCTCCCGTGAGTTCGTCGCTCCTCTTCTTCCCGTGAGACTCGGTCCCCAGATCTGGTTTGTGAGGTGGAAGGAGCTGCGGTGGTGGCGTGTGAGACTCGGTCCCGGTCGTTGGCGGCGCCGCCGAGTGCTCAGCTCCTCCCCTCTCTTGGCTATAAATGGCGGCCGACTCTTTGGTTGGGTATCGGATGAACTGTGAGCTTCTCCTCTCCTTCTTTGAGTCTTTGCCTGTGGTGTTTGACGACGGTGGTTCCTGGTGCTCTTCGGTGAGGTGCTTGGCCGGCTCCTCCTTTGCGCTTGTGCGGCAATCCTATACCTCGACTCGCCGGCGTGGGTATCACTTCGGCGAGAGGGCTTTGTATCTCCGTGCCTACTACTCTCTCTCACGATCGTGTGAGGGCAATAGGTTTTCTGGGACGGCGCGCAAGCGTGCCTAGCCCCTGTTCTTCTGGTGATTTCGAATATCACCGATCCTGTGAGTGATTCTGTGATTTTTCTTATGCAATCTATGTGAGCTGTGCTAGTTTGTTAATCTTGCATACATTATCTGGCACGGGAGACATAGATTGCTTGTGGGATATTTGGTTGCTCGATGATAACAAACATCATATACTAAGATTGGTTCAATCGGTCATTGAGCTCTAATAGCTGTCATAGTTATCTTGTGACTCTGGAAGTCAGTCTCTAGACTTTGATATATACTTGTGCCTTTCGGTTCACGCTGTTTTCAGATTTTAGCATGTTCATATATTGATCTGTTAGGAATTTTAGGAATTTTAATAAGTTGAAAGGTAAATTATTGAGCAAAGTTAACTTGAATGGTCTTGCTCTTTTGAATACTACAATCTGAATATATGCATGCTGAATATATTTTGATCTTGAGATTGTAGAGTTTTGTATCTAGAGCTCAAAAGACCGAGTTTATTATTTGACATAACCAATCAAGGAAGAGTATATGATTTAGTAGCGGGACGGCCAAGATTAATCTTGTGCAACCCTACAATTTGAGAGCACAAATAATCAATTAAACTTGAGCTAATTGATAGTCTTGATTAGCACATGCTTTATACTTTGTCATACACATTCATGTTTAGAGTAGTATTGTTTCTATTATTGAATATGTGGTATATCATAAATGAGATGTTCAATTCATATGATTACATACTTGTTATGTCCTGTATATATGAATTGATGTCATTGGTGTGCTTATATGATTATATTGGAATTATATTTATATCTTTGCTTATACCGCAAATATTACAACAATCCAGAAAACCTATTCTTAAAGAAATGGCTTCATCTTCTGACGTCGTTAAGTCGGAGATCTTTGACGGTGTCAACTTTAAACGTTGGCAAGCTAAAATGAAGTTATGGCTGATTGATCTCAAACTCTTTTGGGTCATTTCGAGTCCTCCAATGTTTCCATTGGAAATACCTGAAATGATGTGATGGGAGGATGCGAACAACTCAGTCTTAGCTCGTTTGTTAGCAGTCTTATCTAATCGGCTGTTCGACGTCTACGTGAACTTCAAAGATGCCAAACAACTCTGGGACGAACTTGATGAGAAGTACTCCGAAGGAGACAACGGAAATGAGTTATTTATAACTGCAAACTACTTGAATTATAAGATGGTAGAGGGGCGGTCGGTGATGGAGTAGCTTAAATTTAAATTAGCAATCAAATTAAACTAGTGCAATTTAAATTAGCAATAGGTAATATCAAATTTTATATGTTAATAAATTTTATTATCAAGATCATGATCCTACCCGATCATAAGCACGATTCTACCCGATTCCATACGATCCTACCTTAAGAATTACGATTCTATAAAATTCCGATCCATATACAGATCTGTATCATGTTAGCTCTTTAGGATCTGTTTGACGAATTTTTGTATAAATATTTTAAGTTAAAGCAAGTACCGAGGTGTATGTTTGGGAAGAAAGTTTCAATATGTGCACGTGATGTCCAAGATTAAAATTCCTTAAGTCCGGGTCATGAAACGACACGCGACCTGGTCCCCAAGTTGTCGGTGCATGGTCGACGCATTGCGCCTCATATGGCTACAAGTCCAGGGCCGACCATGAAACATATGTGCCAAGATCATCCCAAATTCGTGGGTCTTCGACTATGTTTGTCGGCCATGCTGTGACGATCATGGTAATACGACCACGTTTTTGCGGCCACATTTTCGACCACATGGGTGTCGAGCTCGTTCTTTGGCTACGACTATACTTTGTCAACCAGCTGATACGACCACGTTGTGACCACACCTGCTCGAGCACCTGCTACGACTATGTTTTGCGACCACGTCTTCGACCACATGGGTTGTCGAGCACGATCTTCGATCACATTGTGTCGACCGCGTTTTGTTGACTGGCTGTTATAACCACGTTGTGTCAACCACGGTACTATAAACTTATGAGTACCATGGCGTTGTGTCTCATATGACCACTGTTCAATCAGTTGCGGTGCCGTGCCTCATACAACTACATTTTCTTGAATGGTTGATGTGCGCGACCAAGCAATGGTAGCCCGCGCACCAAGAAGGAAAAGATTGGTTCCAAGTAAACCATTTTTACGACGGGAAGACGGTTGCGTCATAACCGTTTCATGGTTTGGGGTAGCATGTATCGTTGCTGTAATAAACAAGTATACATGACCGTTGTGATGGTTGCCTCTTCTATTATATGTTCTATTCGCCTTAGAGCATGTACAATGCAGGTTCTTAGAGAGGTGTTTAGCAATGAAAAACTGTTTTTTCTTGCCACATAGGATAGATAAGGTGCTTATTTTGAAGCATCGATGCTTAAATAAGTACCAGTGCTTAGTAGATACTTATGTATATAACTGATTCTATTAATAGAAAATATTGCATCTAAGCACCCATGGAAGAGATGCTTGCATTGGAGGGAATAACTTTTGCATGGGTGTTTGATGATGTGGCTATATTCTCTCTCTTTAAGCATTCATATATAAGTATCTTGCATTGTACATGCTCTTAAGGTGTATGCAACGGAATGAAAGCATTTATGTGACTCGTTTCATAATTGTCGATTTCTATTGTCATCCAGTGTGTGTGTTGATTCCATCATTCTCCCTTCCATCTGCTATAGTCCAGCATGTATTGTTCAGATCCGTAGCCGATTATTCACAACCAATACTTCTTGAGCCGCTTTCCATTATGTGTATCTATACGACTATACTTACTGCAATTTGCTTTGGTTGACCTAAGCATCAGCAGCTTCGTCTTAGCACACCCACATGCAACCGTGCGCAGCATAGCGTGCATTTTCTATCTAGTATTATTAAAAGTCGTTAAATTAATATGATCGTGTCCATGGCGGCAGTTCATGGCGTACGCGTCGAGGCACGTCGAGGTCCTATCTGTTTGGAAGGGAGATGGTGGCTCCGCTTGGAGCGAGGAATGGTGGTGTGTATGTCTCAATGGCGCTTGACTGGACGTGCATGGAGGCATGGATGCCGAAGAGTAGTCATTTTTGGCCCCCCGTGGCAGAGAAATTCCTCCTTTGAATCCTTCTGCCGTGAAATTCCTCCTTTAGCCCCCTTGCGCGGCTGCCGACTGCACAAAGTACATGGCGTGGCCATCGAGTGCGCCACCCTGTTGGCGTGGTTCCCTACCGCTTGAGTGCCTGGCGTGACACCTGGCCGTGTGAGGTGCCTATCTAGTTACAGTCGAAGCGCCGTGGTCGAAGTGCCATAGTTGAAGCGCTGTAGTCGAAGCATCGTGGTCGAAACTCCATGGTTAAGTGCCGTGGTTGGAGCACAGTGGTCGAAGTGCCGTGTCAAAACGTTATGGTCCAAGCTATGGTTGAAGTGTTGTGGTCGAAGCCATGGTCGAATTATCGTGGTCAAAGTGTCGTGGTCGACCTCGTGTAGCTGGGTGTTGCGCTAGGCGCTCACGTGGTAGGGGACCACGCTAGTAGGGGGTGGCGTGCTCGGAGGCCACGCCATGTGCTTCGTGCGGTCGGCGGCCGCGCAAGGGGGCCAAAGGGGAATTTCGTAGGAGGGGGCCAAAGAGGGAATTTCTTTGCCACGGTAGCCAAAAATGTCTAGGTTTCATGGATGCCTTCCCTGCCAACATTCTGCATGTCTACCTAACCCTACTCATTTGGGTTTATGCTTTTATCTTCTTGATTTTGTCTTTTCTAGTTTTTTTTTGGGCTTTGTTTTTGCCTTTTTTTTTTTTGCTTATTCCTTTGCATTGTCCAAGATAATATATCCTTTTTTCTTTTTTTCATTTGAATTAAACATAGTGCTGCTTGTATCTTTTCATTTAATTGATCTTTCATAACAATGCATTTCCATTAAAAAATAAACCAAATTTACATCCATATTTTTGCCCCGTCACTCGGGAGGCAAAGAATAGGGCGTTTCCCGAGCCATAATTAGGCTTGCTCAGGCTCCAAAATTTCTGTACATCTACCACTGCTCTAAACTTTGTATTCTATGGCAACGCTCCATCCGGCTCATGGCTTTGGCTTCTGGTTTCTGGATAAAATTGCATTATAACGGCTGTTAGCTTTTTTCTGAGAAGAAAATGAGGGGAAAAATAGAAAAAAGAACCGTTATATCGTCATGGACAATGCAAAGGAATAAGGAAAAAAGAAAAGAAAAAAGTCAAAATAAGCCAAAATTAGAAACCGATGCGTTCCAATTGGCTTTTGACTTAAATAAGCTGAAAGCTAAAAAAGTCAGAAGCTAAAGTTGTTTGGAGCGATGCCATATATATATCATGTCTTTTGCATGCTGTAGTCATTTGGTCTTCATGTTCAGTCCTTCACTATATATTACCAAACCATTCAAACATGTATTAAGAATGATGCCCGAGCAAGCTCATGAGCCATCTTGCTAGTTTTATATAAAAATTGAATTGTATTTCTAGATATGCAAGTCCATAGTAAAATTTTGAATTTAAATTTTGTAAATTTGAGTACACTTATTCATGTTATATTGAATTAAGATTGATTTTTGAAACTTATTTAATTATTTTTAATAAACTAATATCCTAAAAGTCCAATGTGTCAAAGATAATACCTTTTTTGTAAGGAAAAGATAATTCTTTTTTTTTTATCTTAGAACAACATGTAAACAACAAAAATAAAGCAAATTGAACTAGTGCAACTTAAATTAGTAATAGGTGATATCAAAATTTATATGCTAATATAGTTTGTTGTTAGAATTATAAACCTATCCAATCCTGAGCATGATCCTATTTGATTCCATGTGATTCTACCTTTAGAGTTACGATTCTATAAAATTCCAATCCACATAACGATATGTGTCATATCGGCTCCATGAGATATGACATTCCACGGTCCGTGACACCATCATGACAACAGAGTGTTTTTTCAAGGCAATGTTTATAAGTCGATTGAAGTAATACTGTTCTGACTTTATCTATATCCGTCAAAATCGCACGCGAGTATCTCACCGTACTCTCTCACGAACAATCAGAATTCAAAATTTTAATCCAAAAGATATAAGACGCAGTCTAAAAGAACTTAACCCTTGCATACAGCCGCGCGGTCCGTGGCTGCGGCGTGCCAGCCCTGCTTAACTGCGTTGGGACGAGTCGCGGAACGAGCAGCCCGTCTCCCTCGCGCGCCCTTCCGCCCTAAACGTACGCTGGAAGTCCGACGAGCGGCTCGCTCCGAATCTCTCCCCAAGAGAAAACCGGCCGGCGCGTGTGCCTTGCTCCAGGGTTCAGATCCGGGCGGGGCCTCAACTCCTACCGCAAGAGGGCCAGAGGCTGCAGCGCGAGCGGAGTCGCCGCCGTAGACTCGTGCTCCACGGGGGCGTACCGGACGGGGGAGCCAACCCAGTCAAGCACACTCCACATTTCGCGCTCCTGGGCACTGCTCGCTTGGTCTTCCATTCAAACACGGGACAAATAGCCGTGCAGGTCCAACGGCCGTCGTCGGGTCGACGAATGAAACGTTCCAACCTTATCAAGATGCGCCGCGACTGGCCGGATCGGAGTTTCCATACACACCGATACTCTTCTGGGATTGGATCATATACCCTCCCCTTAGTTGAGAAATTCAAGATTTACCCTCCCACCTCAATGACATATGCGGTCATCATAAGTCACTGACGCGTGGGCCAGGAGAGTAAATCCTGAATTTCCATCTAAGAGGAGGGTATATGATCAATAAAACCTACTCTTCTTTCTGGGCAGTTGTCATCGAGATCAAATCAGGTACTTCATAAACGTGCATATCATGAACAATGAAGAAGATGAATATGGTAGAAAGAATAAAAGAAACGATATTGAAGTAAATATGGTAAAATAGAAGAAATTTTTTGATGAAGCCGATCATAAATTTTTTAACCACAATCTCAAAAATGTAGAAGTGATTATCGCTCTTTCACAACTCTCTTAAATGGTTTAAGGCATTTAGATTCTTACTTTATACAAGAATCTAATGTTAAAGAATAAAGTACCTTTTAATCCTCCCGTGCATCTCTTGGTGTTCAGTTTCTCTATAATCATGCCTATGGGTTTATATAGTCTCCTAGCTCTCTTTTAAAATGAAGTAGAAGTTCTATTTTTACTAGAATTCATTTAGAATTTTTTATGGCCTATCTTTCTAAGTTCTAGAAGACTGGGATACGTGTCAACATTCTCAACGATACCAAAGCAGACGCGACAAAAAAAGCTTCTTTGCGTTTTCTCGTTCAGAAGGCGATCGATGGAGCACCAGCGCCAGCTCATCGATCGTTACAGCTGAACGTTACTCCTGGGACAACGAAACGTTTGAAGGTGTACTTGTCTATCAAGTATAAGCTGCATACATAGCTGATCGATCGTTACAGCTGGACATCACTCCAGAGCCTGGGCCCTCTGAACTTAATCAGACTACTGCTCGAAGAGGAGACTCGAGGATTACACATGCTGAACCGTATCCGAGCTGATGCTTACTCGGTCGGTTGGTCACTGCTTAGCTTAGCTCAATCATTGGTGCCGTCAAAAGTAAAAAAATGAAGAAACTTTTCATGCCCAAGGGTAATTCTCCTAGCCCGGCCATTGCACGTGATGATGCTAACTCCCGTGCCCTGGGCTGCTAGAGTGCTAGTGCTTCACTCAAGTGGCACCATTTGCCGATCTGGAACGTTCGAATTCCAGCAAACAAGAGGTTGGAGCTCGCCTTCCATTCCCTCCAGGATTTGTATGGAACTTTCCTATAGTGCAATCCTACAATCCAACATATCGGGAAATTTCCTTTGGAATGCAACATCCTCCACTTTTCCTATGAAATTTCTTGAAATCCAAACGGCGCTAAAACGTAGGAACTGGGTTACTAAGATTTTGACGCCTATAGCTGCAGCCAGCTGAATGGCGGCGAGATGTCCCTGCGAGATGTAAGAGCAACTCCAAGAGCCTGGGTAAATACATCTGTAAAATCTATTGTAGCTATTATGCCCAAAAAAAGCAGTCCAACAGTCTCTCTATATCACTTTCTATTTTTCCTCGCTCGGTATCCCGTTCTTCTCGCTGCCCATCTTTCCCGAGCGAGGGCTGCGTGCTATCCGCGGCGCCAATCTCCTCCCGCGCGCGGGCTGCTCTCCCGCGCTCGATTTTCTTCTCCGCGCGCGCGCCAGACTCTCCCCTCTCGCCGCCTCCCCCTCTCCCCTCTCGCGCCTCGCTCTCCCCTCTCGCCGCCTCCCCTCTCCCCTCGCCGCCTCCGCTCCACCCGCCGCCTCTCCTCGCGGCCTCGCCTCTCGCCGCCTCCGCTCCACCGCCGCGCTACTGCGCCCGACCCGCCGCCGCCTCCTTCACCTCCGCTCGCCCACCCGCCTCCCCTCGCGGCCTCGCCTCTCGCGCCTCCGCTCCACTGCGGCCGCCTCTACTCGCCACCCAGCCGCCGCGCTTTTTTTCCGTCCTCCGCCATCGCTCTCGCGTGCGCCCCTTCCTATGCTCCCTTTTCCTTCCCATCCGGCAGCCTTTCGCGGCCGAGGGACCATGTCGCAGCGCCATCGAAGGGATCCATCGTCCTCGAGCCACGGCGACGGGACCCCAATTCTTCTCATACAGATTCGTTGCCCATCTTCCCGCGGCGCGGGTGGGAGAACAAGCAGCTAGCGTCGTTGCCTTGGTTAGAAAATGTGGGGCTACCTGGGCTGCGGCGTCGAGTCCTTCCTCCCAATGCTGCAGCTGCTGCATCGGCCCCCTTGTGTGGCATGTACTCCGGTGAGTTCGAAATACCCAGATGCAATTTTTATATTTAATAGTCAGGCCAATTCCAAATGTACATGTGAGCTGAGATGCAATTTGTGAATAGCTATCTATTGCGATCTGTTTGAAGGTTCTTCTGAGTACAAGTCCTTCCTTTGTGAGCTGTGAAGAAATTATCTGAGTTGTCTTCTATCAGATTTTGGTATACTGTTTTGGTCCAATTACCATGACCCTCTCCGATGACATAGTCTTCACTAGTTTGTGGGTTGTAATTCATGTTGTACAGTGTTGTTAATTAAGCATCTTCTCTGATGTTGGAAAGTATACTTGTTAAATGATATAAGGATGCCCTGATTTAGTCTGGAAAGATTTGTTGTATCCTCTCTGCGTTTTTGGTATTTGTGGATCCACAAGTGTGTTAAGGGCATTCCCAATGGAATGTTTCCATACCAATGTCTATGAGGAGTGTGTATTAAATGGGTGTTTAGATACAGTTATCCCCATGGATAATGTATGTGGTTTTATTCCAATACCATTATTGTTGCATGTCTGATCAATTTGACATAGATGTGCTATTGAAGTTAAATGCAAGTCTGATGACATAGATGTGCTATTGGACTTCAATGTGAGTTAGATGATCTGGGTGGGTTAGAGCATGACTCAGACTAATTTTCTAGAGGACAAGTTTTTCATAGTTGCATAGAGCTGGATGATCTAAGTTTTTCATAGTTTTATGTCTCAAATGTTACTCGGGTCCAAGGGCCATTGGTTGATTATGATCTTGGTGTTGGCTCAGAGATCTTTGATGTATTACTGTGTGGTGGCACATTAGGTGTATTTGTAGCTAAACTGAATTATATGAAGTGTATACCCCATATCTGCTAAACAAAGGGAACAAGAGTGGAATATTTTGAGAAAGGAGCTTATGGAAATTATGCGAATTAGCATCCTGTCAGAAGGGGAGGTTGAACAGATAATTTCAAGTGATTTCAATCCTGTAAGGTCTTTCAGATAACAAATTGACATCAATCAAGGGATATCCTGTAAGGTCTTTAAGATAACAAATTGATTTCAATCCTGTAAGGTCTTTCAGATAATTTCAAGTGATTTCAATCCTGTAAGGTCTTTCAGATAACAAATTGATTTCAATCCTGTGAATTTTAGAATAAATGTGAAATTTGGGTGGAGAACATTCTTAATCCTTGAATTTCGTAAGATATTGCCTGACGCAACATATAGAGCATCTTTGGTCAATTGGTATTGTTAACTTGAAGTGTATGATCTTGATTGTCCATGTGTTATGTTTTCACAGGCGCCATGGATTCCGAAAGATCTTTTACCGACATGATTACAAGGGGTTGTAATCCCGCCGCTTTGTCCGATAATGTCCCACTCGTAATGAAACACCAAAGAATTGATGATGCCCCGCAAGTGTGAAAGGGAATCGAAAGGACCAAGAATTTCAGCATCGAGGAGGACGAAATGTTGGTCTCAAAGATGGCTAAATGTGAGTTTGGATCCGGTGCATGGAGTTGATCAATCACGTTCGACATATTGGAAAAGAATATATGATTATTTTCATGGCAACAAGACATTCGATTCGGATCGAACACAAAGCTCCCTAATGAGTAGGTGGTCCAGTATTCAACATGATGTGAACATATTTGCTGGTTGTGTTTCAAAGATAGAGGCTAGAAATCAAAGTGGCTTATCTATCGACGATAAGGTTAGATAACATACCTTACCCTTCCAATTGTATATGATGTTTGTCTATCTCATTCGGTCTCTATGTTTTTCTAATTTGTAGCAAGCAAATGCATTAAGAATGTTCAAGGTGAGGACAAGATGCACCGAATTTCCGTACATCCATTGCTGGAAAATATTGAAAGACCACCCAAGTGGATGACTAGGAGCAATCGAGTGGAACTCGAAACTAGCAAGCAAAAAGCAAAAGACCACGGCGAATTCAAGTCCTCAGCAACTGCACAATTAGTTGTCAATACTAATGGTGAGGGTAATCAGCCGCAATGCCTACATTGGACAGACCTACGGGGAAGAAGAAGGAGAAAGACAAATTACGACAACGCTCCAAAGATCGAAGCATTGGATTATCTGTTGGCAAAGAAGAAAGAGGCCGACACGGAGAAGGATTTGAAGAAAGAGGAGAGGTGCAAAAAGCCTTCGCATTGCGGGAAGAAAGGATCGAATTGAGGAAGAAAGGATCGAATTGAGAAAGAGAAATTTGAGTTCAAGAGGAACCTCAAGAAGAGAGAATTATGAATGTCGATACGAGTACCATGTCCACTAAACAAAGAAATGTTCTATGACCACTCGAATGACATACTTGCAAGGCGTCTCAAAAATTAGATACAACATCGATTTTATGTTCAATTTTACTTAGGGTCGGATTGATACATTGATTTTGGTTGGATTTAATGTTTTTCTTAAATGTTTTACTTATGTGGATGTTACTGCAGACTTATGTTTGGCCAGTAATTCTGTATGCCGTTGCTCTGCATTGTTTGGCCAGTAATTCTGTATGCCATCGTTTGGGTGATGTTTGGACTTTTCAGGTTTTGTTGGAGAGGCGATAGAAACAACGATAATAATTATTTCCTTTTCACTCACAAGAATATTTTCATCGATACAACGGCAATCGTTTGCATTTCAGAGCTTGCATCATTTCCCTTCACGGAACTTTCAAGCATTGATTATCATCATTCATAGTTGCTACTTTCATGCAGATTATCCATGTTAATCTTACTCAAGAAAGTCCAAAGCTTATTGATGCGGGTAAGGCATTGGACATGACATATTCGTCGGTGGGAACCAACAAATGTAACATTCACCGCCGCTTTGATGTATACCTTGACTATCCGTTCTTTGAACACCGTAATAACAATATTCGATTATGTGATATAAAGTGAATTTTCGCACCTTGGTTCTTCTGAATTTTATTACCAATTTATTTCACTTTAACTTTGCCTTTAATCAGTATTCTGTTTACCTTGCAAAGGACATGTGTACCTTAACTCTACCGAGTTCGACTTCTTATAGTTTCTCTCGACCACGATATTGGTTGTGATTGCGATACATTGGTTCTCTATCTTCAATTCTTTTATGATGGTTATCTTTCTCACTGGCTAGAGTATGCTCTTTAGTGCCGACCATTTTAGTCATTGTATGCTCTTTAGTTCCCGATCATTTTTAGTCATCATATGCTCTTTACATGCAGAAATGGCGCACCTCTGAGCACTCTCTTCAAAGGTCAAGTTGCCGAGGAGAAGGTCATTGTTGTAAGTGGCATTACCCAAATCACAAACGGAAACAAAACTCCTACTGTAACTCTTAATGCGCATAATTTGTGTGCGACTTGTCACATTTGTTCCCGTCATTGTGACATTGGAATCACAAACTGTATGTACACGCATCGAATCGGAGGCTTCAAACAACTTAGAAACTGACACAAACCGCATACTAATCGGATTCGAAACAACGCTTTGAAACAAATTTAAAGATGTCTTTGATGATGTGGCCGATTTAAATATAGGAATGAAAAATTTTTAGCTAAGCTGTTGTAGCACTCTTCTTTTTTGGAGAGTTTTTTATTTTACATGATGGCTAAATCAAGGGATTTAGCATTTATTTTTAGCTAACCTCTTGGAGTTGCTCTAAGGCGTGACACCAGCCGCTAGTACTACTATGTATAAGCTAGGTTCGAACTGATTTATTTCTGGCTTATGCTCGTACTATCTATAGTAATTAGCTTTTAAATGGTATATTTTTTAAGACAAGGTCAATAAAAAGATTATAGTAAAAAGTGTACTAAGTTCAGCTGTATCGATCAAAATCACATACAACTATTTTCTATACGTACCATCTCTTACAAATAAATAGAATTTAAATATGTAAACCGTAAGCTATACATCAACGGCCAAAAAAACCCTATAGTCAGTTGTCCCTGCGAGGTGTAGGCGTGACACCAACAACTAGTACTACTACGGGTCTGTTTGGATCCACCCAGATTTTAAGAATCTGACTTTTGGAAACTGGGTGGGATCCAAACAGACCAGTTTTTGGGACAGTTTTTAAAATCTACTTACCAGCATTCTTAAAACCAAGAAGTTGTTGATACCACTTTTGCCGCTTTTTTGCACAAATACCTATTTACCCTCATTAAAGACCACGCGCAGACTATTCAAGAGCAATACATGTAAGGGTATAATAGTCTATTAGCACCAATCATAAATGAAATCAGCTTTTAAAAACTAGAGGATCCAAACACCTCATCAATTTTTGCTTAGAAACCAACTTTTAAAAACTAAAAGTAATAGCTGGTTTTTAAAAATCTAAAACTGATCCAAACAGGGTCTACGTATAGCTACACCACCGCAAGACAAGACCAAACCAACACTGTCACGTGTGCTACTGCCAAAAAGTTGTAAGCTTCACTGAGTTTGGAGGAAGGCTCCGAGCAATCGCACGCTGCCTTCCAAGCATCTCCCCCTCCCGGCGCCTAACACCTCGTACCACCCCCACGCACTGACACAATGCCAGGTTTGCCCCCACCAATGGTACTGACCAATGGTGAATCTTCAACGAAAAACACGTTGCGCGCGCGTACCCTTGCAACCAAACCAAACCAAGCGGCCCGAGGCCGGAGCTACTGGACCTTTTTTTTTTTTTAGCTAAGATTTAATCTATTTTTTATACCTTTTGGTTTTCAATTTTTAACTTTTCTACAGTAACTAACTTTTAAACAGAGTGTCTTTTCAAGACGAGATCTACTAGTTAATTGTAGTACACACTATAGCGACTCCATTTATATGGGTAAAAACCACACGTAAGATTCTGTTACTCTGTAACCTCTCTCACGAACAACCCAAAAACCACAAGCCGTAACCAAAAGCTATAATTCGCAGCCATAAAGGACAGGCCCATAGCTTTTGGCTGTGGCCTGTGGCTTTTAGGCTGTTCGTGCGAGAGATTACAGAGTAACAGAAATTCACGTGCGGTTTTTGCCGATATAAATGAAGTCGGTATAATATATACTACAATTAACCAGTACACCCCATTTTTAAAGACACTCCGTTTTAAAAATTAGTTACTGTAGAAAAATCAAAAGCAGAAGCCAAAAGCTGAAAAAGAACAAGGCCAATAGCTAACTAGACATGGCCTAACGAGCCGTCCGGCATGGCACGGATGGAGCACAGCTTAATTAGACTCGACACGACTGATCCAAATAAGTTACCATGCCATGTTGTGCTGGCCCACGTACTTGCCCTCCTACCCAGGCATGGCACGGAGAGGAGTCAAGCCATGCTAGGCCGGTCTGAGCACGCTTAGCTCAACTTATCTTACTGCCAGTCACAAGTAGCTTTATTGTCAATCCTAAGTAATTTTACTGTCAAGTCACCCGTAAGCGCTTAGAAGAATACAATAACCCTAATACAAGTAATTTTACTACCAATAATAAGTAATTTTACTACCAACAACAAGTAATTTTACTACATTACTACATGAGAGTTATTGCACTACTACAGAAGAGTTATTGTGCAAATCATGCTGAGGCACCGACTTGAACACGGCACACTCGATCAAGCCGGATCAGCACGGTCCGTTCACTGTTTCATACTGCGTCGTATCTAGGTTGGGCCAATAGTATCATGCCTCAGGCCAGTAAACCGTTTGGCTAGGTCTAGAGCTAACTAAGGGCCTATCATGCCTTAGGTTAGTAAACCGTTTGGCCAGGTCTAGAGCTAACTAAGGGCATGTTCATATTAGCTTCTGCTTTTAGAAGCAGAAGCTAATACGAACATCTCAGTTTCTATAAGCTGCTTATATCAGCTACTATTATTTATCAGTCACTACCTTTTACTTTCACATATTGTAATGTACTTTATATTTTATTATATCATAGTTTCGTAAGTCATATGGCGGTTCAAATATTATAGTATTTTTTGTTGCATCATCTGTCTTACATAATACACTACTATTCATCAGCTGCAGTTAAAAATCATTAGCAAAACCCAAATATAAATATGCCAAGTCTTTTGACCAGTAGCTCGTACCAGCTACCAAGTATAGTAATAACCCACGTACTGTGCAGAGCAGTGGGAAGCCAAGACCGAAAAGCAGCAGAGGTCACTGGGCTAGTCTCGCCCATCTCCCTGCCCAGACCAAAGACCGGTCCAAATTTTGAATCGCGCACACAGAAATCTCTCTTTAGTCTCAACTTTTCTTCAGTCCAGTCAAACAACAATCACTTGATGTTCCAAATTCCCGGCCAGGAACAGTAGCTTGCTCTTACCCATTCCAACTCTATAAATACTAACCTCTCCTGTCGCTAGCGCACACATCATCAGTCACCACAATTCACAACCCAAAAGCGCACACACTTATGAGACGCCACTAACTGTTGCCGTATTAGCAGCTGAAGTGGAGAGCATGGCCATGTGCAGTGAGAAGCACACGCTGACCTCGGAGCTGGCCCAACTGCTCGCCATGGCGAGGGAGCTGGAGGCGTACATGGACCAAGACTCAGCCGCCGCGAGGGAGCTCTGCAGGGCCCTGGCGTCGTCCATCGACAAGTCCATCCGCATCGCCAGGTCCTGCTGCCCGGAGTCCCCGCGGTCGGCCGCGGGGAGCCCACGCGGCGACGGCCAAGACCCGGCCGGCGGCAGTGCCGGCAAGGACCCCCAGTTCAAGAAGAGGCAAGTCTTGCGCACGGTTGCAGACATCGAGCAATGGAATTTTCATCAGAGACTTGGAGTTGACATGTGTTCGTTTCTTTCTGTTGATGCAGGAAGGGGATGCCCAAGATGAGGAGCCAGGTGAGGGTGAGGTCAGTGCAGGACGTGGGGCCCCTGGACGACGGGCTCAGCTGGAGGAAGTACGGTCAGAAGGACATTCTTGGCGCCAAATATCCGAGGTCAGCAGCATACGTGCAACTCACACGTCACTCACTAGAATTAACCGATCAGTCGATGGCCTTGGCATAGTAGTCTGACACAGTGTGTGATTATGTATGTGGTCGCAGAGCCTACTTCAGGTGCACGCACCGGCACACGCAGGGCTGCCACGCGACCAAGCAGGTGCAGCGCGCCGACGGCGACCCGCTGCTCTTCGACGTCGTGTACCTCGGAGCACACACCTGCGCCCAGACCGCGCAGCCCAACGGCGCCCAGAGGCCATCGTTGCTTGTCAGCGCAGAGCTGCTGCAGCCTGCTGCTGGCCATGGGCAGAGCTTGATGCTTGCAGTGGAAACCGAAGGGATTCAGGGGTTGGAGCCTATGACGCCGTTCTCTTTCCCCTCCACACCGCCCGGCATCGACGGCAGCGCCATCAATGGCTGCTTCCCGTTCGCCTCGCCGGCGAGCTCCGAGTTCCAGCTTAGCAGCAGCTACGGCTACGCGGCAGGCGACCTCGGGGTTGACATGGACTTCGAGGCCCAATTCGACGACTTCTTCAATTCTTCCGAGTTTTTCCTTCCGGAGAATCAGAACCTGTAAACGCACGCAGTATCGTACTGTACTGGAGTCGCAGAATGACCGCTTGTGTAGCGGTATATTTTTTCCGAAAGACCTGTTGGAAGATTTTGTCCTTCCCGATGAATCGGTAATTCCGCATACGTAGAGCGGTACTACTGTCGCACAGCGGTAGGACCAAACTTGGTGTGGCGATACTGCTGGAATTACTAAGTAACGGTTAGTTTTCTAATCGTTACTGAGGGGAGCGGTAGTACCGGTGTTTTGCCCCCGGTACTTTCGGAAATGCTGATTTCTATCTCCAACAACTAGTTTTATGGTGTGTGGTATAAATACCCCTCATGACCAGTTGGAGTTGTAGTTGGTTGACTCCATTTCTTTTTTTTTTGAGCTAGTATAATGTTCTCCTCTCAATTATGTATGTGTTGCACCTTATGAGTAAGAAAAAGGGCTCTAGATTATGTGTGTTGCATCTAGATATGGATTTAGTATCCACTTGAACTTGTACATTTATTACACGTAGTGAGAGTCGAGCATGGGACTTGACTTATTACTCTTGGATATTGTTGACTTCTAGATGGTATTGGAGGCATTGTGCACAGTGATCTTCTCAAAGAAGATTATGAGAAGACTCGGCAAGTTGTGAAGGTTGGAGCATACTTACTCAGAGTGGAAAAGAGTTGCCACTAGTGGATTGGGGTGTTTAGCTTAACTCGTTGAGTCGATCTAATTCGTTTGGCTTACCTTAACATGGAGTAGGGGAGACCAACAAGTCTCCGAACACCATGATAAAAAGGAACCGTGTCAATTGTGATTTGTTCTCTTGTCCTCAATTTACATTCAAGCAATTTATATTCATAAAAATAAATTATTTGTTTGTCATCCTAGGATTGCAAATATTTGACATAGACTTAATTTGTTGGTGCACTTAGGTGAACCTAGTATATTTAGGCTTTATATGTGCTAAACTAAATTGAGTTAAGCTTCCGCATTATAAACTTGGTTTTAGCCAAATAATTGAAAGAGAGTTTTTATGACCTCCTATTCACCCCACTCTAGTCGGTCTCCTCGATCTTACACACGTGCAAGTGGGTCTATAAAATTGAGACCTGCTTTGATGGTTTTATTAGTGCTACAAGGCTCATCTCGTGGCATGTGATTTTCAACAGGGGCATGGTTTGTTCGTGCATGGTCTATTTCGCAGCTTGATGTCAAGGATGCCTTTCTCAATGATAAACTACGTGAGGAGGTTTATATGTAGCCACCACATGGGTATTCTATTCCTGAGGGTATGATTTGTTGCCTTCGTTGATCCCTTTACGGTCTCAAGTAAGCTCTTAGTGCCTGGTTTGATTGTTTCTCTTCTGTTGTTACTGCGGCTGGTTTCTCTGCTAGTGCTCATGATCTTGCTCTTTTTATTAACACTTCAACTTGTGGTCGGACGCTTCTTTTTTTATATATGTTGATGATATGGTTATTACTGGAGATGATTCTTAGTACATCATTTTTGTCATGGAGCGTCTCAGTGCGTAGTTTCTCATGTCTGATTTGGGTCCTCTTTGCTACTTCCTTGCGATTGAGGTTATTCCTACATCTGAGGGTTTCTATCTATCCTAAGAAAAGTATATTAAGGATCTATTTGATCGTGCTTCTCTTACTGATCAGCGCATAGCTGATACTCCCATGGAGCTTAATGTTCATCTTCAGCTCACTAATGGTGAGCCTCTTGCTGATCTACTCGCTATCGTCAGGTTATTGGGAGTGTTGTATATCTTAGTGTCACTCGTCTTGATATTTCGTATCCTATGCATATCTTGAGTCAGTTTGTCTCTGCTCCTAGTCAGCTCCACTATAGTCATTTTCTTCATGTCCTACGATATGTTCGTGGAACCATCACACGCTGTCTCTTTTTTCCTCGCTCCAGCTCTTTACAACTCCAGGCATATTCTGATGCCACTTGAGCTATTGATCACTTTCATCACTAGTCTCTCTCTGTCTATTGTGTTTTTCATGGTGGTTCTCTCATTGCTTGAAATACTAAGAAACAGACAGTAGTTTCTCGTTCAAGTGCTAAGGCTGAGTTGTGAGTTATGGTTTTGTTGACTGCGGATATTACTTGGCTACGATGGTTACTTCTGTGTTTTGGTGTTTCTGTTTCTGCACCAACTCTTCTTTTGTCTAACAGTATAGGTGCTATTAGCATTAGTAAAGAGCCGGTAAAGCATGAGCTTACCAAGCATATTTGTGTTGATGTTTCCTACATACGGGTATAGGATCAAGTTATTGCTCTTCAGTATGAGCTTTCAGAACTTCAGTTGACAGACTTCTTCATGAAGTCATAGACTAGAGCCTAGTATAGTTTTTATCTCTCTAAACTTTATGTTATTGATCCACTATGAGTTTGAGAGAGGATGTTAGATGTGTATTATTAGCTGTGTATTTTTTCTGATGTATAAAATATTTTTTACATATATACTATACCTGTTTATATATATATATTGGTCCATTGACCTTACGATGAATCCTAGGGCTATTCATAACACACACTACGATCGACAAGCCAGATCCTAGTCTAGTGCTAATTAACAAACTTCCTAACCGTGCTAATGCAAAGCTACGAGCAAACTAACAAACTTGTCGTGCATAACTCCTCTAATGCACATGCACATCCAACCATCTAAATGTGCACTAACTAAACAAACTCAAGTCAAGGTTAATTTCCAACATCTTTACTCCCACTTTATTCTATACACCCAAATCAGCAACAAACTTGATGTGATTAAAATTGTATAAGAAAGTCACTTTGCATGACTTCTCATCCCATCTTAACTATCTATTGACAGATTGTTCAGATAGAGACCAATATCATCTAAAAACGACTTAACTGCAGAAGATTATGTTACCTATCCTGACTTGTTCAGTGTTTGTTTTGTTATGTTAATTATCCACAGAGCGTTGCGTTTCCGCACCTAAACCTATATCGCGGCTTACAACGTTTTAGTATTTACGGAGCACCTAAGAAACACAATTTGCACTTAGCCTAATCATCGAGCTTTTCTTCAGATGTGTCTGACAGGTGACAGCCACGTACTAATTTATACCCTAATTTCTAATGTTTCCCCCGCCATGCGTTTCCTCTAGTTACTTGAGCAATTTCTCACAATAAAGTATATCTACGAAGTATTAACTTCCATGTGCATCATCTCCAACGACAAGCAAAGTATTGACACTGTAAAAATCACCAGACTGTATTACTAGTGTTCAATGTTATGTTACTTGTTAACATAACATTAAAGATTATGTTAACAAATCATGTGAACAAAAGTTGCTTGTCACAGTGTTACTAGTGTTCAATCAATGGACAAAACACAAACTTTTGCATCACCATTAATTACTTTCACAGGTGCGGTCACGGTGTTACAGTACAGTACGACCCTCACTTTGAAGTATATTTGCCCCCAAAATTACCAACGGCAGAACGAAGGAACCACGAGTGACATGTGAAACGAGAGAAGGGAGAGAGAAACGAGGCGAACTGGTGGCGCCGACGAAGGCAAGGAGGAAGTAGGAGCCGAAGAGCGTGAGCCCGGGCGCCTTCTTGGACCTGGTCATGAAGTAGAGGAAGCCCAGGTAAGGGAACAGCGACACGGCGAAGAGCTGCGACGCGACACTCCGGGAGGCCATGGTGGGCGCCCACGGGTCCACGGGGAGCAGCCCGCACCGCACCACCCCACGCGCCGCCGCCC
The DNA here is from genome assembly GCA_036346575.1 of Dendrocalamus sinicus. NCBI lineage: Eukaryota > Viridiplantae > Streptophyta > Magnoliopsida > Poales > Poaceae > Dendrocalamus > Dendrocalamus sinicus. The sequence continues at coordinate 32,544,919 of CM070654.1, read as the reverse complement.
TCCTCGGCGCTCTCCGCTTGAGGCTACGAACGCGCCCAGGTCCGTAGTCGCTCCTAGATCTTGCCGCGGGGAGCGGCGGCGCGCAAGGCGAACACGGCGGCGCTGCGCGCGGGGGAAGGACGCCTCGGTTTGGGTGGCTCGCGTTGCTCTCGGGAGGACGACGTGTTCAAATGGGCCGGGCCATCAGTACAGGCCCGTAGGCCCAGCGCATTGTCAAACATTTTTTGGGCCTTCGGGGCAAATCCTTCTCACCCGCTGCTGCATCGCTGACGCGATAACACAGGCCCGGCATTAATCCGGCCTAGTCCCTAACAACCGGATGTGAAAGTTCATCAAGGATGCAGATATTAATGCGGCCACGAATAAATACATGGGGTTTTGTTAAACATTATCTAGATATTTTTTTTAACTATCATTCAGATTTAAGGCTATTGGATTAGACATCCAATAGCCATGAATTCTCCTCCCCTTGAATTCTACTCCCTCTCTCTTGAACAAAATCCCCCCTTCAAAAACAAAAATCTCCATCTCTAATCTAAAGATCACAAATTTAGATGATAACTTAGAACAAAACATCCGAATAATACCTATACACTCCCTATACACGCGCGACCAAATTGGAAACAAATACACGCACGAGCAAATTGGAAACGCTCGACGGGACGTTCAGATTAGCGGTCGCAGGAATGGGATGTGGAATACTATGTAATAGCATGTCCAGATCGAACAGCGGTTAGCTACCTGCCATAATTAGGTTAGAAATGTGTTACTGTCAGTCTGTCGCCGACGTGTTCAGCTGCCTCTCGACTCTCGTACCTGTCCACGCCTATAGGATGTAGCAGCAGCAGCAGTGCTTCATGTCTCGTCTGGCGATTTTGCTCGTCGGTGTCATCTAAAGTACTCCGCGGCTAGGCCCCCTTCTGATTTCCAACGAAATATTTTTTTTAAAGTAGAGTTAATAAGTTAATTATAGCATATACTACACTAATTTTATTTATATCAGTCAAAATCGTACCTGAGTTTATATTATTCTGTATTCTCTATCATAAACCGCTTAAAAACCATAAACCGTATACATAAACCAAACCAAAAGTATACTTGCTGTGATCGTTTTGGCTTTAGCTTTTAGCTTCCGGCTTATTTTTCACTATTCATAAATTTCGTCTTTTTTCTGAACTTTTGGCTTTTCTTGAGCTTTTTTGCCGGTTCTTTTTCTTCCGTATTTGTTTGTATTATACGTAATGGGCTAACATATTTTTTAAAATTTTTAAATTTAATTATACTAAATAAGCCTCTATCAGCTACGATGTTTTTTCAGTAAACTACAGTGCTTTTCAGCCATAAGCCACCAAAAATAGGCGCAAATGATCACCACCAAAAACGGCATTCTGCTTATAAGGGCCAGTACATCGCGGTAGCATAGCAGAATGGGAAATGAATCAACTAATTAATTACTTGCTCATTAGTCATACCGCGTACATGCTCGCACTTGAGCTCAGGATTCTCTGGCAATGTTTGCTTGGGTATGGCATAATAATAAGGTAAAGGATTCCACAGTGATTAGGAGGTGAACTGACGGATTAATGGATGGAAAGAGAGGAGGGGAAGAAGAAGTGGTGTTCCGTGCATGGGACTGCGGGAGCCCACTGTACGACTCCTTCGACTTCGAGCTCGCGTCGGTGTACCATGTCCTCGACAACAACTTGATGGCGCTGCCGTTCGCCCGGCGATCTGCGCAGGCGCGGGACCAGCCGGACGGTGCCTTGGTGCTGGACATGCTGGAGGGCGCTCAGGCGAGGAGGGTGGCGGCGAAGCTGAAGGGGCGGAGACGGAGGAAGGCGGCGGCGGCTGCGAGGAGGACGGGCAAGGCGGTGCTCCATTCTATATGCAGGTCCGTCACCTGCGGCAGGAGGTTCTAAGAGAGAGATCGACCCTTCATGCATTAGTTCTACATGCTTATGCATCGTGCATGATGCTAGATATATATACTTTCATGTTCTTCAAAGTTGATCGAGTGAGATGATTGAGCGAAGTAACGATATGAAATGGATTGTTTCGGGGAATCGCTAACCAGGAATGGTTCGTCTTTGTACCCGACACGTTGGAGGTCCACGGTCGTGACACCGCACTTGTCAACCTTCACTGTGGGAGATGCACCCAACGGCAAATGAAATAAGGGGATCTTGAAAACCACATAGTCGAGCTCCCAAATCTCTTCTATTAAGCCATAGTACGAGTTTCTCGACCCATCGATCTGAATGCATCTATGCGGACTCCACTGCTCGTTAGTGCTCTTGACATCCCGAGATGCGTATAGAATGTGTACCCATTTATGTCATATCCTTGCCATGTCACAATCAGAAATGTCGGCCCTTTTGCCAACCATCTCAGCGTCTCACTCGGCGAGCTCCTAGCAATTTGCTCCTTCAACCATTGGTTGAACCAACGGTTGTGTTGCCTCATGATCCAAACATCCGGCCGCTCTGGATTACATTGCCGAAGCACATCCTTGTCTTGGTCCACATAAGGCGCCACTTGGTCATGTGTTGCAACACCGTGAAATGGGCTTGAGTATACGTGTCCATATCCGGGTGATTGCTTTCCTTCCGATAGTTCCGAGACCCTTCACCTCCCTTCATGACGAGATTGAGGGACACCTATCGGTTGAATCGAGCCATATAATCGACACAAAACTCAATCACCTCTTCGCTTGCATAACCTTCGACGATGTCGCCTCCGTGAGAGAACGATTCCGTCACGTAGGACTTGAGAATTCCCATGAACCTCTCAAATGGGTACATCTTTGCGTGAGGAATACGGGCCGCACATTTTTATCTCCCACACAACGTGAACAACGAGATGGACCATGATATCGAAAACGAAGGAGGGAAATACATTTCAAGGTGACATAGAGTCATCACCACCTCGTCTGCAGAGCATCTAGTCCTTCGGGATCGATGACCTCTCGAGCAATTGTGTTAAAGAAATAACATAGCCTCATGATTGTCTCGGACTTTGATCGGCAAAATATTTCTAATTGCAATAGGAGCATCGTGTCATCGCACATGACAATCATGAGACTTCATGCCATTTAACTTCAAATCTTGCATCGAAACAAGTTTCTTCGCGTTGCGGAGTAACGGGCGGAACTTTCACACCATGCAAGCGCACGACTTCTGTTTTCTCACCTTGGACAGAGTGTAACACGCAGGGGAAGGTACGTTCGTCCATTATCGGTGCTTGTCGGTGCTAACTCGGGCACGATGTCCATGTCGGCCAAGTCAAGCCGTGCGTTGACACGATCCTTTGTTTTATCACGGATGTTCGATAAGAGACCAATCAAGTTATCGCCGCACACATTCTTTCTCTACGTGCATGGCGTCGATCTGATCTGCGAACATCTAGGTACTCCCAATAAGGTAAGTCCCAAAATATTGATCTCTTCTTCCGGTGTTCTTCTCATGAGCCCTCAATTTACGTCCCTTTCAGAGGACAACATCTAAATCCTTAACCATATCATAAACCTCGCGCCCCTTAAATGCCTTGAGCTGAACCATCTTCCTTCTCTCCGTCAAATTGTTTCTTCATCTTGCGGTATGGGTGAGCCCTCCAAGGAACAGCGGTGACGCATGTAGACGGTTTTGCGTGAGTGTCTCGACCACACACTCTCGGTACCATCTAAACAGTGAGTACAAGCTTTGGCACCTTTTGTACTATGGCCCGATAGGTTACCAAGGGCAGGATAATCATTTATGGTGCGAGAACAATAAGGGCGCAGAGTGAAGTTCTCTCGTTTGTACGCATCCCATACTGTGCCCTTCGTTCCACATTACTTTTAGATCTTCCACCAACGATTACTAGGAACACATCGATATCATTCCCAGTTGTTTTGGCCCTTGGATAAGTATCGACACAAAATATACTTTCGCTTCATACACAACCAAGGAGGAAGGTTATAGATGCAGAGTCACGGGCCATGTGCTATGTCGGTTGCTCATGCTCTGAAAGGATTCATTCCATCTGTACTCGGTCCAAACCTTATATTCCTTGGTTCGCACCGAACTCTGCAAAACTTATTTGAGTGAATTTCTCATAATTTTTTCTCAAGATTTGTGCTCTATCTCTCTCTCTGGCTCCAGCGGTAGCTCTAGCAAATTAGAGTTAGGGTTCATGTTGAGTTCACTAGAACACCCCAGATTTAGAGGGAGGCTAAGGGCGATGACAACCGGCGGTGGACAGCACCGATGGTGGGACAGCGAGGCAACAGTGACGCCACCTTAGCCACAAGTTGAAGAGGATGGTGGACGGTGGAAGTCGGTGGGTGCGATAAGGACGAGTGGTTAGCACGCGGTGATGGTAGCCGCTGGAGACAAGGAATGAGGGTGGTGGCAGGGGAGCTCACTGGAGTGGAGGAAGGTGGGTGGCGCGGAGGAGCTCGCCGGAGTAGAGGAAGGTGGGTTGCATAGGAGAGCTCGTCAGAGCAGGGGAGGGAGGCAACAGCGGCAGCTTGCCGGCAGGCCTCACCGGCATTGGGGAGGGCAACGGCGCAGCGACAGGGGTGGTGTGGTAGCCGCGGCTGAGGTAGGAGATGTCTAGGGTTTGTTGGTGGGAAGGAGTGGGTGAATTTTATGTGGTTTTAGAGGAGAGACTAGGTTCTTTAAATTTAGATCTAATTGCTAAAAATTGAAGTGCCTTTTAAAAAAAACTCCCTTATCACCTAGAAACCTTCTTGATTTGGATTGATATTCGTGAATTTTCGTTTGATTGCACTGAGAGGAGTTATGGCTCGAGTTAGATTTATGTTCCCTTCGGTTTCTTTCGCCCTTGTCGGAATCTTTTTTTTGGATGCTAGTTTGTTATCAGGAAAAAGACCTTTGCATTTTAGGTAGAAATTAGTTTCACAAAAGGTGTAAACCAGTTGAGCAGAACAGCTTAAACGCAATCCGTCTGAACTGCTACGACTAACCAGAACCGTACTGTAGGTGCGCTGTTCTCTGAAATCCAAAATGGCAGTATAAGTCAACCTCCTGTAAACTGTACTCGTGAATGGTCTGTCTCTTGCACGCCAGAAGTATATTTCATGTTTGCACATTGTTGGAGAGGAGAATTTGTTAGAGTATTTGGGGCCAATCTAAATAATAATTCCTATAAATCACAAAAGCTCAGTGGGACTAATAATCTAATATTGCTCACCAAAAGAGAGTCACACCCATTTATAAAGAAAAGTAGGTATGGCTATGGTGAAAAAAAGCAAAGAAAGATTACATGCGCGCGCTCACTCGCCTCACCTCGCCATCGCCTGCACTGCCCACCCGCAGTGTGCATATGAATGGTGTTGCGATTTTGGAACCAGCTGCTTGTGGAGGTGCTATTTCATTTTGCACCTTGCACAAGTTTTTAACTAGCACCTATAACTGACCTTTTGCACAAATGACGTGTGCATTAATGCGGACGTTACAACACAGTAAATTATGTTTAACACGTCGGTTACTAGTTCATGGTTAAAAGAAAGGAGGTGACCAGGAAATTGTATCATCTTCTCTCTCTCTCTCTCTTATTCTCATTGTTTCTGCACTTAATTGCTTTTGGTTCCTCCGTTCCTATGTCAGTGTGCACCTGTGTGAGAAGAGCAGTATCTTCGAAACCGTTGTCACTCGAGTCCTGCACAGGAAGAGCAAATCAGGTTTTTGGGAAGCGTTTCATGCGACTGGTCACTACTTCCTGCAACCTTCCAAGTTCCAACTGATCCCAGCACCTGCAGTGAGTGGAATGTCATTTTTACTCAATGTGTCGTCTAATATATGCAAGATTACCATGCTGTTGTTCTTATTGTTTGGTATTATGTTGAGAACCTGCGGACACATATATTTGCAATATGCACATTTGCATTTCATGTTGTTTATTGGTTTAAATTAGTTACTAAAATGCACAATTTTATAACAATCCAAAACTAGATTCACCCCTAGTGATGGCTAGCTTTGCCAGGTCAATGAAACTGGACAAATTTATTGGTGTGAATTTCAAAATATGGCAGACATCCAATTGTGGCTCTCGGCTCTGAATGTATTTTGGGTCGTGCCTCTAGGACCTCACACTGTTGAAGGACGGAGGGAGTTTGACACGGCTACGATAATATTTGTTGGATGCATTTTGAGCATGCTGTCTGACTAGCTCTGCGATCTGTATATGCATATGTAGAACGTTGCTGAGCTGTGGGAGGCACTCGAACATAAGCTCGTTGCCTCAGATGTTGGATGAGAATTGTATATCATGGAGCAATACCATAACTACAGAATGGTTGATAACCTTTCTATAGTAGAGCAAGCTCATGAATTGTAGCTCATCATGAGAGAACTCACACACTTTGGTTGCAAGTTGTCATATAAGTTTGTGGCTGGACACATTACTGCCAAATTACCTCTATTCTGGAGGAATATTGACACTACTCTAAAACACAAGAGACAAGATATTTTTGTTGAGGATTTGGTTGCCAGTCTTAATGTTGAAGAAAAGGCTCAAGCAAACGATGCACCAAAAGTGATCGAGGGACAGTCTAGTGCTAATGTTGTGCAACAGGCTAGCAATATGAAGAATAAGGGAAAACCAAGGTAGCTCCAACCACAAGCCCTAAAAAGACTAAAGATAGCTCCAACCACAAGCCCTAAAAAGACTAACAACAATAAAAGAAAGAAAAAATATGGAGGATGTTATATGATATGTCTAAGGTGATAGTGGGCATTATACCAAGCATCATCGGAAGCGGAAGGGCACCAAAATTTAGCAAGGGCAGAAGACTGCTAACGTTACTATTGGTGATGCTAGAGGATATAGGTACAATAATTTATTGATCATTTTTTCCGCATGACTTTCTACCAATTGGTGGATCAACAGAGGGGCTAATATTCATATGTGTATGTGTGTTGATGGATCTCTGTTTTCTTCTTATCATGTCACACAGGCTTCCTTCGTACTAATGGGGAATAAGTTGCATGCTTTTGTTCTTGGTGTTGGTACAGTAAATCTGAAGTTCACTTCGGAAAAGATGTGCAATTGAAGAACGTGCAGCATGTCCCTTTAGTAAATGAGAACCTAGTTAATGGGTCACTATTGTGTCATGACGGGTTCGAGTTAGTTTTTAGTCTAATAAAATAGTTGTGTCCAAATTTGAATTGTTTATTGGTAAAGAATATAAGTACGGATGCTTGTTCCACCTTTTCCTTTCTGGTTTCTGTAATAAGTTTATGAACCATGTTTATGATACTATTGGAGGTGAGGCCAATGTGTGGCACTCACGCTTATATCATATAAACTTCGGTTGTATGTCTCGGCTATCCAATTTGAATTTAATTCCAAGTTTTTCCATAGTCAAAGGTTCTAAGTGCCAAATTTATGTGCAAGCAAAGTAACCTTGAAAACCTCATAAGGTGGTGGAGGAAAGAAATTCGGCAATTTTAGAACTCATACATTCTGATTTTTGTGAGATGAATGGAATATTGACTAAAGGAGGGAAAAAGATATTTCATAACCCTAATAAATGATGCTACTAGATTTTGTTATGTGTACTTACTGAAAACAAAAGATGAGGCATTAGACTACTTTTAAATTTATAAGGCTGAAATTGAGAATCAACTAGATAGAAAGATAAAAGAGTTAGGTCTGACCGAGGGGGAGAATATTTCTCAAATGAGTTTTTTTAATTTTGTGTGGAACATGGAATTATACATGAGAGGAACCTCTCTATTCTCCTCAATCAAATAAGGTTGCCGAAAGAAAGAATCACATGGTGACTGACTTGCTTACCGCCATGTTAAATAATATGGGAATGTCTAAGGCGTGGTGTGGGAGGCCGTGTTGACCATGTGTCATGCCCTAAATAGAGTCCCTATTAAAAATAGTGAGATAACTCTGTACGAAGAATGGAGAGAATGAAAACCACCATTCTCCTACTTGCCAGTGCCAATCACCAAGAAGCGCAAACTTAGACCTAAAATAGTTTATTATGCCTTTCTAGGGTATGCTCAACATAATTCAGCTTATAGACTTCTAGTAGTACAATCCAAGATGGAAGACATGCCAATCAATATGATAATGGAATCTCGGGATGCTACATTTTTAGGGTATATTTCCTATGAAAGACTTATATAGCTCGTCTAGTCAAATAAGAGATTTAGCTCATGAACCTAGTGTTCATTATGAACAGACATATGATAGTACACATGAGAAGGATGGCAGTATTGTAACTCCTAAAAGGAGCAAGAGACAAAGGACTGCAAAATCCTTAGGTGATGACTTTACTGTGTACCTCGTAGATGATGTTCCCATAACCATTTTAGAGACATATGCATCTCCATATATAGAATGCTGTAAGGATGCTATTCGTAGCAAAATGGATTCTATTATCACTAACAAAACTTGGGAAATCACCGATCATTCAATTGGGTGTAAGCCGGTTGGATGCAAGTGGGTGTTCAAGAAAAAGCTTTGACCCAATGGCACTATTAAGAAGTACAAGGCTTGACTTGTGGCTAAGGGTTATACCCAAAAATAAGGGAAAGATTTCTTTGATACTTACTCACTTGTTGTCAAGTTAACTATCATCCGAGTATTATTATCCTCAGCTGCCTCACATGGTCTTCTTGTCCATCAAATAGATGTAAAGACGGCTTTTCTTAATAGAGAGTTAGAAGAGGAAATTTACATGGATTAGCGTAATAATTTAGTAATACTCGGCTGCCTCACATGGTCTTCTTTGTATGGCCTAAAGTAAGCACCTAAGCAATGGTATGAGAAGTTCGACAGAATTTTAACACCTACAGGCTTCGCGGTAAATAAAGCTGATAGATGTGTGTGCTACTGCCATAGTGGGGGTAAAGGAGTAATTCTATGTTTATATGTTGATGACATACTTATCTTTAGGATAGATATTGACATAATAAATGTCTATCCCAAAGCTTTGACATGAAGGATCTAGGAGAGGCTAATGTTATATTGAACATCAAACTGATCGGATATGATAATGGGATTACTCTCACACAATCCCACTATATAGAAAAGGTCTTGAGTCGATTTTGCTATATGGACAACTTGCCTTCTTCAACACCATAAGATCCTAGTCTAATACTTCAGAAGAACAAAAGATTAGGAAAAGATCAATTGAGATACTCTCAGATCATTGGTTCACTCACATATCTAGCTAGTGGTATCCGTCCTGACATCTCTTTTGCTATTAGAAAATTAAGTTGGTTTACTTCTCATCCAGGAGATAATCATTTGTGTGCACTTGAGCGGGTTTTGCGCTATCTGAGAGGCACAATGAGCTATGGAATTCAGTATATAGGGTATCCTAGTGTATTTGAGGGATATAGTGATTCTAACTGGATATCAGATACTGATGAGATTAAAGCTATGACTGGATATGTGTTTACTCTAGGTGGAGTTGTTGTTTCATGTAGGTCATGTAAATAGAATATTTTAATGAGGTTAACCATGGAAGCAGATCTCACAACACTAGAATCAACAACCATTGAGGCTAAATGATTGCGTGAGCTCTTGATGGACTTGTCGGTGGTCAAGAAACCAATTCTAGATATCCTTATGTTTTGTGATAACAAAACAGTTATCATAAAAGTGGCAAGTGTTAAGGATAACATGAAATCCTCAAGACATGTGAAACGGCGACCAAAGACTGTCAGAAAATTAAGAAACTCCAGAGTGGTAGATGTGAATTATATTCAAATAACTAAAAATATAGTAGATCCCTTTACAAAGGAATTGTCGTGAAACATGATTGATATTGCATCTAAGGAGATAGGTTTGAGACTTGTTTGAGTTACACACAGTGGTTACCCACCCTATATGATCGAAGATCCCATGAAGTAGGGTTCTTGGGGAAAACAAGCTATCTGTGTAACTAGAGTGTACATCTTAATATTAATGAACCACTCTGTTGGAGATGCAATACTCTCATTATTGTATGGTTGGATGACTTTTGTCTTAATGTGTTCTAAGGCACTAAAGAGCAAGGTACCAACTATTGATCATAGTCCGTAAGATATGGGAACTCTCTAGGAAGCTCATGAAGAGACATAGGAGTTTACCTATATACTCCACCCAAGAGGTAGCCCATCAGTAGCCAAGTATCAGATTAGGTCCTAAGTGAAACTTGTATTTACAAAACTGTCAATTTAAGGCCTAGTCCATTGCACAGTTATGGATAAGTGTAGCTTGAGATTCTAGGTGAATGTTTAACCCTAATCAAGTCTTCACTGAAAAACTAGTATATTAACAGTGCTTTAATATAGTGAGAAATCTCTAGGTGCCTTTGAGATCTGATGGGGGATTGTTAGAGTATTTGGGAGCCCAACACAAATAATAATTCTTATAAATCAAAAAGGCCCACTCATGCATGGCAAGTGGTGAGACTAATTGTCCTATATTGCTCACCAAAAGATAGTGGGTATAGCTATGGTGGAAAAAACAAAGGAAGACTACACGCGCGTGCTCGCTCGCCTCGCCTCACCATGCCATTGCCTGCCCACGCATGGCGTGCGTGTGAATGGTGCTGTGATTTTGGGCCCGGCTGCTTGCAGGAGGCGCTACTTCCTTTTGCACCTTGCATAAGTTTTTAATTTGCACTCGTAACTGACCTTTTTGCACTGATGACATGCATGCAGACGTTACAACACAGTAAATTATGTTTAACATACCAGTTACTAGTTCATGGTTAAAAGGGAGGAGGTGATCAGGAAATGTATCATCTTCTGCTCTCTCCCTCTTATTCTCATTGTTCCTGTACTTAGTTGCTTCTGATTTCTCCGTTCCTACGTCGGCGTGCACCTGTGTGGGAAGAGTAGTGTCTCCGAAATCGCCGTCACTTGAGTCCTACATAGGAAGGGCCAAATCAGATTTTTGGAAAGCACTTCGCATGACTGCTCACTGCTTCCTACAACTCTGCAACTGATCCCAGCACCCGTAGTGAGTAGAATGTCATTTTTACTCAATTGTTGTCTGACATATGCAAGATTACCATGTTATTGTTCTTGTTGTTTGGTAATCTGTTGAGAACTTGCAATACATATGTATTTGCAATCTGCGTATTTGCATTTCCTGTTGTTTACCAGTTTATATTAGTTACAAAAGTGCACTGTTTTATAATAGAATTGACCTGAAACATTTGCACAGTGTTCCTTGCAGAATTTAGTCAGAGCGAGAGTAATAGCATACTCCACTTCTGAATGTTAAAATGTCATGAGGCAACAACTCCAACCGGAGCAACTTATTTTCTAGGGGCAGAGTGAGAATGAAGCTTTCAATTAGCATTGTGTTGTTGTTATCGTCCTAACGCTGAATGAAGCTTTCAATTAGGATTGTGTTGTTGTTATCGTCCTAACGTTCCAATCATACATGTACTGGCCAGATTTGGAGTTTGATTCAGCAGTGGAGCCCAGTTCAACCAACTACTGTTTGGGCACATGCTTGCCAGAGAAAAATCGCGCACATGCTTTACAAGAGAAATATCGGTAATCTCCATGGACCACAATTGGAAGGTTTCTTTCAGAAAATCAAATGAACAAGCTTTACAAGATTTGAATTTTGGAGTGGTTAGATGGGAATATATGCAGAGGCATGCTCAAATCTTCATCTGTTGAGTGACTCACTTTTCTTTCTTCCTTGCTCTCCTGTTCTGCACTTATGCTAGCCCGCAGGCTTCACATACGCTTCTGCAGTCTGAATTACAGTCTAAAATTCTCACAAAAGCATGCCTTACTGCATAGCATAAGGCTGGGGATACAAAACAAACAGAGCAAGAAACAGAGGAGAAGAATGCTACTAGTCGAAGAACACTGAAACACTTGTGCAGAGCTAGAAATTCAGAGATTTGTTTTTTTACAACTTGTCGATGCGAAAACCACGACAGATGCAGTATACAGTTACTAACCAGTAGTCGCTAGGACGCCCAATTTAAATGGGCAGTTTATTGTTCATATGCTTCTAATAATAGGTTATATAGCCTCACAAATAAAAAAATCCAACACCTAGCTGCAAAGTCTAAAAGCTCAAACACTGCAACCATGTCCATGCATGGACACCTTGATGTTGGTTGGTTTGTGTCCATGGCTCCACTCCATCTAGCCAGCTAGAAGTTAAGCATCTCCCAGATCAACTCGGGATCAAACGACGGCATCCGTTCCAGCGAGCACTCAGCGTCGGCTGAGGCCGCGCTCATGGAGAGAACTCCGTCCGGTGACCCGTACGACGACGTCGTCTCGGACGTTGCGCCCTCCGAGACGACCGGCTGCGCAGCTGTTGGCACCTTCGCGCCCTCGGTGCATGGATTCTCCTTGTTCTCCTCCCGCTGCCGCCGGGCGCGCGCGCGCTTGCGGGCTAGGCGGACGCGGATGGCCTGAATCTTGGCGTCCACGGCGGCGCGGAGCTGCCGCAGGTTGTCGGGGCAGTCACGGCCGTCCATGACGCCGGGGAAATTGAGGCGCGCGTACTCGCCGCGCAGCTTGTAGGCCGCGCGGTCGTACGCGTGCGCGGCGGTCTCCGGCGAGTCGTACGTGCCGAGCCACACGCGCACCCGGTTCTGGGGGAGCCGGATTTCGGCCACCCACTTCCCCCACTGCCGCTGCCGCACGCCGCGGTACAGCTTCCGGGGTGCTCCATCGTCAGCCTCAGGAAAGCTCGCAGCCGACGACGAGCTAGCGGTGCTCTGCGCCTGCGCCTGCGACGCGGCGAAGTGGCGGAGGAGCTCGCTCTGGCGGTAGTAGACGCTGGAGCCGAGCGGCGGGATGGTGACCGGGGGCGGAAGATGGGAGAAGACGGTGTCGAGGGCTTTGGCTCCGTGGGAGAGCAGGAGGGAGGAGACGGCGGAGCGGACCTCGCCGGGGAAGCTGGCCGGAGACAGTGTGCGGAGGCTGGCGTCCATGGAAGCCGGAGTGGGGTAAGTTGGTAATTGCGGGAGGATGTTACGCACAAGGCGGGAAGCGCATTCTTGGTTAGATGACTTGTGATTAGCGCTTGCTTTGCTTTGAGATCTTTTCCAAGGAGGTGTGTGCGATGTGGCTTATATAAGCCAGGAATGCAGTACGGTTTTACCGTTATGCCCCTGGCTTAGTGGCTTGTTATGTATGAACTCGATCAGCTAGCTTGAGTGATTTGCATTTAGTTAACATTGGCACCATTTGGTCAACTACTAAACATATTTACACCCATCATCCCAATCACTCAAACCTCTTAACATTTTTTTTGAAAAGAAAATAAGAACCAGATCATCGTCCTCGTAGGTACGTCAAGTTTGACCATTTCAAGTTCACCCCTTGCCAAACATCAATGAACTGTAACATTCTGTTTGATAGTGCTAGTAGTAGGAGGTTAGAAATCAACAAAAATGTAGTACTGCAATAGAATGAGCAAATGACCTTTTGAAACAATAAAATTTAGGTGTAATTCTTTTCAACTTATGGCTTATAACCTATGATATATGTTTTTCTTTGAACAAATAAATGGGACAGCTTCTTCATCATCATTTCAAAGCTACTTATCAAGACAGCCGTTTCGAAGCAGTTGATCGCTTATAGCATTTAACTTATTTACATAAATACTCGTACTATAGATAAAAATTATTAATCACAGTTGAAAAGAACGCACCTTAGTCTGCTGGTAACCTGGTATTGAACTGCACTATCGGAACATAAAAGGAACTGTGGATGATGGCGAGGGAGAAGGGGACGGGCAGTTTTGGAATTTGGCGGGTGGGTGGAGCAGGGACACGTGGCCACGGGTCGGAGGACGTGGACGTACCGGCTGCGCAGTGTGGAACGGAAGACGAGCCGTGAAGGCCCAAAAGCAAACTTTTGGCATTTATGAGGATTAGTTGCGGTGACGGCAGCCTTTCCCATGCCACGTTTCGGGTCCTCGTGGAGGCGGTGCGGTACCCGTCGTCCATTATTTGATTGGACACGGTCCACCGTGATCCGGGGGACACGTCGGCAGCCCCGCGTATCTCGCGGCAAAATGATTTTCCGAGCTTTGGAAAAAGAAATCAGCAGCTTCAATTTGTTGTTGCGCTAGTATGTACCAGGCTTCATTGCTACGGCAGCTTATGCTCTGTTTCAAACAACTTCTGATTTTGAATTTTTAGAATGTATTAATTTTTTAGATTTTGTTTTCTTAGTTTTTGGAGTTTTTTTGCTTTTTTTTCTTCCTCTCTCTTATTCCTTTAAATTATTCATGATGATTTATTTTTAAATTTAATTACTCAGAAAAAAGTAACAACCGATATAATGCATATTTAGTCGTTATAGTATAAAAAGCCAAAAAACTAAAAGTATATGGCTGTTTAGAGCACTACCTAAGAGCCATTCAGAACGTGGGAATTTCCTTGGATTTTTATAGGAACAAGAGGTGAAAGCAATAGTGATGGAAGTATTGCAAGAAGAAGCTTTGCGCAGGCATTCAACAGGTGGAGGGGTCCGCCAGGATGGAAGCCATGGCGAGATGCATCTCCTGAAGAAAGGTGAAGACACCTCCAACGTGATGGCCTTGGAACTGTAGTTATGGCTTGCTATGGATGTTCTCATGAACCTATGAGCTGTGGGTTATTAATCTGTGTTGGTTGTAATAGCTCTAAGTAGGTGTTAGCTTTTTTGTGAACTCATGTTGTGATGGAAGGAGGGTTATATGGGTGACCCGATCTTCACGGCGTATGTAAGATATTTAGGATAAATTACTGAAGAACAGTGAGGATATCTAGGTTTATACATGCCAAGGTTGGTTGCGACACGTGCGTTGGGGAAGACGATCCGAAGCTACAAGAACTCCGACTCGTTGTCCGAACAATCGCAGAACCACAAGCCGGGACTAATCCACACAAAACGGCCAGAACCATAGAGCACGAACTAGGGGAATCCCAAGGGGATCCTTCCCACAAATCCAAGAGAATTCACAAGAGCAAAGGGAGTAAAACTCAAACAGACTAGCTGCACTTTCATATATTGGGTTTTTAGAATCATCAAAAGCTTTTTTAAATGGATGTAGTACATGGGTATTTATATTAGGAACACCCCTCCTAGTTTAGATGTGAAAGCAAATAGAAGTTAAATAATTTTTGGGGCAGCTGAAAGGTTTTCTTGGGTAGAACTCGAGCCTAACTCTTCAGTTCTCACGCAACACTGATCAACTTATGCGGTTGTTACTTGTGAGTACTTGAAAGCTTCGACCGTTCGACCGTGAGTACTCGAAAGAACTACTTAGATGAACATTACTATGCTATAGTACTCATAGAACAGTACTCGATGAATAGTACTCTTACGATCACGAAGACTCAACACACGTGAATGCCTGGACTCACTGGAGAACAATGAAATCGCGAGAATAGATTGGCCCATCTTAACATTTCTCGCCTTCCTTGCCAATGCATCTAAGTTCAATAAAAGGAGAATAAATTGGAAGCACGGCCGAGTTATTGGTATTTGGAATGAGAGTTAAGTTAGTATTCATCTGGTCATATATTTCTTTAGCACGCGTAAGGTTTGTGATGTCCTCATCATGTTGGTTGTAATAGCTCTATTAGGTGTTAGCTTTTTGGTGAACTCGTGTTATTTTTCAGTTACGGCTGATGGTTGTTTACTCTAGTGTGGACGCTTGTATGAACGAACCGAATACGGATAAACTGTTTCAAAAAGCTCCCGATAAGCTGTTTCGAGAAGACGATGGGAAGATCGTCATGTTTGTTTATTCGAAAGAGAAGTCATAAGCCATAAATCTATTTATTTATTTGAGAAAAGGCATAAGTTATAAAATGTAAGCTCAAAAGAATGATGCCTTAGCTTTTGTCGTAGTTTCTGTTCCCTACATGTTTTTTCATTCGGTTTTGCTTGGTGCACCTGATGGAAGAGATATGGGGGTGGGAAAATGTTGAGCGAAACTCAGAACGCTCTAAAATTCCGTTGATCTTGTTAATGGAATCCGGCTTTAACCGTTTGGGGGAAAAAAAGAAGAAAGCAGTTCTATTTGAAATTTCTACGTCTCAAATAGGCCCTAAGTGAAACGTGGTAGTTGTATTTTATTTCTAAGTACTTTCATGAGGTCATGCTCATTTTGGCAATGGCTTTTAACTTCTAATTTACGATTTCTTAATTTCTTTCTTGGTTTATTTAGTTTTTTTTCCCATATTCCTTTGCATTGCCCGTGATGGACTAACTTATTTTTATTGTTAAATTTTTAATTTTAATTATATCAAATAAATCATCTTATATATAGTAAAAAATAAACTAACTACAATGAAAAAAGATATAAGCTATTGCCAATTTGAGTGCCCCTTGGGGACTGTTTGCAACTGATGCTCTCTAGCCACTTCATCTCTTTTTTTGGTCCCATGGAAGCTCAATGCAGGAACAAGGCAAGCTGCAAAATAGGAGTACTTTTTCATCTAGGGACGAGATCATTCACACTTGGCCTGTTTCCCTTTCATGGTCCAAAGGCAAAATTGTGTTTCAAGAACAAAAATACAAAAGAAGATGTTCGTTAGCTCTAGAAGCAGTGTACAAATGACACGTACGTAGTTACATACCAGACAACCTATTATCCAGCGAACAGGGGCATTTCGTTCGGATATAATTGAAAATTTTAAGCTAGATTTAACTCAAATCCTCCTCATCCAAACAAGTTAAGTTACACTGTTTGCTAATTTAATGTGGGAAGAAAATCTCCTTTCAAAGACTGATTAAAAACAAATGAAGAAAAGGAACATGATTGGCAATTATTCACCCGGTATGCACATGTCGCTATAGCAGCGAAATGCCAGTGCCTACCAGCCAGCTCAATCGTTCGCCAATCGCCAGGGGTGGATGCTCAGCAAGTCAAAGGGAGGCCATGGCAGGGACCAAAGGGGTGTGTGCGCCCCCACAGAGGCCAAGACTTGATATCTCTGTGTGCTACAGCAATTCTACGACCGACCCCAACCTAACCTCCTAAGTCACCGTCTGAAGAACGTCCCAGAGACACGGAGCTTGATCATCCTTGTCCTTTCCGAGGTCCATTGATGACCGACCGTCTAGACAACATGCATGGTTCACGATCGTCTGATCATGCCATTCCAATTGTTCACATGATGTCATCCCCTGTTATCTGAAGTGTTTTTGGGTCACGAACTCAACTTCATTTGCTGGTCAGCTTGTAATTTTTTTAGGATGGTTTGATCCTTGTAAGGGAAACTCTGCACAAATATATATGCACTGTTGTCCTTGTTTGGTTATGCTGCAAACTGAAATTGCTTGCGACAAGCAGGCCAGGATCGATGCTACTGTCCGGTAGTAGTATGTGATGCAGCCAATATTCTAGAGGCAACAAAAGTAGGGTCAATCTTGAAGCGTCACTCTCGAGAGATTTAGATCCGTACCCTCGTTGAACGGAAGAACTCTTTTCAAACCAAAAGAAGGGACGAAAAGCAACGAGAGCCACTTAACTTGCCAAGCCGAGCGGTGCATCGAACTGAGCTATTCACAACCCAGCTAGCAGCATTCAAACGCAAAAGGCAGCAGCTATAGCAACCGCGCGCGAGAGCAAGTACAATAATACTGACTAGGTCATCTTAATATAATTCTATATGAAAGAGAGAGAAAAGAGGAAAGAGAGGCAAGCTGCCCCTTAGAGCAAGTATAATAAGAGGCTGTTAGTAGGCTGTATACTGGGGTGGAGGATAGAGAGGAGGAGAGAGAAGAGAGGTGGGCTGTAAGTTTACAGCCAGCTGAAGCACAAGAACCAAGAAACTTTGTGAGAGAAAGGGGTGGGTCATACAGCCTTCAGCTGGCTGTAAGCTACTATATAAATAAGCTAATAAGTGAGCTGTAAGTGTCTATACAGCTAACTTAAGTGTCCTGTAATGCAGCGGCCAAACCTCTCTGTTTCTGCTGTTTGGCTCGCCTCGCCGCTCAACTGTCGCTGTAGCTACACCAAATCCTGTCTAGGACTCTTTGACTTCGCGGTGGTCTAATCTTCAATCTTCTCGTTTAAGCCGGCCATCATGCAGTCATACTAACACACATGCATGTCTGAACTGGAATGCAGCTAAAAAGTGAGAGTTTGTATATTACTCTACTCCCCTGTCGGGTTAGCAATCCTGTGTTCGTGTGGATTTGTGTATTACAGGCCGCATGTGGATTACGGGCTCTGCGTTCACCTCATTTCCTAGGCCGGATGCTACCCCTAACAGAGACACAATCAGCATGCACGTTGTCATATCTGACAGGGAATGAGAAGTATTTTCGGACTTGTGGTCGTGTGGGACTTCAAGTTGCATTAAGCAAAAAAAACTGCCATGAACTTGGTCTATCTATACTCGTATTGATCATCCCGTCCGCATAAAACGTGAATTATCCTAACTTCTATCACATTCGTACACACCGTGTCAAATTCGTACTATATTTGTGTAGAACATTGTATCATCTCATATCAGACGTAGCCAAGTACGGGCTGTATCAGACGTGGTGTCAACTCATCACAAACGACTCTATTTTGGTTTCCTTCTCTGTGTAGAACCCGTCTCCCTCGTCTTATATACGTACCCTGTAGTCTATAGTAAGAGCAAGAACGTCATTATAATATCTCCTCCTATAGTGAATTTCGTTTCATGCGTCCGTGATTTTTCCACATTAAATCATCGTCTTCCGTTCTCTCGATCGTTTATTTGTAGGGCGGATCTACATTTAGCTTAATACCTAAATTTTTAGTAAAAAATCTACTATATATAAGGTATAATACATATGTATACTATTAGTTAAACCAAATTCATTCTATTCTTGTCTAATCAGCCTAAATTGACATAAGCCCATTTCCCTCTTTGGCTCTCCCAGGCCCAAATTGGTGCGCAATGCTCACTCCTCAGTTGCTACTCAGTGTCTCCTCTCCTCTCATGACTCTCAGTCTCACTTAACTGACTCAAGTCTCCCTCTCTCTCTCCTCTCCATCAAGCGGTGTTGGAGGCAGGCCAAGAGCACTCTGTCGTCTCGGCGTCTCGCAATCGCAAGTCGCAACTCGAGACCATCGCCAACCTCCTCCTCTAGGTACGCTCGCGGTGAACTCCTCTTTAGTCCTGCTCCACTTGGCTCTTGAGCTCGTGCAACGAAGACTAGATTATCACGGCGAACACATCGTTGTATTGGTGTTTTGGGTGAAATGGTATGTCGTGGTATTGACGTATCGATATCACATATCCAAGTAATTTAGCTCCAAAGTCCGAAATCCAAATATCCATCCTAAAAATTCTACATTCATCACTACTTATTTCTATCGTGTGTTTTATAGTAAATGGTATTAAACCTCTAGGCCCCGATCAATTCGGTTTGAGCTTCTGGCTTCTGCTTATTTTTCACTATTCATTAATTTCGTCTTTTTCTGAACTTTTGGCTTTTTGTTGAGCTTTTTTGCCGGTTCTTTTTTTCCCGTATTCGATTGTATTATACGTAATGGGCTAACATATTTTTTTATATTTTTAAATTTTTAAATTTAATTATGCTAAATAAGCCTCTGTCAGCTACAATGTTTTTTTCAGCCAATTACAGTGTTTTCAACTATAAGTCATGAGCTTTTCAGCCGAACCGATCACCACCTAAATGTAAGATCCAGATCACTGACCCGGGAGGTGCCAACTCCCAGGGCGGCATCTTTAAGGCTCCCGTGCAGGCGAGAACTGACTGGATGAAAAAAATGTTGTTCGGCGAATATTATTAGACTCGGCGAGTTGGTTGACGCATCCGAAGACAAGTCCAAGTCGGAAGCAAAAAAAAAATCCCGTCTCCGACTTGCAATCTCGTTGGCCAAGTGAAAAGCAAGCAACGCTTTTGGTTTCTTTGGGTCCTGCGCAAGAAACCGAGGAGCAAAAAGCCTTTTTTTTTTTCAGCTTTTAACTTTTCTACAATAACTAACTTTTAAATGAAATATTTTTTAAAGATATGATCTACTAGTTAATTGTAGTATATATTATATAGACTTCATTTATATTAGCAAAAATCACACGTGAGTTTCTATTATTATATAATCTCTCATATAAACAATTCAAAAATTATAAATCACAATAAAAAATTATAAGTCTCAGCCAAAAACAGCAGGCGCAAAGGCTGCACACGCCAGCGTTGGTTATTTTTTCTTCAGTTACAACGTTGTGTCACCGCAGAGACGTATCTCCTGGGTGTCAATTCCGAGCAAACAGCAGAGGAGCAGGCGCTGGTCTCCAGTTCCAGCCAACGCAAAGAAAGAAAGAAAAAGGAAAACGCAGATCGGAATCCAACGCCCGAAAAGAAGCGGATCTGACTTTTGCTTTCTACCTGTTCTTTTTCGGTGAAATTTGTTACGTGCATCCGATAAGTGTACCAAGAGAGTGTCCTTAACTTAGTGATTTCGACTAGCCTCGACTCTATTATATGACTTGACTTCATGCTGAGTATCCATCCGTGCTCTACTATAGTGACTGTTTCAACCATGTAATGAAATTTAATTACGTTTAAAGCTGGTAGATTAATATACGTGATGGTCACACACGTGCAAGTTACTCTTTCAATGACCATTTTGCCGAGTTTTTTGTTCCAGGTGGAATATGTCAAAGTTTCATGATATGAGTTATTCGCTATCTATTACGCATCACAGGTAATATTTTGACTTATGCCATTTGACGATTGAGTATTTTTGCTTCGCGAGAAGCGCTTAGATAAGACAATTGCATAGTCTCGGACTTTTGTAGGGGTTATGAAGTCTTGAAGATCCATATTTGTCCATCTGCTTTATTGATAACTGTGTGTTTCAATATGTTGATAATTTGCTCAATTTTGCTTTCCTAGAAGATTTTAGATAATATTGTTCTAGTTTTTCTTATCGAAGATTAGTCCAATAGACTTTCAAGGCATACAGTATTAATGCTTGCTGAGTACTTCTGTACTCACCCTTGCTATTAACCCTCCTTGTTAGAGATGAGTCAACACGATGATCTATACGGTTATACGGAGGTCTACGCTGATGGTAGCTAACCGAAGGAAGCGAGCTCGGTCGGGAGTACGATGAGTACAAGATGAACATCTCGTATGGAGGTTGGGATGAGTAGGCGACGGCCGGGAGTAATCTCCGTGAACCCAAGTATGCTAGTATGTAGCTATCTACTAGTCATAGTATTTGTATAATTAATAGTAGAACCAATTTCTTCCTAAGTATTATAATTTTCGAGCAGGACTTGTTAAGTCCTATTTCAGACAGTAGCCCTGCGTGGCAATGGTATTGCAATAATGTTGTACCGTCTCTAATTATTGTTCTGCTGCAATACTCTAATGAGCTTATTATTCATTAGAGCGGCGTTCTACCGAACAAACGAATAATAATCCGTTGCCTAGGGTTATTACCCCCTCGGTAAAAATCCAGGGCGTCACACTCGTCTTATATATACTCATACAGTGAATTTCACCTCATGTGTCCATAGATTTTTAAAAGGATTTTTCATATTGAATTTTTGTCCTCTATTTTTTTTTAATCATCTATTTTCTAGCGTGTGTCTTATATCCCATAGTGCGGTGCACACGCAGGCAGATCTCTGGAACACGGACACTCAGCTGTACTGAGCACGGCGTCCATTCGTGCAACAGATCCAAAGCCTTTTGAAAGTTCTCTGCAGGAGCTCTGGGGATTAACGGGGTTGCAGGATTTCAAGCCGGTCAAAATGAGGCGAGAGGGACGCGAAACGTGACCTCAGCGATGTCGAAGTCTTGAGGCGCGTACGTGTTCGCACGGGATTAGAGCCGGGTGACCGCCCACGGCCGCGCGGGGTCGGCTGACGTCGACGTCAGGGACGTTGGGTCACCGACGCGTGGACCCCACGAGCTGTGGGTCCACGCATCAGTGACCCAACGTCCCTGATGTCGACGTCAGAGGATCCGGTTCCCCCACGGTCGCCCCCGCTTGCAGCGCGCGTTGTCAGAAGCACGGATACCGGAGGGTTGCTTGCCTGCCCTTAGCGTCCTCTTCACCTGTATTCGAGGGCCAATTTTTTTCCTGGAGCTTATGATTTATGGTTTTTGGGTGTAGTTTGTGGTTTTGTGTTATTCGTGTGAGAGATTATAGAGAAACAGAAACTCACGAACGATTTTTGCCGATATAAATGAAGTCGGTATAGTATGTACTATAATTAATTCGTAGACCTTATCTTAAAAGATACACTATTTAAAAGCTAGTTACTGTAAAAAAAAGCCGAAAAGCAGCTTTTAGAAACTGAAAAGAACAGGTAAGTTCAGCAAATATGCCTGTTCTTTTGTACCTTTAAAAGCTGTTTTTTAGCTTTTCTACATTAACTAATTCTTAAACAGAGTATTTTTTAAGATAGGGTCTATTAGTTAATTATAGTACATACTTTACTGACTTCATTTATATTGGTAAAAACCGCACGTCAGTTTCTGTTACTCTATAATCTCTCACATAAATAGTCTAAAAACAATAAGCCACAATAAAAAAAGAACAGGCCCTGTAGATTCACAAGGAAATACGTTGAGTGGAATAATACGTAACCGTGCTGCAGTTCCCTGTAGTCTTCGATCAACGGCTATTCATAAATGTGTAGTAAAGACAAACGCGTATGTACGAGTGGTGTCCGTCGAGTGTACGTCCACGAGCGGATACGGGATCGGAGAGGAGGGCCATTTCGGCGCCGAGAAGGAGGAAGTCGTTCGGCCGGTCGCCGTCGCGTCCGCGCCGGACAGAGCCAAAAGAACGCTTTTTCGATGCTCTCACGAAACCAACACCTCCAGTCTATACAGCAGACACGCAATTAACCCGGTCGAGCGACGCGGCCGATCTGGACTCGCGGCAGCACCATCTCCTTTTGGACCGTATTTACACCACCTTTTCCGTCGCCAATGGCCTTGCTCAGGATGAGGCGAAGCGATGAGCCACCGGCGCTCGCAGGTGTCAGGTGCGCAATCAACAGGTCGGCTTTTGGTGGACAAAAACAAGCTGGGTTTTGCGAGAGACGTCGATCTCAACCTGGCGTTACGGTCAAAACGGGAGAAACATTGGTGCTGTGGCACTTCAGCGAACGCAATTTCTCTGTTTCTTTTTTTTTCGTGTTTTCGTCGATGTGGTAAAGATTTAGAGCATTCTTTCTATCTCTCTTATATTCTATTAGTGTTCTAGATTTTTATCACGTTAATAAAAATATGAAAAGAACAGGAAAAAGAGAACAGGAAAATCGCTTTCCACTTCAGCAGCCTGCTCGATCGCTCGTTGCTTAATTATTTGTTGAGAGGAGACAATTAAGTCCGTGATGAGCTGCGCCTCATATCGACAGATGCGTTGCGTGGCGTCCCGGCCGAAGGGGAACCACAAGCTCAATGATTGAGTTGAGCCTGTAATTATCTGAGAGTTTTGACGTATGCTTATTTGAAGAAATATGTCAAAAGGTCTTACTAGCTTTAATCACTGCCCATACTGATAAGGATTAAATAATTCATTAAATATTATTTTAATACTTAATTAAGGTCTCAAGATTCATATGGTTGTAAACTTTTAAAGAATATTGCTTGAGTATCTCTAGTTGGAGGTCCACTGTATATTCACTCGACCGGGTGTCACTCGGAGATTTTACAAGCTCCATACGTTGGTTTTTTTACACCTTCTCCCTCCTCTCCCGCGCCATCTCTCTCCCACCACTCCTCTCACTCCATGGCAATATTTGCCCCACCACCCACTCCCTTCCCGTCGTCATCTCCACCACTGTCGTTGGCCGCTGCTCTCTCCCTTCGCGTCGTCATCTCCACCACTGTGCTATATAGGGGTGAAAACGAATCGAATAGTTTTCGAACGATCCGAATGAAAACGAATACGGATTGTGTTGGATCGGATTTTCTTTGGATAATTCTCGGATCGAAAACAAATACGGATTTTTTTTTGTCGGAAACGAATACGAATACAGTATGCCTGATATCCGGCGAATACAGATACGAATACGGATTATCCGGATAATACAGGTTCGGATATCCGAGATTTCAGTCCAACATTGCCCAGCCCAAACCAACCTCTCTCATCTCCCTTGCAACCAACCCACTAGCAAATATTTATGTTTATTAAAAATAAATTTAGTATTGTTGGTAGATTAAAATTTGTACTGATTAAGTTATTCTGATGCAAATTTAAATTCTTAATTAATTTATTAGTCACATGTAAACGTTAGAAATCCATTAAGAATTATTTAGGACTGTAGAAAAAAAATTAACTGCCATTTAAAGATTTAAAATATGTACAATGGTATGACTATTGTGGATAAAAAAATACTTATGATTGTTTAGATTTCATTAAAGTTTTGACAAGATAAACTATTTATGCATTTTCATTTATTTTAGATTTATAGTTTAAGGGGTTTTTATGTTCCGATAAATATTCGTGATCGTATTCGTTTCGATTCGTATTCGCTCCGTATCTGTATTTGATATTATTCGTATTTGTATTCGTATCCGAGGTATCCGTATTCGTATCTGCACTCGAGAAAAATATGAAAACAAATATAGTAAGAATATAATCTCGATCCATTTATATCCCTAGTGCTATAACCAATGACCGTTGTAGTAGTACAGAGCATAAACGATACCTAGATACGATCGTGACCTTTGATTCCCTTGTAACCTCGCAGAACTTGATGACACTGTAGCATATTTAATTTTCTGACATGATTTGCCTGCCCGAGCAGGCACATACACCGTTTAACATAATGGCGGATAGCACAAGTCGGCACTTACTCCATTGTCGGAGCCTTTGAGGACGAGCGAGACGGCCAGTCCATAGAAGCAGTTGGGGGGATGGTAAATGAGCGTACCATGATCGGTCCACGTACGCAGCACTTGCAAGCTCATACGGACGGAGGGGTGAGCAAGCCCGCGGCGCACGCGCGGGACCTTGATCTTTGGTTAAGCCGGGCCGCGCGCCAATCCTGGGTGGACACGAGCAAGCTTGCTTCCAAATGGTACGCCGTCAAGTGGTGGGCTTTTGTGGACCGCGGACGCTCGAGACGACCCCTTCGCTGGCCCACAACTTCAATTTGCGGGGACATTTTGGCACGTAGTACGACAAGTAAGTGGGCTTGGTAAGTGCCTGTTAAGGGGATTTGGCCCGTACACAAACCAGACCCCAGTCAGGTCGGTTACTACCTACGTATCCCTCGGGGCCCAATCAGGCAATCGCCAGGTTCTCACCGCGTCTCCTCGGTTTTCTTTACTTCACGTGGAATCTATATAGTTAGATTTTCTAAAATTTAACCGCTAATAGATATAGAGTTATCTAGATTGATTATGTAAAAACTGTATATTACATTGTTTGTTAAAATATTTTTATAACATTATACTTTTATTAGTATATTTTAATATAAAGTTATAAAAAATGACGGTTAAAGTTATATGTAATTAAAAATAAAAAACGTCAAGTAAAAAAATTACAAATATAATGTGATATAAAGAAAGAACCAACACAGGCAACAAGAGGAGATGAACCACGAAATCAATAATTAGCAAACCGAGTCACAACAAAACATCGGAGAGCTCTATACACACGCACACACCACACCATCATCTCATGAATTCAAACCCTGCGCGCTGAAATCTTTTCCAACTTCTCAGTTCTCAGTATTATGCACCAAATAATTCACATAAAAACGTAAGTTGATGAGAAAATACATCGATTCATTTATACTTTAACACTTCTGTTAATTCACCTATACTTTAACATCTCCTTCAGTGTAAGCACTTTCAAATCTAAGACGGTGGATAGAAATAGACTATAGTTATTTTTTAATTGACTAACCGGGTTTTGAACTTAAGACCTCATGACTCAGACACTGTATTCAGGTCCTATTCATATTGGCTTCTAAAAACTGCTATTGTACAGTAAATGATTTTTCTACAGTACCTAACTTTCAAACGAGTTGTTTTTTCAAGTCAGGGTCTACTAGTCGATTGTAGTATATACTGTAGTGGCTTCATTTATATCAGCTAAAATTACACCTGAGTTTCTCTCTCTGTATGGTTCTCTATAAGTTATTACTATTCATAAACTAAATCCAAAAGACATTAGCAAAAGTCAATATGAACATGCCTTGAATTATATACACTAGCAATTTATCCAAAAAAAACTAAATTTATGAGAAAAGACAATAATTCACTCGTTCTTCAACGCTCACCACTCACCTCCTAACTCCGATACTTTATTGAATATCCCCGTAATCTACAAGGCTTAGTTCATCTTGCGTACGAATACGATGATACCCGTATCAGACTGCCCTACTCTTCAGTCTCCTCAGCTCGACCACGACGACGCTGATGTTGTCCTTGCTGCCGCGGGAGATGGCGAGCTCGGCCAGGAGGGCCGCCGCGTCGGTCGCCGTGCGGCCGGAGACGGACTCCGGGAACATGGAGGCCGCCCGCCCGTTCAGGCAGTTCCTCGCGATCTTGCACCCCGCCTCATTGGACACCACGTCCCACAGCCCGTCGCTCGCCAGGATGAGGAACTCGTCCTTGTCCGTCCTGTCCATCACCGTCACCTCTGGTTCGGCACTGACGTACGGTTTCAGGTAGTAGTCTCCTGAAAATGAAATGCCAGGACAGGAAAGAATTCAGAGCATTGTAATTACTTTGTGAGCATAGCTGTGTGGTTGTGTTTTATCTTTCTGGCATGAAAAATTGAAAGGAAAATAGAGATGCGATACACTAGTGCGCAGGAAGAATTGAAGAGGAGAAAAAAAAGAAGAAAGAATGTATATTACCTATGGATCTAGAGGTTGCTAGCACTCCATGGACACGGTATCCGTTCCAGTTGATGACTCTGCCACCCGCTGCTTCCACCCTTTCCAACTCATCTGGTCGATCTGGCTGCGTGTAGTAAAAGCAAACATCTGTCAGAAACTCAGAACTCATGTTGAACATTGCATGTCAATTGCAAAACGACAACAGGATGGTTAGCAGTGGAGTGATGCTGGTTAGTGGACTCCATAACATAAATTAGTACGACAATAACATAAGTAACCTCAAGGGAATTGTTTCCTCATTATTCATCAAGGTCCTAGCATTAGCAAAAGTTGCTTATGTGTACATAACATATACTCTTCTGGAAATAAGCTGACAATACTTTGTCTACATAAATGCCAGTATATCACAGCGTTCTCCCAGTGCCTATCACACTGGGGAAGTTGACATAACACTCAATACTCTATCGACTTATTTTGACCAACTAGTTCAGAATTTTCGCCCAAGTTTTTGCTGCAGATCCCATCACAAATCAAACCTTAAACTCCGCCTAGCCTTCAGAACGACAATAAACAAACGACCTAAGACATGTACCTAATTCATAAATACTCCTTAACTGCCAATATGCCACTCAAAATCAACAGATTCCACGTGGACCTCATAGGGTCCGTACGCACCATTAAGTCAGAACTACATTTTGCCAACACACCTAGCAATTTCTTCCTCGTTAAAGTCGAGTCGTGCTCAGATAGTCAGATCTGATTTCCATGTCTGTAGCACATCTCTACAAGGAGAGAAATTTGGAGTTTTGGACAGTCCCAACAGATGTTCTAGTGGACCAAAGTGATCACTGAACCTAACAGCTAACATTTGACACATTTTTAGTGGGCAACACATCTCATTGACGAACAGTGCAGCTAGGTACGTAGTAGCTACCGTGCTTCTTTACTTTCTAACCCTAGGGAGATCATCTACTTGGAACGCCACAAGCAATGGATGTTACTACTCAACAGAACGTTAACCACAACTGCCCCAGGCATGCATGGAGCCAGGAAAATTGCCACAGGCTGTCCATTGGCAAACAAAAGTGACACCGACCGACACCAGCCAACTTTGCCACCTCGAGCATGCAAGTCGACATAGTAATTTGCAAGGTGAACATTCGAGAGTTTAACGCTAAAGTCGTGCTGTTTCACCACCAGGAAATTAGATCCGAGCGTTAGCCAGCTTAACGCGCAAAATATTGTGCACAGAAACCTTTGTGCATGCGAAGTTACTCCAAAATCCTGCTCCAAATGTGTAATATTCGGCAATCTAAGCATTGAACACACGAGCGATAATGATAATTTATGATATACTACTCATTGATTAAGTTCTATTACATACCATTCCAAATATGTTTAGATTCAGAATATCAATGGCCCTGATCAACTCGGCTTCGGCTTCTGGCTTATTTTTCACTATTCATAAGTTTCGTCTTTTTCTGAACTTTTGGCTTTTTGTTGAGCTTTTTTGCTGGTTCTTTTTTCCCTATATTTGTTTATATTATATGTAATGGGCTAACATATTTTTTATATTTTTAAATTTAATTATGCTAAATAAGCCTCACACCATTCTGATGCTTTTTTCACCAGAATCTGATGTTTTCATTTATAAGCCATGAGCTTTTCAGCCGAAGCGATCACCACCATTACCTCGACTTTATTGTGAATTAAAGCTTTTTCTCTTCTTTTTGCTATGAAAAATGACCGTGTTGCCCATGGATGGCACTGCTAGGATGGCTGATAACTGCAGATGATTAGATGGCGTGTTTTATGCATGAAATGGCACAAGAATTTGACCCCGCGCCGGCGTTGAGGAGGACGCCCAGATCCACATCCCTCGCTCGCCAGGCCGCCTACCCAGCCCCCGCGGCCCCCCTCACCGTGCCGCCGCCATCTGCCCCTTGTGGGAGATTGAGAGAGGAGGGGGAGAGATTTGGAGAGATGTGCGAGTGGGCTGGGTTTTTGGGATAGTCCGGGGGTTTATTTGCAAAATGGTCGGGTGGGATTGGATAGAGAGCTGGACGTTGACAATCCAATGGTGCAAATCACAATTTTCAGATAAATTGGACGCCATTTTCACATGATATGTCCTCGACGAGGCTACTAAGTATCTATGCTACGCACCTTGTGGTCAGTGGAGAGTGGCACTGCCACGCCGCCGCGCGAGAGCACGGCGCGGGAGTCGCCGCAGTTGGCGACGACGATGCAGCGGTGCCCGACAACGGCCACCACGGCGGTGGAGCCCACCGTCCGGAAGCATGACTCGGCGTCGACGTCAACGCCGGAGGAGACCTCGCCGTCCACCCTGGCGAAGCTGGCCACCATCGCCTCCTTCCAGCGCACGTCGCCCCACGCGCTCCAGCGCCGCCGGCGCAGGCTCACCTCTTCTGCGAGCACCACGTGCATCCGCTCCCGGCACGCCTCCGCTACCCGTGACCCGCCGTGCCCGTCGTACACCGCGAAGAAGTCCTCCACATCCTCCCCGCATCCGTCCACATCTCCCTTGGCCCACTCCGCGTCTGGCGACGCCAAGAAAGTCCGCGCGACGGCCACGGCGTCCTCCATCTCCCTCCGCCGGCCGATCACCGACACCGCGCCGTGCGACAGGCAAGCAGAACAGCTCCCCGGAGCCATATCCGTCGACGAGTCGGACAATGATCCTTCCGTCCCCAGCCGAATTCTTTTTGGAGGCTCGTCCTCCGCCGCCGCCGACGCCGTCCGCCCGAGCCGCCGCAGCTCGAGTCGGCGCCGACGGCGCGCAGAGCTCGTCACGTGGGCGACCTTCCCGTCTGCGGCCACAACTTTGCACACAATTCCCTCCACATCTCTCGTCCTAGCCTCCATCACGTCCTTCCCTCCCTCGGAGAGCAATGGAGAAGGCCAAATCGGGGAGGAAAGCGAAGCGGGTTTGATGCAGCCCAAGACGAGGCAGGAAAAGGCCAGAGAAGCGATCGTAGCCGTCGGATTTCAGATGGACGCTCAGATGTGGGAAAGCGCCGCGGGTGCCGTATAGGGACGTGGACGGGCGAGATCGTCGGTGGCGCGTGGCGTGGAGCTCCTGATGCGCGCCGTTTGGGACTCGCCAGCCGAGGAAATATCCTGCACCCGGTCCATGGAGTTCTGGTGGTACGGCTCTTCCATGGCGGATGTGGAGTCGGAGCTGCAGAGGCGCAGGCGTTGGTGGGGAGGGTGCATGGAGGGCTTGGACGTTTGGGCCATTAGGGGACGCGTGGGACCCGGGAAGGGAGGGACGAGGGGCTACGTGGAGAGAGAGAGGAACATGGGAGGTGGGGCATGGCGTGCGGTTTGACCGTGGCAACCGCGCGCGGGACAAATGTTGGAGGCACGGCTTACGTGCAAGGAAGACGGGATTCGAACGAAACAAACCTGTTTTTCTGACTGGAACGGAACCGAAAGCATGCCTTTGCGTATTGCCATGTTGCGAACATGTGGATCTGTAACATTCGGTCTTGCTCAAGTAGAAGTTCGTATTAAAATGCAACTCCAATGAACGTTGTTGCAACAATTGTAAATTGGCACAAGGAAGTTTAGTAAATTGGCACCAATTGTGAATATCCTATAGCACAAGGAAGTTTAGCAAATTGGCACCAATTGTAAAGTAATATTTATGCTCCTTTTCTATAGTTTATCATATAATCATTGATCATTGGTGCTATTAATCTTAACTAATTCTAAATATATTACAAACAAATCAGTTATAAACATACGAATTTAGCTAAAAAGAGCATGTCAAAAGTTTTATTGGGGGATATGCCAACATGAAATGCCAAATTAGAGTCCATTATGATGACGGGCTTGTCGAGATAATCGAAATACATATACAATATGCCCGATGTGGAGGTCAAATACAAAAGATATGTATTAGCTAGCTGCTGCTATTATGTCTGCCAAATTTGGATATTATCCGTATTCATATTCGATTTGACATATATTTTACATACTATATTCGTATTCATGTTCTATAAAAAAAATCCGGATACTATCTAGATTAGGATTTGTTTTGCAATACGAATATATTTTTGTTTACCATATTCACTACCATTCAAATATGAATGCTGAATAAAACGGATATTTGAGATATGTATAATACCCCTACCTATGACTAACTGATCCGGATACGTTTGACACCTACTAACCTGTGACAGCCAAATCTTTTGGCGACATTAATCACTTAAAACTATGTTGGTTTGGAGTGTGTGTGGTACGTACGTGTGCTCCTATCGCAACCAGCAGTAAGCAGCGCACGGCAAATGCTTCCAAATCATTTCGGCTTGTATAGTGCTAGGTCAAACGTACTTTAATTTGTATCGCCAGGCTAGGTACGATTGCATGCTCCATATGTATCAAGAGAGAAGAGATGAGTTATACGGCTGTTCCGTCGTTATGCAAGGGAGTCAAAAGGATAAGAAATAGGAGCAGAGATGCTTTCCCAATTTAAAAGTCGCATGCATGCCAAAACAATTTGCTTTGTGCGATTACCTATGTTGCTCACAGTCATAGACTCTACCTTGGATAGAATTACAAGTTCATGGCGCGTCTGGATCATATTTTAGGAGCAACATACGTAGCAGTTTCTAGCTAGTTCCGATCAAGCTACTCCTATCAAAGTATACGTAGAAATGAACGTTTGATCGGGCAAGTAACCAAAGATATTTGAATTTTTTATTTACTTAGCCTCTAGTGGCACCGAAATTACATTTGTGGCCTCCATGTGCCAGAAATTGCAAATTTGATCTCTATCCAAGAGTGTAAACACCAGAGACTGACATCCGACACGTGCCACGGCAAGTGAGCGCAGAAGGTGTCGGCCACCGTAGAACCATGGTGCAGCGCGGCAATAGACTGACTAGGCGCGGAAGGCGGTGGGCCCGGCTATCCCTATTGCATGGGATGACGCCCAATTGTGTTGTGTGTGTGCGTGAATTGCTATTGGCTGCACGCTACACTTTTTCTTTCTTCCCCTCGACTCCTATCTCTTTCTTGCTTGTTCACTTGAGAAGTCATTTGAGTAAACCAAGTCAGATGTGTCGCTCTACGGCGGCTGATTACTCTCTTTCTCCATCTCCAAGAAGCTTCCTTATTTCACCTCACCCCATATATACTCTATGCATATATACGCATGCGTTAGCTTTTCATTTTTTGCTTGATTTTAATGCAATCTTGCTTATTTTTAAAAAATGTATGAATTTTGATATAGATTCATGTGACATTCGGATCGAATATGTTCATGAGACTGTGTGTATGTAAAATTTCATATCATTTGGGTTTGTACCATATGGGAATAAAATATAAAACACAAAGAAGTCCTATAGAAAAGTTTATAGCAACTTGGAAAGTAAGTTAGTTTCATTCCATTCAAATGCAGTAAGTTAGTTTCATTCCATTCAAATGCTCCGTTGACACAATTTCGTAAATAGCGAGAAAACCGGTTGAACCATCGACTTAAAGTTGAATCGAAAGATATGAAACTTCAACCAGTCTGTAGGGAGGGCCACTTGAAATTTTAGTAAGCTCATGATTCTAGCTTAAATTTATATGTCCTAGATACGAAGTATACCACCAAGAAGAAGCAATATCACTAACATAATAAAACTGAAGGAAAATGTCATCACAAAGGAGCGTGTTTCGACATACCACCAAAACAAGCATACAGAGAAAAAGAAATCGAAGCCTGAGTTGAAGTAAGGAAAATGCGCTAAGTCCAACTCTAGTCATCCGATTTGCACATAAACTCAAAAGAATGCTCGAGGCCGGTCATATCGACAAACATAGCCAAATTAACAAACAAGGTCAATAGATCATCACCTCCGAGGCTATCCTCAAACCCGAGTGCACACGCTGAACCTGGCGCCA
The DNA here is from genome assembly GCA_036346575.1 of Dendrocalamus sinicus. NCBI lineage: Eukaryota > Viridiplantae > Streptophyta > Magnoliopsida > Poales > Poaceae > Dendrocalamus > Dendrocalamus sinicus. The sequence goes on along the minus strand of CM070654.1, from coordinate 32,512,242 downwards.
AGAACTCTCCGCGAACTGTCCTTCAATATGAATGCCATCCGCAATCCATAGGTTTAGAAGATCTTTCCTCGCTTGCACAAGTTAGAAAAGCTAAATAAGGTGGACTATATATTAATAGAAATTTCGAATTCGTGAATCTTAGAGAAATTAGGGATTATGGAACAAAGAGAAATTAGGATTCAAAATCTTACTTGCCATCGGGACCAAGGAGGTTAGTTTTGGGTTTTGGTTTCTTGATTTGCTAGATTTAGTGTTGGCTTTTAATCCTAATATTCATAGCCTTTTTTAGCTATTGGAGTGAAGAATCGACAAATATTTAGAAGAAAAATTAAAAAGCATAATTCATCCTCCTCTGTTACTCTACAACCTGTCTTTTTGACACGTTGATCGCAATGAAGATCAAATCTGAGCATGGTAGGGCTGGATCCTGAGAATACGAGGCGATTTCACTGTGCAGCATCCCCAAGATGCAAGTCGACCACAGTAGCGGCTTGACTAGGGTGGTGATCGGTTCGGCTGAAAAGCTTATGGTGAAAACTCTTGAGTGGTGAAAAATCATCTTTATGGTATGAGGCTTATTTAGCATAATTAAATTTAAAAAATTTAAAAAATATAAAAAAATATGTTATTCCATTACGTATAATACAAACAAATACGGGAAAAAAGAACCGGCAAAAAAGCTCAACAAAAAGTCAAAAGTTCAAAAAAGACAAAACTTATGAATAGTGAAAAATAAGCCAGAAGTCAGAAGCCGAAGCCGAGTTGATCGGGGCCCCAAGGGTACTCGATGGACAATGGGATTGCACCATCATCGGTGCAACGTCGTCATATTAGACCCTGCTCATTTGTCCTTTTTTGTTACTTATGACTTATTTTTCACTCATTTGTCCTTTTTTGTTACTTATGACTTATTTTTCACTGTTAACATTGTAGTTGATTTATTTTGTATTATAACTGTAGGTGGCTTTTTAGCGTAATTAAATTTAAAAATAGAAAAAACAGGTTAGCCCATTACGAACCATACAAAGAAATACTGAGAAAAAAAGAAAAAGACAAAAAGCTCAAAAGAATAAAAAAAGTAAAGAGGGAAAAATCTAACGGAGAAAAAAAAGCCATCGCTACGCACCTCTTTGGCCCCTGTCACGTGGCAGATTCCATCTTTCACCACGATGCCTTCTGGCTTCTGCCGCGCGTGCTTCCTGGCGAGCCCGGGCGGACCTACCATTCTGGCAAAGGTCTGGTGGCGGCCTGACTTGAAATCGTTGTATAAGTTACCACAAGACAAAGTTTTATTAGGACGTTATCATAGGCGGCGACCTTCTAACAAGAAGTGGATCCTACGTCTTTGGCTAATCGTTGTATTGTTTTCCCTTTATCTCCATTTAGTTCTTTGTTCAGTGACCTATAATTCTGATGAAAATTTGTGAATAATCACATTTATGTCACGGTATTTTTAATTCTCTATCTAAATCCAAATATGAGCTTGATTTGATTACAAGATTTTGGGAATTTGTTCTTCACTAGCGTGCTATTTGCTTCCATATTTTTTAACGTTACGTGGATTTCACATGCAGACTAACCAGTTTAACTGTGACATTATCACGTGTAACCAGAGCAGCAGGGGGCGGAAGGCATGGCCTTCGTGAGTCTTGCGTGATTTCATGCATGCATCATCATGAGCTAGCACTTATTTTTAACAGTTGGTATACCTCTGTGGTCGCTTTCATGCAAAGCAGACCAGTTTCAGCGGGCACCGTAATTCGTCACACGGACGTAGCCTGGCTTTTACGGCATTCATCCATGTACGGATTATATGCATGTAATGCTATACCTAGCTAATTGCCGCTGGTATTTGAACGCAGTGGCGGAAACCCGGGCTGGTTCGTTTAGATTTCATGCTTATGGTTTTTAATTTTTGTATAGTAATCAACTTTTAATGATATGTTTTTAAAATAAGATCTAAAAATTGATTATAGTAGACACTATATCGACTTTAACTATACCGACCAAAATTACATGTGACGGTCTATCTCTTCGTACTCTTTCTTGTAAATAGACATATTTAAAAGCCATAAACCACATCCCAAAAAATCCATCTCTGTTTATTTGCAAACCAGTACTATTTTTATTAATATTGTATTAAGACACATACAGTTTTAAAGATTTTAGTGGAGTTGATCCACCGGGTTTTCGTTCTGGCTCCGCTACTGTTTGAATGCATGCACGTGTGTCTATGCATATGCATGACGTGCACCCACAGGTACGTGCAATACATTGTACTGTGTACGTGGTTTCTATTTTTGTAACGCCCCCTTTTCTAGGGACGTCGCAAATCTCTCATAATTGTCTAGGACTATTCAGTTGCGAGATATTGCAGTCGAGTGTACACCATTATCAACACATGCTCAGATACAAAAGTCAATTTTATTACAAGATAACGACTTAACAGCCAAGTCTTACAGCGGGGCGAGCGGCCCTTAGATACAATATATTACAAAATAACACCACAGGTGTGCTTAAGCGAAGAACAACCCTAATTCTAAATATCATCTACTTCGCATTATTCCATCACGTCATCCTCGTAGACTTCCACATTTTCTTACCATTCACTTTCTATTAATGTTTTTAGTAAGTATGAGTACAAATCACCATACTCAATAAGTGATATGGAAAAGTACTATTTAATTACATGCAAGGATTTCCAAGGGATGGGGTATAATGGTTTCACTATTTTATGTGGATGCAATTTTAGTTGTAAACATTTTTAAATATGAAATCACAACCTTCTTAAAGAAATTGGTGTTTTAACAACTTGATTACCATCCTTAACAAATTCCAAACCTACTTATGCTTTGTTGTTGGATTCACCCATTAAACACAGATTCATTTACCGAAAGCACGACGTATTCGAATACCATTAAATTATAACTCTACAGAGCTGCCCAACTTTACACACAAGATCTGTTAACCCCCTTGATTGAGTTAAGAAAATAAGGCTTTTCGCTGCACAATTCTTTATATAGCCTCTACCTAGTAGGTACTGTTTTTCAACAAACTCAGGTGGCCCACGGCCTCGCCTAATTTGAAGCGGATCTATTGTTGTTAAGTATAGTTATACCCCCTCCCATACCACAAAAACTCCCTCATCTCCCTCCACCCTTAATAGATATTTAATCAAACTTGCGTAGCTACTAAACCATGTTTGATGAATCAACGCTTGTGGTTGAGCGATATATTCTTTACTTGGCATATGGTTCTAGTCCTTATATTTTCACCGAGGCAACTTCCATCCACAAACCCTTGTGTCAGTGCCTACCCGCATTGCCATATTTCCCAAGCCTCCACCCTAGGATAAGATCATGGGACCCGACCATCCTGTGGCTTCCCATGATGTCTCCTTATCTTAGAACCTCTCTTAGAAATTCTACCAGCGAAATGCCAAAACTCTTAGTAGTGTAAAACTGTTGAGTTCTTGGTCCACTCTGATTATTTAAATAATATATTTAGTATTATTAAGTCTTGTCAAGGTGACTATGGCCATCAAATTAAACAATGCTTTTTCAGGTGGTAGGACATTAGCTAATGTCATGTCATTCTAAATATTTATTATACAAGAAATAACAATGCGCAAATAATGTAATGAAAATACTGGCAAATAAATAATTAAAGAAATTGTAGATTCAATATGATCAAAAATATGTGACTTGCCTTGCGGATCAAAGTATTCTACGATTTTATATTATTCTGATTCTTGTGCTTGAACTTGAGCTTCTCCTTCTTGCACTGGTTGATCTTCAATGTCGTGTGCTACCGCAAATCAAAAGAAAATAAATCAATTCCATACCGAAGAGTTGAGCTAGGAAGAAAGAAATAAAATCCATGAAAAATCAAATAAAATAGGTTTAGGGTTTATAGAAGTCTGGTATAGAGGAACGGAGTTGTGGAATGGATCGACTGCTCAAACGATCGAAATACATACATATATATGTGTGTGTACACACACAAATAAATAAATAAATAAATATATATATATATATATATATATATATATATATATATATATATATATATATATATATATATATATATATATATATATATATATATATATATATATATATATATATATATCCATTTTATATATATCCATTTTGGGGTTAGAGTGCAGGGAGTTGACGTTCGTTGGCGGCGAGGTTTTTCCTTCTCAGAACATTTGAATGGCATAGGAGATTTTGGTGGGTTTATGGATGGTAGCATTATGGTTTGGGTACCTATGGGGTTAGAGGAAGCTTATGGAAGTGGTGGCTTGGGTCGGAGTTCAACAGGTTGAGCTGTCCATGATGGGGTCTCAAGTTCGAGCGACGGTGCTAGTCGCCAGCGCGGTAAGAGGCTGGAGGAGCTAAGGCAGTGGTTCTGTGGTATTCTTGAGAGCATAAAGGTGCTATAGGCAAAAGCAATCGAAAAGTAATCGATTGAATAAATGGAATTGAAACTTGGTTTACTTTGAGGTCTTCGGGTGGTCACTGGTGAAGCTTCGGTTGAGGGCTCAATTGGGGTGTGGGGTGGCTCACTGGATGCCTATGCGATATTTGGGAGGAGGTCTCAGGCTTTTATAGCCATCCCATGGCGGTTTAGCACAAGGGCGGGGCTAAGTCAGCGACGGCGCGTGGCAGAGGTCAGGAAGGCGCAGGAAGGCATGGCGCTGCTGGCAGAGGGGAGGTACGGGCTGTCTCGGGCGTAGCATTGCGGTGGTCAAAAGTGGTCAGAGGCGTGTCAGGTCGGCTGTGAGAGGTTGAGAGCAAAGAGAGTGAAATGTACGACGGCGATGAAATTGCCATGATGGCTCGACTAGGTGAGAGCTGCAACCATTAAGAAGCGTGTCAGGTATCAGGGATGTCGTACACTGGCTTGGCAGTAGCTGGCAGGGTGGCAAGGCGGTTTGCAACGTGAAGTAGTTGGCCGAGAGAGAATAGAGAGAGCGGGAAGAGCTACGGCGGCGGCGAGGGACGAGGTGGTACGGGCTCTGACCGTTTTGCAGGGGCGTGGCAGCGGTGGGAAGTAACGGGAAGGGGCGGCGGTGATATTTTCAGTCGGTGAACAGTGCTCGCACGAAAACAGCTCAAGGAAGAGATACGGCAGGGAGATTGGGGCTTGGATGGCTGGGATAGATGCGAAATTTGGCCAGGATTTATAGAAATTAAATCCAAACAAGAATTCAAATTGATTTTGAAAATTTGATTTTGTTTTAACTTTCTACAAGGATCCCGTGTTTAGCATGCATGCACATATATTGGCTGCACGGCACGAACAGCCGACTTCTCTGATACGTAGAAAGACAAAGCCACTGCTCTTCTGCAGACAGGCCATCACATTATTCACTGAACCTGCGAACCAATGCACGCACATGTATGCAGTGAAAAAAGTCGAAACAAAAATCTGGAAAGTGAAAAGGCCAACAAGATCGACCGGTGCTATCACATGTTCCATTGATTTCCTGAGCGAAGCACCCAGCGGTGGCCGAATCAGATCAACGCCCGGGGATCCAGCTGTGGCTTGTCAACCTCGCCTTGCTCGATCTTTTCCATGCGGACAGCGACGGTGAACCATGTGTGTGGAGGGTGCGCGCACAGGTGTACGGATATATATTCCCCGCTGCCCTCGCTGTGGCGAACTCGTGGGCGTCATGGCACGTACGTGGCAGGGGACCGTTTGCCTTCGTTGTACTGGTCGCTGAAAGGCGCCATGGTACGTGGCGTACGTGCAGGGACAGATAATGCTCGAGGCTCGAGAGGGTTCGGCTTTCTCGGCTGAGCGAGCGACTAAGAGCAAGGCTAATAATATAACCCTTCAGCTGGCTGTATAAACACTTATAACTTACTTATTAACTTATTTATATAGTAGTTTACAGTCAATTGAAGACTGTATGATCCATCCCTTTCTCTCACAAAGTTTCTTGGTTCTTGTGCTTCAGCTGGCTGTAAACTTATAGTCCATCTCTCTTCTCTCTCCTCCTCTCTCTCCTCCACTCAGCATACAGTCTACTAACAACCTTTTATTATACTTGCTCTAATACGATGGATTCCTCCGTTCGATCCATCATGTCATATCTTTCTCCTAGCCTCTCTTTCAGATTAATGAGCCTAAGTTACTCTAAGGAGCTAGTGGTACGTAATATAACCTTGGAAATCAAGGGCAAAGGGAAGTATACATATGTGTGCATGAGTTCAACTTAGAATAAGGGTTGGTTTTTGGGATCCTGGCGTGTTTTTTTTTACTTCAGCTTATAACTGCGATTTATAGCTTTTAGTTTGTTCGTAAGAAAGTACAGAGTAACAGAAACTTACGTGTGATTTTGGTCGATATAAATGAAATCGCTAAAGTGTGTACTACAATCAGGGGCGGATCCATACCCCAGGCAGCCTATACTCCAGCTCGGGGCGTGCGATATTATCAGTGCAAAGCTCGGATAAGTCCAAATAAGCCAAGTGCGTAACTTTCCTTTCTAGCTCGGGTAATAGTGGCATCTGAACCTCTCTAGCCCCGGACGTGATAAAATCCTATATCCGTCCCTGACTACAATTAACTTGTAGACTCTACTTTGAAAAGATACCCCGTTTAAAAGTTACTATAGAAAAACCGAAAAGCAACTTTTAGAATCTGAAAAGAAGAGGTCTCTATGTCTTATGGTTTTTAGCCTTTGAATTCTGGCTGCTCGCGAGAGAGTATGAAAAGAGATATAGTCACATAAAATTTTAGCCGATATAACTGAAATCGATACCGTGTGTATTACAATTGACTTGTAAATATTATCTTAAAACATGCTTGTCGTAGGGGTGGCCCCCACCTAAACCCAGCAGGCCTGGTAGGAGATTATAAGGCCCAGAATAGGCCATGTGTAATGACATAACTGCCCCCAGAGAGGATAACCTGATGTAAGGGTATAACTGTAAAAGCACTCCTCATGTGTGTATATATATACGAGCAAGCCATGGGGAGGACCCAGGCCATTACACTTATCTTCATCACTCTCCACTACCACATCTCTCTCTGTTTGGTCTGTAGCCACAACAGTTGGCGCCGTCCGTGGGAGGACGAAGACAAGCTCAAGACCGAAGGAAAAAGATGGCACAGAAAAAGCTTCACCGGGCCGGCGAAGGGAAAGAAGGCGGCGGCTCGGGCGTCGATGAGTACCGTGGCTTCCGACGCCAGCCTGGCGGGCGCGGTGCCGATGCAGCGCGATGAGCGGAGACGTCGGCGTTCGCGGCGGCGACCAACCCGTCACGGCACGCGACGACCAACCCCACGGCACCGCGACGACCAACCCGTCACGGCACCGCGACGACCCGCCCGCCACCGGCGTTGCGGGACGGGCCCCGCGGTCGAAGATGTCGACATGGGCGCGGCGACAACCGATCCCGCCGACGCAACGGCAGCCGACTCGCCGCCCCATCGCAACCCTCGCCGGGCGGACCAGCGGCGCGAGGTAGCCACGACGGAGCGACCGCGATTCGGGACTCGCGACGCTGATCGTCCCCGCCGACCGCCCGTCGGTGCCGGCGACCCGCTGCACCGGCGATGGAAAGTGCCTCCTGGCGGCTCTCAATGCATTCCAACGGAGCTAGGGACCTTCGCGAGTCGTTAGAGATATGCAGGAGGCTCGAGTCGCAGCCGCGCCAATGGTCGCGTCGAGCCCACGCCGAGAGGCGGACGATCGCGCGGCCCCACGCCCAGTGCGTGCGCTGCGCGCGTGTGGATCCGAGTCCCCGCCTCGGCGGGCTGCAGCAGCGGCATGGCCGAAGACTTCAAGTTTCTAGCGCCATCGACTGCATACAAAGGCGACACGGACCCCGTGAGTTCGTGGCGCGATACGAAACCGCAATCGGCCGCGCAGCGACGACACCACGAAGGCGAAGGACTCCCCTCGCGCTACAAGGAGTGGCGCTCTCTGGTTCTTTACCATAGAGCCGGCTCCATTTACGCGTGGGAACGACCGTGTCCGCCTCCACAACAACTTCCAAGGAAACTACGTTGACCGAGTCGACGCGACCAACTCTTTGCCGTAAAGCAAAACCTTCGAGAAGCTCCGGACTACTTCAAACGCCGCCAAGATTCGATGTCGTGAAAGACGCCAACGAGACCACCATCGTCAATGCGCCATACGGGGCCTTCGTCCGCCCGATGGCCGAGTACAACGCGCGAAAGCCAATCAAGACGGTGGCGAAGCTCTTCGACAAGATGGAAGAATATGCTAGGGCGGAGGAAGACGCGCGGCGAAGGCAAGGTGACGACTCCGACACCAACCAGGCCGGAGCCTCGGCAAAAGCCGAAGACCCGCCGAGGGGCGGTTCTTCGAAAGGAAAGCGAAAGCAGGAGTCGTCCCGGGACGCGCCCGACCGTAGGGACAACCCGCATAAGGAGTCGTCCGATCAGCCCAAGCGCGGCCAGCAGAGGTCGAGGCGAAATCGGTACGTCCTCGACATCGAAGGCGGGTCCGACGAGGGTGCTCAGCCGGCCGAGGCGGCGGGGGCGCCGTGGCTGGAGGCGCGGCCGGGGTAGGGGCCGCGACGATAAGGGTCGTGGGGATTACGACGACCAGCATCAGGAGCTGTGGTGCGTAGTCCACGGCCGCGGCAATCATGATACCCGCGCCTGCACCTCCATCGCGGCGCTCCGCGACAGCGTCGCTAGGACAGAACCGGGCGCGCCCGCCTGCGGTGGCCCACGTCCAATTCCCATACGAGGCCCCCATGCAGGTACAGGCGCAAGGGATGCAGGTACAAGCGCAAGGGATGCAACCACAGGAAGGCGCCTTACGGATCCAAGCTCACGTACAGCAGCCTCGGGAGGGCCTCCTGTCGTTGCAGGCCCCGGACGCAACCTACCGCAGGTCATTAATGTCATATCCGGAGGCTCTGACCGAATTCACCTCGCACGGCAGCAGAAGGCCTACGCGAAGACTACATCACGTGGCGGCATACCCAGCGCAAGCACCGCCGATTGGGCGCAGACGGTTACATTCACACCGACGACGCCACGGTGTGGACTTCCTCACCAGACCCCCGTTATCCGGTCACCATCGCGGGATGCGGCGTGGGGCGCGCTTGGTAGACGGCGGTAGCTCGCAAACGTATTGTTTGCGGCGGCCTTCGACGGATGGGGATCCTCGGCCGCTGGGGCCTCGGGAATCCCACTGCAGGCTTTGGGACAACCTGCGGCGCCGGGCCAATCGGCCTTCAAGTCTCCTTCGGTCAAGATGACAATGTGCGGACCGAAGATGCCACCTTCGACGTGGTCGACCTTCCGTACCCCTACAATGCCATACTAGGACGTCCAATCCTCAACTCCTTCGGCGCGGTACCACATCACGGCTATCTGTGCATGAAGATCCCGGGTCCCCGGACCACCATCACCGTCCGAGGCGACGTGATATGGCCCAACAGATCGAGCCAGCACCAGTGCGCGTCGCGACGCCCAACGACGCTCGTAGAGCCGGCGTCACAGCACGGAGGTCCGCGGGGTCATCCATAGGCACCTGCGCGGGCCCTGCAGACGTCTAGTGACTAGAGGCTGTGGCCGCACCAAGGGCAAACGGTCAGTATATTCACCCTTTGTAGTCGCTCACCGTGCAAACGGGGATGTAATGAAGATCGCCGTTTGCCGCTAATCTTTCTTCATCACACGCAAGCACGCGGTGAGGGCGCGCGCAGGCTTGGCCAACGCGCGCGTCCCGGGTCTGGGTATAAACAAAAGGCGCACCGGGGGGACGCTCTCGCGTGCACGAGTCTCCGGACTATAAAGCAGACATAGCGTCGAAGTCCGCTTCCGCACGCACTAGTCCACGGACTTTAAATAAGACGTAGCGTCGAGCCTAACTCCGCACGCACGAGTCTCCAGACTATAAAGAAGACGTAGCGTCGAAATCCGCTACGCACGAGTCTCCGGACTTTAAATAAGACCTAGCGTCGAGCCTAGCTCTGCACGCACCAGTCCACGGACTTTAAATAAGACGTAGCGTCGAGCCTACCTCCGCACGCACTCTACGGAGTATAAATAAGACGCAGCGGGGGGACGCCTCCGCGCGCACTCTACAGAGTATAAAAGAAGACGTAGCGTCGAGCCTAGCTCCGCACGCACTAGTCCACGGACTTTAAATAAGACGTAGCGTTGAGCCTAGCTCCGCACGCGCGAGTCCCCGGACTATAAAGAAGACGTAGCGTCGAGCCTAGCTCCGCACGCACTAGTCCACGGACTTTAAATAAGACGTAGCGTTGAGCCTAGCTCCGCACGCGCGAGTCTCCGGACTATAAAGAGGACGTAGCGTCGAGCCTAGCTCCGCACGCACTAGTCCACGGACTTTAAATAAGACGTAGCGTTGAGCCTAGCTCCGCACGCGCGAGTCCCCGGACTATAAAGAAGGCGTAGCGTCGAGGGTTCGCCTCCGCACGCACCAGTCCCCGGACTTTAAATACTGCGTAGCGGCGAGGCCCGCCTCCGCACGCGCGAGTCTCCGGACTATAAAGGAAGTCGTAGCGTCGAGGTTCGCCTCCGCACGCGCCACTCTACGGAGTATAAACAAGATGCACAAACCCGCTCTCCGCGTCCGGCGGCAGGTAACACCAAGCATAAAGTACTACTTGGTCCCATTGTAAAAGCAAAGGGGTTACATGGTCACAAGCGTAAAAACCCGCACATCATCCCCTACCCTACCCGACCAACCACTCGGCCTTGGCGTTGCAGGACGAGCCGCGCTGTCGCTGCGCGCGCGTGAAGGACCCTTCAAGCCATCGAGGAGTCCCCTCCCCATGCAACGCTCTGCTGACGGCGACTCTCGCCGCGCCTTCCCGGCGGCCCAGATCCGTTGGTGGAAGTTACGCGAGCTAGGCCCGATGGAGCGGATGGCGTCCGACATAACCTGCGGTCGGTCGGGAGGGTCCATTGAGGATTCGCTAGCTCATGGGTATGCTCGCACCCACGAGTATGAAGCAGACGAGGCGAAGCACGCACCAACATAGCCGCGATGCTCGCCAAAGGTTCTAGCGCCACAAAGAGCAACGTCGACCCCTCCTCGATCAGGCCCGGCGTCTCCGACAGGCCTCCACTGTGCGTGGTATCCGCACTCGGACGCACAGATCTCGAAGGGCTGGTTCGAGACTCCATGGCCCGCCATGCGATATAGACGCCTTTTCCAAGGCAGGCGGTTCGGCAGCAGACTCCGCCACCGGTGGCGTTCTCCTCTAGGGCGGCGACCTTGCGACGGCGGCGCGCCCTGTCGCGGCGCTCCGAGCCCGTGGCGCAAGTTGTGCGGCGCCGGCGTCCTCCAGCCGCACGAATTTCTTCATCCTTCGCGCGAGAGCGATGTTTGCCAGCGAGGTCGGCTTCGAGCCCTCCGCTCCCGAACGCGGCCTCGTCAAGGGACCGGTGAGGCAAGCATCGCGAAGCAACAAATCAACAGGCCCAGCGATGCCTTACAAGCCGGCGCGCATACTTACCCTCATCTCGAGGCTCGCACCGCGAGCGCTAGGAGGTCCCCGCGCATGACGACAGCACTCTCGGTTGAGGCCGTTGTCGGCACGCTCTGCGGCGGCGGTGAGGTCGCAAAATACCTCCGGCGAGGAGAAAGTCCGAGCGAGCGAGCCCACCCCAACACGCCAGATTTGTCGCGCCACGCCACGCCGCCGAAGATGGACACTGCGGGCATCTCGCACGAGGCTCGACCGACCGGCGATACTCCATTGCCGATCCTTCGCCACGTCACGGAGACGCCGTCTCGCCGATGTCGGCGAGAATGAGCGAGCGGTCGGAGAGAGTCTCGCGGTCGTGAAGAAAGGCTCACACCTACCTCCTGCGCCCTCGTCACGGTAGGAAGTGGCGCGGTCGACCACCCGGGGAGACGGCGCCTCGGCGATCGAGGAGAAGGTCTTTCGGCGCGCGGCCGCCGGAATCTGCGGCAAGGCCCCGCAGCGTATCGACCCCTCGTCGGCGGCGGGATCGCGCGTCGATGCGTTCGCTGTGGGGCACAGCGATTTTTCCGCGGCAGCACCAGCTCGGCCACCGTCGCCCACGGTTCCTCGATAGGGGGCACGCCCTCGTCGGCCGCTGCGGTTGATAGCGCATCGTCCCTCGTGGCTTGCTCGCCAGGAACGACGCCACCCCTCGGGTTGACGGGTCCCAACTCAATGATAGCCGTGAGCCCGAGCACGGGCTCGTGGGCGTCGGCAGAAGGTGCCGGGGATCCGTGGCGGGCACCTCCGGCGAGATGGCGAGCCCACGCCGGTCGCGCGCCCCATCTCAGCTGGGCTAGCCGCCGGAGTGGCTGCCGGAGAACGGGCCCGGCGTCGTGAAGACAGCCCCCCCGTAGGGCTATCACCGTCTGGCGCTGAAGTCCCGCGGAAGTTCTTCGGCACCACACGCCGGCACGGCAATGCCTCTGACCTCGCAGTGCGGTTTATCCGCCCGCTAGCCGCTTTGGCCGCGGCCTCGCGAGCCCGGTGCTCCTTAGCGTGTACGGGCCGAGGAGCGCCGCAACGCGCGCCCGCATCTTCTAGCCGAGCCACTGTGCAGGAGATCACGTCAGTTAGGCGGAAGCCAAACAGATGCGATGGTGCGCTGGGCGACTTACAAGGGGCGGAGGGCGGAAGCAGCCGAGACACGGAGGGATCGAACCCATCCTCGCAGGGGCCATTCTGCACAACATACTTCCCCCGGGAGGAGAGTGGCGCCGCCCCATGCATCGTGAACTCCTCGGCTAGGTCGCGACGCTCATTCGACGGCGACACCGACGAGGCTTTGCGGCTTCCGCGTGTCGTCAATCTCGCGCCGGACTTCGGCGTCTTTTAAACGAGATCGCCCGCCTCGCATCGCATTCGCGCTTCTTCGGTCACGGTGTAATAGAACCACCACGCGTCCCCGGGACGCCATCGCCTCGATGAGGCGCCACGAGGAACAACGTCGCGCGGGGCGCCGAGCACGAAGTCCACACCGCCGGTTGGACACCGCCCGCCAACCTTTCGGGTCGGCGGTGCGCGCGTCGTGCGGCGGTGGCGAATAAGCTCGCGCTGGGCGCCACCTCCGTCCGCACGCCACGTGAAGACAGCTAGGCGGAGTATCGCGTGGGGCGTCGGTTGGGCTAGCTCCAACTTATAGGCCCGCAGACTTCGCCACAAACAACGTGGAGGGCATCCGAAGGCCGGCATCGAAGAACGCGACGAAAACAATTGCCTCCAGGGCCCCGGGCTTCGGCTCCGTCTCGTCCCGCCGGGGTAAGCGAGCCCCATTGCGATCCACGATCTTCTCCTCATCCACGAGTCGTTGCAGCGTCCCTTCCGTCATCCGGCTCTTCCCCAGCACGCGGGAGCAGGAGCCTCCCGAGTGCTCCATCGCGTTCCACCACTTGTTGGCGCGCGAGCTCCCCCGCGGCACCAGTTTGTACTCTTGGGAAGGATGGGTCACCTCGCCCTGGCTAGGCAAGGAACCGCAGCGGGGGTGGTAGGTGGCGTCGTCAGGGCTAGCCATCGCTCTTCGCGACGAGAAGAAGAAGAAGCGAGCAAAGGAGCAATCGGCGTGACAATTAACAGCGCGCAAGCGAAGCGGCAAATCAAAAGCAAAGCGAGAAAGGGTGCCTTCACCTCAACACTAGCGCCTTATAAAGGCCGCTCGCCGCTTTGCGGCTCAAAGACGCAGACGGATCAAATTCCAGCCGATTCGGCTGTCCAAGATTTGGAAAGAAGAACCGCTGGGGCCTAGAGGGCCGCGCCTGGTAGGTGGACAAGCAGCGCACAACACCCATACCTCTTCAACACGCGTCCAACTTCACGGGGGACGAGGCGAACGGCCGCGGTCACGCAACCGCCACATCCCACGGCGCACGATCGTGAGTCGCCACGTGCCCCACTGCGGCATGGCGATCGCACGACGCGACGGCGACTTTTGCCGTGCCAGCGTCGGCGTAATTCCGGCCGCCATTAAAGCGCACTCACGAGGCGCAAGGTCACAACAGCGGCCGAGCGCAACCATACGGCACCAAGCTCCGATTGCGATCGTTGCCGCTCGAAGGGTAGGGGACGGAGCGCGCGCGTCTACCGACTTAGCGCCCGGCCGCGCCGTTCGAAGGGTAGGGGCGGAGCGCGCGTCGCGCCGACAGGCGCCGGCCAGCGCCACCCGCTCGAAGGATAGGGGACGGAGCATGCGCGTCTACCTCGACGGCGCCGGCTTCGCGCGCTGCTCGAAGGGTAGGGGACGAGCGCGCGCCTACGCCGACTTCGGGCGCGGCCGGCGCCACTCGTTCGAAGGTAGGGGCGAGCGCGCGCGCGTCTGCCGACTAGGCGCCGGCCGGCGCCACCCGTTCGAAGGATAGGGGCGGGCGCGCACGTCTACCTCGACTTAGCGCCCGGCCACGCCCGTTCGAAGGGTAGGGGCGGAGCGCGCGCTCGTCGCCGACCAGGCGCCGGCCAGCGCCACCCGCTCGAAGGATAGGGGCGGCGCGCGTCTATCTCGACTTGGGCGCGGCACGTTGCCGTTCGAAGGGTAGGGGACGGAGCGCGCGCGCCGCCGACCAGGCGCGGCCGGCGCCACCCGTTCGAAGGTAGGGGCGGAGCGCGCGCGTCTGCTGACTTCGGCGCCGGCCGGCGCCACTGTTCGCGGGAGGGGCGGGAGCGGCGTCTCACCGACTAGGCGCGGCGCGCCACTCCGAGGGTAGGGGCGCGCGCGCGTCTACCTCGACTTGGGCGCCACGCTGCCGTTCGAAGGGTAGGGGACGGAGCGCGCGCCTATCTCGCCACCGCCACCCGTTCGAAGGATAGGGGACGGAGCGCGCGTCACCTCGACCGCCGCGCCGTTCGAAGGGTAGGGGACGGAGCGCGCGCGCTCGCCGACCAGGCGCCGGCCAGCGCCACCCGCTCAAGGGTAGGGGCGGAGCGCGCGTGTCTACTTCGACTCGGGCGCCAGCTTCGCTGCCACCCGTTCGAGCGGGAGGGGACGGAGCGCGCGCGTCTACTTCGACTTAGGCGCCAACTTCGCTGCCACCCGTTCGAAGGGTAGGGGACGGAGCGCGCGTGTCTATTTTGGCTTGGGCACCGGCCGCGCCACCCGCTCGAAGGTAGGGGACGAGCGCGCGCGTCGCCGACTCGGGCGCGCGCCAGCGCCACTCGTTGAAGGGTAGGGGCGGAGCGCGCGCTCACGCCGACTAGGCGCCGGCCGCGCCACTCGTTCGAAGGGTAGGGGCGAGCGCGCGCGTCGCCGACTAGGCGCGCCCGGCCGCCACCCGCTCGAAGAATAGGGACGGAGCGCGCGCGTCTACCTCGACAGGCGCCGGCCACGCCCGCTCGAAGGGTAGGGGCGGAGCGCGCGTGTCTCGCCGACCAGCGCGCGGCCGCCGCCACCCTTCGAGCGGGAGGGGCGGCGCGCGCGTCTACGCCGACTTAGGCGCCGGCCGCGCCACCCGTTGAAGGGTAGGGACGGCGCGCACGTCTATTTCGGCAGGCGCCGCCCGCCGCGCGCTCGTTCGAAGGGTAGGGGACGGGCGCGCGCGCACTACGACTAGGCGGCGCCTCCGCTAGCACCATACCGGACTTCAAACCCCAACCACAAGCTTGGAGGAATTCACGGGCGCAGGGGCGGAGGGCCAAAGGACTCGGCGACATGGCCGGCCCGTGAAGCCCTTCACCATGAGAGGCTCTGTCGTAGGGGTGGCCCCACCTAAACCAGCAGGCAGCTGGTAGGAGATTATAAGGCCCAGAATAGGCCATGTGTAATGACATAACCGCCCCAGAGAGGATAACCTGATGTAAGGGTATAACTGTAAAAGCACTCCTCATGTGTGTATATATATACGAGCAAGCCATGGGGAGGACCCAGGCCATTACACTTATCTTCATCACTCTCCACTACCACCTCTCTCTCTGTTTGGTCTATAGCCACAACAATGCTATTTGAAAAACCAGCTACTGCAGACCTTAAAAAAAGTTCAAGACTCTTTCGGTACATGACTGTCAGGGACCATCCTATGCGTGAGATTGGGCTGCGCCATGGGCCGTAGCAGCTACAAGCCCGAGTGGAGTCCCAAGCCCAAGGTGGCAGCAGTAGAAAAGGGAGAAGCAACCGGAAGGGTGAAGGCATCCAAGAACAAAATAGGAGTTCGCCTCGACTCTCCTCTCTCCATTGTTGATCTCTCCCCAACTCTAGTTCTCTAATTTCCAATCCCTGCTTTTTCTCAATCAATTATTTCTTCCTAGCCCTTGCTTCTAATTCTGCCTCAATTTGTATCTCTAGATACTTGTATCTAGTGTTGGAATTGGAATATCTCGTGCTGATAGGTGATAATCAAGTGGGATCGTAACAATGTCAAAGAAATGTAATCGGTTCATCCGCACAAACACTACGAGTTGGTGTACTTGGGCCTTTACATGTTGGGAATTGCTACTGTACATACGTACAAAGCAATTCATAAAAATCGAACGAGCTTTCTCATTCTCACTCTCTTCTCATTCTCTCGCAATCTCACTTTTCTCACTCCCTTTCTCTCTCTGGCAGCGATACCCCGACCCCATCCCCAACCACCCCATCTCCGGCGCCAGACGTCGTCGTCGATCTCCTCTTCAGTCATCCTCGAGCGCGGCGCCGCCAGATCCAACCACCGCCTCAACCTCCTCTTCGGCCATCCTCGGGCATGGCACCGCTAGATCCAGCAGCCGCTGTCGACCTCGCCGCTAGATCCGGCCTTCCTCCCTTCCCCGGCAGCTTAGGAGGTCAAGTGCGGGGGAAAAGCTGAGGACCTCGCGCACCAGATTCTGAGTGACGGTGGTTGGATCTCCACGTCCGAGCTCACCGCGGGTCCACGCCGCCCGCCACCGCCGCTTGCCATGGAAGGTAGGTGTTGTTTTTGGTTACAACATTTTTTATTTCTTGATTGCAACATTTTGATTTCATGCGTGCAACATTAATATTCTTATCAATTTTTTTGTTGCATATATTGCCGAGTAATGTTGCATAGATGAATAAAAATATTGTGATCGATCGTACGATGCTAGCGTTCGAATCAGACGTCCAGATGCTAGCAACTCCCTTACATATTTCCATAGGAAAGAAGAGCCACTTTCACGCTTGGCTGCCCCTTCCCGGGAAAGCCTTTGATGAAGAATTGCTGCATGCATAGTGCGAGCACATGTCGCGCAACAGCACGCAATTCGAGCCCTTCTTTCCACTTTGCGATTATGGGCTTGTTTATATTAGTTTTTGCTGACAGTTTTTTTACTACGGTTGATAAATAATAGTAACTAATAAATAATAGTAGCTGATAAAAGTGGTTGATAAATAGTAGTACATTATGTAAAAAAGACAGTGTAATGAAATACACTACAACCTTTGGACCGCCATGCAACTTATAGAATTATGATATAATAAAATACAAAGTACATTACAATATGTAAAAATAAAAAAAACAGTGACCGATAGAAATAACTTATAGTAATTAAGACGTTTGTATTGGCTTCTGTTTCTAAAAACAGAAGCCAAAAATAGAAAATAATATAAATAAACCGTCTTAGCCCCCGGTAGTAGATACTAAAGGTTAGGTCCCCCGGCCCCGCGCACAAAGAACCGAGCAGCCGGAGGGCGCTCGGCGGGGCGTTCCACCGTCCCAAGCAGCTCGACACGGGCACGACACACCGCCGCTTGCGGACAGCGGTTGCAGGCGTTCGACCCCTCCCTGGCGCATCTAACGTCGGTGTAATGGCACGGCCAGTACTGTCTCGGCACGGCTACTGCAGTGTCCGACCTCGCACCCGCAATGGCGCAGGGTGTCATATCATCCTCGCTTGCACCGAAACGCAACGGAGGTTTAGGTACATTCAGGATCCATCTATCTACTATGCCATTTTCAGAAGGTTACACAGAGAAAATGTCAATTAAAAGACGACTTAAGTCATTAAGTCTCGTTCGAAACAGTCAGTTTTTAGTTTTTACAAGCTGATCTTTGAACATAGTAATTTTTCATGGTGATTTCTATATAATCTATCTATAAGAGCCGCTGCAGAAATCGTTTTAAATGGAGTATCTTCTTAACACAAGTGTCTTTCTCTTTCAATCTCTCGTAATCAGACAAAAATCAAAAACCATAGAAAAACCTAAAAGCCGCATCATTTTTTAACATAACCTAAGAGTGCACTACTACAACCACTAGCCTGCCACCACACTACATAGATCAAGATCGAACGCCACTCATACACGGAAGACACTTTCTCGCACATTGAAGATACACAACACTTCCAATTCGTCCACATCTACGCATACTTGGCGGCTCCACGGCACGGGTGCTCGAGCACCAGCAACAAGCGTTCCATATGCGCACACGCACGCCGGCAGCTTAACACATCGGCATGTATTCCGTCTCAAAAAAAAAAGAAAGAAAGAAAGAAAGAAAAACAACATCTGCATGTAGCGTGTTCCACGCCGGCTCTACGTTTCACAAAAACCAATTTACCTGCTAGTCGGCTACACAGCACATATCATATGCTTCAGAAGGCAGGAACAGACCAGATCGGCAAGGCCACCTCCACCCCCAGCGTAGCAACTCACAAGAGGAAAGCATCTCCTGGCAGTGCTCCCCAACGAACTTCTGAAGTTCCTTCGCACAGTATTTTCAAGCTTTGAATCCGAATACAATGTTACAAGCTTTCAAAAAAATAACATAAGTTAGTGCAGCTAAGCAGTAAGCTTGCATACAAATCAAGATGGGAACACTATACTATAGTTCATGTCAGATATAAAACTCATGAGCAACAAGCTGTCTGGAAATTAAACATCCACAGAATAAAAGGGCGCTTACTTCTCAAACACTACATGCAGAAGCAATAAATTGTGGACACTATATGTATACACGACATTAACCCAGAAATACCCGCATCAATGTAATATTGTAATATTCAAAGATAAATCACCCAACCACATTAGCATACCTCCTTGCGATTGTTTGCTTGAACCTTGACGGCAACTGCTAACTCACCCTGTAGAGCATCATGCAATATTTAGGAGAGCAGGAAGAAACTGAGTTGCTGCCCCTAACTGGTATTTTTTCTAGAAATCTCTAGCCAACCTTCCCACAAGAGGTTTTTCTTAACAAGAAATTGAGTTGCTGCCCCTAACTATTCAGATTTTAGACTACTAATCCCAATGCTGAAGATATAAATGTTGTGTCCACTGATTTAAGGAAGAACATTACGTGCAAAAGCAAATTTACATTTCCTGATCAAAATGATCAGCTCTACAAATTCCGTGGAAATAGACATTTAGCCAGATACATCTCTAGTGTTAGTTTATTTAAGTTGATGACTGAGATTCTTATGGCAAACTTCGTGGTCAAATTAAGCTTCATTGTGGGGAAAATAACATGTTAGTTGCAGAAATTTACTGATGTATGTAAACTAAATGTTATATGGGAGTACCTCTGATCCATTACTTGATCAAATATAGCGAACATAGATATTTGTTGCTGCAATAACCTTCACATATTTACAGGTGAATTCCTGCTCATTTGGTTTTTCCCCCTCTACTCAGTCAAGAAATTCATGAATTGACGAGCAAGAATATCCTTTCTTTGTTAATTGTAGAAATCCTTAACATATTTGCAGCCTAAGTTTTGTAAGCCTTTCCATGCTGATGTTCCAAACTTCACTTGTCCTCTGGAGCTGCTACCTTTGCTATTGAATTTGACCACACATGTGGCTATTGCCTATTGATGTGCTTCTCCAACTTATTCAAGGGGCTCTATGCCATCATTTTTTGACAAATACAGTACGCATCACCAATAGTCATCACATGAGCATACACCACCTTCTACACAATGAAACCGAACAGTATCCCTTACAACTATTCTTCTTCTTGTGACAAGTGATATGAGTTTGATAGCAACATGGCAATCATCACATATCCTGAGGTTTTTCATAATATGGATAGTTGCTCCCTTAGGGGTGCGAATAAGGCCAAATGCAAGAGCTATTTTCTCGCTGTGATACATAAGATGTTCTTCCTTTTGTTCATCCTCAATATCATGTAGGACCACTGCAAAGTTTGGAACATATCCGTTCACTTTAATCTGATCTATCAGCTCTTCGAGTTTTTTGGTGATCTGGTTCATCCATGGGTGATTCTTGTCCTCTGATGTGAAAACATGGACCTCACCTCCTACTTGAATCCAACTAACACCAGGTTCTTTCCTAACGCCCCTCTCTCTCATCAACTTCCGGACCTTTATGACACCATCCCATCGGTTTGCTTTTGCATACATGTTAGAAAGCAAGACATAGGTTCCTACATCGTTGGGCTTCAACTGAAGGATCTGTTCAGCTACTCGATGACCCAGACCATAATTTCTATATACCTGGCAAGAACTTAGAAGTGATCTCCATGCAACAACATCTGTGCCAATGCAATTACTCACTATGAATCGTTCTGCCTCATCTAGCCTTCCAGCTCTGCACAGCAAACCGACCATGCAAGTATAATGTTCCCTTCCAGGTTTTACCCCCACTTCCTTCATCATAGTATTCAAGTAGTAGAATCCTTCATCTACAAGACCCAACTGAGCACAAGCTGACAGCACCCCAATGAAAGTCACATAAGATGGGACTTCTTCTGCAAACAACATATCATGGAATGCTTCCATGGCTTCTCTTGCAAGACCATGATGAGCATAGCCTGTTATGATCGAATTCCAAGATATCACGTCATGATATGGCATAGAAAAGAAGACTCTCCATGCATCCTGGATGCTGCCACTCTTTGAGTACATGTTAATGAGAGCATTACCGACAGGCAGAACGACCCAATGCCCAGTTTTCATAGCAGAGGCACCAAAGGCATTGCCATTTCTCAAGGCTGCAAGACCAGCACAACTGTTGAGAGCCACAGCATAAGTGAACTCATTTGGCCGGACTCCTTCCATTTCCATGTCTAAGAACAACTGCAATGCATCTTCAAACAACTCGTTTTGGGTGTAAGCAGTCATAACAGCTGTCCAAGAAACAACATTCTTTTCTGGCAAAACCTGGAACGCAAAATGAGCATCTCGAGCACTGTCACATTTTCCATACATATCAACAAGTGCGCTCCCCACATACACACTGAGCTCAAGTCTCCTCTTCAACGCCTGGGCATGCACCTGACACCCAAGCACCAACTCTTTTGTGCTAGCACAATGCCCCAGTACTGCGACATATGTCACATGATCCCATTGCTCAACTTCTCCGATCATGTTTCTTACAACACTGACTGAACCATCCAGCTGCCCCCGATCAAGAAACCCATTTATCATCGAGTTGAATGCAAATGCATCAAAACCGGACACATTCTGGAACATCTTCATCGCGTCCTCCATGTGTGCACACTGGCAGTACATATGCAGCACCGCGTTGCACACGTAAGGGTGCTCCGCCAACCCAGACTTGACAGCATATCCGTGGCACTGCCTCCCCATGTCATAGCTCCGGACATGGGCGGTCGCGGCCGCGGCGGTCGACAGAACGTACTCGTTCAAACCGAAGTCGGCCGCCCTAAGAAGCGCGAGCGCGTCCTTAGGACGCCCGGAAGAAGCGTAGCCGGACATGAGGAGGTTCCCGGACACGGGGTTCCGGGAGGGCATTGCGTCGAACACCTTACGGGCAAGGCGGAGGCGGCCGCACCTGACATAGAAGGCGATGAGGTGATTGTGCTGGACGACATCTAAGCGAGTGGCTCTTATAAGCTGCGCGTGGAGCGCCTTGCCTTTGGACAACTCGCCGGCAGCAGCCGCTGCGCGAAGCACGGCCACGGCTGCGTGCCGATGGAGAGCGGCGCCGCAGCTGCTAGCCATGGAAACGGCGCAGGGCCTGGACTGGTGAGTTTTTTGTAGATGGTTCGAGATCGAGAGGGCCCACATGAGTTAGGGGGCCCGGCCCATGTATAATATGACGTTTGCGCTAAATGGGCTAGCAGGCGGGCCACCTCTGGACGGCCTCCGTTTCCACCCATGACCATCATCAGACGGCAGATACAGCCCACATCCGCCGGATCGCCGAAGACACGCAGGGTAAACCGGCTCTGATCTGCCAATGCAAACAAGAACAGAAATGTGCCAGAAAAATAATTGCAGTCATCCGCAACTTACATTAGCACAAGAGCTTCCATAAGTCTCGTAAGTGGCATCTGTGCAATACACTTTACGGTAGTCTACTCCAGAAATCTATCCAAAAAGCAAGAGCACAAAATTTTCCTTTCAAACGATGACAAAAAAAATGATATAGGCATTGGAACTATTTCCTCATGCTCCTTTAACATGGTTTATTTTGCCAGTTAATCCTTCCAGCCATCTTTGGTCGATCTCCTAGAAGCGAGACCTTTGGACGATGGGTTGGGCATAGGTTTGGATGGTGTCAACGGTGCCTCCTCATCGTCCCAATCATCTCCCCAGTTGTCATCCCACTGATCAGATTGATCGGCTTCTTTCTTCCCTCCTGTCGAAACTGGTAGCTCCGCCGCATCGAGTTTCTGGTATGCTGGGCCACTGTCTTGCTTACGTGTCCTCCGAATTTTGATGCATACTCCCACCATTCCAAGGAGAACAAATACAGGCAACAGCATGTATGTTGAGGTAAGCTGCATCCGTATCACTCGACCTGTCGCCCTTGTGACTGCCCTGTGAATGTTAATACCACAGGTTTCTTCTGCAACTTTGAGAACTATCGCGGTGTTGTTCGTGGCATCACTGCTAGAAACACTCACCTGTGTCTAATTTAACCATATCAATAGAACAAAGAATCAGTCTACCACTTGAAATCACATAAAACAAAATGCCAAAGATCCAGTTCTACATAAAAGCTGATAAAACCAACAACTGTGTATAAAATATTCTGCCAACCCGTAGAGAGATTGCTAACAAGTATTAAAAAAATAAATAAGCTAGTTCAAGGCCTGTTTGGCAAGTCAAAAGCCGGCTGACTTTTGACTTTTGCTACAGTACCTAATTTTCAAACGGGGTATTTTCTCAAAACGAGGTCTACAAGTTAAACGATCTACACGTTAAAAGCCCAACATCTGTACCAGACAAAATCGCAAGTGAGTATCTGTCTCTCCGTAATCTGTACCGTAAACAGCCAAAATTTAAAAATTTCAGCCAAAAGCCATAAGTCGCAGCCAAAAAGAACAAGCCCTCAGCGGAAGCATGGTTTCAGCGAAGCATGTATATTAACCGAGGTAGGCATACCATACTGTAGCTCATGTGAAACATAGATCTCACAAACCATACACAAATTAAATTGAAGTTTTCAGCCATGGTCATGGGAAAGTGCAATAATCCTCTCATAAGCTTGCTGGAAAAACTTCCAAGGCAAAAAGGAATAAACAAACGGTATTATCTTCTGAAAACTGCATGCAGAAGCAACATACTGTAGACATTATATGTGGAAATATTAAGGGAGAAAAACCATCAATATAATTATCTTCAAAGATAAATTATTCATTTACATTAGCATACCTCATTGTGATCATTTGCTTCAACATGGACTGTATTTTCGGCTAAAGTGACATAATCTGGAGCCGTGATGCTAACATCAAGTGGGGTCATGCCTTTGTTGTCCATCAGAAGCGATAGAGCTAAAGAATCTGGTTTCAACTGTAACAAGTTACTTATGTGCAGAATATGGAAAGAGCTCAAAATAACTAATATGACAATATCCAAATGTGAAATAAAAACTTTAGAGAACATATAATGAAAAACCTTGCAAAATATTGCTATTGAGAAGAAAAGGTAACAGATGTCCTTGCGGCAACATCAATTGCTTAAATTCTTCAGGGACTCCATTTGCTTGTGACACAGCAGTTTTATATTTGATTTGGCCCAAGTTAACGTTAGGGTTTTGTTTTATTTGTGGTCCCCCACTCCCAAGAAACTAGCCAATTGGCATACCAAAAATGGCCAAATCTTGCAGCCATACTAAAATTTTAGCTGCAAACCAACTATGTGTCAAATTTCATCATCATGCCCAGATTTTGGTAGCACCAACTTTGGCAAGGTGAAATCAAAGATACCTTAAATTTGCATAGAGTAAATCGCACGAGCTGTCCTGAAGCTCAAGCTTCATTTTCTAGCCCTGTAGGTGCAAAACTTGCTTGATGATGCCAAATTTCCAAGTACATCCAGCTATCAGTTAAGTGACAACACACAATGATGTAACAGGGATGTAAGTAGCACAATTAAACAAGTTTAGGATTCCTACCATTGCTCAGCCCAACAGTTACATGAATTTCGCCTTTAAATTACTGTCTCTTTGGAAATTCATTTACAATGTCCAAGGATCTTTAATATGAGTTCTGGGATGGATGCAACTAGGGAATGTCAAAACTGACGTTCACATTCAAATGTTCCCACTTCCCAGTTGTAATTTTGGAAGTAGAAATGGCAACTTTCAAATGTCAGATGATGTTTAATAAAAAAAAGTATATTAGTTTAACTGCCATAACGTAATTGCAAACAAACCTTCAAAGAGAAATAAGAAGTTTGATGTAGCAGATTTAGATGCCTGACAGAGACAAGTATACTATAACAAAAGACGCAACTGTGCACTAACAGATAGACATGGAGCAAAGGAGAAATACTAAATGACTGGAAAAATCACCTTCTCCAGAAACTTTCAAGCAGGCAATGAACTTCTTCTTTTCGATGATACATCTATGGGATGGATCACACTCCCTGATAAGAGGATCTTGCAAGAAGTCCGTTACATGTGAGGATTGTGTTGTGCTTTTATATTTGTCCTTTGGCTGCTCATCTCTTCTCATGCTAGTTCCTTCTGTTGAATTATCCTTCTTATTATTCTCAGAAGTATCGCTCTTGGATCCTCCGTCCTCATGTACTTTAAGCTCGCTATTAGGATCTGTTTCATCATGCTGCCCTATTTTCCTGACATCTGGATGTGCTATAGTGCTATCATGATTTGTTGCAGTCAGTAGGATATTCTCACTCTCCTGAATTAGAAAGGAAACAATGTATTACAAAAAAAAATGCATTGCAACATTGGTTAGTCACTGGATCACTGGTGCACTGAGCTTTGACTATCTCAAAATCAAGTTTGCATGACAAGTGCTTCAGCTGTTCAGCATTGATCTTTCACCTTCTTAAGTGCACAAGGGCAAATATGCTGGCCATGAATCAGAATGAACTTAACCAACTTGACTTTAGGAACAAAGCACATATCTCAGTTCAGGTGGCATGAGAATCATAATGATGTGCGTGTGCATGCTGTGCGCACAAGAAAGGCTTGAGAGTGATGCATCTATAGCTAATTTCACTTGAAGCATCAAACATCACTAGCAACAGTTCTCTGCCAGAACTTAACCATCCAAGGTTTGCAACACCCTAAATACAAAAGGGATGGCAACTTGTGTACTCGATTTGTACATGGCATAGATTTGCTTATCCAATGCTAAAATGGCTGAATTCTCATAATTACCATCTTTTAGCTCAATCTGAGTAGCTATATGGCTCCCGAACTATGGGCCTGTTCTTTTCCTCCGAAGCTGGCGGCTTTTGTCTTTTGCTACAGTACCTAACTTTCAAACGGAATATTTTCTCAATACGGGGTCTACAAGTTAAACGATGTACACATTAAAAGCCCAACATCTGTACAATCCAAAATCGCAAGTGAGTATCTCTCTCTCCGTAATATGTGCCGTAAACAGCCAAAATTCAAAAATTTCAGCCAAAAGCCATAAGCCACAGCCGTTGCCAAACAGACCCTATATATGTTTTGAAACAAGCAAAATTATTAGACTACTTCTTTCCGGTCAGGCGGTCAGTTAAGCACGAGCGGTAACTATGCAACCCAGTTGTCTAAATTTGTGCATCAACCTTATTTAATCTAGTACTGATGCAAAATTCTATCGAAGGTAGTATAGTATATAATACAGCTTTCAATCGCTCGCCCTAATTATACAGTTTAAAGCTATCCAAGTCAAATTAAGCAATTAGTCTGTTCAGGATTAGCCCCTAAGTAAGGCAACCGCTGCCAAGCTCATTCTCCAGATCGCACAAACTCAAACTAACACCGCCACAAACCACTCCTACAGCAGCAGAGCTCATGATCCAGGCAGCATTTCACTGTTCCAGCGGCGAATCTCCCAACCCCCCAACTTGCAGAGAGCGAATCGAGCAAATGAACAAGCCGCTGTGCCTAAAGGTTCAAGCAGGGAGAAACCTTATTTGGCGAGATGGCTCACCTTTGCTGCGACGGCTGCAACCAGGAAGGCAACCAGGAGGAGCACACCACCCGACCGCATCACCGCAGCGACTACGTACGGGCGGATCCGTACAAATCTATCCGAACTGGCTCGCGCGTCGCCGGCCGGAGATCTGGAGTCGGGGTGGGGAGGTGCCCCTGTTAGGTGGGAGTTGCGTTTGAAGTGCAACGAAACGAACAACACAAGCCGACAGGTAGTGACGACGAGGAGCCCCTGTTTGACCCGACTGGGACTAGACGGCAGTTCGTGGAGTTTTTTTAATAACTTATTTTTATTAGCAATATACTTATTTTTTATTTTACACTGAGAACCTTCTGTTACTCTACATTAAGCGATTTAGACTAGACACTTAACAGTTGGACGATAAGTGTCTAAATAGCTCAACAATAGGTTGAGCGACTATTACTAGTTGCTTAACCATTGAGCGACTTGGACACTTGTCATCTAATCGTTGTGCCGTTAGCCTCTAGTCGCTCAACCCACACACATAGTACTCCTCGAATATTTCAGAACAAGGTATGCAAATACGCAAAGTATCCAAAATCGTGTACCGGTTGAGTGACTCCATTGAGCGACTTAACCTCTATCGCTTAACTGTTGTGCGATTAACCTAAATCGCTTAATAGTAGAGCTTAATAGTAGAGCGACAAAGAATTATTAGTGTAAAATAAAAAAAATATAAGTATATTATTGTAATTTAGAATAAAAAATAGATTATTTTTAAAAAAATTCATAGTTTGTGCCTGCCAGTTCGAGGGAAGGCTCGAAGCAAAGGGGGAGGGGAACACCGTCATTTGCAGCTAACAACGCGTAGAACGAAGGCGGCCGTAACTGGGAAGGGTTGGATACTTGTCGAGGCAGTGTTAGCGTGTTTCGTATTACATTATAGTGTTAGCGTGTTTCGTATTACGTTATTATTATATATCACCACGTGACCAAAGGACACTTGCAGTTAATGCTAATGGGATTCCTTTTAGATTGCGATCAATTGCGTTTTGTTTATGTTTTTTTATACAATATTGTATGATAGAAACGTCTATATAAAAGGTGTATATGATTTTAGATTCGAGAAACTATTTGAAGAATATGTTTTAAAAGACCTTTTGATTTGGGACGTTTGTCCTTTTGTTTTTCGGAGAAGCTAAAAGCTAAAAGAAAAAACAAAAAACAAAAAATAACAGGGCCGTTTACTTCTTGCTGATTGATTCTTTCAGCTTCACTTTCAGCTTGATAGGCTTGTCTTTTTTAATTGCGCCAATCTGGTCGTTAAGCACTAACAAGTCAAGATCAGAGGCCTGAACGAGTGACTACAACCGAATAATGAACTTTCAAAGCTTCAATTGCTTATGATAACGGTACATATTAGTGGTTTAATTTGTCATAAAAACAGTAATTCCATACCACTATGCTTTTATAATGATTACTAACATGTAATTAGAGAAAATTAACGACCAAGGGTGCATATTAGAAACTACATCGACAAAGGTAAAAAGCAAATCAAGCTGCGCCCTTGCTAGCTCGCGAGGATGTGATTTGCAACCTTCTACTGTGTGGACAGGGATCCTCCTGGTTTTATTTCGATACAACTATTAGACGATGTAATGATAAATTAAGTTAATAAAGATTGCTGCAGTAAAAAAATCTAGGATGTACTACACAATATAGCATGTTGCATTTAGAGCATACAAAGTGTACCATGTATCATCTACATATAAAACTAAAGACAACTTATAAAATAAGTTGTCTTTGAGTCATCTATATAGAATCATACAATTTGTATACAATATCCACAAAAAGGGACTACAAAAGGCATGGGATACCAATGACATAGATACATAAGCAAAAACCTATATATAAGGACCTTATAGACTGTTTGTTGTATGCCAGACAGCTTCATTCTATTATCTTGTTTTTTCTTATTCGCATCATCGAAAATCTTAGATAGCAAAGATTATAATGGCTAATGTGTACTGTACTGTAATCATCCACTCGCGGGCAAGCGATACAACAAGCGAGTTTTTGAGGTGGGGAGCTGCATTTCTGCAGAGATGGGGAGCCCAAATCGAAATGGAACGAGGGCTGTTCCTGGGCTCGGCACGGTTCGGCAGCAGCTGAAGCGGCTCGGATCGCGCCGGGAGCCGCGGCCGAGCTGGGCCAGATATAAGTGTAAAGGGTGGCCCAAAATTGCGCCTTGCGGGCCAGACGCGCGGGGCAGCCGATGAGGAGCGACCGGACGATGCGTTTCCGCGGGCCAAGAGGCCCGAATGGCCTCATCGCTAAGTAGGATCGCGCTGCTCGTATTTGCGGCCCGTGACACCGTGCTTTTGCACTTGCCTGCCTACTGCCGCTTGTTGGCATTGTAAGGCTATGTTCAATGCTCCTGCGTGGAGGGGCGCTTGAGGAGAGACAGTTAGTTACTGTAGCCACATTGGATACGAAAGAAGCATCGCTGCTTGGTTGGAAGGCCAGCACTCCAAGAGAAGTTGTGTTGAACTGTCTAAGAATACAAGGGGAGTAATTGACATGTGTAGAGGTTGAGTTCTATTTTTGAGGTCTGTGTAGAAGTTTGCTTGTTTTTATGGCCTCTGCGTGACCGACAGTCATCCTTACGACTTCGTGGTCGTAGGTGCCGTTACGACTTATGGTAGCAGTCGCCGCTATGACTTAGTGGTCGTAAGTGTCTTTACGACTTGCTCTTCACGACCACGTTGGGTGTCGCTGTGATCGGCAATAGCGTTTACGACTTTGTGGTCGATAGCCGATTTTACGACTTGGTGGTCGATAGCCGATTTTACGACTTGGTGGTTGTAGGCGCTGTTACGACTTGGTGACCGTAGGCGCTGTTACAACTTTGTGGTCATAGGCGCTGCTACGACTTGGTGGTCATAGGCGCAGTTACGACTTAGTGGTCGTAGGTGCTTTTACAACTTACTCTTTTTGACCACGTTGTGTGCCTCTGTGGTCGGCAGTCAATTTCACGACTTTGTGGTCGGTAGTCGATTTTACGACTTTGTGGTCGGCAGTCGCTTTTACAACTTCATGGTTGATAGTCGTAGATCTGACTGGCCGTGGTCGATAGTCATAGGTCTGACTGGTCGTGGTCGATAGTCGTAGATCTGACTAGCCGTGGTTGATAGTCGTAGATCTGACTGGCCGTGGTCGATAGTCATAGGTCTGACTGGTCGTGGTCGATAGTCGTAGATCTGACTAGCCGTGGTCGATAGTCGTAGGTCTGACTGGCCATGGTCGATAGTCATAGATTTGACTGGTCGTGGTTGATAGTCGTAGATCTGACTGGCCATGGTCGATGGTCGTAGATTCTACTGGTCGTGGTCAGTGGTCGTAGACTCTACTAGCTGTGAGCGATGGTCGTAGCGTCTATCTGTGTGATCGTAAGTAGTAGCGACCGGGTGTGGTAAAGTCATAGCCGCTGTGAGAGATGCTCGTAGGGTTTGCTACGTGGTCACAACACCTGTTTCATCGTCATAGCTATATTTGCGATGGTCATAATGACTTGTTGAGTGGTCATAGACTGCTGGTGGGACTTCAAGGTCTATGAGTACCTCATGTCTTGTGCTTCAGAGTACTCGTAGGTTGTTTTAGACCAGTGGTTTGCTGAGATTGTTGTCTTGGATACATTCTGTTTATGCTAATGGATGATCTTTGTGTATTGTGCGGTGCTATGTGATGGTTTGTTTATTTGTGTTGGTTGCAGAACTTCGGAGCTAGGTTATGGTGAGGCGTAGGAGGACTAGGACTAGGTACAAGGAGGTGTTGAGGTCCAAAATGGTTAGGGAGATGTCGAAGATGATCAAGGCTTGTGAGATGGTTCCAAGCTCGGACGATGAGGAACCGGAGCAGGAACTACCGGAGATGGACATGACGGGCAACGGTGAGGTGGACTGGGACTAGGTTCAGAGAGGAGTCGAGGTCCAGACGGTCAAGGATGCCGGGTGCCGTCATACACGAGGAAAAGGACGTGGTATTCCAAGTGACTTGGGTCGTTTGCAAGCGAGGACGGTTCAGTGGGATCCGGACGCGTGAGATGCTTGACGACAAGTCATTTAGGGCCACATAGAAGCTACTTTGAGAAGCGTGCATGAGCAAAACTCGGTGTTAGGTGGGGTTAATGGGTTATCCCCAGTTTGGGCTAATGGTTAGATCCATTAGGTCTAAGGTTCGTTTGTCAGCCTATAAAAGGGGAGTGGAGGCAAGAGTTAGTTTAGGAGAGTGGCAGACCGTGAGTGGGTCTGGTGGTAGGTAGCTCTTCCTCCCTCCATGGTTGTTAAGTTAGTGAGTGCATGGCGGCTCTAGGGTTAGAACCTGGTCCTCCCCAGGGGAGTGGCTGTGAAACCAATTATCAGAGCGATACATCTATCTTTAATCTTCTATTTGAGTATTGTTGTCTATTTGGTGTTGAGTTGGCTTGGATTGTTGCGCCTTTTATCTCACTGTTCTTCTTGTTTCTTTTCTGTTCTTTGGTCGTTTCTTTCCCTATCTGTTATGAGAGAGTGTTCTTATTCAATCTATTCATGATCTGACTTGCTATGTGTTTGTGAATCATACTCGAAGCCATCTTGGCAATTCTATTCCCATGAGCAAGGTTTGATTATCTTTTCATCCTCTCAGTTTCATTTTTGTGCACTCTCAAAGAAATCTCAGAAAGTTCTCAATTTGGTTGCTAAGTTTTCAATTAAAGATTAGAGCAACCTCATGAGACCTTAATCTTGTTGTGTACAACATTTTATGGCCAGTTGATCCTTGAATCAAGAGTTCTATGGAATTTGGATCTGGCGGTCTTGCGCTTTCTACTTTCCTCTGCTCTTTCGTTTTAGTTATGACCGCAGCCAGTTCTACGACCACAGTCGAGTTTCCGACCACATCGCTTTGCTGTTCGACCACGTTCAAGCTTTCGGTCGCTACAAGATCTTTGGGTTTCTTTCAAATATGAAACAGGCGTGATGGTTACCATCTCAGATAGTATCGCTCTGTCTTTGATCACATTTGGTCTTTCAATTGCTTCGTGTGCTTTCGACACGTCGGTTGTTCGACTACCTATTGGCTTACAACCATGTAAGTTTTATGACCACGTTGATCTTTTGGGTTGCAGTCTGGTTTTGACCACGTTGGTTGTTCGACCATCACATTGGCTTACGACCACGTTGGTTATGACCACATTGCCGACTGGTGCTGACTAATTATGACAATGTTGATTGTTTGACCACTAGTTGGCATTTGATTACGTTGTCTACGATTAAGTCAGGTTCTGACTGCACTCATTTACGATCGTGTTGGTTTTGGTCTCGGTGGCTATCGACTGCAGTGACTTCTGTTCGGTAGTTAATTTCTGACCACGTTGAACTTCCAACTGGGCTGATTTCCAACAAACAGTTAGTTTTCGACTACGGTATTGTTTGTGTGGTAGTCGATCACCGATAATGTTGTACTTCCGTTTGGTAGTTGGATTGACAACCATGTGGTAAGTTTCGACCACACTGTCAGATTCTGACCAGCTCAGTTTTCCTTGCTCTGTTTTCTCGGTTTTCCAGTGAGCCTTTCAACCCTTGTCTTCGTACATTAGTAGCTATTGAAGAAAAAGGGCTAAGTGGATACTTGGGAAGATTTTGAAGGCAGCATTCACCCGCTCTATTGTTTGTCCGGTCCTACAATTGGTATCAGAGTCCGGTTAGCTCTTTGCAATAGATTTTAATCGGTCTTTGGAGCCATGGCAACAGACAGATATTCCACCAAGCCTCCTATCTTCGATGGGGTTGACTATCCCTTTTGAAAGAGTAGAATGAAGTCTTACATTCAAGCCCAAGACTATGCGATCTGAAGAAAAGTTAAAACTCGATTTGTTGTTCCTGCCGATGAGCACATCACAACGATGAATACGCTAGATATGGAGGCAAATGCTAAGGTAAGGAACATCATTATCCAATGTCTTAGCAGAAATGAGTTTGATCGCATCTCTCATCTTTCGTCGGCCTATGATGTTTGGGTGACTCTCGATGCATACCATGATGGCACCACCCAAATCAAGACTGTCTGACAGGACCAATACAAGCGAGAGTAAAACAAGTTTGAGATGCTCGCTGGTGAGTCCCTGAATGAGTATTTTGCCAGATTTCACAAGCTTTTGAGCAACCTCTGAGCTGTTGGTCTTACATACCTAGACTCAGACAATGCTTGCCAAATACTTTCTGCTTGGACCTGAGAGTGTGGGAGATGAAAGTGACCACCATCAAGGACATGACTGACCTATCGACTTTGACTCTTGATACGTTGTACTCACGCCTCAAGACTCACGGGATTGACATTGTCTGTCGTAAGTCAGAATCACAGTCCATGGCTTTGGTCACCGATCCCAATTCTGGAGCATCATCTGATGGTGCTTCTGGCTTCTCTTTGGCTACTTTGCGTGAGATGAGTGATGATCAAATTGAGAAGTTCCCAGAGAGTGAGTTAGCCCTTTTAGTTAGCAAATTTTCACATGCATACAAGAGAGTTAGGGAGAGAAAGAGGAGTGGACCAGTGATCTACTTTGAGTGTGATGGCCCCGACCACATTCGAGCAAACTGCCCCAAGCTGGAGGAGAGCAAGAACGACTACGACAGAGTGAGCAAGAACCACTACATCAGCAAGAACCACTACATCAGCAAGAACCGCAACAAGAAGCCCCCAGCTCGTGAACAAGGCAAAGAGAAGAAGTACCACAATCTTGGCAAAGCCAAGAAATTCTTCCACCGTGTCCTCACCACCCTCGACAACCTCGACTTCAGTGACATGAAGGGCTGGAGCGACGACGACGGCGAGGATGATCCACACAAGGACACCAAGGATACATGGATTTTTATACAGGTTTGGGCCTTCTACAGCGAGAATAATAGCCCTACTTCCTATTAATTATTGCTCAAAGAAGTGAGTACAATGGAGGAAAGTAATGCAGAATTACAATGGAGAAAGTAATGCAAAAAGTCTGCTCTACTGCTACTCTCCCTTGGGTCTGCGCCCGATCCTCCCCCTCTTTTCCCTAACGCCCACCTTATATAGCTTGCACAGTGACGGCAGTTTCTTCTCGCCAATAAATGTCTTAACATTTCAAGTGATTACCGCCCGATGGGAGTTACTACAGACTTGATATCTCGCTCATCGTGCGGCAGTTTTTGTCAGGGTGAAGTTAAGTGTACTTATTTCAGAGAATAAATACTTTCGCTAATTGTCTTGCTAGCCCTACGAAGCAATGGGTTATCGTAGACAAGTCCGTCGAAGCTTGATTTAGTCGTAGGGGGATCTACGACCACGAGGTGGTCGCAGGATAATTTACGACTAAGCCAAGGTCGTAAAAGAGCTTACAAGTACAAGGTTATCGTAGAAGAACTTTCGATTAGCGGGTAGTCGTAGAATAACTTACGACTAGCTGGTTGTCGTAGAAAAGCTTAAGACTAGCGGGTTATCTAGAAGAGATTACGACTAAGGAGTAGTTTTAGAAGAGCTTACAATTTCTTTGTGAAATCTTTCCTTTATAAATAAGAGATATACTTGAGAAGTATAATAACACTACTATATTATAATATAGATAAATAATAATTTAAGGATTAGTCATATCCTCGTCAAGTTCATTGATGCGGTTGCTGATGAGCTCAGATCAAGACTGGCGGCCAACTGAAGCTAAGAGAATCCCATTCGGAAGCTTTGATGGTTCGCTGCCACCCATTTGATTCGAGTCATTTTGCTTATGCCGCCATTTTCTTTTGCGGTGCTACCACGATAAACAGAACCATCTCTGCAGCTGTGAGGCAGATTATTGCCAGTGCGAACATGCCGTAGATTGTGGGTTTATGAAACATGGATAGTTGGATGCGCCAAAAAAAGGATTCAGAACTATTGGCTATTCGAGATGGTCTCTGTCTCTGATGGTTGGTTCATCACTGGTACTAGAACACACTTCCGTATCTTTGACGAGCCCTGCGATCAGTCTGGAGGCAGCAGCATCATTCGACGCCCGACGTGACGTGAACAATTCGTACGTTTGTCCAATGCTTGTGTATTCATTCAGTCCTTGGAGAGTAGTGGTTCTTTTCCAAAGTACAAGCAGGTGAGATGGCAGGCTCCACTAAAGCTAGCTACACACCCCCAGCCTTAAGCTTAATAAATATTTAAGGCATTGAGGAAACAAACGAACCAACAAAAGGAACAGCATATTAGAGTAGTAAACCCTAGCTAATTTGCTTCGATGCGACAGCGCATGTGCCGTTCCCTTGTTAAAACATCGGAAACGGCTCGTCATGTCGCTGGAGCTAACGGCCCCTTCGATCTCTTCTTAGTTGAGCAGAGAGACGAATCCATACCATCTCAAGCCCACGGCTTCATGCAGCATTAAGCTGCTAGATAGGAATACCGTTGCCATTTGCATAGTACGCAGTCACCAGGCCGTTCAACGGCTTCTGCATGTGCCCATTTTGGAACGTTTTCAGTTTCGAGTTTCCGTTACTGGGGATGCGTCTGGTTGGTGAACTGACGACGCCACAAGAACGTTGCAGCAGATGGTCTAGTTGTCCAGACGACGCTGCTATTAATCCTGTCAAGCAAGCAGGCATTCTTGTTAGTGCAGACGAAGTATGCATCTTTGCCAGGCGAAATTGGCTTAAACGAAAGAAACAACATATAAGACAAAATGAAGTAGAGTTTTAAGGCTGTTTTACCTAAGAAAAGTGGGGATGGCTTTCCAGGTCTTGACTTGAATTCAGGATGAAATTGTGCGCCAACGAAAAACCTATGAGTTGGCAGCTCAATAATCTGCATCCAGTAAAGCGTTATACATTAGGTAAATGAAAGCAGTTCAGTAAGTTGTTCACAAAAAAGGGTAGGAACCCTACCTCCATGCGTTTCCCGCTTTCATCCCTTCCAACGAAAGAAAGCCCAGCATTCTCAAATTCTGGGACCATGTCAGGATTCACCTGAAAAATGGAAAAATGCTTTTGTCACCAAACTGACTTGAGAATAAAAAGAAGTTACTGAAATCGATAGTTCTATTTGACAAACCTCGTATCTGTGGCGGTGCCTTTCATCTACATAGCTAGCATTGCCATACCTAAGACAGTACGGATTTCAGAACAATTATTTCTATAGCATAAACAGGGAAGAGGCAGTCAATGCAAAATTTATGCAAAGACAAGGATGGAAGATGAGGGTAAGTGATTTCTTACAGCTTTGCAGATTTGCAGCTATTGACCTGGAAAAATGTCCTCCTTGATCCAAGGCGCATTGTTGCCCCCATATGGGTTTTGGAGCCCTGCAGACAATGTTGAAATACAAGGAATCACACGTGAATTTTCAGCAGAAAGAAACTAACTAAATCAATAGCTGGTAAAAAAAATTACCTCTGGCATGAATATAACACATGGTGTTTTTGTAGCTGGATCAAACTCTATGCTATTAGCGCCACACAACTTCATGACAGAACGGGCAAACTCGATCACAGCAATTTGCATTCCCAAGCAAATGCCGAGATATGCAACATTGTTTTCTCGTGCATATTTTGCAGCAAGAATTTTTCCCTCTACACCTCTATCCCCAAAGCCTCCCGGAACTAGTACACCATGTGCACCCTGAGGTGGAAAACTCTTCAAAGTTTTGCATAACGGTATCACTTGAAAACGTATGCTGTGCTTACCTTTAGTAGATCCCATGCTTTTTCATAGGCATCAGGCTTCTGCACAATGCAACCATACCCCATGCATCAGTAAATTCACCAGTATGAAAAGTGGAATCGAAATGGCATCCACAAACAATAAACTGACCTCTTTGGCTGCAGAATCTTCAAGATCACAGGAAGGAACCCAGTCCACCACAAGTTTTCTGTCCAAAGCAACCGATGCATGCAAAAGAGCCTGATAGAAGTAACAAATTATGTAAGGCCCAAAAATTTTGTTCACAAGCATACCAGATTTCTCAAGAAAAAGGGAAAGCTTCCATGAATGATATCACAAAAATCAACAGGCTGAGAAGCATGCTAAGTAGCACTTGAATGGCATTATGGCAGTTTAGTGATGCACGAATGCATGCCAAGCAAGTCAGTAACGTCACCTTTAAAACAGACAGGTAGGAATCCGATAGACCAGTATATTTTCCAACCATGGCAATCCTAACCTGAAAATATTTTTGCACAATAAAATTTAGCACCGAATTATTGGGTAAGGGTGTACATGTATTACTAAAATTAACAACTAAAGGATCAAGAAACGAACTGGAGTTTTCAATTTGTCGAATTTGCTCGCTCTTTCAGTCCATTCAGCCAGCTTAGGTTCACGAGGCACTTTTCCCACACTGCATGTAAGAGAAGCAAGAATACATCTAAGTATTCCTATAAATGAGTTTAATTGATGAGCCGATCGTACTTTAGGCCAAAAGACCTACCACTGAAGGTCCAAAACTTTCAGAATAGCTTCATGGGCCTTTTGGTCCTATAAAATTACCAGTATATATGGTTAGTTAAGCACAATGAAAAATTCGGTATTCATGCATTAGGGCAAAGTTTATGTGCCATACCCTGAGCAACAAGGGGATGTGCCAAATATTTGTAACATCATGGAGATTAACAATATTTGAAATCTGCCAGATAGAATTTAAAGTCAGCACTGTTGTTGCATGATGCAAAACTCAATTTCCAGTACTCTTTCCAAAAAATGGCAACACTAGTTACCGGAACATGGCAAAATTGTGCGAGTTTTGCTTTCACATGTTCTTCCAGGGGCTGTCATAAAGCACAGAGAAAACCATGTATGAAGTTTTCGTCAGCGTTGAAGGGTACTAAATAGGGAGTGGGACTCCAAAGAATGTAAATGAAAGGCAAACGCTGCACGATACCTGAGTACTGCGGCATGCCAAGATATCAGGTATCAGTCCAAGTCCTCTTAGTCCACGCACGCTATGCTGGGTAGGCTTGGTTTTCTAGATAACGATAATTTGCATTATTGAAGGGAAACAATGCCAATGAAAATGCATATTGCTGACAATGATAATATTTTTAGAAGTATTATGGTGCTTCCAACTGAGTAAAATCACCTGTTCACCAACTACATTTAGAACTGGTACCAGACTAACATGAACCAAGCAAAAGTTTCCAGGTCCTGAAACAAAAATTGCAAAGATCACATAAACGAAGCAAGATATGGTAGCATAGTTGAAGAAATAGGAAAAAAATGTTGAGGGAATTCATTGTTTTCTCACCTACGCGGTACGAAAATTGACCTAATGCTTCAATAAAAGGCATTGATTCGATATCACCTGCATCAAGAATGCCACTTTCATTATGTGGCAAAGATATTTTGTCGCCTGCACCGGCAGACTTACACAACTATGGGAACAATTGAGCGAAATAATATATTTTATGATGCTTAAAAATACGTAATGTTATTAACTAGTGATGCAATTTGCTGCAGTAGTTTAGTATGTTGTTTTCACCTATAGTGCCACCAAGTTCTATGACACAAACATCAGCCGGCTCTTCTGTGCCATCAACTGGATTCATTGCTACACGTTCAATCCATTCTTGTATTTCATCTGTAATGTGTGGCACAACCTGATAAAGAGAATTAACTCTACCTCAGTAAAGTCATCGTCAACAATGGTACTTTTCGCATAAGAACTGAAAACAGGGAAACTCCATCCTAATTAGCAATCCGCACCTGAACAGTTTTTCCCAAGTAGTCTCCTCTTCGTTCTTTGTTGATAACAGACTGCGGTTTAAGCATTAGAAGAGACGTTATATACTGTTAAAAGTTAAATGATTTTAAAAACTGTTAAATGATTAAACCAACAAGTAAAATTAATTTCTTTTCATTTAAAAGTACTATGTATAATAACCAGGATATCATTTCCAAGGTGTAGCATATTATCCAGTGGTCCTAAATTCCGACAGTTGCATAATAGCCAACAGGTCCCTTGGCATTTAAACTACATTTCTAGTCCTAGGCTCCCTTTTAGCTATTTTAATTCAAATAATGTAGTTTTGTTTTGTGATGAATTCCCTCTTCACCAATCTGAGGAAGCAGCCAGTGAAACATCCAATGCTACAATGAATGTACCGTATGACAGGTTGAATCTCAATCAGATGTGTCTACCAACCAATAGCTTCAGACAAGAGTAGCAGACTAGCGGCCCAGATGATTGTCCACGTATATAATTGAACTGTAGGAGATCTTAAGATGAAACATAAAGTGACATAAGAAAAGACTCGTGGGTTCCATGGAAAACTTCTGGTAATAAAGCACTCAATCATATTGGTAAAAGAAGTATAACCGAATATTCCCAACATGTACATCTCATGGTGAAGTATAAACCACAATTTTTACTAGATAGAAAGTTATGCTGAAGGTCTTATGTGCACTAAGACAGAGACTTGTTGATTCCAATCACCTGGTAGATCTTTCCCGTGGTTATATTGTTGTCACGAGTCAACTTGATGTCCAGAAACCGTTCATAATTTCCAAGGTCCAAGTCCACCTTTGACAAAAGGAGAGAACGAAATGAAGTTCAGTTTAACCGAAGAAAGAAAACTTGCAGCTATCACGTATAACTCAGTTTTAAGAATGCCAAAACGTAGAAGAGAAGAAAACATTCCTTTTAACAAATGGTCAAGTGTACGAAGTACTGCTAGTGCCAGGCCGGTTCTTTACAATTTATGGTTTATGATTTCTTTGGAACAAATAAATGGGATAAATTTTCTATCGCCGTTTCAAAGTGGCTTACCGGATAGCCTTTTCGAATCAGTTTATCGGTATTCAGTTTATTCGTACAAACGCTCATACTAGAGTCAAAAAATATTGACCGTAGCTATAAGCCTAAGCAGGAATGCACTCCAGACTGCCAGTCCATGATAATTCGAGTAAAGCAAAGAGGGGAACATGTTGTATCGTGTAGGTGCTGACGTGTATTTTGCAGCCTATGGTGCACTCTCTAAACTTTCTTGATAACACAGGTATTGTTAAAAAAAATGATGGCATCAAACACCAAAAATGTACAGTTGGGTGGTGACCGGTGGACCGGAAACTAGAAAGTATCAAGTATGTACAAATCTATGCAGCGAGGCAAGCGAAAGGAGATGGAAGCAGAGCTAGTACCTCACCACCATCGTCCAAAACAAACACTTCGCCGTGCTCGAATGGAGACATGGTTCCTGCATCGGTGTTGAGGTATGGATCTGCACATGAGCAGTGACAAATAAAAAAAAATCAGAAGAGCCATCAATCCTCATCTAATAAAATCACTAAGCTCCTTCGCTAACTCAACAAGCATAGTACCTAAAAAATGAATAAACAAGTAGGGGAGCTGACATACGTGACAAGGCAAGAAAAAAATAGTTTGTTAAGAACGAGACCCAAGAAAGGTGCACAGCACTTGGCCTGGATGAAGAGACAAAACTTTCAGTCAAGACAAATTTTCAGAGCACGAGATGACAAATTTGATCTGTATTACTACCCTATATAAAATACTCGATCTGAGAAGTTCATCTGTTTTAAGGAACCAAGACAGTGACACCGACACAGTATCAGATGCCCACTTCATCAAAGCAACGACGAGTAATCGCAATTCAAAAGAGAATGAAACATGAAATGATTATTTTAACAGAAACCGGGAAGGAACGACTTCGCTAGCCATAAAAAAAGGAAGCTTTCTACACGATGGAGATGGACTACGAACAGAGAAAGGAAAGGGAGCAAAGAAACTGCATATATAAGCCATAAAACATCGCGAGATGTAGGCAAGAAAGCGCCTAAAAGCGCCACATGGCACTGTTGAAATGCGAGAAAAATTAGAGCTTTGCATCCGTCAGGAAGAAAGATCAGAGCTTTATCCATCCAGGAGACCATCACGAACCCAAATCAGGCCTCCATTCCGGTGGAATGCTGCTACCTTTCTTTGAAAAGAACAAGCTTTCTGTGCGTTTTCTCACCCCAAATGAGTCCAATTTGTGATCTCAAGAGAAGAACAGAACCTAGCAAGCTAAGTTTAACCAAAGGAGGAGGAGAAAAAAAAGATACACGTACACGGTAGACTAAACTAAACGGGTTAAAATAAAAGTGTAGGCTCTGTACGGGGAAGCGTGGTGTTCGTGCCCTGTGCGATCACGTGGCCACCATTACGAACGAGAAACGGACGTTATTTTCAATCTTGACCAGAAAAGAGGAGACAGCGGCAAGTGCGGGGAGGAGAAACGGGCGGCGGCGGCGGCGGGGGGCGTTACCAATCTTGATGGAGGTGACACGGAGGCCGCACGCCTTGAGCACCACGCCGATGCTGCTGGCCGTCACGCCCTTGCCGAGGCCGCTCACCACGCCGCCGGTCACCAGCACGTACTTCATGGCCTCCCTTTTTCTCGTAGCAAGCTAGGTCACTGAAGTGGCTCGTGCGGTTGTTGCTTTCTTGCTTTGTGAGGAGGGGGATAAAGAGGAGGAGATGGCTAGCGCCGAAACGGAGAGGTGAGAGGAGATGAGAGGTTTTGGTTGGGATGAGGGGCGGTTGGGAGGGAGGAGAGGGGGTTAAATAGCCTTGGCCCTCGGTGGAGGATGACAAAGTTACTGTTTTTTTTTTTGTCATTCGGACTTTAAAAGTTAAAAAGTCAAAGTTTACATAGATCGGTTTTTAAAACAGATTCTTCAAATGATTTTTCAAACTCAAAATTATGTGTTATCTACGTTATCGATTTCCGCTGTCCTCTATCATATTATAGATGAAAAACCATCAGTCATAGCTAAAAGAACCTTTACAAACCACCTTTCCTCTCTCTTTTCAAGGGATACTCTTGTAAACCCTTTGCATACACACTCTCTCAATTCCCTTTCAAATCTTTCAGATGATAATTTATTCAGAGAACTCTAAGATCCTAGGAAGGACCACATTTGATTTTGCATGTTTTTTAATCTCTATTTACTTTTTTATCCGACCTCACCACTAACCTCAAGTTGAGAGATCAAAGTTAGGTTTGCTTCATAGGCTCGTACAAGTGGTGATTTTGAAATGATAGCAATGCGTCAAATGGGAATAAATAGAAGAATAAGGACTTAAGGAGTAGCAATTTTGGTCATTGAATTGAATTGAATTTAATATTGGAGTTCCTGCTCACTCTTTTTTATGTCCTCAAAAAAAAAAAAGAAAGTTTAACAGACTACGGCGTAACGAATCATTCCTGTGCTCGTAGTATTCTACAGTTAGGTTTTCTAGTACAGAACACATCTTACTGATCTTGGAAGGAAAAAAACAAGATGAGCAAGAGCTAGCTCAGAAAAGGCAGAGCTGGGAGTGCATGACTCATTATTCCTACGGTGAATGTGGTGAGACATTTGAAGCTTTACACTTAGCAACAACATAACCGTTCAGGTAAAGATATGGGAATACCACCATTAGTAGGATCTGGCTACCGTGGTAGCCATTTAGAATCTAAATGGCTACAACCATTAGTAGAATCTGACTACCGTGATTAATTGTTGACACTGGTAAAGATATGGGAATACCACCATCAGTAGGAAGCTTCCATTTGTGACTTTGGGAGACCTAGCAACCTTCTGTAACACAGAATCTGTTCCGTCCACTCCTGCAGGTCTGATGAGCCTCATTTTGGTCGTCGGGCATTAACAAGAAATGCTACATTCCTCTCTATTTACTACCATACGTTATTGATTTCACTAGAGAATTAATCGTACTTTCATCAATTGCAAAGCTTGCATTTTATTCCCTGGTTGACCTGACTGTCTTCGAATCAGGCCATCAAGGTTAGCTAGCACTGGTACTTTTTAATCCTGTTCCCATGGCGAATCCGATTCTGAAAAGGAAAGCATGCACAACCATCTCCAAGCACGTTGAACCGTGTAATACTCTCCCATTTCTGAATTCAGAGAACCGTGTACTGTTCAGAATGCTCAGCTGTCGCGCTGCCCCAGCCTGAATTAACATATGCCGACCAATAGTAACAGCCCCGGGTTTTGCTGTCGATCGAGAGAACGTCGTAATCTTGTGGGGTTTGGGTTATCCGGGCCTGTTTTTTAGCTTCAGTTTATAACTTATAGTTACGGTTTATGGTTTTTAGGCTATTCGTGACACAATTAACTTGTAGACTCTGTTTTAGAAAGGCGTTCAGTTTGAAAATTAGTTAATGTAGAAAAGTTCAAAAGCAGTTTTTAAAAGCTGCAAAAAAAGAGACCCACCTCTTTCTTTGAATTCTTTGATCAAGTCCTTTTTTGTACTTGCTCGATCTATCGATCGATCTGCCAGCCCATTTACAACTCAAATTTGCTTTGATGCTACTCGATCTTCTGACATCCATCCATCAGGTCTCACATCTTTTTCGGAGCTACTCGGTCTTTTTACGTTATGGCCCATTCGGCCATGATCTCCATAAGTGAACTTAGCACACGTAAAACTCTTTTACAGGTAGATTGGGATATGTGGTTATTGGTTCTGTGAGAGTTCAGCAAAAAGGTGAACATTTGAAACTTGGCGCCAAAGGTTCGTACCTACCTGCCAGCATTAGTCAGCTGAGTATGTACCATGAGAGTTACACGAGTTGTAAAGCCATAATGATGTAGGAGTTGAATTAGCCCACTTAGTAAGAGTACCCAAATTGATTTAGGATTCCTGCTGGTTTCTTTGTACAAAGAGCAAGCAACCGTAGGCCTAGCTATTTTTCTTTTTTATAACAACTAGCTACGCAAGCCTAGTGGAGTAATGTTTATGTCTGGTTTGTAAATTTCCTGTGAATTATGTTTTTTTTATAAAATTCTTGCGTTCTAAAGAAGTGTTACTTTGTCGTCTGGGAATTCAGATTCACCAAAGTACTAAGATTGGACCTCCAGTCTAATAAAATGAACGTTATATATCCTTAACAAAGATACTGTTGTTAAACATACAAGAAAAAACTGTTTGTTAATGCCTCTCGTTCGACAACAGTTCAGCTGAACATCAATCCGTCGCCGTTGTCGAACGGTTCACCTGAACATTGATCAGTCACCGTTCAAAATCAATGTGTGCATGTACGTATGCTCCTACTACCACATTTCAATTTGTTGCATAAGTAGTATAAGCATGGACAGCTAATTTTAATGACGCTCTGGTCATCATTACCCCGAGCCCGAATGCAGCTTGTGGCAGAATTGTTAGCTAAACTACGTTATCCCCCTCACACGTCGAGATCATCTGGGTAGTTGTTGGTTTCATCACGCATGTTATCCATAGCTTCACCACCTATCAAATTGACCGTAGGTTTGTCTACCTGTTCATAGTAGTAGGCCATAGTTGGTGTCTAGTGGACGAGCCACAACTTATCCTGCTACACACTTTCATTCTACTTTGCTACTAGTATCTGATGCGACACTGGCTCAGATGATACACAGCTGCATTTAGCCAAGGCAGAATTCCACGTTGCAGAGTTGCATGTTCTGTGTTCTTTACCCTGCATGTGAGAAGGGGTAAGGCAGTGGAAGAGAGAAGGAAAAAATTAACTTAACACCCTATTTGTGATAATCTATCAATGCTGGTCCAATAATGTAGGACGACTGAAGGCAGCACATGTTCAGTCTGTGGACTCTGGACCAAACTATTCATTCCTCTTGCCAGACAAGTGACCAAACTTCTTGCGGAATTCATAATGCGCAGATGTGAAATATTAATCCCTCGATCAACTTGTCTTTTTTTAAAAAAACTCCATCAATGGCCCGATGGACCCCGAATCCTCTGCAATAGATGATAAAATTCATGACGCTATAATGCTATGCATGATTCGTACGTATATAACTATAATATCAACAATTAATCGAGGTAATAGCACAGATTGATCTGAAACACTGAACTTTTTTTTTTACAACACGCCAAATCTTAGGCTAGTTTCGAACGGAGAAAATTGATGATTTGCCATCTTCAAGAATGGGCTTCGCACTTTTGCCACTCTCAACGTTGGCTTCGCAAAAATGCCATGTAGTACATTAATCCCTTGATTAGTATGTCATTTCATCCCTTTAATTCATTTTCTTTTTCTTTTTCTAATTTCAGGGACTGGAAAAGACCCATCTACCCCTGGCTAATTTCTCACATAGATGCATGCAGGGATTTCGATCGAGAGCTGAAGCGTCGCGCTCAGTGATCGTAGAAATGTGTATTTTTTTAATCTCATCCTTTCTTTATCGAAAAACAAGTGCATCTCGTGAACATTTGTCTGCAATCAAATGTGTTGCAGTGGCACCACTATGTTATATGCAATCTTACTAGTGTTGCATGACGAGTGAAATAACGTATGGAATGGAAAAGCTACTATTTTGCAATAACTAAATGGCTCTACTTGGTACGAGAGGACAC
The DNA here is from genome assembly GCA_036346575.1 of Dendrocalamus sinicus. Classification (NCBI taxonomy): domain Eukaryota; kingdom Viridiplantae; phylum Streptophyta; class Magnoliopsida; order Poales; family Poaceae; genus Dendrocalamus; species Dendrocalamus sinicus. The sequence continues at coordinate 32,467,632 of CM070654.1, read as the reverse complement.
AGGACAGAAGAAATTGTACATCCTTTTCTTTTGGATTGCCTCATCTCTCGATCGAAATCCCTCCATGCATCTATGTGAGAAATTAGCCAGGGGTAGAAGAGTCTTTTCCAGTCCCTGAAATTAGAAAAAGAAAAAGGAAATGAATTAAAGGGATGAAATGTCATACTAATCAAGGGATTAATGTACTACATGGCATTTTTGCAAAGCCAACGTTGAGAGTGGCAAAAGTGCGAAGCCCATTCTTGAAGATGGCAAATCATCAATTTTCTCGTTTCGAACGTGGGAATTTTCCTTAATTCTTGAAGAAATTGAACCGTACCAATGAAAGTTTGCAAGCTCCAAACGGGGCATAATTTAGCTTTCTTTGCATGTCCAAAGGCGAATATATACGCATGTGCATTAGGTCCAATGTCCAAACTATTCTACTTTTGTAAGACCGATGCTGGCAATCTTGGGGTGAATGACTCCCGAAAATTTTTCTCCTTCAGGTATTCAAGATCATCACTCAAATGACTATAATAATCACCAAGTTTATATTACACCAACACGACAAAGCAAAACAAAACTTGAAGCAAGAGCCAAGAAAATCAGTAGCCTTCTACACATGGCTGGTTTGACTGCTAGCCAGTCTGACCGTCGACGTGTGATCGATCACACTGGCTGGCCTGTCTGAAAGTTGGTCCAACTGAACCCCTATTCTCAGACCTAAAAATATTTCAGGACAAAAGTTCAAATCTCAAAAATATGCCTAATTCTCATCCAAACACATCCAATTTTACACGAGATTCGTTTAAGGCAATAGAAACCTAAACCAATCAAAAATCAAAAGGTTCTTGAACTCGAGTTCACCAAATTAAAATGAATCGAATCTAGGTCACAAGAACACCAAAAACTTTAAATCTTAAATTACTTCTTACTCGTGAGAATCAAGACATGGGGCCTTCTAGATCTATTCTCACATATCCTTGCAAGTTAATTTAAGCAAGAATTGAGTTAGAACTCACACAAACTCGATATTATAAATCTAGCTTAAGAATAAGTAAAACCAACCAAGAACACAAACACAAACATGATTGAGGCAAAGATTTAATCTATTTCAGTGAATGATGTAGTTTACATACTCATGTATAATTACAAGGTACAACCAATCTTTCCCTCACAACCATGGAATGAGATAAGATAATAGAGCAAAAACTAAACCCTAGGATCCTTGCCTCTACTACCTCCTCCCCTCCTCTCTAAATAACTAGTACAACCCTAATGGGTCCAACTCATTAAGCTTAATGAAAAAACACGTCAACCCCACTAACATGAGTTTCACATACTCACGTACGCTTTTCAAAGTATTTACAAGACTCAACCCACTAACTCTTTAGCGATTGATCCACTTGTCAATTCCAACTCTTTTTGACCTAAATCACTCCTCCTTTGTGCCTCTTCATCCTCGGTTTTGATCAATGCACCAACCGTATATTTGACCAATTGCCACAATACTCTCAACGAAGCTTCTGGGCATCTCTTGACTCCGTTTTCACCTTCATCTCAAAACATTTTCACATACTTTAACACGCAACCCATAGTGTCCAATGACTATCAGTCACGTCTTCACACGTTCAGACTCTCACGAACTGTCTCTACATGCATCAGCCTCGTCACTTGCGCATTACATACACCAACTCACCTCTTCACAATCTCTGTCTTCTCTATGCTTCCCTCTTGAGCCACATAGCATTATTCAGACTTACATGCTTGTTCGGACATCAGCTCTTCAATCTAGTCTCGGTCCATTGCCATCGATTGCTACGTCCTCCAAACCATCTGCACATCCAAAGACTAAGCAATCATATCGAGCGTAAGTTTCATGCGCTTGACTCATATTAGTCAAACACATGCATCACGCAATGTAACACCGACTCTCATAGCTCCCAAGCCATGAACCAACCTCAAACCAACTCAGTCAACTCACCCTGATATCTAGTTGTAACCACCAATCTGACCATTCTTCTCAAGCCAGTCAGGCTGCTCTGGTCAGTGCCAACAACTGACCGATCTAACCAGTCACCTGGTGTGACTGCATTTCCAATACCGGTCACACCTGCCAACTCACCTCAGTTCGATCACCAACCATGGCCGGTCCGACCACAAGCGACCAACATCAAAATCCACTCTTTGAAAAAAAAGCTGTCACCAACTAGAAATTGTTCATTCCACCACAACGATCTGACCGTCTCCTAAAATCCGATCACACCAGACCACCACTCAAACCATCATTCACATACCAGTCCGACTGCTTCCTCCTAACGGTCTAACCAATTTAAATTTAACTCAATCAAAATATCAATTATATATATAGGACACTGAATAATGCACCATGGTATCTGAGCACCAAGCCTCTCTGCCTTTGGATTGCTTTTAGATGCATGCAAATACAATGATATATAATATATCAAGCAAACCAGCTAACATTCATTAATTCAAAAAAGCATTAATTTGGAGAGGAAGACATTGATTTAGCATGCTGAATCAATCATGGATGGAAAGTTTCAATCATGAAGCTTGAGCGCCATGGTGCCCCTGTTATTTACTCTCTCTCTCTCTCTCTCTCTCTCTCTCTCTATATATATATATATATATATATATATATATATATATATATATATATATATATATATATATATATATATATATATATATATATATATATATATATATATAGATGAGTGTTTCATGCACCATGGTGCCTAGGCACCAATATCAATACCCGTTGATTTGCTTCGAGATTCGTAACGTTTGATGTGAGTATCTTCATATACCCATAAAAAAGTATATTTGAGATGTCAAACTCCAAAAAAATTTAAATTCAACTTCAGTTTAATTAGTTTGAACTATTTTTATGGTATATACTCACTGTAGTTGCATTGAACTCAAAAGTAGTTCAAACTAATTTGAACTGAGTTCAAAACTTACTTACCATAAATATATCAAGGGTATAAAACATTTTCATACCCAAACTCAAAAAAATTATCAATCATACACGTGTATCGGATGTTGGTGCCTAGGCACCATGGTGCCTTATGTAATTTTCCTCTATATATATATATATATGTATGTATATATATATATATATATATATTATATATATAGTGCAAATGGACTATTCAGTGTTAACATACAAACACGAACATTAGCAGTTCGATCTATCCTGAACGGCTCAGATCTGAGTGGGTGGGATGTACTACCTCACTTATATATTTTGCACTTAACTCCCTGCCTCCCCTTTAGTGTTTTTCGCCGCGCCCCTCCGCACCGCTCCATCCGCCGCCTCCCCCTTCACCAGCCTTGGCCGCCTCATCCAGCCTCCCCTGTCTCCCTCCCTGGTGCCGCCCCCTCTAGCCTCCCTTGGAGCCACCTCGGCCTTCCCCAGCACCGCCCCTCCTCACTGCTCCCCTCCTCGCTGTGGTCGTGGTCGAAGACGACTATGGTTGTGGCAACCGTGGTCATGGTCGGAGGTAGCCGTGGTCGAAGGCGGTTATGGTCATGGTCGAAGGCGGTTGTGGTCATGGCGGCCATAGTCAAAGGTGGACATAGTCGTGGCGGACATGGTCGAAGGCGGTTGTGGTCATTGTAGTTGTGGTCGAAGGCGGCTGTGGTCGTGGCGGTTATGGTCGCACGCGGCTACAGTCTGCATTAGCAAAAATCAAATCACAAATTGTTTATACTAAAAACATCTCGAAAAAAAATATTAGGTGTAAAAGGTGATATGTGGCAAGTGAGTTGTGTTGTCAATGCAGAAGATGTAATATTATTTGTGAAAAAATTATAGAGGAGATGGAAAGTGCAGGAACACATCTAAACTAATAAACCACCAGTTAAAATTATCCTATATCCACCCAACAATTACCTGCTCCACAGTCATCACCTTAACTAAGTTCACACCATAATATGCACCCATAATTACACCATCCTAAAAACGTCCGCACCAGATTAACTCTCCTCCATTCTCTCTCCTTACTCAACCATATCCGACGGTCATCCTTCAATGGATCTGCAGTACCCCTCCGGCCTCCACCCCGCGCCCCCGCTCGACCTGCGCTGCCCCCTCCCTCCGCCTCCCCCGCGCCTCCCCCTCCTCCCCCGCGCTTCCTCCGCTCCCTCCGCCTCGCCGCCTCCTCCTCCCCGCGCTTCCTCGCTCCTCCGCCTCCCCGCGCCTCCCCTCCTCCCCGCGCCTCCTCCTCCGCCTCCCGCGCCTCCTCCTCCCGCCTCCCCATCCTCCCCACGCCTCCCTCCCCATCCTCCCATCTCGCCTCTCCGCCGCCGCCGCCACCCGCGTGGTCGAGAGCACCGACCCCTCCCCCGATCGCCATGGCCTCCACGGCCTTCGCGCTGCCAAGTTCCTCCCGCCACCCACCTTGACTCCTCCCCGCCTCTCCCGCCGCCCGCCCCACCGAGTGCTGGCCACCCAAAACCCCAACCAAGGCGAGCAAAATCCCGAGCCCCATGGCCCTCCCACCGCCCCAAAACCATCGCCAACTTCCTAATCCGCCCTTCCAAGCGCCTCGCCCAGCAGCTCCACGCCCGCCGCCCCTCTCCTCCTCCGCATCCTCCTCTCGCCGAGCAGCGCCTCGCGCCGACACCAACCTCGCCCTCGCCCGCGCCGCAACCTCCGCTCGCCCGGTCCAAAGGTACTCCACGCCTCGCTCTCCCTAGGGTTCCATTCAGCGCACGCCCGCTCGTCGTCCTCTGTAACCTTAGGGTTTTGGTGCTCGCGGTTTTAGCGTCGGGGCGCTGTGAAGCTGGAGGAGCTGCTCGTCGAGGCCGAGATGCTCCCGGAGCTGCGCAAGCCCTACGCGCTCGAGCTTTGCCGCTTCATCACCCATGAACGCCGCGCGGCAAGGTGCCCGTCTACCCGCCGCCGCGCCTCGCCTTCCACGCGCTTCACACCACCCCGTTCGACCGCGTCAAAGCCGTCATCATCGCCGGTACCACGAAGCTATCGAATCGTGTGAATTTTTTCCTCACCGCCGCTTTATATTGTGATACATCACGCAGAAACGCGTCGACAATTTCTTAGCTTTACCGAGGTAGTTATCATTTCGTGTAAATGTCATGCCTGTCTTTGGTTTTGTGATGGAAATAGCTTATTGATGCACCGTGTGTGCAATGCTTCATAGATAGATGAAAATTGGTAATGGCATAATCGTCTATGATGCTTGTGCTCCGTTTATTCTATAAGCTTGTTCAGTTCAATACTCTCTTTTTTGTTAGATTGCTTTTGCAAGCGTTGGCCCGTTGAGTGATTCTATGGGGGGTACATTGTTTTATGTCATATCATTCATTTATTCATAAAGAAGGTAGCACGAATTTAGTTCCTGAGATAAATAGCAATATGTGTTAATAGGCAGTGGAAATGTGCGAAATTTTACTAATGTAATTTCATTTTGAGGATCTGATTGCTTATTTGAATAAAAGTTGGTCCATTTGGTCTAAATTGGTGCAGAGTTTGTTTTAGTTACAATCAAACCTTGTTCTCTGTTGTGTCTATCAAAGCTGATTACCTAGAGTTACCTAGAGTTACAATCAAATCTGATTGCTTACCTAGAGTTTGTTACAATCAAACCTGTGCACATTCTACTTTTAAAATTTTCTTGTAGATCCTAGATGGCTCTATCAAAGCTTAATATCCGATTCAAACCTTGTTATATAATCAACCCAGAAAAGCATTGTCATTTGATTCGTTCTGCTTTCAACAGGACTTCCTCTCAATGACTTCATAGTATCATACTTTAGCTAGGATAAATAATAACTCTTTACACAGCTGCCATTTCCTAGACGCCACCATTTGGTTTTGGGATATATGAAACCTAGATGCAATTTGAAATTTAGACAGACCACTGGAGGCCTCATCATCCCACTCTTCTTCCTGTAACTTGACGCTGCACCTTAAATTCCTGTCAGGGATCAATCAAAGTGTTCACCATTAGATAGTGATGGGAGTAGTTGGTGCACTTAGTTTGGTGCAGATTTGTTTAAATATTTGCCTTCACGTTCAATTTCGTGTGCAGATTTGTTGAAATTATGGCAACCGTATTCTCTAGGGATGCATGGCGCTGTGTATGGCATATGATTCAGGTGGAGTGACATTACATGCTCATCTGTTAGTTTTTTTAGAGTGGTATGCTAACGCACTGTGTTCTGCAGAATGACTTCCCACAAGTGGGCGTTTGGCGGTACAAGAATTGGCTAATCTTATTACTGGAAACAGCTTCATTTTAGGAAATTGGCTGAGTTTTTAGGATCACGAATTCGTTCATACACATAATTGCACCTCAGTTTCTTACCAACTGCGGTTCTTTTACTAAGAATTTGTGATCTATGTACTTAATTGTCATGGGTCAACTCTCTTCCTTCTTGTGACATTGATTTACAGTGGTAAACTTGTAATTTGGAACATTGCATGTTTGCTAAACTAAATAGAACTTTCACCTTTAAATGAACTATCCACTTCAGTAAAAAAAGATGTGTTTTCAAGATTGTCGACGATTAAGGCTAAAATTTGTCTTTACCATATAAAAGGCAGCCTAGCCCATTTGTCATTATAATGTTGCGCATGAATCTACCTTTGAGCTCGGGAATTGGTACATCACGGGTGATCCACTTTGTTTACAAAACGTTTATAAGTAGAAACTTAAATCATTGTGTACTTATGAGAAAATATTATCCCTTTAAAAATGTAGCACATTATCTATTCTAGGTTTCTACAATTTCATTATATGATTCTATTTGGGCAAAGTCAATCATAGCTAGATGCTAACACGCATGTTGCATATATATATGGCACTATCGCTCCACTGATTCATGTTCCATGTTGGTTTTGTCATTTTTTTGCAGCCATTGCTGAGCTTTTTGATAATGCAATTGATGAGGTAATTAACAAGGCGCACTTAGCTCAAATGCTAAAAGAAATTGAGGTTGAACATAAATGCTATGTATGGTTTGTTTTGTTGCATCTTCTCTGTCAGGTGAACAATGGGGCAACGTTTGTTCGTGTTAATAAATTTACAAATCCACGGGATGGGAGCCCTCATTGTTGATTCAAGGTTGGCGATTCAATAATATAAATAGATGTGAATCTACTCGGTTCATAGAAAATTTTATCTTTATAATGATCTTATGGTGTTTCACATGGACAAGATGATGGAGGAGGAATGGATCCAGAGGCGAGATGTTGCATGAGCTTTGGATTTTCAGATAAGCGGTTTGATGCTTTCATTGGGCAATGTATGACCTTTGTGTTGTTTTCTCTAATTCCTTGTCAAATTGATGTCTTGAACCCTACCATTGGATTTATTGCTGCTTGTTGTATCGGATGGAAATGGTTTCAAAACTAGCACAATGAGGCTTGGAGCAGATGTGATTGTTTTTACACAAAACCAAAAGAACTGGTATTTCTCCTTTGCATTCAATAGTCATTCGAAGTCGGTTCTTCAACATCACATCGAAGAAGCATTTCATGATGTTACCGTAATATTTGTTAACATAAGGAACTCTTTAAGGCAACTAGACCAGAATGTTCTAACAGTAGTGCTCAGGAGTAGAAGTCAAACAAGGTGAAATATTGGATAACAGCTGCCATAACTGCCCATACAACCTTTTGCAATTTTTTGTTCTAATTGTATGTTTTAGAAGAAAAAATGTTGGCATGTATTGATTTTTCATTTTTTGTGTTACCTGGAAGCAAGTATCACTAGAATCTGATGTGATAACTATGCATTTTATATGTTGCTTGCTGCATGTTCCTGGTCAGACAAACTGCTGAATTGTTGCATATACTCAGTTGTTGCGTCATGATCAGACTATCAGTATGACCTTTGTCTCTCTTGCAGGTAGACTATCAGTATGATGTAGCAAAAATATTTGGTTATACAATATATGAGACGTGAATCTTAATAAATCTGATTGTTCGTTTTATTTTTTACAAATTTTATCTTGTTTTATATTTTACCGTAGCGTTAGCACGGGCACACTACTATAATATGCTACATGGACAACACATTTAGGGTTTTTGGTAGTGACTTACAGATTTGTTGGTTCTTGTTTGCCTGTTAATGCATCCATATGGTCCGTGGTACATTGACCACACTTCATTGACTTATCGTAAATGTAAAATAGGAGTGATAATATGATTGAATCTGCTAACCAATAGCAACTAACGAACATTGTTCAAGACTAAGTAATCCAGCATGTATAGACCAAACATACCTAACATGCTGTACTGAACTGGATATATGACATGCAAAAAAAATCAAATCTTAGTATCCGGTTGTGTCAAATTGTTTGATGCAGACTGATTTGGAATAAATGGATGTAGGAACACAAATAATGCAATAAAACCCTTTTTTCTTACGTGAGGAGGCATTAACTGAAACACTGAGCTCATGTAGAACTCACCGAAAGGGAACAAGAATGCCAAGTGAGTAACATGGCCTTTTGACTGTGGACAAGCTGGAACTAGAACGGAGGACAAAGACAAAAGAAATAAAACAGATGCATCGCAGTTTGTCTAACAGGTAACGGTGAGGGGAGGTAGTAGATGACGTTAGGCAATGGGAAACAATCGCAAAGGGTAACGGAAAGTCGGCTCCCGTCTGGGATTTTTACCGGCCAGGTTGCCTCAGAACTTAGGAGAAGAATATTGTTTCTTATTGCTTACCTTTTACATTACTGACCTTTGGCCTATATATATATATATATATATATATATATATATATATATATATATATATATATATATATATATATATATATATATATATATATATATATATATATATATATATATATATATATATATATATATATATATCAACAAACTTTGGCATGCATCTTTGTTTGAATTTATAAGGCTCGAACACACTATTGATCTTTGTGCAATGACATGAAGCACCTTAAAATAATGGGATGCATGTATCAAGTTGTGTCTTGAAAGTTGAAACACAAATGTAGTCTAACCTTTTGGGTCCATTTGGCACAATCTTTGTTTTATTTCTTGTAAATTTAGTGTTAGTTGTACCGAAGAACCTTCAGCTTTATTGTCCATCTGCTATTGTCTCCTTTTTATCTATCTCATTTGGTCCATTTCGAAATGTTTCCTATATAGTGTTCCATGAAATCTTGAGTTGATCTACTCAAACAAAGCAGCTTTGAGATGATATTTTGCAACACTATCTTAAGAGAAAAGACTCAGATAGCTGATGCCATTATTTTGCAATTGTCATATTTGTTGTTCACTTGGAAGAATTTAATTTTCAATCTTGACTTGTTTCCACAGTGATATCATGGCTCTGGCAAAGAATGATGTTTACACTCGCATTGAACTTGAGCAAGTGATCGTGGAGCATGTATGTCCCTCCCTCTTGCTTTTCAATTATACTCATTACCTTTTCTTTGACATGTATACATATACAGATACCTTGTATACATATGCGGAGACCTGCATTATGGTGATGTCTCTGATTTTCTATTTTGATGATCAGTTATATTGTTAGATGTGTGTTAGATAAATAGATAACATTGTAACACACGGCTTTCTGTTATGGTGTTCAGTTCATTGAGTGTGAAAAGGAAGAAAACAAAACATGAAAATTAGCTGGTCAGGCTGATGTCCAATGGCTCATTTAAATATAATTGAGATAATTGCGTGTGAAGTTCTAAAATTAAAATTCTCAACTTTGGATGTGTCTGTTTTCGCGGTCACCCTTTACCTTTTGTCTGAAAGGAATTGCATCATATGAATCATATGAAAGGCTTAAGATTGTATTTGAGAAGGAAACTGTTGCGATTTTAAACATTGGTGATTGCATCTTCCTCAGGTTGGTTTTGCATGTTGTTGGCTGGTTAAATAAAAAAAGGACATGTCAAACCAGAAAGCAGAGCGCACTGCTTTAGGCAAGATAACAAACAACAACACAGGTATGAGCGCTTCCTCGGCTGTGACGGAATTACTTTCGATATTTTAGTTGAACTCGCAGATTGAGTTGTTAAGGCATCCAAAGTGACTGAATTATAGAAAAACAAGACATGGATTTTTTAACATGGTGATCGTGAGCTTGTAACCCCACACCACTCAATGTTAAACATTTACTTGAATACTGACAACATCCTCATGAAGAATTGAGTGCAACACCATTTCTTTCGATGGTTGAGACCTTGGGCTACCTTACCTTAAAAGTTTTTTCCTCTCTTTGACCAAAGAAATCAAACATAGCTCAAGTTGTGCCCAGGGTAATTAGTGCTTCTTCTCTTACTTTATTGCCTCTCTTTGTTTTTTGTGATTATTTAAGAAAACTATAATGTTATTTGTTGTAGATTACATGTGCACCATAGAAGATGTTGAGATTATTGAATACCAAATCAGCACCAAAAAAGAGTTTTGGTGAACATTTATTTGCAGCTGCTTAAGCGTGATGGTGACCCTGAGGTGACATTAAGTTATAAGACAGACACTATTGATCAAAGGGTGGACAAATATTTACAAGCTGACATGGTAAAACTTAAATCTGCCATTTATAATGTATTTGGACTGTTCCTTTATAATGGACTTAAACTATGAAAAAAATATCCTCATTTGGTTGTTTTCATGTGCATCCCTGAAATGCTGCCGTGGCGTTAGCACGGGCACTATACTAGTGCAATATAAATTGAATCTTATTGGTCTCTTTATAGGTTTTGAAATACTTTGGAAAAATGCATCCTTTTATATTTATTTTCCAAAATAAAATTATTGAAGTTGAAAAAAATTAGACAAGTTATTGAAATAATAAGAAACAACAAAGAAACGGGATCCCAAAAACTTTTACACCAGTTAAACTTAAAGAGAAAACAAAAAAAATGATGGCTTGATGAATCGAACACAGACCTAGTGCTTGAGAGCACAGCCCAATGACATGATTAAAACAAAAATGAAAATGATGGCTTGATGAATTTTTTTTTTGTTTTAATCCCTAAGTAGCTTTGCTGATTCTAGTTGCTTGTAGGTCACATGAAATATTTTGGATGTTCACATGAACCATTGTAGGTCCACCTATGAATTGTTAATGTTTTCTTGAAATATTTTGGATGTTCACATGAACCATTAAACTACTAGAATCAGCAAAGCTACTTAGGGTTTTCATTGTTCCTAGTGTAGAAATGTCGGCCAACTTTTCGTCGGGTCTTGCGCGATTGACTCCGGCCTGCGTTCTCACGCTCATGCATTGCTACTAGTAGCACTCCGGTTAATGGTGACGATCGAAAGCGCAAAAGTGTTAAAAAAAAAAGCATCGCGCTATCGGCTTATCCGATAGATGCACCTTTCTGCGTTTAGCAGCCATGAACAACAAAGTGTTAAGAGAAGATTGGTACCAATAATTTCTTACGGTGAAGGTACCACTCATTTAAACTGAAAAATGATAGTTTATAATTGAAATTGTATTGTAATTGGTTGAAATAGTACTGTAGCTAATGATGACTTATTTAGTATAATTAAATTTTAAAAATAAAATAAAATAAAATACTAATCAGCAGAAAAGCTTAAAAAAGCAAAATAAAAATGAAATTTATAAATAATAAAAAATAAGTTAAAAGTTAGAAATCTAAGTCAAAATAGATGAGATGGAAGTATTTCTAGATACCGAGCTCCACGACCAACTCCGATGCGGCAGCTGTCCAGAGACTCGGGAGTGAACTGTGAAGGGGCGAAGATCTCAGTTCGTGTACTTTCCGTCATGTGCTACTCAAAACATAGATGGCCGTGTCCGAGTAATCGACGTCAACTGATTCCTTCTCCAGATTGTTTTCCTTGGAACACGTAAGAACAGTACAGAAACCTCAAGAGTTTGGATGCAAACCGTAACGTCAGTATCATGGCAATCGCTACCAGTAGTCGTGCGTGTGTAGCACTAGGAAAAATTTCGAGACGAATTTTCGAAAAGAGGAAGTGCCTAACACTAGTATACGTTAGTGAGTACAATTATTCTTCTTCTTCGTGTAGAACTTAGTACTGTACAAGTCTAGTTGGAGCCGTGTGGTAGAACTAGAGAGGTGTATCACCAGTGTATTGCTTGAACATGTGGAGCGACGTGGGTAGGACGCAGCATGATGATGATGCACGGGAGGAACGGAGACAACTCTGGCATTTTAGTGCGCGGGCCCCACCCTGCGTCGTAGGAGCCACGGTGGGGCCGTACGAGGTGCCACGTAGGGGAGCGGTGGGAGTGGGCCACCCCGGGTGCGAGAGCAGAGGCAGGTGGGTGTGCGCGGGCCCCCCACGTGGCCCCCTGGCGCCACCGGGCCCCACCACGACCGTTGGTAGTTACAGGGCGCCCAACCGATCGATCCCCCCTCTCTCTAGGATCAGTAGTCTGAGCCAATTGCTATAATTGTGAAGTTGGGTGGATTATTTAAGTCCCGTTTATTGTGGTTTGATTTTCTGATTTTTTTATTTTTAAATTTTGTCTTTTTTATTTTTTGGTTTTTAGCTTTTTGTCGGATTTTTATTCATTTATATTGTTTGTGATGGGTTAATTTATTTTTTCTATTTTTAATTTTTTTTAAATTTAATTATGCCAAATAAGTCATCATTAGTTACAGTATAATTTCAGTCATAAGTTATTTTTTTGGGCCCAACTAATCAAGCTGTTGGTGTGATCTTGTGTTCTATCTTTTTTTTTTCTTGTGCGTGATTGGGTCGATCGGGACCATGCAATGCACGTTGATTCGAATAGACGCATGCAAAACCGAATCTCCATCCATAGATATTCGGATATTCCTCTAGTTTCTTTGCTCCTGATTCCTTCACAAGCGTACCCACATCCCAAGGCTCTTATAACGCTGGCTACATCCCTCGCCCATTTCGGGCACTCCTAAGAGCATATATAATACAAAATGCTTATATATGAATGCTTAAAGAGAGAGAATATAGCCACATCATCAAGCACCTATGTAAAAATTATTTCCTCCAATGCAAGCATCTCTTCCGTGGGTGGTTAGATGCTATATTATCTATTAATAGATATAGTTATACAAATAAGCACCTACTAAGCATCGATGCTTCAAAATAAGCACCTTATCTATCCTATGTGGCAAGAAAAATCAGTTTTTCATTGCTAAGCATCTCTAAGCGCCTGCATTGTACATGCTCTCCTAATAGTCCTGGTAAGTAAAAATCTAACATGAAAGCATATTTAAGGAGAGAGGTGAGAGCAATATTTTATACAAAACATCATATTTTTTAAGGGAGTATCTATACAACACTTGACTATTTTGAGGACAAAATCAGTCAGATTTTGAGCCGTTAGATGGAGATCCAACGCCCTAGATCATTTTTTGAGGGGGGCTTGTATGGGTGGATCCGTTGGATGGAGATCTAACGCCTCAGATTAATCTGACTATTTTTATTCTAAAAAATAGTCGAATGTTGTATAGACATACACTTTTTTTTAAGGATAAGTCAGATGAAAATAGTAAACACCTCGCTAAGCCAAATAGGGTGTCCATCACACACGTTTTGTAGGTCTACTAGATTTTATGCGCTCGTCTGGATCGGCTTCATCTCATGAGCTCTCTCCTACCCCCTCCGCCCCCACTAAAACCCATCATTGGCTAGCTCGGCCGCCTACCGCCGCCGCCAATTTCTTCCTCTTCTGATGCCGTCTTAGTCGATTTCCATCGAATGGCTCCCCGGAAGAAGGGGACAAGGGAAGGAGAGAATGGACCACTGGCACCACCTCAGTTGATTTGTAGGCCGCTGATTTCCCCTGCCTCTGCCTCCACCGTCGCCGATTGCTCAAGCGTAGCCACCTTCGCTGCTTGGTAGGGCGGCCCGTCCATTGGTGGCTCCGTCACAGCTGATTCCTCTCGTGTCAACTTGTATCCGCATCAATGGTAATGTTGTGTTCGATCTCTTGTTCTGCACACATGTATTTTTTCATGCTTGGTTGAAGATGAGTTCGAAGTTTGCTGTTCTACTGAGATTAGAAGTTTGCTGCTATTGTTGCTACAATTTTTTGGGGTCTGACCGAGATTATATTTCGATGTATTTCTAGCGTGATGTGCATATAGAAGTTGGCAGCAAATATTGTGACCAAGTACGTGACGGACGTGATCAAGTCTCCTTGTATGAGCAAGTATTGTGAATTTGTGATCAAGTGATATGACGAAGTTCATTGGAGCATGTATGCAGATACATGTATGATTGTACACGTATAGACTGGACTCTATGTACTACTCCCTTGGATCACAAAAAGAAGTTGTTTTGGGCATCAACGAGTTTCCAAAATAAAACTTTAATCACTCATTTTTATCACAATATATTTATAAAAACTAATAAAACTATAATATAATGAAAATATTTTTTGAATCAAATCAATACATACTATTTTTATTTATCCAACTTAATATTTTAAAAATATTAATAGTGAAAGTTTATAATATTTGACTACATGTAACCTAAAACAACTTATTTTTAGCCGGAGGGGTACTAATGTAGACAAAGTACGAGTTGCATGGGGAGAAAAAAATCATTTGGGCCATGACCGAGAGGAGAGCTGTTCAATCCAGTTTTTTTAATGCTTTTGATTTTTGATTTATTAGTTTTTTTTATTGAAATTATATTATAGCGATTGTTAGCTTTTAAAATCTGAATAATTTAATTAAAAAAGTGTACTGGGAATCGGGGATCCTCCTTGCCGATCCAGCCGAAGTCATGTACATGGGAACATTAGTACCACGCTGTGACTAGACGGAACGGCGCTTTACAGCGGGTCACGGAAGCGTACCGAGTCAGCAGCAGACACGGCGAGGGCAGGTACCTAGCTAGGACGAGCGGACACCAAGTGCTCCGGTCAAATCAAATCAGGTATCTGATCTGATCTGGACGTGACTAAAGGGCGTTCTTGGCTGTGTTTTTCGCCGCGCCGATGGCTTTCGTCAGGAAAGAAATGTAGTTGTTCGAAGATGTGATTGTTAGAGGGAGAATACGGGTAACTGAAAAATTGATTTAAAGATACGTGGATAAGATAAAAACAATAAGAGTGGAATATGAAATGTGTTTGTGACATCTTTTCTTATCATTGGAGTGAGAGAAGTGAAGAAGTCACTTCGAAAAGTCAGGTAGTTATATTAATTTCTAATTTTTCTTAATAGAAACCAATATAAACATCCTCTAAGATCAATTGGCGTCCATCCGCACCAACCCTCGCGTTGTCCTTCGATTGGACATCTTGACGTTGACGGACCATCGCCGCCCCGTCAGAATCTACTGCACCCGTTGCCTATTTCCGTCACACACACTGTTAGCGCGTACGTGCACGAACACACACCCACCACGATGCACTAAGGGTCTATTTTGGTTCTTAGCCAAAACTTATTATACTTCGGTTGTGCTCAGTTGGACTTTTTATTTGGTTTTTGGTTTTTTTACTGTAACTGACTTATTTTGCAAAGTAGTACCTGGTAGTTTTTTTGGCGTAATTAAATTTTTAGAAATTTAAAAATAAAAAATAGGTTATCCCATTATGAACAATGCAAAGGAATACGGTGTCAGAGTTAGTAATCTTGTTTAGTCGTATTCGAGTAGGTTTAGCTGTTTAATATGGGTACAAATTGTGTACGAGTTTGAGTTAGTTTTCAAGACGGTCTCAGAGTTGTAGTTGTCTTCGTGTCTAGTCGTAGAGTCGGGTATAAAAGGAGAGCAATGTAACAAGAGAGAGCAAGATGAAGCGATCAATGTGATCGAATAATAGGAGAGATAAATAAAGAAGAGAAGAAGGAGCGGTTTTGGCTCTGGAAAAATTATTGAGTATCAAGTTCGACGTGTTTGCAGATGTGATCGTAAACAAGTTACGACCAAGGCGATCGAGCGGAGGTGTCCGCAGGAGCTGAAGACGTGGTTGTAAACGAGTTACAACCACAACGATCAGGTCTTCAACGTGGTCGTAAGCTTTACGACCAAGGCAATCAAGTCTACAGCGTGATTGTAATCGAGTTACGACTACGGTGATCGAGTCTACTACGTGGTTGAAGGAGTGTAGCGCAGCGTGAACGTGGTCGTCGTCAGCTAAAGTTACGAGTACGTAGCGTGGTCGGAGTAACACGAAGTGGTCATAGCGTGGTCGGAGCAAACCATATGTGGTTGTAACGACTCTGTGCGTGCTTGTAACGACTGCTGAAGTGGTTGTAATTTGTAAACTGCAACACACGGTAAAAAAAGAAAAGGCAAAAGCCCCAAAAAAGCTAAAAAAAAAAAAAGACAAAATTAAGTAATAGTAAACTAGAATAAGCGGGACTATGCCACACATCAAGTTAGGCAATTTGACCGAGTTAGTGTCCATTTGTTTCATAGCCACACCTAGGGATGAAAACGGAACGGAAATATCCCGTACCGAACCGCATCGTTTTATACATTTGATCCGATCGAATTCGTATTTTGGACAAATTAATTCGGTTCGAAATATGGAATACCAAATTGAACGAGCGTAAAACGGTTTCGGCGTTTTCGACCGTTTTCTACTTTTCTACATTTTATTCGGAATATACCGTATTGTAAATACGGTTAAAACCGTATTTGGCCCACGCAGCCCGATTCGCCCACGCGCGTGGCGCTCCGCCTCTGGGCCTGGTGTTGGTGTCTCAATGTCTCATCCGGTCATCCCCTAAATCCCTAATTCCGCCGCACGCCCGCACCTAGTTCCGCCGCACGCCCGCACCCGCAGCTCAGACGTGGCGCGGTGCGCCGCGCCGGCTCGGCCGAACCCCTCCGCCCGCCCGGCTCGGACCTCCGCCCGCCCGGCTCGCGAACGCCTCGCCGCCACCGGCTCGCGCGCCGCTAGCTCGGACCTCGCGCGCGCCAGCCGCCCGACCGCCACGGCCGGCGCCGTGCCGCCGCTGGCCGCCGACGCCATCGATGGCGCCCCACTGGAGAAGGTGGATCGGTCCGCTCTGCAGCAATGAGGAAGGGCAAGACGAAGAGCAAATCCGTGCGCCACCTTCTAGCGCCGCCGGCAGCATCGGCAGCGGCAGCAACGGCTTCTCCAGCAGCAGGTACTCCTGGAGATTGCTCTGGTTAGAGCCTCGTTTCTTGCTTCTCTGCATAAATCTGCTCCTTGCAATGGAGATTGGATCGAGTTTGATTCTAGTGGGGTTTCTCGATGATGGTCATGAATCATGATACAATAGGATTGGGCCATTGAGGAATATCTATTAAATCATCGCTGGAGGTTACTATGGATGCTCCTGTGAATCTCAGAATCTGTGATATCTTTCAGTCATAGGCACTTCAAACTGCTTGGTTATATTGTTGGACCATCTGGGAAGAAAAGACAGGAATGAAGTAAAGAAGAAGAAAGCTCTAATTCTCCTCAGCTAATTTTCCTTCTTCCCTCACCATTGTTAGTAATGCATTGCTTTAGGAGCTGGGCTGGTGATATAAACATAATTTAGCAGTTTAGTGACACAATCTGCACTATGATGAAACGGTTAGTCCATCTTAAGAGATATGGGTTCACATTGTCAGTAATTTAGCAGTTTAGTGACACATATTTTTCTGATATGGGTTCACAATGGAATCCATATTTGTTTCTTTATTGATATGAATAGCTTGAATGGTCCATGATGAAGCGCTATGTACATAATTGCTTATAGCCTCTATTAGAGATGAACTGAATTGTTGTGAGGATTGAAATATCCATACTTCGCCACTGTTTGGGAACACTTGCTTTGGACCTGATTTGTAGCTATTAGTGCCATCTCTGATTTGTAGCTGTTAAGGCTCAAGTAATGAGTGAATGTAGTTTTCTAGTTTTGCAAGCCTTAGGTGCAGGGAATGAGGCTGCATCTGTAGGCTGTAGCCAGCCCCACATTTGATTATTTTGCCAAGTAAAAAACTACTCCAGTGGCACTGCCAATGTCCTTTTCTGAACCAGATTGTAAATCGTGAAATATGTAATGAAACATGGTTTACCATGACTTATAGGAAGTAATTGTTACTCTGATTTATGCCCAGAAATCATAGGACAGTTCTTGAAATACATATTGCTGTATGTGAAGCTATCTGAAACAAATTTATGGTCGTTTACTAATACCTTTTGTGTCATCTTGGCAGGATCAAGGAGTAAAAGGCCTTCATCTCAAAGTGTTAGCTCTAGTGCAACTTGTGAAAGTCCAGCTACAGCAGCATCAGTGATGGCTTCTTCTGTTGCAAGTCAAGCTCCAAATGTTGACACCAGTGGCAGTGGAGATGGCGCACCGGCAACAACAACCACATCAGCCCAGATTAATATCGAAGATGATGACCAAGAGGATGACGAGGATGAAGAGCAGGCTCACCTTTACGGCAAGAGGTTTAAGAAATGCACATCGATTATGCGGAATTATTTCACCAAGAAATTGGAGATTTTAGAGGTGAATGGAAAGCGGTTTGAGCAATTTGTGGGGATATTGCAATTTCCCAATTGCAAGCAGAGGTCTGAGTGAGGCGTTTGTGGGACAAGCGCATTCAAGAACCATTTGAAGTCAAAGCACGATATTGTGGAGGGACAACAACGACTTAATGTTGGTAATAACCACAGTCTGAAATTGCTCATGTTCACCTTACAAATATGACCAAGAAGCTAGCTTGAAGAAATTGAATTTGGCAATAACCATGCATGAATATCCTTTCAATATAGTTGAGCATGAGTATCTTGTTGATTTCATAAAATCTCTCCGTCCTAGCTTTCCGATAAAGTCCGTGTCACTTTGTTAGGAAAGAAATAATGGACAAATATCTTGAAGAAAAGGAAACTTTGTATGCACACTTGAAAACTTTCCATGCCGCTTTAGTGAAACAATGGATATGTGGACCTCATGCCAAAATAAAGGATACATGTGTGTTACTATTCATTGGATAGATGATAATTGGCGTATGCAAAAGAGAATTATTGGTTTTTCAATGTAAAAGGAAGGCATCTTGGTGCAAAGTTATGCGAGACATTCAACGATGTTATGGTTAAATGGTACATTGAAAATAGACTATTTGCTTTGACTTTGGATAATGCTAGTTCAAATGAAGTGGTCATCAATGATATAATTTCAGATCTGAAAGAGAATGGTAGCAGTTCCCTAGTTTGTGATGGGATGTTTTTCATGTTAGATGTGCTGCCATATTCTCAATTTGGTTGCTAGAGATGGGTTGAAAGTCATTTCAGGAACAATCGCAAGGTCAAATCACTTGTACTAGCTGTGAAAGGGTCTCCATTGCGAGTGGGAAGAGCTTATGAAGTGTGCCACCAAGTGGGTTGGATACAAAGAGGGTATCTCGATGGATGTTTCAACTAGGTGGAATTCTACCTACTTAATGTGAGAGATGCCTTGTACTACAAGGATGCATTTATTAGGCTAAAGTCTTCAAATCGTAAAAGGTATGCCAAGATTTCTCCATCTTCTGCTGAATGGGACAATGCATTGACAATTTATGGTGCTTGAAGAAATTTTATGATCTCATGAAATTCTCTCGGCACTTCATATCCTACGCAAACTTATTTTATAGAGGTTTCGTGATATAAAGCTCTTGCTTGATGATTGGTGCATTAGTGGAGATGGTACAATTAGAGATATGGCAATTGCTATGAATGAGAAAATTGAGAAATATTGGCAGCATTCCAACGTTGCTCTAGCTGTAGCCTGTTTTCTTGATCCTAGGTATAAGAAAAGGCTGCTAGAGTATTATATGAAGAAGTTCTATGGTGATCATTATCAATTTGAACTTGATGAGTTTGTTAGTGTGGTAAAGAAACTGTACAACTTTTATGTTAGTTCTGCTCTGCATCATCAAAGAAAAATAGTCAAGGGCTGCACTGGACCTAGTAACACACTGATATATTAATGGGAAATGTAGACCATGACCTAGAAGAATTCTTATATGATGCAAGTGAACTTGCTATGGTTGAGTCAAATGAGTTGGAGAGGTATATTGCAGAACCACTTCTAAAAATTGTTGGTGAGTTTGATATCTTAGCATGGTGGAAAAACAGAGAGAAGACTATCCTATCCTTTCGCAAATTGTTCGGGATGTAATGGCCATACAGGTATCAACGTAGCATCCGAGTCCGCTTTTAGTGCTGCTGGTCGTGTTGTTGATCCCTATCGTAGTCGTCTTGATCCGAGATGGTACAAGCATTAATTTGCACAAAGGATTGGGTTCTCTGCAGCAAGAAAAGGTGCTCATTTTATCTTTTTTTTCAATTAGACACTTATAATTGCAGCAGAATAATGCATTGATTATTTTCCTTTCTTTCTCATTTTTTGTTCAGATTCTAAAATGGTTGGATCAATTGTGAGTGATCTTGAGGTTGAGGCTTTGGCTAATGTTGTGGCTAAACTGAAAATTGAGGTATGTGCATGTTTATTTAACTTCCATGAATGTTATAACAGTATCTACATGAGATGTTAGCACATTGTTGGCACTGATTAGCAGATGTTTCCAGTGCACATACCTCAACATGGGGCCATTCACTTCAACAAATCGATACTTGCTTGTGAGCCAATGTTATAACTGAAAACTGAACATTGTTGGCAGTATGGCACTGATTATGTAATCCAATCTATTGGTGTGAAGTTGTAAGTATAGAATCTTTATATATTCTGAAATAAAATAATCATTGCTATCTACATGACTGCATGAAATAGTTGTAAGATGTTTCTCTCCACTTCTTTGTTCCAGTTCGATCAAGATGATGCCTATATGTCATATCTTCCACTAGCTCATGTCTTTGTAGAATGTTTGAAATAGTGTCCATTTCTCATGGCACAAAATTTGGATTTTGGCGTGGGGCATGCTTCCTGACATCTAGTGTAAAGAGGACATGCTTATGTATTGTATACAATACAGTACAGATTGTGGTGTGTAAGTGTGTTGTAGTATGTATAGGGGTGAAAAGTGAAATATGCTATTGCTACATCTAATTTTAATTCACTTTGCAAACTTGTAGGAAAAGGACAAGGAGGGGGATGAGGACTCTGAGGAGGACAATGAGGAAGCAAAAGATATGGAAAGCGATCCTGACCTCATGGATGATGCTGATGAACTGTAGATGTTCTGTTAGCTGTTAATTGCTTGTTCTAGACTTGAATTGTATTTGTATTTGTGTCGGCTATTATTATATGCACTTGAACTTAATCATGCACTTAGTAATTGTTATGTACTTGGTCACTTGTTAATTGTTATGCACTTGGTCCTACAGGTCGGTATTCCGTATTGAATTTTCGTATACCGACCGTGTTCGACATAATTCCGCTCGAATTGGTTCGTTTTCGAAATTCTCGATATTCCGTAAGTTCGCGTTCGTTTTCGTGTCGGCTTTACGCTTTCGCTTCGTTTCGTATTCAAATGTAGAAGTAGAAAACGGTTGAGGAGTTTTCCGACCGTTTCCGACCGTTTTCATCCCTAGCCACACCTGTGGCAAGATTCATTTACTATCATCTTGGTCCCACGAGTCAGTGACTCAAAAAATATGGCAATGTTCTCTTTTATTAACCAAAATGTGGCTTTAATTTTCATGACATAAGGTTAGGCGAGTTTGACGAAACTTATGGCAAAGTATGATAATCTTAGTGTATGAAGCAAATATATCCAGCTCTCGGACACGATGCCACTACAACCATAATGGCCGAGAGGGAGGAAGGTGTAGCAGGGCAGGGAAGAGGTAACCGTGTGTATGGAAGTGTGCCTAATCTGGAGCGTGCTAGTACTTAGCCGAGTGAGCGGGAATTTTTTTGAGTCGTGGAATTGACGGCCATGAATTGTGTGGACTGGGTCGAGTGCAGGATGGTTCAGTGCATGCACATGGGAGAGTGGTACATGCAAGGAAACCTTAAGGTGATGATCATTTGGATTTATTTTTATAGCTTATAGCTGAAAAACACTTTAGTTGATTGAAAAAAAACTGTAGCTGACAAGGGCTTATTTAGCATAATTAAATTTAAAAAATTAAAAAAATATAAAAAATATGTTAACTTATTACGTATAATACAAACAAATACGGGAAAAAGAACCGGCAAAAAAGCACAACAAAAAGTCAAAAGTTCAGAAAAAGATGAAATTTATAAATAGTAAAAAATAAGTCGGAAACTAAAAGCTGAAACCAAAACGATCACAACCTAAAATGTATTGGCATAAGAAGTCAACGCATGCATAGGACTTGCATGCATAAGAGAGGAGGTGGTTTCGGATGCATGTGGATGATGTGCAACGAGAAAGGAAGGCAAGCGTGGAAATCAAGCCAGGAAAGGAAGAGATAAATCACACAAATTCTTTTCCATTTTCAGTTAGGATCGGAGATATCCTGATCCGAATTATGTGAGGATTGTTATTAGTTGGTTATTTAGAGTCCGAATTCTTTGCGTTTTCATTTTCTATTTTATGCTTTTGAAGTCTAAATTGTAAAAGGTCCATTGCGTGGAAATATAATAATACCTAGGACTAGTTGAGTCACAGCAGTTTACACGTGTCTGTTTTTTTTGTGAGTTCCTTGCAAAACCCGACACTCATTAAAAAAACCAAGTCGGTGGGTGGGCCTCGTGTGCGTGGAGTTAGTGCGACTTCAAGAGAAAAGCTAAATTATTTTTTAAAGGTAAATTTGGCTATTATTGGAGAAAAAACGTCTCCAATAGACTCTGTAAATGACTCTCCAAATTTAGTAGCTCTCTATCCCTCCACCTTCGCTCTCTATTTTTGGATAGCCTACCTCGCTCACCATCTAGCCTCTTGGCGCGGTCGGTGTTTCCTTCCCGCACGCTGCGCCTCATTCCCACGCGTACGCGACCCACCGCGCGCCCTCTAGTTTAGATAGCCTGTTGGAGTAGTCTTGTTTTTTTGGGTGAGATTTATTTTAGAGAATAGCTAAATCACTAAATTTAGATACTTCTTTTGGCTAATCTTTTGGAGTTGCTCTTAGGGGGTATAAAGCTAAAGGCTGGCCCCTCAGATCATTTTTCTTACGAGAAAAAAAAACTAGAAAACACCTTATGGCGGCCATATCGTGTATTTTGTTTATGTGAATTCTCTCTCTCGAGAGAATTACCTTGGTTGGCATGTTTTAGTTGAGGTGCTAGTTCTTGTGTGTGGGATCTAGCTCTTGTGTGTGGGATTGCAAGATCATTTTCCTCTTGTTTGTGTGTTTGTGCACATGGGCGAAGGAACGACTATATGGGGTTTTAATTCCTAGCTATCAAACCCATTTATCGAGCGTATTATTGCTGTTGGTGCAAGAAAAAGAGGAGAATTGGTGCGTGTATTGTGAAAGATATGATCAAACTCACATACAAATTAGGTTCTCTAATTTGTGCCTATCACTCTCGGTCCAACCCGCAACCAAATCGGTCTTCCCTATGGAAACCATGCACCGTGTATCATGTATGAGGCAACGTCGTTGTTCATATGGATCCAAGATTCTGAGTGGCACAACAAGTTCATTGTAGCGACCCAGATTTGGCAATCCAAAATTTCTGTGTATTATGTGCTAGTCTTTGAATTAGTAGCTAGCTCACATAGTACAATAATGATGAGTACCACATCCATACATGCACTTAAATAAAAATGTATAGTAGTGAATAAGCATAAACAGACTAGATGGCCAAGGTCTTACATCATAGGCTGGAGAGGCCAAATATGAATGAAGTCTTACAGCGAAAAAGTTATACAGCAGTGGAGTCTCTCAGGATATGCGCACAGGCAAGTGACTAGGGTACGTGACCTAGTACTCGACGTTGCCTTCAACCTTCGATAAATGGTGACAATTGTTCACCGGCAGATCATTCCTTGAGTATTGAATTCATGCAGTTGAGCAATAATGAGGTCAAAAGTACTCCACAGGTCCTTATGTTAGAATGCAAGTGTATACACACACACATGCAAGGCTTAACCAAGGGAAGGTTTTATGTGTCTTTTAGCATAAAGCTAGTTTGTCAAATATCATAATATAGTTAGTTTCTAAACCTATAACTTTGCTATGTTTAACCAAAATCCAAATGTCCAGTCCAAATTAAGTTTGTTGTGGGAGGGTCCCCACGCTACCTCAGGTCGACGATAACTTTGGCAAGGTAAGGCATGCCAAAGTGTGCCACAACAACTTCGGTGTGGCGTCACATATTCGAGAACCCACCCTAGATGAGGTTTGCGAACCAACCCTGGACGAGGTCTGTGCCACCTCAAACAAGGTCCGGGAGCCAACCCAAGACGAAGTCCGTAGACCAACCTCGGTGAGGTGTGATACTTTGGGCGTCGGTCGGGTTAAGCGGGAGCTCAAGGGGGTTCAACCCGGGACTAGGGGCTTACCTGATATAATGGATGAAACTACCCTTAGTAGTGAATTAGGATCCCTTGTAAATGGAGAGAGGGAGGCCACTAGTAACACACACCTATATCCAATACATTCATATGCTCGCTTGCGTGCAATTATCGTTGAGTCCCTTGCATCCTCAAAGGTTCGCAAATCCAACTTGGAGTGTTTACAAGTTTACTGTGCTATCTCATATCGATGATAGTTGGCACTTTCCATAGGGATTCGGGTGAGAAGTCATGCCGTCTAAGAAGGGGAAAGCACGAAAGGTCGCTGAAGTAGGAGGTGCAAACCTCCTCCAAGGCCGAAGTGGTAGCACTTCTGGACCACTCTAGGTGACGCTCCTCCAGACCCCGTCTGCGTACTCCATGCCACTCTAGACCCCTTCTGGGTCAAGCTCCTCTAGACCCCATTTAGGGCACGCTCCTCTGGTATCCGTCCATGCACTCTGAGCCACTCCTGAGTACACCATTCTGCAGACTCCGTCCGCTCACTCCACGTCACTTTGGACCCCCTCCGGGTCAAGCTCCACTAGAATCCCTTCATGTCACTCTGCGTTACTCCGAGTGCACTGCTTCGGAACCCTTGCAAACTTCGTCCGCACCAAGCTCCTCCGGACCACCTGCGAATCATGACTCGGACCTTGTTTGGACTCTGTTCATGTCGAGCCCCTCTGGACCCTTCGCGTTGTGCCCTAGACGTTTCCAGACTCTATCCGCACCAAGCACCTTGGGACCCCCTCAAAACTCCGTCCATGCCAAGGTCCTCCGGACCACCTCCGCACCATGCCCCAGACCGTGTCTGGACTCCGTCTGTGCTGAGCGCTCCTGGACCACCTCTGCGCCATACCCTGGACCCCCTTTGGACCACTTTTGCATTGTAACCAAACATTGTCTTGGCTGCACTCGCACATGGGTTCCTTATTCACATATACCATGTCATGAGTAGTAACATGGACTAAACAAATAATAATTTTACCCAACTACATTATGCACATGGGCTCCATATTAGCGAGTACCATGCCATGATTTAGTGGTCTGGGTGAAAATTAAAAATAAAATAAATAATTTTGTCTCATGTACACTCGCACATGGGTTCCATATTGTGAATACCATGCCATGAGTAGTAACACGGACATAATGAAATATACTAATAATAAATTTTCACCCAACTACATTTTTCATATGGGCTCCATATTAGTGATTACCATGTCATGAGTAATAGTCTGGGTAACCCAAAATAAACAAATAAATAATTTTTGTCCCGTTTTTGCTTGCACATGGATTCCATATCCACAAATACCATGTCATGACTAGTAACATGAACATAATAAAACAAAAGAATAATAATTTTTTTATTCGATTATATTCTGCATGAGCTCCATATTAATAAGTATCATGTCATGAATAATAGTCTAGGTAACACAACATAAACAAATAAATAATTTTTGTTCCATTTATGCTTGCACATGGGTCCCATATTCGTGAATACCATGTCATGAGTAGTAACACAGACATAATGGAATAAACTAATAATAAATTTTTATCTGATTATACTCTGCACATGGGCTCCATATTAATGAGCAACATGCCATGAATAATAGTCTGGGTAACACAAAATAAACAAATAAATAATTTTTGTTCCGTTTACACTAGCACATGGTTTCCATATTCATAATATCATGCCATGAGTAGTAATACAGACGTACTGAAATAAAAATAGTATATTCTAGCCAACTGCACATGGGCTCCATGGCAATGAGTACCATACTATGATTTAGTAGTCCTGGTGAAAATAAAATAAAGAAATAAATAAGTTGCATGGCATTTACACTTCGCGCATGGGGTTCATGTTCATGAATATCATGCCATGGGTGATAAAATAGGCGTAACGAAAAAGAAATAAATTATGTGTCTATATAAGTTTTTTCAATACTTCCATGTTGGGATTGGTTACTAGTTCCAATTTGATACAAATTTTTTTTGGAACTTGTGGGAATGTGTTTCTATTTATTGATAGGCTTTTGGTTTACACGGCCAATTGCAGCGAGTGCTTGTCAAAAAATTACGCTATGTCCATAAAACTTATGTCACGCTAGTAGTAACACAAACATTAAAAGCAACATTCGCTTCAGTTACACTACATACAAGCGCTCAATATCTGTGAGCGCCATGTAATGCTAGTAGTAATATAAGGCAGAGTAAAATAAAAAAGCAAAATAATAAACTTTATACAACTATTTTTCTTTATGTATTATCTTTTATAAATAATCAGAGTTTAAATATTTAAACTACAAACTATAGACCATTGTACCAAAAGAATTTACCCTAGATTCTAGCCATGACCGGCCCATGTGGCGACCGAATGCAGCACAACCAACCACCTCGCGATCGCCCATGTCATTCTGCAGTTGGATAAAGCGTAGCTTTCTCGTGCACCCAGTGGCGCGGATCCAGGAAAAAATTTTACAGGGGCTGAAGTACCTTCAGCTCAATTTCAGTCTCTTCTACATTATATATCCATGACTAAAAATTTAAGGAAGCTCCAGGGGGCTCTAAGGGTTCGATAGTGATAGGGGGGCTCGAGCCCCCCGCCCCACCGCTGGATCCGCCGCTGCGTGCACCCGTGGGCGACTCTACTTGGTCCATCTGTCAACCTGTCATGATCGATTCGTATCATCGGCAAGAAGCTAATTAGAAGAATCCACGTCGACAAGTGAACGTTTCGATACGTTTGTTAATATCGGTTCAACTCGTCTATGTCTCTAGCTTTAGGTGATTCCAATGACCATAGCACACGTTTTGGACGCTGTGGAGATCATCACTGACGCGTGATATGACCCAGGTGCTGGGAGCTGCCGATGGATGTCAGCATCAGCTAGCGTGGTCGGTAGCACAGGATCATGTCGTGGGTAGACGATACGCAAGTATATCCCCATGATCTTCATAAAGCGATAAAGAGAAACATAAATTATCGCCGGCAAGATCTCCTTTGAACACGAAAGCAAGCGAGCGGTGGATAAAAAAAAGGGCTCATGGATGCTATCTTAATTATTTTTTTTCAAGTTACGCCCTTTAGCACATAGGTTTCAATTAGAAAACTCTGATCTTATTTTCTTCAAAACAAACTCTGCTCTTATTTGTTCTTGTTATAACATACACGGTAAAATATAAAACATGAAGAATAACTACGAGTACGAGACAAAGATTTAACGTGAAAAATCATTGCAAGAAGAAAACCCGGACGTACAATCGATAAAATTACTATACGGAGAAAGATACAGAACACTCTTAGCATATTAAATATATAGATAACTTGTGTTATGCGCACTATCTATCATGATGCTTACAGCGAGTATAAATAGTTTTGGGATAAGAGTACCATGCGAGAAAAGAACAAAGTCCTAGTCGGCAATAGAAACAGAAACCTACTTGAAAACTGGAACAGTAATCTAGTCAGAGATGGGAATAACACTTCGTTTGGAGACAAAACAGTCTCAGAAGATAATGGTGAAGAGTTGTAGTCCGAAACGCCTCGAGTAACCATGTCTGACTCCAGTTGTCACAAACACTTTTGGACACCACATCTAGTGCAAGACGGTGTAGAGTCCATTACAAACATAAAGATGATGCCAATTATAACTTCCGAGCAGTTCGCATTACCGACCAGTTATTTATCGGAATATATTGCAAAATCTGATCAGATTCTTCAAGTGGTTGGACTTGACCAGATTTGTATCACAAAATACAACATCTCCACCTTGAGCTGAATTCCTTTTGTAGTGAAAAATAAAAAACTTTTCAAATCTCTACTACTTAAAAGAACCACATGGTGGCAGTGCGTTCTCCTTAAATCGCCCAATCCACTCACATACGAAACATAACGCCAACATGTGGGCCTCTAGACTCTGCAATCTTTCCTTCATGATCATTTCCCTCATGCGTCCACCACCGAGAAAAGTGGTGACTTTTCTCCTGTCCTCGTGTTCACCATCCGTCCTTCCATCTCCTCTAACAAAATCTATCGAATCAACCCATCCAAATCCAAGCCCCCCTCGATGCACCTCTCACTACCGGAGTTGTCGTCGGTGGCCATGCTACTCGCCCCAAGCTTCCACTTCCACCCCACTGAGTATTAGCATAAGCAGGACAACAAAAAATCCATTGACTCGAGTTGTCTACAAGAAAACCATAATACATATCAATTGGAGTTTTCTTATCGATGGCACTATTCAGTGATCGATTAATCAGATAACAAGTAGTGAAAGCAGCTTCAACCCAAAAACTCTTTGACAGACTAGATGTGGACAGCATGCAGCACACCTTATCTATAATGGTTTTGTTCATACGCTCAATCACAATGTTTTGCTGAGGTGTGCCCGATACTATGTAATGTCTTACAATTCCTTTTGATTTGTATAAAGCTTCAAATTCTCCTGAACATAATTCTAGGCCATTATCTGTTTAGAGTTTCTCGACATGCTTACCGGTCTATTTCTCGATCATAATTTCTTACTCTTTGATTAACTCGAATATACCAGACTTATGCTTGATGAAGCATCGTCAAACTCTTCGAGAATAGTCGTCAATGATGGTCAACATATAATTGGTGCCTCGAAGGGATGGAATGTGAGACTTACCCTACAAAACAGAGTGAATATAATCCAATATGCCTTTTTAAGAGCAATTTGCAGAACTGAAACTCTCCTTCTTCTATCTATCAAAGATACAGTGTTCATAAAATTTTAACTAGTCGATGCCTTGACCATCGGATAGACTTTTTTTGCACAACTCCTTTAAGCTGGCTTTACTCATATGCCTAAGACGCATATGCCATAGACTTATCCAATCAGCATCAGACAACCTGATCGAGGTAACAACAGCCTTCCCAACTATGGTAGTACCTCACAAATGATATAAGTTGGCAGCCAGTTTCATCACAACAAGAGAGCTTTTACAGATCTTCAGAACTCTACCTCAACCGAAAAACTTGTACCCTTCGGTATCAAGTGTACTCACGGAGATAAGGATCCTCTTCAAATTTGGAATGTGTCTGACCTCTAATAGGGTTTTGATGGTGCCATCAAATATCATGATCTGGATAGAACTGATGCTTGCAATCTTGTATAGAGTATTATCTCCTATTAACACTGATCCACTCAGAATAGCCTCATAAGTAATGAACCAGTCATGGTTTGGACTCATGTGGAAAGTACAGGCTGAATCAAGAATCTATTCATCATTGGTTTTGGAATCACCAGCAAAGACAAGAAGAATCTTCCCTTCAGAACCTTCTTTTGTGATCATAGTTGCCTTAGTTTCATCATCTTATTGATCTTTCTTAGAACTGTTATTCCTCTTCCCCTTATTCTGGAGTTTTCAGCACTTGGAGATATCGTATCCACCGTTCTTGCAATAGCGCCATGACTTCTTGGTCTTTGACTTCGAGCAACCTTTGTATATGCTTGAGCTTCTACATTTGGAATCATTGGTGGGAGATCTCTCGACTGGTCTGCCCCGAACGGACAAACCTTCCGCATATGAACTCGAGCTCTCACTTGAGCCATAATTTTCATCTTTTCATTTGTGTAAGAAGTTTAATCAATCTCCTTTAGAGTAAGAGTATCTCAACTGTAGAGAATTATGCCTCTAGACATAGAGAATGAAATAGGTAGTGAACAAAGTAGAATAAAAACCTAAATCTTCATTATCGTATTTGACCTCTATGGCTTCAAGTCCGGTGAGCACATCTTTAAATGCGTTTAAATGATCTTACACCAATATGCCTTCTGCCAACTCGAGTGAGATGCATCTTGCTGGTCAGATTCTTAGTCATGATGATCTATTTTAACATTAGCTATAACACAGTAGTAGTGGTCTACTTTGTAACTTTCTGGAGTATGATAGAGATGAATTTGAGATAGAACCTTATGATCTCTCCTTTACTTCTCCTAAACGGACCATACAACAACCATCTTGTTGATTTCCAATAGCGCATCATTTAAATCGAGATATGACAAAACAACTCACATCTTAACTTGCTACAGAGAAAAAAATCTTATATCGTGATCTAATAACGGAAGATCATTCTTCATTGACGCCATGTCGAGTATGCCTTAGATTGATCGGACGAAGAATTAAGCTCTGATACCACTTGTTATAAAATGTATGACCAAATATGAAATAATGAAGA
The DNA here is from genome assembly GCA_036346575.1 of Dendrocalamus sinicus. Lineage (NCBI taxonomy): Eukaryota > Viridiplantae > Streptophyta > Magnoliopsida > Poales > Poaceae > Dendrocalamus > Dendrocalamus sinicus. Next base: position 32,437,090 of record CM070654.1, on the reverse strand, counting down.
ATAATCAGGAGCATGAAACAAAGATTTAACATAAAAAATCCTTATGAGAAAAAACCACGGATGCACAATGGGCGAATCACTATACGAGGAGAAGTTTCATAACACTTTTAGTGTATTATATGTGTAGATAACTTGTGTTATGCAAGTTATCTATCATGAGGCTTACTGGGGGTATAAATAGCATTGAGAACAAAAGTCTGAGATGAGGAAGGAACAGAGTCCTAGTAGACAATAGAAACTGTCGATGATCAAGTTGCCAATCTTACGAAAGTGTGAGAAAGGAGGCTGGATTCCTTGGAACAATTCAGCAAGAGAAAAGGGGGTGATCTTTATTGTATGAACTGGTTACAAAAAAGCTTACAAAAGGGATTTAACTGGCCATAATATATAATCTTTCCACCACTCGAAAGATCTTGATTACCTTGACTTGTTCTCTGAATTCTTGTTCGGAATGTCCCTATCATTCTCTGTCTTCTTTCGTCAACATTTAAATACCGTTGAAGGGGTGCCAGTTATCCATTTGAGGAGACGTCTTGTGGAATCAACGCGTCCGATCAAAGGGGTGGTTGCTGTTAGAGGGAGATATCTGATGATGACCGATCTTCGGTTGTTGTTAGTGGAAAATAATCATGAAAACAACTACATGGTTGTCGTTATCAGAGATATATGGTAGAAACATCGTGCTGTTTGGGATGGGCAAAATACATGTTTTATCCATCGCACAATAGGAATTCTCTGGAAGTGGGCTCTCGTACCAGTTCACGAACTCTGAGTAGTCTCCTAGTCGGGTGAAGTGTATAGTTGTCCTCTGACCAGAGATACTCAGGGAACATCTTCGGAAAGCTTTCGACCAGATGGATCTTGGGGCCTTAATTAAGTGTTAAAACTGTATTTAATGGATATTTTAATTCTTGTTAAAAACAGAGACATACTTAAAAACTAAAATAGTAACCTATTCGAAGACAGAAACAATACCCGGCTCAGAGATGAAGCAGAGTCTCAAAAGATAGCGATGAAGAGTTGTAATCAGAAGCGTCTTGAGTAGCCATGTCTGACTCCAGTAGGCTCAAACCTCTTTGGACACCACGTCTGATGCAAGTTGGTGCAGAGTTTATTATGAACATGAAAATGACCCCAATTATAACTTCTGATCAATTTACATTACCGACCGGTTATTGGTTAGAATATATTGTTAAACGAAATCTGATTGGATTCCTCTAGTGATTTGATCTAATTAGATTCGGATCACGAAATACAACAGTTTTGCTTGTGGAAATACCAATTAAGTAAGGATGTCATTATGTCTTATTTATTGGTCGACCGGGGAGTACCAACTAACTGTACCAACTCCATCACGCATGTTGAATAAACATATAAGGTGGGTGCATGGTGGAGCCGAATGCAAACTATATAGTAGTACTACAAGTAAATATAGTGCCATTGTCAATTATACACTGATTAGTACAAGTGACGACCTGCTTACCGTCAAAACATGTGTCGCTTGATGCTTGCTTCCATGCACGACTCTAACCCAAAATACCCATTTTTTTTCCAGAACTGGCCAGCCGTTGCGAAGCCGAACCTACGACCGATCACGCTCGACGCCCGGCCGGGCGTGGTAAAACCGTAGCAGCAGCTGTAGCTGCTCGTTGTTTTGGCATCCGAGAGAGAGAAGGCGTGGGGCGAGACCAGGGGCGGAATCAGGTTTGGTCCAAGCCTCGAGCTAGGCCAATTAGATTTGTGCTAACTTGGACTTTTATTCCTAGACTTTCGTACCTAAATCATTAATTCTTTATATACTTTGATTTTTAGATCTTGTGTTATAGCTCACCTAGTTTGAGATCTGATTCTATCACTAGGCGAGACATATGTGCTGCGTGTCCACTTGGAGTTGCAGCTATCCTCAGACTGAGAGGTGGGAGCACGCCTGCTCCCACGGCGAAAGGTGGAGGGGTAGCCATTGCATGCACTGAAAGATGAACGTACGTAAGTCCATTGGACCGACCTGTCACTTGGCATTAGAAGTTTGGTCTGCAGGATGATGGTGAGATAGGTACACGCGGAGCCGGCTGATACGCGCCGTGTACGTACGGGGAACGGGCGCCGGTCGATGTGGGTTGGCATGCCTGCCTCGTCCGGTGGCCGTGGCTGGTTTGCCCACATATTGGCGTACCGTCGTGCGGATCGTTGGGAGTGGAAGTCCGAGGTCGTCGCGCGGAACCGGCCGGCCGGTTTGGCCGGCGGAATGTGGTGATGGCAACCGCGGTTGGTAACGGTTGAGTGCGGTTGGCTTGTACAATAGTGAAGCTTTGGTCGAACCTGTTTGGATCCCTTGACTAATTTTTAGTCATCTAAAGTTTAGGTCTAGTTCATCCAAACATGTGAACTAATACCTGGACTAATTTTTAGTTCATCCCCAACTAGCTATTAGTTCATTAGTTGGCAAATGTGGACTAATTGTGGACTAAAAGGTGGTACCAAACAGCAAAAGACGAAAATATCCCCGCTACCCTTTCTCTACTACTCCACATGCAACACACTAACAAATATAGGGGTATAAATGTCTTTGCCCATGAAAGTCACCACCTTTTAGTCCATGTATCCAAACAGCACTTGACTAATTTTTAGTCATCTAAAGTTTAGTCACCTAATTTTTAGTCCACCAACTAGTGAATTAATAATTAGTTCTAGGCGATCCAAACAGGCCCTTAGTCCCTCTCATTCTTCCGAGGAGACTACGGAGGGTGATTGGCATGCCAACATTTGGGAGCGCATCTAGGCATATATGTAATTGACGAAAACTTCCACCGTGGTTAGGGATGGCAATTATGCTCATTTACCTGTATACCCGTAGGTAAATACCCTAATGAAGTCGGATATGTGATATTTTCTTTACTCACGGGTATGAAAATGGGGGGAACACTCTACCCGTCGTGTAAACAGGCACGGGTATGAGTAAGCTCCACCCGTTTACCCACAATATAGATTGACAAGTGGCGCAGCCATAACAATATCTCTAATTGCTATTGATTGTTATAAACTTTTGCATATCTCTAATTGCTATTAATTGTTATAAACTTTTTATAGCTATTATATTTTCTAGCAACAGTTACTGCTTATATGTACCTGTCATTAGTTCAACTCTCAGATGGTAACTCGGTTCGCGGGTATAACCACGGGCGACGGGTATGGGCGAGGTTCTTCACCCGTCGTCCTTCGCGGGTATACCTGTGGGCGTAAATCGGGGTCACGCCACCGCGCCCGATTGCCATCCCTAACCGTGGCCCTATTAATATTGGTTGTGATAGTTTTTTATTAAAAATAAATAGTAGTTGTTAAAAGAAGTAGCTTTTAGAGGGATGGGACGAGTGGTGGGAAAAAATAAGGGAGAGATGCGTACGCGAGATGAGTGGGGTATATGATGCGTCGTGACCCTCTATCCTATCTCCGGAGCGAGAGAAGTGGAGAAGCCGTTTCAGGAAGCCGGGTGTTCATATTAGCAAAAGTTATTACAAACATGCTCTGTATTACCATGTGTGTATGTTTTGGATCAAGTTTGAAGCGCAGGACTTTGAAGTTTTGGATCAAGTTTGGAGCGCAGGACTTTGAAATGGCCGAGTTCTTTTTAGCTTATGACTTATGGTTTCCTTCAAATAAACAAACGAAATGGCTTCTTCACCGCCGTTTTGAAGCGGCTTATCGGGACAACTTTTTTAACATAGCTTATTGGTATTTGGTTCATTCACACAAACTCTTACACTAGGGTCAAAAACTATAAACCATAAAATACAACCGAAAAACCCACTCATAGTAAACTCTTAGAAATTATTATATAATTCTCATGTTCCGAACATGAGAATTATATAATTCTTAGAAAGTAGCAATATCTTAGATTCAGATCATTCCAATGGTTAGAATATTTTTTACGTGTCATTAAACTGTTTCGCTATAATATTAGTTGTTATGATAGTGCTTATATATTTTTACCATGATGTAGTTTAATTACAAGATATTTCTATCTATCATAAATTGGTCTCCCTTGTTTCATTTCTGGTCCGCCATTTGCATGGACAGGCCAGGGTGCCCCTGCTGCACGGCAGCAGCCAATCACAGTGGAGTGGCAGGAAATACCGTCAGTCCAACACCAACCTCGGCCTGGGGAGTGGGGATGGATATTGACTGAGTTCTTTGGTCTTATATTTTTGTTGTTTGTGGCTTGTATTTTTACTATAGTTGTTAGTTTTTAGATGATATGTTTTTTAAGATGGATCTATAAGTTGATTGTAATAGATATTATACCGACTCCAGCTATATCGATCAAAATCATATATAACTGTATTTCTCATAAACAGTCAGAATTCAAAAGCAATTAACGAAAAGCTATAAACTACAACATAAAATAACTCACCCAAAGTAGCAGGGTCCCACACAACTGCCCGACGTGGCCCGCCCGACGGCCCAAGCGAAGCCCCTCCGACTGCTGCTCCTGAAGCCGTCGGAGCCTGCAGTTACTATGCTGTTTCTGGCGGAGACCGCGGCGCCAAACCCACGGATTCGCTGACGCTCGCCTTGCCGTCCTCTCGGTCTCGGCCGGGAGGCGGACGACGACACGACATGCGCGCCGTCCAACTGCTCTTATCCTTCCTCACATGGGTCCGCCTGACAGAGTCAGTGTCTCCTCCCATCGGCCCCGTGAGTGCCGCACCGCGCTGTGCGTGCGCTTGTCCCCTCGCCCGCTCCCCTGGGCCCGCCTTCCTCGTCGTCGTCGATATGAGTGATGAACGTGATGTTGCCCGGCCCGCGCGCCCTGGCTGATTTGCAGCAGGCAGGCATCAATTCATGGGGGCATGTGGTGCAACCCTGCACAGCCTCTCTCTCTCTCTCTACTGTAATGCTGTACATACGGATTGGCTGCTTGCCAGGCCCCATGAATGTATAGGTGTTGTTAACTTTATTCTAAGAGAAAACGTATATATCATAGATAAACTGAGAGAACACAAAGGAATTTTTGAATTTCTCTTTTTTTACTTGCTTTTTTTTCTTGCTTTTCTTACAAAACTGGCTACAAGCCTTCTCAATATATATGCTAATAATCTCCTACTAGTATATGTATTCGGACTTCAAGTTGATCATAACTTCAACTTGAGTTACATACGAAGATAGATTCTATTACGTTTTGAACTCTAAGTTAAAATTATTTCTAACAGATGTAATTTTGTTTTACCTGACCCCTGCCTGTACAGTACATTACATGCATGGTCGGAGTTCTCTTGTCGCCCATGCATGGCCCATTCCTCGTTACTGTCTGTGAAAATAGTGGGTGATACTAGTTGCCGGCGTCTCGAGAGTACTGACTAGTATTACTCACTACTCATAGCATAGTCACACGCAGCAAGGAGATCAAAGTTGATTGAACGTCACTTGAGGGGAGAATTGGGGCCGTCAACCTAATTCTATGCTCCTATGATTACAGACACTCCATGTATGGCGTTATACGAATGGCTCACACGGGATATACAGGACGATATATGTAATGTTCGGGCGAACTCTTGCAACAAACGGAAGCTGATGATATTGACCCTGTTTTTTTTTCAATTTCTGACTTATGGTTTATGATACATTAACTAGCTTTCAAACAGAGTGTCTTGAATAGGTCTATAAGTCAATTGCAGTAGACACTATACCGACTTTAGCTATATCGATCAAAATCACATATAAATATCTCTCTTCGTACTCTAGCTTATGAATAGTTATAATTAAAAAAATAAATTATAAGTCACAAGTTAAAAGAACAATCCAGTCCTGATGAATTGGTTCTCCATCCTTCCTTGGGACAATTGTCACCTTTTTCGTTAAGATGATGGTTAAAAGAACAATCCTGTCCTGATGAATTGGCTACTCTACTATCTCTTTCCAGCACCGGTATAAATATATAAAAAGGTGAGTTGTTTGGTTTGAACGTAAAAGAAGACCTTCTCCAAGTAGGGACGGACACAACAAGAGGTTAACATGGCCTGGAACCTCCGCTACCCTAGCCAAGCTGTAGGTAACCACCCTAGCCTCCCCATCCATGCTTGGGACACCGGACACCATGGCAGCAAGTTTCGGTGAACCTGTCGGTTGAAGACGACCGTGGAAGTGATTTGGGCCGAAATTTTCTTGTGTCGACCTTGCTAGATTTCTTACTTGTTTTCATGTTACTGTGATAGGCTAACTGGCCAAACCTACTACCCATCAAGCCACTAAACCCATTACCCATCTACCACCACTTGATTGCATCGAATCCTAGCAAACCCTAGTGTGACGGCTAGCGTGCGACGGCACCAGGGCGACAAGCAGGAAGTGCAGTAGCGACGGAGGCACAGAGCAGCTTGCGTGCAGCATGGCCGTGGCATGAAGGCAAGCATCACTGGCAGGCAAGCGGGCGGCAGGCCGTGGTAGGCCGGCAGGTCGATAGTGGCGCAACACCAAAAATCAGGTTAGCAGCAGCGAGTGATCTCATACTATTAGCTTTCTAACACTAGCTCTTTAAATTTTCGTTGTGAGTCCGTCACCGGTGATTGGCCAATTGTCGGCGACACCTTCTCGACGCCATGGACTCCGTGTTGAAAGCATAGTCTCAACTGACGTCAAACCGAGCGCGTCACCGGTGACTGTACCAGTGCAGAAAGAACAAGTGAGAAACGTAGCACTCGAGCTTTCGCTTCACCAATGACGGCCGAGAGGCCTATTCCTCCCACGGTAGACGTCAAGAGAAACATCGGCCCATGCACAAGACCCAAACTTATGGACTTTCAACCCGTTCGTTCTATCCGAAAGCCCAGCCCTACGTTTCCCTCGCCCCATTCTGCAGTCCTCACTACGACGGTAAAACCTCCTGAAGCTTCCTTTGCGGCGGCAGCGCCGCACCGGCGGTGACCCAAGGAGGCGGAGATGGTCGGCGTCAGCAACAGCCACCAGGCAGCACCAATTTACGAATATAAGTACTTAATGCCTGTTTGAAATGCATATATATCGTTGGAATCTGGAATTTGGGCCTTCAAAGTGTTTGCTTGTGCTCCGTGAGCTTGCTGATGCGGTGATCCCTGATCTCTACAGTTCTAGGTCCTGATAGTCAGTACGAATCCTATGAAATTCGTTTGGAATTTCTCTATTCCAAACGAGGCCCTAGAAGTGCGTTCGCGTGCCTGTGCGTGTGTACTTGCCCCCCACCCCCGGGCGTCTCCCGCACAGTCGGCACAGGTTGATGGTATTGAAGATGGGGTATTTTCCATTGTCTTGTAGTACTTTTTGATCTTTTATGTTTTGGTAATTCATTATCTTAGGGATGCAGGTTTACTGAATTTCTGACCAGGCAGGAAAGAAAGAGATGGTACTTAATGGGGAACCTGGATCATCGGTAATATGTACTTCCCTGTGGAAAATTTCAATCAGAATAGAACATTCCATCACCATCTGCCTTACTCCACTTATAAGTTATATTGCTTCACATATTCTGGCTATGCTTTGTTATATTTATATTATTTCTTCTAGAAGGAAGTGCTATATCAAATTGTCTCGTAACTCTGTTTGCCTGTTTCAAAAAAATTCTGCTATTTATGCTAGTAGTAGACACAGCAGGTCAGCAGGTGGGTGAAAATGTTATAATGTTCTTTGTTTAGAATACGGGTTATAGTTCTGAACCACTAGCAAGTGGACTTAATTACCTGCTGAGCCACTCAATAGTGAGTGGTTCTTGGCATACAGTAATATTTGCTAGGGCTAATAACATGTTATCCAACCTCTATTTTCTTTAGCAAAGTGCGACATATGCGTCTTTGAGTTTCTAAGTTGAACCTTTTGGGTCTGTAATATGTTGATAGCTGTAGTTGGACTAGCCTTTGAATGGCCCTGTAATCAAAACAATTGACAAACCAAACACAAATCCTAGTTTCTGTACACGGTTTTCTGAAATCAATCTTGCTCTTCATCACCAATTTGTCATCTCCAGAGGTTTATTTGTTGGTAGATTAGGCATGCCTGAGCAGTGCCTCACTTGGCCATTTACTTCCCGTTTGCCTTTCAGCTTTGGTGTAATATCCTTAGTGTATGTGGTAGATTTGTTGCTTCTTGTTACGTACGGTTTTCTGCCATTTTGGGTGGCCATGCTGATCCTCATGCAAATTTTATTTGGATAAACATAATGATTCTCACTGGAACATTTTATTTCTTGACAGTTTGAGGGCATGTAGGATGGATTGGCACGCGAATACCACCTAGTCAAACATATTATTCCTTGGCAGTGTGATGGCAGAACCGTTGTTACTGAGAAAAGACCCCAGCATCCTGTTCTGTGCAAGCAGGATGCTTCCTATACTCTGTTATTATGGATGTTCGTAGGCTCTTTAAGGACTTGTTTGTTTCGGATTCTAGGCAAGCTAGCTACTTCTAGTAGCCAAAAGCTCTCCTAAACAGTCTAGCTTTTGGATCAGCTACTGAGAATCTGAAAATCTGGGAAGGCACAATTGTACTAGGACCGAGTAGCTGCAATAGCCGAGCTTCTCACAGATTCTGCGGGCTAATACCACTTAAAGTTGATATTATTTACCTGCAAATACCACTAGATAAAACTCACCCCGCCCCCGCGCCTCCCGGATCCCCGCGCCCGTCGCCTCTCCTACCCCTCCTCCCCCACGCCTCCCTCCCCCCCTCCCCACCGCCGCCCACCCCGGCGCCCCCTCCCCAGATCCCCCCTCGCAAAACCGGTCTATTATTCTGCAAACCTCCTGTCGTATGTCCTAGTTCAGTCGTGTGTTTTTCTAGAGAACACGCAAGTTCACTCGTGTGTTGCATGGATCTTCTAACCGTATTGGCCGTTTTGACACTACCCTGCATGGTAAATTCAGAGATACTTTGCAAAACTCTCGTTGCTCCTTTTTAACTTTGGGAGGGAGAGCAAGTAGTTGAGAACTAGCCTATCGTCGATGAGTTCGGCTCAGTAGGCATAGACCAACGAGTCGGGCCGTGTCAGCCCAACACGGCCACCCTGCCGTACCATGTGCATGACTCGTCTCCGATGAGGCCCAAGCATCGCCTAAAGCATAACGGGCCGATGTCGTGCTGTGCTAGCCCCAGGCCAGCCTTACGTGCCTGTAGGCAGCGGTGACGATGTTGGCGGCGTTCACTATCTTTATTCCTTTCGTGTTGTGGTTGTACGCTTGCGTCTCTGATGCCACCGCCGTCTAGCCTCATTCAGCCACGGCCACTGTGGCTCCTCGCTCAGCCACCTCCATCATATCCCTACCGCTGTGGTCAGGTAACAATGTCATTCCTGCCCATCGTGAAGGTGAGAACGGGCAGCACGGGTTGGCACGAAACTTGTGCGAGCTAGCTAGAGCCCCCCAGGTGGGCATTAGGGCCATAGAGCATACTCTCCCACTGCTCGATCTGGAGCTTGAACTCCTGTAAATTTCGGATGCGAGAATGTGGAGTAGTAGGTGCTGCACTGTAAGTGGGGAGGTGGCTATATCGGAGTCGGATCCAGACGGCCCGAACCCAAATATGGCACAATGAGGTGGTGGATAGGTGGTAGAGGGCATCAGACATGGTAGTTCTTCTACTGACATGTTGGTACTGTGGACAAAATCCATGTTGGATCATTCTTTCGAACGTGCCTCTATCTTGCTCAAGTATGCTTTGTAATGCCGGTTCAAGTGCCCCATCCCTCCACCTGTATGAACAGTTAATTGAGCTTTGCAATAATTACAAACTGTAATCTCTACCATTTGGCCAGCTCGGATTTTCTAGCTTTAGGTCATGCACTTTCAGTAAGGCGCTCTTTGTCCAACGGTGCGATTGCTGGACCTGAACCCACCAATGTTGTCATCTGTGGATAGGAGAGAGAAGTTTGGTGTTCCCATTCACTCTGGACTACCCTAATACTCCTCGTAGCCCTCTATACCACCCATATGACAATCATCCATGCCATGGTATCCCATGCTTGGTGAGAGCTGACAAGCATCAATGGGAGTCAGAGTTGGAGGATGCCTAGGGGAGCAGCGATGGGAGCTTTACACTAAGTCGCATTGTTGCCTTCGTACTGGGACTCCTCTATAGCATACCACTACTAAGCTTAGACGCTCCTTGGTAGCATACTAAACTTTCTTATGTACAGACTACTGAGCAGGCTCCACATGCGTGGTATTTACGTCTCAGTACCAAGCTTTATGAGCTAGGATTTGTCACTTCAAAAGCCAATACTTCTCTATTCATATACAGCCACAAGGAAGTGATAATATACTTGCTCATCTATGTTGATGACCTTGTGATTGCCAATTCATCTCCAGAAGCAACCGATCGGTTACTTCAGTCACTCCAGTGTGAATTTGCTATTAAGGATTTGGGTCCTTGGAGCTACTTCATGGGTATTGAAGCAGTGCCAAAAAGTGATGAGATTGTTCTAAGTCAACGCAAATACATTAGAGAAATCCTTGGTTGTGTTAATATGATGATGAGCAAGCCAATGATGCCTCCTATGGCGACATCGGAAAAACTGTGCAAGTTTGTTGGCAATCCTCTTTTAGCCAAAGATATTGCCAAGTGCAGATGTGGTAATCACAAGACCAGATATTGCGTTTGCTGTTAACAAAGTATGTCAATTTTTACAGCAGCCCACTGATGATCATTCGTGTGCAGTTAAGAGGATATTACGGTATCTACAACATACACAAGATGTTGGATTTTAGATAAGAAAGTCGGACTCAATTCTACTAAGTGTTTTTTCAGATCCAGATTGGGCGGGGTCTTCAGATGACCGATGTTCTATTAGAGGATATGCTATCTTCTTTGGGTCCAATTTGATTTTGTGGAGTTCTCGCAAACAGGTCATGGTATCACGATCAAGTACCGAGTCAGAGTACAAGGCCTTAGCGAATGCCTCTGTAGAGCTTATGTGGATTCAGTCTTTGTTGAGTGAGTTAGGGATTTATCAGAAGAAACCTCCTGTACTATGGTGTGATAATCCCCATGCCCGCACGAAACACATTGAAATCAACTTCCATTTCGTACGTGAGAAGGTGGCTTAGAAAGCACTAGATGTGAGATTTTTTAGTACTCATGACCAAGTCGCTGGTATCTTCACAAAAGCGTTGTTAGGACAACAGTTCAATAGATTCAGGATTCCTTCTCTTTAAAGATTTGGTTTGTATTCGTTTTCGTTTTGGTTCCACTATAGTATCCATCTAACACGGCTTGTATTAATGACCCTGTGTATAAATATACAACCGATGGCATCTGTCATGGTGCGGTGTATTAAGTGAGATTTCTGATCAATTGTTCAATCTCTAATTTCTGACTTGAAGAAAAGAAAGCTTCTCCGTGCTTGTCCTTGATTAATTATTGCACAGTACTAGTACTGTTTCCATTAATTCTTTGGTATTATTGCAGCTAATCTTAGGACTTCCACAACCTGAATATACAGAATAGTACGTACGCATAACGCATTCGATCGAGGTTTATAGCCATAGGCAAATACTCACCTTGGACGCAAATACATATTATTTTAAATATCAATATAATCTTCAAAACACAATTTTGATCACTAATTTCTATAATAATATATTTATAAAATTCTACAAAATTATAATATTATGAAAAGTACTTTTCGAGATAAATCTACACTATGAATTTCATATGTCTAATTTAAATATTAAAAAATATATTTATAATCAAAATTTTGAAATTTTGACTATATATTATTTAATATGATATGTATTTGTGACTGAAGAGAGTATATGATTTCATTAAACATGGGTGTGAATTAATGAACACGACATTCTTAGACTTTATTCATCATAATTTGAGGAAACGTTCACGTGAAACAGCCAAAACGAAGAAATTGTAACCTACTTAAGAGCCTCACGAATCAAACCAAGCAGCTCACCGTATCATCATCACCGTGCATGCATGCGTCTGTAAGCGCGTGCATGGTAGCGTATAATAGTTGCATGTAGAGCATGTGGTGCAGCTGCCTACTGGCCAGCGGCGAAGGCCTCGAAGGGGAACGTCTTGGTGACGCCGGCGAGGCTCTTGAAGTGGATCTTGCCGGTGAGAGGGTCGTCGACGACTCGACGGTGATCTCGTTGACGGGCGGCCAAAGCATGAGCTCCTTGGCCTTGACCCCCTTGAGCTTCTTGATGCACCTTGTCTTGACGTACCCGGTGATCTCGACGTCGTAACTGACGTGCTTGCTCACCATCTTGAAGTGGTGCTCCACCTTCTTGCGCTGCGCGATCCACATGTAGCCGGTGGCGCGCACAAAGCCGACCTCCACGACGTCGGCCAGCGGCAGCAGCCCGAGCGGCAGGCCGAACTCCTCCAGCAGCGCGACGGCCATCTTCAGGCCCTCGTCGTGGCCCTTCTTCACCACGCCTCCCTCCCTCTCCGCCATCAATTACTGTTGCTAGCTTGCTTACTCGGTACTTAGCTTGTCAGGCTGCAGTGGTTCGCTTGCTTAGTTGAGATCTGGTTGCTGTGGTGTGGTGTCTTTGGGGGTGGCATGCATGGGGGTTTAAGTACGAGGAGATGCGGAGAGTCATGACAAGATGGGTGAGTACTATGTTCTCCTCGGATTTGCCGTTGGATTTGGGAATTTAACGTGGTGTTTGTACATGCCATGACATTTTTTTGGACAATGGGCATGCGCATCGGCGTCGCAGATTTGTGCTTGACAACACCGAGGGTCCGAGGGCCGGCAGTGCGTGCTGTGGTTGCATTGTATTTGGCCTTTTTGGCGGATGCTGGGGTTTTTGTATGCACACTGCAGGCAGTACATTTTTTTTTAACTTTTGGCTTTTTGCCCCGCTCGTTTCAGCTTCAGCTTCTGGCTTCTGACTTTTTTTACTATTCATAAATTTCGTCTTTTTCTGAACTTTTACCTTTTTTGAGCTTTTTTGCAGGTTCTTTTTTTCCCGTATTCGTTTACGTTGTCCGTGGTGAGATAGTATATTTTTTCTATTTTTAAATTTTTTAAAAATTTAATTATACCAAATAAGCCACCTTCGCTTCCAGTGAAATTTCAGCCGCTATAATACAATTTCAGGTATAAATCACAGCTTTTCAACCCAACCGAGCACGGCCCAGGCTCGAGTGCAGTTTGCTGGCTTGCTGCAGATCTTCGGAGCCGTCCAAGCTCTAGTAGCTAGCGGCTGTGTTTCGTTGGCGTGCACGCCAAAATCACCTCGATTCCTCTAAAAATATCACCTCGATCGATCGTCAGGCTCAGGCCGGCCACCCCAAGGAGATTTGCGTCGCCGTTTCGTTGGCGACCTCGGCCGGTGGGGCCGGACCTTCGATCACCTCCTGTCACGCACGTTTTCTCGCCTTGCGCGAGGCGCTCACCCACAGGCGGGTGGCCGCTGCGCACAACTTGTGGCAAACCGCGCCTCCCCTAAACTTGTACACTGTGGAAGAATCATCCATAACGAGTCTAGTTTGAACGATTTTTTCTAATCAAATGATAGATCAATCATAGGATAATGCAAAGAAAATAAGAGAAATGCTAAGGAGCACATAGTGTTTTTTTGGTTAAGAGCACTCAGATTTTAAGACGTTGAATCTCCCTCTAACGAATCCCCCATATCCCTCCACCTCTAAAAAACGAACATGGAGCGTTGGATCTCTATCTAACGGATCCCTATACCCACGTGCAGGCATCGAGCACGGCGGCTCGCGGTGCATGCGGGGGGCGAGGCACAACGGCGTGATAGCGTGCAGGCGGTACGGCCTCGGCGCGCACGATGGTGCGACCGCGTGTGGGAAGCGCCATGCAGGGCTGCTCAATGAGAGGCCTTTTCCTTTTTTTTTCCTCTTTTCCATGATGCAATCTACAATCCATATTTTTCAATCGTCTGATAGGTATTGTGCCGGCGACTCTAAGTCAGCTGGTGGAGATTAGAGGAAATTTGCACCACGAAAACAAAATCAATCTAGAATGCAAAATTGTACGGAATAAACACAATCTAGATAGTGATTCAATCTACAAGTGTCGTGCTTTGATGATTACCTTTTGATCCACCGGAGCAACTAATGCTGATAACGTGTTGAAAAACTGATACTGGGTCGCCCGATCTTCTCGATGTAGGATGGATACTCACGGGAGTCTTGATGAATCATAATGATCCTCCAATGCCAATGCAAGGGATGAACACTCTTTAATCCGCCAAAACACACTCGTGTTGATTTCGTCGACCACCAAGCGAAGATCTATCGTGCACCCAATTCCCAACGGAAAGGTTGAACGATCTTGATTGAAGAAGTCACTCCTAATTCCCTAAGGAATTTCGGCAGCAATGCTAAACTCGAAAACTTTAGTAGATTGATTTTTCTCCAACGTGGTCTCCCCAAACAAAGGGGATACAAAGGGGGTTTTATAGTGCCTCCCCGAACTCACGCAAGGAAAGTCTTGGCCGAATCAATCCCTTATTCGGTCAAGGTGTCCTATTCCAATTCCTAAAACTTAGCAATTTGTTTCCTTTATTTCGGGCTAAGAGCATCTCCAAGAGATGCTCAATATTTTGTCCTCTAAAATCTCATATTGGGAGTCTTCTTAAAAAAATTGTCCTCTAAATCTTTCCCATCCTTTAGCAGCTCCTCTAAACTTGGATCCCTAAAATTACCATCTAGGCACTGTATATTTGATGGTGATCCACCTCAATTTTAGAGTACCAAAATTATTGGGCGTGTTTTAGAGTATCTGTTGGAGGCTTGTTTTTAGCTTCATACCCAATATTTTAAGATAGGGGGTGAGAAAGAGCATCTCTTGGAGATGCTCTAAGCCCCTATCCTATTACAAGACCAAGATTGAGTTGGACTCGGTCACCCTTTGGCACGCAGGCCACATCTTGTGCACGCCATGATATATATGATCACGTGGCCTTCTGTTGATTAGCTCCTTGCCCGCATAGACTTCTTCTTCTCATGACTCATGGCCACTTAGTCCTTCTCCACTTGATCTTCTGTTGCTTCAAATATGAGAACACATAACATATTTGCGTTAGGTAGTGTGCGCCGTCGCGGTCCGCGTCGCCGATGCCGCCGAAGCCTTCCGCGGGCCGTGCTCGGCGGAGAATCTGCGCGTGGCGCCGGCGGAGAAGGAGGGCACGGAGGCGGTGGCAGCGTCGGCGAGGTGCTGCGCGTAGAGGGCGGTGAAGAGGAACGCGACGGAGACGGAGCGGAGGAGGAGGGAGGCGTGCGCGGAGTTCCCCGTGGAGAGATCGGACCGCGCGGCGAGCGGCGCGCCGAGCGCGAAGGAGAAGCGGCCGGCGACGGAGGCGGCGTCGGCACGCCAGAGCTCGACGTGAAGGGGCAAAACGGTCACTCCACCAAAGGGAAAAAAGCGAACTGAAATTAAAATAGAGTTTAAGTGGAGGAAATGGCAAAAGAAAGAATAAACACTCAAGTTTGTGGCATAATAGCAAATCTATTGAAGTATGTGGCAAAAAGAAAGATGACACATAAGTTTATGGTATTAGAGCAATTTTCTCTAAATTCTCGGTGCCACACACGTGCGCCCGGCGGGATCAACCACCGTTCGTGCGCCGGTTTGGCACCCTAACGTTGGCGTGGGCGGCGTGGCGACTAGGCGTGAAAATGCTATGCGCCTCCTATCGCCCACCTCGGTCCACAGCCCATCCACGCCTCCCTCCTCCTGCCACGTGACATGTTTTGCTTTTTGTTATTGGTGGTGTTGTTTGTGTTGCCCTGTGGTGTCCATCCGCATGGACCGCATGCTGCTGGGCCCGATCGATGCAATGTCTCAAGTTCGAGGCAAGCAAAGCACCGCCTACTGGGAGGCACACGCTCACGAACAGGTTGGGGTGGCCGACGCTTGAGTGATGATCAGTTTGCTTTTTTTCTTTCTTTATTTTTTCTCTCCCATTGAACTAATTTTCTACTATCCCTATTGTTTGATGATTTATTCGTGTTTGGATGGTATTGTTATGTAGTTTCATTAGTTCTGCAACCATCATTAGTTTTGCTTGAGGTGAATCATTAGAACATTAAAACTAAAATCCTAGAAGATATAATTTTAATATGTGGAACACTGTCGATGAATTATTGGATCATTGAAACTAAACGTATGATACATAGAACTTTAACGTATGGAACGTCACGATGAATGATTACAACATTGAAATCAAACGTATGGAAAACTGGCTCATTCACCTGTTTATAACTTCATGCATGAAACATCATCAACAAACTATTAGAACATCGAAACCAAATGTATGGAATATTTCATTCAACTACCGGAACATTCAACACCCACTGGTTCGTCCCCATACTCAGCTCAAAATATACTCTGGAACATCGTAAATGAAATGCTGGAGCATTAGGAAATAATGTGTGGGATATTTTGTTTTTATCTATTGGAATATATGCTACATGACATTATTACTAAGTTTAAACATATGCAAGTGATTATTGTTTTGAAGATCTTATCGTAAGGAACATGGTGATTCAAATAGATTATGAATTGGACGATGCGTTTAAAAGATATGATCATTTGAATTTTCAAATTGAAAAAATGCTCTCGAATCCTATGCCACTGAGATGGGCTCCTTTTAGGGGCCGCTTCAAGTGGCTTTGGCTTTTAGCTTCCAGAAGTCAAAAGACACTTAGAACGCGTCGACTTTTTATTTTGATTTTTTGATTTTTTTAGTTTTTCTTTTTCTCCCTTTATTTCTTTACATTGTTCTTAAAGATATAATTGTGTTTTTATTTATTTTCTTATTTTGTTTTATTTTTTAATTTAATAACTTAGAAAGAATTTAATAATTATTATAGTATAATTTTAGTTAAAAAGCAATGGCTGTAGCCGGATGGAGGAAGCTTTTAATCGGCCGCTCCCGTGCGTTAGTTTGCTTAGTCCTCCCACGCAGGCCCCCGCAGGCCCCGCGCGCGAATAGAGTGGCACCGTGGAGAGATGGCAATGGGTACCGATGCCGAATACCGCGAGTTTTACCCGATAAAGAGGCGGGTATGGAAAATTTTATGTACCCATGGGTGCGTTATTGGCGAAATCATCTACCGGGTAGAGGCAAGTGCGTGTGGTATATACTACCCATACCGCCTACCCGTAATGAATACCGCATTAGACAACTAGACATTCCACTCAAATGTTAATTTTATTATCTACTTGTTGTTGATTGTTTATTTGTTTGTCATATGTTGATATGGTCATGTCAAGTATGTTTATGTGATGTACAAATTTTGATCATTAGACGCTTTTGTGCTTGGCATGTATGATTAATGAATGTCTAAATTGATGATATTCTTATGTGTTGAACCAGGTATGCTTGGG
The DNA here is from genome assembly GCA_036346575.1 of Dendrocalamus sinicus. Classification (NCBI taxonomy): domain Eukaryota; kingdom Viridiplantae; phylum Streptophyta; class Magnoliopsida; order Poales; family Poaceae; genus Dendrocalamus; species Dendrocalamus sinicus. The sequence goes on along the minus strand of CM070654.1, from coordinate 32,419,749 downwards.
TGCGGTTACCGTCGGGTAGTAATACCGCGGTGCGGTATGGGTAAATTTTCCTACCGCGCGTGATACGGGTAACCCGACGGTAAATTTACACCTAAGCGTACGGGTATGGAATAGCAATACCCGATGGGTATTTACCCGTTGCCATATCTAACCGTGGTGGAGTCGTCGAGTAGAATGGAATTCGAGGGCGTGTGGCTTATTGGGCCTCACCCCGCCGTTTGGGCGCTGGAGCGTTGGGCTCGTATGGGCCAGTGACGGCGCTAGCCCAGCTCGTTGGCCCTGGGACGCCTTCTTGCCCAGTCTGCAGTGGGGGTACTTGGACCCAATGTGTGTATGATTGGGGTCTGCACTGGGCCTACAATGTCAGTACGTCACCTCCGTATTTTTCTGGTAGGCTATTCTCCATGAGCCAGCGACCGTTAAGAGTTGAGACTAGGGGCGGTGCCACACTTAAGATAAGATAGGTTTTAATTTAGGGTGTAAAAAATATCTAGTGTATAGTTTGTGTAAATTCAGTCCAGTCTAGTTAATATTTTTATAGTCTAACCCAGATAATCTAGATCATTCCACCACTAAACCCAGAGTATAATCAAATCTTGGCTCCGCCACTGGTTGAGACCCTTTGCGCGGTTTTAGGTTCGTCCTTGGCTGGTGAAGAACTCGGTGACCAAGGAACTGAGCGTGAGCTCACCGGTTGGTTCGAGTTTTTTGAATTTATCAGTCCTAAATTCCATCTATGGATCCAACGAAGAATTTTCTATTTATCCCCTCATCTCACACTAGATTTCGAGAAGGAAGAGTACACACATGGTATTGTTATGTTCAGTAGTCAAAGTGTTTGGCCGCACTCCATGAGCTGTAAATATCCGTTTTAGATAGACGTGTACTAGTCAAGGTTCCAAAAATCGGAACCGGAAGAAATCGATCGCGACCGTGAACGATAATCAGGCGATTCTACGCGGTTACCGGAAAAACCGGTCACAATTTAAAAATTAAAATTTGAATTTTGAGATGTTTTGAAACCGGTAACCGGAAAAACCGGCAAAAATTTGAAAATCAAAAATTCATACCGGCCGATTTTTGTTTACCGATCTCCACCGATAAAAACGGTAATCGGCGGTTACCGGCTGGTAACCGCTGGAATTTTGATCCATGGTACTAGTAGATGCACTAACCATGTATGTGAGTTGAAATGTGTGTTTGGAATATGTGCGTGCGTGCCTCCACCGTTGTTCTTAAAAAAAGAACTCGGCGACTATAGGCGCGTCTGGGTGTGATTCGTGCTGAACTGATTGTAAACTGCAATGATTAATATCCTTCCAGGTGTAGCTCTCCTGGTCAATACCCAAAGGGCTACTGCTAGAGAAAGACAAGCAGAAAAGGAACACCTGAAGGTAGAAAGCCCGAACACCTGGACGAGGTGGGGAGTGAAAGAACGCGCACGCGCACGCCAATTGACCTCTACTGAAGAAGTGAAAGAACGAGTGACTACTGACTATTAGACTTCCGTCGTGTTCGTTTATTTGGATTGAACTTTGCCGGAACTGTCAAGTATCAGCCTTTTCTGAGACTGTAGCATAATTTGATCTTTGATGATTGATCTTACCTTTATGGATGAGGAATTGGATCGCATTTAATTTAAATTTGAAAATGATAGGGAAGGGAAAGAAGATTTCCACAACCAAACAGACGAAATGCCTCGATTCCGATAAGCAACAAATAAGCAATAGACAACTTCCATAGTGAGTCAAAAGCTATACGAGCCAATCATTTAAATGCAGGGCCTAATTTTATTCGGGAAAAGATACTCGGGCCTGGTTTCAGGTCCTCTGAGAGCAGCTCGCAAGTTCAAACTTCAAACAGTCGCACAAATACAATACTTAGAAAAAAAATCTGGATGCAAACTCTCATCGTCTAGGAAGACTACCGGTGCTCTGGGCGAATGAAATCCGCATTCGCGGTCACTGCGATATCAAAGGTTGGCCTCAGTTCAGCACAGACTCCAATGGCGCCATGAACAGGGTCGGACATGGAGTTGCTTATGAGGTCTTGGTTGATCACTTGATCGGCGCATCCTTGTCAACTGTGTTTATTCTTAATAAAGGTCTAAACTTTGTCATAGAATATTACATCCTTGAATAGAATAGGATTTTGAGACCTTAAGAAAGGTGTGTGCAAAATTTTAATTTATTTGGACTTGGGTTTTTGGAGTTGCGTTAAAAGTTACATTTGCTCGGGCTGGATTTTTTTAGTTCTAGAATAGAGGAGACCAGTCATACCGCATCTCCTTTGGTCCAATCGCTTGATGCTCCAAGTGCTGATTTTTTTTTTCAAATTTTGGTTTCTTGACCTGATTGCTTTGGAATTTAGCTTCCAATCCTAATCTTCATAGCTCAGTAATTATTGGAGTAAAGGGTTAGTGAAACCTGAGGAAATTTTTTGAATGCACAATTTACCCCTCTCTAATGCCACACCAGTCTTACTTGTATCAGAGCCTGGTTAGCTTTTCTCATAGATCTAAACTGATCTTAAGAGCCAAAGCATCAGACAAGTATTTGTAACATCCCAAAAATTTAAATTTGAAAAATGTGAAGTTTTTGAAATATTTTTGCAATATATTTTATTTGAATTCGGATTTTATGGTGTTTTCCTGAATTTGGTTGAGGTTCTAAAAATTGAAGAAATTCATAAAAGACAAGACAAACATTAGTAATACAAAAAAAGGGAATATGCAAATAATAGAAAACTAAAATTTTAAATACGAATCTGAAAATATGATCCAGTATAACGAGAGAGAAACCTGAGTTAAAATATAAAATCTCATCTGGAAATAATAAATAGCAATAAAAGTGAATGGATAAAACACAAACACATATACATGCATACATATACACATATAACAATAATAATAGAAACTCTCATTTAATAATTGAAAAATTGAAGCTTTAATTCGAAGTGTCATGCAAAGAAATCAGTGATCATAAATAGGAAACAAAATTTTAAATTAGAAATTTGAAATCTCAAAGCCAAGCTTAAACATTTCATCTTCACCAAACCCTGTTACTTACATGTGGGCCCCACTCTTTCTCCCTGTTCCTTCCCTTTTTCTTTCTTCTCTCCTGATCCCCTTCTCTGGCCGCTGGGCCCTCTTTCCCCTCCCTTAGAGATGGCAATGGGTACCCGATACCCGAATATCCGACGAGTTATACCCGATAAAGAGGCGGGTATGGACAATTTTATGTACCCATGGGTATGTTATTAGGCGAAATCCTCTACCCGTTGGGTAGACGGGTACGGGTGTGGGTATATACTACCCATACCCGGCTACCCGCGGGTAATGAATACCCGCATTAGATAACTAACCATCCCACTCAAATGTTAATTTTATTATCTACTTGTTGTTGATTGTTTATTTGTTTGTCATATGTTGATATGGTCATGTCAAGTATGTTTATGTGATGTACTAATTTTGATCATTAGACGCTTTTGTGCTTGGCATGTATGATTAATGAATGTCTAAATTGATGATATTCTTATGTGTTGAACCGGGTATGCTTGCGGGTACGGGTTATCCGTCGGGTAGTAATACCCGCGCGGGTACGGGTATGGGTAAATTTTCCTACCCGCGTGCGGATACGGGTAACCCGACGGGTAAATCGACTATGGGATGGTACTACCCGTCGGGCACGTACCCGTTGCCATCCCTACTCTCCCTGCGCAGCGCGCCTCCCCTTCCTTCCTTCTCTTCCTCCCCAGTCCCCAGCACGCCCGCGCCACTCATTCCTCTGCTGCGCTCAGCTTCTCTTCGCCCCGTGGCGTCCATGCGCCTGCCCCCGCCCACGGTTCTCCCGCTGCCGCCACCGATTTCCCTGCCGCCCGGTTTCTCTCCGCGCGCCATCGTCTTCCTCTCCTCCTCGTCTTTATCTTCCGCCCAACGCCCGCAAGCCGCAGCGCCTCCACGCCGCGCTCGGCCCTCCGGCGACGCCCTGCCTCTCCGAGAGCATCCAGGCGTGCCTCAAGGAGCCTCCTACCTCCATGCTCGTTTAATTGAACTCCCGCGCATCCGGCTCGCCGCATGGCCCAACCCCAACGCCGGCAGCCACCGCCCTTACCATCATCGCCGCCTCCCCCGGTCCATCCCCCTTCGATTACTCGCCGGTGGAGCACCCTCTCACCTCCCGGAAGCTCCGCCGACCGCCGGCCGGGATCCTCGTCGCCTGCACATCGCCGGCGCCGTGCGCATGCCCATGCCGCCGCCGGTCACCGCCGCCGGTGCGCCTCGCTGCCTCTCCGGCTAGGCTAGTTGCTCGGTAAGCATCCGTCCGCCTCCCTCTCACTCACGCACGCACTATCCCCTTCCCCCTCCTCCCCGGCCGCCGGCACCTCCCTTCCACCCCATCGCCGGCCACCCCGCGCCGTCGCCGCTCGCCTCTCCGCCGTTCCGGGCCGTGCCACTTTCCCAGTAGCTTCCCCGCCTCATTGCAGCTCCATTTTGCAGGCTTGCCCCGCCTCCCCGGCCACCCCCTCGCTGGAGCCCCCGCCGCTCGGCCGCGCCGGCCAGATACTCTGTCTTGCCCCCGGCCGCCTCTCCTTATGTGTATTAGTCGGCTCCTCCTACTCGCAAGAGAGCGCCTGCTCAGTTGGACAACCCAGCCCATCTCAAACCGTAGGTCTCTGGTTCGAATCCACTCTGGGCATGTGTTGTTTTATTTGTTTTTTTTAGCACCAGTCAAATAGGAAGTAATTAGGGAAGAAAATAAAGAAACAGGGAGGACTGATGGGGTTCAAGTAAAGATTTGTGTGTATATGGAATCATATGCATATGAATAATTATTATCATTTAAATAAACAGTTAAAAGACTGGCTGTTAATTAGGGCATTCAGATAGGGTGATTTTGCCTAATGTCCAAGTCCAATGAGAATCCCAATTCAAAATATACTTAAGATAAAATGAAGGAAAATATGTTGGATGTTAGGTCAAAGGAATAAGAACAAAGCGCTATGTTAAGGGGTTATCCTCACTCATAAAGAAATATATGTCATGCCACTCTCATGCAGGCATAAAATAAATCTTAATAGTAGGATTAATTAAATTAGGTCTCTTCATAGAATAAACTAAACAGTGGGGCGTGATCATAAAAAAAATTTAAGTTAGAGATCATATTAATATACAGTTACTAAAATATAATAGCCCTAGGATGTCGTACATTAAAATGACCTAACCAATATGTGTAAATACTCTAAGGTAAACATTAAGCCATTAACACAAGTAATTAGGGTCACATAAAATGATACATATCAAACCTTGTTCAGATTGCTAAGTTTAAACTAAAATTTAAAATAAAGCATAATAGTAGCTAAAGTATGAGCAAGCTAATAATAATGCCATTAATTAAATCTTAACACTAGCTTTAGTACATAATAGTATTGAGCATAATTGTATATATAACAAGTTAGGACCCATATGAGTAGATCCTAATTCAACTTAAATTTAGCCTAGCTATGAATGAAGATACATAAGATATGATAATGGGATTATTAGAGATTTAAATTCTAATTAATTACCATATAAGAATAAATATTGAGCCCTTGCTATTTATCTTAATCTAATTAATAAGTAAAAGCCTATATCAGAGACTATTCTAAAAACTTAATAAAGATATCCAAGTGTTATAATACCTTCGACTAAAAGATTTATAGAATAAGTACAGATCTCATCCATCAGTCCAGTTTGCCTTTACCATAACTTGAGTTGCAATGAATGCATACCCTAAAGATAAAATTTGTACACTAAACTCCTACACCAATTCATAAGAATACCCTAACTCATGGAACTTCCTTGATAAATACAAAAATAATAAAAGAGATTGTTAATAAAAGATCAAGTTATCGTATTCTGCCACCGACCTCGCAACAAGTCATCCTAATCACTCATAATAAAGCTAAATTGAGTTTACTTGGATTTATTTGGATCTTTTGAGTTATTTGCCTTTGTTTGTATTCTGTCATTTAGCACGTAATTAGATATGGGAATCTTGAAGAATCAAAGGATCAGGCACGATCAAGAGCGAATCGAAGATAAATACCAGAAGCCCAAGAGAAAGCATGGAGTGAACTCAAGATCGCGGTAAACCGCGCCAGGCGAGTCAACACTTTGATCATGTTGAACCCAGCATTTCAAAGCTATTTCCTTTTAAATTATCAACCTGCAAGCTACTATTTCATGAAATATGATATGTTTGATTTCAGCAAGTTAGATATACCCTGTTATTGCTATTGTGAATTATTCTCCTTGCCATACTTGGAAATGTGAACCTTGTCGCCATAGTAAGAATTAACATATGATTTCACAAATTAAGTCCTTATTTATATGGCATGCTTAGGAATGCTAGCTACTTGGGGTGACACTAATGCCCCAAGGAATACCCTTTAAACTATTTTGAACATGATGGGAAACTTATGGTGTGATGCCATAAGCCACATATGGTGCGATGCCATATGTATTGTTGGTGCGATGCCGACAATTAGCGTATGGTGCGATGTCATACGCCGCCCTTGGTGCGATGCCAAGAGGTAACTTATGGTGCGATGCCATAAGGATTGTTGGTGTGATGCCAACAATAAGCATATGGTGCGATGTCATATGCCGCCCTTGGTGCGATGCCAAGAGGCAACTTATGGTGCGATGCCATAAGGTTAGTTGGTGCGATGTCATATGCCGCCCTTGGTGCGATGCCAAGAGGTAACTTATGGTGCGATGCCATAAGGTTAGTTGGTGTGATGCTAACATGTTTACATGGATTATTTCAACTAATGGTTTAAAAATGTGATTTTAAACCTGCTAGGTCATAGGAAATTTTAAGTAATTGTATTCAAAAGCACTCTTTGGCAAATAAAATAGCCCTATGCATTTTCATTGACATGTCATGCATGTTATATATTTGCATTCTGTGTGTTGGCTTGCGGAGCACGGGGTTGGAGTGCTCACACTCGCTTTGCATGAATTGAATCGTGAATCAAATCACCTTGCCTCGGCAACAAGATTGGACAAGCTGGCCGAGAAGATGAAGATGTCAAGGGCTAGGTCGCGAACCTCCGGTTGGTCGCTGTGGGCATGTCTCAAGGTCCCACCGCGTGCTTCGTTCTTCCACTGCTACAATTTATTGATTTCGGCCTAATCGGCCCATGAGTAAGTCTAATATTATATTTACGCTTCCGCATGATATTTACTTTGATATTCAGAACTGTAATATTTAAGCACTATCTACTGATCCAGGGAATAGTGCAGTAAAATCACAGTGGATTTGGATTGAAAAATCCGGGCCCGACAGTATTCAACCAAACCATTCATTGTTTATAGATTCGATTTATCTTATTGGAAGGCTTGTATGAAATCCTATATCGACGCTCAAGTGCTAGCAACTTGAATGAAAATTAAGAATCCTTTTGTTGTGCCAGCCGATGATGAGGTGAATACAACAGATGTAGAGGCAAACAATAGAACTTGTAATTTTGTGATTCAAAGGTTTAGTTGGTTTAAGTTTGAGCGAGTTGCTCACTTGAAATCTATTCATGAGACCTGGCTTGAGAGCTCTACCGCGATCAAGGAAGTGAGACAGAACAAATTGAAGAAAGAATCGAGCAAAATTTTAGTGAATCCTTGGATGAATTGTGAAGAAAGTTTAACAAGATCATGCATGATCTACGTGCTATTGGTTTTTATCTTTTCTAATTCTGAAAATGCACGCCAGATATTGGGTGCACTTGGTGAATGAAGACCACCTCCATTAATGACAACACTGTCATGAATGAGTTTATCATGGATAAGTTCTACTCGAGGTTAATTCATTTGGACTCGGATTTTTGGAGTTACATCAACTTGGGTTGGACTTTTCAGTTCTGAAACAGGGGAGACTGGTTATGCCGTAGCTCCTTCGTTCCGACCATCTAAGGCCGGTTAGACCGGTGTGTTGCTAGCGGTCTAACGTACTAATTTCTTTGGATTTCGGTTTCTTGAGCTAATTGCTTTGGAATTAGGCTTCCGATTCTAATCTTTATAGCTCAATAGCTATTAGAGGGAAGGATTGGCGAATGCTTGGGGAAATTTTTGAAAGTACTATTCACTCTTTCTGTTGCCATACCGGTCCTACAATCCAGAAATCAGAGCAAACACATTGAACTCGAGAAGAATACTGTGAGAACGAAAAAATTGTTCCTTGGTGACAAATTTAGTATTTGGTTGAGGAAACATATCGACTATCCTATGGTAATGGAGTGGTAGATGGTCAACTTCTGCCAGCGAGCCTTTGCTGTTGCAGATGTTGATTTTGGCTTTCCCGTTGCGATTGGAACGTGGATGCCTTCTCCTTGAGCTCCTGAAAAGCTCGCATCGTGTCGCCGTCGAATCCACCTGCGAACTGCGTGAAACAACAGGATTGAAAACAATGTAGCAGTATGATAACTTGGTTAGTATGCAGTAACGTATATGAGCAAATGGAGTGGTACCTGGTGTACTCTGAAGGCGAATCGGACTCCTCGAAGCATCAGCTCCTCTTCGTCAGGGCCACCTTTTATGGCCTCAAGCTCAGAGGAAACCCTTCTCAGGTACTTCATTGCTAACTTTACTGAGTGGAGTTTGATCTGCACCATCAAGACCCAACTTGTCATTGAAATGCCATGTTTGTTAAAACAAGTGAGTAGTGTCAGCAGATCACCATACAGGCACTTGCAGATTATCCACTGACACAAGCTCAAGTGTCTTGCAAAGATTGGCAGCAGAAGGTACTCGTGTGAACATATCAAAAGGTTGACATTTAATCTACATAGCAATTGTATGTGCTACGACGGAAACTAAACATTTGCCCACCAAAGATTTGCAGACCAATAGTCATTCTTACAGCTCATTTTCCTTGCCAACTTAAAAGCAAAAGTCCAAATTCTAAAGGAGAGAATACACATCTAGCAGTTAAGTATATGACATTTTTTAGGAAGCTTCTGAAGGCATTAGAGATTCATACATGATCAGAATATTTAGCCTAAGTAGTAAGCAACTCTGACCAATAAACAGATCTGGACTACATCATCTGGCCCGGATCAACTCAGGACATGTTATCCTACTCAAAATCTATCTGCTACATAAAGAACTGCGTACTTGTCATTTCCCCCCAAGTTTAATGCCATCACATGACTCTAAGTGTCTAGTATCTAGGAAATTGCAATTTGGGTCATTTCTTGGTAGTATTTCCATGTGAGAAACCCTCAGCAGTGGTCCATATTAGCAGCATAACCCCAAGTACCTGTCAGGGTTCAAATTTCAAAATATCTAGTGTGAAGTAAAACATTAGCTTGGACCAATATGATCAGTGTGTAGCAGATTTGAACCCTGATTTCAGAAGAAAGCAATATTGTCTGCTATCAGCACATGCAAAAACAAAACAGATTCACGAGAACCCCTGGCTCACATGCACGTTGTACGGCATTGATATCACAACAGAAGCTAGATCCTTCTTATTTGTCCCCAAAACACCAGTTTACCCCCAAATTCTCTTTGTTGGTATCACGAGCATGTGTCCCCTAGTGAATAATGTGTTTTATTCCTACCTCGTGCATGTACAGGTGCATGACACACGCTAGTAGCATGCTCCTCTAAACGTCTAGAGTTTGGGGGCAAAGGATGGAAGAATGGTTAGATCCGGTGTTTCTAACAACGAAACAAACATGCATGTCGCAATGATCTTATCTGTATATGTCTTGCTACGTAGCTGTGCTACTTAAATCAAACATTCCGTTCTAACAATTGAAAACAATTGAATTACCTACCTGGCTAACAATCCCGGTGTCCTGCATCCATTCCCATGGGATCTGATAACCGCGGTACCTGCTCATCGCGCCATCTCGCGCGCAAGACAAGGTCAGTACACACCATGCTCCAACTCGCCAATGACCATAGATGAGCACAACGAATGCACGTAACCATGGCCGATTGCTCAAAGCGAATTGCCGAGTGCGGCGGGATGGCTTACTTCTCAAAGAGGGCTGCATCTTCTTGAGGCGTAAGAGCAAGGTCGCCGGGATCATCACAAAACGATGACGCCCGCCTCGAGCTTCTTCAGTCACGGTAGCCGAACGCCGCCGCGCGCAGCGCGTGGACTTCGCTCCGCCACTGAAGTGCTTGAGCATCGCCTTTCGCCCACTGTGCATGCAAGTCGTGAACACCGGTCGATCCTCTCTCTCTGTCATTGTTGAGTGGATTTGCGATGTGGACAGTGAAATGGATAGCTTACCAGGCGCGAGAGCTCGACGTCGAGCCACTTGACGAAGGTGACCACGTCCTCGATGTCGCCGAACGCCGCGCCTTCCACTTTCTTGATCAGGAACCGGATGAAATCGCCCTGCCTCTCCACGTCCGATTTGATCTGTGCATTCCAGGTCACACATCAAACCATTAAGTTTAGCATTTTCTACCCGTCATAAACCAAGCAAGATCAAGAACTTTGGCACGTTTGGATTCAAAACGCGTTTGGTTTCAAAATCTCTTCGTTTCAACTTTCGGGAGTACTTGGCGCCTGGATACCTGGGCCTCACCCTCACAGCTCAAAGCCACAGTTTTTTTTTTTAATTTAAAAAGCGGTGAGTCGGGCGCCTCAGCACATTTATCACACTCCTATTTAAAGTCACTTGCCACTGCGTTTGTACGTAGTAATGGTGTGACAGATTTGGGGCCCCACAAGTCAGTCTGACAAGAGCCTCTCGGGAATGATTCCCTGTACCCAGGTTGCAGCTTTCTTTTTTGTTCCCAACTACAATTGTCCTGCCTTCGTAAAAAAACCACAAATTGTCAATCGTTTATCCTATTCCTCCTCTCGCTCTGATGGATCATGAAAATCCAAGAGAAAGAAATGAACATAAGAACAAAGTTTAAGGCCCTGACCTCGCTTTGGAATTGGAAATACGACGGAGTGAGTTCGTTCTCCATGGAACGGGGTGGTGGTGGTGAACTCGAGAAAGATGAACGAGAAAACTAAAAGGTATTTATTTTACCTGTATGCGTGTACACGCTCGAAAAGACGACAACTTTCTGGTGTTGTGTTCTTTGTTCAGTTGCACAACTGCTCTTATCAGCGATTCATTCACTAGTCCACAACTACTCTTGCTTTTGAGATTTTTCAACGAGGCAGAGATAATGTTTTCAAAGAAAACGAGAGCGAAATGTGTTAAAAAGAGAAAAAAGAGACGATTTTTACGAACACTTACCGCGAGAAGATGGGCGGAGCGGTTCTCAATCTCGCCGATCATGTCCCTCGCGGCCGCAGCGCCACCGCCGGGGCCCGCCTCGCCGCCTCCGCCTCCGTCCCTCTTCGAGTCCCTCCGCATTAGCGAGTGGTAGAACTCCACCACCTCGGGGACTCGCCTCACGCATGGGCCGGGCGCCGAAGCCGACGCCGCCGGGGAGGACGCTCTTGAGCTTCTCCTCGCCGTAGGCGGCGGCGGGGGAGGTGGAGCCGGAGGCCCCGCGCTTCCGCTGCCGCAGCTTGAGGTCGACGGCGACGAGCTTGCGCTACGGCATCCCCGCGTCGGCATTGGCGGTGGAGGCGGCGGCCGTGGCGGGGGTATCGGCGGGAGCTTTGAGAGCTCCGGTATGCGGCTTCTTGATGCTGCCGTGTCTGAAGAGCAGGACGGCGTCGATGGGGTGGACGAGGACGAACTAGACGAAGAGTTCGCCGGCGAAGCGTGGGACGAGCAGGAAAAATAAGACTTGGACTTGAAAGGTACCGGCATTGGCGGCGGCGGAGGAGGAGGAGGAGGGAGAAGAACGAGTTTTGCTGACTTGGTCGAGTTGCTTGCCGCATTGGAGCTCTCGGAGTTGTCCGATGACGCCGACGACGAGCAATCGTTGGGATCGGCCTCAGCTTCTCTCTGCCACTTCCTCAGCTCCGTCATTTGCTTCTCCATCTCAAGAATCCTCTGCTCTTGGCTCCTGGCACTCGCCACAGCGGCGTCGAGCTCGGCACGCAGCCGGGCGTTCTCGGACTCGAGGCGAGTCAAGGCGTCCTTGCACCGCCCGAGCTCGCTGCTCTTCGCGGCGAGCTCGGTCTCCAGGAAGGGCACGATGGCGACCGTCTCCTTGAGGATCTTGTGCTCCAGCAGCTCGGTGCGGAGGCGCGACTCCCTCTCCCGCAGCTCCTCGACGAGGCGGACGAGCTCCCCGACCTCCGGCGTCGCGCGCGCGGGCTGCACCTGCGCCGAGGAGCGCGGGAAGTACGCCCCGAACGACCGCGCGAAGCCCCCCGTCTTGGACCCCGAGCCGGCCGGCGCCGCCGAGGACCCGGGCGAGCCCGACGTCCTCCGCCGCGGCGTCTCCGGCTGCGCCCCCGCCACCGTGCCAGGCGGCTGCGCCGACGCTGGCGCCTTGCGCGAGGAGGAGGAGGAGGACTTGGGCGTCGCCGGGCTGCGCTGGAAGCCCATCGCCGCCTTGACGCGCCCGGCCACCATGGCCGCGCGGCGCGGTGCTTGTTCCGATCCGGTCGTCGAATACGAAACGCGCGGCAAGGATCTCTCTTCTCTCTCTACCGTGTAGGCTTTTGGTTTGCGGCCGTGTCGTGTTGCTAAATTTAACTAGCCGGGGAAAGAGGCGGGCACGGTGTCCAAGGAACGGTCTTCGGTTTGGTCCGAGCGTCGCGAGGAGTGAAGGCCGAAGACTGTGGATCGGAGGGCGTAAAATACTCGTCAGCTCAGCTCGTTGGGGGATGAGGTGGAATCTGAACGTTGGAAGCAAGGCCGGCCGGTGTGCTATGCGTCACTCGACTGCTTTTGCTTTTGCATGTTCTGAATCTGGAAGCCCCTTTTGACCTTTCACTTTCCACATTTCTTGAACTGCTCGGCGAGATTAGTCTGTCAGTTAATCTCAACAGAGAGGTGCCATATTTTTATCAGTTAGAGCTTCGCCACTTTCCTGTTGCTTCTGACGAGTGTTAGGAACTGAGTGAACTCCTACTGGATGAAAAGGCTCAGGCCTCTCCCACACATCAGATTTGAAATGGGTGACCTGGAATTGATCCGAATTTGCTGATTACAAATCAAAGCTTGTCTGTTTTGCTTTTGCTTTGCTTCATTTAGCTAGAAAGACGCCAGAATCTCCTGATTAAGGTGGCACTCGATTGGACTGAAATAAATTAGTTTATAGCTGAAATTATATTGTACCTGACTGATATTATACTGTAGCCGGTGGTGTCTTATTTAGCATAAATAAATTTAAAAAATTCAAAAATAAAAAACATATTAACTCATCATGGACAATACAAATTAACACGAAAAAACTAGCAAAAACGACCAAAAACTAGAAAAAGATAAAATTTATGAATTCTAAAAAATAAGCTAAAGATCAAAACCGAAACGGGCGAGGTCTAATGCCGGCGTTTTTCACACTTCAATGTTCAGAAATCCTTACACGCGTAGTACAAGTACCTAGCATTCACCTGCAGCTTTGAATCATCGACCTGCATTGCAATTGTACATTCGGTAGCGGCATTTCTGGCCCATACAATGATCCACCGCATGCGTGCACAGTCGATACATATGACGAGTAATTACTACCACTACCACATACTATATCTGATCAAATCCAAACGACTGACATCCTTAATTACTTTTTGGCATTTCTTGTATGGCATTACATTACATTGCCTTACTTGTCCGTATATTGCACATACGTCCAGACCGGTACCACAGGACCACAGTCATCACGGCGGGCCCACATGCCAGTGTCAGTGGGGGCACGCGTGTCACTGCACGTGGGCCCACAGAGCTCTGCACCAGGTGTGATAGCTTCAGAGTCTCACCTTTCGAGTGCATAGTGCAGACTCCACTAGCTTACTGCTCGCCGCACTGGTAAATGCCTATACGGGGCTTGGAGTCTGGAGCGTACCAAGAGTACTCCTACTGGCCGGTTGATTCAAAAAAACGAAGTATTTGCTGCGTGGATGCTGAGCGGAGTAATGGCGTTTCCAGAACGCGAGGGGGAAGACCGCCGAGGAAATAAATGGAGGAGCAGCCGTTGTTGCTCGTCTCATCTCACCATCTATCTTGTTGGGAATTTGGAGCGGTCGAGACGCTCTCTCCATGGCGATTTCACGTGACTGACTGACCCTTTCCATCTGGTTTGTTCTATCTTCAGCGATGGACGTTGAGCAGATAAATTTTTAAAAGCGTACGAATTGGGAGTTAAAAGTTAAGAGGCGCATGTATTCAATATCAAATATCGAAATTTCTCGAAAAAATATACCCATTATCACCCCACGACTTCACCTGCTTCGGTAGTTAATTGGGCTTTCCGGCGTATTACACTCGCACGCATCATTAGTAATGGCAGTTATCGAGATGATTACAACGCCCAATTCTAGGTGGTGTTTGGTTCAATTATTGTTAACGCAAACGTGAAGGGAATTGGATTGCGGGGGGTTTTGGGGTGGAATGTATGATTGCTTGATTTGTTTTGTTTCAATAGAGGATGGTTTTGATTGCCGTTACAGTGTTTGGTTAAGGGTCTTGCAGTGCTGTGACTCGATTAGGGAGGAGTGCAAGGTGGAGATGAAGAGGATCATCTCGACGACCGGCGGTGCAGGCTGCCCACCGGTGCCATAGCTCTCATGTCACGGCGGCGTTGTGGTGCACGGCCGTGTGTCGGCAAGGAGCACGAGGTGCCCGCCAGATCTGGAACACTCCGGCCACCTGTGTGGACGAAGACCCCAACTTTTGGGGAAGACGACGGGCTCGCAGAATTCGTCCTCGCTGACGGGGTTTGCAAGGTTCGGCTCCTCACCGGCCGCACTCGCCGCCATCTACGCATGCTCGCCGGACCACGCGGCCACGCAGCCGCGCGTGCTCACAAGCTGACCGGCCCACGCTGCCGCGTGCTCGTCAGTCCGGCTGTCACCGCTGCGCCACCTCCTTGCCTCGCCGGCCGTAGCCTCATCGACGTGGGGAGAGAGAGAGAGAGAGAGAGAGAGAGAGCGAACCAAACGCAAGTAGCGTAACCTGTTTGCGGTGTAATCGGATCACAGAGCAAAACAACCGAACAGAACACGTGCCTAGTGTACATACGTTGTCAGGTTTTCCACCCACCCGGCCGCACAGTCGTATCATGATTCGTGAACGCTGCTGCTATCTTATCTGCCCGGCTCCGGCCGGGCGTACCCTTCAGTCCTGCAGCACGTCCCCACCTGATGGATGGTAAACCTGGTGGGTTTGGGCAAAAATGATGGTGTTCACGCTGCAAACGGGTCACGTCGCCTTCTTTTTATGACTGTCGAAAGCTGATTTCCACGTACCTTCTGGTCTCGTGGACTCTCTCTCACACACGATAACTCGAGCATCGCGCTGCAGGGTGCAGTTCATACAGCCCCGCTCCGACCGGTTTAGCCTGCTTCAAACGATCTCTATTTCTAAATAGGTTGGTTTCTATTTTTAGTTTATTTTGATTTTTCTCTTTTTCTCTTTTTTTCTTTCCATTATCTATTATAATATAATAGTTTTTATTTTTCTTTTAATTGAATATCGTAGAAAAAGTTAACACTCACTACAATACAATTTCAGCCAAAAGTCAGCAGCCAAAGTCATAAACCAAAAGCTTAAACTCTTTGAAACAGACCCTTGAAGCTCCGGTAAGTCAGAAACTACTTAGGACATGTCATTTTTTTAATTTTGGTTATTTTGTTTTTAGCTTTTTTTGGTTTTCTCTTTTTTTTTATTTGTTCATGATGATATAATGATTTTATTCTTTCTTGTAATTTCTTTTTTTTTTTGAATTTAAAAAAATTAACAATCACTATAATACATTTATAGTCAAAAAGTAAACAATCGAAGCCAAAAACCGGGCTTCACGCCGGTTAGAGCGGTGTTACAACAAATGCAAGTGTCTCTTGGCGCTCTGGCTGGCCACCACCAAGCTTTGAGATGCTTCAGCGAGTGAGTCCTTTTAGAGCTTGTCGTGGTAGTATACGCCGCAACCTGTGCGAACAGTTGTGTGGCCAAGGATTCAGGGCACCGCTGACACGCCAGGGAGCCACAGATCACGAGGATGGACATCCGTGCAGAAAACCGCTGTGCAAATTCAGATTATCGGGGCCATTAATATGCTCATGTAATGGACGTATTTTAAGCGTGCGCGTCATGAACGAACCACGCGAAATACTGCAGCACCGCCGAGAGCTAAGATACGGATCAGTCGCGTTTTTGGTAGGGAACGCTTGGCCCGTACGTCACCGAATTAGTGGTGATTGGGAAGTAGTGGCACCGACGCAAAGGATCTCCCAGGTGGAGCACTATCGATCGCCGCAGGAGAGTATCGCACAATTTCACAGACCTTAGTCTTCGTGCTGGAGTTTGGGAACGAGATATTCGATCGATCGGTCCCAGGTTGGTGAAACTAATTAATCCTCGCGTGTTCATCACTCTAAGCAACCACCAATTGCCCGGTTCATGAAATGCCGTATCTCCAACAACATCATTTTAGCTATCTCTTAGCTATACTATATTAGTAAATTTTAATATAAAGAATATATGAGGTAAGAAAAAAGAATATGTTACCTCTTATACAAGAGTCACCTGAGCACACAAACTAACGTAAAATGATAATAAAATGTGAGGGAGGAAAAGTGATGAAAAATAATATAAAAATAATTAGAGAAATTAATTCTAGAGATGAAGTGTTAGAGATATTGTCTCTAATGGTGTTTTTAGGTGAGATAAAAATTTTAAAAATGATTTTAGAAGATAAACTCTTGTATATACTTATAAGATAGCATTGCAGAAATCGGAGGCACTCACCGTCACAGAGTAGATGGCCTACCCAAAAACTGTCCACAGTGTACTGAGGCCAAGTTTTGGATAAGAGACGTACGTTCTTCAGTTTGAAAAGTCCATTTTCCAGGGAGTTTTGAAAAGTCCAAACATGTTCCGTAGAAGTAACATAGCTGGTTGGGCCAGCCAGAAAGAGTTCTGGATTTTACTGGGCTGGCCCAATATGCGAACGCTGATGGTACTGGGCATGACGCCCAAGAAGGTGTTCTACTCGAGCCTTGAACCTTGATCGAGGTTATCGAGGCTATGTTTCGGAGTACTGGGTTGAATTTTTTAAAAATAATGTATTTTTATTTAAAATTCTAGAAATATACTCGTGCGAAAATTTTTATAGGAATAGACTCCAGTCACCAAACTATTAGACGTTGGAACTTATCGCTCAACAGCCGTGCGCCAGTGGACCGTTGGGCGACATAATTGTAGTCGCCGAACGATGGGGCGACTGGATACTGTCACCCAACCGTTGGGCAACTGCAGTGCAGTCGTCCAACTGTTCAGCAACTAGACGTGATATATATTCGACCGCTCGGTAGAGCACCTGGCCGAGTGACCGATTCCAGTATAGCGCGCGAGGAGAGAAGAGAAAGAAAGAAGAAAAGACAAGAGAAGAGACGAGAGGAGAGGAAGAGGAAGAGGAAGAGGAGAGGTTCTGTTACTTAAACGAGGTAAATATTTTTTATGTCTTAGTCAATATTCTTGTACAAAGTAAATAGTTTGTTTAGTGTAAAATTTGAATCCGTAGAAAATTATAGTTATAGAACTTTGCTATGAAGTAAATAGTTGTAAAAAAATTTAATCAACATAGTGATGGAAAATTAGCATCCGTAGAAACTTATAGTTGTAGAAAATTTAGTAAATATTACAGCTGAAAGAATTTAGTCAATATAGTTACATGAATCTAGTATCCATAGAAAATTATAGTTATAGGGTTTAGCATCTGTAGAAAATAAGCTTCCATAGAAAATTCTAGTTGTAGAAAAATTAGTCAATATTGTATACAAAATTAGCATCCATATATAATTGTAGTCGCAGAAAATTTAGTCAATATTTTTGTACGAAGTAAATAGTTCGCTTCGTGCAAAATATTATTAGATAACATTTACGATTTATTACGAACGAATATAATGTCATTAGTATATTGAAAATGCATGTATACCATTAGAACTGGCATATTGGCATTTAAATTATTATATCATGCAAATGGTCGAAACCCATTAGGATTAATTTACGGTAGGAGAGAGCCCGAGCAATGAGAGAAGAGCGGCGTCGGTGTGCATGGGAGCAGGTAGGGAGTTGATGCGTATTGGAGCGGATGACAGAGAGTGGTGGCGGTGCAAATGAGGAGGAGTTATGCTATGAGGGTACCGTAGTAGTTCAAGATATGCAAACGGTCATAGAAATATAAAATTATAGTATAGCAATAGTTCTATACTGCGAGATGCGATTTGACCAGTAGCAACATTGAAAATATTTGCAGGCAGACATCAGCAATGCGAATACTCACTACATTGAAAGTGCATTACGGTATTGGCACTATTTGTGAAGGTCTGAATGGTGTTGACTTGAGCAATTTTGCGTAAGCCACTTTGGTACACCCGAACGGCGAGAATGCTTAAATCGCAAATATGATATACTGGCTCACGCGCAGCTTCTCCTTAAACCCTGAGGTGTGCACCGTCATCATACAAGAGCTTTGGAACCGGTCTCCCACACACATTAGATGAAAGTTGAGACCATTGATGCGCCCTGCTGTGTGGAAAGGCTTTGTGGAAGGCTGCCGGCGCCGTGGATACGAGTGCGTGCTGTTTGTAAAACCGTGCCCAATAGAAACTGTACAAGGCCCTGCCGGCGGCTATCATGTGGGTGGTGCGAGCAGTTTGGGTGCTAAGCAAGCTAGTGAACAGGAGGAGCCGAAGGTGGGTGTCAGAGAGGTTGTGGAGGAAGTTGCTCGTGACGAGGCCGATGCGGTAGATGGAGGAAAGGAAGAAGGGTCACGGTGTGTTAAGCTTACAGGACAGGCTGATGAAGGGGAGCATATGGAGTACATCGTGCATCAAATGGAGAGGGATGACCAGATGGCCCGGGCTGAAGTGGAAACTGTACAGGAGGACAACGATGATAGTTTCAATGAGGATGAAGCTTCCATCCCGTAGGAATGGAACATGTTTGACGCTGATGGTTTTGTTGTGCAAGATGAGCACGAATCACCATGGGAGTATCATGGCACAGAAGTTCAATTGCACTCAATGTATGTTGACACTACACCCTTAGCACCTCACACCAAAAAGATAGACCTCTGCAAAGTAGGATGTGACAAGACATAAGGTGTGCACACCACACGGGCCATCTTTGCACGATGTCAAGACCAGACCAGGTAGCTTTGTGCAGTGCCAAGACCAAAGGAGGCAACTTTGCATAGTGATAAGACCAGACGTTGTAGCTTCGCCCTCTGTTGGTGTAGGGATCCATACAAATTCTTCAAGTCCAAACAGCGGTTTAGCTCGAGCATGTGTTACTGAGGTTATGCAAACTACTCCTGTGGCTATCTCGACCGTCATTAGGACATGAGCAGCTATTGGCAGCTGGTAAGAACTAGTTACAGTGTGTTCTTCCCTACTACTTCTCTGTCAAAGTACACACTAACAACCTCTTCCGTCTACCCACAGTCCCTAGAACTGCTATGTGGCTACCGTAAGCGAATCGACCTAGAGATCTACCCACATGACAAGTGGACTCTCGACTTCGAGGATTGGAATATCAAAAGGGCCGGTGAGATCTGGGAGGAGGAGCGCCTTAACGACGATCTAACCGAGCGTATACGTCAGTAGACGAAAGCTTATCTCGATGCATGCACATGTAGGGAGCACGAGGTTCGCGAGAGAGAGCATGAGAAAAAGAGGGAAATGATGGTCAACGTGAACAAGGCCATCGAGGAGTTCAACGCTAAGCTCATAAGGAAGGAAAAATGGCCCCGGTCCATGTAGTAGGTCGGGTCATTCCACACTAGTTCCCTGAAGGTCGCATTTATTTCCATTCCAAAAAGGCACATATGTATTGTACAAGTACTTTAGTTTGTTGCATCGTGCAGGATGTTGTTTCTTATGAACATAAACAAACACTGTTCACCGTGTTATTCCTAGCTTATTATGAAGTCTATTTTAATTCGCAACATCATATCTCCTCGTCTTTTCGTATTCATTTTTTCACGTACCAAGGCATCCAACATCGTGAAAAAATAAGTTCTCCTCCATGTATGAATTTCTAATTAAATCACAATATCATTTAACTTCGTACTTACCAATCATTGCTGTCTCAATCGTCCTCAGAAAAATTTCTAAAAATTTCTTACACTACAATAACATACGATGATCACAAATTGTTATTACGAATCTAATAGATTTTGTACCATTCATAATCTACAAAAATCACAAATGGATCATCCAACATTGTCTGCCATTTTTTTCCACAAAATATAAATCACAGACAAAATTTGGTAAATGTTACCAACCTACGACAATTATCATTTACCCCCATGCGATGTTGGGGGTGCCAATTATGCAAAAAAAAAGGGTTGAGGTGGCAGTCACCGACCGGTTGGGTGACTTGACCTGTATTCACCCAGCAATTCGGCAACAGGTTGTAGTCGCCCGACTATTCGGTGGCTAGATCCTGTGGCCCAACGGCCCACTGACTGCATTCTTTTCGCGCGGCCATTGGGTGACTGGTTCTAGTCGCCCAACGTTTGGGCGACTAGAACCCATTCCTGTAAAAAAAAGTTTTGTGCGGGTATATTTCTGTAATTTTGAATAAAAATTGGATTATTTTTTGAAATTTTTTTGTTGGGCTAGCCAACCTCCCAATTAATTCACTGCACAGTGCACACTTCAAGAGTTCAGGGTGACATCCTATCCAAGAAAAGGAAAACAATGGAAGTGCTATACCACATTCGAATGTTTTTTAAAGCAAAATTAGTCAAATTTCTGAATTTCTATCTTTGTGGAGATTTGTGCACCATCTTCACCGCCGATATCTTCCTCGTCTCTGGTGACGCCATCGTCTTCGTGTGCCGCCGTCCCGTGGTATTAGGGCTCAGGTTCCTCGTTAGGATTAGGGTTTACCTGAGCCCCTCGAGCTTAGAGGGAGGCCAAGGCGGGCAGCGGGTCAGCAGTGGGAGGCGGAGGTGGTGGGGCAGCGAGGCAACGGTGGCGCTGCCTCAACCGCGGGAGGGAGGAGGGCGGTGGGTGGGGTAGACGACGGGGACAACATGTCGTGGAGTCATTAGGTGATGGATCTGGCAGCGTTAGCCACCGAAGACAGAGAAGAAGTGCGGGGGCATTGGAGGCGAGCGGCGGGGAAGAAGAAGGCCACGTGGGGGGAGAAGAAAGTGGCGGGGGGGGGGAGGGGAGGGAGCGTGAGGTGATCGCCGTTGGATCTCGTCATTGCCGGGGGCAATGCTGGCGAGGAGGCGGGTGGCGCCGCGGGGGAGGTAGGGAGGCGGCGGCTGGGGTGGGAGTGAGGGTAGAGTTATGGTTTAGGTTAAGGAGATTTTATGTAGGAGTGGATGGAATAGTCTAGACCATTGATTTTTCATGTGTTGGTTAGAAAAGTGACTGGTTTTAAAAAAGAAAATAGTCGAAAGTTGCATACACACTCAAAAAGAGAGAGAGGGAGGATGACATAGCAACCCATGATTTAGTATCTCCTGGAGGCTTTGAAGCAAGTGTTCTGTTAGAATCCTAGGAATGGCCATAGCCGAATTCCTCAAGCCAAAAAAGTTAGGCGTGACATGCCATTTGCATGGCTTGCCACTGCACTGACGCCTTGTGCCGTGTTCCCTGTAGTTGATCTTACTTGTCTAGCTGGGGCATGCGGTTGCACACGGTGACACGAAGCATATGCATTCATGTCATCATGCATCCCCAGCACAATGTCATGCCATTTGCACGTACTCATTCGTCACCGGCCACCACACACACAAGCAAACTCAAGCAAGGAAGAGTAATTCGATTCCATGCATTGTCGCTGTATAAAACATTGAGCAAGCAAACATGCAGGAAAGTGTCAAGTGTGTAACCTAGATAGCTGAACATGTCGCAGCAACGCCTTGGAAACATGGCTCAGAGGTGGAAGGAGCTCCATGGCGAGAATAACTGGGACGGCCTCCTGGACCCGCTCGACCTCGACCTCCGCCGCACCGTCATCCACTACGGCGAGATGGCGCAGGCGACCTACGACGCGTTCAACCACGAGAAGTTATCGCCGCACGCCGGCCTCTCGAGGTTCGGCAGGCAGAGCTTCTTCGCGAGGGTGCAGCTGCCGGACCACGCCGGCGTGTACCGGGTCACCAAGTTCCTGTACGCGACGTCGTCCGTCGCCGTGCCGGAGACGTTCATCCTGAGGTCCGTGTCCAGGTGGGGTAGGTGCAAGGAGTCCAACTGGATCGGGTACGTCGCCGTGGCCACCGACGAGGGGAAGGCTGCGCTCGGGCGCCGGGACGTCGTCGTCGCGTGGCGAGGCACGCTGCAAGCGCTGGAGTGGATCGACGACCTGGAGTTTGTCATGGTGACACCGAAAGGTCTGCTTGGGGACGACGGCTCGGACGCCATGGTGCATCGAGGGTGGCTGTCCATGTACACCTCTAGCAACTCCATGTCTAGCCACAACAAGGACAGTGCAAGAGATCAGGTAATCGTACGGTCTGCAGCAGGTCACATTCTCTTATCTTTTACCTCTATGTCATGCATGCCATGCATGCAGGTGTTGAGCGAGATCAGGAGGCTGGTGGACGCGTACGAGGACGAGGAGCTCAGCATCACCGTGACGGGCCACAGCCTCGGCGCGGCGCTCGCCACCCTCAACGCGTTCGACATTGCGGAGAACGGCTACAACAGGGCAACGCGCGCCGCGGCCACTACCGCCTGTCCGGTCACCGCGTTCGCGTTCGCTAGCCCCCGCGTCGGTGGCTCCAGCTTCAAGAAGCGGTTCGACGGCACGGCCGGCCTTCGCCTCCTCCGCGTCCGCAACGCCCGCGACATCGTCCCCAAGTACCCGGCCCTGTTCTACCACGACGTGGGCGCCGAGCTGGCGGTCGACACGGGCGAGTCACCGTACCTGAGGAGCCCCGGGAACGAGCTGGTGTGGCACAACCTGGAGTGCTACCTGCACGGGGTGGCTGGCACGCGGGGCGGCGGAGCGGGAGGGTTCGAGCTCGCGGTGGAGCGCGACTTGGCGCTGGTGAACAAGTTGTACGACGCACTGCGGGACGAGCACGCGGTGCCGGCCGGGTGGTGGGTCCCGTGGAACAGGGGCATGGTGAAGGGCGGCGATGGGCGCTGGAGTTTGATGGATTGCGAGGACGAGGAGGATGGGGAGGATGCCAAGTAATCTCTCAAGGCCGACGCATATATATGTGTGCATGCAGAATTAATCCGTGTTACGAATAGACTTCCCATAGATGCATCATGCATGGCTTTATTGGGTTTGTCAATTATTATACTTGTTGTCTGGTTCTGGGATCTACTTGCATGGTCTCCTGTGTTCAGAAGTAGTATGATGAACTTGCTGTTGAATGTAAAATTGAAACAAAAAATAACAGTGAACCCCTCGTTTCATTGATCATCAATATGTATATATACATGAGTACAGACGCCATTGACGTTGGTTCAAGAAAGAGCAACTGCTGCCGGTTGCGGTTTACGGTTGGATGAGATCATCCGTAACTTCTCAAGTTGTAACACTCCCCCTTGATCGAATCCATCTTTGAGATCAATGAATAATATTAATTCTACAAAAAGTCCTGTAGGATAAACAAAACGAGGAGAAATATTTGATAGATACGTTTGTTAAAAACTCCTTTAAACCCAATGGGAAAATAAGGAGAACTCATATGAGAAAAACCTTTGCAGGAGAAAACTCATAGATAGTTTAGAAGACAATATATGTCATTGATATCTCCTAAAAAACCCCGATGGGGAAAAATAGGAAATACGACATATGCTTATGCTAATATTGTCTCATTAAAAACTTTATATGAGGAACCTTGTGAGTAAAACTCATACAAAGAAAAGAGTACAATATGATGCTTTGGACAGAGTAACATTTAGGAGATTTCTCCCCCTGAAGTTTGCAAATCTCGAAGTCGTCGCATACCAATTCCTTGAACACATTTCTGGAACGAGGAAGCTGGTAAGGACTTAGTAAACAAATCAGCGAGGTTATCACATGATTTGGTTTGCAAGATGTTTATTTCACCCATTTGTTTTAACTCATGGGGGTAAAACAACTTAGGAGAAATATGCTTGGTTATGTTGCTTTTGATGTAGCCTGTCTCCATCTGTGTAACACAAGCAGAATTATCTTCATAGATAATAGTTGGTGAATCGATGGCACCAATGCCACACGATTGTTGTATGTGGTTAATCACTCTGCGAAGCCAAACACATTCGCGTGATGCCTCATATAGTGCAATTATTTCAGAGTGATTTGTTGAGGTAGCCACCGAGTCGGTTTGTAGACTTCCATGAAATGGTTGTTCCTCCGCAAGAACACAAACACTGCAGGATCGGCCATTATGGGGATCGATAAATAGCGGCATCGGTGTATCCAATCGATTAGGATCGGGTTCCTTTGAAAAAATAATCCAAGATCTCTTGTACCATTAACATATCGAGGATATGTTTTACTCCCGCCCAATGCCGTTTGGTAGGAGCAGCGCTATGTCGAGCTAGCAAGTTCACTGCGAATGCAATATCGTGCCCGTGCAATTTGCAAGATACATTAGCGCCCAATGACACCGAGATAAGGATAATGAGATCCTGAATCTCTTCTCCATCATCCCGTGGTCTGAATTGATCATCTCCATTTCTAGAGATCGAACAACCATAGGAGTTTTGGATGGATGTGATTTGTCCATATTGAATTTCTCCAATATTTTTGGATATATGCTGATTGATGCACTAAAATTCCAGTGGGAAGATGCTCAAGTTGTAAACCTAAGCAAAATTTGGTTTGGCCCAAATCTTTCATTTCAAACTCCGTCTTTAGATGATTGCGTGCTTCATCAATATCTTGTGGGTTGCCGATGATATTTAAATCATCAACATATACTGATATGATGCAAAATCCCGTTTGGGACTTTTTGATAAAAACACATGGACAATCATCATTGTTAATGTATCCCTTCTGCAAAAGGAACTCACTAAGTCGGTTATACCACATTCTTCCCGACTGCTTTAAGCCGTAGAGTGACTTTTGAAGCTTTACACAATATATGTTGCGATTTGCGTTTGGATTCGGTATAGAGATCCCATCAGAGACCTTCATATATATGTCCGAATCAAGTGACCCATATAGATATAAATACTACGTCCATCAACCGCATAGATAGACGATTTTGAACAGCCAGAGATATAAGGTATCGAATATTATTCCACTCATAATCGGAGAATATGTTTCATTGAAATCAATGCCGGGTCTCTGCGTGAACCCTTGTGCTACAAGCCTCGCTTTATGTCTCACCAGCTCATTGTTCTCATTCCGTTTTCGGACGAAAACCCATTTGAATCCCACAGGAAAGATTCCTCGAGGTGTAGGTATTGCATGAGTGAATACCTCTCTTTTAGTGAGCGAGGTTATCTCCGCTTGAATTGCATCTTTCCATTGATTCCAGTCCGAGCGCTTTTCGCACTCGCCATGGTCTTAGGATCTGGATCATTTTGGATGATTTCGCAATTGTTTCAGAGAAATAGATGTCGACAATTGTAGACTTTTGTCATATGATTCTCCGATTCAATATAGTTGATGGAAATTTCAAGCACCCTTGTGATGTATCATTATTTCCCAAAATGATTGCATCGTATGCCCGATGTTCCAACATCGCAATTGAGTGCAGTGTTGATGTGGGATGTGAAGGTTGAACCTCCACAGGTGTTTCTCAACGTAAGGTTGAGTTACATTTATGCGTTAGAAGATTTGTTCTTCCCTTTCCTTTGCTTGCTAGAAGTGCATCCGTGGAAATAGCCGCACTTCTCCCCTCTTACCGGGAGTTGAGTAGTTTTATTTGGTACCTCTACTCTTTCCGGCACATTTCTCGCAGGATTATAGGATTTTGTAACACCCTTATAATCGTAAATGCATTCGGCATGTTATTTGCAATGTGTTGCAAATTAATGATCTTCGAACTTGGAGTTCGGTTCGAAATACGTGGATCGAGTTGGAGATGTCTATGGCATCCCAATTGATTTCCTGGCATTTATTGTGGTTTTCAATTCCTCCCCCTAACGCCGGGAAATGATCTTCATTGAAGATACAATTAGCGTACCGGGCAGTGAATAGATCCCCTGTAAGGGGTTCCAGGTATTTAATGATCGACGGAGATTGATATCCCACATAGATCCCCAATTTCCTGTGTGGGCCCATAGATGTACGCTGCGGTGGAGAGATCGGTACGTATGTAGCGCAACCGAACTTCCGCAGATGGGAAATATTTGGTGTATTTCCACGTACTAGTTGCAACGGGGAGGTTGCATGATATGCAGTTGGACGCAATTGAATGAAGTCAGCAGCGTGTAAGACTGCGTGACCCCAACATGATGTTGGTAGATGGCAATTCTGTAGTAAAGGTCTTGCAATAAGTTTCACACTCTTAATGAGAGATTCTGCCAACCCATTTTGAGTATGAACATATGGGACCGAGTGCTGAACTTGAATTCCTAAAGCCATGCAATAATCATTGAAGGCACGTGAGGAAAATTCAGCAGCATTATCCATTCGGATTGATCGTATTTGATGTTCAGGATATTGTGCTCTAAGTTTGATAACTTGTGCAACAAGCTTAGCAAATGCATGGTTCCGTGTGGAAAGTAGACACACATGAGACCATCGTGTAGATGCGTCTATTAGAACCATGAAATACCCGAACGCCCGCACAATGGTTGAATGGGACCACATATGTCACCTTGAATGCGTTCAAGGAACTTTAGAGGTTCGGCATGAATTTTGAGGTAAGAGGGCCTCAAAATTAATTTCCCGATGGCACATGCGGTGCACATAAAATCTGAGGATTGGGAAATTTTGCATCACTTAAAGTGTGACCAATGAATTGCTTATAATTTTCCTCATCATCCCTATTCCAGGATGGCCAAGACGATCATGCCAAGTTTGGAATGCGTTAACATTCTGGAAAATTACTTTGTAAGCAACATGTGGTATGGGGTTGATGTATGTGTAGTACAATCCAGACGGGAGTGAGGGAAACTTTTCAAGTGTCTCTTTGCCATATCCGTGATCTTTTGTTATGAGAAGGAATTCCTCATTGTTGTCCTCATGAGTTTCAACATGAAACCCATTCTTACGGATATCTCTATAACTCAATAGGGTACGAGTTGAATCGGGATACAAGAGTGCATCCTCAATCGTTATTGATGTACCCATAGGGAGCAGAATAGTGGCCCGACCGGTGCCAACTATTACAGCATCGCGTCCAGCGATTGTTAAAACATTTCCTTTGTTTTTGTGAGAGTGTGGAAATATTTTATCTCCCTGAGTATAGAGTTAGTAGTACCGCTATCCACTAGGCACATTTCCTCATCCATCAGATCGACTCCCGTACAATCTATACAAAATGGAGAATTTGAATATGTCATTCTCAACAAATATATATAGAATACATACAATATATATATAGGTATCAATTGTGCTTAATACAAATTACAATACCCATTGTGCGTAAATGAAGTACGGACAACAACTAGTTTATGTCAACATTCACAATTAAACGACATCCACATTCAAGGGATAATGAAATAAGGTATCTCAAAGTGCAGGAGCCTAATTAAAGTCTCCAAACGGATCGTTAGAAGTGAACTCCACGATCATGTTCTCCATATCGTCAACGTTTCCATCAAGTGGAGGTAGTGCCTTGGTGTTGCTTGTTTCCGCAGCTGTAGGAGCAGAGTAGGAGCACCCAGGGGCATCTTTCTTAGTAATGTCAGGTTGGAGGAATTCTTCCATGTTGACATCAGATTGGGAGTTGAAGTGTGCTTCAAATTGTCCACCTTTATTGGAACGTCCTTGATTGGAGCGTGCTCGTCCCACGGAATTCAAGTACAACGCCACCAAGTGCTTGGGAGTGCGACATTTCTCAGTCGGGTGGTTGTAACAGCCACACTTGACACAAGTGTTAGACTTGTTCTTTTTCGACTTAAAAACATCCTTTCCCTTGATAGCACCATTAGACTGACGCTGTCTCTTGCGCTTGTTCTTTCCTTTGAAGTTCCCAGGAGTGCTAGAATTAGTAGCATTCCCTTTGGGTTTGTTCTGAGTGTTAGCATGTACTTCTGGCAAAGGTTTAGTGCCCAAAGGGCGCAAATTAGAGTTCCAAAGGAGGAGCTCACTATGCCTTTCTGCCTGAAGTAATGTTTTAATTAACTCAGAATAAACGGTGAAACCTCTTTCACGGTATTGTTGCTGAAGGATCATTTGTGCGGGGAGCATGGTAGACAATGTCTTCTCAATTTTCTCCGCATCAGATGGTTCTTTCTCAAAATCGCAGATTTAGAACCGATTTTATGAACAGCATGGTTGAACTCTCCCACAGATTTAAAATCTTGTATGCGGAGGTGGTTCCATTCATTGTGACCTCCGGTAGGATGACCGTCATTGCTCATACCGTGTTTGAAGAGCAAGCCACGAGTGCGTGGTCTTCTTCCATCGATACTCACTTTGAGATCGGGATGGATGTGGTTCCTTATGATAAATAAGGTATTGTACTTGAGAGTCTCAGCCAAAGGAGCTACACCCTCTTGGGAGTTGCAATTGCTGGTACATTTCGCGCAACAATAGACTCACTTTGAGATCCATCGCCCATGTGGGAAGTTGTGGCCATCAAGAGCGAGAGCCTCAAACTCTTTAGTAGCCATTGTGCCTACATATGTAGGGCCACAGATTTGTTAAAATCTTTGGCAATGTTAAATAAGCAATGCGAAATGCAAGTAATCAAGGTAAACTTGAAATACATAAAGGACATTCTCCTATTGTGGAACAACATAGTTAATCACTAATGGTATTAACATTATTTAATGCATTTTTCAACATTGAGTGCGCACTTTGAGGATGATAATCCCACAGTAGTATATTGATACTACCTTGTGTATGGCCAATGTGAAAAAGAATCATGGTAATCACTTAGGTGTAGACCTTGTATAATTTATAATCAAATTGGGTACGCACGTTGAGGATGAAATCCCACAGTAGTACGATGGTACTACCTTGTGTATGGCCAATTTGAAAATAAATAAAGGTAGTCACCCAAAAGTGTAGACCAAATTGTTGCAAAACTTGATATTAGGTACGCACATTGAGGAGTAAATCCCGCAGTAGTACTATGGTACTACCTTGTGTGTGGTCAATATCAAAGTAAAAAAAAATTTTGTGTTATTCCCAAATGAGAGAAAATCAACCTAAGGCATTTGCATTAAAAACAATTAATATTAAATGCTTGTATGGTAAGCTAGTAAACGAAATATTTAAAATTGCATAAGATAGATTGCAATAATTAATGTATAATACATTGCATGAAAACATATAATAACAATACAATGTTACATTAGGGGTCTTTATTGCAAATATATACAATGGAAAGTTATTTAACATAAAGTGCTGCAATTACATTAAAACAGAGGGGGGAGGTTGCAAAATTTTGGCAACCTGGGCTAAAGCCCGGTCGGCCATTTGGCCCATGAGGGAGGTGGGGGGTTAATGGGCTAAAAACCCATTGAGGGCAGCATGTATATATGAGGTGGAGTGTTAGGGTTAGGGTTTCAACCCTAACCCCATATCCAGCCGCCACAAGTGGCCTTTGTGGCCTCCACCGCCGCCAGCCCATGGGGCGCCGCCACCACCGCCGGCGGCCGCCGCCGGCGCGTTCTCCACCGCGAGGCGCCTCCTCCTCGCGTCCGCGCCGCACCGCCTCGAGCCGCCGCGCCGCCGGCCGGGCCCACCGCAGTAGCGCCACCGCGGCGCCGCCTCGCCTCGCTTGGCCTACCGCGCCGCCTCGGCGCCGCTTGGCCGGCCGGTGTGCCGCGCAGGGCTGCCGGCCCATGGGCGCGCACCTTCTCGGCTGGTTGCCGCACGAAGCGCGCGCGCCTCGGCCGCCGGGCTTCTCCGCGCGCGCGCGCTTGGGCCGCCACTGCCGCCGGCCGTGGGGCCACCGCCGCCGACGCCAGGCGCCGGCGGCCGGCCGGCCGCGCGCGCGCCGCAACCGGCGCCTCGCTGGCCGTGCCCCGCGCGCGTGTTGGCCCTCTCCTCTCGTTCTTGAATCAAGTGGAGAAGGCCTCCTCGCAGAGGAGGCCGACGGATGCGAGTCCGGCGGCGGTTTGCCGCTCGAGGCGCTTGCGCGGGCGCCGTAAGGCCCATAGCGCGAAGCCCTCGCCGGTGGGAGACGCGTGCGCCTCCCATGGACGACGCGAATCGCCTCGAGCCATGACCGGTGGAGATTATGGTGGCCGCTGCCGGTCTTGGTGGTGGTGGATCTTGATGGCAAGGGGCAAAAAGAAGTTGCAGGTAATCACACAAAGAATCCATTGAAGCAAGAACACCAAGTAAGGCGTTGTGATGCTGCTCACAGAGATGGATCTGATCGTTCTCCATACCTTCTGTTCGTGTGTTTGTTTGCTCTGTTGTATGTGTTTGGATGGCAGAGCGCAGTGCTGATAACGTGTTGAATGTAAAATTGAAACAAAAAATAACAATGAACCCCTCGTTTCATGATCATCAATATGTATATATACATGAGTACAGACGCCATTGACGTTGGTTCAAGAAAGAGCAACTGCTGCCGGTTGCGGTTTACGGTTGGATGAGATCATCCGTAACTTCTCAAGTTGTAACACTTGCTAGCCGAATTTCTCGAACTTGTTTGGCTTGAGTTGTACTTATGAACAACTGTATGTAGAAAAGGGTCCATTTATTTCTAATCCATTGGCCTTCGACATGTCAAGCCCACGATCAACACTAACGATGCGGTATGAGAGACAAATGAGCCCTAGCAAGCTGAAAATTTCTTTTGTATCACCGTGGCACAGACCAATATAGGTAACAAACCAACCAGTGTCTGACACGTGGCATATATGCACTGTAGCAACACTGAGATTTGTTTATGTGCGGCTTTGCACATGCTACAGTATTTTTATGCCACATGTCATCTTCTAATTGGCTTGTGATACAAACCATTTTATGCCACCGTGATACAATAGAAATTTTCCTAGCAAGCTAGTGGCTGCAGTACTTAGATTTGCTCGAAGTCCTGGAGGGTCCAGTGGCCATCGGCGCCCCTGACCATGCACTTGTTCTTGGCCACCCACCAATCCGCCGGCACCGGGTACTCGTCCTTGAGCGCGTCTTCGCCCTTGTTCGCCAGCTCCACGTCGCGGTCCACCTCCAGTTTGAACCCTCCGGCGCTGCCCTGCTCCCCGGCCACGCCGTGCAGGTAGCACTCGAGGTTGTGCAGCGTCTGCACCGTGCCCGGCTGGCGCAGATAGGGCGACCGCCGCGTGCTGATGGGCAGCGGTACAGCCACGTGCACGTACCCCAGCGGCGGGTACAGCGGCACGATGTCGCCGGCGTTATTCACGTGGAGGGCCCTCAGGTCCGGTAACGAAGCGAAGGCCGCCTTGAAGTTGCCGTCCCCCACGCGCGGGCTCGCGAACACGATGGCCGTCACCGGGCACGGCGGCTGGGAGGAGTTCACCGGGCTGTTGACTCCGTTGGCCACGAGGTCGACGGCGTTGAGCGTGGCCAGCGACGCGCCGAGGCTGTGGCCGGTGATGGTGATGCTCGTCACCTCGTCCTTGTACAACTCCATTAGCCTCCTGACCTCCTCAAGAACCTGCACATACGCGTGGTTAATAAACAACTGCGCATAATTTAGTCCTGCAAAGTCAAATATTAACGATAACGACATCGTTTTTATATGCGTTTTCTGGCGATATATAGCAGAAACAAAACTAATCGACGATAGCTAAATCAATTCGGACAAGGCAATAGCACGCATCTTAATTTCGTGCATCCAAAAACTAGCATAGTATCGCTTTCAGTTCGTGGCCGATAGATACAATTAACATTCGGAGATCGAATACTTGAAGAAATCAACAGCACGCTGGCTGAGCTCGTCGAAGCTGGGGCCGGCTCTGAATGAATCACAACACCTACACCCTACTATTGTAAGTGCAGAGTCATTTTTGGATATTGTTATGGTCTTCAAGGTATACCACATTTAACCACTAGTCTCTGTCATATACAATATAACGTTGTGAACCACAAAACGAAACCGTGAAAGTACGTCTGATGAATAAGTTTCTGTGTTGGCTGATGCTTGTGGGGCTACAGCACATGGTGTTTTTGCTGCCCTTCAAGGACAGCATCCTTGACTGACTGTTAGCATCTCTTTAGGACAGCATCTTAGGACAAGCATATTAGGACAGCAGCATCTTAGGACAAGCATCTTAGAACAGCATCTTGACTAGCATCTAGGACAGCATCTTAGACTAGCATCTTAGCATATGATTGGCTGGTTAACAGTCTATAAATTTGTATCCCCAACCCCTCAGGTTGGCATGGCATTGTGTGAGAAATAAACCTAGAAAATTGCCCCATCTCCAAGTGTCATCCTCTCGATGAGAGTAAGGATCTTGCTATCACCAAGAGCAAGAATCCAGCGACTAACACGTTCCTTGATGATGAATCTAGTTAAGGCCGATCCTAAAAAATTGTTTAACCCATATGGATTCTAGAACATTTGTACCGGCACGGATTCTAGAATAACTTATATTTGCAATCAGATAAGAGTATTAGTAATTAAAGTTACTTGCTTTGTCTGAGTCATCGTTCTGCTTTACTAGTCGATTTTTTAGGTGACACTAGCCAATATTAGCTACATGACGCAACATATTAATGAAGCTCTTTGCGAGTGGTCGGTTAGTTCGATTACGAAGTATGTACTGGCAGGTAGTTGCACAAGAACCACATATAATTTAGTCACTGTGCATGCTTGCTTTTGTTTATATATCAACAAAGTTTCCCTCTCTTCTATCAAATCTTCCTTTTCAGAGTTAATTGTACCTAGCTACCTGTACAGCTGACCCTCATCAATGCAGTATTCCACACAAATGCACAGCTGCTAACTGAAGTAACTAATTTCTTTCCTGACTGCGAGAGTTTAACAAAAATGTGGTTGACAAGTGGGACCATTTGAAACGTTTCATACAACATATACGTGTAATTAACGTGCGTGTCATGTACTAGCTTCTATGGCATACAACATCGAAATCTTCACCACGAACATCCATTTTCACTCATGAATTACCAGATTTCCATGCACTAGTTTCCTCTTGACTTCTGCCTTGTGATAAGCGTAGGAGTTAGAAAATGATGTGTATTACATGCTTACCTGGTCTCTGGCGCTGGCCTGGTTGTACTTGGAGTTTGCATCGCTTGATGTGTAGACGGACAGGAAGCCCCGGTGCACCATGGCGGACGGGTTGGCGGCCGCCGCGGAGCCCATCACCGGCGCGGCGGACACCGGCGTGAAGTCGAAGTCGTTGACCCACTCCAGGTCCTCCATCGTGCCACGCCACGCCACGACGATGTCGCGCCTCCCGAGCGCCGCCACGCCCTCGTCCGTGGCCACCGCGACGTACCCCATCCAGTTGGACTGCCGGCTCCATGCCTCCGGCAGCGACGGCAGCGGCAGGAATAGGAACGCCTCCGGCACGGGGAGCCCCGACGTCGCGTACACGAACTTGGTGACGACGTAGTTGCCGGCGCTGGGCACGTACACGCTGGCCAGCAGATCGTCGTGGCCGTACAAGCACGCGCCGGCGTGCGGCGAGCGCTTCTCCGCGTTGAATGCGTCGTAGGTGGCCTGCGCGAGCTCGCCGTAGGCGATGATGGAGGCGCGGAGGTCCAGGTCGAGCGGGTCCAGGAGGCCATTCCACGAGTTCTCGCCCTGGAGCTCCCGCCACCTGTTGGCTATGCTTCCAAGCATCGGCGACGACATGGCGCGCGCGCGGTTGGCGTTTGTTAATTCGCCTTGGCTAGCTACGTTGGTTTTGGCTGCTAGCTTGTGTTGGCTTGTTTCTTTCAGCTTGGGTGTGTATTTATATATCATTCCATGTGAATAGGTCGTCTCGATGCGATCGATCGATGTGACTTTGTTCAAACCTTATATTTCTTTCGGAAATGTGTCTATCGGTGAGTCCAAAAGTATTCTGTCAAGCGTAAAACTAATCGGCAAAATCATCTTGACTTGTACTAGCAGTGTTCATAAATAGGAAGCAAGCTCATCATGCATATTGTTTTGGCCTTGATGGCGTCTGGTTTGCACGAGCAAGAAGCCGCAGACAATGTGATCCCACGTACGTCACAACCGGCCGGCTGACCATGCAGGTAGTTGAAGTTACATATTCCTTTGCCAAATTGCCGCTATCTCTTTTAGTTTCTGCCGTGTTCCAAACCATTTTAGATTCTGTCTTTTTATGCCTCATAGTTTATTTTAGTTTATTTAAGACAGAAGTCATTTAGAATGTATTAGTTTCTAATTTCAGTTTAGTTTACTTTTTATTTTTTTTTTTTTGCTTTTTGTTTTTTACCTTTTATTTCTTAAGACGGTATAACTGTTTTTTCTCATTTTTTTAATTTTTTAAAAATTAACAGCTGTTATAACATAATTTTAACTAAAAATATAACTAAAAATTTAAACCATAAGTTAGTTGAAGCATCGCCTAAATTTTTAGACGTTTAACTTTCTATTCGATATCTTGTTATTGAACCTCGTGTGTCCGGAATTTTACTCTAGTAGCGGTAAAAAGAAAAGGTTGACTGGAATCAAAGTTGGTTCCTGTTGTTGCTCCTAGGTTGTCCTTTGCGCAGTTGTTTAGTTCTGATAGTAGCCCGACTTTTCGTACTGTTCATATTTGTGGTTGGCAAGTGTTGCCGTCATGTTACTTTTTTGTACATTTGTTTTTGAACTTTGTAATTCCGTGGTTTCAATAAAAGAAGACGGGAAATTCAATGCCTTCGGCCACCTGGCTATGGTAGGCGTGCGTGGAACAGGGTTGCACGAACGAATCAAAGATAAATGTGCGAGTGTTTTAGCCACTTAATTGCGTGCAAGCTTTAGTTGCTTGTCCGCACGAACGTCTGATCCATTATCTTGGTGTATATTATGAAAATCGACGCCGAGATGACAAACAACAAGAATTATCAGTAACATGAGATAAAAAAAAAATTAATGCGAAAAACTTTTGTGAGAAAAATCATAGATATATAATTGACGAAATCAATGTATGAGAGAGAAGTTACGAAACGCTCTTAGCGTATTACATATATAGATTATTTGTGATGCACGCTCTATCTAGCATGACACATACAGATGATATAAATAGCCTTAGAAATAGGAGTCCTATATGAGAGACAAACAGTCCTAGTCAGTAATAAAAACAGATACATACTCCAAAATTGGAACATTAACCTGCTCGAAGACGGAAACAACGCCTCACTCGGAGACGAAACAAAGTCTCAAAAGACGATGGTAAAGAGCTGTAGTCGAAAGCACCTCATTAGTCATGTTGACACCGGTTGGCGCAAACACTTATGGACACTACAATTGGTGCAAGTCGGTGCAAAGTCCATCACAAACACGAAGATTATTCGAATCATAATCTTTGATCAGTTTGCATTATTGATCAGTCATACTGGTTAGAATATATGTTTTGAGTGAAACCTGATCAGATTCTTCAAGTGGTCGGACCCGACTAGATTCGGATAACAAAATACAACAATCTTCACCTTAAGCTGAATCGAAAGTTGTTCGTGATCGAAAGCTACCGTGGTCGAAAGCCATCGTGGTCAAAATTCATCGGAAGTTGTCCGTGGTCAAAAGCTATCGTGGTCGAAACCCATCGAAAGTTGTTCATGGTCGAAACCTATTAGAAGGCATCTGTGGTTGAAATCCATCCTGATCGAAATCCAACAGAGGTTGAAAACCATTGAAATTGCCCGTGGTCGAAAGCCATTGAGTATTAGAGGTGTCGAAAGCGTCCGAGTATCAGGGGCGGTCAAAAGCGCCCGAGTATTAGAGGCAGTCGAAAGCGCCCGAGTATCAGAGAAGATCAAAAGCACCCGAGTATCACAGGTGGTCGAAAGCACTCGAGTATCACAGGCGGTCGAAAGCGCTCGAGTATCAAAGGCGGTCAAAAGTGCCCGAGTGTCACAGGTCGTTGACAGCGTTTGAGTATCAAAGGCAGTCGAAAGCACCCAAGTATCAAAAGCGGTTGAAAGCGCCTGAGTATCATAGGCGGTCGAAAGCGCCCGCGTATCACAGGCGGTTAAACGCGTATAAGTATCAGAGGTGATCAAAATCGCCTGAGTATCAGATACAGTCGAAAGCGCTTGAGTATCACAGGCGGTTAAAAGCTCCCGAGTATCAAAGACGGTCAAAAAAGACATGTATTACCATAAAAGAAGTCCCTTATGTGCTTACTCATTTTTCACTCGTGTGTGTTTTTCCTCTAGGCTACGTCAACATCATGATGGACAAGAGTAGATTATACTGCACCGCAAGTCCGTTACGAACTCAAGAAAATTTGAGAGAGACAATTTAACTTGGCTGGTTTTGCATTAGCTGCTTACGCATTCAACACTGCCCGTCTCTAAAGTTCATGTATCAATAACCCGCTCCAGGCTCCAACCAGCCGGAAAAAACCACTCATCTTTGTAGTGTTTGTTTCTTCCACACTTGGGTTTGGCACCGATCTTGTGCGCCCCGAACGAGCACGCGTTCATGACAACAGAACAGACTGGAATGAGTCTGCTCGCTCTAGTTTCTAGATTCTGGCGTCTTAATTTTACTATTTTTTTAATTTTTGGCTTTTTTGTCGTTTTTGTTTTTTTTCTCTTATATCTTCACATTGTCTATAATGATATAATGATTTTTATTTTTTAATTTAATTACTTAAAAAAAGCTAACCGTCGTTATAGTGTATTTTCAGCCGCTATAGTAAAAAAAGTCAGAAGCCATGGCATATAAGCCAGTTGGAGCGGGGGAAGTGGTACTGAATCTTGCAGGAACAGCTGTGTTCTAGAATCCATTCTGCTTTAGAATATCGAAACCATTAGTGCTCATCGAGGTACAAGGATTGTCTGAGGGTTAACTGGCACCTCTCACTTAAATAGATCTCATCATTCGATGAAAAATCGAGCCAACACCCATTGTAGTTTTTACTAACTTACCTCAAAAAAGTATAATACCAAAGTATGGTGCCAAAGCCACCCTATGGACCAAAGGTCCCAAGATTTCAACCAGTGCACAGCCAACCAAGAGGGCAAAGGGGTTAAGGTTGAAGCTAGTGCACAACCAACTGAGAGAGTAAAGAGAATAAGATCAAACCAATGCACAGTTGGAGAGAGAAGCCAGCCATTTCCTCCCTCTTCTTATGCAAGCCAACCATAGAGAGCATTCACTCTTCCTCATCTCATCCCCAGCTCATTTCTTCCTCAACCGAAAGCCAGCCAAGGCAGAGACAAGAACAACATTGCTATTCGCTTTCTTGGTCAAGACAAAGAACAAAGCCGAGCATGGCCACACCGCCACCCAAGTCCAAAACCAGCACAGAGAGGCAGTGAGGAAGAGGGAGCCTGGATGAGAGGAGCTCAAGGAGTAGGGGAAGACGAAGGAGCAAAGACGATGATCACGAAGGCATAGAATCACCAACGACCATCAAGACCACTTCAAGCTGACTAGGACAAGGAGGGGACTAACAACTGATCGCAATTGACAGAGACCAGAGGAGACCGAACCACAGAGCACGTGAGGGGAATGGCATTGCCACCACGACCATCATCATCGTCCTTTCCATTTCTAGCCCGATAAATCAAGTAGGTCATCTCACCATCCCTTTTTGCTCACAACACAACACATCACAACCCATCACAGCACACAGCATAACAAGTTGTACCGACCAAGTAGGACAGCACGATGAGAAGGGAAACAATCTGCACCTCGGTCGGTAAGGCCACGACTCCACGGTGGTGAGCCCATGAGTTGCAAGCTCCTCAGCGCATGCAAACTCCCCAAGTCTCGTCACAGTGGCACAACTTCCGGCCTTCCCAACCATTGCATGTACATGAGTAAAGAGAAGCTAAAAATAGCAATTAATCACAAAAATGAGGAAAGAACGAGTAGATCGAACGATACTGGGTAGAAAGGGGGAAGGATGCGATTCAATGAAGCCGCACCAACTTCCACCTCGCTGACACTGCAGTCGACTGGAGGAGGACAAAAGGAGGCATGGGAACTGGTCATAATAGCCGAAACCGAGCGCCATGGCCAGGCCAAGCCGACGGCAACCGAAGCCGAGAGCCGGGAAAAACCAGGGGATGACGAAGAGGAAGCAAGGGAAAACGACAAAGGAGCCCACCGACGTCGAGCCGATGGTTGGCGGGCGCCACCCGAGCCGACACCGAGGAAGCCCTTACCGAGTAAGAACAAAGCTGAGCCATGGAATCAGGGGAAATCGGGGAGCGACGCAAGAGGAACTGGTGAAGGGATCGCTGGCGGCGAGTCGATTGCCTGTGGCTGGCGCGCCCAAGGTGCACCCGAGGCAGCGGTGTCATCACATCTGAGAGAGAGAGAGAGAGAGAGAGAAAGCCAGGGAAGGGAACCGGGTGTGTGTAGGAGTGGTGTTTTGTGTGTGTTGGTATTTGGTATTGTGTTGGTGTAATAGTGATAGGGTGTTTGGTGTTCCATGTTGGGCAAGTGCAGAACAGTGGGCACTGAGTGCGTGCAGGTATTGAGCTAGCCAATAGAGGTGCGGATTAGTAAACCACACTAGTACAGCTAACCAACCGAGAGAAAATAGAAACGGGGAAAAATGCGAAATCAATATCTAGTGCTTACAAATAAATGGCTGATTGATGAAATTAAATTAGATAACACTTACTAAAATCTACCCCTAAAATTGGGCTAATTGTCATAAAATTAAAAACATCCAGTTATTAAATAATTTAAGTTGCCAGTCTACTCTATAATGCATAAGGCGAACCGAGGCAGGAAGAAGTAGCGGATCCGGCCACGGTTGACACTGAGACTTTCTATGCTTACGAAAACAAGTTTATTCTTTTATCACTTACCTAGTTATTTACTTGGTAAAAATTAAATTCCTATAACATATTTTATTTATGTGCATAAAAAATGTATTTCAAAAATCAATTCGAATTAAATGATGAAACAAAGAGATAAGAGTAAAGAACAGTCCAGCTGAAAGGAGCAGCTGGGCTGTATGAGATAATTACTAGGAGGGTAAAGGGTGCCCTGGTTAGGAAAGAGATAAAAAGGTTATGGTTCTTTACATATGGTATAACATAAGGACCAACCGGCTTTCACTCGAAAAGGGGATATACTTAAGTGTTCAGGTGAAAAATACTGCCCTATTATGTTACTATTTCTCTCCACAATGGGTAAGTAATATAATTAGTGGAGGAATTTAGAACCGATATAGAGTCCGGAAGTGAAAGATCCAAAGCATATATGGGCCTGTTCTTTTTGGCTGCGACTTGTAACTTTTGGCTGAAATTTTTGAATTTTGGATGTTTACGGTACAGATTACGGAGAGACAGATACTCACTTGTGATTTTGGCTGGTATAGATGTTGGGCTTTTAACGTGTAGATCGTTTAACTTGTAGACCCCGTCTTGAGAAAATACTCCATTTGAAAGTTAGGTACTGTAGCAAAAGCCAAAAGCTGGCCGGCTTTTGACTTGCCGAACAGGCCCTATATTAGTGTTGGGTGAAGGAATAACCGGTCTAACCAACAACTACTTGAGGTTGGTGGGTGCTGGGTGGGGGTGAGAAACCGCCTTGAATCACCGACTAAGAATAGTTAGGTGAAGATTTAATAACATAACATAAAAAAATATTTTGTACTCTGGACTTGTAACTGCATCTAAGGTAATTTGGAATACTTAGTATGAAGAGAACTTAGAATAGCTATAGGTACAGTGATATAAGCGTGCGTAGTTTATATCTGTCTCATGGATTGGAGGCTATAGAGACCACTAGGGATCTTTAGGCTACAGAGACCACTAGAGGGTCTTTCTTCTCGCTGAGTAATTAGTAGTATTTTTAATAATTAGAACTTGAAATTCCACTTAATTTGGTAAACTAGTTTATGAAGAAAGAGATGAATTAGAAAATGTGATAACGAGAAAGACATGAGTCATATAGTACATTTATTACTAATAATACTTGCTGAGTATATTAGTACTCACTCTTACTATCACTTTCCTTTGTTAGATCTTAGTCTAACTAGGGAGTACCTTGTGTGGGACGCGGGATATACAGGCACCGAGGATGCCTCGTGGGACGAGGGTGATCGTGCCGAGAACCAGGATGAGGCGGCTGCCCTATACGATAGCTGCGACGAGTAGGCGACCAGTAGCGCCACATCATCAAGAGATAGGGTATATAATAATCCATATCTCCTTTTATATTTAAGTATTTGTATATAATAATCTGTATCTCCTTTTGTATTTAAGTATTTATACTTAAGATTATAGCCCTACATAACTAACTATTGTAATAGAACACAATATCTAATTATAGTTTTGCTGCGCAACTCTGGCGAGGCTTATTATTCCCTAGTTCGTTGGGATTAGGAAATAGTAATCCATTGTCTGGTATCGTGTTCTGAGGATAATGATAGGGTATGTTGCACCGATGGATTTTATTCTGGAGCACAACGGCTCAATGCTGCAGGGGAAGAGGGCAGAAAAGGCAGTCAAACCAAAAAAAATCATGAGATCCCATCGAGTTCAAATTTGAGTTGTTAGAATCTGAGCAAAGTTGGCTAGCTCTCCAGCGCGAACTTGATGCCCTTCTCAATCGAAGACTTCAGCTCGCCCTTGCGATTTTCCAGCCCCTCCTCGAAGGCGGACCAGCTCGTCCAGCACAAGCATTTCCTCCACACCGCTCTTGCCGAGCCTTACCTGTAACACGAAAGGAAGCAGTGTTCAAACTTCACTGGCCAGCAGTTCGGTACACTACTCCCATCTCGTGAGAGAATATAACAAGTTTTGAAACAACAAAAGCACAAGTTTCTTGAACATCGTTTAAAAGCATGTTGTTTTGATGAGACCAAAGAGGGGGGGGGGGGGGGGGGAACAACACTTGCAACAGGCCAGACAGGGTAAAAAAATATTGTCAAAGCATGAAAGATGCTACTTTTCAGTAGTACCTGATTCGAGCTTCAGCATTTCGGGAAAAAAAATGTACACAGTAGCACAGTTTTACAAGGACAGCAAACACGTTTGAAATTGCTTGGTAACAAGTTTTGTGTTACCTCAACTGGTAGTCGTTTTTCGCATGGTTGAGACAGCCATTCTGTATCAGGCGATGATTGGTAGCTTCAAACAGGGGGTTCAGACGCTAGTCATCTCAGTTCGTCCGACTGCTCAAAGCTATATTCAGCACAAAACTTTCTAACCATACTTATCAAGAACCTAGTAGCAAGATCCCGTATTCTCAATCATGCAAGAAATTGGCACGTAACCATCAGAACGTTGCAAACAGAATCACATAAAATCATGGCAACAACTTGCTACAACAGACAAATAGATAACTGCTTGACAGTACAATCACCTGAAACTATGGCAAAAACAGCTCGCTACAGCAGAGATAAATAGATAACAGATTGACAGTACAAATCGATTGGCATAATAATTCGCAACACAGCAATGTATAGAGCTAGCAAATTCATGGCAACATGTAGATCAATGTCACACATCAAAAGTTTTCAACCCAGACACACAGGAAACATCCACAAACAACGCTTACTCTAGCAAGCATTGACCCCAACGCAACTCTTATAGAGAGCGCAACTCCGTCTGAAGTACAATAAAGACTCATGATCCCCTCTCTACTCAATCAGATCATCGTCGTCATCAGGTAGAGGTTGTGTTGCAGCTTTAGCAAGCTCAGCTTCATGCCTGAGGAAGATCGAAAGGAATGAGAAAGTTCACAAAGCATTCATTTGAATCTACAATTTGAATATGAACAGATAAGTAAAAGACAAATGACTGAACAAAGGATAGCACTCACTGTTGCTGCATGGCCAAGTCAATGGTAACTTCTGGAGGTTTAAGAGCAACAGCTTCAACGAAGTGAATGTTGGGATCACTGAAAACATCAAAGCCATTAACAAGAGGTCAACAAAGTTTTTTTTGTTTGTGTGTGTGTGTGGGGCGCAATGTAGAGGAGAGAATTACCCGGCCAGTTTCCTTGCAAGATAAAGGAAGGGCTTCTCAAAGTTGTAGTTGCTCTTGGCAGAAATTTCATAGTACTGCAGGTTCTTCTTCCTGTGGAACGTGACTTGCTTAGCTTTAACCTGCCTGTTCTTCACATCAACCTTGTTACCACAGAGGACAATGGGGATGTTTTCACACACCCTGCAAGAGTTCATAACTGGACATCAGAATTCTGCAGCATACCTAACATTTGTTAAAGTTCATTGTTACAGAAACAAACCTGCACAAGTCTCTATGCCATGTAGGGACATTCTTGTAGGTCAGCCTTGAAGTGACATCAAACATAATTATCGCACACTGACCATGGATACTGCATGGAAGTAGAAAAAATAAAAAAGACCAATCAGACAAACGAAAGAAAACAATAATAAAAACCAAGACGAGAAGGGAAGCTACAAGGAAAAAAACCATTCCACAGGACTAGTTAAATCAAAGGAATCAAAGGTAGAAGCACACTAGCTCAAGAATTTTTTGCAACATAATCTGGTCATCTAACCATTGAAATAGCTATGACAAACATTCATATGCAGAAAAATAGCCGAAACTTCAAGGCATTAAAAAAAACATAACTGCAAACACTTACTAGTATCCATCCCTAAGGCCACCGAACTTCTCTTGCCCAGCAGTGTCCCAACAGTAGAAACGGATCTTACCACAGTTAGTGGTGAAATCCAATGGGTGAACTTCAACACCAATTGTTGCTGGAATATGTACAGCAGTTTTGAGTTGTAATTCATGTCATTGCAAACGAGTATAGAAAAGAAAGACAAGCCCACATCACACGTACGCTCATATTTCTTTTCGAATTCTCCTGTGAGATGCCTCTTCACAAATGTGGTTTTACCTGCAACCAAAAATGACATTAAAGTATCACAAACTGTTGTAACTGATGTGAGAGGGATCAACAGACATTGAATGCATACAAAGTAGAGTGCAAATAGACAGAAGTCACTAAAACTAGCTAGAATACTAGAACTGAGTAGACACAATGTTCTAATATTTGCATTAGAACTATGCAATGATCGTTGCATGCGGACAAGAAACCAGAAAATGTGTAATTTCACACTTATAGTCACTGTTCTAACAAATGCAATGCTTTTATTTCAGATTAAGCCGTTCAATGCAACCGATAATGATTCTCTTAGTGAGGCATTCATCACATATGCATTAAGGAATGAAACTTTTCATCCTCACATTTAACCGTTTCAGGCATATTCCCTGATTGAACATGTTGAAGTCACAACAGATTTTGCCTGATTATACTAACAGCAAACGACAGGGTGACCAACTAATCCTACAACCGCTTAGTAATAAGATTCGCTCCAAAAAATCACAACTTAGAGCAACTCCAGCAGGGCCCCTACTTGAGCCCTCAAACCTCATATTTGAGGGCTTGAGGCAAAAATAGAGGTCCAGCAGGGCCCCTACTAGAGACCTCAAATTTGAGGAGCCCCTCAAATCCCCCCCTCAGCCCTCATTCCTGGGGGCTCTCCCTTGGCTCTCATTTTTCGGTTTTTTTCCCGCTGGTGAAATTTCCCCCACCTCCGCCGCCCAAAATCCCCCGCGCCCCTCCCCCTCCCTCCCACTCCGCCAGTCCGCCTCCCTCCTTGCTCCTTCCCCCGCCGCCACCCCCTCCCCTGCCGTCCCCGACTCCCCCGCCGCCCCCTTCCCCTTCCCCGGCGCCTCCACCCCCTCCACCGCCGCCTCCGCCCCCTCCCTTGCCGTCCCCGACTCCGCCTCCGCGCGCCGGCGCGCGCGCGCCCCTTCCCGGCGCCTCCACCCTCCACCGGCGCCTCGCCCTTCCCCGCCGCCCCCGACTCCCGCCAAGGCCCTCTCCCCCGCCGGCTCCTTTGGCAAGAAGATGACCATGGACGACCTCATCGCGCGCCAGATCCGCGTCACCCGCCAGGAGTGCGCGGCCTCCTTCGACCGCGACGCCGCCAACGCCTTCCAGCTTTACGTTGCCAAGGCGCTCGCCTTCGCCGTCAAGCGGGCGGGCTTCCTCTACGGCCGCGTCGACGCCGACACCAAGGAGGTGTTTGTCGACTTCATCTACGAGCCGCCGCAGCACGGCGCCGAGGACGTCGTCCAGCTGATGCGGGACGCCGACGAGGAGTCCCGCGTCGATGCCATCGCCGAGGGGCTCGGGATGCGTCGGGTAGGCTCTGGAGACGGCGGGGGTGAGGGAGAGAATGAGTGGGTCCCATGTGTCAGTTGTAGTGGAATGGATTTGAGGGCTTAAATTTGAGAGGTGCTGTTGGAACAGATGTAAAAAAATAGGGCTCTCAAAAGTAGGGGGAGCCCTCAAATGAAAAGTAGGAGCCACGTTTTGAGGGCTACTGCTG
This sequence comes from Dendrocalamus sinicus, assembly GCA_036346575.1. NCBI lineage: Eukaryota > Viridiplantae > Streptophyta > Magnoliopsida > Poales > Poaceae > Dendrocalamus > Dendrocalamus sinicus. The sequence goes on along the minus strand of CM070654.1, from coordinate 32,375,191 downwards.
GAGTTGCTCTTACATCTAGTTAATACAAAATGCACGGTCTCTATAAGTTATAGGAATCAAGACCGTATTTTTTTAACATAGATATCCAATTTAAATCTCTTCTAATTCATAATAGAAGCTGCAGTTGATTTTTTTTGGCTGTTTTAGAAGAACCCCATGATCACATCACCTTGCAAGTTTAATCCCACAGTTGTTGATGTGATCTAAATCTAAATCACCGAAAGCAATTCCTACTGGTGCATCACTCAGGAAACCCTGACATCGCATTACTAAAATTACCATCACTCCCGTAATCTCAATCTAATCAGGAAACACCTAAATATCCTCGGATTTCAGACGCCACTCCAAGTCGTAATCCACCAGATCCAGTAGAAACCACACCGGGTAGACGCACCAAACAGATCACGACCTACGCTTTCAAAACAGATAAACGAAACACTGCGAGGATGGGAACTCACCAGTTCCGCCATCGCCGACGATGACGAGCTTGAAGCTGGGGTAGTCCACGGTCCCCTGATTCGGTAGCGCCTGGAACAACCAAAACGGAATAGATCAGGCACACGCGAGCCCAGATCCCCATCTAAACAGGGCAAAATCGAAATCTACTCGCGCACTCACCATTGGAGCAGGGCGGCGATGAGCAGTAAAACCCTAGGATTCGAATTGGAATTGGGCGAGCTCGTGGGGCGGAGGGTTTTATAGCTGCGGTCGCGTTTTTTTTTCCGAGGGCTGCGGTGTTAGCTTTGGATGGACGCAGGAATTGTGGCCGCTGGATCTTGGCGGCGGGTCTTGCTAGCTTTCGTGGCACGCGAGATTTCCGGCCGTCGGATCCGGAAGGTTCCGCTGGGGCGGGGGCGCTCTGCCTCTTTCACTACGCGGCCCACATGTCAAAGGCACAACCATTTCCTCGTCCATTTGACACTTGGGCCCTGAGATAATAGGAAGCTTGTTAAAGGGCCCAATAGGTTCTAAAACAATTGGCAAATACTGGTCTGTTCTTTTTTGCTGCAGTTTGTGATTTTTAGACTATTTATATAAAAAATTACATAATAATAGAAACTCACGTATGACTTTTGCCATATAAATGAAGTCAGTAAAATATGTATTACAATTAACTAGTAGGCACTATTTAAAAAAATAATTTATTTAAAAGTTAGTTACTATAAAAAATTGAAAAATAGTTTTTAGAAGCTAAAAAGAACCGGGCCAAACCGGAACGAATTGGGGAGCCCCGGCCCCGAAAGCCCACCGATGCTATGGGTGTTCTTTTAGACTGACACACTCCACCGCAAAAAGGATAAGAAGCGCGAGTTTGCTTTGTTGTGTTTACTTGCTTATGTACATGCATGACCTGTAAGCTTTTGAGGAAAAGCAGGGAGCGTCGAAGATAAACTTCCAAGTCAGGTACTTGCGCAGTTAACAATACTAGTAGTGTGCTCGTGTTAACGTTACAGTAAAATACAAAACAAGATAAAATTTGTAAAAAAATAAAACGAATAATCAGATTCATTAAGATTCACTTCTCATATATTATATAACCAAATATTTTTGTCACATAATGAATGTCACATAACGACTGATCCTTTGAGGAGGCGATAACATCATTGGACTCACCCACCGACGACTTTCTCCATTCCCACATTGTTCAAACTTGAGGCTACAAAGAAAACAAACATTTTTGTCACATAAAGAAATATGAAACACAGTAAGAAAATAGGTGTTTGTGGACTATTTACTTACCACATCACCATGCTATGACGTCTTTATACACAATATTTTTGGTGCTCTTCCCTGAGGCATCTACTTCTTTCTTTGGTTTGGCCAAAATTCTTGTCGTTTGTCTTGATACACCCCTTGATAGCGCGTCATTTTGCATATATTTTGTCGTTATTTTACCCTCATATTTTTCGCATTTTGGTATCATTTATCATCATTTACACGTTTTCTATATTTAATTGCTCGAAATGGACCATTTTACATTTTTTGTACTTTTCCGCAGGCCGGCGCGATCAAGGCGCATAAACGACAAATCTGGACTACTCCGTACAGTTGTACGCGTCGTCACGAACGCGTGGGATCAAACCGCGATGGAATCGGAGCTTCGGAGGGCTAGAACAAAAGAAAACAATGGGGGAAGGACGCATAAACGACAAATCTGGACTGCTCCGTACAATTGTACGCATCGTCACGAACGCGTGGGATCAAACCGCGATGGAATCGGAGCTTCGGAGGGCCAGAACAGAAGAAAACAATGGGGGAAGGACTTTATTGAAAATTCTGGAAACTGGGAGGACTTCATGCTTTTCAAAGCCATTTAAAATACGTTAACTTTTTACCCTTTTTTGTTTTTGTTTTACTTATTTCTTTACGTTGTCTACGAGCTCTCCGAAAAACTGCTTTACCTGCAGAGGAGACTGCCCTAGGAGTAGTTAGTTGTACGTTAGTTTAGTCGGGAGTAGTACTACCTTCTCTCTCCCACCTCCTTTTGTACCCAACAGTACATGTTGCATATTTATAATATCATCATTTAGCGAAGCCTATAAGCTACGCCTAAGGTTATTTAATATCTTTTGTAATATGGTAACAATTCCTTTTTCTTGTAGACACCTACTTGGACATTTGGGTCTTTTGGAACTGAAGGTGTCTTTGGGAGCTTGGGGCTTTGTTTGGGCAGGGCAACTGGGCAAGGGCATATCTCTGCCTTCACTCCTGAGCCCTCCCTCCAGCCATTACAGGGAACCAAAGTTTCGGATAAACACTCACTGGAGGAAAAGAACGCACATGCAAATTTAGAGTTGTATTCTCGAGTCTCCACTAACTTTCAGTTCGTAATAAACTCTCACGATACAGTGTGATACTGATAAATTAGCTTGCCCGCTCTAATACACGGGTTAACTGCTGGTTAAACAGAGAAATCAACAAAGAAGAAGAAATTCTGCAATTACATAAGACAAAAATCAAATATCTCCTCCAACACCAAAATGCGACGCACCCACGCTATTTATGTACATCCTGCGGGTTTCCAAAGATGCCACTGTAGTTCCTGTTACTGGTCTGCAACTCTACCATTTACCAACCAGAGATATGCAAGTCTTAACTTGCGGGCTGTCCAGTCTACTAACCAGAGCCCCGATAAGCTTGCAGAGGCTCCGCAGATTTGCCGGAGCTGGAGGAGTAGATGTCGACGGGGGCACTGGTGCAGTTGCTGCTCGAGTCGACAACCCTGGTGTGGCGGCGCCCGCGGTGCCGGTCAAGATAGACCACGACGACGCTAATGTCATCGTGGAAATGCCGCCTCACTCCCCTCTCTATCGTGTTCAGATCACGGAAACTGACCTCCCTCTTCCTTGTGGCTTCCTTCAAGGCAGCCCTTATATCAAACTTACCGTTCTTGGATTCTTGAAGACAATTTGCACGGCAGCATCGTCGCTGAGATGCTCCCAAAGACCGTCTGAAGCAAATATCAGAAACAGGTCATTTGGTTTCAGCTTGCGAACTTGAACCGATGGTTCAGCACTAAGGGCAGGCCTCTTCAGTGTGATAGGGGGACCAATTTGGCGAAACAAGGGATCCATGCTATACTCCGGTTTCTTCAAGTAAACATCACCAATGGATCTCGACACCTGATAGTAAAGCAATCAAATATTAGCTCGTGTTACTTCTCCTTGCTCTGCTTCTATGGAACTTCATAACAAGCATCATAAGTTCTCCTAAGATAACTAAGTTACACTAATCGGCTGCGACCATTCCAAATTTAGCACAGATTCTAGTGACTATGTTGTTCTACTATTTACTTGTTGTAAGTAAGAATGGAATAAGGAAGCCATGGAGTACATAATGGGCAAATAATAAACTTAATCTTTTCGTAGATTGCCCAGAATTATTTTTATGATCTGTAGCAACCAAAATCTATAAGATTGGAACAGAGTAAGTCTCATGTAAAATGCGAGCTTAAGGGTGTTTCCAACCCCAGCTTGCACATCATGTGCACCACATATGTGCAGTTTGCAAGACGCCGCGAATGCAAGACAACAAGTGCATGGTGAAACACCGAAATCCGTATATGCAGAATGTAGTTTTTCCCATGAAACAATAAACATGTTCAATGAAAAAATGGTACTACCCAATGGGTTAATTCCTGCACTGAAGTCTTCGATGTGGTTTGATACCAGACCCATTCATTTATAAGCCAACAAATTAGTACATGCTTGAGTGCAAATGTACTAATCAAAGAAAATGTAGCTGATCTTTCCACCTTTATCACTCTCCTTGCTACTTAATCGAACCACTGTACAATAGGAGTTAAGATAAGGAAGCTTATATACATAATAAAGGCAAGCAGTTACCTTCATAGTAGCATTCAGTTTAAAGCTTTCCCCCCTTTGTTTCCAGCTTTGACGTCCTCCAAACAGTGGTAAAGGATTTTTGTCCTGCTTGTCAACTGTTATATACGATAACTTTTTTACAATTGTGTTGGGAGTTCTCTTTGGAATGACAACATCATTGGGGTTATCTGCGACAGGTATCTGGCAGCCTGCAGAATGAAGGGACCAATGTTAGACTATGAGACACTCATAATTTATCATCAGAACAAGGTAAGACATAAATCTTACGGTGGAGTGGTTTTGGTGAGAGTCCCATCGAGTCCAACACATAGAGAACTTTACTGTCTTTTTTACAGAGAGCTGCATGGGTGCAAAACATGGTAAACTATGTCAGGATGATTTTAGTAGGCAATCTTAATAGAAAGGCCAATATATATTTAACTTCAGAATGTGGTCCGAAATAAACACACCGAAGCTCCAGCACAGCATCATAATAGAGTCAACATAGCGCACATGATTATGTTGTCCATTATCAAGTATCAGGGTAGTGAACGTTGGCTGTAACTTGCAAGCAAGAATTTATCCTATGCCAGTATTGCACATGCGATTGTGTGAAGGAGATGCACAAGTTAACCCATGGGATCAGTTGATAACACCATTTCCTTGTTGTTCTTTTGCGCAAGGTGGGATCACGAGAAACAACCGTATTGATTGGACCCTTCCAAACAATTGTGCGCAGGCAACATCAAGTTGACAGCACTATACCGATGCATCATCGAGTGATTAGCAAGGCACTGGGAGCAGGAGGCCTGACAGGTATGATACATTGGTATGCACACGCACAGAGAGTGGCATTGCGAAGGATCGATGGGTGCATCAGGAGAAGCGAGGGAAGGGGGGAGCGACCAACTGACCTGAGAGGAATGCGACGGAGGAGCTGCAGGACCAGAGGTGGAATGCGAGGGCGAGGAAGACGAGCAGCGCCCAGGCGATGGCGGAGACGAGGACGAGCCGCACCGCCCCCTTGCGCCACACCACCCGCATCGCGTCCCCCTTCATCGCCGCCTCCCCGCCGCCTCCTGCGAGTCTCAGTCAGAGCCAAAAGGGAGAAGCAGGGTGGGAAATTTTGCTTGATTCGTAGCAATTGGTTGCCTACCTTTGCTTCGCCTCGCCATTGCTCCGCGAATGCTCCCGAGGGGGGCGGATCGGAGGTAGAGATGCAGATCTGATACTGAGGAAATATTCAACATAGACAAAGCTAAAATACAGATGAGATGGGCAAATATTCAACATTGATTACTTGGAATGTAAAATCGCTGCTGACATCAAGCGGTTCTTTACAGCTAGCTGATGGCCACAGTGATGGATATCCAACACCCCTGAAACAAGACAAATGCACCAAAATTTTACTCCTTTTAGGTATGCCTATTTTTATATCTATTTATGTTATTTTATATGTAAGTTAAATTGTATTTTCTGGAGTCAAATAATATACTGTGAGTCACAGTACAGCTAAAACAAAGGATTTCAGTTTATCAGTAAAACTTGAACTTCATGGAGCATATATCTATTTATGTCTTGCTTTGTATTTTATTTTCTGACTTGGTGACATCTTTAACCTCTTAAACATCATCAACTGCATAACAATCTAGCTAAAACGAAGATAGCAGAACAATCAACGAAAGGGAGCAATTTCTTTCACCTGCTACCTGGAAATCCACTGAAGATCAAGGAGAAAGGTTAATCTCCACTGAAGATCAAGGAGACAGGTTAATCTTCATGTTTTGGGATCTACTTGGCTTTTCGCTATAAATTAGGAACTCGAATCTCGATACGTTTCATTACAAGCACTACTATATCATATCTGAATGTGCAAACAAACGACCCAAAATTCTAACGCAAACACACCAACGAGCAACCAAAACCTTCAAATTTTATCAGCAAGCAGCTGTCTTTAGCCCCAATTTCTCACAGAGACGCATTGAATTAATCAAAGGGAAGGGTTTCCTCATCACGTTCTCACCGAATTATCCCTTCACCTCCACACACCCGTGTGCACCACGATCCGCCCGTCGTCCGGGTGGAGAGCGGCGAGCTCCCGCCGCACCTCCTCGGAAGCCACGTTATGCTCTTGAGAGCCGCCGGCGACGACCACCCCGCCCGACCACGCGGCGGCCAAGCACGCGCGGAAGTCGCCGAGGTTGGCCACGCATGGCGTGTCCTCGGAGATGGCCCGAGCAGTAGCAGAGCCACGGCAGCCATCCGCGACCGCCGGCCACGCCGCCTCACTGCCGCAGAACTTTATTGCAAAGCGGTGAAGGAGGAGCGAGGTGGCGATCACCCACGAGAGCCGCTACCGAGGTTGGAGTGGGGCCTCGACCGCGCTTATTCAGCCCGCCTCTTTGCCCGACATGAGCGCCGAGGTCACCGGCTCGTTCGCCATGGTGGATGCCACCGCCGCCGACAATGACGGCGGCTTATCCTCGCATCGCGTGGCGCCGTCATCTCCGCCTCCACCAACCGGCGATCTCTAGGGTTTCCACCTCCGCATTGGATCGTGGGGCGTGCGGAGGCGGAGATGGGGAGGATGGGGGAGTCGGAGGAGGAGGCGCGGGGAGGATGGGGAGGCGGAGGAGGAGGCGCGTGGGAGGAGGGGGGGAGGAGGGGGAGGCGGTGGGAGGGAGGTGGGAGGAGGGAGAGGAGGGGAGGCGGAGGGAGGAGGAGGCGCGGGGAGGATGGGGAGGCGGAGGGGGGAGGCGCGGGAGGATGGGGGTTGCGGTGGGAGGAGGCGCGGGAGGAGGGGGGAGGCGGAGGGAGCGGAGGAGGCGCGGGGTGGGTTTCTAGGTTAACTTTCAATGATGTGCATGATCCAAATGATTTTGGCCTTAGGATCTTCAATGAGTAAGAGAAGAAGGTTTGAGGAGAGATCCAGACCATTTATTTGTATGAAGTTGGATTACTTGGTACACAAATCTGGGTGGACTTAGATTAGGCATGACTGTGGGGGTGGATTTAGTAAAGAAAATTTTGGTGTATTATAGAGTAGGGTAGAAGACTTCCTTCTGATTGGACAATGGGGAATCATAGCGTACATACCCAAAAAAACACGGAAAGGCGTATGGTAAGATTTTATCCACGTTGAGCTAACCTTCAAAACTTTCCAGCATGGGACTATTTCATAATCTTACGCAAGTACAACACAACAATACTACACAAACGTACAATTGTGAATAATTTCTATACAGCTGCAGTGTGTTTGCCATAGCAAAAGCTTCCCAGAATGGCCATCCCAGTCAATTCTACCACAAATTCATAACTTTTGCCGCTCCTTGTGTGGCATCTACATGGACGATGAAGATTCTATTTCTGAGCTAACCGCTCATAATTACATTGCTATGTAAGTTTGGGGATTCATCTGTACATCAATACACTATCAGCTGTGTATGACATATATCCATCAGTAAGCAATCCCACCTGAGAATGCATCTCCTTCATCATTGATTAATCTCTCGGTTAACCGGAAACCATCCCATGAGCCTCCAACTCTCTATAACAACAATCAATTAAAATAGCTTAACAGCTGGAACGTAGGTAGTAGAGAAATAAGCTGATAGTTGCCTGTGTTAGAGATATATGTATAGTTTGTTATTCCCCATTGTTATAAGGGGTTCTTTGCATATTTCCCACCTGTACTTTGTGTATATATACCGGCCCATTGGCCTCATATGAATACAAGCGCTATTCATAACATGGTATCAGAGCCAAAACTAGGATTTTGGTTTACCTAAGGTTCCGCGCGCCCGTGTGCCGCCTCCGCCGCCGTCGCCGACTCCCGGCCTCCACCGCCGTCGCCGACTCACGACCTCCTCCGCTGCCATCACCGCCCGCTCGGTCTTCACGGCCTCCTCCCGCGCCGAGCCGCCGCTCGGTCTCCACCGACGCTGCCGGCCCTCGCGCCGGCCGACGACTCAGCGTCGCCGTCGTCCTCCGACGACTCGCGTCGCGCCCCGCCGCCGTCCGTCTGTCGGTGAAGGCTCTGCGCCGTCGGTGTCCTCCGCGCCGGCCGTCCCTCACCCGTCGGCTCGGCCGCCTTCCGCCGAGGCCGCTGCCGCCGACTCCGCTGGTGGCGCCGACGCCGCCTCCGCGTTAGGCTGCCGCCGCCGCCGCGCTGCGCAGGCCGCCGCCGCCGCCTCCGCGCCAAAGCCGCCGCCTCGCGCTGCACCGCGCCTCCGCGCCGGCGGCCGCCGCCGCCGCCGCGCAGGCCGCCGCCGCCGCCGTTCTAGGGTTTTTGCCCTAGAACGTGTGGCTTTCGGTCGGGGGCTCGGTCGGTTTTCTAACCGACTCGGAAAAAAGCAAAAACGTCGTTCTAACCGCCGCGCCGCCCAGCGCGCTGTTAGACTTCGTTGCCTTGGTCGCCGCGCCCGCCGGTAGCCTACCAATGGGCACCGCTTCCCTCCTCGCCGCCGGTGATCTTGGATGGTGTTAATTACACCGACTTGCGTCTCACATGCGCATTCACATGCGTGGTCTTCGCCTCGGGCGTCCTCTCGGTGATGTCACCGCCCGCCTTGCCCTATTCTCCGACGAGCCTCACGTCTGTTGCATTGCCTCCGACACCGATAAGGTCGCCGCGATCTTTGAAGGCCGATGATAAAGCCGCCACCGCCTACCAGAGGCTCGATTCCTACAAAGATCGCCCGACCGTCTACACTCGGTGGTACGATGACGACGCCGCCGCTTTGTCTTCATCGCCGATGTCGGCCTCAGTTTTCTTCTGAGGTTGTGGGACTCTCTTCGGCTTTCCAGATGTGGACTCATCTTCGTCAGCGCTACGAGCCCTCCGGTGATGCCCTGTACCTGTCCGTGGTCCGCCAGGAGCACTCTCTTCAGCAGGGTGATGCTACTGTTGACGCCTTTACGCCGAGCTCGCTGCTCTCGGCGCCGATTGGACTCACTTCGACCGCTGGCCGCCGTACTGTCCGTCGCTCGGAGGTTCGTGGCCGACCGAGTTTCGCCGGTTTACGAGTTCCTTACTCGCTTCGCCCCGAAGTTCGAGCAAAGGCGTGCTCGGCTCCTTGCACGCCACCTCGTGTCACTCTCCGAGGCTCTTACCGAGATACGCGCAGAGGAGACTCGCTTGAGTGGTGCTTGGTCCGATGCCACTCCTCTGTGCTCGCCGCCGTCCGCGCTGCGCTCCTCCAGCGGCTACCACAGTGGTGGTGGCCGTCCTCCGTCTGGAGGTGGCCGCCTCACTGTTCCTCCTCTGCGACAAGGATGGCCACACCGAGTCCCGGTGCTACAAGAAGAAGCGGCATCTTTCACGCCGTTCTTCATCGGCACTAGTGCTTCTACGACGACGTCGCCTCGACTTCTTCAGCAGCCTTCTCTCACCGAGCGGTGAGATAGCCGGACTTCGACGCCTACTTGCCGCCTGTGTTCTCCTCGATGTGTTCTGCGAGTTCGCATCGACTCTTGTAATCGAGAGACCACCTCCTACATCGGTACCTCCCGTGGATTCTTGATTCGAGCATCCTTTCACATGACTCCGATCCTTCCACTGTCTTCTATTACACCTCTTGATTCACTGTCGGTGTTCTTACCGCGATGGAACATCTCTTTTCTCTCGTCGAGGATCTCTTAGCAACTCCTCTCTTTCATGTTCCTTCATTGCTCATGTTCCTCGCCTTACCTTGCGACTTCTTTCTGCGGGCGATTCATCGACCTTGGTTATCGGGTTATTCTCGACTCGACTCTTGTTGTGTTCGGGATCGCCACACGGAGCTCGTTGGTTCGCCCTCGGCGCCGTGACTCACAGCGTCTCGGGAGCTTGACTGCTTCACCTTCCTTCCGCCGCCACCATCGGCGCCGCTCTCTCGCCGCGCCGCCGTCTCACGGCTCTTTCCAAAGATCGCATCACCGTCTTGGCCATCGTGTGGATCCGTCTGCCGCCCTTAGTTCGCCGTGGTCTTCGGGTGCATCTCGTGAGACGTGTCTTTAGATTGTCGAGTGTAAGTTAGGTAAATGATTCGACTTCCTTATCCTCATAGTGAGACCGTGTCTCGGCGTCCTTTGATCTTGTTCATTCGGATGTTTGGGGTCCGGCTCCTTCGTGTCGAAAGGGGTCATCGTTATTATATTATTTTTATAGATGATTTCTCTCGCCACACTTGGATATATTTCATGTCTTCTCGTAGTGAGGTCTTACCTATCTATAAACAATTTGCCACTATGATACACACACGCTTCTCCACTCCTATTCGTGTCTTTAGAGTGATTCTGGGCGAGTACCTCTCTCGTCACTGCGCAGCCTTCCTTGCCGAGCGTGGCACTCTCGCTCGATTCTCTTGTCCCGGTGCTCATGCTCGAATGGTGTCGCTGAGCGCAAGCATCGCCACCTCCTTGAGACGGCTCGTGCTCGATGATCGCCGCCTATTCCACCTCACTTTGGGCCGAGGTCGTTTCACTACCACCTATCTCGCCAACATACGCCTCTCTTCGCTCTTAAGGGTGCGATCCCCGTTGAGCGCCTCTCGTGGTCTTCTTCCGACTACTCGCCCTTCGCTCTGCTTGGCCGTGTTTGCTACGTTCTCCTTGCCCTCGAGAACGCACCAAACCGACCGCCATCTGTTGAGTGTGTTTTTCGGGATATAGTACCGAGCACAAGGGCTATCGGTGCTGGGATCCTGTTGGTCGACGGATGCGGGTTTCTCGGGATGTGACTTTCGACGAGTCTCGTCCATTCTACCCACGTCCTGTCTCTCCTTCGGCTTCCTCTGTGGAGCCTCTGTCTTTCTTGACCTTTCCAGATACACCTATATCTGCTTTGCCTCGCCCACTGCTCCACCGAGTCTCCACATATTCCCCGTGGCCTCTTCACCGTTGTCGCCGCCTGTGTCGTCTCCTACGACTCTGCAGGTTCCTCCCACTACAGTTCCTTCTCCCCTTATCGTCTACACTCGTCGACCTCGTTTTGAGGACCTTCCAGATGAGCATTCTTCTTTCGATGTTCCATCTTCTTCGATGCTCCATCGTCCCCGATGGGTCATTTTCTCCTCGCTACGCTCTCGCGATCGCGATCGATTCGGCCTCCGCCTGCTTTTTCCTTTTTGGCGCACTACCGTGAGCTTTGTCTCCCACGGGATGTCTTTGTTACTCACCCCGAGTGGCAGCTTGCCATGGCCGAGGAGATTGCTGCCCTCGAGCGCATCGGTACTTGGGATCTTGTTCCTTTGCCATCTCATTCTCATCCCATCACATGTAAGTGGGTCTATAAGATTAAGACTCGCTCGATGGCTCTCTGAGCGCTATAAGGCGCGTCTTGTTGCTCGTGGCTTCCAGCAGAGCATGGTGTTGATTACGACGAGACTTTTGCTCCCGTGGCCCACATGACCATCGTCGCACTCTTCTTTCGGTGGCGCTCGCCGCCATCGGTCTGCTTTCTCCTTGACGTCAAGAATGCCTTTCTTAATGGCGAAGTTGCGTGAGGAGGTCTACATGCATCCGCCACCGGGTATTCCGTTCTCGAGGGCATGGTTTGTCGCCTTCGCCGCTCTCTATGGCCTTAAACAAGCCCCTCGTGCTTGGTTTGAGCGCTTCTCCTCGTGGTCACTGCTGCTGGTTTTTCAGCTAGTGATCATGATCCTGCGCTCTTTGTCCACACTTCGCCTCGTGGTCGGACTCTTCTTCTCCCGTATGTTGATGATATGATCATTACGGAGATGATTCTCGAGTACATTGCCTTTGTCAAGGCTCGTCTTAGTGAGAGTTCCTTATGTCGGATCTTGGTCCTCTTAGTTACTTCCTTGGGATTGAGGTTACTTCCACTCCGGATGGTTTCTTTATGTCCCAAGAGAAATATATTCAGACCTTCTTGATCGCGCTCTCATCGATCAACAGATCGTTGAGACTCCCATGGAGCTCAATATTCACCTCCGACTCTCGATGGCGAGCCTCTTTCGATCCGACTCGCTATCGTCATCTTGTTGGGAGTCTTGTCTATCTTGTCATTACTCGTCCGGATATCACTTATCCGGTTCATATTCGAGTCGGTTTGTTTCAGCTCCCACTCAGTTCACTACGACCACCTTCTTCGAGTTCTGCGATACCTTCGTGGGACTATCTCTCGCCGTCTCTTTTTCCACGCCCGATTCGTTCTGACTCCGTGCCTATTCGGATGCTACTTGGGGCCGATCCTCGACCGCCGGTCTATCTCGCTCATCGTGTTTTTCTTGGTGGTTCTCTTATTGCACGGAAGACGAAGAAGCAGCATCGCAGTGTCCCGCTCGAGCGCAGAGGCCGAGTTGCGAGCTATGGCTCTCTTGACAAGCAGAGATTACTTGGCTACGGTGGTTACTTGAGGATTTTGGTGTTTGTCACTACACCGACCCTCTCTTGTCGACAAAGACAGGTGCTATCGGATTGCTCGTGATCCCGTGAAGCATGAGCTCACCAAGCATATTGGTGTGGATGCTTCTTTCATGAGGTCTTGTGTGCATGATCAGTGATTACTCTTGAGATGTGCCTTGAGCTTGAGATAGCGGATTTCTTCACAAAGGCCCGCACTCGAGCACAAAGATAGCTTCTACCTCTCCAAACTCAGTGTTGTTGATCCACCATGAGTTTGAGGGGGGGTGTTAGAGATATATGTATAGTTTGTTATTCCCCATTGTTATAAGGGGTTCTTTGCATATTTCCCACCTGTACTTTGTGTATATATACCGGCCCATTGGCCTCATATGAATACAAGCGCTATTCATAACAGCCTGAACCAATGTAAATTGAAATATCTCTTCTTCCTCTGGACGAGATCCTCAAACACAAACTCTTTGTTTAAATCGGTTCTGTTGGCACAATCCGATCCAGAGTAAGATTTATCTCAGCACGGAAACTTTCATCTGTTTTGTATTACTTTCTCTTCTTTAAACAAAGAAACAAATGTCAAGTGGAAAACCAACCTCTTCAGCCCATAATCTGCTCAATATTTTTCTTTCTTTGTGGCCAAGCACAAGCAGCATTCGGTAGGTTGAATGGTGAAATATCCGCCGGATACGTTCAGATTGGAATAGCATTGGTGGCATCAGTAAGGGAGGCAACTATAATTAACAAGGGATGTCAGAAGAAAATTGTTTCTGGCCTAGATCAAACTGTTGTCCAACATAAGTTGACCTTTCAAAAGGATCAAAGCCTGCAACCGGATAATTGATTGTGCATGGGTCCGGCAGCTTTGGATGGTTGTCCTCCGAGAATTCGGGTTGGGTAGCGCCGAGTGGCGCCGGAGGGGTCGCGGTATGGCAGGGGATTGAGGGCTCGCGGCGCCAAGGCCCAACACACATGTGGGAGCTGATTGCCTGGCCGGCTATGCTCCAGAATGCCCGGCCTGTCGTGGCCCAGTTTTACACGGTTTTCCTGAGAAGCCTACCAAACGTTTTGGCCCGAGCAGTCAGGTGAAGCATGCCGAAAACGAGCGGAATTCAGAGCTTTCCCCCGATATGGCCTGCCTGCTGCATACTCGGAGTCGGAAACGGAGATGGTGCTCTGCTCCCCGCAAGGCACCAACAGGTTGATACTATGGATGTTGATGGACCATGTGTAGGTGACCACGTGTTAATGATGAGTAATTGACATTGGTTTAGATAAGTCGAGTTTGGTTTGGGTGGTTCGGAGTCGAGTCGTAGCGTGGTGCATCGGACTCGGTCGGACTTGGTCAAACCTGGTCATATGGGATTAGGACGCTGATTCTTTGATTTGACAGGTTTGGACTTCATCTGTGGTAAGTATAATGGTATTTACGCTGTCATGTATCGAGCGGTGCTATGTGACGTGTTTCTTGTGCGTGTGGTGCGGGACGCCGAGGCGAGTCGTGGCGAGACACGGTGGATCGGACTAAGCGCAGTGGCGCCGAGGTCGAAACAGTCGGGATGTGTCAAGACGACGTGGACTCGAGGTGGTTGCAAAGGCAAGGAGCGCGGAAGCTTCCGGAAGGTGCACGAGGCGAATCGGAAATTCGCATGGTCGCACAAGCGGGAGCGGGCTCCGTTGGAGTTAGCGAGGCGTAACAGGCGAAACCCATTAGCCATGAGGCTATAAATAGATTGGAGGGGCTGCATGCCCACTTGAGCACTTGAAAGGAAATTAGGGTTTGCTAGAGTCAAAAGAGTCTTTAGTGGTTGTTTTGGCTTTAGGGCTTTAGTTGGTGGAGGCAGAGTGTGCTCCCTCTGTTGTCCCCTTCGATGGGTTCTAGGTGAGAGTCCAGAGTGTGTTCATCCCTTCTCAAGCATTCATGGTTGAGGATTGAGAGGTTGGAGAGGGATTGAGAGTCATGTAATCTTTCATCTTGTTCTAATGTCCATGCGTATCGTGACTCCTTGTATTTCCTTTTGATCCAATGAATGAAATCTGAAGTTTTTATTCTGCTCTGTGCTCTCTGTTCTTCGATGCCTCCATTTGGTGATTTTTGAGTTTTCGTGGTTTTGAGTTCTTGATTGCTGGGGAGTGCCAAAATGGGTTGCTCTATGATGGGATAGTACTTCAAGGTCATTTGATCGATTAAAATCCCAGAGACAAGGTTTTAATTTCAGATTTGGCACTTTGAACCTCTCTGTTCTTCATTTGCTTGTTCTAGGGTTTTAGGGTAAATCTTTTTTACTCCTCAATCTGGCTTGAGATTTGGTCTGAGGGATCCTCTAGATATTGCTAATATATCCCTAAAATCTTATATGCAAAAGATCTCTGTGGAAGGAGTAATTGGGTTTTTGTGAGCTCTCTCTGAAGTTTTTCTTGTTTCTAGGGTTTTGAGTTAAACCTTGATTCCTTTCTTGGCTTGAGGTGATATTTGGTCTGGGAGGTCCCCTTGCTATTGCTAATATATGCCCAGATTTTCAGTGCCAAAGGATCAAGGGTTTGGGAGGAGTTTGAGTTTTTATTTTCAGCTCCCTGTAATTTTCAGTCTTTAGGCATAATCTGAATTTCTAAGCCTTCAGTTGATTTCCCATGTTATTTGGTCTCTCAAATGTGTTTGGAATAGATCCTTGAAGTTTTCCCTTGAAGTGATTTACTTCTTTTATCTCCTCCACTTGTTTTTGACAAAATCTCCTTGCTTCAAATCTGAAAATCTGCTTGTCTGTTTTTTTAGTCTGCAGCAGGGTCTCTTGGTGGCAGCAAAGCTCCTCATTTCTGCTGCCGTGGTAGCCATGGTAGCTGTTTTATTTGCTGTGGCAGAGATTCAATGCTATTTTTTGCAGTGAACTGAATCCTTTTACTGTCTCTTTTGCTGTTCAGTTTCTGCTGCTGCCGTGGCAGCAAAGCTCCTCATTTCTGCTGCCGTGGTAGCCATGGTAGCTGTTTTATTTGCCATGGCAGAGATTCAATGCTATTTTCGTGCCGTGATTTTTTGCTCAAGTCATTTGATCCTTGTCAGTCTTCAGTAAGCTGTGTTTCAACTTCTTTATAGCTTTTTATAGCTATTAGAGAAGCCGAGATTTTTGCGAATACTTGTTGGGGGATAATTTCAATTTACGACATTCACCCCCCCTCTGTCGCCATTTCGGTCCTACAGATGTGCAGTGCAGTGATTCGTTGTGACAGCGAGCATAGCCATAGCAAACTCGCCACTCTTATCAAAAGTTGACTGCTACTTACTGCTACTTGACTTCATTTACACTTAACTGATGTTCACATGAATGCAGTTGACTGGTACTTGTATGACATCAGTTGTTTGTAAGCCTTTTCATATAGTATATGAGATAATATAGAGAAGAGAGAAGAAGCATAGAGATTTAGACTAACTCTTATGCAGTAGTCGACAATAAGACAAAAAAGACATATTATATATAGATGAATTGTTTATAGAGATATGTAGAAAGACAATCTATTATAAAAACTATCTCTAATATTATCTATAGATGATATAGGGAATATTATAGATAACTGTTATGTATACCATTATACATGCTCTGCTATTTGACTTCATTTACACTTAACTGTTGTTCACATGGATGCCTTCTTAAATGTTGTCAGCGAAAAAAGGGCGTTGCATGACTAAGCTGCGAGTATTGAAGTGAGTCATATAAACGATGAAAAATGAAAAAAAAAACAATGTCCAATTTCCCCGTCTTTGTACTATTTTTTACAAGGCCCAATTGTCACAGAATCTCTTTTCTATCTTAATGAAGGATCACTTTTTTTCATCAGACAAATGAAGTTGTTTATAGGTGCTAGTATTAAGCATCAGAAATTTGCACCCATGCCCATTTATCACCCCTCGCTGTCGCTGTTCTTCATAGATTTTTCATCAACACCTGTCTTTCAGTACAAGGGTCATGTAAAAGATAGAGAAGTCTCATAATGGCAGCCCAGGAGCACGCTCAGAGTCAGAGCTGCAGTCCTGAAAGAAGTGTTGCAGTAGTATTCACTCTTCTGAGGAGCTTACAGCTGGGTAGACAGTGAGAGCCGAGCAAGCCATAGTGCCATACTCTGACTGGAATAAATGGAGAGCAGCTTCAGGATGGCGAGTCTTGGATTTCGAGGCAGTCTGCACAGCCACTCGGTGGCAAAATGCTTGGGCAGTCCGGCCGGGATCAGGAGGACGACGAGGAGGCACTCAAATGGGCAGCGCTGGAGAGGCTGCCGACCTACGACCGCGTCAGGAGAGGCATCCTCACGAGCAAAGATGGCGAGCTGCAGGAGGTGGACATCCAGAGCTTGGGCATGCAGGACAGGAAGCTCCTGCTGGAGAGGTTGGTCAGGACGGCCCACGAGGACAACGAGAGCTTTCTCCTCAAGCTCCGGAGCAGGATGGACCGGTGAGTCCGGCCGTTTCTTGTTCCTTCCTCACCTTCCCTCCTGCAGCTGGTGTTGCGCTTCTTGTGGGTACACATCTTTGATCATTGTTCTTGCAGTGTTGGGATTGAAAACCCGACGATAGAGGTCCGCTACGAGAATCTGAATGTTGATGCAGAGGCATTCGTGGGGAACCATGGAGTCCCAACTTTCCTCAACTTCTTCAGCAACAGGATCACAGTAAGTTCTGCATGCGGACAATGGACTGCAATATGGTTCTGTGAACCGGATTCAAATTTGTCATGCCCATGTTCTTGCAGGCCATGATGAGCGCTCTCCATATTATTCCAAACGGGAAGAGGCCTGTATCTATCCTGCATAACATTAGTGGTATCATCAGACCTAGGAGGTAAAACAATAAATAGATGCATGCATACGAATTTTACCAGTGAGTTTAGCTTGTATTTGTATGAGTGAGAACTGAGTAAGTGTGAAATTTTGCAACTCAACTACAGGATGACGTTGCTTCTCGGCCCTCCTGCTTCTGGGAAAACAACATTGTTGCTAGCTTTGGCTGGAAAACTTGACTCAAAGCTTAAGGTAAATTCCAGTTCTGATCAGCAAATATTGTTGCTGCAGTTTAAGATGCAAGAAATGATTTAAAGTTTCCAAGTTGGATAGGTCTCAGGGAGAGTAACATACAATGGCCATGAAATGGATGAGTTTGTCCCGCAAAGAACTTGTGCTTACATTGGACAGCATGATGTCCACATCGGGGAGATGACAGTGAGGGAGACCTTGGCTTTCTCTGCGAGATGCCAAGGTGTTGGCACCCGCTACGGTAGGAGATACATATGTCAGATTTGAAACCCAATTAGCATGTCTTGATGCTAACAAGTAAAAGCTTTTTTCCTTGTGAACGATTTGCAGACATGTTAACAGAGCTGTCACGGAGAGAGAAGGAAGCAAACATTAAGCCTGATCCTGATGTCGATCTATATATGAAAGTAAGAGCACCCACTGTTGCCTAAGAAAACCCAGTGTTGCCTAAGAAGGACACTGAAACTATTTAGGCCCCATTTAGAACACGGGAATTTTTCTCAATTCGTAGGCCCGTTTGAACCACAGGAATGTCCCACAGGAATTTGAGAAAATTCCCCCATTCCAAACGGGACCTTATTCATGAGCTTTCAGTAATGAAACCAAACCTGTATCTGATCTGGTCCTGCTTCCCATAGTTCAAAAAAAAAGTAGCTCTCCTCATTGGGGTTTTAGCTAAACATGATTTACTCAAAATTAATGCTTCCATGGGGAAAAAAAAGTAGCTCTATTCAATGGGGTTTTAATTTAAAATGGTACTCAACAGTAATTATTAGCTTCATATAGCAATTTGACCTCTAATCGAGGAGATCAACCCACTATGTTGTTCGGCATACAGAGCGGTAATACCATGCCCATTTGATTTGCTAAGCATAATACACTACATATTATATTACTAAACAAAACATACTCCTTCAGGCAATATCTATGGAAGGGCAGGAGAGTGTTGTCACAGATTACATTCTGAAGGTACGAATACAATCTAGAAACCTTAAGATAATTTTTTTGAAAGACAGAAACCTTAAGATAATTGTATATGAAAACTATAGCCTATAGGAGTTCGTATATCTCAGCCTCAAAAACTGAGCCTCACATTTTTGTGAAAGGTTTTGGGTCTGGACGTTTGTGCCGACACTCTGGTAGGAGACTCAATGATACGTGGCATCTCTGGAGGGCAAAAGAAGCGTGTCACAACAGGTAATTTAATAGCAAAGAATGGACATTTGGATGGAAAATAAAAATGAAAAAGGAAGGAATACTAAGGGGGTGTTTGGTTGCTAGTTACATTTTGCCAACAAAAATTGTCATACTTACCTAAGTTGAGGTGCTCAAATTCTTTGCCATACCTTAGCAAGTCTAAGGGAATCTTACCACACTTTTTGAGTCGTTGACGCGTGGGACCTAGTTTGCTGGAAGGGAATCTTGCCACAACTGTGGCTGCAACCAAACAGCTCTCAAAGTTGGTCAAACTTGCCTAACCTTAGACGTGGTAAACTGTGATTGGCAACCAAACACACCCTAATTCCATAACTGGGACCCTTGCAGGTGAAATGATTGTTGGACCAGCAAAAGCACTTTTCATGGATGAAATATCAACTGGCCTTGACAGTTCTACGACATATCAAATTGTCAACTCCATCAAGCAAATGGTCCACATCCTAGAAGGAACTGCAGTAATAGCCTTGCTTCAACCAGATCCTGAAACATATGATCTCTTTGATGATATTATACTTCTATCAGATGGTCTGATTGCGTATCAAGGCCCCAGAGAAAATGCCCTTGAGTTCTTTGAATTTATGGGCTTCAAATGTCCAGAGAGAAAAGGTGTTGCTGACTTTTTGCAAGAAGTGAGTTTAGCACTCCCAACCACACATCTCTTCATAATGTAATAAAGTTGGTAATGTATTCTGAGTTTTCTTCGGTTTATGACCCACAGGTGACATCAAGGAAGGACCAACATCAGTACTGGGCACACAGGAATAAACCATACCGGTATATTTCTGTCAGTGAATTTGCTGAAGCCTTTCAGTCATTCCATGTTGGTTCGAAGCTAAGGCAAGAACTTGAGACCCCATTTGACCGGAATACAAACCATCCAGCAGCTCTGACAACAACAAAGTATGGTGTTAGCAAAATAGAGTTGCTCAAGACTTGCATTGCTAGGGAGTGGTTGCTAATGAAGAGGAACTCATTTGTTTACATCTTCAAAGCACTCCAGGTAAGTACCAAATCACTATTACTCAGCTCATAGCAATGGATCCTGACAAAACCTTGACATTGTATTTCTTAAATGAAAATGTTGACATTTCAGCATTTTTTTTTACCTCAGCTTGTAATACTTGGAGGCATTGCAATGACAGTCTTCCTGAGAACAAAAATGAGTCATGAAGACTATGAGGGCGGAGTAATTTATCTAGGTGTCCTCTTTCTAGGTCTTGTGACTCACCTCTTCAATGGATTTGCAGAACTTGCTATGAGCATAGTTAAGCTTCCCATATATACTATAAACAAAGAGATTACTGCTTCTATCCGTCTTGGATTTATGCACTACCAACTTGGATCCTCAAGATACCAATATCATTTGTTGAGTGTGCTGTCTGGATTGCTATGACCTATTATGGGATTGGCTTTGATCCAAACATAGAAAGGTAAATGCAGCAAATCTTACTTGGTGTTCTTGTTCCTCAATCATTTGAGAAATTTTGTTTACCAAGCGTTAACCACTTACACCAATCTGCAGATTCTTCAGGCACTACCTTGTGCTTGTATTGGTAAGCCAGCTGGCGTCTGGACTTTTCCGTCTCCTTGCCTCTCTTGGGCGGGAGATGGTCCTTGCTGACACATTCGGGTCATTTGCTCAACTTATCATGTTGGCGCTTAGTGGATTTATCATATCAAGAGGTACATTAATTCATGGACAAAAGTAGGGTTGTAGAGAAATGCTGTTATTTCTGTAAAATATTCATGAAAGGCTCTGATCATCAGCTAATAACTATTTTTTTCTTCTCAGAGAATATCAGGAAATGGTGGGTTTGGGGTTACTGGGCCTCCCCATTGATGTATGCTCAAAACTTGATAGCACAGAACGAATTTCTTGGACACAAATGGAACAAGGTAAGGGAATCAGAAATACAAGAACTAGACCATTGCATCACTCTTTTTTCAAACAAACCATCGCATCACTCTTCAGAACGAGTGCCTTCAATGTTGATTTTCTATATGCAGACTACTGACCATTCATTCAGCAAAGACACGCTTGGCGTACAAATACTCAAGGCCCGTGGCATATTTGTAGATCCAAACTGGTACTGGATTGGTGTTGGTGGCCTGATTGCATACATCCTGTTATTCAACATCCTATTCATTGTATTTCTTCACTTTCTGGGCCGTAAGTCTTAACTAATCTGGCATGTGGATTCAATCTTTTTCCATGTAGATAGAGAATCCAAAACTTTATAAACCTTAATATTTTTTTATCTGAATCTGAGCTCCGGATGCAATGCTGTAGCTCTTGGCAAGGGTCAGGCAGTAGTATCTGAGGAGGCATTGAGGTTGAAGCATGCCAATAGAACAGGAGAGGACATTGAATTATTGCCAACAGGAACTGACACTGAGAAGCCAGCATCTCAAGGCTAGTCTCCAGAACCCAAATGACCAAGTAGTAGTATTGCAAATTTGCAATGAAGTTCATGTTTCAAACTGAAATGACTTGAAACTTAATACAGTGGGAACAGCCGCTTTGGGGAGTACCGAAGCTCCTGCTGCAAACAGGAAGAAGGGGATGGTACTTCCATTCACTTCACTCTCAATCACCTTCGATAACATCAGATATTCTGTCGACATGCCTCAGGTTCATCTTGATTTCCAGCTTCTTATTTTCTCAAAAAAAAAGAAGACAGCAACATAAATCACTTATGATATAATCTTGTCCAACAGGAAATGAAGAACCATGGTGTAATAGAAGATAGGCTTGTGCTGCTCAAGGGCGTGAGTGGAGCTTTTAGACCAGGAGTTCTTACAGCATTGATGGGAATAAGTGGTGCAGGGAAGACTACTCTTATGGATGTCTTGGCAGGACGGAAGACTGGGGGTTACATTGAAGGAGATATTTGCATTTCTGGGTATCCAAAGAAGCAAGAAACATTTGCCCGTATTTCTGGCTACTGTGAGCAAAATGACATCCATTCTCCACACGTCACAGTATACGAATCACTTCGATACTCTGCATGGCTCCGATTGCCAGCTGAGGTTGATGCTAACGCAAGAAAGGTAAGTGAAACTAGACTTCATATAAGAAGATTGCCTATGACATCCACCATTCAGCTTGATTTTGGAGATCATGGATGCAGATGTTCATTGAAGAAGTGATGGAGCTTGTTGAGCTGGATTCAATTCGAGGAGCATTAGTGGGCCTTCCTGGTGTGAACGGCCTGTCCACAGAGCAACGGAAAAGGCTCACCATAGCTGTTGAGCTTGTTGCAAACCCATCAATAATATTTATGGATGAACCAACTTCTGGTCTGGATGCAAGGGCAGCTGCAATTGTTATGAGGACTGTGAGGAACATCGTGGACACAGGAAGAACTTTGGTGTGCACCATTCATCAGCCCAGTATTGACATTTTTGAAGCTTTTGATGAGGTCAGTATGTAATTTTACAGAAGAACAGACTTGATTGGCAACGAAATTATTCACTCCTTTAAGACTGTCAGGTATAATAACACTTGCTGGGTGTCTCTATTCAGCTCTTTCTCATGAAAAGAGGAGGAGAAGAAATTTATGTTGGCCCACTAGGACAAGAATCTTGTCTCCTCATAAAATACTTCGAGGTGAGTCATCAGAATGAATTTGAGACTACTTTCATCAGAAGTGAGAATATCTGGACTAGTTTGAATTGAATCGCTGAATCCTATAATGTACTATTCAGAGTTTACCAGGGGTAAAGAAGATTAAAGATGGTTATAATCCTGCAACTTGGATGCTGGAGGTTACTGCACAGGGTCAGGAAGACATTTTGGGTGTTAACTTTGCTGATATATACAAAAAATCTGATTTGTTCAAGTAAGGAATTAAAAAAATCAATCCGAAATACATCTCATATCCCTTGCTGTGATGCAGAGCTATAAACTTGAAATTTCCCAATTACATGTTGCAGGAGAAACAAAAAACTGATCCAAGAGCTTAGTGCTCCTCCACCTGGTTCTAGTGACCTTTTCTTCCCAACTAAATACTCACAGTCCTTCTTCACACAATGTAAAGCTTGTTTGTGGAAGCAACACAAGTCGTATTGGCGCAACCCATCCTACACTGCGATGAGAATTTTCTTTACGACTGTCATTGCCCTGATATTCGGTACAATCTTCTGGAAACTTGGCAAGAAAGTGTAAGTTACGATAGTCATTAAAATATTTCTATGGTACGACATATAGCTTCAGATATGCAAAAACCTTGAGATGGAAGAACACAAGTTCACAATCTTGAAAAATTTCAGGGACACACAACAGGACCTATTCAATTCATTAGGGTCAATGTATGCTGCTGTTCTATTTATTGGGATCCAGAACGGTATGACAGTGCAGCCAATAGTGGATGTCGAAAGAACAGTGTTCTATAGAGAGAAAGCAGCCGGATTGTACTCCGCTCTTCCTTATGCATTTGCACAGGCAAGGCATTGCCACAACACAAAATTAACTGTTTCTGCTGTTATCGCAATAAAAATCACACTTTCAGCCAAGTTTGTATGTACTTTGATGCCTTTTTTTCACTCACATTAGTTTGTTCTCTCTGCAGGTTTTTATAGAAGTCCCACATATTTTCCTGCAAGCTGTCGTCTATGGAGTCGTTGTCTATAGTTGCATTGGCTTTGACTGGACAGTGGAGAAATTCTTCTGGTACTTGTTCTTCACATACTTCACTTTCATGTATTTCACATTCTACGGGATGATGGCTGTCGCCATGACACCAAACAGCGACATTGGCGCAATAGTCTCGACAGCATTCTATGCAATATGGAACATGTTTGCAGGATACCTTATCCCCCGACCGGTAAGCCCTCCGCAACATCCTTCCACGACGTGTTATGTGCTGATGCTCCTTTCTCAAAATAGTCTGCTAACTGCTAAGATGCATTTCTCATTGTTCTCAGAGGATCCCCGTATGGTGGAGATGGTACTACTATGTCTGTCCTGTTGCATATTCCTTATATGGACTTGTTGGGTCCCAATTTGGGGAATACACAAATACGCTGGAGGATAATGGCATGGTAGTGAAGGATTTTCTCAATGGCTATTTTGGAATTCAGCGCAAACATGTGGGATCAGCTGGCGTTGCAGTTGTTGGGTTCACAGTGCTCTTTGCATTCATCTTTGCTGTCTCAATCAAAGTGTTCAACTTCCAGAAAAGATGAGAAGCCAAATAGAAAGATTTGCACTTAACTGTGTGTATATTCATGGTTTTTCTCCACATTATCTTAGCAGTTTTTTCTATGGTTACCTTTTTTTTTTTTTGCAACTACACATTCAAATCCATCTCAGAACATAGACAAAGGAGATAAAGCACGTGAATATGTAATTGCGCTTCCAACCAATCCACGCAGCAACTGATGGTAAGATGCACTGATACAGAAAAAGGCTAAGGGGGTGTTAGAAACGGCTAGAGCTTTTGGTTTTGTAATAGTAGCGGTTGGGAGTAGAAACGGCCAAAAGTGGTTATTGTTTGATTCGGTTGGAACTTTTGGCTGAGCTAGAGTGAAGTGAAGGAATCTTATCTTTATGCGGTGGCAGTCAACCACTCATCATCTTCCCAAAACCTTGCCTCATCATCACAAATCGGGCGGGGACGACGCAAGCTCGGTCAGCGATGCAAGCTCCAGTGGTGGTAGTGCGAGCTCAGGCGGCAACTCAAGCTCGAGCGGTGAGGGTGAGAGCTCCATCGATGGCAGCGCAAGCTCGAGCGGTGAGGACAAGAGCTCCATTGGCGGCGGCGCAAACTCGAGCGGCGGGGCAAGCACCAGTGACGATGGCTCAAGTTCGGGCGTTCATCGTCGATTGCATCGCGATCGTGAGTCTTCAATCGAATTCTTCACGCCTGAGGCATCTACTCATGGCATTCTACCTTTCTCCCACCTCCATGGCGCCCAAGATGCACTTATCCAACCTCGCCATGGCGAGATCCCGCCGCCAGCCACCTAAAGACTACAGTGCTCCTCCACGCAAACCGTCGTGACCAACATGTTCCACTCATCGAGAGGATTCCATTTTTGTGCTTCATCGAGACCCTTCACACCTTCCTAGTTGACGACTCAAGCTTTCTTTCTCTCTACGGCCGGCTTCCAAAAGCCGAGCGTTTGATTCGGCTTCTAGAAGGCTTCCAAAAGTTGAGGCGTTTGATTTGGCTTCCAGCTTCTGAAAGCCAGAAGCCGAAGCCATTTCAAACGCCCCCTAAGTAATAGCAGTTCTGAACCGATTTGGCGATTTACCTTGTGGCTTTGTGGTCCTCGCCATTTTTAAACAACAAGTCTTCAGTTCCAAGTTTCTGCAGTTGTTTTTCAGTTCTTCTGCATGCTTTCTTTTTTGAAGGAATTCTGCATGCAGTTACAAATCAATATTTTCAGTTCACCAGCAGAAAGTCATTCTACAAACCGGATGCATGCTTACCACTAAACATGGTGTCTGAGAAACTCACCTGACACCTGACCACAAAGAATCATTGAATTTTATCGCGCAGAGTGTGCAGAGACTGGGCTGGTTTCAGTGGAGCATTTCCTCGAACAGCTTGTGTGCGCCCACCCAACGGACAAATTACCTTCCCAGCTTCCCCTGCTGGCGTAGAGAGCTAAGACCGCCTTCTGACAAGGTAGAGCTGACAATGAGTGGAGATGCATGGAATAACATATTGGGACAAAGAAATCCTACAAAATAACATTGACTTTCGATTTGGCTCACCCTCTGGGCTAGTTGAACCGCGAAATGTGCTGCAGTGAGGAAGTTCGGCATCTGTTTCGTTCCGTTTGGCAAAAGCAGACCTGTCAAACGCGGACTATTGGCAGCGGTACAAGCGTATGAACAAAACTAAGTCCATGCATACATCTTCGTTCGATTAATAAGCAAACTGAAGAATCAAGTGCCTTGTTACTGTCTTTTGTACCTGATACATTGCACACGTGGCTGACCCGGCATTAACCAGGTAATTTCGCGCAACCAGGTTCCTGATCTCAGTATCTCACGCCCAAACTGCAAGGGCTTTCAGATACTACCAAGTACCAACCACATGAATAAACTCCGAGCGAGATGGTGGTGCATGATTGCACATTGCAGTGCAGACAACGGGACAATAGCGCGCGCCTACGTGCTGGGTCGTTGGGTGAGTTTTTTTTAATGTTGTCCATAGTTTATAGCTACGATAAATAATTTTTTGATCTTAACATGAGTGTTTGTATGAATAAATTAAATAATAATGAGTCGATGAACTATTTCAAAAAAATTATATTAACAAGTCATCCCGAAATAACTATAAAGAAACTATTTTATTTATTTATTTATTTGTTCGAATCAAGCGAGCTACAACCTAGAAAGAACTGTACTATAATTGTGCACGCTACTGTGGGTAGGAAGCAAATTGTTGAGAAACCTGGGCTTAGACCAGAGGCCTTGTCCATTAGTGGGCACATAGGCCTATCACTTAGTCTATAAATAGAGGTCCCAATGCCTATCACTTATATCTTAAGAAGAGAAAGTAATAAAGAAATAAAGAAGTTCTCCTTTTATCTTTGTGTTCAATCTTTTATTTTTCTTGTATTACTATGTGATTGATCCATCTCTCTTGCCTAGAAGGAATCGCTTGGACTGGACTCGCCAGCGATGGTACCTCAACACGTTATCAGCATGAGTCGCTCCGGTGGATCGAAATGTAATCGTCGAAAGCACGATATTCGTAGATTGAACTGTCTATCTAGACCACTTTAATTTCCATAAATTTTACTTTCTAGAGTGTTTTCTATGGTGCAAATTTGCTCTAATCTACCATGAGCAGACTCGAAGTTGCCGGCCAAGCCGATCGGTAGATTTGCAGAAAGAGTAGATGTTGATTGCACTTTAGATCGAAAAAAGGAAAAAAAGATGTTCGGTCCACGCCGCCTGCACGCACAGCCGCCCTGCATGGCTGCTGCCACGTCTCGCGGGGCGTCGCCACATGCCCCACACAGCCGCCCGCCTGGACCGACGGCCACCCGTTCGGCTTCCCACACGCAGCCGAGCCATCGTAAGTGCGAGGCCGTACCGCCTGCACGCGGTCATGCCACCTACACACGGCTGAGCTGCCTCACACCGCTCTCATGCGACATAGCACGGGCCGCCGCCCCGGCCACCGGCCACCTACATGTGGCCATGTCGCCATCATGCGCTACACATGCCCCTACGCGGGCTTCACCACCGTGTCGGCCACCCGACGTGACAATGGTATTGTAATATTCGAGCATAACTTGTTAAGCTTTACTTCAGACAGTAACCCTGCGTGACAATGATATTCCTTGCGTGGTAATGATATTATAATAATATTGTACCATCTTTAATTATTATTTTGTTGCAACACTCTAATAAATTTATTATTCACTAAAGCGATTTCTACCGAACAAACGAATAATAATGTATTAATAAGTGTTATTAACTCTTCGTAATAACACACTCGTGTGAACTAAACCGAGCACCACTTTTACCTTTTGTTAGCCATCCTTGTCTGATTATTTTGCATGCAATAACTATCTAAATTTTGGTGTTTTTTTGGGTACAGGCAAGGCCTCTGCAGACGAAAGCACTTCACGCGGAAATCTTCGACGAGCTGGTCGACCCAAAGCTGGGAATAGACAACGACGCCTACGACATGCAGCGGCTGATCGCCTTCGCGGCCGCCGCAGTGCGGCACACGGCATGGTCCCGCCCTCGAATGAGCCAGGTGAACAATGAATTCCTTACCTTTGTTGGAACCCGCCGCGGTCCTAACATGGGAGAACAATTATAGTAAATATAGAACACATAAGAGATATAAAGATTTGTTAATGAGGTACGGTAATACCTATGTCTCTGATAGTGTTACAGGAGATCGATAGTATATACATTTATACTCAGACTACATATTCAACCCGAACAACCGAGCCTATAGTATTTCATGAGATATATAAGCCACGAATGAGTCCATTTCTTTACGTGCACGAGCCATACACAAAGGTGGCGATCGGTTCGGCTGAAAAGCTTATGGCTTATGGTTGAAAACACTGTAACTGACTGAAAAAAGCACTATAACTGACAGAGACTTATTTAACATAATTAAATTTAAAAAAATTTAAAAATATAAAAAATATGTTAGCCTATTACGTATAATACAAACAAATATGGGAAAAAAGAATCGACAAAAAAACTCAATAAAAAGCCAAAAGTTAAAAAAAGACGAAACTTATAAATAATAAAAAATAAGCCAGAAACCAGAAGCCGAAGCCGAGTTGATCAGGGCCTAAGTAGCAGCAACTAACTACCTCGATCTGTCCGAATGCACAGATCGTTCGGTACCTGGAGGGCGAGCTGTCCATCGAGGACCTGAACGCCGGCGTCGCAACGGGGAAGAGCGCGATGCAGAACTCGGGCGGCACGACGGATCAGGAGGATGGCATTCGTGGCGGGGACCGGCACCATCACCGGGAACACGAGCAGCGGCTTCTTGAGCGAGCCGACGAGCGAGTACGGTCTGTACCCGTCCAGGTCAAGCAGCAGCGGCGACACGGGCGAGGAGGACACGCAGAGGACGAGCCGCCCGCACACGGGGTCCAGCACGGGCACGGCCGAGAGGACGGGACCGCACTCCGGCGAGGCCAGCGCCGCCGAGAGGAACGGCCCAGACGGGCCGGCTTGCCGTGACGCTTGCAAGTGTCTTGGAACGTACCGAAAAGTTATTCTCATCTTCGGGTTTTGCAATTCATTGGAGATACACGTGTAAAAAAGGTAGTGGTAGAATTCTTTTCACCATTTTCTCTTTTCTCTCTCTCCCCTTTTGTTCTCTTTTTTTTTGAGAGTTTTTTGTTCTCTTCTAGTTTACCGTTAGTTATTCGATTCGGATTTCTCACAAAATTTGTTCAAGTTCAAAGCTGTAAGTACATCAGTTCGTGAGAAAAGATATCATAGCAGATGAAGATAGATTAGTAGTCAGCGGGAGCCACGTGAGACTGATTTGCTGTGTGGAACTTTCATGGTTGTTCCATTAGTTTGGTTCTATATACATGTGTCCTGGTAAGAGATGTGTTGCACACCATCTGGATAGTTAGCACCCACTAATATGCTTTCAATCGCTATCACCTGTATGTAGTGTGGTGGATCCAATTATGCAACTCGATCTCCGTCCAGACCGAAGCACCTAACAAAACCAAGTAGTATATTACACAGCCCGTCCACTCGAACCAGATCGAAATATGGAAAAAGAAACCTGAAGTCACATGATCAGTACAGATACAGAAAAGTAACCCGTTCAAAAACGACAAAAGAGATTAGGGCATAGATCCATGCCAATTACAGAAGGCATCTAGAAGTCTAGATCACGAGAGATGGAATAGCAACCTAGCAACATATAATACTCCCACTAATCTGCAATTCATAAACCTACTCTGCAATTAATTGTTTTACGTGAAATCCCTATGTTTCAAACGGTATTTCAGAGAAGAACAAAGAGAAGATCTGTCCCCATGATAAAGGGTGGTTTTTTTTTGGTATGACTTATAATTTTTAGCCTTAACGCTTGTGTGAACGTACTAGATGCCAAGAAACCGATAAACCCTTTTGAAAATATTATCCTGATAAACAACTTCAAAATGACGGTAGTCATAAAACCTTATTAAACTTAGATATAAAATCTTATAAAACTTAATCAATTTAGGCATGAAATCTTTTGAAACTTTTATGAAACTTAATAAAACACCATATAACTTAGTCATAAAACCTCATGAAACTTAGTAATGAAATCACCAAAAACTTTATCAAACCTCATAAAACTTGGAGTTTGACTTCATGAATCCACTATAAGAAAAACTTTCAACTTTATGAATCCGCTACAAAAACTTTATGAAACCTTATGAAATAGAAACAATCATACGCGTGGAGCACCGAGCCAAGCGAATTCGTAGCTCTGATCTTTTCCTCCACTTCCAATATTACCGAGCCAAGCGAATTCGTAGCTCTGATAAACAGCTTCAAAATGACGGTAGTCATAAAACCTTATTAAACTTAGATATAAAATCTTATAAAACTTAATCAATTTAGGCATGAAATCTTTTGAAACTTTTATGAAACTTAATAAAACACCATATAACTTAGTCATAAAACCTCATGAAACTTAGTAATGAAATCACCAAAAACTTTATCAAACCTCATAAAACTTGGAGTTTGACTTCATGAATCCACTATAAGAAAAACTTTCAACTTTATGAATCCGCTACAAAAACTTTATGAAACCTTATGAAATAGAAACAATCATACGCGTGGAGCACCGAGCCAAGCGAATTCGTAGCTCTGATCTTTTCCTCCACTTCCAATTCCAACGCTCCTTCTATAAATCAAGAACAAAATTGCAGCAACAAATATCAAGCTAACTAACTAACTAGTAGGGATCACGCGTAGCTTGATGAAGAGGCTATGGAAAAGGAAGACAAAGCACACACCGTCTACAGTGGTGACGTCGTTTGTGGTGACATGGAGCGCGGCGACGCAATTGCCTTCAAACTGAATCAGCTGCCTCTACTTTTCGCCAAATCGCCATTGTGTTAGATTGGACTAGGGGGAGAGAGATGAGGATGGTTGGTGAGGAGAGATGCTATGTTGAATTGGAATGGGGAGTGAGGAGGGAGTGAGTGATAGAGAGATGAGTATGAAGTTCAAACAGAGTGGATAATTTTCGTTTGACCAATCAATTGAAGGCTCGCGAAGTAAATACAGAAGGGATAAATAGGTATCCGATACTATGTGTCCAACTCCAACTCTAAGAAAAAATATGAAATATGATACGAGATAAGTAATATCTGTCCGTTTATATCCGTATATCAAGAAATATGAAGAAATTTGCTGTGACTTCACTTAGAAACAAGATAACATATAAGTGAATTGCCACATCTAAATAGGCAGAGAATATTGATTACTCTTCTTTCAACATCTCGGTGATTAGTCTCTTCGTGTTCACTCTGGTTGCATCCTATTGTCCAATGTCTTGTGTAAGGGTGCAAAAAAGCGAATAATTTTCATCCGACTGACTGTTCGAAGGTTTATGGAACGAATATGAAATGAAGAAATGGGTATTTAGTATTGTCCGTGTCTGACTCTGACCCCGAGAAAAAAATACAGAATAGGATACTAGACGAGCGATATCCGTCCGTATCCGCTTTGATTGCACCCCTAGAGATGCGGACGGCTACCCTAGAGATGCGAACAGCTAGGAAGGGAATGTGCATCTAGGAGAGTTGAGATATAAAAGAGGTGGTTACATGATATATTTAGCCTATTGGATTATATCGGATCAGACGGGAACCTCAAATAATGATACACCGAAACACAAGGGAGATAGATCAGATGACAGCGCTCTATCCGTCGCATGGGCTGAGATTTTGGCTGGATTCTTTTTAGCTCAAAACTGGCTTATTTTGTACTGTCCACAGTAACTAGCTTTTAAATAGTGCGTTTGTTCAAGGCAGGGTCAATAGAAAGATTGTAGTAAAAAGTGTATTGAGTTTAATTTTATCAACTAAAATTATATACGACTATTTTTTATACATACTATTTCTCACCAATAATTAAAATTCAAATATTTAAGCCATCAGAACGCATCCTTTTCTCTACCGGTGTTCCCTTCGTCGCGAGGTTTGGTTCCGGTGCCCACCACGGAACACCAGGCACCCGCCAAGGTTTCGTCCCGTCTCTCCCCATCGCAATCCCTCCAGCTCGTTAGCGAGATCGCCCCGGACCCCTAGATCCCGATGGCCTCGCGCCGCCGCACCCTCCTCAAAGTCATCATCCTCGGCGACAGCGGGTGAGCAGTTTGGATCTTTCTCCGTTTTCTGCTGGTTTTTTTTACCATCTCGCGATTTCTCGCTGACTCTTCTTGTTGTTTCCTGCGATCTAGGGTTGGGAAGACGTCCTTGATGAACCAGTATCCTGCGATTTGGATTATTTCAGGACGAACCTGATGCGATTTCTTTCGTAGTTTCCTTGCTGTTGTTGTGGTTTGTGTTTTCCTGAGCTGTGATTTATTAATTCAGATATGTGAACAAGAAGTTTAGCAACCAGTACAAGGCTACTATTGGCGCAGATTTCCTCACCAAGGAGGTGCAGTTCGAGGATAGGCTCTTCACTTTACAAGTAAGATTTTTCTGCCCTGCCCTTTGCCGTGTCATGCTCTGTGAGTAGTTCGGTTCCTTCATGTGAAAAGCAGTGCGAATTGGTATGATCTTGCTTAGTTATTGAGCTGCTTCGCACTGATGCAAAAGTAGAGGAAAGGATGTTTCCTCTTGGACGTTTCTTTTATGTAGATTGTACAGTTGATGGTTGCATCACTGATTCAACCTGCGTATGATCTGCGGTTTTGTTTTTTTAGGTAGTTTGCTTTCACTTGTCAAGATCAGAGCGTGTAGCATTAGATCCTTGGACACAATATAGTTGGTTTTATTGCTTCCTAGGTTGATGAATGTGCTGGAATTATTTGTATGCGCAACATGCAATGTAGTCTTTTGAAAGTAAATAAATGCACCACTTAATTTTACATGAGAACACTGCCAGGTAAAAGTGTACTCGTTTCTAGAATTTATGTGATTTCCACATTTTTAGAGATCAAGAGCCTAGCCAACACCCTTTTTTTCATACTCTACTAGGGCATAAAATTGTACTCCTTATCTTGGCATGATGTCGTTTGGAATTAGCATAGGGCCTTTGACAGCACCGCATAATTCCAGGTATTCTAAATTTTGAGCCATTTCCTAGCGATTCCTTTGTGTTTTGATTGATTCTTGTTGAAGCACCTTTGTGAATGGATGCATAAGAAATCTATTTGTTGAGCTTTTCTGCTACCTGTGTTGTTACACAAGTACTCTATTATTCCTGTACTGCTTATATATGGTGTGTAACCATATATTTGTTTGTAGATATGGGATACTGCTGGCCAGGAAAGGTTTCAAAGTCTCGGTGTTGCATTCTACCGTGGAGCAGATTGTTGTGTTCTAGTTTATGATGTTAATTCTATGAAATCATTTGATAATCTGAACAACTGGCGTGAAGAATTTCTAATTCAGGTGAAGTGTTTTTAATAATTCATTTACAGTCTAGAATCATGTTACATCTGTCTCACTTTGGGTGTTTACCTTTACAGGCTAGCCCATCAGATCCTGATAACTTCCCTTTTGTTCTGTTGGGTAACAAAGTTGATATAGATGGTGGCAACAGCCGTGTGGTAATTATCACTATTTACTATATGTTTTGCTCTCTCAATAAATACTTCGTTTGAGTTCAGTTGGATAGTTTCTCTGTGATGGACTGTTATGGACACTATACTACTGTTTCCATTTTAGGTCTCTGAGAAAAAGGCAAAGGCATGGTGCGCCTCCAAAGGAAACATCCCATATTTTGAGACATCTGCCAGGGATGGAACAAACGTGGAAGAGGCTTTCCAGTGTATAGTAAAGAACGCTCTGAAGAATGAACCAGAGGAAGAACTGTAAGCACACTTCCTCTTACTCTATGTATCCATTGTTAATGTTCAATGAAATTTACTGCAAGTGACTGTTGATATGTGACATGTCAAATAGTACTAGAAAGAGGAGCACTCTTATAAGAGCAATAATATTTAAACTATCCTGTTATAAGAGGAATAATATTTGAACTATCAATAGTTTTTTCAGTTAGCCTTTGCTCCCTTCATTATCTACATTGAATCATCGAAAAAAAACATTAGTTTCTTTTTTTTTAGGCACATGCATTGTTTCTGTTTTGAGATGCTGATCCTTTCTGGTGGGGTATGCTTGCTTAGTTTTGGGACTAGCATCACTTGTCTGTCTTTATTTGCTTTTATTTCCGTCTATGCTTTGTTTAGGAATCTTACCGAATTGCGCTCTGAAAGGTATGTGCCGGATACCGTGGATATGGTGGGTGGCAACCGGGCTCAAAGATCATCAGGATGCTGTTAGAGCATGATGCAGCATGAGGACTGCGACCGTTGGCTATGCAGTAACCAAAGGTTCCTTTGACATTGCAGTGTTTCCATGGTGACTTAAGGACTCGTATTTCATTTGTGACCTTTTCAATCACCTCCTATGTACCCAAGGAAGGATAGATGCGTCCGTCCTGAGTTGTCAATTTGTGGATGTTGTGCAGTTTATCAGTAGCGTCATACCTTGTGAATACAGTCAGTGAAATAAGAGAAGAGTAAACTGAAGTTTCTCCATTATGGTTTGTATGAAATACAAATCTGAATTTGTTCTCTCTGCATTGAAACCACATTTGCATCGTGTCCTTGAAAACCCCCTTTGCCAGGAGGAGTGCCATTGCAACTTTGCGAGTGTTGTAGTAGGAATTCCAGGTCTTCAGTTGGCAATTACTTTCGTCCTTTTCTTTCTTTTTATTTTATGAGAGGAAGCAATTACATCCACCCTGACAAGAAGTATATGCCATAGAACTTAAAAGCCGTTGTGGAATGTGGGAGAAAAAAACTAATAGGAAATCAGTTGTCAGTGGAATTGTTACTAAGAAGTGTTTATGGGCCTGTTCTTTTCGGCTGCGGCTTATGGCTTTTGGCTGAAATTTTTGAATTTTGGCTGTTTATAGTATAGATTACGGAGAGATAGATACTCATTTGTGATTTTGGTTGGTACAGATATTGAGCTTTTAACGTGTAGATCGTTTAACTTGTAGACCCTGTCTTAAGAAAATACTCTGTTTGAAAGTTAGGTACTATAGTAAAAACTAAAAGCCGTCAGCTTTTGAGGTAAAGAACAGGTTCTATGTTCTCAAAAAGTGTGTAGTTTTTTCATGAACCCCCCGGGTTACCTCTACAAAATATCAGCTGTAGCAACTCATGTGATTCATTGTTCGTCCCCCCAAAAGCACCTCGTGTGATCCACTGTTCGTTCCCAAAGCAGTTTCCTTCCCAAAATTACCGAATGACGTGACACGGACCAATGCGCACATGAAAACAGAGCCGACAGACATGTCATGGATGCGCCCCGCACACGCCAACCGAACCAATCTTGCCGTGCCTTCTCTTTTAAGGGTGCACAATAGGGTAATATAAACTATCTATAAAAAATATTATATATGAATTTTACTGAGATAGATGAAAGAGAGAGGAGAGATAAAGAGATTAATTGTACTTCTATAGATGGTCAAAACGTGAGACAATAGCATGCTACAGACGACTTTCATGTCATTGTATCAATATTGTCTATAAATAACCTGCTATAGATGGTTTTGTGCCATTGTATCAATACTGTCTATATTTTACAGACAACCCATTATAGACAACTTACAGACAATCCGTTATAGAAAGTGTCGTAGTGTTGACTACAGATGACAAAGAAGGGTACTATAAACAGCAACTATCTATACCACTGTACATGCCCTAAGCTATGCTAACCATTCCCCCCATGTTTTCCCCTTGCCCAATCATGCGCACAACTCCGCGACCAGGGGTGGATTTAGGCCCATGGCAGGGTGAGCTTTAGCTCGAGACGTGAGAAAATAACAAGTGTATAGCCTAGATATTTCTAGCCCAGCCCAGGGTATTGTTGTGGACGTTCAGCCTAGATAGAGGTAGCCGACCCACTTGATGGCCCACATAACACTAAGTCTGCAATGCAAACCCTACCTCAACATCTCTCAGACCTCAGTCCTCTCGTGCTCCTCTCCTCAGCGCCTCTATCCAGTCCCATGTCCCGACACTGGCGGTGGCTCTCCCTTCTCTCCCGGAGGCGCTCCTCTCCTTATGCCGCCCCTCTTGTTTCGGCGACCCGAGCGACGGTGCTCCCCTCTCTCCTGGGCCTCGGTGACTCCCCTATATATATCTCTCTCCCAAGCTTAGCGACGACACTCCCCTCTCTCCCGGTGACAACGTTCCTCTCCTTGTGTCGCCCCTCCTGCCCTGGTGACCAGAGCGACGGTGCTCCCCTCTCTCTTGAGCCTCGGTGACTCCTCTCTCTCTCCCAGTCCCGGTGACGGCGCTCCCCTCTCTCCTGATGGCTCTTCCCTTGGGTTAACACGAGAAGTAACATGAGCTAATATTTTATTGTTGTACTATTAGCCATCAGGTGTCGAGATCCATTGGTGATGTTTACTTGAAGAAACCGGAGTATAGCATGGACCCCTTGTTTTGGCAATTGGTCCCCCTATTGCATTGAAGAGGCCGACTCTTAGCATTGAACCATCAGTTCAAGTTCGCAAGCTAAAACCAAATGACCTGTTTCTGATATTTACTTCAGATGGTCTTTGGGAGCATCTCAATGACAATGTTGCTGTGCAAATTGTCTTCAAGAATCCAAGAATGGTGAGTTTTGATATAACATTAACAACATTTGATCTTGTCATCATGAGGGAATTTGTCCATGCATGAATGATCTGTTAGGTAATAAAATAACACCAAGCTTATGCGACATAATTCTTGCAGGGAATAGCAAATAGATTAGTAAGGGCATCCTTGAAGGAAGCCACAAGGAAGAGAGAGGGCAATTTTCGTGATCTGAAGATGATAGAGGGGAGTGAGGAGGCACTACCATGACAACATCAGCGTCGTCGTGGTCTATCTTGGTCCACGATGACTGGAGGAGGTAAGGAATAATAGAGTATATATCATTCATTAAGGTAATCTCAGTTTCTCGTTCTTGCGTAGCTTGTCTACAATTTTTTAATTTTTAAATACATATGTACTTGTTGTATCGCTGTATCCTTATTTTTACAAAATATCGTATCATGGTATCACCGTATCCTTGTTTTTGCCATGCTTTTCTATTATGTTATATGTTAAAGCATTGAGCTAAAGTTTCATGTTAATGATGCATTTGACACATACTTTTGTTACATTGTTGTATGTGTATAAATGGCATTACTTTTAGGCTGTTAGTCTTTTAGAGTTCAGTCCAGGGTGCGATAAAATCCTAGATCCGCCATTGTCCGTGATGTTACACCATAGTCCACAGCACTGTGCCTTCTCTGGTATATAAGTGCACATGTGACGTGCATAACAATGGCAACAACTTGCGCTTACAGCTTCGCACGCATTCTCAATCGTAAGCTGTAGCTTGCAAAGTAGCATATAAGCATATGGCGTCGGCAGTAGCATGAGCCCCTCCCTGCATGCTTTCCAAGAATGGTTTCTTCTTAGCATCTCATTCTCCCAACGCCATCGCAACGATGGTTCAGTTCACGCATCGCACCAGCGGAAATAGAACCATCCTCAGTGTGCCACCAAGAAACGCCCCGTGGGACGAATGGGACACCGACTCATTGGGAGGAGGTCAGTTGGTGGACGCGGACATGGCCATGCTACGGCGGTGCATCTGAGAGGCGAGGGCAGCGTCCGAGCCCAAGGAGGAGGAGGGTAGTGTCGATGGCGATGGCCTCCCGGCCGAGTGGACAGAATTGGAGCGGCGGCACCATAGGAGCTACGTTATGGGCGTGCGCGAGGTGTTCCTGATGAGCACGCGGCCGGGGCTCGACTCGTGGGTCGTGGTGCTCGTGTTGCTCAGCGTACCAACCTTGGTGCTCCTCCTGCCTGACCAGAGTGATCGAACCAATGTGGTCAGAGACCAGTGTGGTCAAACCAAGGTGGTCAAAGACCTGTGTGGTCGAAGACCAAAGTGGTCGAAACAATATGGTCAGAGATCAGTGTAGTTGAACCAAAGTGGTTGTGTGGTCAAAGGCCAGAGTAGTTGAACCAACATGGTCGAAGACCAATGTGGCTGAACCAAGGTGGTCGAAAATCTGTGTGGTAAAAAAGCAGAGTAGTCGAACCAACATGGTCGAAGATCAGTGTGGTCGAGAACCAACATAGTCAAACTGACTTAGTCGAACCAACGAGGTCGAAGATCAACGTGGTTGATGACCTATGTGGTCGAAGATTGACATGGTCGAACCGATTTGGTCAAACCAACGAGGTCGAAGATCAACGTGGTCAACGACCTGTGTGGTCGAAGATCAACGTGGTTGAACCAATGTGGTCGAAACCGATACGGTCGAGATTTGTGTGGTCGAAAAAAATATGGTCAAACTGACGTGATGGAAACAATGTGGTCGAAGATCGACGTGGTGGTCGGAGATCTATGTGATCGAAGATCAACATGGTTAACGTGGTCGAGACCTGTGTGATTGAAACTAACATGGTCAAAGATTAGCGTGGTCAATGACCTGCATGGTCGAACTAGACAATGTGGTCGAGGACCAGTCTGGTCGATGATCGATAGTTCTAGCTCTGTGTGAGCGGTTCGACCAGCGAGTGGTACTACCGGCTCTGTGTGGATGGTGCTACCAGGTTACGAAACAACCACTTGTGCAGCGGTACATTTTCCAGGGAGACACATTTGTGGGAGTCTTCTCCTCCTTAGTGAGAATGGTAGTTCTCCACGTGTAGAGCAGTACTACCACTGAGCGATAGTACCGGACTTTGTGTGGTGGAGCTACCGGATTTGCTGAGTAATGGCTAGTTTTCTTACCGTTGCTGAGAGAAGCGATAGTACCGTCATTTTGGCTGTGGTACTACCGAAAATCCTATTTTCTGTTCCCAACAGCTAGTTTTGAGGTGTGGGATATAAATACTCCCTTGTGGTAGGTTGGGGTAAGACCTTTGGCACTCCAGTTCACTCTTTTGAGCTAGCATGAGGTTCTTCTCTTAATTATGCATGTGTTGCACCTTGTGAGCAAGGAAAAAGGGCTTTAGATTGCACGTGTTGCATCTAGAAGTGGATTTCGTATCCACTTGAGCTTGTGCATTGGTTGCACATTGTGAGAGTTAAGTAAGGAGTTTGACTTATTACTCTTGGAGGTTGCTGACTCCTAGACAGCGTTGGAGGCATCGTATGGGGCAATCTTCTCAAAGAAGGTTGTGAGAAGACCCGACAATTGTGAATGTTAGAGCTCACTTACCCGGAGCAAGAAAGAGCTACCACTAGTGGATTGAGGTGTTTTGCTTACTTCGTGGAGCCGGTCCAATTCGTTTGGGCTTACCTCAATGTGGACTAGGGAGACTGGCAAGTCTCCGAATACCACGGTAAAAAAGAACCGTGTTATTGTGGTTTATTTTCTTGTGACCAATTTACATTCAAGCAAATTATATTCATAGAATTAAATTGATTGATTGTCATATTAGGATTGCAAACCTTGATATAAACTTAGAGTGTTGGTGCACTTACGTGAACCTATTATATTGAGGCTTTATTTGTGCTAAACCAATTTGAGTTAAATTTTCTCATTATATACTTGGTTTTAGCCAAATAGAAATGATTCATACAAAAGATTTTTTTTAAAACCGCCTATTCATCCCCCTCTAGTCGACCTCCTTGATCTTACAAGTGGTATTAGAGCTTGGTTTCTTATTTATTAGTCTTTACCACCTAGAGAGTTAAAGGATGACAACTAGTAATATAGTGCACCTAGATGATACACCTCTATTTGATGGCACGAATTACGATAATAGGAAAATTCGCATGATATATTATTTTAAGGCCATGAGCCTGAAAATATGACGGATTGTGGATGTGGGCTTTTCTCCTTAATTGGATCCTTTTACTCCAACAATTAAGAAAGAGACATGCTCACATCTCGATGCTCAAGCAACTAACGTCTTATTTAGTGCTTTGAGTGTAGAGGCGTTCAACACAATATGCAATCTTGAGAGAGCTCATGAGATGTGGACAAAAATTCAAGATAATTATGAAATGTCCACCTCAACTAATGAGAATTGCATAAAAGAGTTGATGTCGGGAGAAGAATGCTCAAGCTCTAGCTCCGACGATGAAGAATCCACAATTCCTTCCACATCAACTCATTGCTTTATGGCTAAAGGTAATAATAAGGTAAACAATGATAATGATGAACCTTCATATGATGAGTTGATGGATATGTTAGAAGTGCTTAATGAATATCTTGGATAGGAAAAGGCTAAGTATAAGATTTTGAAAATTGAGCATGTCTCTCTTCAAAATGAATATAATAAACTAAAAGGAGAACATGAAATTCTTCTTCTCAAGGAATATTCTAAGCTTAAGGTGGATATAGGCACTGTTTGCAATTTACTAGATGATATGTCATGTGTAGCTCCTAATTATTGCATTTTATCTAACGTTAGCATATCCACCTCTCGTGATGACTTGCTAGATATACCTTATTGCTCAAAAATAGAAGCTTCTACTTCCTCTATGCTTATCGATACTAATTTTATAGAGGAAAACAATAAGCTCAAGGCCAAAGTCACAAAGTTGAACCTTGACTTGGAGAAGTGCTATAAAGGGAAGATCTCTCTTGATAAACTTTTGAGCAATACAAGAAAATCTAATGACAAGAGATGTATTGGTTTTATCTCTAACAAGAAGGAGAATAGCAAGACAAGACATAGTGTAAGACACATGAAAAAATATGTCAAGTGCCATGGTTGCAACAAGAAGGGCCACTTCGCATCTGTGTGCCCCCAACAAGATAGATAACAAGCAAAAGTCATCAATTAAGAGACAAACCGACAATGAGCAAGCTAAGAAGACAAGGAGTAGCAAATGTCAAACTTGCTATAATCGTTGAGAAAAGAGATATTTTAGTAAGAATTGTCCCAAATGTATCATTCTTAAGCTATCTCTTTATAATGAACACTATTTGCTTACGAAGGATAAAAATAACAATGTGTTTGATAGAGACATTAGTTCACAAAAATTCATTGTTAGGGACATTTGGCTGCTCAAATCTACTGTGACTAACCTTTATGGATCTAACCAAGTTTTGGGTACCAAAATACGCATAAATTCTTAATAGGTATTTAGAGGGGTATTGGAGACTTGGCTCATTCATGGAGAGGTGAATTCGACCATGTGCAAAAATGAAGCCAAGTTTGAGGATGATTATATCACATCATGAACTAATGCCATCTCAGTAACAAGTACTTACATTGGAATATTTAGCCCTTAGCTTGTGTAGGTTGTTTTACTTGAAAATCATTTAAAAAGAGTGCTCTTGCTCTTGTTCTAAAATTTTATTATTGTAATCGTGAGTAAGTGGTATCTTCTTCATATAACATCAAGTGGAAATCATTGAAGATCTCTCTAGTTTATTTCAAGTGGTTTATAAGTGATCTACAAGTGATGTCTTATTTATTCAAGAAGAATTTAAATTGGTATTTACAAGTGGATTTCAATTCCTCAAGAGAAGATCAAGTGCCCAAATTGACCTTGTAGGATACAATTCGATCATATCAGTGGCATTAAGTTTTGCAAATGAAATCAATCATACTTGGTGACATGTATGCTCTCAAGTGGTATCAAGTCTTTACAAATAGATTTAATCATACTTGATATCGTTCAAGCTCATAAGTGGTATCAAGTCTCTACAATTGGAATTAATTATACTTTGTATCATTTATTTTTTGCAAGTGATATTTTTTCACAAGTGATATATAATATCATCATAAGTGGTATAAATATCAAAGTGGTGAATGCTTTTATAAAAAACAAAAGAACCACAAAATATTAAAAGCACCTATTATGGAGAAATGAAAAGATCCTTAATTCTTGGTGCTAGATGATATAAGGAGAGAAAGTTTACATAAAAGAGAAGAGATGCGAAAAGTGAAGAAAAACAAGAAAGAGGAGGATACTTTGTGTGTCAAAGGAGAAGAAAAAATACCAAGAGAAAACTTTGTGTAAGGGGGAGTTTTCTTTGTGAAAAACGTATATAGTGTTTTGGGCTTATTTAAACAAAAGGGATAAAGTATAAATATTGGGAAAAACTATTTTACATATTTGCTCAGAAATATTTTATAGATATTATGAATGAATGTGTTTCATTCTTATTTGTTTCATTTTGGTTTGAAAAAGGTTATATCCTTTTCTCTCTTTTCTTAAATGCTGAAAATTCAGAGTTTTGTATGGTTTTAAGCATATTTGTGATTTTTGAATAATTGGAAGATATAGCGTCTGAATAAGATGAATGTTCTGTAGTACCTTCAATATCTTTTGACATATTCAAACAATAAGCTACAACATTGGCTTCTTCAATCAATCTGTTAGGAGGCTGGATATTTCTCCTTTCTCTATTAGTTGTAATGGAACGTTGTATTCGCGGCATAATAACAGGAACTTCTTGTATGTTTTCCTTTTCGGTTTTTGGTTTTGATCCTAAATTAATAACATGCTCCACCTGTATGCTTAACTTTTGTTGTTTTTCAATGGGAACGTCAATAGATGGTTTAGCATACAACATAGCAGATTCATCAAAAGTAACACTTCTACTAATAATCATCTTTCTAGTTTCAGAGTTTTCAAAATTATATCCTTTCACACCGTATTTATAACAAAGGAAAATACACTTAACTGGTCTAGGCCCTAATTTATCATTCTTAACATGAATATAAGCATAACAACCAAATATTCTTAAGTTTAAATAATCTGCTAGATAACCAGGCCATACCTCAATTGAAGTCTTTTGATCAATAACCATGTTGGATGGCCTGTTAATCAAATAACAAGTAATAGAGGTGGCTTCAGCCTAATAACTCTTCGATAAGCCAAAATTAGATAGCATACAACGTAACTTCTCCATAATAGTTCTGTTCATGCGTTCGGCTACACCATTTTGTTGAGGAGTACCAGGAACAGTGTAATATCTCACAATACCCATTGACTTGCATAAAGCTTCAAATTCTTTATAACAGAACTCTAATCTATTGTCGGTATACAGCTTCTTGACCTTCTTGTCAGTTTGTCCTTTAATCATAATAATCTATTCCTTGAATATCTCAAAAATATCCGATTTGCACTTGACGAAATACACATAAACTCTTCTGGAGTAATCATCAATGATGATCAATATGTAGCTTGCACTTCCAAGAGATATAATATGTGGCTCTCTCCACCAATCAGAGTAAACATAATCTAATATGCCTAGCTTCAACCAGGGGCGGAACTAGAACAAAAATAACCGGGGTTCACCACTTCATCATATATATAACAATATATATAATTTTCAATCAATATTATGCCTAATAGTAATATGTCCGATAATTTTTAGCATCAATACTTCAATATGATCGATAGCAGTATATGATAATAAAGAAGTAACGATCGAAATACTTACCAAAATAAATAAACCTGATAATAATATTGGTTAGTTGCAGCAAACTGAATTAACTAAGTATGAAATCACATACAAAAAGTTGTTCAGCATTAGTAAAAGGATTTATTCATCATATACCCTCCCCTTAGATGGAAATTCAGGATTTACCCTCCTGGCCCACGCGTCAGTGACTTATGATGACTCCACATGTCATTGAGGTCATGAGGTGGGAGGGTAAATCCTGAATTTCCCAACTAAGGGGAGGGTATATGATCCAATCCCCCTTAGTAAAATACATCATCCGATCTCATTGGCCTATAAAAAAGAAAAAGTTTTTAAGTAAAAAAAAGAATGATCAAATATAAGTAAAAACATTACTTTTTAGTATTTGTGTTCTTTCAAATTCATAAAGCGATGAACCTATTTGTGTTCTTTCAAATTCATAAAGCGATGAACCACAATATCATTGGTAATTTTCTATAATTCTTATTTTTTTTCCACATAACAAATAAGTCTATCATTTATGGAAGAATCATCAAATAATTGAAAAGGTCAATTAGATATTTGTATGTTCAACAATTCAAGATGGCAACAAGGGCCAAGCGGCACTGTAGCCAGATGGCAAACGAGGGCCACCGGTGGCATCGATTTCTCACGTTTTCTTGTGAATATTTGCTGCCTGATTGGGTGTGGTCAGAGCGGCGTGATGCACATCTTCGCATGACTTTA
The DNA here is from genome assembly GCA_036346575.1 of Dendrocalamus sinicus. Classification (NCBI taxonomy): domain Eukaryota; kingdom Viridiplantae; phylum Streptophyta; class Magnoliopsida; order Poales; family Poaceae; genus Dendrocalamus; species Dendrocalamus sinicus. The sequence goes on along the minus strand of CM070654.1, from coordinate 32,331,451 downwards.
TGAGATGAACAGGTGTAGAGGGTTGTGCAAAGTGACATGCTTCAGGATTGATCAAATAGACACCATGACCTATTGCGATCCTCTCTCTTGGGCTGGGTGTTGCAGTGACCTCGTGTGTTGCGGGACGGTGAAGACTCCTCATGGACTCTGCTAGCTACTAAAAATTTAGGTTGCTAGTATTCCTTTGTTTGGCTTCAAAAAATACCGGTGCACTAAGTTTAGATTAGGGGGTTCACATATGGAATAGTGATATTAATACCTGTAGAAAAAAATTGTGGACCCGGTGTCCTGTGACACCGGGCCCAACCACATAGCTCCGCCCGTGGCTTCAACTATAACACGGCGGCAGATGTCTCCTTCAAAACCTCCTACAGAATATTATTTGATATATGAAGATGTATATAAGATAAAGTCTTGCAATCTTTACATTGCTTCTTATCAATAGATAATGTCATTGCCATCTTGTCAATTTTTAAAAGTGTGTCATCTAAATCAAATTGTGATAAAATAACTCGTATACTAATTTGTTATAGGGAAAACATTATATCTCGATTTAGCAGATCTAAGATCATAGACGCTATACGGAAGAACTAAAATTGCTGCGTGTGGAGTGGTCTGGCTGCCTCACGCATTTGGGTTTCGGTGTAGTTTTTCTTTTCTTTTGGCTGTACTCGGTGACCGGCTGCCAGTGGCTTTGCGCGACTTGCACTTTTCCTCGAAACCGGATGCTACTATGCTCTTATGTGTCTGATTGCGTGGCACGCGACGTGTTGCTTGGGAATTGATGATGAGACTTGCTACGAAAGCAGGTGAGCCAGACGAGACGGCTTTGATTCCGACGAAAACTGATCCCTTCCGCACCTCGGATTCGACAAGGTTGCCGGGCATGCAACCCGCAGATAAACGATTCGCTGGGTTTTTTCTTCGATTATCTCTGGTTGCTCTGATTCCGCTTGTTAAATATTAGAGATAGGAAGACGGATTTTTACGAAACATTCTTTCGAAAAAGTACAGACTCACGAAGAGAGAATTCATTGGATAAGAAAAAAAATTACAAACATAAAATGACAAGGCGTCTAAATCATACGATTACATAAGTACAAATATAGAATGAGATAGATAAATCTCAAACGGAAAAAAACTCGAATCAAAGTCAGTTACGACGGGTTAATACCACGTCTGGTGTAACCTGTGCCTGACCCTAGCACCGGTCATACCAAACGCAGTGTTCGACATGGACACAAAACGAATTCGGATCAGAGTTCAACACTTCCCAAATTCTTCTGTTAACATAAAAGCTTGCAGTGATAGATAAGATATAAAAATAGCATAGCCAGTTTGACAGAAGATCAAATTCAGAGTTGACAATTTAAATTGATAGTTGAATGATCGTAACCCTCAATAACACCGCAATAAAGTGAATTAAATGGATTTGTCACAGCTGAAGCTGAGCGTCTACTTGCAAAATGAACAAACCGTGTCTCTGCCTTAGTTTGAGCAACAGCCAACTCTCTTTAGCGCGGACACATCATCTTTCACGTTTATTTTCTCCCCTTTGCTTGGGACAGCCGAGCCATCCTCCGGTGCCTCCACTGACTTCCTGCTCCCGATTTGGTATATCTGAGTCAGAACCTCTGCAAACGCATTGTCCACATTAGTGGCATCTAGTGCAGACGTTTCCATGAAGTACACGGATTCAGCCTCAGCAAACTCTTTCCCATCCTCAGTTGAAACAGCAACCAAGTGGCGCAGATCAGATTTGTTGCCAATTAGCATGACAACAATGCTAGGATCAGTATGATCTCTAAGCTCCCTTAGCCAACGACTCACGTTGTCGAACGTAGCACGACGGGTGACATCATAGACAAGCAATGCTCCCACGGCTCCTCTGTAATAGGCACTTGTAATAGCACGGTACCTGAAAATACACACAATGACAATGATACATAACTACAGATCTATGCATACAGCACATACAAAAATCACAAACACAATGTCATAGACGTGGGGCTTAGACCAGTCAGGTTATTATTAGAATTAGAGATTGGTTTCTATTTGAGTTGGCGATTGGTTTCCTTGTATTAAAGATATAGTTAGAGATATGATTGGAGTTAGATTCCATCTGTTACCGCATGCTATTGAGATCAATCAGAGAATAACAAAGTCTTCTTCTCCTATAGTCTCTTCCTCTCTCTACGCCGACGCCATCCGGCTCTCTTCTTGGTGGTGTTTATCCCGCATGAACCCCGGTTCATGACAACTTGGTATCAGATTGATCTCAATAGCATGCGGTAGCCTTCTTATATAGATGACTCCCCCTAACAGATGGAATCTAACTCCAATCATATCTCTAACTATATCTCTAATACAAGAAAACCAATCTCTAACTCAAATAGAAACCAATCTCTAATTCTAATAATAACCTGACTAGCCCAAGGCCCACGTCTATGACATTACACCCCTCTCGGACATGCAACTCGTCCTCGAGCTGCTAGGCGGCGGTCATGGCGTCAATGGAAGACCTCCGACGCTGGTGTAGAAGACGAACGGTGGTGGGGTCCTGTAGCGGATGGAGACAACCAGCCAGATTCAAGCGGAACGAGGCTAGTCGAAGTGTAGCGCCTTCGGTATATAATGCCTGCAAATAAGTTTTATTTTTGCTATTATTATTATTATTATTTTATTTTTTTCCTTCTTTTTTCTCTTCACCGGTTCCTCGTCCTATTAAGGACTTGTGCGGGCGGCTCGGTCTCCCGATGGAAACAGAGGCGACGAGTCCGGCGACCAGCGGCGGCGGCAGAAAAACGGCGGTCGGTGCGGGACCGTGCGCGGCTGCGGAGCGCCAACAGAGGAGCGCGCGCGCGCGCGGACCCGGCGGCGACGGAGGTGGTTCCAGCGGCCACGCGGCGGCGGCGGCTCGACGCGAGCTCGGATGCCGAGCAACGGCGGTGTGAGGCGCGTGGAGGAGCGGCGGCGGCGGGGCGGCGACGGTGGCCGGCGAGCGGCGACTGGGTCGACGGCGAAGCGGCGGCTGCGAAGCGGCGGCCAACAGAGCATCCGGCGAGCAAAGAAAGCGGAGCGGCGGCCTTGTGGAGCGGCGGCGACGCGGCGGAGGTGGCCAGCGAGGCGGATCTCGAGCGGCAGCGGCCGGCGTCTCGAGCACGGACCGGCAACCCGCGGGCGGCCGCGAGGAGCGGCCGGCCGAGCTGCAGCGGCGAGGAGGAGACGGCCACGGCGGAGACGACCACTGGCGGGTTCGCGACCGAGGACGGTGACGGTGAGCAGCGGCGGCCGACGGATGACGGCCGGCAGAGCGACGGCCGGCCACACTCGAGCGGATCCAGGGAGACGACGGCGGTGGCCCGACGGCAACAAAGACAACAGCAGATCGGCGCTGGATGGCTGCTGCAGGAGGGCCGATTGACCGGGCTGCGCACGAGTGGCGAGAGGACGAGCTGGTGGTGGATGTGACGGTGGTTCTTGTTTTTGTTGTTGTTGGCGATGATACCAAGTTGTCATGAACCGGGGTTCATGCGGAATAAACACCACCAAGAAGAGAGCCGGATGGCGTCGGCGTAGAGAGAGAGGAAGAGACTATAGGAGAAGAAGACTTTGTTATTCTCTGATTGATCTCAATAGCATGCGGTAGCCTTCTTATATAGATAGCTCCCCCCTAACAGATGAAATCTAACTTCAATCATATCTCTAACTAATATCACATCTCTAACTATATCTCTAATACAAGGAAACCAATCTCTAACTCAAATAGAAATCAATCTCTAATTCTAATAATAACCTGACTGACCCAAGGCCCACGTCTATGACACACAAAGACAAGGTAAAACAGTAAGAGAAGAGAGGACAAGAGGAGATTCTCCCTTTTCATTTCTCCATTTCTTGTGATGGTACGACAAGCGACAACATAGTTGGATTTCCCTATGGTAACCCCACTCATCGCTGGCAAGTGGCAACCACAATCCAGATGAACTAGTACTAGCTTACTAGGAGAGGGATAAACCAGCCTGGATCTGGAATCCACCAAAAAGTGTTGTTTTGGACAGCTTTAGGGTGCATTTGGTAGCAGTAATCTTGTTAAGATTTCTAGTAATCTTAGGGTACAACAACAACAAAACCTTTTGTTCCAAACATTTTGATATATGCTAGGAATGAAACTTCCTAAAGTTCAAGAAACGAGAGTCTTGTAATAAAACTTACAAGGCTAAAATCCTGAGCTCTACATCCTGCCATCTGAATCGAGAGCCTAAAACACCGTCCCTAAACCTTCTTCGGAATATAAGGTAGAAGTGGAAGATTATGGATGTAACTAGATTCCGGTAATTTGTGGTATTACGATTTCCTTTGAAACATGTAGCTATCTTGCATTACTAGACCACATGAATCCAATCGAAGCGATTGTTTCTCGCGTGAAACTCTCTGTCTAGTGCCATTTCCTCGTGATCTGTTTCTCATTGATTGCGCTAGTGTTATATCTCCATGCATGTTCCGATTTCCTCATGATTTGTTTCTCATTGATTGCACTAGTGTTATATTCCCATGCATGTTCCACCCAAACGCAACAATCTACTATTCCTGGGAATCCTCTAGTAAACGACCAAACTCTACCAAACAAGGCAATGCTATATTACCGGTAATCTATTTCCTGAGGATAAGATTACTAGGAATGTTAGAGCAACTCCAGCAGGGCCTCTACTTGAGCCCTCATCCTACTTTTGAGGGCCGAGGGGTAAAAAACTCACTCCAGCAGGGCCCCTACTTGAGCCCTCAAATCTCCCCCTCGAGCCCTCATTCCTTGGGTCTAGAGGGAGCCCTTACTTTTGAGGGCTCAAGTAGGGCCCTGCTGGAGTGAGTTTTTTGCCCCCTCGGCCCTCAAAAGTAGGATGAGGATGAGGGTGGGTCCTATGTGTCATCCCCTCTAAGAATGAATTTGAGGGTCCTGTTTTGAGAGCTCCTGCTGGAGTGTAGCCCAAAAAACAGAGCCCTTAAAAGTAGGGAGGGCCCTCAAATAAAAAGTAGGGGTCCTGTTTTGAGGGCTAATACTGGAGTTGCTCTTAGGATTCCCATTAATATTCAATTCTGTAAAACAAACGCATCCTTTGGCTAGTAGTGACAATTCTAGATCTATTTTAGGCAACTACATTCCAATATATTTTCCATGATTATATTCATAACACCATTGATCAATTAAAACGAAGAATTTTTTTTTGTTTACAGACCAAAAATCTAAAGTTATAAACGAACTTCTGTCAGGGGCCCAGGGCTGTTTCTTGGCTGCTTTCCTTCTGGATGAATATTGGCCGCAAACCAATTTTTTTTTTCTGATTTAAAAACTTAAACTGGCTGGCTTGATAATTGTTAAGTGCATAACCTCAATTGGCTGACGAGACGCTTAAAAAAATGAAGAAAGTGAAAAAGAAAATAGCCACTGGCCCACTGATACCAGCTGCCTCTTTACACTGCATACGACCTATGAACTAATGCTAGTCACGTACGACATTGGTGTCTGTATGTTTTGGATGGGGAATTGGATATGGATATCTATTGCACAAGTATTGGTGCGTCAATTTCTTCACAAAATGTGGGGGGAGTACAGGCTAATTTGTATGAAAAATCACGCTTCAACTAAATATAAAACAGAATTCCATTTGCTCCTCCGCCTTTTGTTTTTTGCAGAACACTTGCTATTGTGCCCAAGACCGAAGGGTCCTGAGGTTGATACACTCATACAACCCCACTGTGGCTTCCCTGTCATGCAAAATCAGCTATCAAATACTGCTTAGATATAACAGTACTGATTTCAGTTCAAGCTCGTCTAGTCATCTTACATCTCCAATTCTCCTACAATAGCAATCGTCTATCAAACTTTCACTGATTTATACTTAATACAAACACTGTTCAAACTAAACCACTAACAGCATATGCAGTTATGCATTATCCCCTATCTTCTCATGCAAAAGAGGACACTAAAATTTTCCTCTTGTGGACTGACAAACAAGTAAAGCAGGACATCTCAACCACCAAAGATCGAAATTTGGCAACTTGCCCTACCATCTACCATGTACAAACAACAAATGGACATCTGAACCACTCGACCACCCCCCCAAGACCAAGCTCCCATCTTTCCACTGAATCTACCTATGTTGAGATTCCCCAGTGATTCTATTTCTACCCATTTTCTTCAAAAACAATCTATTTCTAAACAAAAGGTAAATCCTAAACTACAAGGCAATCTCCCCCAGATAATAATTTCTTACCAAAAAAACACCACCAAATTTAACTCCCAAAACAAGCAAGAAATAGAGCAAATGAGCAACCGCAACCACCCAGCTACCCAAGATCAAGCAAATGAGGTACCCAAGAAGGTAAATAACAAATCTACAAGAGTGCGAGAGCGCTCAGAGCGGATCGAACGGTACCTCTCCTGGCCGGCGGTGTCCCAAATCTGGGCCTTGATGATCTTGCCGTCAACCTGGAGACTGCGGGTGGCGAACTCGACGCCGATGGTGGACTTGGACTCGAGGCTGAACTCGTTCTTGGTGAAGCGGGAGAGGAGGTTGGACTTCCCCACGCCGGAGTCGCCGATGAGCACCACCTTGAACAGGTAGTCGTAGTCGTCCTCCGCCCTGTACCCGCCTCCCGCGGCCGCCATTTCCCCTCTCCGAGCTGACGCTGGCTGCGGCTGCTGCTAGTGTGGGGGAGGAGGGGTTTTGGTTCTGGATCTCGCAGGAGTCGGATGCAGTGTCACTATGAGTGGGGAGCAGTGCCAGTGGAGAGGCACTGGACGAGTGTGTGTTTGCCAGTTGCCACCGGGTTGATTTTTGACGCGTGTGGCCCATAAATACCAAACACAGCCTTTCGAGCATCGTAACGTTATTTTTGACCCTCCTCCTTGAGCGCGGGACTTCGATGAATCAACACGTATGCAGTCTCATATTTTGACATTGTAGCACCTGAGTCATGCAGTTCAAGAGCACATAATTTTGAGTTATGCAGTCTAAAAACACATAATTCCAACAGAATAGAGGAGCGACGACACAGTGCTTACCGGGCACACGATGTCAGCAATCATGCGGTGGCCGGAGTGGTCAAAATCATACGCTCCTAGACCATATGACTAGAAATCATGCGCTTTCGGACCGCATAACTCAATTGCTATGGTATCAGGGCGCGGGACTGCACACATATCGGTCAGTCAGAGTCCCACGCTCGAGGAAAGGGTCAGAAATGGCATTGCGACGCTCCAAAGGCTATGTTTGGTATCTGTATGCCATACGAGGCCAAAAATGCCCAAAACTTGAAGCCTTGAAGGATAGTTTGTGTTTTTTTTAAAACTTTTTTGGGACCTAGATTTTTAGGGAAACAATCCATAAAATACCACCTTTAATATAGCAGTTTAATGAAATACCACGATACGCAGTGTTTGTTATCTCGAAAAGAACAAATAAATTGGGCAACAATGATAGCACGCGTGGCAGATGGTAAGGACAGATTAGTAAATTCATAGAAGGTGTATACTGACACTCCAATGGCGATGTAGGATTTAGTGCCATCGGAAACGCCTATCTACGTTAGTGCACCTGCACCCATTATCTATATCGTTCATTGCCACTTCGAGATTCATGCTAAAAATAATTTGATCTAAAATTAAAAATTATAATGTCCCATCAAAGCTAAGTTAGTGCTCACTTTACCTTATAAGTTCAGCCTTCTAACTTTTTACATTACAGCAGTTAAAAATACACTGTTAATTTTTTCAGTATAATTAAATTTAAAAAAGAAAAAATTATATCATCACGGATACTATAAAGGAATAAGAGGAAAAAAGAAAAGCCAAAAAGCAAAAAAATAATGAAATTAAGAAACTAGAAGTCAGAAGCAAAAACTTATTAGAGCAGGGCCAAATATCCCATCATCTATCCTAAAGCTCCTATAGTGGCCGAAAATGCATTGTAGCTATGTTAGTTTTTCAGTATAATTAATTTTTTTAAATAAAAAATTATATCATTACGAACAATGTAAAGGAATAGGTGGAAAAAAGAAAAAGAAAAAACACAAAATTAAGAAAGTAGAAACCAAAAACAGAAGCTCATTAGAGCAGGGCCAAATACCCCATCATCAACCTAAGGCCCAATCTCTCTCCACTGGTTTTAAAATTTGAATGAGTCATCCACATGCTCATAAACTATTTTAAAATTTGAATGAGTCATCCACATGCTCATATACTATTACAAAATGTACTCTTCCATTAGTGTATTCTAGCAAAATCATATATGTACTCATGTACTATTACAAAATACAATATTGGAAATTTGAAATTAGACAAGTTTTTGCACAAAAAAATGTGCATATGCTCATGTAGGTACAAAATACAATACACTCAAAACATGTAGCTATGTATGCATGTATTATTGAATGAAATACAATGTATGGATTACACTCACAGCTCGTATACATGTATTATTGTACATTCAAAACATGCAGATACACACTTTTGTGGAGGTGTACTGGGAGGTCGCCGATGGTGTATCCAACTCAACACACAGCGGATCCAGAGGTGTACCTTGACATCGCTAGTGGAGTGGAGGATGACGTGGAGGTGTACGCCATCGAGAAAGAAACCCACCCTCAGTGCACGCCAAAGTTGAGGAAGAAGCACGACGCCCACGACCTCGGGGAAGGGCTGAATTTGGAGGTGGCAGGGTCTAAGGCGGTCGGATCGGGAGGCGGCTAAATCCAAAGGCGATGAAGTCGGAGGCGGATGGATCCAACCTCGTTGGCGCCAGAGCACCTTGGCAACGTTGCAGAGCGGGAGCACATCAAAGTAGCAAGGACGGATGGGCACTCAGGTGCTTGCCGGAGGCCACTTCATTACTGGCCACAATCTTGCCAGAGGCTGGCATGCTGCCTCACAAGAACCCTCGCGTGCCGATGCATCTCGGAGAGAGGGGGAGAGAATGGGGGGAGAGAGAGAGAGGGAGAGAATGGATGGTGGGGGTACAGGGTGGTGAGAGAGAGAGAGCGATTTAGTGGTAAGAGATTTATGGCTTTTGCTATAATTTATTAGTTTAATAAATAATAATTACCAAGAGAAATTAAAAACTGCTAAAAACTGAAAAGAGTATGGTTTTATGCTGACCACTCAGTTATTTGCTAGTATTTCTTCCCAACTTAAAGGAATGTGTGTTTTGCCGCTTCACCTAGTTGCCGTACCGCCCAAACAACCTTTATGCTTAGTACTTATGCCACAACAAATTGGCGAGATCCATGTCGCCTATAAATTCATGGATCTGCTCGTGTTTTAACCAATGCATTAGAATAATTGACATGAAAAATTCAAGGGAGACCAGCAAAAAGGTCTAACCATCGCAAAAAACAAAAAAGGTCTGTCTCAGGAGAAGAACGCAATTTAGGGTGAGGCGTCGCGGACTAAGCAGTGGCCTCGCGGTTTCTTGAACTGAGTGGTCTCCTGGAGTCCTGGTTGCGTGCGTGAACTCGTGGGTCGTGAGATGCATCCTCAGGCAGGCCGCTTGAGCAGTTCCTCGGCGGTATCCTCGTGATCGTGGTCCGCCCGAGCTGAGCGTTGCACCCGTCCGCGCCGCACTTTCGCTTGGTTGCGGACGAGTTGGTTGGACGGGAGAGCGACCTTTCATCTCCTCACCCCTCAACCGAAAAAACGGCGCACCCACCGTCGGCGCGCCCATTTTTGACAGCCGTGCGACGACGCCGGGCGTTCGCTCCAGCAGCGACTGACACACTGTCGGCCGCGCGCGCGTGAGCTGCTGTTTCGTTGGGCTATCGAGTTGTGTTTCCGTCGACTCAACAGCAAAGCTAAGCGCGCTTGAGCCCGAAGGTCCATGAGACAGGCAAAGCACAGAGGCAGCGCTGCGCCGCCGCCCAGGCAGGTCCGCGGCTGTTTCATGTCACCATCTCCGTCCGAGTACACAACAGAATTGCAAGCATCTCTCTCTCTCTCTCTCTAGAAAAACAAAAACAGAATTTAATGGTCGTGAGTTCTCTGCATCAATCTGAACCAAGGACGGCGCGCGTGGTCATGACTTGTTTCTTCCTTTGTTGCTGCCGATGTTGCAAGCGAAATACGGACTCGAAGCTGTTAGCGAAAATCACTGAGCATTACCGCTTATCCAAGATCTGTTTCGGTTTTACTGACTGTAGCACGTCATGTGCTGATGTAACTTCTGTTTAAACGGATGAATACAACACACTCTGTGTGGCTCATTTTGTTCAATTCTACATGGTATCAGACTAGACTAGGTCCTCTGTTTTTCATCCTCTTGCTGATATTTCCTCCCACATTCGCCTCCAGCCATGATTGAGCTCCCTGCCGGTGCGACCAACTCACCTCCTTTGACCTATGAGAACCTTGGCACACCCGCTCCTGCAGCATCCAGTGCCGGCGCCACAGCTCTTTCTCATAGTCAGATTCTGTGTCCCGCTGCTCAAGCTCAGAACATTCGTTCCCACATCCCCATCATCCTCGGCATGAACAATGCCAACTAATCCAAATGGTGAACCTTCTTCACTGCTGTCGCCGGGAAGTATGGTGTTCTTCATCACGTCGACGGTTCCAATGAGGATCACGTCGATCCTCGCTAGGTGCAGGAGGACTATGCTGTCCTCACCTGGCTCTACTTCGTCTCCATGGACCTTCTCGAGATTGTCATGGACTCATGGAGCCCAACGACACCCTGCCTATTCAATGTGGTCCAATCTCGAGCGCCTGTTCTGTGACAACAAGCGAACCTGCGCCGTCTATCTCCAAGCGGAGTTCCGCAGTGTCGTCCAAGGCGCCATATCCATCACGGAGTACTGCCACAAGCTGAAGACCCTCGTTGACAATCTGCGCGAGGTCGAGCAGCTTGTGACCGACAAGACCCTCGTCCTCAACATGCTTCGAGGCCTCAACGCGCACTTCAGCTAGTTCGCCACACTCATCACGATGCAGCAGACATTCCCGTCCCTCATCTGGGCATGTTTTCTCCTGCTGCTTGCTGAACTCCAACATGCCCAAACTGAGCCTTCGGCGATGGGCTCGGCGCTCTTCTCCAGCACGCAGCAGCAAGGATTCTCCCCCACCACTGCTGCTTCGCAAACCACAGGTGATCGCAAGCAACGCGACAAAAAGAACAAAGGGAAGCCCAAGGGCGGTGGCGACTGTTTTGGGCAGGCACCTCTGCTCCGAGAACCTCATCTACCGCTGTTGGTCCTTGGATGCCTTGCATCAATCCATGGACAGGTCAGCTCCTGCCGATGCCCTGGAACGGAATGCAAGCTCCATATCCAGGCATCTTAGGGCCACGACCTGGTTCTTCGCCGTCTCCTCCCCAGGCATACCACACGCAGCCCTCCTCCATTCCAAGCAACGCACCTTCACTGGCACCTCTGCATACATTAACTCCAACATGGGATCAATCTGCGCTCATCGCCGCGCTCAACACCGTGTCCCTGCAACAGCAATCTACGCCTTCCAACGACTGGTTCTTCGACATTGGCGCATCTTCGCACTTATCCTCTGGAACTGGTATTCTATCCTCTTCTCAACCCTTTAATCTTTCGCCCCATGTTATTATCGGCGAGGGTTCTACTTTACCCATTTCCCACTCTGGCTCGGACACTATATCTACTCCTCCTCGTTCATTGCATCTTCGTAATGTTCTAGTTACACCAGCAATCATTAGGAATCTGATTTCTGTTCGCTCTTTTACCCGTGACAACTCTGTGTCTGTTGAATTTGATCCTCGTGGTTTCTGTATCAAGGATCTTCACAGCAAAATGGAGATTCTGCGATGTGATAGCATGGGCGACCTCTATCCACTGGCCAAAGGAGGAGCAACTACATCACACGCTCTTCACGCTAGCGTTTCTCTAGTGGACTTGTGGCACCAGCGTCTGGGCCATCCACGGCGTGAATCTCTTTCCCATTCTCTACAGAAATTTGATTTTATCCCCAATAAGTCACGACCGAGCACTTGGCATGCTTGTAAACTCGGCAAACACGCTCGGCTGTCCTTTAGTCGCTCTCAGCATGTTTCTACTGTTCCTTTTGAAATAATTCATAGCGATGTATGACCTCGCCAGTCACCAGCGTTTTTTGTTTTCAATATTATCTTGTTCTTCTCGATGACTTCAGTCATTTTGTTTAGACTTTCCCTTTGAGCCGCAAGTGTGATGTTCTTTCTACAATCATTCAGTTTCATTCCTACATTCGTACACAATTTAATCTCCCTCACAAATGCTTCCAAGCTGACAATGGTCGTGAATTTGATAATACGGCAACCCGTTCCTTCTTTTCTACAAACGGCATTCAACTACGTCTTGATAGGTTAGTTTCTTTTAGTTCTTTAGGATCTCCTAGGTTAGATCTAACGGGGTGCTTGTTTCTCTAGGGTTCTTGAGGTAATCCGAGAGGGAGAGAGAGAGGTACTAACCGTCCGACGTAGAGGAGGAGGGGTTGGCCATCGCGGGTACGCTCGGTGAAGCTCTGCGCACGGGCAGCGACGGTCGGGGAAGAGGAGCGGCGTCTCCCTAGCGGCCGGCGTCTCCCGAGCGGCGGTGATCTCCTTGGCGGCGGATGGCGGTGGGTCTTCCCGTCGCTGGAGCGCCCCCTCTTAGATCGGGTCTAGGGTTTTGTCGGTGGGTGCGGCGCGCACGGTGAACCTTGGTCGTGTGCGCCCGCCCCACCTCTTTTATATGGCGCTGGTGACAGGGGCCCACCAGCCAAATGGGCTGGGCGCCCCCGATCAGGGCGTGAGCAAGGGGGGGATTTGGCCGTTGGGCCAAATCCCCTGAGATCATTCTAACATTCTCCCCTTGATCTCAATCTATACTTTATCTTTAATTATTTTTGACTTTACACATTCCATCACAGATTAGTGCATAGAACATGTCTCATCGTCACGGTCAATCGATAGATTCAATGACTACAATACACTCTCTGCTCAAATAGTTACTTTAATCTTTTGGACCATCTTTTAGTCCAGAATCATAGGCTTTCCTTAAACCCATGCCGCTACATGTTCTCTCGAACACGTTGGGTGGTAAGCCTTTAGTAAGCGGATCCGCTAACATCTTTGCGGTACTTATATGCTCTAGACTTATAATTTGATCCCGAACTTTATCTTTCACAACATAGTACTTTATGTCAATGTGTTTGGCAGCACCACTTGACTTATTGTTGTGGGCATACATTATCGGGTTCATTATCACAGTACAACTTAAGTGGTCTATTGATGTCGTCAACCACTTTTAAACCGGTATGAACTTCTTTAGCCGATTCACCTGCCCGTAGCCTCATAACATGCTACAAACTTGGCATACATTGTGGACGATGTAGTGACGGTTTGCTTTGAGCTTTTCCACGATATAGCTCCTCCAATGAGAGTGAATACATATCCGGATGTAGACTTTCTATCATCTCCGCAAAATCGAATCAGTATATCCCACTATATGGAGTAAATCGATCTTTCGTATGTCAACATGAGGCCTTTTGTTCCTTGCAAATAACGCAAGACTTTCTTTATCAATTTCCAATGTTCTATTCCAGGATTGCTCTGGAATCTGCCAAGTAACCCGATAACAAACGCTAAGTCAGAGCGTGTGCACACTTGAGCATACTGTAAGCTTCCGACAGCTGAAGCATATGGAACCGCTTTCATTTGATCGATCTCATACTGGTTCCTAGGGCATTGAAAATCCCCATATATGTCGCCCTTGACTATAGGTGCAGGTGAAGAACTGCATTTATGCATCCCAAATTTCTTTAAGACTTTCTCTATGTATGTCTTTTGTGATAGTCCCAATGTCCCTTTGTTTCTATCCCTGAATTTGATCCTAGAACGAATGAAGCTTCACCAAGATCTTTCATATCAAAGTTTGAGGACAAAACTTCTTTGTCTCCAAGATGTGATGACATCACTACTAGCTAGTAGGATATCATCCACATACTGAGATTAGGAAGATAAACTTCCCATCTTTAAACTTTGCATAAACACAGTTGTCCTCTATATTCTCTTTAAACCCAAATTTTCTTATTGTACTGTCAAACTTCAGGTACCACTGTCTTGAAGCTTGCTTTAACCCATAAATCGATTTCTTTAGACGGCATCCCATTCTTTCATTTCCTTCCACGACAAAACCTTTCAGTTGTGCCATGTAAACATTTTCCTCCAAATCCCCATTAAGAAATACCGTCTTTACATCCATCTGATGTAACTCTAAATCATAATGTGCTACTAATGCCATTATGATTCTGAAGGAATCTTTACATGAGACGGAGAAAAGGTCTCATTGTAATCAATCCCTTCTTTTTGCGTAAAGCCTTTTGCCACAAGTCGCGCTTTGTATCTTTCTACATTCCCCAGGAGTCAAGCTTTGTCTTGTAGACCCATTTGACCCTCTGCTTTGGCTCCTTTGGGAATAATTTCAAGTCCCAGACTTTATTAGCCTTCATGGACTTCATTTCCTCTTCCATGGCCTCAAGTCATTTTGAGGAATTTTCGCTCTCATGGCTTCTTCAAATGAGGTGGGATCATCCTCCATTTGAAATTCCTCTGTATGATAAATCTAATAATCATCGAAATAGCTGATCTTCTTACTCTTTGAGACCTTCTGGGCCTCCTCATTTGGTACATTTTCATTTTGAGGTCTTTGTTGCTCCCCTCATCTCGTGGCAATAGGTTCTATAGGATCCTGAAAAACAGGTTCCTCATTATCATTCATTGTTGCCACAGGACGAACAATAACAGGTGCTGGCACCACAGTGTCATGCACCGTCGGTGCAGCGACAGCAGGTAGTGTGAAGAATGGCTCTTGAATCATCGGAGTGGGCGCATACTCCCGCTTCTCTTCAAGGTCAATCTCTCGAACTACCATGCTTCCTCTCATCATTTCTTCCTCTAAGAAGACAGCGTGTCTCGTTTCTACAAACTTTGTATATCTGTCTAGACAGTAGAAACGAAAACCTTTTGACTTTTCAGGGTAGCCAATGAAATGGCAACTTACTGTTTTGGGATCAAGCTTCCCAAGGTTTGGGTTAAATACTTTAGCCTCAGTAGGACTCCCCCACACACGTAAGTCGTTTAGTGAGGGAACTCTTCCTGTCCACAACTCGTACGGTGTTTTAGGCACCGACTTACTAGGCACTCTGTTGAGAATATGAATGGCGGTTTTCAACGCCTCTATCCATAAACTCAATGGCAGTGTGGAATAGTTCATCATGCTTCGCACCATATCCATCGAGTGCAGTTGCGTCTTTCACTACTCCATTTCTCGAGGTTCGCCGGTGTAGAATATGGGCCACTATTCCATTTTCTGTAAAAACCTTGCAAAGGTCCAGAACTTGTCCATATGGGGTATGTCGACCGTAGTACTCCCCATGATCGATCGGACTATCTTAATCTTTAAATCGTGTTGGTTTTCAATTTCAGCCTTAAATATCTTGAATTTATCCAAGGCTTCATTTCTTTCTTTGATTGGATAAATATATCCATAACGGAGTAATCATCCGTGAATGTTATGAACGAGTCATATCCATCCACACTTTTCACAGAAAAGGACCACAAATATCTGTGTGAATAATTTGTAGAACTCTGTGCTTCTTTTAGCGTCTTTTTAATTTTCTTTACATATTTTCCTTTAATGCATTCTCTGCATTGTTCTAAGTCCGAGAACTCTAATGGAGGAAGAATATCATTCTTAACTAGTCTTTCTATTCTCCTCAAATATGGCCTAAACAGCGATTGCCATAATTTCGACGACTCATCTAGAGTTCTCTTTCGTTTTCTGTTTACATTCGTAGACGAGGATTCAATCACTTTCTCGCACGCGACGTTCTCATTATCGCATACGACATTCACACCATCACATAATGATAACAAATAAAGCTTATTCTGTAAGATGGCAAGACCAACACATTCTTTATTAAACATTATTTCACACTTGCCATTTCCAAAATTACAATCATAATCATCTTTGTCCAAATTTGAAACACTAATCAAATTTCTCTGTAAAGAGGAACAAAAGGACATCTCTAAGTAAAGATTGGAGCCATTAGCTAACTCTAATGAAAGATCGCCAACGGCTTCCACTTCAGCTTGGACTCCATTTGCAACTTTAATGCATCTTTCGTTTCTTTGCGTAGTCCTCGTCGAACGGAATCCCTTTCTTTGCCATTATCATCTTTAAGTAATCAGGACAGTTCTTCTTGTAGTGTCCCGTCTTCTTGCAGTGAAGACACTGATCTTTGTCTACAAACAAATTTATTTCATTGAGGTGATGGATGAGAGGTTTTCCCTTGTTCTTTGAGAAGGAGTTACTGTTGAAGTTCTTTTTCTTGTTATCCTTCACATAGTTGATAGAACCACCATGTGAGGATTTAATTCTTTCCTCCTCTTGCACACACATAGCTATGCACTTTTCCAAGTCCTATTTCTCGAGTGCATATTGTAGTTGACAACAAATGTGTCAAACTCTTTGGGCAAGGAAGCAAAAACCAAATGAATAAGGAACTCATCCTTGAGAGCCAAATCCATTGGTTTAAGCTTGGATGCCAAGTTGCTCATCCTCAGTATGTGCTCTCTTATGCCACTGCCACCACCAGAGTACCTTTCTGTCACAAGCTGTTTAATCAGCTGTGTAGCATAAGTCTTTGAAGAGCCAGTAAACCGACTCTTTATTCTCTCAAGGTACTCTGTGTGATGTCACACTCTGTGATTGAGCCCACAATAGCAGGCTCAATCGTGTTCTTTATCACAGCCATACATTTCTTGTTGGCTGTGGTCCATTTCTTATGCTCAAGGTCATAAGACATCTGTAAGGGAGCATGATCCCTCTGTCTTTTCTGCCAAGCAGTATCATCCTCATTTTGATCCCTCACTGGTGCCATAGGCTCAGTGGGACGTGCTGTAGTGAGGACCCAGTCCACCTCAGCCAAGATAAACGCTAAGTCTATCTTTTTCTTCCACTCTCCATAATTATCTCCTTTAAGAGTGGGGATCTCTCTGATACAACTCATC
Organism: Dendrocalamus sinicus; assembly: GCA_036346575.1. Lineage (NCBI taxonomy): Eukaryota > Viridiplantae > Streptophyta > Magnoliopsida > Poales > Poaceae > Dendrocalamus > Dendrocalamus sinicus. Next base: position 32,314,403 of record CM070654.1, on the reverse strand, counting down.
AAGTTGTATCCTCCTGAAAAATATTTCAAATAAAGTGAGAACGTAACATCAAAATTATATGCCTTATTTCCAACGTTGGTCAAAAATACGACATACAATTTAAAACAATTTTATCTATACATTAAGTCTACATCACCGTTGGGCAGAAATAGAAATAATGCATAAAATCATCAATTAAAAATTATAATACTGTTATTATCAACGTTGGTCAGAAAATAACAATATCATAATTATCTGGGATTTATATCTATTTTTCCAAAATTAAATTCTCCCGTTGGTTCGAATTTAATAATGAAAATCAATCAACATTAACTTTTGCAGCGGAAACTATAATTATTCTAAAAATAATTCATTATTCAGAAGCATTATACTGTACACATTTAATCTCTGAAAAAATTAACACGTTGGTGCAAAAAATTTACAGAGATTTGGATCAAATTTCAATCAAATTCATCAAAAAAAATACTTCTGAAATTAATTAAACACTCTTTTTCCGGGGTTTACTGTTCATCCGGGCATTTCAGCCTGTTCGGCCAGGTCCACGGCCGCCTGCCCGCTCGCGGCCTCGGCGGCTTTGCACGCGCCCACCGGTGGCCTCACGCTCGTCGCGTCGCGCTCGGCCTCACGCGCCCGCGCTCGGCTGCCGCCACCGGTGGGCGCGTATGGCGCTCGCCCCACGCCCGGTCGCAACTCATCTCAGCCGTCCACGCGCGATCCAACGGCCAAAACCTCGTGCTGTCGCGGCCTTCGGCGGCCCATGGTGCCTCCGCGCGATCCTTTCAGCCGTCGGATTCGCATCCGACGGCTCTCGCTCCTCGCGGTAGCGCGTTCTCGCACGCAACCTGGGCCTGGGCCGTGAATCCTCTCGCCCGCCTGGGCCGAAAGGCAGCCCGCCGCGCTCGGCGCCATCTGTACCGTCCATCGCCATCCTACGGCTGCGAGCTAAAATCGCCCGAACAAAAACGCACTCGCGCGGCGGAAACCCTAACCCTAACCATTCTCTCCTCTCCCTCTCCCCTCGCGCCCGAGCGAACTCGGCGGCGGCGGCGACTACGTCCACGCCGCCGGAGAAGAAGACGGCGCCGCCGCGGGCCCTCTCGCCGGCGTGCGCGGTCCCCTGAGAGGGAGCGCGCCGCCGTCAAGCGGCTCCGTGTCGGCGCCCGTTCAAGCGCGTGTCGACGGTGGCCCGTACGTGGAGCGCCGGCGAGCCCAAGGCTCGGCCGATCTCCCGCACGCCAGCGACGACGACGGCGGCCCGGCGACGACGGCCAGGTGAGTTTCTTTTCAGATCTAGGGTTAGGGTTTGACCCGATCCCCTTCTCTGTTCTTTTGCCATTTTCTAGGGTTAGGGGGGTTTCCTCTGTTCTTTCTTTTCTCCGTCTAGATCTACACCTAGGTGCTCTGATACCATTGATAGGTTAGTTTCTTTTAGTTCTTTAGGATCTCCTAGGTTAGATCTAGCGGGGTGCTTGTTTCTCTAGGGTTCTTGAGGTAATCCGAGAGGGAGAGAGAGAGGTACTAACCGTCCGACGTAGAGGAGGAGGGGTTGGCCATCGCGGGTACGCTCGATGAAGCTCTGCGCACGGGCAGCGACGGTCGGGGAAGAGGAGCGGCGTCTCCCTGGCGGCCGGCGTCTCCCGAGCGGCGGTGATCTCCTTGGCGGCGGATGGCGGTGGGTCTTCCTGTCGCTGGAGCGCCCCCTCTTAGATCGGGTCTAGGGTTTTGTCGGTGGGTCTGGCGGCGGCACGGTGAACCTTGGTCTGTGTGCCGCCCCGGCCCCCACCTCTTTTATATGGCGCTGGTGACAGGGGCCCACCAGCCAAATGGGCTGGGCGCCCCCGATCAGGGCGCGAGCAAGGGGGGGATTTGGCTGTTGGGCCAAATCCCCTGAGATCATTCTAACACGTCTCTCATGTCCGTATACATCCCAACAAAACATGAAAGCCGAATGAATTCTTCGCACGATCAATGATGGTGTTCGCACACTGCTCACTCATGCCTCTATGTCACTAGTTTTCTAGGCTGAGGCTTTAGCCACGCCATATATCTTTTGTTGGGTTGGACTCCCTCCATATGTAGAAGAAGCCTAAAATCAACCCATAAAGTTGGAAGCTTGTGAATTGTTGATTGCTCTCTTAAACGACAATTGAGATGCCTCCTCCTTGGTGAGGAGAAGAAAGCCCTAGCCTCTTCATTTAGCTGCTGGTGAGAGGGGGCTGGTGAGCAGAGAGCAACACACATAACAAAGAAAGAGAGGAGAGGGGAAAGAAGAGAATATCTGTTCTAGTTCGGATGATCCTGTGCAGTCTTAATCAAGATGTCGATCGGAGCATCAAACGTCATTGGATCGAGCTCAAACTTGGTAAGTATGTTTTTGACTTGATACTCTTCAATTTGTATGGTTGGATTGAAGATTGGAATAGAGGAACATTAGATTTTAGAGCAATATTTTCAGTTCAAGTTGCAGCAGATTCAGCACTGTGCAGTTTTGGTAGATGATCTGTTTGGGGTTCAAATGATGTCTGATTTGGCTAAAATTTTGATAGAATGTTAGGGACTTGTGGATCCACATTTCTGAAAAATTTCACATGATTAGATTTGTAGTTTTCATGATATGAACTAATAACTGAATAGGACAGAAACTGTATAATTGATTCAGTAGAGTTTTAGTCCAGCCTTGTTAAGGCAGTTGTGATGGAACCTGAGGGATCGGATTAGATATTAACTTGAGGGATCGGATTAGATATTTTAGTATCAGGTTGCTCTGCTCCCTATGGATCCCCACTTTTTGATGTAAAAACGAACAATGAGATGCGTTTTCATCTGAGGTAGCTCATTACTACATGAGTTGAGAAGTTATCGGTGTGTTTTCATCTGTGGTTGGTCATACTATTAGAGTTGAGAAAGTTATCGATTTGTGTTCATCTGAGGTTTTTAAATGAAATACTGATGAGGTGTCCATGCAGGGCCGTACCTGACATTTTGAGGCCCCTGTGGTAAAATTAAAATTTGGCCATGCACTTAATAAAAGTCAACCATCAAAATAAAAGGCATTCTTTTTTATATTATAATTGTAATAATCGCCGTTCTGGCAGTCACACTGACAAATAAGTCTCTAAACTAGTAGCAGAACTTTGAAGTGAAAAGCATCATTCTTCGAGTATTCCTTGAAACAAAGTCTTCAATTATCTTCGCAATTAGTATTCACCAAAGTAAACATCAATTGCATGTGCTACCGTTAAGTCTTTCCTGAGTCATTATATAATGCATGTAGAACTTTAGCAACTTCAATTTATATAAGCTCTTTCTTGCAGATGCAATATTCGCCGGAATAGTCAACAAAATTATATATACAACAGTTGCATTACGAAAATAATCTAGCCATTTCATAAACTTTAAATATCAACAAGGCCCCATATTTTCTTAGGAATTGAATTTAGCCAAAGAAAACAAAGAGGCAGGAGGTGGGGAAATGGATGTGAATAAGTGGTAGTTTTCAGGAAGAAGAGAATAAAAGATGCTCGCTTATTAGTTCTTAGTCTTACTAGTACAAAGTTAGGAAATAATCATTCAAGAGTAGATAGAAAATGAGGGCCCTAAATATTTGGGGCCCTGTGCTAGATGTACGTTGCTTATCAATGCTAGATGTATTATGTCTCCTGTTTCGCTCCTGGTCTAAAATATTCATATGTGATTTTCAAGTGCTGAACTTGTTCCATGCTTGATTCTACGGCTGAATTCCTTTTTTTCAAGTTCTGAACTTGACGTCTTTAATTCTTGGCTAGAACTTGGTTCTCTTCTTATGTTATACAGTTATACTGCAACTTATGAGCTCTTTCATCCCATGCTGACTTGTTTCCATATTCCTCATTCGTTCATGATTATTCATTGGAGCTAATATTGCTAATTCACTATTAATAAAAGATGAGTTAAAATCTAATTCATGCTTGTGACAAAGTTCACTTTCACACAATTTAGTATGCTATGCATCTCAAATTCAATAGAGAAATGAGGATGAATTGCTCTTGCTTCCACATTTCTATTTAGCATTGCTGAAATTAGCCTTTGCATAACAGTAGTATTGCTAAGCTTCCAATCCAAAGTAACATTAGCAGCATCTGCAGTCCTGCACCTCCTTCATGTTACAATGGTCCTAATGGTGTTTGGGCATTAGTTTTTGTAGGACCGAAATGGCGACAGAGGGGGGTGAATGTCGCTCGCTTCAAAGTTGCCCCCCAGAGAAACGAACACTGACTTTTCAGAAAGATGCAAAACACAGCACCTCACAAAAAATTAAAATTAATTTATCTGAATTTTGGAACGCATGCGACACCGAAAAATTCAGCATAAATCAGAGATTAACCAGTAAAAATTTCAGCTCAAAATAATGTCGTTTGATCTGCATGCAAAATAGAGGAAAATCCGAAAAAGAATAAAAAGAAAAGGATACTAAAGGGAGAAGTAACCTGCTGGGAATGAACTGCTTTGCTTTGCTACCGAAACCATTAAGCATCTGGACAGAAGACTCTAAATGCTACCAAAACCTTGACCAAAAAGAGAAATAAAAAGCCAACAAAAAGAGGAGACCAAAGACTGTACTAATACAGCAAACCGAAAGCCCAACTTGCTGCTGAAATCTGCATGCCCAAAAAAAAGCAAGAGGGAGTACAGCTGCCGAAAAGAGAGATGAAAGGCCAAGGACTAGTAGCACAAAGAATGGCTACTTCCTTGCCGAGAGATAAAATTATGGCAGAGCACAGGACTTGATACTCGGCAAGAGGCACCCGAAAACCTTTAAAAGAAGCCAATCAAGAGAAATCAAGAGCAGCAAGAGCTAATAAACAGATAACCAAACTTCAGATTTCATTCAAAGAAACACGATATACAAAGAGCTACGTCCCCATACGGATGGACATTTGAACAGAGGAATGATTACATGGATTCTCAACTCATCCTCTCTCTCTCAATCCTCAAGAACACCAAGAGCTACACATGCTTCTTGGGAGGAACACACACATACACACATGGAGAGACCCAAATAGAACCCTAATTCTTACACACACTCTCTCTCCAATTTCAGCACACCATCTCCCTCTCTATTTATACCCTCCACTAATGGGTTCACCAAGTGCTTTACCCATTTAGCTTTTGCGCTTTACCCACAATCCACTTCCTTTAGTGCAGCTTTGCGTTTACCAAACGCCTCGCGCACCTTCCAGGAAGCTTCCTCATTTCTTGCCCTGCAAGCTACGCAGTTTCGCCGTCTTCGGCACACCTCGACCGTTCTGACCTCAGCGCCACCTGCGCCTAGTCCGGTCCACCGTGCCTCGCCACGACTCTACCTCGAGTCCACGTCGTCTTCGACACATCCCGACCGTTCTGACCTCAACGCCACCTGCGCCTAGTCCGGTCCTCCGTGTCTCACCACGACTCCGTCTCGATGTCCTGCAGCCAACACAGACAAGAAACACGTCGCATAGCACGGTACAAAACATGTAAACATGGTCAGCACCTACAAATCCTACAAAAGCGAGAAATGACCCACGTGGCCACCGGGACGACGCCCACGCGTCAAAATTGTCTAGTCACGACCCGACCTCGCCAAATGCCAAAAAGGCATGAATCACTCAAACTAAACTCACTCTAACCAAACCACAAGTCAATTACTCATCACCAACACGGGATTTAGACCACATGGTCTCTCAATCTCCCCTTGATGAGTATATTGACAAACTCGTAAAAGCACGGTTGAGTTTGAGTTTGAAGAATCCAACATGGTCCAAAGAAGGGAATGAAGCTTATGACCATGTCGATGTAAGGAACCACTAGAGCAACAACCGAAAGAGCAAATTGATCTCCAAAGCTCTAAAATGATCCCAACAGACTTTTTCTTCTCTATTCTCCCCTTTTGGCAATAAACACATCAAGATGCAATAGAGAGAATATGACATGTCAATGGATGAATATGGTGAAGTTTGTTTATTTAAGCATTTAGAGCCATGAGAATTATCCATAATGACCATAATGTAATACACCAAGCTATAACTCAATAAAACGCTATCTGGATCATGACAACATATATATAAGCCAGCTAGAGCACATAGATGACAATCTGAAATGTAATGCATTTTGTGAGCAAGTCACGTCATCAATGAGTAAAGTCTAGCTAGAGACATCCAAGAATGATGCAGGCCATGTCAATAAGCTAAGCGGAACAAAGAAGCTAACATTGAGTCCAAATAGAGTGCTATAAGCTCAAGATTGAAATATTGGTTAAAGTACTTGGTTCTGTTTGTAGATTAAGCAAATTGAGCACATTAAACATTGTCTTTTGAAAGCATATGGTTGTTTTCAACCCAATTTTTTGTTTATGTGCTAGATCTCAAGCCTTATGCGACTACTCCAAGCAAGAAGCTTAAGAAGATAGTCTAGGTCATCCAAAACTCCCCCTAAGTTCATGCCAAGTGCAATGGCAAGCCGTCTCATAGGAAAGAATTGGTGAGATCGCTTTTTCGCACAAAAGAGATCTTTTGCTTTTAACACATTGTACTAACTCATGTATCATCGGAGACTAAAACAACTCAAACTAAGGCTCAATATAGATTCAACGCTCTACTCAAACCTATTTGACATGGCATGAATCATAAAAGGATAGCTCAAGAAAGACTAAACTCAAATGCTAGCATGACAAGTTTAATTTAAGTTGATCAATTTTACTTAACTTATCATGGCAAACGCTGGTCTACACATATGAAGTCATGATAAATTTAGCAAGCTAAGCACAAGTCATGGCAAGGTGTAAAGCATCAAGCATGTCATAACAGATAATAATCAAGGCTCAATGCAGATTGATTATAATACTAGAATGCTGAAAATGCACGAAAGACCAGTTCCCCCTCAACATTAGATGCAACTTTTAGTTCAAGTTGAGTTAAGTCAATATTAAGCTCCAGAAGCTCCCAAATGAACTCCCCTTGAACCAAAACAATAAAATCGAGAAGCTGGCAAAGAAAACCAACCAGGCAGTCCTTAAAGCATAGAAAAGATATAGAAGCAACTATGGCTTAAACTGACTCTCATCTACCCCGTAAGACTCTAGGACTATCGGCTGACCGTAAATCACACACTAGAGAGCAAACACGTACCCTGTCTACCCAAGGGTGGCCCAACCTCGCTAGAACCTACAAGAAGTGAGTGAGCTCGACCTAGTGAGATAAGAAGCGACTAATCCTCGAAGCACAAGATGAGAGTAAGAAGTCTAAGCAACTCGGCAAGAAAAGCACTCTAACCTATCTTTGGAAGGACTAAACCCAAATGCACCTCAATGCAATGCAACAGAAATGAGACGAAGCATAATCAATATAGTAAAGCAATAAAGCCCAAAGCTCCCCTCACTACATCCGTATGACACACCACCCCAAGCTCTCCCGCAGAGTGAAACCTCGAACTATCCAAAGGCTTGGTGAAGATGTCACCAACTGGTGGTCACTCTCCACAAAGCCGGAGCACTATATCGCCCTTCTCTACATGGTCTCTAAGGAAGTGATAACGGATATCAATGTGCTTGGTCCGAGAATGCTGACCTGGTTTTTAGCAATGTTAATCGCAGAAGTGTTATCACGAAAAGTGGAACACTATCTATGACCAACCCAAAGTCCTGCGCAGGTCGGCCATCTAAAGTACTTAGCTCTGTTGCAATGGCCGCGAGCAACGCACTCGGCCTCTGCGGTGGATGTGCAACTCCGCTTCCTCGAAGACCAAGAGACAAGAGAAGTGCCAATGAATTGGCAGTGTGAGGTGCTCTTCCTTTCTATCCTACACCAGCAAAGTCGCATCCGAGAAGGCTCTCAAGGAAAGACAGATGAGGAAGAGTACCGATACCATAGTCAATGGTAGCTCGAAGGTACCGAAGATGCGCTTCACCGCTCGACGGTGAGATACGCGAGGAGAAGCTCAAAACGAGCACACGCATACACCGAGAAGTGTATGTCCGGTCTCGAGGCGATGAGGTAAAGAAGGAGCCGATCATACTTCGAACTCTTTCGATCAATCGCTCGCCATCCTCATCTGGGTCAAGATAGGCTGTAGAAGCCATGGGAGTCGACACAGGCTTACCATCGCTCATGTCGAAGCGCTTCAGGAGGTCTCGAGTGTACTTGCCTTGATGCAAGAAGGTACCCTCCCGAGTTTGCTTAATTTGGAAGCCAAGGAAGAAGCTCAACTCGCCCATCATGCTCATCTCAAACTCCGAGCTCATGACATCGGAAAATTGGGAAACGAGAGTATGCGAGGAGCCACCAAAGATGATGTCATCGACATAGATCTGGATGAGCAGAAGGTCATTGCCATGACGGCGAATAAACAAGGTCTTGTCTACTCTACCCATCTCGAAACCATGACTCAACAAGTAGGACTTAAGCCTCTCATACCAAGCCCTCGGGGCCTGCTTAAGTCCATACAACGCTTTGGAAAGCTTGAAGACATGGTTAGGGAATTTGGGGTTTTCGAAACTAGGAGGCTGTCTGACATAGACTTCTTCCTCAATGAACCCATTAAGGAAGGCACTCTTGACGTCCATCGCATGCACTTGAAACCCTTAGAAGTCGCAAAGGCAAGCGTAATTCTAATGGCCTCAAGTCGAGCTACAGGGCAAAGGTCTCCTCGAAATCCGGACCCTCAACACAGGAGAACCCCGAGCTACCAGTCTAGCCTTGTTTGAATAACCACTCCATCCTCGCTCTCGCTTGTTTTGAACACACACTTAGTCCCAATGACATTGTGACTCGTGGGGGCTCGACAAGCGACCAGACCTTGTTTCTCTCGAAATTCTCTAACTCCTCATGCATGGCATTTACCCAAGACTCATCGGAAGGGCATGACTAACATCCTTGGGCTCAAAGGAAGCAACAAAAGCGTAATGGAGATGCACTGAGACATGCCAGATTTTGAACGAGTGACTCGCTCAAAGAGGTCTCCAATCATCTGCTCAGAAGGATGCCTCTTCTGGATATGTCGAGGAGGTCCTGGATGAGGAGAAGAAGTGGCCTCTACCTCGTGTGCAGACGAGGCAGGGACAGAGCCACTAGCTCCGGAGGAAGCAGTAGGCAAAGGCTGATCACCTTGAGATACCGTGGAGGAAGGCATCTCAAGGGGAGGATGAGGAGCTGGATCAGGTAAATAACCATCGTCTCCATCGTCCTCATCATCCACAAAGATGGTCTCGATCGCTCTAAAGAACACGAGATATCCGGCCTAGTCCCCTGACCGCCTCGTCAAAGGTCACCTCACGAGTCTCTACCATTTTGCTCGACTCAGATTGCACCTATAAGCCCGCGAAGAAGGCGAGTAACCTAGAAAGATCCCATCACAAGAACGTGACTCGAACTTATCTAGGTTCCGGACTTGAGAATAAAGCACTTGCAACCAAACACACGAAAATGAGAGACGCCGGGCTTTCGCCCGTATCTCAACTCATAAGAAGTGCGTGCAAGTGTGCCCAAGAAAAACTCGATTTGAGACATGGCACGCGGTGGCTATAGCCTCACCCAAAACTTCCGCGGTGTAGAATACTCATCAAGCATCGTCCCGCCATCTCGACTAAGGTACGGTTCTTTCTCTCCACAACGCCATTTTGCCGTGGGACGTGCGGAGAGGAGAACGGTGCTCTACACTGTCTCACCACAGAGCTCTCAAAGTAGGAATTCTTGAACTCCGTGCCATTGTCATCGCGGATCGCTCGTAAGGCACCGGGAGCTCAACAGAAAGCCCTCTTGAAAAGACCTCGAAATGTGAAAATGTCTCATCCTTCGAGGCTAAGAAAAACACCCAAGAATACCTCGAGAAGTCATCGACCACGACAAGAACATACCACTTCCTCCCGCTGATCGACTCGAGTGGTCCAACTGTGTCCATGTGGAGCAATTGTCCTGTGCATCGGTCATGGTCACTTGTGGACCGAGGATGAGAAGCGGCAACCATCTTGCCGTGCCGACATGGAGCACAAACAAGGTCTTTGACCATTTTGAGCTTCGCGGACCACGAATGAGGTCGTGGCGCTAACTCGGGTCAAATGGTCAAATCCGATATGACCAAGTCTCCTATGCCGAAAGAGAGGTCGCGGGACTCGAAGCAACTAAACACCGAGAGGATCACGGAAGACTCGGAAAAATCAGCACGAAAGATCCTCCCAAAACGAAATCCCATAAACCGGACTACCGAAGAATCAAGAATTTTGCAATTGTTTTTCTTGAAGCTCACTTCAAACCGTCATCGATGAAGTCGAAAAAGAAAGCAAATTGTACTGCAGCTTACTAACCAAGGCAACATCATTAAGAATAAAAGATGCATTAATGCGCACAGTACCTTTGGCGATGACGCGCCTGACGGCGTCTCCGAAGGTGATCGTCTCATCACCGGAGCGCGGGCTAGGAGGAGAACCAACGGAGTCTCCGGTCATATGACGAGAACAACCGAGTCTACAAGCCAAACCTTCTCCTTCCCTACCCGCGAACTGAGTCAAGCAGAGTAAAGTCTCGATGATGGGTAAATCAAGAGTGATTTTGGCACCCAATATCGAACAACACGCCGAGCGGATGAAGTAGTCAAGCACGACCGACCTCTATCTACCCTACGCTCCGTGACTCAAAGAACCGAAGGTCCACGAGTAGACACGAGTCGCTTTGGTCCGATCGCTATAGGGAAGCGAGTCGAGCACCGCAACAGTCGAACACGCCGTGGGTAATCGTCTCGACGGGAAACGAGATGTACCCTCGTGACGGCGGAAGTCACGACCGAGCAAAGACGAGGACAAAACCGAAAACTTCGGAAAAACCAAGTCCTCGATCTCGCCCAAACCCATCGAAGCATCTGAAGCAAACCTAGACCTCGTGTTGGTCTTAGATGCACTCAAGGTCCGGGTCGATTTCGAATACGCCTAAGAGCCGCAACACGGTCTCTGCGCGATCCTGGCGCGCCTGAAGCATCGGTCGATCGTATGTCCATCCTTCTGACAGAAGGTGCAGTGATACTTCACCTTCTGAGAGGTAGAAGTAGCACGGGGAGGCTTCGCCTTCTGAGAGGCCGAAGCTGCGGTGGACTCACCTTGTCGCCGAGATCCCTTGGACAAAGCCTGCTGATTTGAATTTGACCTCATCAGATCTGGGCTCGACCTCGATCACACCTCCTACTATGGGTCGGAGGATAGCAGGTGGATGCTTCCTCATATCCTCATAGAAATCATATCCTAGACCTTGATTGAACTTGCAAATCTTGGATTGGTCTAGAATAAGATTAAGCTTCTTCATGCCGCCTACAAATCTCTCGAGAGTGTTCATAAGGTACTGACACTCCCGAAAGAGAGAGGTGCAAGAAGAGCAGGGAGGAGAAGGAACAGCAGAGGGTAAGGGAGCAGAAGAAGAACCAACAGTAGAGGAGAGAATGGCTTGTGCATGCACACTGACCCAAGGGACAATCCTACTACTAGCGCTTGGTTCACGTCGCTAAGCGCCTCAACCTTACCCCGGGCTTCTCCTCGCCTCAACAATCACGATACAAGTGATGGTGGCTTCTCTAGTAGGTCCTTAGTTAGCTTCACACATTTTTCATTCAATGTAATCAAGTCAATTTTTAGTTTTTCACAATTTTTGCAAGGTGAGCTAACAGGGTCCTTAGAAACATACTGAGCCAACTTCCTATCATGATTAATCATATCTTGAAACTGTTTGGAGACGACTTCAAGTTCAGCAGATTAACTTAGAAACAGTTCAAGCATGAATCAATCGGCTCAAGTAAGGAAGCTTGTAGTTCAGCAATTTTATGATCTGCCCGTTTAAGTTCATCTTGAGTTATTGCAATTTTCACAAGAATCAGGCGGATCAAGGAGGATGGCATAAGGTCCTTTAGCAAAGAATGTCCTTAACCTCACATGAGGTGGGAGAAGTAGTCTCATCGGTGGTAAGTAGGGTAATGACCATCCTACTCAACTCTAACTCACAAGCGCACTAACATTCTCCACCTTAACAACATCAAGCTCTGAGGACACACTATCATGCGAGGTCCTTAGTTTCTCCAAATCACCCAAAGAAAGCACAACAAGTGTCACAATCGTCACGGAGGGAGCGGATGAAAGTGAAGAAAGCTCCGTGATGATCTATCTACTTCCTTCTCTAACTCGGTACACCTAGCCTAGCTCTAGTATGGAAACCACCTAGCTTAAGGAATGCTTGATTGAGCTGGTCGAGGTGGGGCATACTCGTCCGAGTCTGAGTACACTCGTTGTCGCCGAGTTCGCCTCGAGGGCCATGAAGCACATCCCGAGAAGTCGCCGCCATCCTTGGGCACTTGGTCACCCGCCCTGTCGTTGTCGCTCCATCCTCCACCTCGCCGAGGTCGAGGTCGTCGAGGCGGTGAGGACGCGGTGGAAGAGCTTCTTGGCCTTCCCGGTTGCGAACGCCTTCTTGCCTTGGGCATTGATCGAGGCTTCTTGTTGCGGTTCTTGTCGGTGTAGTCGTTCTTGCCCGAACCGCCAGAGTCGCTTTGCCCTTCTCCGGCTTAGGGCGGTTTGCCGAATGTGGTTGGGGCCACCACACTCGAAGCAAATCACGGGTCCTCCTTTTCCGTCCCTCCTCCTCTTGTAAGCATGGGAGAACTTCCGAGCTAGGAGGGCGGTTGCTCATCCTCGAGCCGCTCTAACCGATCATCGATACGTCACATAGAGCAGCAAGGGAGAAACCGCAAAGAGAATCAGCAGAATAACCAGAAGCCGAAGTGGGATCGGTGACTAGAGCCATCGACTGTGATTTTGACTTACGAGAGACAATGTCAATCTCGTGCGTCTTGAGGCGCGAATACAGCGCGTCAAGCGTCAAAGTCGATAAATCAGTGGTGTCCTTGATGGTAGTCACCTTCATCTCCCAAACACGCAAATCGAGTGCAGCAAGCATCTGACGAGCGTTGTCCGAGTCGGGGTATGTGAGACCGACCGCTCGGAGGTTGCCTCAAGATCTTGTGAAAACGCGCAAAACACTCATCTAAAGACTCACCAGCAAGCATCTCGAACTTGTTATAGTCCCGCTTGAATCGTCTGTCGACCGCCTTAATCGGGTGGTGCCCTCATGGTATGCATCGAGGGTCTCCCAGATATCGAAGGCAGACGAGAGATGAGAGATGCGGTCAAACTCGCTACGACTCAGGCCCTGAATGATGATGTTCCTTGCCTTTGCATTCGCCTCAACATCAGCCATGTTCCCGGCATTGATGTTCTCATCGGCAGGAACAACAAATCGCACCTTGACCTTGCGCCAGATGGCATACCCCTGGGCCTGAATATAAGTTTCCATTCGGCTCTTCCAGAAAGGGTAATCGATGCCATCGAAGATCGGCGGCTTGGTCGAGTACTTGTCCGTCGCCATGGCTCTCGAGACCGGTTAAGATCTATTGAAAAGAGCTAACCGGCTCTGATACCAATTGTAGGACCGAAATGGCGACAGAGGGGGGTGAATGTCGCTCGCTTCAAAGTTGCCCCCAGAGAAACGAACACTGACTTTTCAGAAAGATGCAAAACACAGCACCTCACAAAAAATTAAAATTAATTTCTCTGAATTTTGGAACGCATGCATAAGAAAAATTCAGCATAAATCAGAGATTAACCAGTAAAAATTTCAGCTCAAAATAATGTCGTTTGATCTAGGAAAATCCAAAAAGAATAAAAAGAAAAGGATACTAAAGGAGAAGTAACTCACTGGAATGAATCGCTTTGCTTTGCTATCAAACCATTAAGCATCCGGATGAAGACTCTAAATGCTACCAAAACCTTGACCAAAAGAGAAATAAAAAGCCAACAAAAAGAGGAGACCAAAGACTGTACTAATACAGCAAACCGAAAGCCCAACTTGCTGCTGAAATCTGCATGCCCAAAAAAAAGCAAGAGGGAGTACAGCTGCCGAAAAGAGAGATGAAAGGCCAAGGACTAGTAGCACAAAGAATGGCTACTTCCTTGCCGAGAGATAAAATTATGGCAGAGCATGGACTTGATACTCGGCAAGAGGCACCAAAACCTTTAAAAGAAGCCAATCAAGAGAAATCAAGAGCAGCAAGAGCTAATAAACAGATAACCAAACTTCAGATTTCATTCAAAGAAACACGATATACAAAGAGCTACGTCCCCATACGCATGGACATTTGAACAGAGGAATGATTACATGGATTCTCAACTCATCCTCTCTCTCTCAATCCTCAAGAACACCAAGAGCTACACATGCTTCTTGGGAGGAACACACACATACACACATGGAGAGACCCAAATAGAACCCTAATTCTTACACACACTCTCTCCAATTTCAGCACACCATCTCCTCTCTATTTATACCCTCCACTAATGGGTTCACCAAGTGCTTTACCCATTTAGCTTTGCGCTTACCCACAATCCACTTCCTTTAGTGCACTTTGCGTTTTACCAAACGCCTCGCGCACCTTCCAGAAGCTTCCTCATTTCTTGCCCCGCAAGCTACGCAGATTCGCCGTCTTCGCACACCTCGACTGTTCGACCTCGGCCACTGCGCCTAGTCCGGCCCACCGTGCCTCGCCACGACTCTACCTCGAGTCCACGTCGTCTTCGACACATCCCGACCGCTCGACCTCAACGCCACTGCGCCTAGTCCGGTCCTCCGTGTCTCACCACGACTCCGCCTCGATGTCCTGCACCAACACGCACAAGAAACACGTCGCATAGCACGGTACAAAACATGTAAACATGGTGGCACCTACAAATCCTACAAAGCGAGAAATGACCCACGTGGCACCGGACGACGCCACGCGTCAAAATTGTCTAGTCACGACCCGACCTCGCCAAATGCCAAAAAGGCATGAATCACTCAAACTAAACTCACTCTAACCAAACCACGAGTCAATTACTCATCACCAACACGGGATTTAGACCACATGGTCTCTCAGTTTTCTTGTCATGCTCTCTGTTTCAGCCATTACATTTCCATTGATATGCATAGTTTCATAGAATAGAATGTTGTGGGTGTTTTTTTTTGGCCTAATCGCTGTGTGTAAAGTCAACACAGAACATTTGGGTGCCACTTGATTGGGCTGAAATAAGCTGGTTTATGGTTGAAATTGCCCTGTAGCTGGCTGAAATTACACTGTAGTTGATGATGACTTATTTAGCGTAACTAAATTTATAAAAATTTAAAAATAAAAAATAGGTTAGCCTATCATGGACAATACAAACGAATAAAAAAAGAACGGGTAAAGAAGCTCAAAAAATCAAAAAAAAAATAGAAATAGTAAAATATAAACTAGAAATCAGAAGCTCAAATCAAAATGAATGCAATCTTGATCCGTACCTTCTCATGTATCTTGTATTTCTGCAGGTCTGTTGAGCGGTCCGCACCGAAGGAGCTGGAGGCCTCCCAGGCTGCCAAGAAAGAGGCTGCACCAAAGAGGACAAGTGTGTTTGGTTCGTGGATGGAGGTTGCATCGTATATCCTGGCTGAGTGGATGCAGGCTGAGTGGAATCGTATTTCAGAAAAAGAAGATGTTTGGTGAGGCTGCATGAGCGGATACAAAAATCGAGATGTTGTTTGGTTGCTGTATGAGCGGATGCGATCTACCAAACGAGAGGTCGACACGTGGGACCGCATAAGATACATTGCATCTACTCATTCAGGATGGCTAGTGAAGCTCATTTTGAGCGTATCCACCCATCCAGGATGAGGGCGTATTTTTGCATCCGCTCATACAGGCTGTATCCGCTCATACAGGCAACCAAACAGGCTCTTTCTCAGATTATACGGATCCACTCATCCAGGACGAAGGAGATACAGGCAACCAAACACACCCTAGATGATCTTACACATCAGTGTGGCCTGTGGGGTTTAGGATTCTGAAGCTGTACTTGTAAATATGTTTTTCTAGGATCTTCAATCTCGACAAGAATTTGACTCAATAATGGGACATGATTTTCATGTGAAATTAGCTAACCGTTGATATGCGATGATCTTTTCCTTAATTTTACTTCTCACAAAGGATATTACTGTTCTTTTCTAAGATTGGACCATCTGCCTCTGGTAGATTGCTTTGCCTCTGTGGTGGATTATACTAATTGGCGTGACTTGTATGTGATCAATTTCCAAACATTGACTTGACTCTGATCCAATCCAAGTGAGTGGCTACACAAGTGTGCAGTTTATTATCCTTTGCAATCGCCCCAGATCCGCATTCCACGTAAAAGTAGGTTTGTGATTGCTTCGAGCAACATTATTAGGCCCACTCGGTTGGCTGAAAAATAGTAATTTATACATAAAATTATACTGTAATTAAAGATAATTTATTAGATGTAATTGCATTTTAAAAAATTTAAAAATAAAAAAATATGTTAGCTCAGCACACACAACGTAAATAAATAAATAAAAAGAACCGGTAAAAAAACTAAAAATTCAAAAAATAACGAAATTTATAAATAATAAGTCAGTAATTAAAAACAGCTATCTTTAGATCTGGATCGTTCTAGACTTTCCAGTTCTTTATTCCTTGCCAACATTTGTAATCCTTGTATGCCTGGCGCTTTAGCATCTTACCACTGAGGCACTGACCATGGCCCCGGAGGCCCCTGTTGCCATACTGGGACCCACCTGTCAGTGTCTCATACGTGGACAGGACGCACCGGGAGGCGGTGCGCTCCGCGCCTCCATTCGTTCGTCTACGGCGACGCGATGCTTCTCCTCGGCAAAGCATATTCCTTTTCCCACACCCCACTTCGCCACTCGCCACCTCGAACTACGCAGCCGCGGCCGCGCTCCACCCTCCGCCCCCGACCCCGCCGCTCAGCCCGCATGGACCCCGCCAACCAGTCGCCGGAGGAGGTGTACTCCGTGTGGGCCCTCCCGCCGGAGCCCGTCCGCGACCGCCTCCGCGGCCTCATGGGCGGCCTCCGCGCCGCGCACGGCGGCCCGGCCTTCGAGCCTCACGCCACCGTCGTCGGCGCCATCCGCTTACGCCGCTCCGCCGCCATCGAGGCGCTCCGCACCGGCGCCGCCGGCGTCCGCCCCTACACCGCCCGCGTCGCCGGCGTCGCCCGCGGCGGCTTCTTCTACCAGTGCGTCTACCTCCTCCTCGAACCCACCCCCGAGGTTAGATTAGCTTCCCCTCTCCTCATAGAGATTTCCTCGTTTCGCAAGTGCGACTCGTCGACTCGAGAGGTAGATGGGTTCGGAGGAGTGTAATTTGCTTAAGAGTTTCGAAGTTTGAGTTGGAACTCCAGAGAAATGTTTATAAAGTATGCTATTTCTAAATTGTTAAAAACGAGTGATCTGCTTTTCTTATATCGAATTCTCTGAATCTTGCAGGTGATGGAAGCAAGCGATCACTGCTGTGCCCACTTTGGGTATCAGAGATCAACTCGTGAGTGTAGTACCTGATTTTTTCTCTCTCTGAAAAATCGCAAGTTAATGACAATTGATTCGTGGGTTGCGTAATCTCAGCGTACATGCCACATGTCAGCCTCTTGTATGGAGACCTAACAGATGAGGAGAAGGAGGCAGCAAGGAAGAAGGTAGAGGAGATGGACAAGGAAATATGTGGACTGCAGTTTGAGGTCGCTGAGCTTGCACTTTACAGAACGGATACCGAGGATAAAAGCTTGGAGTCATGGGAATTGGTGGAGGTATGCCACCTTGAGAAGAAGTGATCAGTTTCCTCTCAATGGTGCTTCTGCTGTAAGTTTGTGACTGCTCTTGTAGTTTTTCAAGTAATTGATTTGTATCTCCTGTATCCCTTCTGCTTGGAATAAGGAAATAATGTAAAGTCGGACCTATATTGTGTTTTCCGTGGAAAGTACTTTGGATGATTTAGATTGTGTTGATTTTATTCAATAGAACTTATTGAAATGCAAAGCAGGCGCTTAGAAATGAGTTGAGTTTATTGAATACTGTAAAAGCGTGAGCCTATATTGGGTATTCCCTGGAGAATACTTTGTAGTTTGTACGACCAGACCATGAAGTATACTAATAACTGGGTAGTCTGAGCTTTATTCCATCGAGAGATTAAACTCTCAAATCTTCATGTGCATAACATCATAGTTGAAGGTACATATAATGCTGGATACAGAGATGGTACGGTGCGTTCCATATAGTGCACATTATTTGTGATGTTTCACTATAGTACTGCCATACAATGGTCTGTAGTCACTACTCCCCTTAAGAATTTTCTGCCCTAAACCTTCTTCCACCCGATCCACCTTCCCTTTGACAGTTGAAATATGTGGCAGCCACAATGTTGAGGTGATACTGGCGTGCAAAGCTCCTGCAGTTGAAGTTGTGTCGCATGTCTGGTGCAAAAACTGTCCCCCTGCCTAGTTGCCGGAATAGCACAAATACCATGCGGTGGATACCAGATCTTGGCTCTGGCCTCTCATAAAATACAAGCTCTTGGCCTGCAAGAGCATCCCAGCATTATCTACTTAATAGTTTAAAGGAGAATTCGACTGGTTGGGAACATCTGTTTTATTTATCTGTAATGTAGTTTACTCTCTTCTTATCTGGCTCTGGGCAAATAGGAGTCTTTCAGATATAGATCTGCCTGTTTAATCCACAGGGGTAGCTTTTGTTCTGGTGTATGTTAGTTTTAAGCAAAACCGTGTATGAGAGAACTCTCTAAAACTAAATATAGAAGATTGAATGAGTTTAAATTTTTCACATGATACTTTCGACATGTGAAAAAAGAAATATGTATAAACTATAGGAAAAGGTAGTTCTTAAGTACACCACTTATTAAGAGTCCTCTTGTTGCCTGTCTTAAACTTTTCCTGGTTTATTCAATTTTGATCCTAGTTCCTGGCATGAGTTCTTTTAATAACTACCAACAAAAGGACGAACGTGTCCAAGGTAAAACATACGCGTGCCATTTTACACTATTGATAGTCGTTCCTTGTTTAACATTAAGAGATCCCAATGTTAAAAACAGGCTTAATCGCAATTAACATATTGATTCCCTTGCAAGTTATTTTAGCTAAATCATAGGCCTTATGATTTGATTATGAATTTCATATTTTGTGGGTCCCTATTTTATATTCAGGGAAGCTGGTTCTTTAAAGCTGTTGTCTGGATTGCTGTCATCGGACAACTTGTGTAGATTCATTTTTGGTCCTTGATTCCTTGTACCAAGTGATAGCCCATTCTGTGTTGATTCTATGGTATTCAACAGGTTTGAGGAAAGGGACGTAAAGCCTAACCTCCACTTCTACAAAGTTCCGCTAAAACTGAAAAACACATGGAACAAATTGTTATGCATGGCATCATACCGAAGCTGACAGCAGTTGTTTCAGGGATATCTGTCACCATCCTACACAAAAGTGCAGCTATATCATAACGAGGCAAATTAAAAGGAAACAGATCTCAAAAGTGTGGGACAGAAAAAAAGGGTTGAGGGTTTGTAGTCATATTTGATGTGAGTTATAACATGTTGCATTTGATTTACCAGTGCAAGTACTCCCTTAGTGATGGGTGGCTTGGGCTTGGGGCGTCGGGATCCACCAATATCTTGTCAAGTCAAAGACAAACATGTTAACATGCAAACACGTTTTTTACTAGGAGCAAATTCAGTCATCTAAAAGACCTTTTGTTTCTATTAGATTTCTTCAGAATAATACTAATAAATCCTCTAAAAAGAGAGTAATAATAGTTGTTGTTGAGTAACAGAAGGATTGGCATATATTGTCCAAGTTAGTAGCACATATATTGAAATCGCTTAGCTTACCAGGGTGTGGAAAACCCTCATGTCATTGCCACCAATATCAACTCGTGGCCTGCTTACAACTGCAGATGGTCTTAGCTCAGCACCTGCCAGAAGTACCCTATTGTTGTAGGTTATTCTGAGTGGAATGATTGGTGTAAATGGATCTAACACATCCTGTATGACATGAGCCAAAACCAAAGGATCCACTGCCGACATATTGGAGAAGGATAACCAGTTAACAGTCTTTTCTGTTACTCTGTTAGACCTAGCTCGCTATGGACCTTGGGAAGCTGTGTCTAAGCATGAACTATTTATATGGTTGGTGATGTGGGCGGTCTTATTCACCTTTCAAAAGTTAGAGATACAAGTGTCATGTTATGCATCATCCATGTACAGGGGTTTCTCTGAGTTTTGCTTCATATTTGTCGATCAGATCATGAGCTCTGTGGAGTAGTCAGGCACTCAGGCTATAGATATCTTGGACATCTATGCCTAAGCCATCCGATTGTTAGCATTGTTGGGGTATACTGGAGCAAGCCTACAAACTGTGGGCAAGTGTTACCTTAATCAGCTGTTCCTTTGGTCACAGGCTCTCGTTGTAAATAATGTGGACCATGTTTCTGAACTTAATTATGTAGCGTTGCTGAACATGTGTGTGTTTTTAATGTGTTTTGGTTCTCATTGCAACAGCGTGTTTAAGTCGTTTTTCTGAGGTATGTGCTGGTATTGTTTGTTGTTGGCATGTAATGCACTTGCACAAAGTTACTGTTTTTCCCATTCTGAGAAGTCATGTGCCTTATAGCGCAGGGTCCTTATTTCATTTAATTTCAGGGATTAGAGAAATGTTACAGTAGGAATAGGTAAACATATCGTAAGTCCCTCGCAGCTCACGTACTTGCACTGAGGCCAGGTAGGCCATGGTAACAAGGTGGTGCGCCTGGAAGCATTAACATCATTTACAAGGTGAATTGTTTCTACTGGGCCTTCCAAGTAGTAGCTGATACTTTATGTTGGAATATGGACATCACTCTTCTGTTATTACCGAAGTGAGCTGCCTGCTTGTTCGTAAACTGAAGCTATTGTTTTGTTCTGTGCAAATTTTGCCAAAGCTCCAAGGTAGTTTGTGTATATTGAGCCTGATCCTTGTTATTGTATTTTGTTTGGTCAGTTTCGTCGCATATGTTCGTTTCTTCAATGTGGTACTGCTATTCGTTGACATGTAATGTAGCATAGCATCAGTTATTACATTAATGCTTGTTTCCATTTTGACTTGATTTTAACACGATTTTAACCTTGCCTTAAAAATAGTCATTTTAACCGTGGCTTAAAAATAGTCATGGAACCAAGTAGGCCATCATGTGCTTTAGTATTTTGGACATATGTATGTGTCATTACTAGCTTCCTATTTATATTGTAGGCTATCTGTACAGGGTTTCAGCACAATGTCTTAACTATCCACATATTTTGATCTAACATATGAAAAATTTTCTAGTCGTGCATTCAAAAGTTGACTGCTACTTTCGTTCACTTCATGATAAGGATTCTATTTCCTGCCCTGCGCTAGCAAAGTAGAATCCATTTGTTCCTTCTTCACATGGGGGTAAAATATGAATATATGCCTTAAGGCTTTTACCGCCTGCTGTCCTCCTGTTAGGACTTTCGGAGGCGCTTTGTAGTGGCTGTGATTGAATGACTGGGCACAATGATTTGATTATCAGATGTTCAGACTAAGGAAGAGTTATGACATGAAAGAAGCATCTCTTTTTGTCATGATGTTCCCCAAAAGGCACAAGATTTAAGTATGAAAACAAATTGAACATTTCTTTTTTTTAATTTTTATTGAGAGGACAATATTCACCTTGTAATGTTTGCTTGAATGTGGCTGTGTTGTCTTGCACATGTTGCTAGTCCAACTATGTACTTCTAATTAGCGATGTATACTTGTGTGTGACCAGCCATATCTTGGTCTATATTAGGGTAATCATAAATTGTCTCATTTGAAAACATGCTTATCGATTTGATCACAAATTCACAATATAGATAATTGCCGTATGTATCTAAATTTATTATAGGAAATTTGAGTATTAAATGTTTGTATGGTGTTGTATTACATGGATCAACAATGCACTGTCATGTTGTACAGCAATGATTCGATTATACTTTCTTGACAGGGAGCTGCTCCCTCTTCTGTATGAGATCCGTGTGATTTTCATTTAAGTAAATCACGCACAATTGTGTGGTTAGATGCTACGATATACTTCTTTATATTCTAAGATAAAAATACATTTGTTGTAGTGCTCGAATACCTATATCAGATTGTTCTCTTTTTTTCTAGTTTAATGTGGGATTTTTTAGCCTCTCAATTGAACATGGTGCCTCCAATAAACTGTTATTAATTATATAATAGATGAGGCAAATAAAGATGATGTTGTTTCTGTGTTTATGTCCTCCTGGGTGTATAAGCTGCTAATATATTTGCTAATGCGTCCAATGATATTTGTTCATTGCCTTGAGTTCAAGTAATCCGATCCTGCTGAACATTGCAGTTGTTGTATGATCATAATGTGCTATATTCGCCAATGATCATATTAAAGAGATGTTTTAATGACTTTTGTTACTATGGAAGTTTTGACTGAAAAAAAGGCCTCCTGGCATTCTTACGCCCGTCAGGATGCCCGAGACCGCTGCATTATTATTGTTCTGTCCTATCTACCTGACTGGCTGCAACAGTGCCGCAGTGCCGCCCTTCGAATAAAGCCGTCAAGTCTTTTGCATCTTCGAGTCACATCTGGTAAATCCTCGTCGCATGATTCTTCCTAGGATAGTACGATATGGGCATCGCGTCGTTCCTTTTGAGATCCCATCGCCATCTTTGAGACCGTTGCATTTCTATTTAACTATCCACAAATTTTAGTTGCAAAATAAAGAAGTGCGTTAATCAAATCTACTTAAACTTAATTATAAAAACTAAACTTTTAATTACAGCTTAGCAAACGAGTTTTACATTATTAAGAGCCGTTCGTATTGGTTTTGGTTTCTAACTTTTGCTTAGAGAAGTCAAAGCCAATACGAACGTTTGAGTTTCTATAAACCGTTTCTATCAGTTACTACTATTTATCAGCTACTACTTTATGTTTTCACATATTATAACACACTTTATATTTTATTATATCATAATTCCGTAAGTCGTATAGCGATTCGAATGTTATAGTACCTTTTATTGCACCATCTTTCTTATATAATGTATTCAGCAAAAAGCTAAAGGCCATAAACCAATACGAACGCCCCAGCTTCTATCAACACTACTATTCATCGATCACAACCAAAAGCCATAATCAAAAGCTAATATGAGCAGACCCTAAGAGCGTCCAAGCCTAAACTTTATGATACATGTAACACCTCAGCCAATCAATGACCTGGAATGCTACCAAACTAATAACATAATAAGGAAACTAATATTCATCTTACAAAATTTCGGCAGAACTTCCTTTGTTTATTGAGTAAATCAAAGGTTTCAACAAGCATAATCAACTGATATGAATACCAATAAGCAATAAGTTCATTTATAAGCAAAACTGGGTTATGATCACCATCGCACTCATAACCATACTACTTAGATAAAGAACGGAATCAAAGCAAATAAGTTCTATTCTTTATTACACATTGAACCTGATAGACAATAATCAAATACCACTTAAATTATTCAGCAAATAATGTTTAATGTTCTTTCTTCCTTCCATGGTGAATAGACCGTGCATGTGCATCAAACTAATCCCTCTTTATTCCCATGCATGCCGATCTCATGTAGGTACATAAAACAAACAACAACCACAACAACAAACAACAACAAGAGTGAGTTCAAAGACTCAAAGAAATATAAATAGTGGCAGCAAGGATAAAAGTGAACATCACTTCACAAATTCTTCCATCAATCATATGAATAAACATGCTATACAATATGATCAAAAATCTCTTTATCTCTTCTCTTGCGCATTTTACCGGTCACGCGGAGTGTGCATCCGTCAATGCACACCCATGCCTGCACTCTCCAGTACAGGACCAGTGCCCATACTCCACAAGTATGGGGACCTTTAGCCTGTCATGACAACAACATGTCGGGGACCTCGCGCTTGGTCATCTCGTGACCAAGACTTCAATAAATCAGCATGATGTACAAATGTGAATGTCTCAACAAATAAAACTTGCATTCACAATAACTATGCATCATAAATTCTCAGGAACTCTTTCAATTGCAATCTACCATAAACAATATCAACATATCATTATCATGATCAAGATCACATATTCTCAAAGCATGGAACAACCATCTTCATAGCAACAATCATCAACAATCCACACTATAAAATTTAAACCATCATTATACTTGCCTTAACCACGAGAAAATGGGGAATGATCAGAAGGCGCGGCCCCTGGAATCCTTCCTCCTCCTGAATAATAATTATAATGATTGCTAAGACAACAACAGCAAGTTTTTAGATTAAATAAAAACACCCCCAAACTAACCCAACATGTTTAGCTTGAACCAAAACCCCAAATCCTTTCGGCATCCTGTTCCCCTCCAGGGACAGCCAACTTCAACAATTCATATCTATTGGTACAGAAGTCCGAATGGGGCGTTCTCAGACTTTCTGGAAATATAATTAAATTATCTAACTAAATCTAGTTGGTGAGCCTTTCTGATTCTGCCATATTCTACCCGCACCAACTGGTTTTCTTAAAACGTCAAATTCTCGTCAGGCTCTCTGGACCGAGCACTAAAAATACCATAACTTTCTGTACGAGTGTTCGAATCACGATTTCTTGGACTTCCTGGAAAGCTAAGACAATTACCTACAACTTTCATTATACTGAGGTTCTCTAATTCTCCCAATTTCTAATCGCAAAACTCGATCTCCCAAAACCTGACGGAAAACCCACCGATCCGCAGAACAGTTCCGCTAATAAAATCATAACTTCTGCTACAGAGATCCAAATGACGCGTTCTAGCACTTCATGGAAAGATAATGACATCCTCTACAACTCTCTAGGCAAAGTCCAGACCTAAATCCCCACGAATCTTCCCCAAAACAGCCGACTAACCCGATCTGTTCTAGCAGTCCAGAATACCGACATTGATTACGCAATAGAATATACATCTATTAGGGGAAGAACAGGGATTACCCTTGGCGAATCGCTGTAGAAATACCACGTACACTCCACGAATTCCTCATCTCCTTCTTTTCCTCTTTCCCTTCTTCTTCTTCCCTTCCTCCAACCCAATTGCCTAGCTGCGCTTAATCCTTTCCCCGATCATTCGGCAACACTTGGAGGTCTTGATCACCGGCAATGGAGGAGAGGGTAGGAGGAGTCGCTGTTGGACGGCGCGAGGCGAGGGGAGGGGCGCACCACGAGGGGCGGCACAAGGGAGGAGGCGCACAAGGAGAGGGGTGGCGGCTAGGGTTAGAGGAGGTGGCGCCTCCCCTAGGCCGAAATCCACAGGCCAAAGCCAGGCCCAGTTGCAATAAAAATTCAGAAATTCCCCCCTAAAACTGATATTTTACTTTTCCCTTTAAGGTCCTTCTCCCCGATTAATTGATTATTCGCCAAAACTCTTCTGGGACATTACAATACAAGACAAAAGATCTTCTTAAATCACAGACATGCTTGAGCATAGTCGAGATCTAAAACAAGTAGTCATCACCTTCTAAGAAGCCACCTCGTACTTAGTAAGTCACATGAGGATATCTACTTTACTACATACTAGAATTTCAATAGAATAAGGTATGGAGGTTCTATTATTATCGGTATAAATGCATGTTTGTTTGCGAATGTCTTTATACTTGAACTACAAAACTCTATTTTATTAAGAGAAGAAATGGGGATTTAACAACTGTATTTATCATCTTGAAACTATTCAAATCTAACTCATGCCTTGTTGTTAGAATCACCCATTAAACATAGTTTCATTGATCAGACGCACGGACTATCCGAATACTATATATTATACTCTGCAGAGTTTCCCAACTTTACCCACAAGATTATTTCCAACTCATAATGTCACACAATAGACACACAACATGAAAGCGTACGACTGAGCTAAGGTAACAAGGTCGTTTTACTGCTCTTTCCTTTCTAGGCTTTTGTTGCTAGGTATAGATTATTCAATAACGATTGGGTATCCACTGGCCAGTGTGGAATCCCCACCTCAATATTGATACGATATGAAGAATGTCAAGCGGTATGAAAAGCCCAACTTTCATCTCACCTTTATCACGTGGCTATCTAGAAGATCCTGGGATAGTGGTTCCTTCTATAAATATTTGATCAGATCAAGCAGTGTGCTAGGCTAGTTGATAAGTCAAGCTCATGGTTGAGCGAGATTTGTGTCCCTTACTTGGCATAAGTCTAGTCCAAACTTATCACAAATGAGGCTATCATTCACATACCATATACATCACATCACAATACCACCAAAATCATATCAAAGCTTGAATCCTCGGGTGAGATTATGAACTCCAACTATCTAATAGTTGCCCACCAAATAGCCTCAACACTTAGCTTCATTTCAAAGTCTACCGGCACGGAGTCGAAAAGTCATTATTAGTATAAGTAAATAATTTTAGTTGTCCAACCTAATTACTAGCTATCTATATGGTGATTAAATACCATTGTAGGTTATACTAAGGTTGTCAAAGGTGAATATGGCGTTTAAGAATATGACTGGGCTTTTCGGTGGTAGGATCTAACTATCCATCATATCATTCTAAGCTGCTATTTTATGTAAACAAAAGTGCATAATTAATGTAAATAAAATACTTAAGTAATATAGGATTAATATAATAAAAAACATGTGACTTGCCTTCATGTTCATAGTCTTCAATCAGGTTTACTTCTTCAACGTCTTGATCAGCTTCTTTAGTGGCCTATTCAATGAATCCAGGTGATAATCACAAAGAACAATGAATCAAATAAGTCTGGGCTTGAAAGAAAGCGAGTTGGGAACAAAATAAAAGAGAAAATCTAAAAAAAGATTTAAATATAAGAGGGTTTGGGTGGTTAGGGTCTAAGAGGTGCTTGGTTGGGTCGAACGAAATTAAATATTGGGCTAGACAGGCTCGAGACAGTCAAAACGAGTATAAAAATGTTAAATATTTTTGGGTGAACAATCTAGGTTGGTACTATTCCCAGTGGGTCGGGTTTTGGTGAATAGTATGGGTTTGGTTGGGTTATTGGGTTGTACGGTGATGGGTCATCGGTGAATAGTATTGGGTTGGGCTATGAATAGTATTGGCTAGGCTATGAATAGGATCAGGCTGCATAATATTGGGCTAGCCCAATTTGGCTGACTAGGCCAAATGTTGGCTCGAGCTGCATTTGCCAGCCCACCTTGGCGGTCCATGGAGCACGTGGCCAAGCTCACTTCAAAGCGAGCTGGAGATCATTCCCATGGTGGCTGAGACAGGGAAGGAAGTGGTGGCACAGCTTCTCGCAATGGTGATGATGAATGGTGGTGAATAGCAGTGTGGTGAGCAACAACAAGGTGCAAGCAACCCATTTTGGGCACATGCGCGGGTGGTGGCAGCTTGGAGTGGGCTGACGGCGGCAAAGGTTAGCCGAAATAGGGGAACAACGCGGTTGTGCTACAACGGCAATGCGGCCAAATACGCGATGGCTTAAACATCTAGGGAGTGATGGGGTGCAGTGGTGATGTTGGCTTGGCTCTAGATGGTCTGAGAAGGGCTAGAGACGGTGGCCGTAGATAGCGGAGAGATGGCACACGGCTGCGGCGAGCTAGAGATGGTGAAGCTAAGCAATAAACTAGGGGTTAGCTTTGTGGTGGTGGGGTAAAGCTATAGGCATGAGCAATTGGACTTGAATGGAGAAGAAGGCAAGGAATCGAGATTGGGCTCACCAGTGGGAATTTGGGCGTCGGCCTTGGTGGCGTGGCGCGGTTGAAGTTGGGGGAAGGAGAGGTGGCTATGGGTGTAGGATGGCATGGAAGAGGGTGAGTAAGTCACGGGGCTCGGCTAAATAGGCGGCAAAGGCGGTAAAGCCAGGGATGGCATTGAGGCGGGCTCGGTGCGTGTCCAGGGCAGTGCTATGAGAAGTGATAAGGATTAAATAATCCATTAAAGAGTTACTTTAATATGTAATTAAAGTCCTTAAACCAATGTTATAATAGCATATACTATGACAAATCCCGATTACCCCCTAGGCGAAGAATCACTATTCATTTGGCTGACTAGCTACTACTTGGAAGCTTTATGACTTGGCATTTGGACTCCTCCTAATGCGATATCTCATGCGGATAAGGAGCAGATCACGTGCGCTCTCTTTCCATGACCACTTCATGTTCATTCTAGTGTCTCTGACAATAACACCCTGTAGTTGTTTCATAGGGCTCTCTGTCACTGACAACAACCTTTTGCCAGTTATTATCAGACTTCTCTCATTGACATTAATTGCTTACATGTGCAGACGAAAGGAATCAACAAGGCTCATGTTCATAACAACTGACTTCTCTTTGACGCTATTTAAGCCTTACCTATGAGAGAAGATAGGGCAAGAAAATAATGGCACGACCAATCTGCATTACGTCACATAGTATTTTCCTTGTAATTGCTTATTTAGAGCAAGTTGTAATCCTTATATAGCAATAAAGACCAATTTTTCCCTTTTCATCCTTCTGTGAGGCTTGGATTTCCATACTATTCATAAGATCAATGATTCGATTATCAATAGCTAGCGCCATCCATGGGGAAGAAGCTTCAAGCCTCTCAAGTTTCTAGTCTGTGTCACCACCCTTGCTCGCTTCCATTAGCATCGCCTATGCAATCGTGGTATGGACTTGGGACATGGAAAATGGTTCGACTTGGTAGACTACGCCAACCTCGACATGAACACATGCATGCACACCATGGAACATGATGCTTTGTCATCATCCCCCTCTATTCTAGGGTCACCAGTCCTTGCACCCAGAAAGGTTGACCAGATGGAAGAAGACATGCCACCCCTGTCATCAACACCTATCGGGGAATTAGGCATCCTAACCTTGTCGGAGTACTCTGGCACCACATCAAGTCCAGTGCACTCGACCAGCAAGCGTGGCCCTAAAAACACGCTGCCTCAATCCAAGGTCAAAGTACTCTCAATCCAGTTATGGGTGACCGATATTCACCAACAGCTCCTATGTGTTCAGGAGCTAACCAACACCTAGTCATAGTATTGATGAAATTAGCCCCAAGAGAGAGCTAGTGGGAGGACGACCTAGTCAAGGATTCCAACAAGGATGGCATGAAGGAAGAAGGTTATTCAACGATGAAGTAATCCCTTCCCCTCAGCATGAGGGACGAAATAGGGGTCGTGGTCAAGGTGATTTATGACATAATCTAAACCAAACATCTAATTGAAGACACCATATGAGTGTCCATGATTGGATTGCGGAACCAACTCCCCTCTTTGATCATCGGAGGAATAGATCTCTGGCAGACTATAATTTGGCTCCTTTTCAGAGAAGACGCCATGACTTGATCACTGGTTATCGAGTGTTCCTGGTAGGCATCCAAGCAGTGGGCTGGCCGAATAAGTTCCAACCAACTAATCTTGAGAAATTTGATGGGAGGCAGAACCCATTGGAATTCTTGCAGATTTACACATGTGCTATCAGAGCCACAGGAGGTGACGACAACATGATGGCAAATTATTTGCTAAATGTTCTCAAGGATTCCGATCAGTTGTAGTTGCTCAATCAACTAGCCAGAACTATCTACATGTGGGAGTAGGTTGCGACTTGTTGATAGCCAACTTTCAGAGAACATACGACTGACCCGGCAAGGAAGATGACCTTAACTGGATTCGACAAGTACCTAATGAAATTATCTGACAATACATGAAAAGGTTTACTCAGGTTTGCAATTCTATCCCTGAAGTTGCTAACTCTTTCATCATCCAGGTATTTAAGACTGGGTCGAGGAATACACGATTTTTGAAGGACATCCTATGAATTCTCCATGAATAATCATCGAACTATTTGACATGGTTGATAAGTAGTAGTTAGAGAGATCGTTGAGTGGAACAAGACCATTGATTAGATAGAAAAGATCTCTCAACCAGGCCAATTTCAAAGTCTACCTTGGAAGCCTTATACCATTGATGCTCGGTCATCCATGCCAAGTACTCAAAATCATGTGATAGAAACAAAGTGGCATAAAATTGGCGAATGATTTCTTCTTGATAACACATTTGAGTGCCACTATGTCGTATAGTCCGACTCCATAAAATAGATTGAATGCTTAGGTAAAGCAAGGAAGTGTACCTAGGAGCCTCCAATCCATAAACTTGTGGTCCATAAAATGCTTGTGCTGGTTGTACATTTAATTGAACACATCCCCTTGGAATTGAGTGAAGAATCAAGGGTCTGCGCTACTCACTGGCATATGAAATTAGTTTGGATGCCTTAGATGTGCATACTGATCACTGGCGATCTAAAGGAGATTGATCCTTAGAGCCTTGGCTTCTGCCATGTCCTCCTCCTCATCATTGTCATTATCATCCTCTTCCTCCTCTTGGACATACCTTTGCTCCTCCTCCTCCTCCTCCTCATCGGCTTCCTCTTCCTCTTCAGGGGTTTCCTCCACCACACACCCTCCGTCTCGATGTCTCATCTCATGCAAGAAAGATGCTGTCTTTGGATCACTATCCTCTTGAGTTGCTGGAGCTGGCTTGTAGTAAGCCAACTTTCTTGATGTAGCCTTACGACGAAGGATAATTGTCCTTGTCTAGGAGGAGAGTACTAATCTTCTAGCTATCCCTCAGAGGAAGCATTCTTGTGAGCTGAAGCTTTGGTTCTTCTCATGATCATTGTATCAAAGAGAAGGATAATTAGGATGGAGAAGGAATGGGACTCAAGTAATTATGCATGAAAAAATCTAACTTGTCTGCAGGAGCATTATGACTGTACTCAGCATGTTAGTAGTACTGGAGTGTGATAAGGACATCCTTTCCATGGATACAACCCATCTACAGCAAGTGTTGCAAGGACCACTTACTCGAGCTCATGCTCGTCAACTTAATTACCAGGTGAATTCATTCCTAGGTTCATATATTACTGAGAATAGACCGCTACCTAATGCAAGTGATTTAATTGTGCTTAGGAACCTGAGAAAGGATGAAGGAATGGGACATGGAGTCATGGACATGCATGTAAGGAATAATGGAGGTCACCACGTCACTTTGGGACCAAGTCAAGCACGAATTCGAGTTGGAGTCGTTCTGGAATCAGATTCGGACTGCTGCGATGGTACCAAGTTTCAACGGGCATAACTTCCTCATACGGACTCCGTTTGGGACGTTCTTGTACTTCATGGAAAGCTTATGAAGTCTACTTTCCAATGGATCCAACCTCATCTTCAAATTCCATCTGATCCAGCCGTAATCATCAAAAGAGTTCACATTAGTTTATGAGTCCGAGTCAAAAGGGTGTTGCACCACCACCACTTGGGCCCATGGGCCTTGTAACCCTAGGGTGTGCACTTTGGACGCCACCCCTAGTCGTTCTCCCTATATAGGAGCCGCTGCCTCCCTTGCTAGGGCTGGGATTTCGTTGAGTTTAGGTTTAGCCATTGTGCAAACTTCTGTTCTTCAGTTGTGTCGGACGACCACCTGTCAAGACAGCTTTTTGGGATCCCAACTTTGTTTTCATCTATGCTTCAATATTGTTCACAATATCAGATTGCCTACATCTTATTCTTGCTAGTTCTTCAATTGCTTGCAGGGATTAAACTTCGTGTTCAGCTTGATCGCGCTTCCAGCTAGGTCAATAACATCTCGGAGTTGGTTCAGCGATTGCTAAGGCGCAAGCGTCGTCGTACGGTTGTAGTCGGATCATGAGAGTCACCTCCACCCAAAATCGATAGTTATCAATCTCATCGAAAAATCGGGCACCTCGTCTCCATCAAAGTGGTAATACCACGCCCACAGAGCAGTTTTAGAGATTTGATTCGATTTGCATTTAACTGAGATTGGGCAAGTTGTATTGCATAAAATGGGCAAGTTGTATTACATAAAATTGACATAAGAGGTCGCCAATCACATTTTTGGTTTTACCCAATTAAAATGAGAGTTTTCATGCACATTTTCTTTAACACTGGAAATTTGAGAGAGAGAGCACAATGAGGGAATAAGAGAGGGATTTCAAGGAGATTACGAATGGGAATGGAGGAGGACTGCCAAAGCTTGATTCTTGGCTTGAGTTGAAGAAGATCTCCACTTCCTTTGAAGATTGGATTAGGGAGTGGCGGGGAAAGAGAGGAGTAGGAGTGAGAGGAGAGAGCCTTCGAGTTGTTTGATGAACAGGGAGCGGTTGGACCGAATTGGAGTGAAGTTTGAGAGGATAAGGCTTCGGTGGCAAATGATTTTGGAACCACCTTTTAGGAGCGGTTGTACCAAACTTATTGTGTCAGTCATACCGCTACGGTAGTACCGATGGCATAGCCGCAGTAGTACTGGTTTTCATAGAAAACAGGGAGCTGGGTGGGATGCAAATGATCCTTATTTCGAACACTTCAACAAATCATTTTTAGGATCATTATGCAGCAGAAAGAACTTTTAGTAAATTAGAACTTTCTGAGATTTTGATAGAAACTTGAAAACATATTTTTTAACAGAAACTCGTAAACTCCAAACGAGAGCGAAAACAAGATGCATGAGTTCAAGCAAAATTTGAAAAGTCTATGATATTTAATTCATTCCTCAATTTGCAAAAGTGGCTCTCATCTAGTGGCTTAGTAAAGATATCCGCTAATTGGTCATCGGTTCTTATGTGGTTAATAACATTGTCAGTTTGTTACCTTTGCTTACATGATCTCTTAGAAAATGATAACATATGTCTATATACTTGGTTCTTAAGTGTTGGATCGGGTTATTGGCTATCTTCACGGCACTATCATTATCATACATAAGAGACATACTTTTGAATTCAATTCCATAGTTTATCAACGTTTGTCTCATCCATAGCAATTTTGCACAACAACTACCTACAGAGATATACTTCAATTCGGTGGTGAATAGGGCAAAAGAATTTTGTTTCTTGGAGAACCATAAAACTAGTGATCTATTCAGTAGTTGACAACTACTGAATGTGTGTATTCTATCCATGTTGCAATCCACATAATTGGAATTAGAATATCCAATTAAATCAAATTTAGCATCTTTAGGATACCACATGCTAATGCAAGAGTAATGCTTCAAATATCTAAGAATTATCTCAATGGCCACTAAATGGCACTTTTTTGAAGATGACTGAAAATTTAGCCTAAATCAAGTTTCAGTAGTTAATCAACCTAATTCAAATTTAAGTTTAATAACCAATCCCAAGTCAAATTTTAGTTGTTTAAGGTAGTCTAAGTTACTAAATTATCTACAATGGACCTACCACCCGCCCGATACCAACTGCAACACCCCAGCCTAACCTCTGAGCCCGGAATGCTACCACTACTCATTATTTATCTAAATTCACTGCCATCACTACAAGATTTCAGTAGCACCTCCTCTAGTTATATCTCAACAAAAAGGTAAATAACATACACTTAATGATAAGCATTAAAACAAATGTGCTATAAATAAGAGTATACATGTCACAACTAAAACTTGGGTCACTTGCACCTTAGAACTCTCGAGACCACGTACTCAAGAATACCTGGAACCATGCTTCTAGGAGCATTACCTAGACTAGACGATTAGCATCAACCTAAAGATAAACAAATCCATAAATTCACGAACTATTGAAAGAAACCGCATGAGCCACACACACTCAATATTTCTATTAAGATCCATTATTAACATTAACTTCCTGAGCATCCCATTAAAATCTAAATATGTCACCAAAAGATGATATGTGAATTACTGATTGGACATGAAATAAATATGTTGCCCATCCATGCATGTTACCTTCAACATTCACCTAAAAACAATAACAAAGTAAGGGTGAGTAAATTATAATAATCAAGAACAAGAGCAAATAACCATCTTCCATTCTACCATGCACTTGCATGCAATGTGATATTTTCATCTAAACATTTATCATATGATATTAACCATTATTCATCACCTCAAATCAAACCTCCATACCACGTATCATCATCGTTACCCATCATCATGTCAGCATCAAATAACCATATCATATACCATTGTCATTATCCACTCTTATGATGAAACTAGCACTACTTACCATATTGCAACAATTTCATTTGACCAATTTTGTCACTTAATTTGTGTTGTTCATCATAGATAATAAAAACAGGAAGGCAATTTCACATAAGCAGAGACATTATGAGCTACCACCGTCTACTATATATCATACACTTGTCTATTTAATCTTGTGGATGATGTGTGGATAGCACCAAACCCGAACACCAACCTGAACAAGCATTATCCAATTTCAATACATTATAGCAATACACGCACATAAACAAATGAAATCGCTCCTATGCGCAAACCCAGCACATACAACCTCCTTTCACCGGGCCCCTTCCCATTGTCCCAGTGATTAAATGACCACAACATCAATCCCGAAACCCAACATAGCAAGCAATACGAGTTCTGGAACCTACACAAACTTACTTATGTAATCCTAGTTATCACAATTTAAAGATTGCATCACATAAACCCCTGATTTCAACCCCGAACGTTGTGCTACTCTATACCGGATAACAGCCTTCTTAAAAGCATAACTTCCAAACCATTCCACCAAATTCAGTGTTCTGTCATTCTATATAAAGCTAATAAAATTAGCTACAAGTTTCTAGTATATAAAATTCTCATATTATCCCCCTAAGTACCCAAAACCTCTATAGAGGGCACTGCACATGGAATCCGTAAACCAACCATGTTCTAACCATTTCAAATACACCAACTTGCTAATACCCACTTTGACCTCTACACAAATCGATAAACAAGCATGGAAAAAGGAATTTAAGGCAGCCACAAATAACTGGATCAGGGCACCTTTTCCTATCCTTGGCCGGATCTGGCGGATCTAGTGTCGGTTCGGCCTTCTCTCTCTTCTTTCCTCTTTCTTCCCTCCTTCCTCTCCCTTTCTTCTCTTTCTTTTCTTCTCAGCCAACTCCTCTCTTCCTATCTTGGTTGACTCCTTCCTCCTCCTCCTCTCTCTCTCTCTCTCTTCTTCTCCCTTCTCCTGGTTGAGTCCCTCTTCTTCCCCATTCTCCTTCCCCCTTCCCTCTCTCCTCTTATGGTCGGCTCCCCGCTCTCCCCTACACCTCCTCCTACGTGGCATGGCAGTAGCAAAGGCGGTGCACGGCGGAGGAGTAGGGGCCTGACGGGTTAGGGGTGGTGGCGCGCAGCTAAGCGGTGGCTAGGCTAGAGTGCAACGGCGCCTTGGGTGACAATGAGTAGTGCGCGGCCGGGCGGCCAGAGCAGGGGCATGACATAGAGGAGTAGCGTCAGCGTGGCTAGGAACGACGTGGTGCGGCAACACAACATGTGTGCACGACGCGGTGTGGCAGAGTGGCTGGCAAGGGAGTGGCGGCACCGCTAGTGGCTGGAAGCAGCAACAGCTGGGGGCGAGCATGGGAACTGGCTGAGGTGAGCATGCAGGGAGGGGAGTGGATAAGGTCATCCCTTCCCTTGGCATCCCCTTAAGAGGTTGTTGGCTTGGGTCGATGCTGGCTTGGCTTTGGGCCTAGCCCAGCCACCCCCAATTCTCTCTCTCTCTCTTTGGTATTACACTATGATCTAGTTCTGAAGTCTTACAACCAACAATAACATACAATCTGTCATGTAGCACCATGTAATACACAAAATTATCAATTGACAAATTGATGAGTCATGAACCCTTACATTCACATCAAAGTAACTCCGCATGATTTGACACGTAGCTCATAGTGCTCCAATGACTAAATGTCATGTCTTCACGCATTCGGACTCCCCTGAACCGCCTCTACGTGCATCGGCTCTTAACGATCCTTGTCTTCTCTGTACTTCCCGCTTGAGTCACATAGTCTCACCTTGACTTGCCTGACTGTATGGACCTTAGTTCTCCTGCCTAGTCCCAGTCCCTTGTCATTGACCGCTAGCGTTCTCTAAGCCACCTGTACATCGAAAGACCAATCAACCATCTCGAGCAAAAGTTCCATAAACTTGACTCACATTAATCAAAACAATGCATTATACAACACAACACAATCAAGCACCGGTACCCATGTCACGCACACACTCAAACCACTCCCATATTCATTTCCATCAACACTCAGACATATCTTAGGTACCCCATATATGTCCAACCTCTTCAGAAACTTTCTGGAACCCCAAACATGTTTAGATTACCCCTAGATATGTCTGGCCTTTCGAGAAGCTGATATGATTGCTATGCCACGGCCAATCAGACTGCCCAGCACCATTCTGACTGCTCTCCTCATGATGGTTAGACCGCCGACCACTGACCACCTCACTCCTTATAACTGGTCTACACGACCACACTGGTCTCAATGACCACACTAGTCTTTCACGGCCAGCTTCAACAACCACACTGTTTTTAATCGACTAGCACCGATCTGACCGCTTGCCCTATAACAGTCAGACCGCCGACCATCAGCCGGTCAGACCGCCATCCCTACGACGGTCAGACCACCTTACACTTGACAGCAATTCTAAACATTACAAATTTCTAAAATTAAACTCAAACTTTGGTAATATTTACTCAACAAAGTCAAATAATCATCATATAGCACGGAGTGACTTCCACGTTGCCTCACGGTAGTTTATACTGAATTACTAAGAGCAACTCCAAGAGATTAGCCAAAAGAAATATCTAAATTTAGTGATTTAGCTATTCTCTAAAATGGATCTCACCCAAAAAAACTAGATTACTCCAACAGGCTATCTAAACTAGAGGGCGCGCGGTGGGTCACGTACGCGCAGGAATGGGGCGCAGCGTGCGGAAAGGAAACGCCGACTGCGCCAAGAGGCTGGATGGCGAGCGAGATAGGCTATCCAAAAATAGAGAGCGAAGGAGGAGGGATGGAGAGCTACTAAATTTGGAGAGTCATTTACAGAGTCTATTGGAAATATTTTTTCTCCAATAATAGCCAAATTTACCTTTAGAAAATGATTTAGCTCTACTTTTGGAGTTGCTCTAATAAAATTTCGCTTTGCACCGACCCAGGTTCAGCACTCAGGAGCTTTCACTGATCGCATACTAGATCCATCAACGATCGATCTTCACTGAAGTACGTGTAGTCTTCACTGCTCCGAGACTATGCAGCCTCGCCCCCACCTCATTCACCGCACAGCTGCTCATTACTACGAGGACGAGATCACGAGACTCGATAGCCAGCAGCGGAGCAGAGGCCGCAGGGCTGGCCGTCGGGGTCTACAAAAGTATACGATCCACACTTAATAACAGTTACCACTCTGCCAGCCACAGACGCGCGATTGCACAGTAGCATTCTCATGTCAGGGACTCATTTCATCGTCTGTCCAAGGTTCAAAACTGGACAAAGGGCACTGGCTAGCTAGAACAGTAGAACTGGAGGAGAGGGCAAAGCTTTTTTGACCCTTGTTTTGTATCCTAGCCGGTTTTATTGTTACCCCCCGCGACGTACGTAAAAAGCGCGAGCGGCAGCAGTGTCAGTCAGCCCGGCGGCAGCAGCGGACGCACGCACCGCACGGCGCGCGGCGAACCCGACGCACCGTCGCCATCATGGAACGCGTGACGCCTCCGCGTAGGCGTAGCGGCCGCCGCGGTGCGATTCTGCAAACGCGGCAAACACCACACGAGCCCACCTAGCCCCTAGGGGTGGGCACGGAGGATCGAATAGTCTCAAATATAAATATAAATTTATATTTTTAAAATAAATATAAATTTAAATATTCTTAAATACGGATACGAATGTTCTCGAATACGAATACGGATATTTTTGAATACGGATTTTCTCGGATACGAATATCGGATAAAACAGATTTTTAGCGGTTTTATCGATTTTTCATCTGTTTTTGACTGGTTACCGGTTTTAAACCGCCTAAATTAAAATTTTAAATCACAAAATTCGAACGGATTTTTCGTGGGTTCTAGAAACAGATCAAATACGAATCGAATAGTCTCGAATACAAATATTCTTGAATACGAATGCGAATACAAATTTTACTTACTATATTTACGTTTTTTTAATACAAATATTAGATAAAATAAATTATCCGTTATCATTTTCCAACCGAGCCCCTACCCTGCGGTCTGCGCTGCCCCTTCCCCTCGCGTCGCTTTCCTATCGTCTGGTCACCCCAGCCAACGCCACGGCGCGGGAAACCGAGCCGGGTAAGAGCGAGCGAGCAGGACTCCCCCGCCTCGCGCTCGCCGCCCGCGATGGCCGCCGCCGGCGCGCCATTCTGCATTCGGTACCGGGCAATGCTAACCCTACCCCCTACATTGCGCAACCACGCGCGGCCGGGCGGCGCTCTGATCTCGTGCCATTGTTTTGTTTTGTTCTGTTGCTGCAACGAAGGGGGTATGCGGTGCGGGCGCGGGCGGGGGCGGCGGAGGAGGGCAGCATGTGCTGGCCGTTCGGCGGGGAGGCGGGGGCGCTGCCGCCGATGGAGGTGCGGCGGTTCCGTTGGTGGGCGGACGAGGCGGCGCTGGCGGCCACGGAGGAGGAGCGGGAGGGGGAGGAGGAGAGGAGGATGGCAGCCAAGCGGCGGAAGCGGTCCATCGTCGAGCTCTTCGCCACGGTGCCGCGGGTCGCCGGAGGCGAGAGGCTAGGGAGGGGGAAGAAGGTCAGAAAGAAGGTAGAGAAGGGGGAGTTAGTGGTTGGGGTTAACTCGAAGAAGGGGTTCAAGAAGGAGAAGGCCTCGATTAAGATTGGTGTGAGAAAAAAGGTAAGATTTCCTTGGCCAACTAGTACAGACATTGCATTATTGCTTTATTTGGATTTGGAAAGTGTTTGTGCCGGATATGATAGAATGTTTAAGCGTGTAGAACGTTTGCTACTTATCGTTTTCGGGTGTCTAAGAAGACTCGGAGGCGTAGAAGCAATAGAACTATATAGCCATGAGAGAAATGATTTTGCATCAATAGAAAGTGGATCCAAGGACAATGGCTTGACGGGAAGCTTGTATTCAGGAGTCACAATTAAGAGTTGGATGTGGATTTGTGTTGATTGCGCTTGTCCTTTCTTTCTGTGTATATATGTGCGCAATTGCTCATATGGTCATCCATGCTTGGTTCGTTACTTGCTGAGGAACTACTGGACAGCCAAGCTGGAGATTCGTTCTTGGATGAACATTATGTAGTAGGTACACCCAAGTACCCAACTGTATTACAAAACATTGCAAAATATAATTTTAGTTAGCATACTAATAAGTAATTATATGAAAAAAATAAACTTACTGGCTGTTTTCATATGTTTGTGGTAAGAAAGAAAGAGGGCAGCTTCTTTCTTGTGTTGTTCCATGTCTTTCTGGAACCGTGATAGATATTCTTATGCATCAGATTTTGAAATATCGGTTAAATGGTATTCTATATAGAAGTGCCGTAGTATGGTTGAGTGGTTGACTGTATTTGGATGCAGCAGCTGGACTTGATCGATTCAATTCCCTGAAATACAATAAGCAGCATAATATATCTATGAATGAACTTCTAAAAATCCAATGACCGAGTTAGTCTGTGTGTTACTATCTGCTGAGTTGTATTGCACAGTTTTATTATATTGCAACTGGACTTGTTACGTAGTATGCTGCTGTGCTGAACTACATCTACAAAGGGGGGTGATCTGTGAATATTTTTCATTTCAGGAGAAAAGCAGAAAGGTAAAAGTCACCTCACTTGGCATTTCTCAGTTGTTTCAAGATGCCATACAAAAGGGAAAGCTCAAATATTCTCTTGGCAAGAAAAAGAGAAATCAAGAGGTCTCAGTTTTATTGAACAAGAAAAGCATGAAGGGAAACAAAAAGTCAGTTTTGGATAACCAGAAGGCCATAAAGAAGAGTTGTCAAGTTCAAAGCATTCTTAAGAAGCACTTAAAAACAGGGCTGGGTGCATTTCTGAAAAGCACAGCTCTTAGGCGTCCATCAAAGTCTTCTCGCAAATCAAAGCATGTTAGTTTTTCTGATGATGATGACATATTTGGATTGACTGCCTCGCAACCTGAAGATAACATGGAGCAATCACAGTTACTGCAGACATTCCAGCAACCGTCCCAGGATGGCAAATCTCAGGTAGATGACGATCAGCACAATACACATGAGCCACAGTTGGTGTATCAACGAGTAGATGCTATATCAGGAACTGTAGAGGAGGATACCAGCTCTTTATCTGAAAAGGTAGTTTCAAGTGGTGTCTCCCGTACTGTTCCACTTACCAAATCAAAAGAGAGAACTATACTGGGCAATTCAGTGGATCTGAATCATTGCATAGAGATGCCTAATAGAGGAAACTGTTTGAATTCCATTAGCTCAGCTGCCTTATCTGGTCAGGCGTTGGCTCAAAACTTTTCTGATGTGGACTTTCATTTGAAAGAAGGCTTGTTTCTTGATGTTGGGTGTCAAGCAGAAGTAAACCATCGTATGATACCACAAGGATCATCTGTTCCTGTTAGTTTAGCAGTCGAAACAAGATCAGATGTTATAAGAAGTCCATTGTCACAATCTTCCCATTCTTGTTTCGCTGCTTCTCTCAAAGAAGCATGTGATAGAAAGAGAAGCACATTGCTTCAGGAAAGGTTGGTTGCTAATTGCCACTTGACAGAAGTTCAACCTAGGCTTCTTAGATATGGTAAAGATGTGGTGAGCAGTATAAGCTCCTCAACAGGATCAAACAAACCAACAGATGCACAAACTATGGGTTGTGTATCCGCATGTAGGAATGTGTACTTCAGCGATGGCTATGTCGGCCTTCCTCTTAATTCACATGGTGAATTTATCAAGGTTCAACCTGGCGGTACCCTTAATCCTAATGAGGTGTATAAGAAACAAAGCTTGGGGGAGGATTATTTGCATCCTTCAGCACTTCCAGCTATGCTCACACCTAAAACTTGCATGGATTATGCCAATTTAAGAATCAAGCATCAAGCACTACCTTATCTTACTCCCACAATGCCAACTGCACATGGGATGGATTTCAGACAGTTTCCGAGTTCTGAAAGAATGGAACGTCATAACTATGCAATTCCCAACAAGTATCCATGCAGCAACCAGCAAGAGTTTTCAGTAGAATGTTTTTGCTCTGGATGCATGGGACAAGATAATCAGCCACAGAAGTCACTTGAGACGCAAAGCTGCTTTCCAAGACAGAGTTATGAGCAGAATATCCAACCCACCGCTGAAACAACAGTGCGCTTAATGGGCAAAACAGTTTCTCTTGGAACAAGCAGTAAACAATGCAGAGGCCTAGATAACAAGAGTCCATGTTCCAGTACACAAATAAGTGCTCGAGATCAGTACTTTGAGGGAACATGCACAAAAGCTTTTCCCCAACTGTTTCATGGAGGGCTGGTTGATCCTCCTAGCACATTTAGGATTTCAAATGGAGGGGGACAACCATATGAATATTCATCATGTTTTTCCTCTTTTCCAGCAGCTGAGCTAAGTTCTGGGCTTGATACCAATAGTTTCAGAACAAACAGTCACAGTCAGCAACCTCAACTAGCTGTGCCAAATAAGCTGTTTGTGCTACCCGTGAGCAGGTACAATGAGGTTGAGCTAGGGTATCAGCGGCAAGCTGTGGCAAATCAAGTTAGTACTGCTAAACATGTGCAAGTTGGTTCTATGCACTGCAGACAGACTCAAAGCGTTGCAACAATGTCATCTTATGATCCAAATAACAGCTTCAAAAACTTTGTGGAAACAAGACCAGGACCATCTCAATTCAGCTATTTCCCACAACAATTCAGCAACATGACACAGAGGACCCCAATATCATCTTTTCTATCTGGTTACGCTGTTCAGAACACTTCTGGTTTAACAACTCAAACAAAGTTCACCTCCCTCCGTCCATTGCCCCCTTCGATGATCTCTTCTCATGTTGACAGTAGTGAAGATGCACAGCCTCATGGATCTACTGCATTTTATCCATCAATTCCCCTGTTTGATCCAACAAGAAAATTTAATGCTCCTGGTGATGCGATCTTCAAAGACAAGAGGAGCATGAAACAGACTGCGATAGGAACAAATCTCAAGAGTGCGGAACACATCAACAGAAGTTGCAAAAGATCAGCTGAAAAGGATTTTGTGTTACTGACATTACCAAAGAAACCTTGCATAGCGGTAGGAAAGGACCTGAACTTGTCGCCACTTCCAGAGGAAGGGCTAGAATTCTGTGGATCTACACCAGATGGACAACCTCAAGATATACTTGTTTGCCTCAGCGAAGAACCTGAAGTGGATCTTCGACTTGTAAACAATGATACGCGTACCACATGGTCAGATGCTGTCAATAGTGGGGGAACAAGACCTGTTAAGTTGAGATGTGGAGCAAAGCATATACTTCAGCCAAGTACTAGTGCTAGCATGGATCAAGAAGATTCGTGGCCTGTGCATTCGATCATACCATTTGCAGTGGAGAATGATGCTTGTACAATAAGTACATCAACGAAGAGGGATGCATGAATTTACAGATTCTAACCATTCTTGGTGTTAAGTCCAATCTTTTGTGTCATAATCGGACTGGCTAATCATGAAGAGACTTCATAGTTCATATCCAACTCAACCTGAAACCAGAGAAATGGTTCTTGTGGGAGGGAGCAGGCTTCTTGCAACAGCTTTGTGCTGTAACATAGCTAGGTCTTTCATAATGTTGTTGTTAAATTATGCTTATATAGTAGCTCCTGCATTTGTTAAGACCATAGTTTCGGTTCATATCAGCGATGTGCTGGAATAGAACGCCATGCATTCCTATAACTAACTCTTTTACTAATGGAGCC
Organism: Dendrocalamus sinicus; assembly: GCA_036346575.1. NCBI lineage: Eukaryota > Viridiplantae > Streptophyta > Magnoliopsida > Poales > Poaceae > Dendrocalamus > Dendrocalamus sinicus. The sequence continues at coordinate 32,271,741 of CM070654.1, read as the reverse complement.
CTTTTTTCCCTCTTTGAGCATCATAAACTAGTGCACATCAGGAAACAGGGAAGTGGCTTAAACTTATCGGCACAAATATGAAATATGGCCTGGCTGAGAGTGATCCCGTCGCATTTCGTTTACGAGGATTCAAGCTCAGGTAGCTCAATATATGCTCACCGGGAAAATATATAGTGGAAACTTAAATTTGGGTGGAAACTTGAAAACCACCCTCCGATTTAAGTCCAAAGGCTAAGGGGTGGGTTTTTTCGGCTACGGTTTATACATGTGGGTTATAATTTTTAGTCTTAACGCGAGCACTTATATGAATAAACTGAATAACGATATGTCGCTTCAAAAAGATGTCCTGATAAGCCACTTTGAAACGTTGATGGAGAAGTTGTCTTGTTCGTTTGCTTGAGAGAAGATATAAGTTGAAAAGAATTCGATCAAGATCTATAAAACATTCACACTCCTCTATCATCTCTCTCCCTCCCTATCTCCTCACTAACCGATGGTGTCCGTGGCCTCCTCCTCCGTTCTCTCTCTCTCCCCCTCCCTTCACTAACTGCTGTTGTGCCTATCACGCTGCGTCAAGCTCCATTGCCAACTTCCGTTAATGGCTTAGGACGGCAGGATCTGGAGGTCACATCGCGCCGTGACGAGCTCCATTGCTAGCCTCCGTCGGTGGCTTGGGATGGCAGGATTCGATGGTGTGCTAGCTCATTGGCGGTAACAGCCCTCTTCGGCAGCAACAGCTCATGAAGGGGGGGGGAGCCGATGGCCAGTGGGCGGTGACAAAGAAGAGAGAGATGGGGGGAGAGGGAGAGACAAATGGGAAGAGATCTCAATGGTTGAATTTGTATTTCCCTCAAATACGTGCAACATCTTATGTTATGGTTGTTCGCTTGTTCTCATTTGCACACTTTGCACACTTCAATGTTCCTAGTTAGGGGCAAAAAGGGATCGAATACGAATCGAATAGTACCTTTACCATAATCATATTTGTATTTTGTAAATGAATATGAATCCGACTATTTTTTAATACGAATTCAAATTGAATATCTACTCAATTCAGTCAGATCCGGATACCCTCATAACTTATGTAGTATGAACAAATTAATGACATTTTATCCTTATACAATCACGCTTAATCATTCTAATTCATTTACTTCACCTAAAGAAACATGAATTCATGTTTAATTAAAAAAACATGTCCAACTAATTAGTTGTATTGCAATAAAATATGCATATTGCTTCGTCAAATGTAAATACGGATAGTCCGGACAAAATGACATTTCAGATGGTAAAAATCTATACCATATTCGTATTCATATTTTTTATGCGAATTCGAATACGAATAGGATAACAATTGTTAATCGGATAGAAAAATCTATACTATATTCACATCCTATCGAATATGATAACATAATATAAATAATTCGTGTCCACTTTCTCCCCTATTCCTAGTGTACTGTCGACTGTATGATCTAAGTCGATTTCTAGTATCAAGAGCTGATCCCGAATTCTCCCAGTACTAATGAATGCTGTAAACTTGCGAGGTTTCCAAGACATTAACAGATGTTTAAATGCTGCCCAATCATACACGGTTGCTAGCCAAACTCAAGGAGTCCAAGCAGAATATATATATATATATATATATATATATATATATATATATATATATATATATATATATATATATATATATATATATATATATATATATATATATATATATATATATATATATATATATATATATATATATATATATATATATAGGTGAAATGGGACCTAACCTATCTACCATTCGATCGTATTGAGATATGCTAGTTTGTAGTAGGTATAAGATTAACGGGTATATCCATTAGCAAATAGTGTTTACCTTAGAATTCAAACGTCAGAATGATTAGTGCAATCCGGAATTTTTATTGCCATAAATATCCAGCTTGCTGTGCGTTATTTCGGCGGCTTGCTGTGCGTACGCGATCCGGAATTGTTACTGCCATAATTAACCAGCGATCTGAATTAATCAAGTCAATTATGTGTTAACCAGCGATCCGGATTTGTGAATCCTGCTTCCTGATGAACGTGGAGATAGGTATGTGTATAGACAGATTTCCTGCTCAATGTGTATTGGCGATGTATTAATAAACATGGAGTAAGTATGCAAATCCGTACAGCAGTATTGGAAGTATGCTCACTTGTACATATAAATTTAATAGTCTATGGTGCATGCAAAATATCATTACGTGCAACATATGATGAATCATTGTGATCAAATCGAGTATTATACTCCAAAAAAAATTTGTAGTTAACAATATAAATTAATTGAATTTATGTAAAATCATAACATACCTTGATTATGTAGCAACACAATATACCCATGTGTTCAAATAGCTTGCAAACACACTTGTACTCATTACATATCCCATACATCTAAATTATTTTGTAATTTATACGACATAATCAAGTCACATACCTACTTATCTTATGTGAAAATCTGTAGTTCAATCGGACAATATATGTTATATTAAATGGTTAATGAAGATGATTAGCATAGGAAAAACCGTGTGTGTTGACTTCTATTAATTTTTACATGCCGCACGGAATGATGTAGAGCGGCGAAATTGTACGGGATGTTAGCAGTTAAGGTGAAACTTTTATGTGAACTTTTTAGCTCAATCGGACAAAAAATGCTATCTTAAATAGGTTGATGGAGACGAACGACATAGTAAAAAACGTGTGTGTTAACTTCCATTATTTTTTATACGTGGCACAGATTGATTTAGAGCGGCGAATTTGTACGTCATGTTAGCAGTTAAGGTGAAAATTTTATGTGAATTTTTTAGATTAATTGGACAACTAATGCTATCTTAAATGATTGATGTATACGAACGGCATATAAAAAAACGCGTGTGTTGATTTCCATTAATTTTTATACGACGAACAGAGTGATTTAAAGCGGCGAATTTGCACGTGATGTTAGCATTTAAGGTAAAAACCTTATGTGAATTTTTCATCTCGTTCGAGCAACAAATGCTATTTGAATAATTGATGGAGATGAACGATGTACGAAAAACCGCGTATGTCGCAGGGAATGATTTAGAGCGGCGAATTTGTATGTTATGATAGGGGTTTGGGTGAAAATCTTGTGTGAATTTTTGAGTTGAATCAAACATCAAATGTTATCTTAAAATGTTACGTAAGTTCGAACTGGGTATACAAATGTCCGTACGGAGGTATGCACACATAAGTCACTTGAAACCACAATTCTATATACTCGATACGAAAAGATAATTCTGAAGTATATACTCAATACTTGAAACCACAATTGTATATACTCAATACTTATAAATCTGAAGTATATACTCAATACCACAATTGTATGTACTCAATAGGAAAAGACAAGTATGTACTCAATAGGAAAAGACAATAGTCCGTACGGGGAAGATGGATTCCTTTTTTCCTGCGGTCTGCGGGTAGGAACAGGTCGCGCAGCCAAAAACCCGTTAATCATACGTAGATTTTGTGCTTACTGTTCGCGCGCGATGAACGGCTATGGAGTGAGGTGTCCGGGCTCCAAATAGTACTCAATATTATATATATATATATATATATATATATATATATATATATATATATATATATATATATATATATATATATATATTACTTCCGGTGTAATTACACCTACCTCTAATATACTACCTAAATAAACTTGAAATACTCCTTTATCACTTTAGGTATATTCATATACTAATTATAAGATACTCCAATATAAACCACATGAAAAAATTGCATATTCTAACATCCTATTACTTGGCAAGTCAGATTACTTTCCAACAATCTTAATTAGAACGAAACAAGCTAGAGCCGTGCGAGAGTCCGAAAGTCCACCGGGTGGACGTTGGACGGCAACCGGCGTCTGGAACGGTAAGCACGTCACCTGCCCGTTGTTCCTCCCCACCCTGCAGGATCCCCTGTTGGTCACTTTCAAACCTAAAAACGATGCTTAGGTGGTGCTCAAAAGGGTTTATAAGTCTAAATTTTTGTCTTTTTTTATATTATAGGAGCTAAAAATGCACGATAGCTACCGTTAGTTTTTTACATAATTAAATTTTAAAATAATAAAAAAAAATAAAGTTATGTCATCATAGATAATACAAAGAAATAAGAAAAAAAAACTATAAAAAATAAAACTAAGAAGTTAGAAACCAGAAATAGACACTCGTTTGAGTATAGCCTTTGATTTTTTAGGTGCGAACTGATCGCCACATAAAACTCAGCGGTCCGCGCGAGCACGCGCACTCACTAATAAGAAGGCTTTGATAGTGTTATTTTACCGTGGGCTCCGGGGAACCTGAGGATGTCGTCGAAGATGCCGTAGATGTTGATGTAGGTGAAGTGCGCGCCGGGCAGCGTGTTGAACCCGGTCGACGAGGCCGACGAGCTTCTGGTTGAAGATCCTTATGGCGCTGTCGATCCGTTCGACGCACGTGACGCCGTTGGCGCTCCGCGCTCTGCTGCGCCAGCTCGTTCGGGCTGCACCCCACCTGCCCCACGCCGATGAGCGCCACCTTCCTGGCGCCGTAGTTGTACATGACCCGCAGGAGCTGGGAGTACTGGGAGATGAGCACGTCGGCGTACTGCTGCGGGGTGTACGCTGCCGGTGTTGTGGAAGGCCGGCATGAAGTAGTTGTTGAGGTAGTTGCTGCTGCCCATTCCGACGGTGAAGATGCACTGGCTCAGGTGCGCCGCGGCCGAGTCCTCGTCGCCGAGGATGTTCACCAGCTGCTGCACGGCCGACTGGTAGTTCTGGATCTGCCCGCTGAAGCTTATCCGCGAGCCCAGCTGCTGGCCGGTCTCTTCACGGATCCCAGCGGCCGCGGAGGCGAAGTTGACGCCGGTGAGGAGCTGGTCGCTGCTTGCACCGGCGAACGGGGGGATGAAGTCGTCAAAGCCCAGAAGCTTAGCTGCACGCAACGCAAAACAGCGCGTAAGTAACGGCTGGACGGCTGGTGCACGTAAAACTTTCCCGAGTTCGGCATCGCGATGGAGCTGGGGCCGAATAGGCAGGCCCAGGCCTAAAGAACTGGACCATCAGGGACCCGGCATGGCACTGCGTTTTTGAGTTCGACCTGATGGTTTTGTGCAGGCTTGAGAATTCGTATGAACACACACACACACACACACACACACACACACACTCATCGTTCGTGCACGTACGTGCTCCGTAAACCCTACCTTCCTACCAATTATTGGGTTGTATATATGGTATGTATATCTTTACGTGGCACCAGCGAACTGTCAGTTAGGCAATGGAAGTGTTTTGTTCAGTCATTTCGAGTACAGGTAAGAGTGGTTACGACTTTTGATCACAGCCGAAGTACAAGTGTACAACCTTTTCTCCAGATGAGCCATTTACTGCAGCTGCGCAACAGCGGTAGTAGAGAGAGATCACGTGAAGTTCTATAGTATGTTTATGATAAATAATTAATATTTTTGTTAAATTGAATTTAAATTTTATAAGAGTTTCAGACAATTCAGATTTCAGAGTTATTGTCAGATTTCAGACAATCTAACCGGACATGAGACGGCGATCTGACCAGCTGGTGGTTGGTGGTCTAATCGCCATGAGGAGTATGGTGCGGTCTGGCTGGCTATAGCACGACAGTCAGACCGACTTCTCAAAGGTAGACATGTCTAGAGGTACCTCAGACATATCTAAGGTGTGTCTGGAGATACTTCAGACATGTTTGAGGTGTCCAGAGAGTTTCTGGAGGGGCCAGACACGTCTGGTTGTTGATGAAATTGGATTTTGAGTTGGTTTGAGTGTGAATACGGCATGAGTGCAAGTGTTTGGTTGTATTGAGTTGCATGATATATGTTTTGACTAATGTGAGTCAAGTGTATGGAATTTGTGCTCGAGATGGCTGCTTTGTCTTTAGATGTGCAGGTGGTTTGTAGAACGTTAGCAGTCGACGGCAATAGACCAAGACTAGGTGGTGGAGATGAGGTTTGAGCGGTCATGTAAGTACGAGTGAAGAGTTACGTGGCTCAAACGAGAAGCACAAAGAAGACAAGGATCGTGAAGAGGCAAGTTGGTGTATATGGTACACTAGGTGATGAGGTCGATGAACGTAGAGACGGTGCAATTTGATGTGGCGCACCTTGTTCTTGTAAAGGATAGATGGTGCAATTTAAATTTGGTGACTCTCGAAGTCACTTGAATGAAGATTTTAAATATCATTGAAGGAAAAAGTTTGAATAATCATTCACCCCCTGATTGTCGGTATCAATCCTACAAGTAGTAAGCTGCAGTGGCTTCATGTGCTACGTTTCTTAATGGTCCGAAATCCGGACCGAGTGCTTAGTGCAACTACAACTCACTAAGAGGCATGAAAACTAGTAATCCCTAATACTTAAAAATATGAGCTGGTGGTCGTTGTCCATTCTCCCGTCTCTCTCTGCAGCCATCCGATCTGACCATGAGATAGAATCTAAGCCATCCATCTCACGCCGCCCTCTCTCTCTTTGGGGTTTCTTCCTTCACCCTACCCAGCATGCAAGCCCATCTTATTTTATGCGCACTTACATGTGGGCCCCTGTCTTCACCATCCCTTAGGATTCCCTCACCAGCCAACCCACTACTACACACCCACGCTCTAAAACCAGCCAACTCCCTTTTGTCGTCGCTCCTTCCCTCACGCTCACATCTGCGCTTCCTCAACCGCTACTCCCCTCGTGCCTGCATCTGTGTAGCCACAACCATCACTCCCCTCACATCCACATCACCGCCACAGCTTTTCCCATCACTCGCATCTGCATTGCCACCACCATCACTAGCGCTCGCATTTGCACCCTCCCCTTACACTCGCATCTACGCCGCCACTCCTCACATCCACACCGAACCGCCCCTTCCCTCCACTTCTCTCTTCAGATCTATTTGCCATCACCGTGTCCTCCTTAGCCACAATGGCACAAGGCCCCACCAGCGTTGCAATCCTATCATCGACCACTGCGGCCACTGAGCTCCGAACCTGTACCTCTTCCACCATCGATCAGATTTGGCACTCCCGTATCTAGTTTTCTAGAACCATCCACCATCCGTCATTGCCCGGGGCTCTCATCCAATGTTGTCCCCATCCTCCAGCCACTGGGCCCACGGCCTCCTCGTGCACCATCACCATCTCCTTGCACCGTTGGCCTCCCATCCCCACCCCACCATCGTTGGTGTGTCACCTAGTCATCGTTCAGCTCACCTTCTCGTGCTCCACATCTCCGTCTATCTACACACATGGAGCCCCGCATCGTCCCCTCTCCCATATGCTTATTCTGTATCTACCTGACCATCAATCCATCTTCCACTTTGTGTGATTGGCATTAGTTGCATAATTAGCTTTCTTGTAGCAACTTTGACTAAATTATATATAAACTCAGATGAATCAGTTAAATACTTTGGAAGAAATGTTAATCAAAGATCATTGAGAAGGTTCTAGTATGTTTCTCATAACTTCAAATAACATTACAGTTTGATCCGACTATCCGTACAACTGATATTGGATTTGGTAGCAATAAAGCTTGCAATTTTATGTGCTGCAATGGTCAATTTTTTTTTGTCTATAGTGCTTTCGTTAGATGATAAATATTATTATGTTAGTATTAGGTTAATTTTAGGGGGGTTACTTATTGTGGACAGCCGAAGCCTTTTGTTTTGTTGAAAAGGTATTATTAGCAGGGAGTGCTCATATTTTGTAAGGGCACAAAGCTAGCATGCTTGGCACCTGGTCTAATTGGTATATAGGGAAAAGGTTTTTGCCAAATCTAAGACCGCACCCAGTCCAATCGATATCTGATAATTGTGATGAGTGGGGGCTTGAACCAATAGCGGGTGATAGACAATGTATTCAGGGAATTATCCCAAAAAAATCCATGCTTCCTTCATTCCTTGGATGGTTTTCATCACAACAAAACGTGATCTTAATAACGGAGTTACTCACCGACACTTTCCATCATGTTTACTGAATCTTTCTCATGCATGGCTTTTGGATGTTCTTTTGAGTTATAAATGGTGACTTTTAGTTGTAGCAATGGTTTGTATCTATGTTTTTTGAGGCGGTAGTAGACGGTGGAGACGATGACATTGACGGCGCATATGATTTTGAGCTTGAAAAGTCATTTGAAAATTTTCCTTCAAAAAACCGTTCTGTTTGCTTCGACTTACAGATAAGCCTGAATTCAAAAGTCAAAAAGAAAAAAACAAAATAACAGAGCCATTGCTCCAATTATCAACGCACGCCATCGTCCAGCAGACATACTGTGAACGCGGTACTTGAAGCTTTGGAAAAGCTGACGATAAAACCGGATGAGATGGATCGATCGATCGATCTGGCTGGCAGCGAGAGAAAGGGCAGGACATTCCACATGCCGGCCGCGCGTTGCCAAATCTGATTGATCATTTACACACCGTCGCGCAGGGATTCTTGCCTGCTCCACGCATGCGAATCCAATGCACCGCGCGCTCTGGTGGGGATCTTGCCTTTGCTAGTTCTGTTCCACCGGCACGGAGTGAGTCTGGAGTGATGCCCGACACAGTTGACGTCTGAGCAACCGACGGCAGTTAGTCCCAATCTGACAGCAAAGTAGGCCGTTCTCTAGCAGTGGTCTGGTGTTCTTATTTGGCTAGGATGATGAGGTGCACCGTCAGATTTTGAAAGCGCACACACACTCTATCTCTCTCCAGTTGTTGCTGGCACATACTGCTTTGTGAATGCGTGCAGTGCGCAGCAGAGTTGATGTTAGGTAACCAGCGGCAGGTGTTCATCTGGCAACACAGTTATTTACTGTATTTAGCACTATAGCTATCTTTTTTTTCTTCTTCTAATTTTAGCTTTTGAATATCTATGTTTATAAAAATAGTCTTTTCTTCAAGTTCAAAAGGCGCGGGAAACAACAAGTGCTACCTGCAGGTGACCAGCACGGCCGGCAGGGGCCGGGGCGCAGACAACTAGACAGCACAAGCAGAGATCGAGCTACTCACGAGCAGTGATCGAGATGTTCGTGATAACCAGCGCTACGCACTGTTAATTTACATGGCTGTAGTGTAACAGTAAGGAGTGTAAGGGTGCATAGCATAGTCCAATTGCTAGTGCCAACATTTTGGCAGAGAAATGACTGACCGACCTAGGCCAGCTAGGAGTAGGGCAGCCGCCAACAATTCACGAGCTACAGCATGCGCGTACATTCTGGCCGGCCACTACACCATGCCACGAAGCGATGAGCTTTGGATACTACTTGTGAAATCTATGGAAACTGTCGGCCGCCGATCACCAAAGCACGCACGCATTTGTTAACACTCGTAACCTTTTTGAATTCGAACTTGGTCATCTCCATTCATGGGTGTTCAATGAGATTTCTTCACACAAATTTTTTTAAAAAAGCCATATTTATCATGTGATTGAAGAATTAAGATCTCGCTCATTTCGGTTTGAACGTCTGGTTTCGAACTTATTTTTCACTATTTTTAAATTTCGTCCTTTTCTGACTTTTTAGCTTTTTTGAGCTTTTTGTCGGTTTTTTCCTATATTCGTTTGCATTGTCTGTGATGGGCTAACATGTTTTTTATTTTTTTATTTTTTGTAATTTAGTTACGTCAAATAAGCTACCATCAGCTATAGTATAATTTCAGCCAGCTACAGTATAATTTCAACCATAAGTCAGCTTATTTCAGCCCAACCGAGCGGCACCTAAAACATGTATGTTCTCAAGAGGAAGCTATGTACATTTGAATATTAAGGTGATTAATCAATTCAAGAACATGATTTAACTCTTGAGAAATGCACGTGCACCAGAGCTAGCTTTTTTTTTAGATAAAGGATATAAAATCCAGCCTCTATATCCACGAAGGATATACACAGCCAAAAGATACACGAGCTCTTAGGCTCAAAGCCTCAAAACTGAGGTACATAAAACAACAAGAAAGATAACTAAAGGACTATGAAAAAACTAGAAAGGCTAAGCTTCAGCATTTTTCTCCGTCCTTGCTTACAACCAAGCCCCTAACCTCATCCGACCGAGCTACCCAAACTTCGGTCTGCTTTGCGTGAAGATGGACCTCCGAGGCGACGTCTCCAAGAAGGCGACGAGAGTCGCCGACGCCGCCCGCCTCACCGAGGCAAAGCTTTCACTTGGAGATCAGTGACCATGAGAGCTACGTAGTGCCATGACACACCTCCAGGAAGGATAATGGCGCCTGAAGGCGTCATTGATGTCGAGACCGGTAAAAACACCGGCAAGGCTTTCGCCAGCACAACCATAGCACCCCACGCACTACCCACACGCAAAAAGACCGCCACCAACACTCCGGGGCCCTGCACGCCTCAAGGCCATGGCATAGCCACCCTTGAACTTCACGACGAGCCGCTTCCTGCAATGGCCGCCAATGTAGAAACCACTATGCGACGACTAAGCGCCACCAGGGGTCTGAACGGCCCGTGGATCACCACCGCCTACTTGCTGCCGGCCGCAACTAACTTGAACTCGGAGCTGATGAAGAGGACCTTGAAGTCGTTCTTGAGCTAGCTAGGTGTGCCCATGCATGTATGTACACCCTTTGAAGCTTCCAACTCAAGCTATAAGATATATTTATGTAGGCCCACATGGCAGTCGGCGCATATGCTTGCCAGACGCCGTGACATGCTCCCCGGCTAAATCAAAATTCACGCGCACGATGATCACAGGCAGTGGCGGATCCAGGAAAAATTTTAAGAGGGGCTGAACAAAAGCGATACAGTGACATAACTGCACTATACCCTTCGTATACCATACATCCATAGCTAAAAATTTATGGAGGAGCTCCAAGGGTTCGGTAGCGGTAGGGCGGCTCGAGCCTCCCGCGCCCGCCCCACCGCTGGATCCGCCCCCTGATCACAGGTGTTCAAATTATACAGCAGTGAGGGCACACAGCAGTTGACGTCTACGCCCGGGTGCCGTTAGCCGAAGTATGTGGCCGACCCATAAGAAGTTCACGTGTGTGATAAAATGGAAAGTTTCTAATCATAACTCCGCTTTGTTTCAAATATTGATGGCTTATGGCTCAAAAGTTATTTAGAACATGTTGATTTTCTATTCTTTTTCCTTTGTATTATCCATAGAGTTATAATAGTGTTTTTTTTTTTTCTTTAATTGAGTAATTCAGATAAAACTATAGCCATTACAATATTATTTTAGTTAAAAATCATAACACTTTTATACAGGATCTTAGGCTACTCCTTCCAGTCTAAATAATGTGTGCGTGTTTTGGTGATCGGTGGCCGACAATTTCCATATATTTCACGAGCAGTGTCCAAAGCTCATCGCTTTGTGGCATGGTGTAGTGGCCAGCCAGAATGTACGCGCGTGCATGTAACTCGTGGATTGTTGGCGGTTGCCCTACTCATAGCTAGCCTAGGTCATCAGTTATTTCTCTGCCAAAATGTTGGCACTAGCAATTGGATCCACGCACCCTTCCATTCTTACAAAATGTTACACTACAGCCATGTAAATTAACAGTGCATGGCGCTGGTTATTACAAACATCTCGATCACTGCTCGTGAGTAGCTCAATCACTGCTTGTGCTGCCTACTAGTCTGCGCCCCAGCCTCTCGACCACCTGCTAGGCGCGCCGGCCAACTGCCGAGCTGCAGTGTTCGGCAGCGCTTCTCGAGCAAAAGGTAGCTCGATAGATTGCTGCCGAATAGCTATAGCTGGGCAGCACGCTCAGACTCGCTACCTGCCATGTCTACTTCTGTCGTGTCATCTAGTTAAGTTTTTTAGATGTGGTAGGTAATATATGTCATCTATTAGGTCTTTTGAACTTAGAAGAGATTATTTTTGTAAAATAGATGTTCGAGAGTTAAAATTAAAAAAACAATGGCTATAGTACTAATTGCATAAACAGTTGCTTGCAAGCCTGTTTGTTTTCCACCTATTTGGCTAGACTCGAGCAATTGGATGAGGCAGGGTTATCGTGTACGTTGAAGTCAGTAGGTCTGGTTTATCTTTCGAGAGGACTCCGTGTAGGCTCCCTGGATTCGTCACTTTCTTTTTGCTAATGATTGCATAGTTTTCTCGGAAACGTCGCAAAGAAGTATAGATCGATTACAAAATATCCTCCAGACGGCTGTGATCATTTTGGCTTCAGTTTTTAGCTTTCGACTTATTTTTACTATTCATAAATTTCATCTTTTTCTGAATTTTTGATTTTTTTTTTGTTGAGCTTTTTTGTCGGTTCTTTTTTCCCGTATTTGTTTGTATTATACGTAATGGGCTAACATATTTTTTTATATTTTTTAATTTAATTATGCTAAATATCCTCTATCAGCTACAGTGATTTTTCAGCCAGCTACAGTGCTTTTCAGCCATAAGCCACCAAAAAAAGCCCAAACGATCACCACCTTATAATCGAGGGTCAGGCCAATCGGTGAATGTTGCAGGGGTAGGGAACGGAGCATGCGTGTCAAGACTTCGTCAAAGCCAGTCCGAAAGGCGGGGGATGGAGCACGCACTTTGAGGCTTCGTTCTACCACCAGTTTCATCGACATAAATCTGAAGGGTGGAGGACAGAGTATGCACATCAAGGCTTCATCTCGCCGCTAGCTTCATCCACTCCAGTCCAAAGGGTGAGCAACGGAGCGCATGCGGCAAGGCTTCGTCCTACCAATGGCTTCGTCAACACCAGTCCGAAGAGTGAGGGACGGAGCACGCACTTCATGGACTTCATCCCACCGTCGGCTTTGTCAGTATCGTTCGACCACGTCCGAGTCGTGACATTGTCTGACTACCTAGTGGTCGTGACTCTGCTGACTCCATCGGCACCCGTTTGACCACCCTGTGGTCGCAGACGTTTCGTCTGACCACCTAGCGGTCATGACTTTGACCACATCATGGTCGATGTTTCATCCGACCATCTCGTGATCATGATCATGACCCCGCCCGACGACGCCCTGGTCGTGACTTCGTCTTACCACCTCGTGGTCGTGACTTCGTCCGACCATAGCTGGTCATGGCTTTGTTTAACTACCTCGTGGTCTTGACTTGGCCTGGGCACTTGGTGGTCGTGCCATCGTCTCACCGCCTTGTGACCGACACTTTGTCTAATTGCCTTGTAGTTATGATTTCGTCTGACCAAATCGTGGTCGAGATCTCGGCCGACCACCTCACGGTCATGACTTCGTCCGACCATCTCATGGTTGTAGGTGTTTTGCCTGACTGACTCATGGTTCAGACTTGGCTTCCCGCCTTGGAGGCATCACCTCGGCGGGGCGGGACGACTTCACCGTCCGCTTTGTAGGCATCGCCTCAATGGGATGATACACCTTTGCTAGGAGACTTCGCCGCTCGCCTTGGAGGCATCACCGCGATGGGGCGACCCGACTTCGTCGACCGCCTCGTGCGCATCACCTCGGCGGGAAGGACTGGCTTCGGTAAGGGAATTCGTCGACCTCCTCGTAAGTGTCACCTCGGAGGGACGGAGGGCTGGGATAGTTGGTCACGTCAACTCGTCCATCGGGACCTTCGCGCTTGCTATCGAGGGAGTCCTGTTGTAGGGGTAGTCCAACCCCATGACTGGGCCTTGCAACTGGCCCAACATGTAATAGGCACAATAGTATAGAGGAATGTACTCATGTACCCCTACCTTTTGTAATTATTAGAGGATAGGATGGGAATTTTCCATCCTACCCCACTCGTATATATAAACCCCTAAAAGGGGCGTGAGGGGGCAGATCCACTCATTTTATCACCATCTCTCTCTCTCTCCATAGTTCTCTTGGCTATATCTTCTATGGAGAAGGGTACCTTATACCCACTGTTGTAGCCTTACTACAACAATGAACAAGGGGAAATCTGTTGTCTTCTTTAGTAAGAATTGTGATGATATCATCAAACAAGAAGTGCTAGAAACCCTGGATGTTTGTACCGAGGCTTTAGTAGAAAAATACCTAAGGTTTTGGAGGAAACCCTGGATATTCGTACTGAACTCTGGATGTAATGATGTGAATACATGCTAGTAGTAGGGGTAGAAATGGATGGAATACAAATTGAATAGTGTCCTTACCACATTTGTATTCATATTTTGTAAATGAATACGAATTCGAATATTCTTGAGCATGAATACTAATTGCATATTGTAACGAATACAAATTCGAATCAAATATCTACTCAATTCAGTCTGATTTGGATATCCCCGTAACTTATGTAGTATGCAGATATTAATGACATTTTATCCTCGTACAATCACGTTTAATCATTCTAATTCATTTATTTCATCTAAAGGAACATGAATTCACCGATTCATTCGAATTTCCCGACCAAAAATTCTATATGTCTATTCTATGATATTTCTATATATATAGAATATGATATCTAATATGACACCCGATTTATCAAAGGGATTGGATTGGTGACTTACCCATTCAGTGACTTTGGCACTAGACGTTCCAAAAACGGGTACTATCGGATCGGGTGAATTAGAGAATAGACAAAGATCCGTTGGCATTTCAGCCTTTCTTCTCCTTTCAGGGCCTATCCGAAAGAGAATCCAGTACCTCTTGGTCCTGAATATCAGAATAGGATGAACGAACCGGCCTCATGGATATCTTTGCTTGAACAAAACCCCGCAATCAAATAGATTGTCCCAAGGGCGCCATATTCTAGGAGCCCAAGTTATGCTATTGAAAATTGTTCCTCTAGCCGTTCGGTTTGACCATTACATTCCCTTTTTCAAACTCCACTTCTTTTCATATAGCAATCCTTATCAAAGAGAGAACAATATCCATTTCAAAACATTTCTAACGGATTCCTTGGTTCAGACCGACGAAGTAATGGCACTCAATTATTATCAACTTTGATCGCAATCTTTTCTCGCCGGTAAGGATTGCACGAGCACCTTCTACTTCTAATAGGCCATGAACTATAGATAGAGAAGAATCATTCGAGCGAGTCCATAAGAAGCGACCCACTTTTTCATCGGTTCGGGGAAGACCAAAGATCTTGCGCGACCGGTCCGCCGAAAAACTCAAAAGAGAAAGAAGTCTTGTTAATCTCTTCATGCTCGTTCCAAGTTCATAAATTAAAAAAGTACCCTTTGGCCAAATAAAATACCGTCCATATTTTTATCGACACGATTGCCTCTTTATAAATTAAAAAACTTGTCCAGCTAATTAGTCATATTGCAATAATATATATGTATATTGCTTCACTAAATATGAATACAAATATGAATAGTCTAGATAAAATACTATTTCGGATAGTAAAAGTCCATATCATATTCATATCTATATTTTTATATGAATTCGAATACGAATATGAAAGAAATTATTAAATATAAAAATATATACTATATTTTTATCTTATTAAATACAGTAACCAAATAATACGGATAATTCGTATACGAATACTGGTAGCGCTTGTAATTAAACTGGGTGGGATTGGCTCATCGGCGGGCTGGTAATTCAACGTGACCAGGGAAATGGGCCGTCCAGCCCACCTCTCGGCTGGACAATGGTCATGAGCGCAGCCTATTTCTGGAAGCCCAAGTTATCTCATTTACTTTAGGCATCGTAGCCGGCCACCTGCTTCTGCTTGCATCATCTTCCGTTTTCCATCTCCTTGACCATCGATATAGTTCTTAGTAGGTCAAGCCCAAGTCTCCCATGGAACAAGTGGTGACTCGTGTGGGCGTGTGAGGTCTTCTTCTCTTTGAGCGGATCCTAGTAATACACTTGCCAAAATGTTAGGCACCGTTTAGAAGGCATAATTTTTCCCTGATTCCTGCATGGATTGAACATTTTTATGTGCAATTGATGAGTCCCAAACGAGCCTTGCTACGCTAGTCGTATGAACTGGAGTTCACATTTCGTACGTCGTTTTCGGATATCTGCTGCTGTGTGCTAAGAAAAAACCCAAGTAAATGGAGAGAGAGGAAAAACACTGGGCCGGCTAAAACCAAAGCCGACAAAACGTAGCCCAAAAAGCCCACATATTACCACTCTTCTGCTACTCTTGCTCAGAGGAAAAGGCCACGCTGCTTGCTCTGCACCAGTAAAAGTCCACACGCGCTTCTGCATTTCCCTGTCGTTTGACTGATTTTCTACCGCAGTCACTCACATCAGCCATCACGCGGCTCGTTGACCAGCCCTATTAGCAACAAGTAGGCTAAGTGCCCTGTCCCGGAGACCACGCGGACGCGATTTTTCGTGGAGAATCCTTGGACCGGCCGGCGCCGGCTCAGCCCGGTGACGCCCTCGCTCGCGACCGGCGCAGCCTCCCGGACGGGCGCGCGCACGAGGTGTACGTTCTGTTCCTGCCGCAAACCCGCCGCCGTCAGAGTCGTCGTCGTCTCACGGAACGAGGCTGCGCCACATTCCCTGGGAGCGAACCACACGTTGTCCACGCTGCGCGGTGGAAAACGCTTTTCCACCGCGCCGCCCGGGTGCGTGCGGACAAACGAAACCCTAAAAATTCCCGACAGATCGTTCGACCGGCCAATTCGGTGATCTGGCGAGATCCAACACGTCGATCTCCCTAGCCTGACAAACACCATCCTCTTTTTAGCTTTTTGTCAAGTCATGTTCTTTTCAGGTTTTGGTTTCTGCTTGTAGTTTCTTCTAAAGTTAAACGTCGAAACGGGACGAACTCTTGAACTCGGCTGGCGTGGTCGAAATACTATGGTTGACCAACTATTCGTTCTGAGTACTGTTTACTTTTCGAGTACTGTTTGTTTCGAGTATTGCTTCTTTAAGTACTATTCATTTCAAGTACTATTTACTCTTCGAGTACTATCGAAGTCTTTCATGCACAAGGCAATCGAAGAAGTCTTCCGAGTACTCAAGGCACTTGAAGGGGCTTTCCGAGTGCACAACGTTCACGACCGCGTGAAGCAAATCCGACACTGATATTGATGGAAAACCTCATGGCCGAAACCAACGTGGTCACAACCCATGTATGCTGCGGGCGATTTATACTTTTTGTTAGATATTTGTATATGACCATCGGCCAGTCAAAACTACAGTGAACTAGTAATATATATAGTGAACCGGTCATAGGGTCGCCCAGCCGTGGTCGTGGCCACTAATCACAGTATCTTTTCGTTCTCTTCCTTCCTTATCCCTCATGTATTGTTTCTTTAAACCGGTCAAAATGGATTTTAGTTGTCAGTATAATTTATTAATTTAATTATGATGATGATTATTTTTTTTATTTATTCATGTTTTAAGTTTCATGACAAAATCGGTGTCAACAAAGCCCTGTTGTAATCTAAAGGAATCGACAGAGTTGGAAGACGATGAGGCCAAAAACTTGGTCACAATCCTAGTTGGCTGCCTGTGGGCGTGTCGTGAGAGTCTCACCTGTGTGAAGTGTCATTTCTGCTGCTATATTTTAATGATTTTGGCCTAACCGGCCCAGGTATAAGTTATTACTGTATTATTTACTCTTCTGCAAGATATAAACTTGATATACAATAATGTATTTATGAGCATTATCTACCGATCTAGGAAATAGTATAGTGGAATCACAAAAGATTCTGAATTGGTAAAATCTGAGTCTGACATGCACTTCCTAGCATGCACCCTAGCAATAGTTGACTCGCCGTGCCACCCACACAAATTTGTCAGGCGATGGTTGCTACCCCTCTCTCTCTCTCTTTCTCCGCTCATCGGCTATTACATGCATATTGGCCCATCTTGGTCTCTTGTGGACTATATAAATTACAACATTTTTCGGACCATCTTGGTCCATAGCGTTACAACCCACAATTCTACTCGACACCTATTGTCCTTCGACACAGCTCCTTTGTCTTCTTGCGTGATCTCCCATGGCGGTCGTCGCCCGGAATTTGGCTCAACTACATACCTACTTTCTGCAAATCTATATAAATAAAAACAAATAGTGAGATTCAATGTATCTCCTTCGTTTTGAGGGCAAAAAATCCCACAATAATTCTAAAAAGGAAAAAATCTTATAAATTCTCACATTAATTGAGAAAAAGAGAAGCATCTCCGCCACTTATTTTGGTGATGCCAGATTATAACGTGCAGATTAATCATATATGTATATTATATTTGTATAATATATATAATTATATTTTAATTATAAATAGTAGAGTTGTATGCTAAAAATTACTATATTGTAATATCTAATCATGCAATTACGTTAATAAATCTGCTATTTTCACAACTTTTGGATGTATCAGTGCACACCTAGCATTCTATCCACCTCCGCCCCTGAGCTGGGAGATATATCTGCTACCACGTGTATTCTTGACACGCGGTAGAGAGACAGGCTCGAGGCCTAGACTACAGTTCCACCACACGTTCATTTTCATTTTTTTTACATCGACGGGATTCCCAACAATTAAAACTTGTTGAGTCATGCAACTTTTTTAAGGAATACGGCACCTCAAGGGGGTCCACTCCCACTTTTATCCAATATCGTAACTTCATATATATCCTGAAGAACTTGTTTAGAAATATATATATATATATATATATACATATCCTGAAAAATAAAATTGGAAGTATCCCCTCAAAAGAAAAGATAAAAAGGAGGTGGAAAAAGAGGAGCTACGCAAGGTACTACTACTGCTGCTGTAACATATCCTTTCGCAAGTTGGCTGAGGCCAGAGGGGGGCCATAGATTCGATCGTGATCTCACCACTGTGACGTCCGGACATAAAAACAACTTGTATGGTAGTGGTACTGGTACGTGAGAGAGAGAGTGTGTGTGCGCGCGCGTACGCGTGTGTTTGCGGTAAGATCTTGCGAGATCAGATAAAGCTGGTGCATGCCAGTGGTGTAGGCATGTAGGGCGCCCTGCACGGTTGCCGAGGAAGATTTGGTTCCTGGGTAGATTGCAGGCACATGCGTGCTGACGCGTTCCGTTTCCACCGGTAGCCAGATATGACGTCACCCCCGGGGTGGGGTCCCCCTGGCTGGGTCACTCTAATCACTACCCCTGGAAATTCTGAGAGTCCTTCAGTTTGGCTGTGTGATGTGTGTACTCTAGCTTTCGGTTTCTTAAGAGGTTTTCTGTAGCATTCCCTTGGTGGATGTATGACTAGCAAGATGTTTACGTGGCTTGTTTGTCAGTAATCAGGAGGTGTTACGAAATATGCAAGACTAGCAACATGTATATCTGGTTTTTCTCTAATCGGCTTGAGTTTTTTTTTTTCAGTTTATTTAAGTTAGAAGACATTTAAAATGCATCGGTTTCTAATTTTAGTTTATTTTAGGTTTTTATTTTTTTTCTCTTATTCTATTGTATTACCCATTACGGTATAACAGTTTTTTCAATTTTTTTAGAAAAAATTAGTAGCCGTTACAGTATAATTTCAGTTAAAAGATAAAAATTATAGCTAAAAACTTAAACAAAAAAGCTAGTTGAAGCACTACCTCATTCTCAGCGGCTGGCGTGACTTTTGGTATGTATTCTGTGTACCGTTGGTATGGACGGTGCGACCGCGACGCTCCACTATCATGGAGATGTCTCTTTGCTTTAGATTGCAATTTTTATGTTCCTTTCAAGTATTTTTCTATTGCCTTTGCTACAAGATTCGGAACCCATGTACCGTACTAGTTATGATATATGTCTAATTTGAAATTTTCACTAGGAGATAGTTTTATATTCTATATATCTATTTTACAATCTATAACTATCCTCCCTCCTGTTTTTAGAAGAGAAAAATGAACGTGTGGCTCAGTAAATATGCCTAGAACTTGAAGCAGTTTGATATATGTGTCTGGGAGTTTATGATGGTAGATTTAAGTACTGTATTGCTGAGGCGGCCTGACTGCTTTGAGTTTAGTTAATTTTGATGTTTCCTCTTGCAAAAAAAAAAAAGTTACTGTGTCCAGTCAAAAGAAAGAGGATATATGCTAGTTAATAAATCTGTAAAAGAAATAATGGCAGCCACTTACATTCTTGGCAGTTCACGAAATCTTTTTGGCTACAGCTGATGACTTTTAGCTCTAGTACGAGTGCTTATACGAACAAGTCGAATGTTGATAAGTCGCTTCGAAAAGACGAAGAAAAAACTGTTCTATTTATTTATTCAAAAATATATATATAAATCATAATCAATAAGTTGAAAAGAATAGTCTATATATTCTTCTTATCTTTTGATGTGCTAAGCTGCACCCAACTTTGGAATCGTTGGACTTTTCTGGTCTAGTCGTTCGGCACCTTCACCAAATTGGATCGCAGTAACAAAAAAGTAGGCAGGCGATGTACTGAATGTACATCCATCTAATTATTGGCACTAATTCTCTTCTTTTTTTTCTTGATAAGCCAAAGGCCAAGCTTGATGTCTTTTGATATTTTGGTCTAGTTCTTTCTATCTGGATGTACCAACTTGGTGGTGTTGCTACTTGCTAGTAATATATCAGTCCATGCTGACTCGTGGTGCTGCCGTGCGCTGTCGGTTCCCTCTATTGTGCTTTTGACAATGTGAGGTGAGGTGTACTGCTAATGCTAAGCAGTTGGCTTGTTTTTTGTTTTTTTTAATAAAGAATGGAATCGGGGTGTTTTTACCGGGTGTTCCAAAAAGAATCTTAGGTAGTGCTTATTTGGACTTTTTTTTGGTAGTTATGGCTGGAAAAACACTGTAGCAGCTGACAGAGGTTTATTTAGCATAATTAAATTTAAAAAATTAAAAAATATAAAAAATATGTTAGCCAATTACGTATAATACAAACAAATACGGAAAAAAGAACCGGTAAAAAAGCTCAACAAAAAACCAAAAGTTCAGAAAAAGATGAAATTTATGAATAGTGAAAAATAAGTTAAAAGCCAAAGCTGAAGCCGAAACGAGCGGAGCTGAGCTCAATTCATCATGTCCGTCACCTTGCTATTTAAGACACCTAGCTAGATAGTTGGGGCGAGGGATATATACCGGGTTTAATTCTCGACTCTGCTAATTCTGAAATCAGTTACTAATCTCGGGTTCTGATATTTTTCAGTTTTCATCGTCAGGTCTGCCTCATGATGGACAAAATATAACATCCCGATGCAGAAGATCCAGGCGTGACCTGGAGCAGTTTTTCGGATTGATGCATGCCTTGACTCGTTCTATGAGCAGCATTGCTGATTTCTCCCGTGAGGTAAAACAAAAAATAAAAATCGAAAGGCGCTAGCTAGCTAACCCTTTGCAAATCCGAGGGGGATACATCTGTCGGGTTGAAACCCCCCAAAGCGCAGACCCAGCAACCGATCCATCACCTCACGCGATGCCAATGTGGGTGCAAAGGATCGTGTAAAGCCTGCAGTGCAGCATCGCATATTTTACCCTAGGCACGGAGAGGTGGTGAAAAAAAAATCTTGCTTCTCTTTCGGTGAAGATCCATCAACAGTACCCCCCCTTTCGGTGGG
The DNA here is from genome assembly GCA_036346575.1 of Dendrocalamus sinicus. Taxonomy (NCBI): domain Eukaryota; kingdom Viridiplantae; phylum Streptophyta; class Magnoliopsida; order Poales; family Poaceae; genus Dendrocalamus; species Dendrocalamus sinicus. Next base: position 32,250,351 of record CM070654.1, on the reverse strand, counting down.
CAGTTTTGCTCGGTTCATCGCTCCTCAGGGCCGGCGTGTTGCTGTTGCATGGGGGTTTCCATTTCTGCAGTTAAGGTGTGAGCCGTATACGAATAGTAAGCGATGTAGTATATGTTTAGTTCAAGATTATAATCCGAATAGCCTAATTGTTAGTAGGAAGGGCCTGTTTGGTCTGGCTTATATGAGAACCTAGAGAAGCTAGCTTTTCATACGAACTGAAGTCGTTTGGTAAAAATATTAGCTAGCTTGTAAGCAAATGTGGAGTAGGGAGAGATAGGGAGTGGGGTAGGGAAAGCTTGATAAGCCACAAAAGCTACTCCTCCACACCTTAAACCTTCCTGTAGTCCCCGTTTATAGTGTAGGGATTTTCTCCCTAAATTTCTGTTGGATTTGAATTGAAACTCATGCTTTTCGAAAAGCTAGGATGGAGAAGTTGGGCATTTGGTGTAACACCCCACGTAACCATATGGGATATTACTATGGAACGTTATCACCAAAGTGGAGAATAAATAAGTACAATAAAAGAAATCACAAAGAGTTTAAAACTTTATTAACACTTTAATAGAGAACCAACGGAAGCTGAAATAAATATTTAAAACATGAGACCGGTCCATTTCTAATCAAATAAAGAACAAACGAAACAACAAAACAGTGGCAAACCACGGTGCTGAAAACTCGAGTGCTCCCACTCATGCATGATGCTATCACTCCACTGACCTTTTACCTGAGACTGAAAAGAACAAGCGTGAGATTTGAAAATCTCAGCAAGTACCCAATTACGGTTGCAACACAAAAGTAAAACAGGCGATGCAACCATATGAAATAAAGGCAAGCATGACAAGTAAGCAATGGACAAAAGGCAACCAACGAGCAACTGATATCGGAGATGTTGTCATGATTAGGAGACGGATATTATGAGAACTGTGTATTAAAGATATTTGTTATGTGACAAGTTATAACAAGTTATAGCAAGAGTGCCGGCGACCTCCTCCCACATACCCGGTTATACGAGAATAGTCAGGCACAACCTTGTCCTCGACTGTATAACCGCAGACGGGGTGTAATATCCTGTGTAACGAGAATGTACGGCCCCCTGTACGTTACCAGGTTGGGTGGAAATGACCCCTATATGTGGGTAGCCCCAGCGTGATAACCCTTAGTTTGTTATTTAGTGAATTATCCATCATATAATTAGAGAGTTGTAATTGAGTTAAAGTAAAGTTATGAGAGTAAAGGTTTGATACGATATGGCCAGAGACAGGATTGGTGAAACTAGGTGATAAAGTAACCGATACATCATGGACAAATTATGTAGAACGAAATTAGGGTAACTAAAAGATAGCGAGGATAAGGCTATAATACCGTTATGAGAAGTGAAAAGATGTGCTAGGGTTGAAAATGGAAAGACATAGTTTTTTTATAAGAGGCGATGTGGAATAATGATAAGATGATAGTGATATAGTAATCAACATAAAAAGGTATTATAATGTAGCCACACAAGTTTATCAACCAATCAAGTTGTATTATGTGATAAGCGATTATTAGTCAGATTAACATTTATTAAGGTATAACGATCATGATCACATAAGGAACTGTACCGGCAATACATCATGATATCGGGAGGATTAAACACAGAAGCGTGATACTTAAAGGACTGCTAGTGATTTTAACCTAAGTCTACAACATGATCATCCGCTACCCCCATTAACGGTTTAAGCATGAACTCTACACATTACTTAAAAGCATGAATCTTATAACATTATTAACAAAGTATTATGATAAACCTAAGGGCATGTGAAATAAGGTAATCTAGAACATCATGGCAGGAATACAATATTAAGGGTATATAATCAGCCAGCATTAACAATAATCAGGCAATCATTAACAATTTGATAAGAACTAGACAAACATTAACAATATGATCATAACTAGGCAAGTATAATAATAAACAGGCAAGCATGAATACTATTATAACAACCAAGCAAGTATTAGAGAGATGATAATAACAAAGTAACTTGGTGACATGATATTAGCCAGGTAAATTTAGTGATATGATAAGAACTAGGTAATTCATTGATATGTGCTGCCGCTGCAGTTACCATGGCGAAAACCCGCATGCAGCCAAGTGCACAGGCGTGAAGCCGCTGCCGGCCGGCCACCGGCGCCGCCGCCACCGAAGTCACCCGTCGCCGGTGGCAGCCCCAAGCAAACCCATGCGGAAGAGAGAGAGAAAGAGATTGAGAGAGGGAGGTAGATTGAGAGAGAGAGATAAAGAGAGGTTAGAGACATGAGGAGATTTTTCACGGGAGAGATAGTGCAATTGGAGATAGGAAAGAGAGTTGGTTTGTTTGTTTGTTATATGGAGAGAGAGTTAAATTAGGGAGAGAGATTAGGAAGGATAGGAGAGAGGTAACAAGAGAGGGATATGCAGGTCTCTTTTTTTCCGAGGGTGCTACATTTGGCCCGGCTTCATCTTAGCTAGAAGCTAAATTTAAGGCTAAACGCATTAAAAGTATGTCTACTACTTAAAAAGAGGAGTTGGTGCTGGTATGTTCTTCCCCTCTGCACATTTGGTGCATCGACATGTGGGCCACTAATCAACCTTCTGCCTCACATCTGTACCCGTCACCACCACTCCTCCCTCTTCCCCTCGCATCTACACTGCCGCAACTGCTCCTCCCTCCTCCCATCCGCTCCAACTCCTCTTTTCCCACCTCCTTGCGCATTTCGCCAGGCTTCGCCCTTCCTCGCGTCGCCCAAGCATCTCCTCCACGATCCCCACTCCGATCTCAATATCTTTCCTCCCGCTGCCGCCATGGACGAGTCCGTCGTCAGCCAGGTAACCCACCCCTCTCCTTCCCACTTCACGCCGCTCTCTCTGCTCCGCTCGCTTCCCCCGCTCCCCTCCCCCTCTCTCCTTGACGCAGCGTGTCCCGGTAGTTATAGATCTTGGAGAAGCAAGTGTTGTCGGTGACCATGGCGATGGAGGACAAGATGGACAAGGAGATCGCCGCCCTTGACAACCTCATCCTAGACGACATCGAGGCGCTCCAAGAGCACCAGATCTAGCAGATGCCTTCAAAGTTAAAACTTCACAAATTATTATACCAGGTCTATCACATACTAGATACGTGGTTGTATGATAAGGCTCAGATCAATGGTACATAAACTTAAGTCCTTAGATATTACCCAAGCGAAATATCCACATCCCTGAAGTGCTAACAACACTTCTATTTACTGCATGATCATTTGCCCAAATGAAAGCCATTTTGTATAACCACCACCAATGACACTACTCATACTAAGGTGCATAAATTTTATAACTGTGGCTGACCACCATAATTTCATATCTCATTAAGTCAAAATTAATTAATTGATCATATGTGATGATAATCTAATGTACTACAAGCACGGCTAAGCATACTAAACGTATAGCCCATGTAACAACTAATATTATATCACTAGATAAATACCCATCCTATAGTGACAATGGAATCATGTCATTCAAATTATCAAGAAGAAATTAATCAAATATGTCATTAACTACCAATACAAAGGTTTTATAATAAAATAGCGATACATGATAATTTAAAACAAAATGATATATAATATATTTGAAAACTGGGTTCAACATAATCAAAGGACATAACTTACTTTGGCCTTACTCAGTTACTTGTTTGGATCTTCAAATCTTACTTCAACTCATTGAAGGCATGATCTAACGAAAGAGAAAATGAAATGAAGTACAAAATAAAAATTAAATACAATTCAAATAAACTTCAAAAACTTCGACTGATGTGTGATTTGGAACATTGATTAGGATATCAAATCTAACTTGCTTATATTTTGTTTAAAAATGATCCAACCACAATGGTCTTAGTGATGGATACTCGATACACATTCTAATATATCAGGTAGCTTTTAACCATAGGTTGCAGATCTATTAGATTAGATAAATTCAATCAATATGAGTCAGTTCCTATTTTCTCTTTTGAAAAAGATGCCGCTAAAAATATGTTGTATGAAAGTCACAACATTGAACTCCACTGTGGATCTGGATTTGATGCATACCAAATGATTTAATAACTGGTTTTGCTATCTTGCAATACAATTATTATTCTTGTGGGTTTATGCTCTTTTCATCTGTTTTACCTCTTATTGAGATACCAATCATGGAACCAATGCAGGTATTCCTCAGTACAAAGGTTTGATGCTCTGGTGAGGATTCACCATTCTGTGTATGTTTCATCTTTCATGTTCTGTCCTGATATGCTTGCTTTGGTACAACTAGATTATCACTTCTGCTATCACCCCTTCAGATATTTTCTGAAATATCCTTTTTGACATATGTAGCTAGTCGGATTGAAGGAAGCAAAAAAGGTATCTCTGAAAGAATAAGAGAGGATAGAGAAGGAGATTGCTGATATGCAGGAGATGAAGGTGAGGTGGATCCTTAGCAAATTTGGAACCGGTTGCTTTACATTCATTTTAACATCGTTTTTATACACACTGAAAAAGATCAGCACAATTGCAGCAGATGAGTACTTTGAGAAGCAACCTAAACTCAAGCAGAAGTTCGATGATGATATTCGTAACGATTACTGGGGATACTAAATAGTGGAGAGACTCTCATTTCCTTTACTGGAGCATTCAATAATATTTCTTTGTCTCAATCTTTGGTGAATTCCATAACATGTGGACATGACTTGTTGAAATTCCAACTAACTCAGCTCCTTTGTACCTTTGCTTGAACTCATCATTTTCTCTCTTATGAAGATTTTGATTTTGTTTTGCACTTTAGCCCCTTCCAAGAATAGGGGGATTTCTGCTAGGGCTTGATTCCTCCATGTACCTTGTGGCTTGTTGAGGTGCTCATCCTTCCAGGCACAACTCTTGCCCATAGGCGCTCATCTGCAAGACTGCAACTGAAGCTTGCCTCCCATGTCACATGCTAATGCAACAGCCTTGTTCCCTCCCATGTAGCAATGCACCCTGTGGACATATGCATTGTGATTGATATACTTGTGATATCACTTCCAATGGTTGTGCCTATCTCTTCCTGGTGATGAAATAGTTGAGCACAACAAAGAAACGAAACAGACCACTATCATGAACTGGTGAAAACAACTGAAGCATGTGCCAAAAAATGGAGCTATAGTTGTCATCTTCTTTACCCTTGGCACCATATGAATTTGCAAGACAAGGACCTGTGAACGAATAGGAGCAGGAGAAACCTCGGGGATTTTGCCCTTGAACAAGGGTTTGCAGTGAGGTGTTTGGTTTTTTATTGCAAGGCATAGGCACATGACTAGTTTCCTAAAAAACTTAAGAAGATTTTGTAAGTGTTCATGTAGGCAAAGCAACATGATATATCCAGCTGATACAATGGCTTGGTTAAGGTTTATCAAGATATTAAAGAGAGATTTAGGATGCTTATGTTTGAGGCTAATATAACTAAGGACTTGTTCATATTGGCTTGTTGATAGCTTTTAGTTGCGACTGATGAATGGTAGTGATTGATGAATAATTGCACACTATATAAGAAAGACAGTACAATGAAAGACACTATAATATTCAAACCACCATGTGACTTATGGTAATTGTGATATAATAAAATACAAAATACGTTACAATATGTAAAACCAAAAAGTAGTGACTGATAGAAATGACTTATAAAAACTGAGACATTTGTATTGGTTTCCATTTCTATAAGTAAAATGTAATACGAATAGGCCCTAAGTTATCTGACCCTGACCCATTTTTTGTTTTGCAACATATCTATTTAGCCGTAAACTGGTGTTGGGGTCAATTAGATGGTTACTCTGTGCATTTTACAAAAAAAAAAAGGCTCAATTCCTAGAAATATGAAAAAATTCCCACGCAGCAATTTTTTAAGTCTCAAAAAAGGGGCTTGGTCGTGTTGAGTTAGCTTATTCCATCTTGGCAGCTTTTGATAAGTTATTAGTTTAATCAATATAAGTTGTCTGTTTTTTTATTTAATAGTTTAAATTAATTATGATTTAGTTATACTATTTCTAGCGGCGAGACCGGTAGAACTCGTAAAATTGCTAAGGGAATGCAACGGAGGCGCGCGGGATGAGCCGAACAGGTGGCGTATTAGGCGCGGCGGCACGCATAGGAGACGGTGTTAGCAGTGCGCTTACTAGAAGGGATACGGATGGGATAAGACTATGTTAAATGAAAGATCGATAACACCCTTATAAAAATTACATTTAGAGCAAAAAGTTTATAAAGCCCTTAAGAAATCGATAGCCATATTAGATTGTTACTACCACCCCTTACTATAGTAGAAGATATCATAAAAAATTTCTAAATAAATTAACTCTAGTTTATAAAGCCCTTAAGAAATCGATAGCCATATTAGATTGTTACTACCACCCCTTACTATAGTAGAAGATATCATAAAAAGTTTCTAAATAAATTAACTCTGCCTTACCAACCATAATTTGGCATATCGGAAGCCCTAAACCCACATTTAACCCTAAATCAAATGCGGCCTTACTGCAACTAACTCGGCCCCAATTTTACAGATTCCACTCCACTTTTATCCACTAGTTCAAGAAATCTGTGTTCGGATGCCAATTGCCCGCTACAATAACATATCATAAGTTTAGATGCTTCACCTAGCTAGCTAGACACAACCCTATCAGCAAAGTTATTTTAAGTAGCAAGAAAGCCACCACTATACTGCTGATCGATGCCAGTGGTACTTGACCCTAATGCGTTGAACCACATCGCGGTCATGAATTCGTTACTTGTCTTCTGGGAAAATATAGCGACTATAGTACACACTAGCGTTAATTTTAATGAGTCTAGTGATCATGCATGTTATGTTGACAATGCTCGGAGCTTCCTTTTCCCTGGAGCAAAAACAAGTGCTTTAAAAACATGGCCTCCGAATGTGACTAAAGCCTACGGCATCCAATCGCGTAGCCCTTCCTCTCCATCTTTTGATGCCCAGTATGTGGATGCTTCCAAAGCTGTTCCTTAAATTAGTGTACAATTCTCCTCGCCTTTCCCCTGTAATCCTATCCAAATAATCGAAAGCAGGCAGCACATTTGGAAAAGAGGATGGTTGTCAGCTCTAATACCTTGGTAGCTAAGGTTTTGCTCGGTGCATGTGCATGACGTGCCTGATCACCAGCCGATCATATGCATGCACGCACACAAAGCTAGCTGCACCTATACATGCATGCCATGAACTAGTACATGGTAGGAGCAGTATATATGCATTTGAAAAACGGGATGCACACATCGATCTCTCGACACATTTATTCGCCTCTGCTTAGTCACAAGAACCTAAAAAGATTGCAAAAGCTGGTCATCATTGCTGCTTTCCCCTGCTGGCCTTTCCACAAAGCCGTTTTGATTCACGGGGCAGGAGCTCGCTTTACAATATTTTGTTCTGGGCTAGCTTCGGCTCCACTGGCCGCTTTTGCCAAATGCCCTGCCCTGGTGTGGTCTCGGACAGATCCTGAATATCTTATACGCACGACCTTTTGCTAGGCTTTTTTTTTAATTTCAGCCTTTAGAAGAACCCTCTCCCCTGCCCTCCCCTGCCGAGCGCGAATGCTGGCAGATGGGCGTGCCATTGGATTGGTGCAGTGGCGAAGCTAGGATTTGGTTACGCCTCAGGTTTGATGGTGGAATGATCTAGACTATCTGGACTGAACTATAAAAATATTACTCAGACTAGATTGAATTTACTCAGATTGTACACTAGATATTTTTTCACACTTCAGACTAAAGTCTACCCTGCCCGGGGTGTAGCTCCGCCCCTGGATTGGTGCTACACTGGCTGTTGGTTCATTAGATAGTGGAGTACTGCAACGCTCGCAATTAGCAATCGTTGCTTGCACCAAATGCATGCACGTACCACGTACTTTATTGGGCGAAGATCTGCGACGCTGATGCACTGTGACATTTGGAGCTAGCATAGTGCGCTGAGAGGAGTAAGGCCGTACTTATCCCCTGCCTAGCAAAAGGCTAATTCACCGGGCAAACGATCTATTGGTTAAGCTTACAGTTTACTTTCTGGGAGAGCATAGAAGCACTGTTCTTAACTCTACTAGAAGCAATCGATTTAAAGAGTACTTGATGTTAGACTGATGAGCTTACGGGTGATTCTGAAATCTGTATCCGCAAGTCATGGAGATATGCGCACCCGACAGTTGCTGAAGCCATCATGGTTAGAGCACTAGATGGAGCTGATGGTTTTGACTTGATGAGGAGTGGCCTACAGGGGGACTATCGTGGTAAGACGAAATGATGGTGTTTCAACCGGAACGCAGAGGCATGCCTCGACATGTTCCTTATCATGCAGTCATAAGGAGACCTCCTGGTGCCGATTGGTCGCTCTCCCCAGCCCCCAAATTGGCAAACGAATATGTAGAGTTGAATTTTGGACGCTCCAGCTGGTAGGAGAGAGAGATCTCTGAATTATCACTTTCAAGATACCTATCTGACTATCTCCTCTGTTGTTTCAGAAAGATATCTACCTCCTCTGGTATATTTTTCAGTTCACATCTGCTCCTCCAAGAGAAACTGGCTAGTTCACAAATTTTAGTTTGAAATTTCGCCTTTAACTGAACTGTTCATTTACTTTATGATATACACTTATTGGACACACTTTTCGTCCATTAGTATTTATTTTCTAGGTTAGAATATGCCACTTTAGTTGAGCCGGATTTTGGTCATCCAAACAAACTGTCAGCTGCATTTGAATATGTTTTGCATCGTATTATGTCGCCTTTTATATTATTAGAAACGCTATCTAAAGGACACATGAAGAAAGTTGAGCACCTGGTGCATTCTCCTTTCTATCAACTAATGCTTTGCTCCAAACGAATTCGGCTTCTGATTTTTTTTCCCAGCTTCCGGTTTTTAAGCCAAAAGCTACTTGAAATGCGTCGACTTCTAATTTTGTCTTTTTCTGTTTTTTTTGGTTTTGCTTTTTTTCTATTATTCATGGAGATATAACAGTGTTTTCATTTTTTTATTTTCCTTTAGTTGAATGACTCAGAAAAAACTAATAGCAGCTACTGTGTAATTTCATCTTTACGCAAGAAGCCGCAACAAACAACAGGTTAGAGTGGCCCCTAAAATTCTAGCCATTGCAAGTGGCTATTTCAATATATGTTGAGTAAGGTTTCTGCATATAGAAAAAAGTCCGGGTTCTTTTGGGCTTTATACTTATAACTTTTGTTTTTCGCTAAGTAACTAGTTTTTAAATGGTATGTCTTTTTAAAACAGAGTTTATAAATCGATTATAGTAAATACTGAACTGACTTTAGCTATACTAGTCAAAATCGTATGTAACTGTCTCTCTCTTCATACTCTCTCTAACAAACAAACAAAATTTAAAAGTTATAAATCAAAAGACACAGCCAAAAAAGAATCCACACAGATAATAAAAAAATGGTGACGTCCTTCTGCATGGTAGGCAATATTCGCCATCATGAGGAACGACCGGGAGACTCTCCCTCGTCCTCTCTTTGTTAGAGCATCTCCAAGAGATACTCTATATGGCTCTTAATATTTAAATTTTAGAGTTGAAGGGTAAGAAGTAGCTCCAACAGATTCCCAAATAGACTCCAAAAATAGAACACACCCAAAAAATGGGCTCTCGCTCTCTACTTATAGAGGATGATCTAGGCTCCTAATACTGTTTTTCTGGTTTAGGGTATCTGTTGGAGGGAATGATTATTTTAGGACCTTATATCATGGTTAGGATCTGTAAAAAGAGATTTAGGGTGTGAATTTATTAGGCATCTCTTGGAGATGCTCTTAGGCTCCTAAAAACTGCCAAAAATTGGGTGGCAGCAGCATGACTGGAGTTTTTCGACACTTCCATTTCCATTTTCCTCCAGCGCATATTTATTTATTTTTCGCCGAAGAGCTGCCTGCCGATACTTAAGTAGTACTAACAGTGTATCACAGCTCGAGATGGAACGAACATGGCGGCAGCGAAAGCAGACGGTTGATTGATCAAGGAACGGATTATTTTAGGGTATAAACCTGCAGACTTCATCCCAAAGGAGAGCGGAGGAGGGAGGAGCGGAGGGGGGGGGGGGGCTAAGGTACATATTCCTCTACGGTAACGCACACCGCACTATGGGCAGCCACCAGCCGCTTCGTACGCCCCACATGGCATTTTCCAGGGGCAGGGAATCCGAGCCCGGCCACTGGCCGGAACCATGGCCATATTTCCATGCCCCCCACCCACAACTCGGCCCCAGGCGGCGCCGTCGAGCCCGGAAGCAACGCCGTCTCTGCGCTGCCCTGCCCCTGCGTCTCCTCCGTTGATCGGACCGAATCGGATTCCCTCCGTCCGCGCGTGCATGCATCTCGGCCGTCCCTTTCCCCTGCGCGCGCGCGCCATCGGCAGCTTTACGAATCGAGCTGAGGAGACAAAGAGGACGCGTGCATGCGCCGCGGCAGCGCGCGAAAGCCGTCTTTTGCGCTCGGCGCGTGGGGAGGAGGAACAATATGCGCGCGCGCGCGGGTGCGGTGCGGAGACGGCAATATACCGTCGCTGTTTCGGGGAAATGCTGGCGAATCCGACCTATCGTCCGTCCAGCTAGCGGCAGCTCGTGCGGTCGACCACTTTGCAGAGAACTGTTTACAGATATAACACCGTACCTTTTTTTAAGAAATAGCCCTTAGATAGCTGTTTTTATAAAAATAACTCTTTTTTCAAACTCAGAAGGCGCATCAAGCAATACCTGTTCCCTACCGCGCCCTCCTTGCTTGGCAGGACGGGCGACGCGGTCACGTGCATGAACACGACGCGGTAGGCCGGCGCACAGCGCGACAGGTAGGCTGTCAAGACCCCTAGCTTGGCATCTCTGCTGCCTAGCCTAAAGTCCATGACCCAATGGCCGTTTGCTCGATTAACACGTACGAACTTAGTAAACACCTGGTTATATTAGAACTTTATTTGGAGAGGCGCAAGGGGGGGTTTGGCCGTTTGGTTAGTGTACAAGTTATAATAGTGCACATATAATACATCATGGATATTACAAATAAAGTACAAATAATAACACTGTACAAATAATAACAGTGCATAGATAATAACAGTGCACAGATAGCAACAATATACAAATAATAACATTATACAGATAATAATAGTGTACAAATAATAAAAATGAACACATAACAATAAAAAGGTCATATTAACAAAGAATCGTTATTACCGCCACTAACACATCACTAACATGGTAATTACAAAATATCGTCCGTACGAACAAAAATACATACACCATCTAAACAGAGTTATAGAGCTCATTATACAACCAAACCATTGTTAAACAAACGAAACGTTAATAACATATTAAATGTATTTTTCATAGGTGAATAAAATATACCTCTTCCAAAGGCATTCACCGGAACCACACTAATTTTAACTGTGAAATCGTCTAAATCACAGCCAAATCACCTCGAAAAACTAATTCAAACTTTCTTCTACTATCTCTTTCTTTCTTCCCCCTCAGCTCTTTCTCTCGCTTGGTAGTGAAGATACTCAGCTGCGCGGGGATTAGCTAGCGGAGAGGGAGATGAGCCATTTTATGCATACGGGGAGGTGTTGCTAACCGACAGGTCCACACAAGCACGTGGGCAACGGCCGCGTCCAACTAAGAGCCATGGGAATCACTATCGAGCGTGTCATGTCGTGATTGGCCACCCACCCAGTTGTCGAGGCAGGGCAGCTCCTACTGAGCTAGAGGCCTTGGCAGCCCTGTCTGCTGCATCATGCGTGGGCCTATTGCGCTCGCCCAACATGCCTGCCGCACTACGCTCGGTTCTGGCGCTACTGCAACCGTCCTATCCTGCCGAGCAAGGGAGACATGATATGTGTCAACTACCGCGGTTTTCGAGTTCAGAGAGCAATTTTTGTAAAAACAAGTGTTTGGATACTATTTTTGAAAAAAAAAATACTGTGCTATATCTGTGATCTTTTGCGGATGGTGTGGTTATGGGCACGACAGCTGAGAGCGACGGGTGGGCCGCGGGCGGGAATCCGATCTTTTGGTGGCTGGGATGGGTCGCCCGCGGGGGCTCGTCCACGTCGGCTCACCTGCTGCTCTTGGATAACAAATGACGACGGTCCATGGACGAAATGTTTGTGCAAATAATATTCTCGGCAAGTTGTTACGGCCAGGCGTGGATAGGAATTAGTGTTTAATGAAAAGCTCCTGAGGTCGGCAACTGATGCTTTTTCACTTATAACTTATAGTTTATGATTTATATTATAATAACTAGTTTTTAAGCAGTGTATTGTCTAAAACAATATCAATAGTAAGATTATAGTAAAAAGTATACTGAGTTCAGCTGTACCAGTCAAAATTACATATGACTATTTTTCTCTGTGTACTATCTCTTACTAACAACTAGAATTCAAAAATTTAAATCATAAATTATAAACCACAATTTAAAAAAACGTATCTACAGAATTTAGATTAACCTGTGTATGCCACTCCAAGACCTACTGAGCTTATGTGAGACTTTTGGTCCCTCGGTTCGCCTGAGCCCGGTACAAGCGACTAAGCGAGCTTATTGTGCTCTACCAAATTTTACATTATACAATGAACAAACCTTTCAGTTAAGACTCGATCTCACGTTACACAACAATCGAGTCTGTTAGTTTGGATTAGCTCTTAGTTAGCCCTCTCAGTTTTTTATTCTGTTCTTGAGCTTATTTGGGTCGAGCTTCACCATTTTCAAGGGGCTCAATTGGTATTAGTTCATTGCCAATCCTTATTGATAAGACATCTCCCTGTGATTTCACCTCTGTACTTAAATCCATAGATTACCAGTCATGTGTTCATGAAAATTTTGTTCTAATCCTTACCAGATTGTAACGTAACGTAAACGCATTGTATGATGGGAGGGTATAGAGAAGGACCCGCGCGACTGTCCGGAGAAGAGCAAGTCACTTCTAGCTAATTCCGTGCATTAGTGGCGTCAGATCCGATTTTTGAGGGGATCCGCGTGTGCTACATCCCCGTATGGCCGGATTCTTTTCATCTTAAAGTTGACTTAAGTTTATACTATCTACAGTAATTAATTTTTAAATAGTATATTTTTAAGACAGAGTTAATAAAAAAATTATAGTAAAAAATGTACTGAGTTCAATTGTACCAGCCAAAATCACATGTGACTATTTTCCTCTACGAATTGTCTCTCGCAAATAGTCAGAATTCAAATATTAAGTCATAAGCCATAAACCATCAGCCTAAAAAAATTCACCCTATCTTTTTTTGTTTCTTCACCTTCTTCATGTTCCGCTTAGAGAGAATAATCTTCCGATGCATTTGTATATTGTCATTAGGGATGGCAATCGGCCATGGCGGGCATGGGTAGTGCTCGTCCATACCCATGCCCGTGACCCTGGTTTACGCCCACAGGTATATCCGCGAAGGACAATGGGCAAAGAACCTCGTCCATATCCGTCGCCCATGGGCATGTCTGTTTACCCTTGAACTGAGAGTCATAATATGAGAGTTGAACTAATGACAGATACATGTAAGCAGCAGCTATTACTAGGAAATATAATAGCATCACATTCACATCAAATATATATGTCCTTAATAAAGTAATTTCTTCAAACATGGTGATTCAACACAGTGATTTCTTTAAACCAATAATTAACAAGAACCAACAAGAGCTTAGTTTCGCTCACCGTGAGTAGCAGCATCGGTACGAGCCGAAATCAAAGCTAAGCTCATGTCTTCCTCCTCCGCCGCCGCCACCTTGTCTGCCGGTGCGACCTTTGGTGCCGCCCTCGTGGATTTCCTCCTGCGCCCTCCTCGCGGCATCCTCCTCCGCCTCAATCTCCTTCTCCAACCTCTGCCTTGCCCGCCATGCATTCCTGGGTGTCCCTGCTATCTCCAAGCTTTCGTCCACGCTCGCACCCGCCATGGCCCGCTGCCTCGAACGGTTGCGGCGTGAACATGAATTTTCAGGCGGGAGGAGGCTTACCTACTGTGAGGAGGGGCGGTGCTGTGATGGGCAGCGGTCGAGAGGAGGATGGGGGTGACGGTCGGCGGCCAGGATTTGGATCTGCCGGTAAGGAGGAGCGGTGGTAGGGTTGGGGGAGGGGCAACCGGGTGGGGGCGGGTATGCGATGATAGGGCGGGGGGAGGGGCAACCGGGTAGGGGGAGGGGGCGTGCGGGCGGCAGCCAGCCGGGAGCCCGGGAGGAAGATGTAGAGGAAAGACCGCTTGGACTGGGACTTTGGGAGGGCAGACGGCTGGGACTAGGGAGATTTTTGGAGGTGGCAGCTGGGAATCGGGAGTGTGGAGTGGGGATAGGACTGGATTGGCCAACTGGGACTAGGGTTTCTAACTTTGGTAGTACTGAGTGTGTTGGTCCACTTGTTAGTATATAGATCGCGGGTAAACGGGTGAGACGGATACGAGTAGAGTTTACCCATACCCGTGCCCATCTACCCGATGGGCAAAGGGTTTCTCCCATTTTCATACCTATGGGCAAAAAAATATCCCATACGCAGCTTCATTAGAGTATTTAATCACGGGTGCGTGGGTAAACGAACACAATTGCCATCTCTAATTGTCATCCTCTGTAGATCAAGCCAGATTTAAACAGCTATTTGCTACACACAATTTTCCAAACCAGATGGTTCAATTTCATCTCGAAGACATTGTGCCAATAACTACTGTATTAACCACTTCAGGCCCTGAAACTAATCCTGCATATTTTCAGCAGTAACAGGGTCACCAAAAAGGTTTTCTACCAAAGAAATGTACACGGATGCATGCAGATCTTGTGAAAAGACATAAATATATGTGCACAATGCTATTTATTATTAGCTGGGAGTAACTAGTGAGATATATATCATCGTCTATGCAAGCCATATCTGATCTTTTTTTGTTTCTCCATCTTCTTCATATTCCGCTTTAGTTAGAGACAATAATCTTCCGATGCATCTGTATATTGTCATCCTCTTTAGAAACCAGATTTAAACGGCTATTTTGCTACGCACAATTTTTCAAACCAGATGATTCAATTTCATCTTGAAAACATTGTGCCAATAACTACTATGTTAACCACTTTACGCCCTGAATATCTGAAACTAATCATGAATATTTTCAGCAGTTACAGGGTCACCAAAGGTTTTCTACCAAAGATATGAAGTACACGTATGTATGCAGATCTGGAGAAAAGACATAAATATCTGTGCGCAATGCTATTTGTAATCAGATGAGAGTAAGTAGAGAGAGATATATATCATCGTTTATGCAAGCCATATCATAGCTGCCTCAACAAAGGGAGTAAGAAGTCAATCAGGCCTACTTTTGGAGACCACAGAATCAGATATGATATCATGGGGGTGCAATTAGCTCGTGGATTGCGCCTTACTCAAGTTCTATTAGTGCATAACACGTACATTGCTTGGACGATAATGGCAAATTTCAATACGTACTTTTGCACGTCTGCACTCCGTATATATCAGTACAAGACATTATTGATCTGACAGGCAACAAACATACTCTGCATAATTAACTGATTATAACATCACTCACACAGAAAAAAGGGATAAGCATGGATAATATTCTTTACCCAAAATAGTTTTGAGACGATCGATCATGACGTGTTTGCCCCTTTTTCAGCCGAGGAAATTGTTCCTTGTAGCTTTTCTTCGCACTCACCAGTCACCACTGGCTGGCTAAGTCCTGTACCCTGAAAAGAAAGTTGAGTTGCGCCTTCACACTTTTTGTGGCAACAATGAGATCAGGAAGAATATAACAACTTGTTGTTAATAATTTTGGAACTATTACTAATATCTTTAAGGAAAGTCTGTGGTATCAACTACTAGAAGTTGTAGTTTTCACAAAAAAAAACTACGATAAATCCCAGACAACCTACTCTCTTTATTGATTTTTTTTTTGCATGTAGATGGGTTCACCAATGTCATAGATATGTTGTATATTAGCGATATGAGATAGTCATCATGATGCTAACGTAGAACAAACATAGAGGAAGAACAAGAACATAAAGATGTAGTCCCAGATAGCCTTATCTCTTTATTGATTTTTTTTGCTTGTAGACGATGTGTGTACAATAAAAGCTACCTGCCCTCCTATGTATAAAGGGAGGATGTCCTCCTTCATGATGAAATAAGCAATATTGGACTAAATTACGCTAATGAGCCTCGCGGACCGGTTATCCCTAATGGTCCTGGTTTATATAAAATATCCACACTATCAGACTCTTGGAAAGGGTTGATATACAACAAGATATGTATTAAGGGCGAAGCTAGCTAGGGTGCTAGGTATGCCCTGACACCCCCAATTTTTTTTGAAAATTATGCACATACACTTAGTATTTAGTAGCTATATACTTCATTTGAATTTGGACTTCTATGCAATTTGATAACACTTTAATAAATTAGATGCAAATTGTATTCTATACCCTCGTTTTAGATCTTGTAAACTCTAGCACCTTTTTTTCTCTGCCTACATGCCACCGTGTGAACGTACGAAAGTTCTTTATTCTATTTAGCTTTTAGGAACTTCTTTAGTTTCTGAGTCAAAAATCAAGTATCGGATTCTCTATCTACTTGTGATGTTGCGACTATCATGATGAGTACAATAATTCAAAACTAATATTAAGTATCTTATATAAGATATTATACTTCCAGAATTTTGAAGGTATATGTGACATAATAGACCACATCAATATTGTCTGATCATATATAGTTTACTCTAACATTCAACCAACCGATATTCACTTAATAGCCACCCTTTTACCCCATATTTAAACATTAATATGATGCACATCTAACATAAATTTTCTATCTTCGTCACTGCACGTATTCTGAATTTCTTATGGAGTACCATGTATCCAGTGGTATAGCGCAATATTATTGTGGTTGGCTCATGAGTTAGGGGCGTTCGTATTGATTTTTGATGATAATTTTTGGCTGAAAGAAATGGCTTTAGAAAGAGAGAACGAATGCTGAAAAAAGTAAGGGAGAGATACGTGCGCGTGACGGGAGCGAGAGAAATGAGGTACGTGATGCACCTGTGTTGCCTTGTCTTATTTTAGAGTGAGACAAGTAGAGACGTCACTTCGAGAAACCAAGTATTTATATTAATTTTTAGCTTTTCTAAATAGAAATTAGAAAAAGAAATCAACACGAATAGAATCTATGGCCCGGCCCTTGTCCTTCTTTAGAACTAATTCATTCTTAGTACTCTCGTTTTCCGACTGCAAACGTAAGCGATATTAGGACGTGTCAGCTAGGAAGCGGTTAAAGGGGTACTTTGCCTGAGCTAATAAAAGCGTGCGTTACAACTGTACGTTTCGCTAGCATGCGAGCATCTTTTCTCGACAGCTGAAAGGTGCAGTAGGCTTCTTCTCTCACGGGAACTGCATGCACCCATGGACCATCCCTGCTCATGTCCTGCCACCTCAAGTGTTAAGAACCATCACATGACGACATGCGGCGACATCGTATGACAATATCTTCTTGCCTTTTTAAGCACCGATCGATCTCGATCGATCGATATTATGATATGATCTCCTGTTGTCTACATAGAAAACGATAAACCTCTGTAGCAATATGTGAGCATCGTGTGAGAGCTAATTTCCTTTTTCCCTTTTCATATAGCTTGTGCGCTCGCTAGCTAGTGCTGTACACAATACTGCATGAGCGTATATCTCACGGTGTCACCTAACTCAAGTCGTCTACACGATCCTTTGTTCCTACCTGCAGGCTGCACAACACGTTGTGTTGAGAATGCGGTGGAGTGTAGTACTGTCTACTAGCTAGCCTGCCAGCATGGCGTCGTTGGAGCCATTCATGCATGCAGATTAATTATAGAAACGCACTTTCTAGTTCTGAATATATATGTACATATATCCAGCCATTCCAACCTTGTGTCATGCGATGCCAGCTAGGGCTAGCCACCACATCAACGCACGGCTCGGGCGCGCGCCTCTGAGCCAAAAGCTCAGCTTAGTTTAGCTCTCATTCCCGCTATATATGTAGTGTATCCATTCTGCCATGAATCACGCACGCACGCCTGCATAACTGCAGGTTTACGTTATATACCTGCCTTTCCTCCTCGGCATGAAATTAAAGGGCAAGTGGTGAAGAGAAAGAGACGGAGAGGGGTGACGCTAGTGGCGAAGCCAGAATTTAGTTATGTCCCAGGCTCAGTGGTAGAATGATCTAGACTATCTAGATTGGACCATAAAAATATTACCTAGATTAGACTAAATTTACCTGAGCTGTACACTAGATATTTTTTCACACATTAGAAAGAAGTCTACCCTGCTCGGGGTGTGGCTCCGCCTCTGGTTGACGCCGTGCTGCACAATAAGGGCATCTGTAGTGTATATAACCTAAGGGACCTTAAGGTGGGTCCCATCTAAACTTTAAGGCTGACTCCATAGTGTATATAACCCAAGAGGGCTTAAGACGGTCCCACTTGGCAGATAAAGAAAAATTGTATTTTAATGCTTGTGGCCAGGTCTTTAGCTTGAGGATCAGTCTTAAACTTTTTTTTTTGCTTATAGTCTGCTTAAGGTCACCCCTATAATATATAAGATTGACCTTAAGGTGGCTTAGATCCTCTATACACTCTATTTTCATACACTATAGATGCCCTAATGCGTACGCTCTTGCTCGCCAAGATTCCAGGCCGGTGACACGGCGTGAGCGCGTTCGCTTTTGGAGCTTAGCGAGCGAGCCACCGGGATCCCGGGGCCCAATCCCCCGTTTTCCTGTAACGACTGGCCGCTGCCCCTGCTGCGTTGCGTGCGCGCTTGATTACGCGCATGCTGCTCCGCCCGGGCGAGCAACCCTTTCGTTTTCTTCCACTTTTCTGCGTCGCCATCCCGTATTATACGCTGATATTTATGTAGCCAGGATACGCAAGCTCGCGCTTAGCTGCTAGCTCAATAAAAGCCGTGAACCCGTTTTACTTGCACGTGGACCTCGAGTCCTCGACCTATTCTTTTTCTTTCTTCTTCGTGATGACGCAGAACAATCTCTCTCTCCTCTTTAGGATCGATGTTTGGAATGAAAGATTGGTCCGTTCCATTTTGGAATTTCTCACTATTCCTATTCTTTTGGAGGGAAAACAAAAGGAGTCAAGAGCTAACGGAAAATGTTTCTTTAAAAGTTCCAATTCCATCTCTCTCTCTCTCTCTCTCTCTCTCTCTCTCTCACACACACACACACATATATATGTAATTTTAAAAATTAATTTCATGTGTTTTTCCTGCGTTCTGTATTCTAAAGTTTTGCACTTGCGTTCCTGTGTTTTTGCTATTCTTGCGGTTTTTCTTCCATGTGTTCCAAACGAACCCTCGGAACGAAGTTAATAAAGAACTAGTGTTATTAGAAGGGAATCACGTCGCAATGGACACTGTTATTTAGCCGACCATGTCCGAGCTAGCAATTGCAAATTAAAATCCAACCTGCTTGCTAATTCTATAATAAACAATTGGTCCCCACTAACTGTAGTTATTGCTAATTCTCTCTTTCCTCGTGCAGCCATATCAACTCTTATTTTTTTTCAACCGTTGGATGAGTATCGAGTGGCACAGATGGCTATTTGATACCGATGTTTCATTTCGCTTAACCCAACCAGCAAGATCAGCCCAAAAAGGCCACTCTTGCAGCTATCACATTGTCATTTCCTTACTGCTAGACAAATTTTGCTCTATATATTGCTAACAATTTCCGCAGGAAAGCATGGGATATCATTTAGTAATACTAAACAATTTTCAACCTGATGAGTATTGTCACAGGTAGCTTTTTGATGCCGATGTTTTATTTAGCTTAGCCCAACCTGCAAAGTCAGCCCAAAAGCCCAGCTCATCTTGCAGCTATATATATATCACATTGTTATTTCCCTACTAGACAAAATTTACTCCTATATATTCCTAACAATTTCCGCAGCAACGAGACACCATCTAATTAATCTCAATAAACACTTTGAGTCGAAACAAAAAACACACCCTATCCTAGCAAGTTGTTAGCACAAAGCAATATAGGCCCCATGAAAAGTTATAGCTTTATTTCGCATCAACTTGAAGCTAGCTAGCAACACAACTTTTGTTAAGGCTAACTATCAATTACCGTGTGTGCATCTCATCTACACTTAACTAATTTGAATTAATATATATATAAATTAAAGTCCCTTAAAAAAATCTAGTATACCAAAGTCCCTTAAATTATAGTATATACCTAAAAGCCATTTTTGCAATTGCATAGGTATTAATCAATTAAACCGCTAACAAATAGCAAAATAAACTTTAAAGCAACATAAATTGATACGTAGTACATAAACATGTAACCGTGTAAGGTATTATCTAGTGCATCACATCCTTTATAGTGCCCCCTAACACTCTCCACATAAAAACACCGTTCAAAATATAGTCATGAAAAATTCCAAGAGAATTTGATTGTTGGGTCAAGACATGACCAATCATCCTAAACAATTTTAACTCTAGGGTCGATATCAAATGAGAGAAACAAAAATGACAACTTTTAGTGAATAACAACTTTTGCCCTTTTCCTGTTTATTTTTATTTTCAGACTAGTTGATTGAACCTATATCTGAATTTTTTGTGAGATGATATATGGAAATCTATATACATTAAATTTTATAGAGTTTCTCATAACCATTTGTACAATGTTTTAAGGTGTGGAGTATGAAAGAACCCAAGGGGGGCCGGGCGGGTAAAGATGCCTCGCAACTATTTTAGCAGAAGTGAAGGTTATCACCCACTGACACTCCCAACCATTTTTTCATTATGCAGCAATTTTTCCAGTCAGTAAATGAATACCAATTGTATCAATTTTTTAATCATCATATTGTTTCACACTACTACAAATAGAGTCATCCCAGACAGCTCAAAACCGTTATCACAAATAGTTTCTGAACCGCTTGAATTTATATAAATGTGATAATAGGTGGCTATCACATATGGCTCTTGAACTGTTTGTGATAAGATACAACATAGACGATTTTAGTTAAGAATTGTCTATGATAGTCTAATATTACAAACGTTCTAGTTAAGAACCGTCCATAATAACTCTTTTTTATAGTAGTGTCAGTTTTGTATCATCGTATAGTAAAACATAATTAAGAAATTTCTTCATGGAAAAGCAATGCGACCAAAAAGGATGCATTGTTATAATTGCTACACAAGCTAGTGTGCCAACTACACTCACAAAAATGGCAAATTTGACATGAAACGTGTCCACACCGTAAAACACGAGGTCGCATTCATACGACGACGAGTGTTTGATCATTTACACAGTTGGCCGGTTTTGATCGAAAGGTGAGGTGTAAGAAGAGGAGAATACCCGTGAGAGCCAATACAAGCCATCCATTCGGATGATACAAGCTAGTGTCACATACATCTCACCGTTGGAAGCATGGAAAAGGCTATAGAAAACATCTATTTATATCAATATCTTGGTAACAAAAGCAAAAATGTGAACAAACCATTGAAACATAAATATAATTATTAAACAAACAACTCAGGTAATAAAAGATAAGAAGTGATTCTTTGCCAATGAACCCAATGTGAAAAAAAAGGAAAACCAGGTCAAAAAATTTGTATCGCTGTATATTTAGTTACTCACCAAGCAACTCAAAGTCCATTCTCTTTTGTAGTTGATCCACACTACTGTAGTTTCAAGTAACGCAAAATTTTGATCTCGTATTGACATCAGGAGGAATTTGAATATGAAAAAATGTATTAAATTTGAAAAATATCAGTTTTCCTTTCACCCCATGTACTTATAATTTTTGACGATACGCTAATAAATATCAAAAACTAAATGCTACAATTGAACATCAAATGCTAACCATGAGAAAATAAGTCATAATTCAGCTGGACTAGTAGCACATCAGTGGAGCCACGCTGAGAGGCGCTTACTCCGTTCATACCCTACAAATGTTTTTCTCCAAAATAATCCCACACCAGCGGAGTATCCGTGTGTTACAATAAAAACTAAACTTTGCATGTGCATGTGCACCTTGTAAAAATTGCTTATGAACTCCTATCTTGTTGTGAATTAAAACAATAACTCACTTTCCTATGATAGTTTAAGATCTATTATTTGTCCCGACTACTTGACAAATAAAAAATGGATGAAACACTAATATGAAAATTGAGATATCAAGATTGGCAGATGCATGTCAAAAACTATTCATCAAGGTCAACTCTAAAAACTCTCCAAGACTAAAAGAGCAGAGAAACAGGACTTACTGTTGCCTATTTGGAGGTCATGGCTACAAATTGCTGAATCCCTACTCCTTGATTTCCTTGTCTTGATCACAATGTCTTCATCTTTGCCAAATTGATGAAAGATCTCCTGTAGCTTTGCTGCAGTGTAGTAGTCCGCACTCCCTTCCCATGAAACCTTCAATATTTTACTATAGTTAGTTTTCGCTCCGTCTTGTGAAGTTCCACCCTTCTTTATCTCCATGTGCCTAGAAAGAAAAAAACCCCAAGTTGTGGTCACATCCAATAGAAAAAGGTAACTACTAATTACTAACATCGCATGAATCGACCAATCTCTTGCATTATCATAAAATTTACTTTGATCATAAAGGATAAGAAATAATAAATCTACAAAAATGCCCCTTTTCCTTTCAGTATTAGGCAAAGGTATGGTGTGTGAAAGAATGCTTAATAGCTTGGTGTTGAATAATCTAGACATGGCTAGCTTAGATGATGGAATACTTTTGCTAGTCTTGTTTTGAGTGCTAACCTACAAATGCAACAATATCTACACACACACTCAATGCTGCAAGCAGTCAATTCAATATTGTTCCACCTTCATTTGTAGGATACAATTGTAGATACTATCCCCTCTGATCAATGATCACTCTTCGGAAATAACCTAGAAATATGCTAGTTGTAAGGTGTGTCAAAACGTCTTTTACCTCTAAAAGCTCAAAATATATCATATTTTACAAAATTTCCAAACATTCACTACCCTAGAATGTAACAATTCTACAATTGTAATTACAACCAAAATAGCATGACACAACGCTATGAATCATACCAGAAGAAAACGATCCAATTGAATATATTTCATATAATAGTTAGACAACAGATTGAGAAACAGGACCAAACCCTTATTGAAATGGAAGCGGCGCCTAAGGCGGCAGGCTGCTTGGCGGCGAAGAACTCCTCAAGCTCATGCTTGATGTCGGCAGCCTTCCGCTTGTCCTCACGCCTAACATCCTCATGCCTGGTAACCTTAACGGGGTCGATGGCTGAGCCAGCGGCACACTCGCACTCCTCTAGGTCGGACACAGCCTTCCATCACTTGATGCCTGCGGCGACAGCGAGGGCGATAGCCTCTCGGCAGGTGTGGAGGGTGCGTGTCGAACTGCCGACAGAGGGATTCATCTAAGAGGATTTTATATGAGCTTGCGAGGCGCTGAAAGTCTACGGGGACGGAGTCAAATCTGCACAAGAAGACGATCACGACCCGTTCTTGGTGTTGACCACGTGGATGTGGCCCTCAATGCGTACCATGAACTCAGGCTCACTGAAGATGTTGAGGTAGTGGGCCCTAGTGGCAGCACAGGCCACCGCCAGCTACTTGTTGTGGAAGTAGAAGGGCCTCGTGCAGGACAGCACGACGAGAGCTTGCATCATGATCATGTCGAGGATGGCCTGGTCTGGGGAGTCAGCGATGAGGATGGGGACGTCGGGGGCTAGGGCGGGTGCTGTAGCCCAGCGGAGCACGACGGCAAGGCACTCCCGCTACGGCCAGTGAGCGTAGCCGGGAGTGCGAGCGAGACCTGAAGCAGCGAAGAAGAGAGAGGAAATATCGTCAGAGGGGATGGTAGGTTTGATGCCAGTGATGTAGGTAGGTTCAATGCCAGTGATGTAAGGGACAGTGGATCTAGCGTTGATGACCTCGGGGACGATGACGCTGTGGGCAGCGACTTCAGCGAAGGCGGATCCAGTGTCGACAACATTGCAGACGACAAATCCGATGCGAGAGAGAAGGTGAAGGGGATGGGGAGGCAGAGGAGGCGGGGAGAGAAGAGGAGACGGATGTTAAGGTGGAGGAGGTGCAACAGTTGTGGATGTGAAGGATGCAGAGGGGAGACAAGAGGAAGAACATGGGAGCGAAGAGGAAGGAAGCGCGCTACTCTCTATAGATGGTATTATGGGTAGTTATCTCTAACTATAAGGGTACTTTCTATAGAGAGAATGGACGGTAACCATCAACTATTATTTTTATAATAGTAAAAATTATAAAAGGATTTGTGAAAAGACCCATTATACAATACTGCTTGTTTTTAAAAGATCGTATATAAATCTACTCCCTTTTTTTGGAAATACATACAAAAGCATATATGATTTAAATTTAGCTTTACCTCTAAAATAGTAGGGTAATATTTCGTAATATGCACATCTTTTATGACCAGTGGCAGATCTAGGCCCAGAGCTGCCTGAACTTGAGCCCTGGGTCTAAGATCAAAATCCCATTGTAAAATTTAAAAAAGTATCTTATATGTAATGAATATCACCTATGATGCACTGTTCAGCCCGAGGCGTTGCTCCAACCTGCCTCCGCCTCTGTTTATGGTCTCGTTCTAAACGGTTTCTGCTTCTTAATTTTATTTTTTTGTTTTTTATTTCTTTATATTATTCATCATGATATTTTTTTTCTTCTTATTTTTGACTTAAAATCTAACAATATATTAATAGATAAAAACTATAAACTGAAACTTTTAAACTAGTCGGAGGAGATTTTGCAAGATAAAAGAGGGTCGTGAGCTAGCCATTGGGGGAGCGCGCTAGCTGGAATCCATTTATCCATCCCCTCCCATAAAAGCCCAACTGCCCCACCCCACCTGCACATATTGCTCGTGCTCGCAGACAAGAGTGCGAGTTCGAGGCGTGACGGCCCCCTTTTGCATGTTGCATGCCGTGGGTCTAGTGCAGTCCTCCTCCTCCTCCTCCTCCTCCTCCTCCCACCCCATCCATCCCATCTCCGGAGTCCTCCTCTCCATCTTGGTATCGTAACAAGGGCTCCATTGCGAGGGCACAGCTCAGCTCGAGAAAAGATCAGGAGTCCAGGGCTCGGATTCCCAGGAGGACGCCGGAAAAAAAGCGGCGATCGATCGGAGGGACAACTCGGGATCAGGTGAGTTGTTTTTTCCTTCATCCTCTCTCTTGGCCTGATCGAGATGCCCTGAAAGCCTTGGGATAAATGACGACGGGTCGGGTGCGCGTTTGTGTCTCTGTATTGCCGCCGCGCCGCCGTGGCTCACCACGTGCGGCCGCCTAATGCTGCAGGCCGAGGCGGCGGCGGCGGCGTCTCGCGGCGGGGGTGTCGCGCCGGCGCATGAGCTGTGACGCTGCGGGCGGCCAGCACAGCAGCAGCAGACACCGCAGGGGCGACGCAGCGATGCCGACCTCATCCTCCAACTCCCCCACCTCCTCGCCCTTCTCCAGCGACGGCGGGGCCGCCTCCTCGAACGGCATCGATCGCTTCCTCCGGGAGCGCGGCTGCCGCCACCTCTTCTCGACGGCGGCGTCCCCCGACGCCATTGACACCGACGCCGCGGAGCCCGCCTCCGCCGCGGCCTCCGTCGCAGACTACGGGGTCCAGTCGCCCGGTGCCGCGCCCGCCAACATGGACGACACCGGCGGCGCGTCCGCTGGCCACGCCGGGCCGCCGCCGCTGGCCAGGCCCCGCAGCGGGTTCCGCCGTCTCGGCCTCCGCGGCATGAAGCAGCGCCTCCTTGTCGTCGCCAACCGCCTCCCTGTCTCCGCCAACCGCCGCGGCGAGGACCAGTGGTCCCTGGAGATCAGCGCCGGCGGCCTCGTCAGCGCCCTCCTCGGTAATTCCAAAATTTTACCCTTCTCCCAAATGTGATGTGATGGAGCGATGCATGCATCAGAATCCTTCACTAGCAGCTACATATGTTCATATATGCAACTTTTCCTACCACCGCAGGTGTGAAGGATGTCGACGCGAAATGGATCGGCTGGGCGGGCGTCAACGTCCCCGACGAGGTCGGCCAGCGAGCTCTCACCAGAGCACTCGCCGAGAAGGTTCGTTGCAATTCAAGACAAATTTGATGTTGTCTGAACCAATAGAACAGTGACTTTTGTGACCACTCTAGTAATTGGAATCATACTTGTTGATTGATTGAACAAAACAGAGATGTATACCAGTGTTCTTGGATGAGGAAATTGTGCACCAATACTACAACGGGTACTGCAACAACATACTGTGGCCTCTGTTCCACTATCTGGGACTGCCACAGGAGGACAGATTGGCAACAACAAAGAACTTCGAGTCGCAGTTAGACGCATACAAGCGAGCAAACCAGATGTTCGCGGATGTTGTATACGAGCACTACCAGGAAGGGGATGTGATCTGGTGCCATGACTACCACCTCATGTTCCTGCCTAAGTGCCTCAAGGACCATGACATCAACATGAAGGTCGGGTGGTTCCTGCACACACCATTCCCATCGTCAGAGATTTACCGGACGCTGCCATCCCGCTCGGAGCTGCTTCACTCCGTCCTCTGTGCTGATTTAGTCGGGTGAGCATGCCTTTTGCTTTTGTGATCGTTGTGCATGTAAGTCCTAATGAGTCAAAAAATTCGGTTCGTATCAGTTATATTCCATGTCTGTGTAATGAAGTTACTTTTAGAGCAGGTTAGAATTTAATCAAGCAACTTTTTAGCCCATACACTATACAGTGAAGATATAAAAGCAGATGAAATCGATGGTCTAATACTCTAATTTGACAATCAGGAAACACATTTCTTGGCAGTTCATGAATGTTTTGACAGAGAAAGAAAGCAGTATTACAGATTGTGATGTTTCTGTGATAACTTGCTATCAAGAGAGAAATATACCAGTGCCACAGTATTACTTATGTATTTTTCCCATGTTGAGCTGTTTTTTTCCTTCGTCTGACTTGGCCAGTCTCTCCATGAAGTTTAGTTGCAAAACTGTGTGCTGTTTCATTTTTGTTTATTTCTGATCCTCCAAGGAATTAGTTCTAAGAACAAATGGAAAAAAAAAATAACAATACAAGCGGAACGCATAGGATGTGATCTCTTTAAATGAAGTTGTCAAAGTCTGATTAAGGGGAACACATAAGTTGCTTCATGGTTGTTCTCACTGATTTCCTTCTTCAGATTTCATACATACGATTATGCAAGGCATTTTGTGAGCGCGTGTACCAGAATACTGGGACTTGAGGGTACTCCTGAAGGTGTGGAAAACCAAGGAAGGCTAACCAGAGTGGCAGCGGTACACATCGAAATCTCTGTTTTTTATTAGCTTTTTATCTGACATGTTTGAAATGCTTGATGGTATTATTGCCTACTTCCATTATAGTCTGTCAACTGTTTTACTTTCATCTGTTATTTTAATTTTTTCCATTTTTATTCTAATACCTTTTTTTTTCATTTGATGGTTTATAAGTTATCCAAAAGATGTTTTCGAAATAAAATTTTCTTTTAACTCACTTGGCTAAAATCTTCAGTTTCCTATTGGGATAGACTCTGATCGTTTCAAGAGAGCATTGGAGCTTCCAGCAGTTAAAAGACACATCAATGATTTAACACATCGTTTTGCTGGTCGAAAGGTGAAAAACACTTGTCCTTTACTTCTTGCTCCAGGATAAATTACGAATTTATCACTTCTTTTTCATTGATTATAATATGGACATTAGGTCACCAAAATATTTAGATTTCATCTGATTAACCTGAAAAAACACGTGGTAAGATCCTCTGTCTGATTTTCAATCTATAAACCTGCAAATCCAATCTTGTCCTTGATGTGGACTCCTATGGAAACTGGCTTCACAACAGATTGACCACCATTCCTGTGCTGTACATAATAAATATTTCCTGTGTTCCAACTTATTCAAAGTTATGTGATTTCTTTGGAAGACTAGCATATATTTTGTGGCTTTTCAGTGTGATATATCATATACTGTAAGCTAGCACGGGAAATTTACAGTAATCTTGTACTGGTAGCATTTAGCTGTACCTACATATGAATTGCCAATTCTCCATTGCAAAGGTGCTTATTGGACCCTTGTGCGGAATAATTGCATCTCTAGTTATATCATATGTGGTATTTATCATCAAGATTAAGCTTTGTCATGCACGAGAACAGAAAAATAAGGTAGAGTGCATGTTACATAGTGTTCTCAGAACTTCTGAATTGTTCATGCAAACCCGAACTGGTTCAATAACAGAAGAATAAATTCCATCTCATCAACTCAGAAACTGCCTATTCAAACACTCTGAAATGGAAATTCAACAATGCCTCTTATGGTCTTACCCAGTATTTTGTTCCTTCCTGATGTGATAGGTAATGCTTGGTGTTGACCGACTCGACATGATCAAAGGAATTCCACAAAAGATTTTGGCCTTTGAAAAGTTTCTTGAGGAAAACCCTCAATGGAATGATAAAGTGGTTCTACTTCAAATTGCTGTGCCAACAAGAACCGATGTCCCTGAGTGTATGAGCCCTTTCTGTGTGTTTTTTCCCATTTACACTTACTGCAACTCTGCAAGCATGTCTGATGGAGTATATCAGATTTGTGAAGTACGATTTGTTCAAGTGCATGGGTTATCAAATTATCAGTTCGCAGTCTTCTTCTTGAAATATCACCCCTCCTAAAAATTAGACGAAGTTGCAGTTTTGATAGCGCTTTCTTGTTTGGCATAGGGAACATTTATTAGAGTACTTATGTTAGTGTTTTTTAGCACTTCATTTTTAGCGGTGTTGTTGGGTGTTTTTCTCTCTCCATATTTTGGGTCATTTTCACTCTCTTCTAATCAATGAAACAGAAATTGAATCCTACTTCATTCTTGTTTTATTTTCCTTTTTTATTGAGAAATAAATTCAGTCAACATTTCTTATGATTGAATTGTATGCTCCATTTACTCATGTAATGCAGAGTTTTGCAAGTCTCCGAATGTTAGAATGTCCTACAATTCTTGGGATGCCGTATCAGTATCATTATCCTCTACAAGGGATTTTTCAGTAACATTAATAATTGTGATAGGATTAAGTGTCCTAAGTATAAATCAAATAACATTTCTTACATGCATTATATGTATGCTTGTCCACTGAAATCTGTGTTGTTTAATTTAGAATATTGAATGTATGTTGTTGTAATTTACATCTTTTTTCAAACTTGTCCAGCTACTGGATTCTATAGATCTTAATGAACAGATTTTGTCTCATTAATTCGTTATTATTAAGAAAATAAGTCCAATTGATAATCCTTAGTCTATTATTGCAGAACTTACAAGAGATTATATATTATCCTTGCTTTTAAACAAACAGTTAAAACAAATTGTTTCACAACCTTATTGTATAACTGATCTGCAAATCTAGCCTTATAATTTCTGGCTATTTTTATTAACCATAGCTTACTATCATGAGCAGATCAAAAGCTTACAAGCCAAGTGCATGAAATTGTTGGGCGCATAAACGGCCGATTTGGTACATTGACTGCTGTTCCTATTCATCATCTGGTTAGTGTTCTCTTTACTTTCCTAACTTCAGCTTTGTGCTATCTTATCACCTAACTTTACCTTAGTAACATCTTTGCATCATTTTTTTTTGTTGTTGAGTAGGCACACCAGCACCAACTAACCACACAACTACACAAGTTTCTAATTTCATAGGTTCATATTTTCTGTTTGGATATGTCTAAATATCACTATCTCAGTGTTACAAATTGAGCATGAAGACATGAACCCATGAAGATTTTGCTTCCTAGTTTTCCACTGATGATCACATTATGTTTGCATAAGAAAGGCTCTGAAGGAAACTGTTTCATCTAAAATAATGTGTTCCTTGCAGGACCGGTCTCTTGATTTCCATGCCTTGTGTGCTCTTTATGCAGTCACTGGTAATTCTTGGCAACTCTCTTGATATTGAAATTCGGACTTAATGGCAATAATTGTTGCTTCTATATCATTATGTTGATGTGTACTGTTTTAATAAAAATGTTCTATGAGTAGTTTAGTGGCTTTTGTCATGCTTGAACTGTGCATTTCCTCTCTTTTGTTCAGATGTGGCTCTTGTAACATCACTGAGAGATGGGATGAATCTTGTAAGCTATGAATATGTTGCATGCCAAGGATCAAAGAAAGGAGTTCTGATATTGAGTGAGGTAAGTGATTAATCATGATGATCATCAATAATTGATAACTTCTAAATTTATTCGGTCATTCTATTCATATGCATGTTTTATGTTGCTCTCTCTCTCTGTGTGTGTGTGTGTGTGTGTGTGTGTGTGTCTGAAAATACATGTGATTTACTGATCTTGGTTCATACATTTCTATCACTGTAATTTCAGTTTGCTGGGGCAGCACAATCTCTTGGAGCTGGTGCCATTCTAGTAAACCCCTGGAATATTACAGAAGTTGCGAACTCAATATATCACGCTTTGACTATGACATCTGATGAGAGAGAGAAACGACAAAGGCATAACTACGCTCACGTGACAACTCATACCGCACAAGATTGGGCTGAAACCTTTGTATGGTGAGGAGCTCGTTTCCAATTGTCTGAGTTGTGGTTTGGTGTGCCGGACCTTATTAGCTGATTGGATGTTGCTCTTTGGTTATACAATGCCGCTTTCGGGCTTTCTGATGATCATGCTGTGCCTTCTCATGCAGTGAGCTAAATGAAACAGTCGATGAAGCTCAAATGAGAATAAGACAAGTTCCTCCCAGTCTCCCTAGTCGGACTGCAATTCAACAATATCTGCATTCTAAAAATCGTCTGCTTATATTGGTAATACCATATTTCTCTGCTTTCCTATTTGATAATTGCTGCAAAATTGTTTATACTGGTTTTGACTGGGATTTTCTAGTGCAAAAGCTGCTCTTTT
Source organism: Dendrocalamus sinicus (assembly GCA_036346575.1). Classification (NCBI taxonomy): domain Eukaryota; kingdom Viridiplantae; phylum Streptophyta; class Magnoliopsida; order Poales; family Poaceae; genus Dendrocalamus; species Dendrocalamus sinicus. Next base: position 32,219,418 of record CM070654.1, on the reverse strand, counting down.
ATTATCTGACAGCAACTTCTCTAATGAACTTATTGTCTTCACTCTTCTCACTGCAATGGTTGTAACCTTACAAACAAAAGAAGATCATAGTTCAGCTTTAAAATGGTGGTGTCCCTGTGTTAGTAAGTGGTTGAAATAGCTCATGGGAGTGTCTGCCCCATTCGATAATGGCATTATAGATCTAGTGGAGTGAGTGATTGTGTGGTGTTCAGTCTACCGAAGATCAAGGTAGTTTCTATTTGAAAAGCGGATTTCTCCCTTCAAAATCTCATCCATCGGAAAGTTTTTGGTCTATACATTCTAAAATATATGAAGCAGGGAAGGTTAAATAGTTTCGGTTATTTAGTTGTTAAAATACAAATGTTTCATCATTTCCAGAATAGAAACATAGAATTGAATATTTCACTTTCCATAAAAAGGCGTTAAGCTTTAATTTATTTTTTGTCTTGCACTTTCAACCAATTTATGAAATGCATCTGCAAATAATGTATCATTTGTTTTCTTGATTATTTAATAAACTTCGTTGCACTTGCACAAGTAAATATAGCACCTTATATTTCCTGTTTACACCTGAGTTAATGTAGGGTTTCAATTCAACACTGACTGAGCCAGTTGAATCCTCCGGGAGAAGGGGCGGTGACCAAATCAAGGAAATGGAACTCAAGTTGCATCCCGAGTTAAAGGCCCCTTTGAGAGCCCTCTGTGAGGATGAGCGTACTACAGTTATTGTTCTCAGTGGAAGTGACAGGAGTGTTCTTGATGAAGTAATACTCAGACAAGTACTATATTTTATTCTAGATGTGATTAACTAGACTACTATATTTCTCATCAAAACTAACATATCTCTTCTCTATGTACAGAATTTTGGAGAATTTAACCTGTGGTTGGCGGCAGAGCATGGGATGTTTTTACGCCCAACTGATGGAGAGTGGATGACAACAATGCCTGAGCATCTGAACATGGATTGGGTCGACAGTGTAAAGGTGCGTCTTTTTAATGAACAAATTAGCTTTTGTAACCATTTAATGTCTACCTTCTCACATCATCTATTTTTTCCAGCATGTTTTTGAATACTTTACAGAAAGAACCCCAAGATCTCATTTTGAACACCGTGAGACATCATTTGTATGGAATTACAAGTATGCCGGTAAGTAGGTTCCATGTATAGTTTTTTTTATTTCCGAATTAAAAAGGCTTGCGTCATAAAATCTCCAATACTATTTCCACTTGACTATTGCAAAGATGTTGAGTTTGGACGGCTCCAAGCAAGAGATATGCTGCAACACTTGTGGACAGGTCCAATCTCAAATGCGGCTGTTGATGTTGTTCAAGGGAGCCGGTCAGTTGAAGTTCGATCTGTTGGAGTTACAAAGGTCAGTGGTTTAGTGTGATGCTTCATGATGATGAAAAATTCTCATCTTATTTAGCTAGTTGATGTTTTACAAATTATTCATTTTTTCTATAGGGTGCTGCAATTGATCGTATTCTTGGAGAGATAGTTCATAGTAAAAGCATGGTTACTCCAATTGACTATGTTCTATGTATAGGTCACTTCCTTGGAAAGGTAATTCTGCACTGAGTTTATGTTCGCATTTCCTTTTTACTTAAGTGAGTAGGACAATGGGAACATGAGAAACTTTTTAATGAATAAATGAAAGATGTAGAATTTTCAAAAAATATCATTTGTTTTTATAGAATGACCCAAAATATAAATACCAAGTGTCTCTTTTCCATGAAAAATATAAAGGGAATAAAAAAGTCAACGGTGAGCAAGCCCACCTGAAAATTTTCTTATTACCAAGAAAGGCATCATTACAGCCCAGGAGGGCAGGGGTAAAAAAGCAGGGTGAGAGGTTTTAAGGATTACATGAATGTCTCACGCATGGAGTTACACCAGTTATAAACCGAATCCCCACTCAAATGTTTTCGCCGAAGAAATTTACAATTATCTTGTATGGTGAGATGAAGGGAAACTGAAGGAACTTTGTATTTGTTGTGTTTAATTATGGTGCTATTTCATTGGTTGTTTGGAACAAAGTGCTAGAGGGGAAATAGAAAACGAAAGGTGGGAATGGATCAAAGGAAATTTCTTTGATAGTCTGTCTTCCTGTCTTTTACCCACTGCAACAAGGGTAAAACACCCACTTACAAACCATTTTTTTGGGTTCACTTACAAACCATTTTATCTGAAAACAAATCATGAATGTTCGTATCAAAATTCTGTTATGTAAATAGAAACAAGGAGTGAATGTTCGTATCAAAATTCTGTTATGGAAATAGAAACAAGGAGTGAATGTTCGTATCAAAATTCTGTTATGTAAATAGAAACAATGAGACCCTAATAGACCAAAGGGAACGTATTTATCAATGCAACATTGTAATAATACGAACTGAGGCTAGTAACGCCGAAGTTCAAACCAACCAACAAAATCCTTGCGGATATGCAGCAGATCAAACTTAGGGATATCTAATTTAGTGTCTGTCTAATATTTGGCTTTGTTTGGTAACATCTATTCTTTTTTTCAGGATGAGGACATCTATGTCTTTTTCGATCCTGAATACCCTTCTGAATCAAAAGTAAAACCAGATGGTGGCTCAGTATCTCTTGAGAGGAGGCCGAACGGACGGCAATCAAATGGCAGGAGCAATTCCAGAAACTCACAGTCAAGGATACAGAAAGCACAGGCTGCATCCGAGAGGTCATCTTCATCGAGCCACGGCACGACAAATAGCCATCATGACTGGCGTGAAGGGTCTTCGGTCCTTGATCTCAAGGGTGAGAATTATTTCTCCTGCGCAGTTGGAAGGAAGCGTTCCAACGCCCGTTACCTGCTTAACTCATCAGAAGAAGTCGTCTCCTTCCTCAAGGAGATGGCAGAAGTAACAGCAGCTCATATCGGTTCCCTGTCCAGCACTGCTGATTACATGTTCTTGGATAGGCAGTAAATATTTTAATCACCGGCCTTCACCAGAGAAGAGTTAACCCTCGAAAATATTCATTTCTTATATGCGCGCCAGAGTTACACCCGTAGCTGGTCGGCGTGGTGTACAACTCTGTACAAAAATTAAGCTCATGGTAAAACTGCGAGTGGGCAGCAAATGAAAATGTGAAAGGGTTTAGAGAATTGAGAGTTTCTCTGCAATTGGTGGGATTTTTGAGGCGCACGTGACTTGATGCTCACTTGAAGGTGCAGCTGCTGAGGTCCAAACATTTAGTCTTCGGTGAAATCATTGATATTTATTTTGATTATATGTCTCGACATTGACGGCTTCTGGTTTTTGCGGTCGCACCGGTGCTTTTGATTTTTATATTTATATAGTGCCGGTTTATATTAGTTTTATTTTGGACTTCTAACAATATAAATAATCGACTTTTCAAAGTAGCTTCGCTACTCTTGCTCCTATTTCACTCTGGAGATAAGATACGGATCACTGGTATATCACGTACTTTATTCCTCTCGTTTTCGTCTCATACATATATCTCTTACTCACTTTTTCCACCGCTCGTCTTTTTCTAAAAACTACTTTTTTCAATTACTATTTTTTATTTTTAACCAAAAATCATCAGTGAAGTCACTATAGATAGGCCCATAGACTTAGATTTAGTTTCTTTGAACGGATTTGATTGGTGATTATGATCATGGCTTCATCGCCAACACACCTTGAACGTGAGACTACACTGATAAGCACGCCAAGTTTAAACAAAGGGGGTTTACCTAGTTATTAGACACTACACACCAAAAGTTTATACTAGTAATTTCAATGATAAAAGTCTAGAGCAATGTGAGACTGATGGGAGGTGTCGTGCAGCTCATGACGGAATTAAATTGCATCGGAAAAGAAAGCAACGAGCTATGCCCATCAGGCAGCCCATTCTGGAATGACTTGATGCGTGGGGCTTCCTATACCGTGCATTCCACTGATTGGCTATCCATTGGATTAATGCATTTTGGCATTTTGTCATGCCCTTGCTTCTGTTGGAGTAAGGACATTTTAGAAATTTCCCAATTTGTACATGCAAAAAAAAAAGAGAGAAAAGGAGATATGACAGATGAGGAGATGGGGCTTATCCCCTGAATGGCTGCCCTCTCGTGCGGGTGTGCGTGTGGAGATAGGATTGTTCTGATCCCACTCCCGTCTCCCCAACGATTTTGGTGGAAGTTGAGGGATGCGCCGCCACCTCCCTCCTCCCTTCTTATTCCCAGGCTAGGCCTTCTCCTTAGGAGCTGAATACTCTTCATTTTTCAATCTTCTTCTCTACCGAAGGCTTCTCTTCACTGATTAGATCCAATCTACTGCGCCTCCTAATCTCCGGTGACGACAGCGGCAGAGGAGGCATTGGACAGTTCATCTCCAGCAACTTGAAGTCCTTCAACTCGTTGCTTGGTTGGTAGTGTTGATTGACTTCATAGAGAGCGGTGCCAACCTGTGCCGGTTCTTGGACGACATTGGTGTGTGCCGGACCTTGAGGCTTCCTCCATGGGTGAGGGTACTATGCTGGTGGTGCTGTGTTAGTGGTGTTGGGTTCCGTTTGGCCGAGGGTTTGGGGAGTCTTGCTCCTCCAAGCACTTGGCTACTGCTCTGTTGGGTTTGTGTCTTGTGCGGCATCCTTGAGTACCTTGACTTCTTGCTCTGCAACTTCAGTGTAGGAAGACGGTTTTGTATCTCCAAGAACCATACCGTGAAACTACGACATAGTCAATGAAGATATGTTTTCTGGGTAAGCATCGACTGCGACATGCCTAGCCGATTTGCTTCTCAGTGGCTTCGAGTGCCACTCCATCGTGAGTATTGTTGGCTATTTACTATTGTTAATCATACATTGGTGTGATGTTCTAGTGTGTTGTCATATCTGTTTAATTGATAATATACACTAGTTCTAGGAGACTTTGTATGGTTAATTGTGGGAAATCGAATGCCCAATGAGGATAATTGGTCTAAATGAAATTGTCTTCATTATTTAGGATATTCTGCTAGTGTTTGGGCTATTATTAGCATTGCATTGCTGCTATTCGATACTTGCCAAAGGCTTAATCTTATTTACCTACTGATGTTAATTGATATATCTATCTCTATTATATCCCGCCGTTGCAATCTTATACTTGTTATTGCTTCTAAAATTAATTTAGATTAAGGTGATAAGTCTAGACCCAATTCTAGCAGAATATCTACAGATAATCACGATAATTGTTGATTAGAAAATTATAGATCTATTGTGTCAAGGGGGCTCTTATATCTAAATACAAGAGCAGCCAACATCTTAGGTCATTATTATCAAAATAATAATTTGTGTAATATGCTAATTAATTATTTGTTCACTCTTGTTCTATATGTATGAATGTATATGTATATATATATATATATATATATATGTGTGTGTGTGTGTGTGTATGTATATATGTATATGTATATATATGTGTGTGTGTGTGTGTATGTGTATATATATATATATATATGTATATATGTGTGTGTATGACATGATAATAGTATATTATCATGAGATGATTTTATTTATGCTCTTGTCATTATATTGTACTTGTAATCATATATTTCTTTTAATTTTTAATTATGGGGCTATGACAAAATTCATGCTGAAACCACGTTTAATTCAACAATCCAGAAAACCTATGCTTGAAAAGATGGCTTCATCATTTGATTTCGTTAAACCGGAAGTCTTTGACGACACTAACTTTAAACATTGACAAGCTAAGACAAATATTTGGTTGATTGACCTAAAATTATTTTGGGTCATCTCTGATCCTCCCGAGTTCCCCTTGGAAAGCAAGGCTAAGTCTTATTGGGAGGATGCGAACCATGCAGCTTTGGCTCGCTTGTTGGTCATCTTGTCTAACTAGCTTTTCGATGTGCATGTCAACTTCACGGATTCCAAACAATTGTGGGACAAACTGGATGAACTATATTCAGAAGGAGATAACGGGAATGACACTACAGATTACTTGAATTACAAGATGATAAAGGGATAATCATGATGGAACATCTCCATGTATGTGATTTAAATCAGTACGACTATCTCCTACCAGAAAGGTTTCAAGTAAATGTTATCTTGGCCAAATTACCGCCCTCGTGGTGGGATTTTGTGACTGCCTGTAGACACATTAAGGAGTAACTGGCAATTAATGAACTGTTGAGTGCCATTAATGTGGAGGAGCGTGCTAGGGCCAGCAGTGGTGATGGGAAGACCATATCCAAGCCCATCAAGTTGAAGTCAAGAACTTCAAAGGCAATGGAAAGAAAGTAAGAATTATCCCCAAAACAAGCCTACGACCTAGCCAATGAAGAAGAAGAATGAGACCTTTACTTGTTACGTGTGCGGCTAAAAGATCAAGCTCTATTTAAATTGGTTTTAGTGATAATGACAATACTATTATGAGATTTTGGTGATAATGACGAATGCATTGTGAGTTTAGCATTATTTATTGATTATGATATCACTTAGTCTCATATGAATAAAAAAGGTGAAATCATTGAGGTATGCATTCGATATCTTTCTTATAATCTTGTTGCATTCCTCACATCTAAATATATGATTAAATGACAAATCTATATGTGAGACTAATATGTTTATTTAAGTATATTATTGCTTAGGATCATTTGGATGAAAATGTGTAATCAAAGAGGTATGCATTTGAAATCACATTCTTATATATTAGTGCATTTTTCGGATCCAAAATATAGATTGAACTCCACAAATAGTCCAAAATGAATATGTGCATATGTATTCATTACACATACTTGTATGCACACATTTAGGGGGAGTTCACTCTATGTTCTGTGTGAGCGGACTGTCCGACCGGCGGAAGTACCAGCTCTATGTGAGCGGTACTACCGGGAGGCAAAAGTACCGTGTGTGTTGAGTGGACTGTCCGACCGGCGGAAGTACCAGCTCTATGTGAGCGGTACTACTGGGAGGCAGAAGTACCGTGTGTGTTGCGTGGTACTATCAGACTTCGGAAGTTCTGAATTTTTCTGTGATACATTTTTTCTAGAGAGACACCTATGTTGTGGTCTTCTCTCCGCGAGAGTGGTAGATCCGCATGTGTGGAGCGGTACTTCCGATGATTAGAAGTACTGGAGAATGAACGATGAAACTTTTGATTTTGACTGTAACGGCTAGTTTTTCTGACCGTTGTGAGGGGAGCGAAAGTAACGACCTTATAATGGAGGTACTTCCAATTCCCTATTTTTTTTAAGGATTTGGCACCAATGGCTAGTTTTCTTGTATGGGGTATAAATACCCCCTTGTGGCTGGTTGGAGAAAATGCTACTTGACCCATTTCTATTCCCTTGGGCTAGTATGAGCCTCTCCTCCCAATTGTGCATGTATTGCACCTTGTGAGCAAGGAGAGTGATCTAGAGTACATGTGTTGCATCTAGAGTTGGACTTAGTACCCATTTAAGATTATGCATTCATTGCATGTGGTGAGAGTCAAGCAAGTGGCTTGACTTAAGACTCTTGGAGTTTGCCAACTCCTAAACGGCGTTGGAGGCATTGTGCGCAGTGAGTTTATTAAAGAAGATTGTGAGAAGTCCCGGTGAATTATGAGTGGTGTGGTGCTCGCCATTTCCGGAGTAGAGGAAGAGCAAACTTAGTGGATTGAGGTGTTTCGGCTTAATTCATAGAGTTGATCCAATTCGTTTGGGTTAACCTCAACGTGAACATAGACTTAGGTTGTTAGTGCACTTAGGTGAACCTAGTTAATTTAGGCTTTGTTTGTACTAAAACCAATTTGATTTAAGCTTCCGTATTATATTCTTGTTTTTAGCCAAATAGCTTAAATAGAATTAATTTAATTGAAGCATTTTTTTTAGAAATAACTATTCACACCTCTCTAGTCGGTCTCCTTGATCTTATAGCGACAAGGTTGGTCATAAAGCCAGCAAGTGTCATGACCGCAAGGGCAAGGGACCTTCTCAAGATTAGTACAAGGGCAAGGCTAAAGCCAATGTGGTTCTAGCTAGTCCTAGTTCTGATAGGTATGTACCTTAGGACTTTATGATGAATTCATCAATTAATTGGTGGATTGATACGAGTGCACTAGACATATTTGTGCTGATTGTTCGTGCTTCTTTTCATTTTAGGGTGAAGGTGGTGGCTCCATCCTAATGGTCAACGACGCCACTGCTACTGTATGTGGGATTAGAGAGGCATGTCTGAAACTCACTTCTAGCAAGGTGCTTATGCTTAGAGATATATTGTATGTACCTACAATGTCCCATAATTTTCTTAGTGGGTCCATGTTGTTTAGGCAAGGAATAAAGCTTGTTTTTGGGTCAAATAAGTTCATGTTGACCAAATTTGATATTTTTTTGGGAAAAGGCTAATCTATTCTTGATTTTAATAATTCAAATATTTTTTAATGTTATTCATTATAATAAAGTTTATGATGTTTGGCACTTTTATTTATGTTATGCTAATTTTGAAGTCATAGTGCGGTTAAGAAGAGTTTAATTCTGAATTATAAACTCTAAGTGTGAAGTTGGTGTGCATGAGACACTTCTCCACTTGAGCTAATCCCTTATGATCTACGTGAGATGAATGGTATAATAACAAAAGATGGCAAATGCTATTTATTTACTCTCATTGATGATGCAACTAAGTATTGTTATATTTATTTACTTAAGTTAAAAGATGAAGCACTAGAATACTTAAAAATGTACAAGGCTGAGGTAGAAAACTAACTAGAAAAAGAAAATCAAACAGTTAAGATCGGACTGAGATGGTGAGTATATCTATAAGGAATTCTCTCGATTCTGTGAAGAAAGTAGAATAATTCATGAAGTTAATCCACCTTACTCACTCTAATCCAATGGAGTAGTCGAATGAAAGAACTAAACTCTTTGTAACTTGGTGAATACCATAATACAGAGTTTAGGTATGTCAGACTCATGGTAGGGCAAGATAGTTCTCACAACCAATTATGTCCTAAATATGGTCATGAGGAGAAACCATATGATGGATGGAAGAGAAGAAAACCAAATTTGTCATTTTTTTGGACTTAGGGTTGCCTTGCCAAAGTGCATGTGCTATTACCTAAAAAAAAACTTGGTCCTAAGACTGTTGATTGCGTCTTTCTAGGGTATGCACATCACATCACAGTGTATAGATTTCTAGTGGTCAAATCCGTGGTTAACGATATCACCACAAATGTTCTTACGGAATCTTGTGATGTGACTTTCTTTGAAAATGTGTTCCCTATGAGAGCAAAAGAATTTATTGCTCCTGATGGTTCACGTGAATACTCTATTCTTCCTAGTGTGGATGACACCGCCCCTAAGTTGGAGTTGAGGAGGAGTAAGAGACAGATGACTATGTCACCTATCTCGTGGATGATGAACAACGTAACTTTTCATAGGCATACGCATCCCCGGATGCGGAGTACTAGAAGGAAGTAGTCTGTAACGAGATGGATTCCATCCTTACTAATGGAACTTGGAAGATTACTGATCTTCGAAGTGGATGTAAGTAAATGGGCTGCAAGTGAATCATCAAAAGAAAGCAAAGACCTGATGGTACTATTGAAAAATACAAAACCCGTTTAGTGGCTAAGTGTTTCACGCAAAAGAGGGTAAAGGCTACTTTCATACATACTCTGTTGTGGCTCGTTTATCTACAATTTGAGTGCTCTTAGAACTTGCTGCCACATATAAACTCCAAGTATATTAAATGGATGTAAATACCGCTTTCCTAAATAGAGAGTTGGATGATGAGATTTATACGCAATAGCCTGATGGTTTCATAGCTAAAGGGCAAGAAAAAAGTGCGTTGCTTGATCAAATCCTGATATGGTCTAAAACAAACTTTTAAGCAATGACATAAGAAATTTGATAGTACATTGACTTTGGTCAGCTTTTGTGTAAACAAAGCCGATAAGTGCATTTACTATCGATTTAATGGGGGTGAAGGTGTAATCCTTTGCTTTTAAGTGGATAGCATATTATTGTTTGGGACTAATATGGATGTAATCAATAATACCAAGTCTTTCATCTCCCATAACTTTGATATGAAAGATCTGGGTGAAGCTGATGTTATCTTAAGCATTAAGCTATTAAAGGGCAGGAATGTGATTACTTTAATACAATTCTATTATGTGCAGCAGATCTTGAACTGCTTTGGATTCATAGAAGCTAAGTCTATAGCCACACCCTATGATCCAAATGCTAAGTTACACAAAAAAACACTAGGCATGGTAAAGGCTAGCTTAAATATTTCCAAATAATTGGTTCTTTAATGTACTTAAATAGTGCAACGAGGCTTAACATCTCATATGTTGTAAGCAAATTGTGCCACTATATGGCTAATCCAAGAGATGATTATTGGATAGTATTAAAAAGGGTGCTTAGGTTCCTAAAAGGAATCAAGAATTTGGGGATATATTATTCTAACCATCAGACAGTCTTAGAAGGATTCAGTGACTCTAATTGGATCAATGACTCAGATGATATGAAGGCTACGAGTGGCTATGTATTCGCTCTAGCAGGTGGGGCTATTTCATGGAGTATCATTGAAACAGACTGTCCTTACATAGTTCACCATGGAGGCTCAGCTGGTAGCACTTGACTTAGTAGTAGTAGAGGTGGAATGGCTTAAAGAGCTTCTTTTTGACATACCGTATTGAAAAAACCAATTCCGGTTGTTTTGAACTATTGTGGTAAACAGACCATCTTGGTTAAAGTGAAGAGTAGAAAGGACAATATGAAGTCCTCAAAACACATAAAGAGATGACTTAAGTCGGTATGACATGCTAGAGACATGGGTGTAATAACTGTAGAATACATCTAATATGAAAGGAATCTAGCAAATTCTTTCACCAAAGAAATGGTGTGGAACGTCATTCTTGTAGCATCAAGGGGAATAGGGCTTACATCCACATGATGGTCTTCAATGGTGGTAACCTATCCACAAAACGTGAAGATTATGTGAACTAGGCTCTAGGAAAATAAACTATGAAAGTCTGGGACTACACCTAAGGGTTCTATTAACTTCAGCACTGTATCTGTATGGCAGGTTGAGCAATAGTTCTTAAGGAATTCGATGCCTCATACAACAATAGGAACTATCCTACAGAGTTTCCTAGAGAATTCACCTAAGTGAGCATGATCATGGGCTCACAATCAAAGGAAGTTTGGGTATGCTTTCTTAAGTACTCATGAGAGATACAGAGACATGACCGACGTCCGAACCCAAGAAGAAAAGGGCAAGCCACCCTATACAGAGTGCGACTTGAGCATAGATTCTGATACCAAGACATTGGATCAAGGAGAAGTCCTCCTATATCTATGTGGAGTCAGAACTTCTGTTGCTAGACTTTGAGTTCAAACTTGCAAGGTACTCATTGTCAAATCACTATATATTAAACAAGACTTTTAACATCTCACATCAAATTAGTAAATTGGTGGGGATTGTTGGAGTAAGGGCATTTTTGGGAATTTTCCAATTTGTACACACAAGAAAGAGGAAAGGAGATAAGTAGAGAAGGAGATGGAGCTTATCCCCTGAATGGCTGCCCTCTCGTGCAAGTGTGCACATGGAGATGGGGATTATTTCAATCCCCACTCCCATCTCCCCGACGGTTTTAGCGATAGTGTAGGGCTGCGCTGCCACATCCCTCCTTCGTTCTTATTCCTAGGTGAGCCTTCTCCTTGGGAGCTAAGTCTTCTTCATTTTTCATCTTCTTCTTTTCCACCGAGGGATCCTCTTCACCGATTAGATCCAATCAGATGTGCCTCCTAGTCTCCGATGATAGCAGCAACAGAGGAGGCATTGGATTGGTCATCTCTAGCAATTGAAGTCCTTCAACTCGTTGCTTGGTCGGTGGTGTTGATTGACTTCGTGGAGTGTAGAGTTGACCAGTGCCGATTCTTGGGCAATATTGGTGTGGGCCAAACCTTGAGGCTTCCTCTGTGGGTGAGGGCATTGTGGTGGTGGTGTTGGGTTCATTTTGGATGAGGGTTTGGGAGTCTTGCTCCTCCAAGCACTTGGTTGCTATTCTGTTCGGCTTGTGTCTTGTGCGGCATCCTTTAGAACCTCAACTTATTGCTCTACGACTTAAGTGCAGGAAGACAACTTTGTATCTCTGAGAACCACGCCATGAAATTGCAACCTAGTCTGTGGCAATCGTTTTTTTTTGGGTAAGCATCGACTTAAACATGCCTAGCCAATATGCTTCTTAGTGGCTTCGAGTGCCACTTCATTGTAAGTATTGTTGGTTGTTTATTGTTGTTAACAATACATTAGTGTGTTGTCATATCTGTTTAATTGATAATATACACTAGTTTTGGGGGACTTTGTATGATAATTATGTGAAATTGAATGCCCAATGAGGATAATTGGTCTAAATGAAATTGCCTTGATTATTTAGGATATTCTACTAGTGTTTGGGTTGTTATTAGCATTGCATCGCTTCTGTCCTATACTTGTCGAAGGCCTAATCTTATTTACCTACTGCTGTTAATTGATAATCTATCTATGTTATATCCTAAAAAACTCCTTGGAATTGAATCACTCAATCTCTATTACCTCTTCTCTTACTGACTTTACACGAATTACTCGGCTTAAATAAGCCTCATGCACACAATAAGGTCACATGACCTGTATTTCATGCACCCACTAACTCCACTAGGATGTATTCTCAAGCTACAACCTCCTAGATTCCCTCCATGATCCAAAAGACTCGACCAACTTACTGACTCAGGCTACCGCTTCATTCGGACGTTCCAGCTGCTACAGTAATCTTACGAGTACACTGCTACTTCGACCACGGCTCTTCGATCATGGTGTCTCGATCATGACTCTCGACCACATCTGAGCACCGACCGGCACTGTAGTTACAACCGGCTCACTGTAGCTACAGCCACGGCTTCTCGACTCGATGCTTCAACCATGAAGCATCAACTCAATGCTTCGACTATTGCAGATTCTATGACAAATGTTGCTTTCGACCACACTCATGTTGTGGCCCTTTGCACGATGTAGATATTGGCACCTCCATCTGACTATTTCTCATGGCTCAGCATGCACTCCGGCTCAAGCTTCCATACTTGTACTTATCACACGTAATGTCGTGTGCTTTTTCTAGTGCCACACACTACTACAATGCAAAGACATATACAGTACGACCACTACATGCAAATGACCAAAGTAAACATGCAGATACAAGCTTTGTCAAGATTATTATCTAACAATTTCCCCCTAATCTTGACTGACCACACTTCCCGAGTCTTCACAGAAACGTTGGCCTATCATCACTCTGAACATCACAGAGTAACGCTTTCTCCTCCTTTCTCTTCTCAACATCACAGAGTAACGCTTTCTCCTCCTTTCTCTTCTCAGGGCACTCGTATGAGAAGTGACCAAGCTCTTGACAGTTATACCACACCACCTTGGTTTTGTTAAACTTTCTTCGACCACCACCACTTGTAGTACTGTCAGAGGATCCCTTGCCACCTCGCTTCGATGATCCCTTGCATTCTTGCTTCGACGACCGAGCCACCCACTCAGCCTTTCTGAGAAGCAAATGCTCCTCTTCCTCCTTCACACGCTTGCGTATCCGCTCCCCGTATGCTTTGAGGTGGCCAATTGCCTCCTCGAATGGCATGGTATCCACATCGAAAAATTGCTCAATTGCAGCAACAACCTGCAAAAACTTGTCAGGAACCGAATCGAGCAACTTCTTTACGAGTACGGTGTCCTCCAGGGTGGCACCAAGACCACTGATGTCAGACCCCGGAGTAACAACTTCTGGATCCTCTGTGTAAATCGCACTAGTCCAGGATTAGCGAGTGCACACAGTAGACAACAAAGATAAATATCAACCATAATGACATTTATTAACTAAATATAGGCATGATTACCAAAGTTTATATCCACGGCCCATAGGTCAAATTTAAATAATAGCAGCGGAAGAAAAACAACGAAGAGGAAGAAGCCCAAAACCTGCCCACAGGCAAACGATAATAAAAAGCGGCCTACTCATCTAGGTATTCACCGTAGTCGAAGCTGTACTCTCCTGAGATGGGATAGCAAGGGTGAGTACAAACTTGTACTCCACAAGTCACACAAGATCATGCAATATAATGATAAAGGCAACAAAGGAAGACATATAGGCTTATTTGAGCGTAAAATAGCATTAAAAGAAATACAATAAATAGATTAAAATTTGCTAAATTTGATACAATAAGTAAAGACAGTAATTGTAAATGAAATCAATACCGTTAGTGTTGATCCATCCCCTACACTAACCTAACCACGGATATCCCACTCGGACCATCTTTTCCAAAAAAATCTCTTATGAATTCCATCCATCTATAAGCCTTTTAAAAACCATTTTCAAAAATAAAGTCTAACCCATGAAAAACTTTACTCAGCTTGCCCGTTACTGTAGACATGGCTGTCTGGGATAGATTATACACTCTACAGAGGTTGTACAACTTTATTCACAAGATACGATTACGTCATGATGTCGGCCATTACACGCTTCTGTAAACGTACAACTGAGTAATCATAACAAAGTCTTTACAAAGCAAAGCCTTTAACCTGTCCAAGCCAACACTAAGATTTCACCCCAGTATGGAATCCACCAGACCGGAATCCCCTCTTGACCCGAGTGAGACTTTATATGGCCTACGCCATGCTCTCTTTCAACCTACAGCGAGACTTAGGTTCGAACCTGCAAATTAGTCAGCCAGTAATGTCCCATACCAACCTTGTGATACTACAAAAAGGGCTTTATAGTAGTAGCTCACAGACCGGTCCTTAATTGACTTAGATACTTCCCACATACCCCTTATGCTAGGTAATCAACATTGTGTCACCGAACAATAATGCATGCCAACAAGTACCCACCTCCTAATCATTAGCCTAAGTCTAAACCAAGTTTTATATTTTATTTTGAAATATCCTATAGTCTTTCCTGACTTACCAAAGTCAAGAATATATTTTAGAAAGGATATCCCAAGCCTAAAGTTATACCTATGCAGGTCTAAGTGTTTGCTATAAAATTCTCTAGCCATACTAGTGTACTAACTAGAGTTTTAATCTAGGGTGACAAGGTGTACATGAATCAATGTCAAAGGAGATAATAACAAATAAGCATTAACTAAATTTAAAACTAGAATTGAAATACATTGAATAAAAATTTGCATCTAGAATTATTTAAAACAGCATAATTTTATTTGCAAACTAGGATCAACATGATCAATATGTGTAACTTGCCTTGCTCCGCGAATTGATGTGAATCGTCGTTGAAGAATTCTTCCAAATCATCACAGTCTACACGTGAAAATACCAAGCAAACTCAAATAAACTCTAAATACTAAAAATAAGGGCAGAAATGGATAGATTGAAATTTTTGATGAATTTAAAATTTTGAATGGGCTCAATCGGAGTTAGGATGAAGGAGAATGGGCTTAAGAAAATTTGAATTCTAAAGAAATAAATAAAAGATATTATTGGAATTAGTTTTCTAAAGGAAAAGGTATTTATGACGTGAACAAGTAGTTTAAGGAATTATCTTTCTATGGAAAATACAGAATTTATGATGTCAGCATTGAATTTAAATTTTTGGCCGAATTAAATTTCTAAAGGAAAGTCTAATTTATCACGCCTTACTGACGTCGGCCCTACATGTGGTTGCTGACATGGCGGGTTTTGCTGACATGGCGGCCTCGTGTCTGACACGTGGCACTGAAATTTTATAACTTTGCATAGTTTTGAGTAGTTTTGTGATTTTTATATCTTTTAGTGTGCTCATAATCTGAGATAGTTACAATTATGACTTTTAATCCTTAGTTGTTAATCTATACTAATAAATTTTCTTAGATTTATTGGATATTTATAAATCAACTTTTTAGTTAGCTTTTGAAGGCCAATTGGAAGGTCAAAATCTAAACAAAAGCAATTAGTATGGACAAAAGACATAAGTGGTACCTTTTATGGACAAAAGGTTTACAGGCGGTAATCTTGATTCCTGATGCTAGATGACATGAGGAGAGAAAGTTTAAACCAAAAGGGAAGAGTTATGAAATGAGAAGAAAAATAGGAGGAGAATCCTTTGAGTGTCAAAGGAAAAGAAGAAAATACCAAGTAGAACTTTTATATATTGGGGAGTTTTTCTTTGTGGAACACCTATCTAATATTTTGGACTTACTTAAATGAAAGGGGTAAAGTATTAATATTGAAAAAAACTATTTTACCTATTTACCTAAAATGTTTTATGAATTTTGTTAATGAATGTGTTTCATTCTCATTTGCTTCAATTTAGTATTTTTGGAGTGAAAATCTAATGACATATAAGGTTAACCTTTCAAAAGAGCCCCCTTTTAGTCAAAAATTAAATATCTTATTTGAAAGTCTACAATTTATCAAAAACTAGATAAAAGTACTCAAATAAGTATTTCAAGTGTTTTCAAAGCCTTTTGAGTAAAAAATCTCTATTTAAAAAACAAAAGGATAATTGGGCCTCAAAATGACCTTATATGGCCTTGAATTTGTTTTAAATGGCATATTTCCTTAAATCAAAATCAACTTAGTATTTGAAAAAGTGGTCAATACAAAACCTAATGGGTTGGACATTTCAAACATTTATCTAGTTTAAAGTTTTTGCAAAAGACCAATCATTGAAAGGTATACTCATTTGAATCTCATCCAAAAAAACTAGTATCGACCTAAAATGACCTATTCCTTCATATAGTGAGTTTTACTATTTGAACAAAAATTCTTTGTGTATATTAGTTTGAAATAGTTCTTCTAACTCATAAAAAGCCACAAAAGTGCAAAACTCTATGAAATTCAAATTGAATTGCCTTTTGAGTTTTTAATGAAAAATCATTCTACCCTCATGCTTTCAAAATGCATTATAGCATAACTTTCAATTGGAGGCCCCTTTTCAAAAATTCTTGTTGAAAAAGTTCCTTAGGAGTCTAAAGTTTATTTCTGCAAAGTTTGAAAGTATTTAAAATTGATTTGAGAAACTGGTGTACTTTTCTCATGTTGACAAAATACTGAAATTTCGGAACTTTGCATAGTTTTGAGCAGTTTTTTGATTTTTTATATCTTCTAGTATGCTCATAATCTAAGGTAGTTACAGTTATAACTTTTAATTTTAAGTTGTTAATCTATACTGACAAATTTTCTTAGATTTATTGGATATTTATAAGTCAATTTTTCAGGTAGCTCATGTGTTTCCTGAATAGTTGAATCTCATATATTGAATCCTTGTAACATAGGAATATACATTGCGAATGTGTTTTGCAAATATTTGAAGTCCATGTTTCCTACTCTTTGTGGTATGAGGCTTATAATTGCAAATGGTTGAAGCTCATACATAATTCTTGTAGCATGTGATTTATGTTTGTGAATGTGTTTTACAAATGTGTTAAGTCCATATACCTATACCTTGTGTCATGATTTCAAAAGTATGCAAATGTGTTTTGCAACTTGTTGGAAATCATGTTCAGTGTGTGCATGATACTATAATTTGCAAATGTATTTTGCAAGTTTTGTTAAAGTATATGCACTTGTCAAGATAATCGGAACTACCTGCTTGCATTGCACGGTACTACCGAAGATCGAAAGTACAGCATGTGTTGCGTGATACTACCCGACGTCGGTACTACTGGCTCCGTGTGAGTGGCACTATCGGACTTCGGAAGTTCTGGAAAATCTAGCAGTACGTTTTTCCGGAGAGCACCCGCTGAAAACACTTCATCTCCTGGAAATCAGACGTGCTAAGTTTTGAATGGCGGAACTTCCGCATGACTGGAGCGGTACTTCCGATGATTGAAAGTACAGAAAAAATGAACGGTGGAACTACCGATTTAACTCATATCGAGTACTCGTGTGTTCGAGTACATGTAGAAGTCATAGTGTCGAGCCAAAACTGTGGTCGAGGCGTTGTGGTCCAAGTTGGTCATGGCACTGTGGTCAAAGTGCCATGGTCGAGGTGCCGTTATCGAGGTGTCATGGTTGAGGTATCATTGTCGAAGTGCTATGGTTGAGGAGTCATGGTCGTAAGTTGTACTTGTAAGAATACTGCAGCAATCATGCTCGTACTCGTAGAGTACTATAGCAGTCATGGTTATAAGTCATGCTTGTAAGAGTACTATAGTCATGATGCGGTCAGAAGTCGTAGAAGGACTCGAAGGTCATAGGAGCAAGTAGTCTTCAGTTAGCACAATGTACGCAGGTTGTGGAAGGTGAGGTCGGTAAAACCGGATCACAGGAAGTTAGTTGTTAGAGCCCGAGTCGTGTGGCTGTAGTGGGTGAGTGGCATGCATGTGTGGCCCGGTTGTATCTATTTAAGCCATGTAAACTATTGAGTAAAGTGAGACGAGTCAATAACAGATAAAGAAGAAAAGACGTGTGTCACCACAAAAGAAGTCTCTCGTGTGTTTGTTCGTCCTCCCTACTCATGTGTGTGTGTCATTCCAAGGAAGAAAGCATGTGCGCATTTTCTCCTGGTGAGTAAAGATCGGAGCTGATGAGTTCAGCTCCAACACATACTATATGTTTCTTTCTACATTACTTGAATGATTTCTCTATGCAATAAATATGCACGGTGTATGTTGTTTCCATGCATGACCAACATAAGTTACATGTTGCTGCGTAGGGTGCAAAATGCAAATGGAGCAGATAATTTTTCGTCCGACCGACAAGGCTCACAGAGCAAATACGGAAGAGGTAAATAAGTATCTAGCACTATTCATATCTGACTCCAGGGAAAAATACGGAATAACATACAGGATGAGTGATATCTATCCATATATATCCGTATGTCAAGTGATATTAGGCAGTATATTGTGACTTCACCTAGGAACAAGTTAACGGATAGGTGGATTGCCACATCTAAATAGGCGAAGAATATAAGTGCTCTTCTTTCGACATCTTGACGATTAGTCTCTTCGTATTCACTCTGATTGCACCCCCAACTATCCAATGTCCTGTGTAAGGGTGTAAAAGAAGCAGATAATTTTCGTTCGACCGTCCGAAGGCTTGTGGAACAAATATGGAATTGAGAATTGTGTATCCATCACTATCTATGTCTGATTTTGACTATAAAAAATACAAAATAGTCTATAGAATGAGCGATATCCATCCGTATACGCCCCAATTGTGTCCCTACTTATGGGGGGTTGTATAGGCACAGTCCAAGTACCTTTTAAGGATGGCAAAATTTTGGTGATTAGATGGCGTGTCTAGACTGGGCAGACCAGAGAGAGACCAGACAGAGTGACATGCAAAAATAAACAGCCTACTGGTGCTGGTCGAGCCGTGCACGATCATCACCTGGTTAATTACCTATTAACATATCAGACTATGTGCTAATTAGCTCCTAATCGGTGCGTTGAACTCAACTCAAGCAAATGCATTACGGTGGATGATGTCTGTAGCTTTACAAAGGTTCATATATTCATTCATGCTCATCAGTCTATGCAATTGGCCAATAGATCGCACCATAGGCATGGTGAATGTTCGAAGGTGTTTAAGAGGCGATCATATGAGAAGGTTTAGTGTTTTATTATGATAAATCATTGTTATTTTGAAGAAGTAAAAATGTGCAAATTTGTAAATTTACAGATTTTTAGACAAGTAGAAATGGATGATTCTGGGACATTTTAGTCATGAGATGATTTATTTTGATCTAGGTCAGTGCATATGTATTAAATAATATATATATTACAGCTAATGTGGATCAAGTTGTGAAGAACTTATGCCTGAAAATGTTTTCTTGGTCTTGGATATGCAGGATTGTTTGGAATCAACCATGGTCAATAGCGATGATTGGGGCTATGCTCATGGAGGAGCCAATGCCCAAAACGATTGAGAATATTAGGTGAGATGCTGAGCTCAAGTATGACACGAGAAAGGTGAGAAATATTGAAGAAAAGTTCGAGCGACGGGTTGCATCATGTGGCTTAGTTGGTCCAAGTGAGGCATGGTTCAGTAAAACTGAAATGGGAGAGACTTGCTGATGCATGACAAACCAATAATGTATTTGCACGTAGCAAGCATGACGATCGCTTGCAATGAAAGATGAAGGCCAGGTCAAGAAAGAGTATTTTGGTAGTTTGGCCAAAATACTGAAAACTATTTTGGATCAAAACCGTGGTGCTTGAGCGGCACTTGGAAGAGCGGTTTAGGTTAAGGACAGACTGAGAAAATCGAGTTGGATCAAGGCTAATGACTTAGCAAATTTAGACTTATACGCTTTGAAAAGCGTGCATAAAAGTAGTGTGCGAGTTAAAACTCGTGTGCGGTTATCGGGTTCTCCCATTGTGCTAAGTGTATAGTATCCACTAATAGTTAGATGGGGTTAGATGGTTGTCTATCTATTTAATGGGTTAGGATAAAGACTTGCTAGTTAACCATTTTCTTATTGAGTTCAAGGTTTAAGGTTTGAGAGAAGTTAAGTATTATTTTATGCTCTCTTGTCCTCTAGGTGGAGTAGTTCTAAAACATTTGTCCTCAAGTAGCAATATATCAATCCTTATTCATCTCCTATGGATTCATCTTATGTTGATTGATTTTTGCTCTTCTCTATTCTCTTCTTGATTTTGCTATGCCAAAAACGTATATAAGAGGTGAAAATGACCTCTAGATATCAATCTCTACCTATATAGGCATATGGTTGGTAACTTCTTGAAGAAACCTGATTTTTACTCTTTTTGGTCTCTCCGAGTGATTTCTTGATTTAGTTATTTTTTTCTTAATTTCTTTGGTATTCTTATTTGCTGTGATATGTGGGAACCATCTAGAGTCATCTTGTCTATTGTCCACCCACAAGTAAGTTGTATTCATATTTTTTTATTTTTGCTCTGTTTTAGTAAAATTTTATTTTTAAAAAATATTATAATTTTAGCAATAATTTTTTTGATTATTAATTAGAATAGATTTTAACATTCTAAAGAATGTGCATCCCACATTTCAAGTGATATGCACGTTCTCAGATCCTGGCCCGGAGTCCGAAACGCCACTCGGCCCAGCACCTTGCCCCGTCCGCGCGGTGAGTGACACCTCACGACAAGCCCAACAACTCCCACGAGACGGGCAAAACGCATGTCGTCGTCTTCATTGTGGGCCCGCCCGGCCACCCCACCAAACGACACGGCAACAAAATGGGCCGCAATGCCGCAACTTTCGCTCGTTTGGTCCGTGTTGGGTAGGCCCAATAGCTGCCACGCCAAGGGATACCCAACCCAACGCACTCCACCCACAAAACGGTGCGCGTCCGTCTCCACACTCGAGCCGAGCGCGCCGCATCGCGTCGTGTGTCGTTTACGCCGCCCGCTCCGCCGGAGAGCTGGCAAGACCAGACGCTTCGTCGCGAGGGATCATCGCCGGTGAGGCGGCGGCAGCGGCTCGCGCGGTGAGTCCCCCGTCCCCACCCCCTCCTCGCCTCGCCCTACTCCACTGCCACCCCCGTCTCCATCCCCGCGCGCTAGTCTCTCTCGTTCTCCCCGCCGTAGTATTCAAATCCGAAGGCCCGAGGTAGATTCGCGGAGCGGTGGTTTGCGATTACGTTTCCCGGAAATTTTTCGGTGGGTTTTTTCTTCTGTGTGGAAACCGTGGGTCTGTGGCGTGGGATGCTGGGATTTTTGGTTGGCATTGAGCTTTGTCGGCGTAAGGGTGGTTTGGTTCGGTGTTATCATGGTGTGATGAATGGGTCCGCAATTTCAGTAAGAATTAGGTGTGATTTTTAGGGTTCTGATTGTTTATTTGGGCTAGAGATTCAGAGATATGGTGGAATTCTTCGGAGCTTGTTTATTTGGTTCCTTGTCGAACGAGAAGTCTTAGTTGGCTTGTCATTTGCTCGCTGCAGGTTGCAAGTCTTTTCCTTTTATGCCTTAGGCAAGAAAAACATTAGCATTTAGCTTGAATCGTGTGAAATGT
Organism: Dendrocalamus sinicus; assembly: GCA_036346575.1. Classification (NCBI taxonomy): domain Eukaryota; kingdom Viridiplantae; phylum Streptophyta; class Magnoliopsida; order Poales; family Poaceae; genus Dendrocalamus; species Dendrocalamus sinicus. The sequence goes on along the minus strand of CM070654.1, from coordinate 32,197,511 downwards.
GTTCGTTGAATTGTTGAGACAACCTCCTGATAGTTGCGACATGGATGTTGATGGTGTTGGTAGCAAATGCCAGGATAGTTGCACACCGTAGATGTTGCTGACTATCGGTAGCACATGCCAGGAAGGTGTGGCAGCTAATATAGTGCAACGCTGACAGGATTGGGCTAGTTGGCTGCTTGTGTAAATGATTGTGACATTTAGAATATAATGCAAATTGCAAATACTATGTTACAACTATCTTGGCAGTAGGAAAAGGTTAACTCACCTTTATGCAATACTGCTATATCGATGCATGCAAATTGCTATTAGGCTTCATTCTATGTTCAAGATAACTTAATATGAAGCACATGTCATGTTGATGAATGGAATGGTATGCTGTACCAGCTCTGTTTTTTCCCCCTGCAAACTAGATGCACATACATGCAAAAAAATTTGGAAAAAAATCATTTATGGGACTAAATTGTGAAGCATAGGGAACAAACCAAAATTGTTTCAAAGCAGAGATTTATAATGTGTAAGTGGATTATCTATGTTTTATAACCCATTAGTCCATGCAATCATCAATCATGATTCTACCTTATTTACTTGCTGTAGGTGCTGCTTAATTTGGCCCAACTCCATAGAGCTTCCAATGTCATTGTGATTGCGCTCCTCAGAAGACAGTTCTCCCAAACTGTGCTTTCTTTGTTTACTAGAGTAATTTCCGGCCTCCATCCTATGGACAAACTACTACTTCTGGTCCTGTTGAGGGAAATGGTGAGATAGGGAATGATACAAGCTCTTGTTAGAATCCTGAGACCTGTAATCACCAAAGTTTGCTATCTACATCTCAAGCAACGGAAAAGATCATGGGCATTAGGAAAAACTATAAAAGGGCAGCTAACAGGGGAAGGAAAGTCTTCCAAGTATTAGCAGGGAGACAATATTCTTTCGAGGTCATCTCATAGTAATGCCAGGGTGCTTCATTCTATGTCAGCTGCAAAGAAGTCACCTAGCGAGTCTGTACACACTCCAGTTCAGCCGGCTGCTAAAAGAACAACAAGGAACAGACCCATAAAAAGAGGTCCGAAAAACGAGTTCTCAAAAATTCTTCAGCAAGTTAGATACATATTGAATCGGATGAACTATGAGCAAAGTCTGATTGAAGCTTATACTAGTGAAGGCTGGAAAAGGCAAAGGTTTGTCGCCCTTAAATTCTTGTGCTTGAATTTAATTTGCTGGCATCTTCTCCTGAAATTGACCATCTCATAGCAAATTGTTTCATTTGTTGCTGATTTGCTTTACTTGAAGTATTGGTTTCCTCACATTCTATACAAAGGGTGCATTTTGGCATTGGTGGTTCTTAAATCACTCTCACTTTACTATTTTTTTGATATAATTAGCTTATATGTAACCTTTTTCTAGAGCTATATTATACTAGTGTTGGTAATGATCAGCTATAACTAACTAGATTCTCCAGTACAGTGCGGCATGCCATATCAAGCCAGTAGAGTTGGGTGGTAAATATAAATATTTCTTTTGAGTTGTATTCCTATGTAATGTGTAATTAATCAACCATGGGACAGTTGGTATGCTACAGATTTAGGTGCCACAGCTAGTACTTGTTAGTTTGCAGAATGCAGTTCTGAGGAGGACTACCTTTCCATAGCTTCCCATCAATTGCTCTACAAAATCTCTTTGGGCCTGTGGTTTCACTTTATCCTTTTGTTAAGAAATAGGGTATATGCGCTCACAAAATTTGACAAAGTAGCCTAGCCTAGCATACCCTCTATCACATATGATCATTCAACATAATTATTATGATTTTACTCTTTTTGATACCTCCCCGTGGTCACTGGTTATGTTTCCTTCCTATACAAATACAACTGAAATTTCTGACTCTTCTCAGTGCCAATTGTGATGAACGATTTTTTTGTTCAATCTTATTTGACTGGTTAATTGATCAAAGGTACAAGAGTTGTTTTTTTCCCTTGAGCTTCATGTTTAACCACATAGCTTCTTGGGATCTTTTTTAGCTGCCAATTCCTTGTAGTGTCAAATGCATTATAATACGTTGGAATCCTATATACAAACATGCAGTTTGGAAAGGATAAGACCCGAGAAGGAGCTTGAACAAGCAAAGGCTGAAATCTTGTGGTGCAAGTTGAGAATACGAGAAGCCTTCCAGAATCTTAATTATCTCCTATCTGAGGGGAAGCTTGAGGAATATTTGTTTTATTCTGAAGGAGAGATATCTAGTGAAGATGTATGTCAATATGTTTTTTCTGATGTTGTCATTCATCGTTAATAATTGTTTTCTGTTATGCTTAGTATTTTAGTCAGTGACCACGCTTCGCATCTTGCAGATTTTTTGTGCCACTTGTGGTTCGAAGGATGTTACATTGAGTAATGACATCATTCTCTGTGATGGAGTCTGTTTCATGAGCTCCATTCCCTTGTAGTCCCTGCTGGAGATGAAGGGTGGCTTTGCCCTGCATGTGATTGCAAGATAGATTGTATAGATGTAATAAATGAACTCCAAGGGACCGATCTCTCCATTAACAACCTTGGGAGGTAACAGTTTCACTGTTAAGTAAAGTGTGGCCTAGTTTCAGGATCAATGAATCTAAATTTTATTCCACCGCAATACTACATTTATTTTTTGCAGAAGGTTTTTCCTGAGGCAGCTGCTTTCTCGAATGGTCCTAAGCAAAATGATGTATCTGATCTTCCATCAGATGATTCAGAAGACAATAACTTTGACTGTGATATGGCCAGAGAACGTGTGGCCAGTCAGGTAGAAGTATCTTCTAAAGGGGATGGGGATGAAGGTTCAGACTCCCATGACTCAAACTTTGTCACCTCTTCAGACAATTCAGAACCTTTGAAGGACAAAGAAAGTTGATGACCTTGGATTACCTTCCGAGGACTCGGAAGATGATGACTATGATCCAGCAGGTCCTGATTCTGATAAAGATACCAAAAAAACAATCAAGTTCAGATGAGTCAGACTTCACACCTGACTCTGATGATTTCTGTGCCGAGATTGCTTAGTCTTGTGGTAAGGATGAAGTTTCATCAGTTTCTAAGGCTGGCGACCCTACCAATGACTTGGGAGGAACCACCGTTCCGGCTAACAGAGAAAATTCCAGTCTCGATTCTAAAGATCTTGAGATGGACCAAGATGTGGTTTTACCAGTTTCTGGGAGACGGGAGGTTCAACGGTTGGACTACAAAAAACTGTATGATGTATGCCCTCAACTTGCATGCCTGCATATTTTAACACGAAAGCCTTACGTATATTTGTTTGTACTGTCAGCCATTAGAGTGCTTATTTTATTCATGAAATATAGGCAGTGTTCCCCTAGGCGCTAGTTTGGTGGCAGACTGGTGCGTAGTGCTTAGACGGACTAGGCGGTCACCTAGGCAGGTCAAATCGGTAAGACTGGAGGGCGCTACCTAGGCAGGCTAGACGGTCGCCTAGGGTAACAGCGAATATAGGTAAATTCAACGGTTGCATTTGTAATTGTACATTAAAAAAAGCAATCATGCGGATGATCAAGATCATTGGAACGTGATCGTAGACATGCATGCATTCCCTTGTCATTGATAATCTGGCACTGAATAAACCGCTGGTCTGCGCGGTCTTGAATTTAGTCATGGATGCATGTGACACTACTACAGAAAACCACATTACAGACGGTTGAACGCGTCACCACGCGGTTTTACAACCGCCCAATTTATGGATCAGTGATAATCCAAAGTTATCACAGACGGTTTTAAAACCGTCTGTGATTATCAGATATCACAGACGGTTTTTCATTAAAAACCGTCTGTGATATTCCTTCCTCCAAAATCTAAATCTATTTCTGTTTATTGGCTAGTCTCAAGAAATGCTAGCCATGCCTTCTGAAACAAGCAGATAATCACAGACATAAAACATACAATTCACACATCTCATTTCATTTCAGATACATTTCACATCTCAATTTATTTCACAGACATAAAACATCCAATTGACAATGCACTTCATTTGATCACAAACATAAAGCATCCATTTCGCAAATCAATTAATTGAATTGAAATAAAATATCCATTAACAAATACACAATTACAAAAGATATACACTGCATTTGCACTTAAAAAAGGTTCGTTGATTATGTATCTATGGTGCGGAGTGGAACCGGCCTTCGGCTTTATGACTTGAGTCAGCAAAAAGTACGCCAACTCTGTTCGAATCCGTCTAAGATTAGGCTGTTTCAATGGAGTTGATGGGATGTACGCAGCCTGTCGATAGAAATATCAATGTGCGTATATATGTAACGTGATAAGTATAAAGTAATTATGGGAAGATTGACAAACATTGGAATTGGTGATCCTCGAGGAATCGAGGAGCAGTTCCATATGTTGGCAAACGTAGTATCCACATGTGTTGCCCTTTGCTTTGGTGGCACCGCAAAAATGGAATGTGTTAGTTCAAGAGGCTGTTGCATAGGATTAATTAATGTGAAATAACGAATACAATCATGAGACTTCATGCCATTTAACTTCAAATCTTGCATCGAAACAAGTTTCTTCACGTTGCCGGAGTAACCAGACGGAACTTTGACACCATGCAAGCATCGCACGATTCGTTTTCTCACCTTGGACGAGTAACACGCAGGGGAAGGTACGTTCGTCCATTATCAGTGCATGTCGGTGCTAACTCAGGCCTGATGTCCATGTCAGCCAAATCAAGCCTGCGTTGACGCCGTCCTTTGTTTTATCATGAATGTTCAGTAAGAGACCAATCAAGCTGTCGCATACATTCTTTTCTACGTGCATGACGTCGATGCAGTGTCGAACATCTAGGTACTCCCAATAAGGTAAGTCCCAAAATATTGATCTCTTCTTCCAGGTGTTCTTCTCATGAGCCCTCAATTTACGTCCCTTTCCGAGTACAACATCTAAATCTTTAACCATATCATAAACCTCGTGTCCCCTTAAATGCCTTGGAGCTAAACCGTCTTCCTTCTCTCCGTCAAATTGATTCTTCATCTTGCGGTATGGGTGAGCCCTCCGAAGGAACCGACGGTGACGCATGTAGACGGTTTTGCGTGAGTGGTTCAGCCACATACTCTCGGTACCATCTAAACAGTGAGTACAAGCTTTGACACCTTTTGTACTATGGCCCGATAGGTTACCAAGGGCAGAATAATCATTTATGGTGCAGAATAATAAGGAGCGCATAGTGAAGTTCTCTCGTTTGTATGCATCCCATACTTGTACCCCTTCGTTCCACAGTACTTTTAGATCTTCCACCAACGGTGCTAGGAACACATCAATATCATTCCTGTGTTGTTTTGGCCCTTGGATAAGTATCGACAACAAAATATACTTTCGCTTCATACACAACCAAGGAGGAAGGTTATAGATGCAGAGAGTCACGGGCCATGTGCTATGTCACGCTCATGTTACTGAAAGGATTCATTCCATCTGTACTCAGTCCAAACCTTATATTCCTTGGTTCTGCACCGAAGTCTGCAAAACTCCTATCGATGTTTCTCCACTGCGCGGAATCAGCAAGGTGCATTAGTATTACATCCTTTTTGTGCTCCGAGTGCCAACGCAGCAGTTTTGCCTCCTTTGGATTTGCAAAAAACCTTTTCAAACGGGGAATTATAGGAAAATACCATGCCACCTTAGCAAGAGGTCCTTTCTTCGCCTCTGTTCCCTCTCCATCATCTGATTGATTGTTACGTTTGTATCGGGATGCGTTGCACACCGGACATACATGCATGTTTGCATACTCTTTACGGTAGAGGATACAGTCGTTCGGACATGCATGTATTCTTTCTACTTCCATTCCCAACGGACAAAGAACCTTCTTGGCTTTATACGTGGTTTTAGGCAACTCATTTCCCTCTGGAAGTATGTCCACTAAAAGACCTAGCAGCGTCGTGAAACTCTTGTCGGACCAACCGTTGCTTACCTTCAATTTCAACAGTTCAAGTACGGCCGACAACCTCGTGTACTTGCAGCACGTGAACAAAGGTTTCTCCGAGTCCTCCATCAAGCCTCGGAATTTAACATACTCTCTCTCATCATAGTTCTCTTCTACATCGCGAAGCATCCGATCCAGATTATCATCGTGCAACCTATCCGAATCCGAACGACAATCGACATCATCCGGCGGTATGTCATTCACTTCACCGGTGATGTCATTCGGTGGCATATCATTCGCTTCACCGGTGATGTCATCCGGCGGCATATGATCATTCACTTCGCTATGACTGGTCCAACACGTATAATCCTTTTTGAAACCCCTCCGAATCAAGTACGCTTCGATTTGCCCTCGGTTCTTAAATATCTTTAAATTCTCGCAGTCAGTGCATGGACAGTACATATATTCCACCCTCTTATTCAACATATCCTACTCGGCGGCTCTTATAAAAACAGACACGCCATTAATGTACTCTTCACTCACACGGCTCGTGGTATACATCCAGCTTCGGTCCTACGTTACGTACATATATAACAACTTAGTATTAAAAATTAGATTAACTAATTATTACTACATATATACCAGCCACATTTATTATATTGAGGCTTAATTTGCTAGCTCAATTCATATTATAAACACAACAGCTATTATATAACCAACAATTTTGCAAATTAACCGTCTTCAATAACACTCATGGATTACTTAGACCTAAATTGTAATGCAATTAAAGAAAAAATAAATTTCATTACTAACCATATCTAGAGCAACCAGAAAGTATGAATCTTCAAAGCTCAATCTCGCCTCTTCCCATCAAATTAATCGGCTCGAAATCGCCTAGCTTCCTCCTCGGTGAAAAAGTGCGCAGATGGCTAGATTTGGATCGAAATGAAGACGATGCGGTGCGGCGGCGCAATAAATGCCTAGTGCCATTATCACGCAGCGGTTTTTAATAAAACGTGTCAGGATAATCAGATATCACGCATGCTTTTATTAAAAACCGTCGTGATAATCTGAGATTATCACTGACGGTTCTTAATATAGACCGACCGTCGTGATACTCCTTTTCCCGCCACAAATACCACAGACGGCCTCCAAATTACAAACTGCGTAATAGTAGGTACATCATGACGGTTTCACAAAACCGTCTGTGATTTGACGTCTACTATTAGGCTTTCTGTAGTAGTGTGACCTGATTTTGCATGAGGCATTAGTGTAATTATAAGCGGTTCACTGGGGGTGGGGTTCATACATGCATGTGTTTCACCGGCTTGTGAACTTGACATGTTTCCTCTAAATTCTGAAATTGAAAAGGAGGCTTATGGGGAAGCGTCATCTGATTCAAGTGATGGTGAAGAGTGGTCTGGGAAGAGCACACCCGAAAAAGATAACAAAGAACAAAGTGAAGCGGCACCAGAGTAACAAACCCACTCCACAGCGGTGATCTTGGAGAATTCACTGAAGGGATTATGGAAGGACATAAATCACTGACAAACCGGTGGATACTGAAGCAATAACTGTACAAGTTATGCGTGGAGGAAAATACACGGTTCATTGACCATCTTAATATTTTCAATAAACTTATCACACAGTCGACTTGTGTAGATGAGAAAATTGATAAGAACAACAAGGTCGTTATACTGGTATCATCTCTCCTATCATCATGGGGCAATTAGTGATAAATACTCTCATCGGAAAAACCACTCTCAACTTTAATGATGCAGTTGCATATTTATTGGAGATGGAGTCCTTAAAAAGCCATCAGAATCTTCATCCTTGGCTGATCAAGCATTAGCTGCAGTAAGTATTACAGGTAGAAACAAAGATCACATGAAGAAAAAGAGCAAGACCAAGTGCACACATGTATGACTAGGAAAGTCACATGATAAAAGATTGCCTGAGTTTAAAGCAAATGAAGGGTGCATGATCAGTTGCGGTAGCAGAGAAAGATTCGGACTTACGTACTAGTCGACAATCAATTAGATACTTCTCATTAATAGATATTAGATTCAGATTGTTACTTTCATATATGTTCAGCGAGCGAGGGAGGTGGTTGACGAAGGATCTCTACGTGTCTACGTATGGAACTGTTCATTTAGCGGATTACAAGGAGTATGCAATTACTAATGTGGGAATGGTTACATTGAAGATGTATGATGGAGCACATCGTATATTGACGGGAATTTAGTATGTTACCAGTTTAAAGAAGAATCTAATATCTATAAGGTCACTTGAACTCGAAAGTTGTGAGGTATCACCTCGAGGTGGAGTCATATGAGTTACTTGCAAAGAGCAAATGATCATGAAAAGTATTTAGAGTAATGAAGGATACCGATTAAAGGGTAATATTAAAGGTGAAGCAACCAATGGGAGGTCTCATAAAAATTAGTCAGAAGAAGGAAACCGTGTCATCAATGGTAGGTATTTAGATCTCATCTGCAGTTATGTGTTGAACTGTAAAGATGACTGCAAAATCTAACAGACGTAAAGGCAAAGGTGCAGCTGTTGGAAGAAAAAAGATATGGTGGGACCAACCATGCAGTATCGGGGAGTAGATGGAACTCAGATGCGGTACAAACTTATGGCATAGAAGGGTATAGAAACAAGAGATGTAGTTAACCAAATTAAACAGCAAATGAGCTCTCAAGTGAAGGGTTTAGGCAGGCTAGCCCGGACACTGATACGCATATTGCAGTGATGTGCATAAATCCTGTTATAGGCACTGCCAAAAGTGAGAGGGAAAAAAAGGTGGAGCCGACTTAGAGCATGTTTTTGGAGGAGTACAGTAACTTTAAAGGATAAGAGTTAAGGTGAAGATTGTTGAGTTGGTGACTTATATCTAGTCTTTTAGGATTTAGAAAAGAGTTCTAGATGAATTCTACTAGAATTAGGATTTCTCACTCTTATTTGGATTAGGATTTCTACTCTAAATTGGAGAACTAGGAGGGACTATATAAACCATGAGGGTGACTATAGAGAGAAAGCAAAGCAACAAAGACTACTCATCCAAAGATAGAGGTATGCGAGATGATTAGAGGGTAGGTAATTCTTTAGCACTAGATTCTTGTATAAAACAAGGATCCGAGAGTTCTAAAGCATTAGAGAGAGTTGTGAATGAGTGATAATTCTTTGTCCTCTGTTGAGTTTGTGCTTAAGAAATTTGTAGTCGGTTTCACTAAATCTTCTCTCTCGTTGGGGTTAGTTCAACGTCACTATTTTGGTTTTCTCTACGAGATTCATCTTTTTCGTTCTTGATACCGTACACGCTCATACCGTATCTCATAAATTCTGATCCAATCCGGAGGCTGCTGTGCATAAAATGGGATACCAGTGTAATGTCCTTAAATTTGCAAGTTGGGGCATGATTTCGGTGCCACACGCCACACTACATACCTGAAACTTTGGTTTTAAATCTATGTTGGGTGTCAAGACACCATTAGACTCCTGCTAGTAAACTAACTCTTTCCCTCAATCATGCCAGTCAACTAACGCTTTTCTTCATTGTTAGCCATAAGCCATATCTAAACACCATCAGCAAAAGTCAATATAAATGTCTCTACCTGGTGGAGAAGCAGTATGTTTCAGAAAAAACTAGTGGAGAAACAGTCAATTTCTTACCCCCCACATGTTTGTTGTTGACTCCCATGGAGAGGTCGGTTTGATTTTTGGGACTCTCGCAAAGAATTCTTATATTCCTTCGGATCTTCTGTACTGATATTGCAGGTAAGGTTCAATGATAAAACCGAAAGTCCGAACTGTAGCAACAGGAGTGCACTGTTATGATAGAGAATGGAAAAGATGTACTGTACTGTTGTTTCATTATGCAGTCATTGCTGAGCTCCCCTTTTAACATGCCGTGAGATCAAGTTTTTGTAAGATGTGATATGGTATCAAACCTAGTGTTATGTGAACTGAAGATGGCTTTGTTCTATTTGGAGTTAACGGTCGTGAGTTGTGAACTTGTGTCATTGGCTGTGTATCTAGATTCTAGATAACTAGAATACTACGCTTATCATGCAAATGGGCAACGTCAGTGGCACTCCCCAACCTTCATACATGACCTGATGTAGTGATGTTCATAAGGAGTATATTCTTCTTTTGTTGTTACCCTTTCTTTTTCATGCTTTCCACTTGTCCCTTTATTTGCATCTATTTTCACTTGCAGTGTAAGCTATGTTTTGCTAGGACCTACTTTACCATATCCATGATATCTTTGTTGACTGATGAATCCATGTGCACTGTTGTACAGCATAATCTTTTGGTAATAACAGTTCTGCTCAGTTAACTCAATTGTAGTAGGACAGAGCAAGTTTTAAAGATCTTGAAATGATCTGAGACAAGCTTGGCTCCTCTGTTGAAAAAAGAAACTGCACTCTTTGGAGGCCTGTGCGTCATTAAACCAATCCAGGTCTGCAGACACGGTTCAAGCTGTCCCTGTAGTTGAATCTATAGGTCATTCTGGAAGCCCATGTCCTTTGCTCAGGGAATGTCTTTCAGGTAATTGACGCCTTATTCAGCCCGTTACTCTTTTCTTGACCCCATACTCTGATGATGCTTCCTTTTCCCGATGGCCTATTTCATTTCGTCAATGGATGGTGGTGAGTCCTATTCCACAAAGTTCACAAGACATGGAGTTGGCTTGGCTCAGAGCTGTGCCACCCCATTTCAGCGAGAAACCGTCTTTTTTTTTCCACATCAGAATTACTAAATCGCGACGCGGTTCAGTTCTCACACGTAACAACTTGTGGTGATCGAGTTTCAGGTCTCTCACACATGATACAGTACAATTTCAGCATGATGCTGAGTTACTACTTGCTACGGATGCAGAGACAAGCAGCACAGGTGAGTTGATTGTGCATGTCGCTTTTACTGCTCTTTGCGTAGAATTGCCCAGAGCATTGGATTCTTCCATGTCTGATAGCAGACAGTGAGGCCCCGGCTCGTGAGCCGGTGAGTCCAGCGGCAGTAGTTAGGCGAGTGAGATCATAGCTAGAAGACGAGCCGGGTGCTGGATTTCTCCACCGCTCCGTAGGCATCATCAAAGGGGCATCTGGTTCTGGTCCTCCACCTGCATGGTCCAAGGAGAGGAACAACCAAACTAGTCAATAAATCGATAGATGCATCATTTGTATGTGCTTCACAAGAACACATCCAGGAGACGAGAGAAAGCGACGGATAACAACTTCTGCACTGCAGATTTGAAGCCTTTTTTTTCATATTTTCGTTGCCAATTTACTTATCATACTACTCCTTTCCCAAAGCGCTGAAGAACTTCATTGTTGGCAGTCTGGCAATTCGCCCCAAACTAGGCGACACACTCACTTGTGTGCTGTGCTCGTCTACCTTGTAATCTTGAGGAAAGTACTATATCAAGTCAAACGAGCACCAGATGTGGATTGGGAGCTACAGCAGGCAATGAGAGCCGGCCAACTAATATAAAGGTTGTCAAGATCTCGATCCCGGATAGGGTTGTTTTTCGTTTGATGGGATCGGATAGTAGAATTATGATTCTATCATATTTTTAAAAGCGTACATATTTTATATAAAAATTGAATTATATTTCTAAATATACAGATTTATAGTAGATTTTTTTAATTTTATTTTATAATTGAGTACACTTATTCATGTTATATTGAGTTATGGTTGATTTTTGAAACTTATTTAATTATTTTTAAATAAACTAATAATCTAAAAGTCCAATATGTCAAAGATAATACTTTTTTAGCTTAGAATAACATGTAAACAACAAAAATAAAGCAAATTCAACTTAAATTAGTAATAGCTAATATCAATTTTATATACTAATATAGTTTGTTGTCAGGATCATGATCCAACCCGATCCTGAGCACGATCCTACCCGATTCCATATGATCAGCCTTCAAGATCACGATTCTATGAAATTTCGATCTATATCATATCGGCTCCATGGGATAGTAAGATCATGCAATCCCACGATCCGTGTCGTGATCCCGACAACCTTACTAATAAACACTTCATAGTTGCTCTCTAGGAATCTAGATTGAGCCAGGGCGGACATAGTAAAGGAACAGTGAGGGCACCGGCCTATTATTTTTTTAGTCTATATCTATATCAATTAAAATTTCATCATTTATATCCTACTGGTTCAACAAAAGCACTTGTACTGGACCTAGCAGTAGTCCAGAAAAACAAACCAAACCCCCTCGGGTTTTCGTGTAGGTCCGCCTGGACTGAGGTAAATGAATAAATTTTCCGAGGTAAATGCGGCCCATAGGGAGGAGCCATCGCCATGCATTGTCAAGGTTACATGTGGAATTGGTTGCACACTTGATTTCTTGGTGGTCAAAGAAGGTTTAATGGCCCCAAACTCACAAGGCATTAGCCTGGCTCTCCTTTTCTTTTTCTTCATAGTGGGAACACCACCAAAGGCGCAGTTTTCAACTTATTAGAACTTTTGGAAATCAGAACTGTCGAAAGAAATGTTGCTTGGACCCACCATACATGAATGAAACATTGGCATCTACCATCAACATACTCTTGAATTGCTCCGTACGCCATACGGATGATATGAGCGGGGTTCTTTTGAATTTACTGTTTTTGGTTTTTACTACAGAACTAATTTTAAAATGGCGTGCTTTTTCGAGACAGAGTATATTAGTTGATTGTACAATATACCGACTTTATCTATAGCAACCAAAATCACATATGATTCTCTCTCTTTTGCACTCTCTATTGCGAATAATCAGAATTCAAAAGTCATAACCCACAGGCCAAAAAGAACCCACTCTCACCCTTTATCTCTTATCCTCCGTATGACTGTGTATACCGTATTAATTGTAGAGCTAATGTCGATATGTCGCTAATTAAGTGGTTCTACATTTGAACTGTGGATGCTTTTTTCCCATAATCCTGAAGCTGCATTCAGTTGAAACTAATTAAATCTAAAAAATAACTGAAAAATGAGACCATCATCTCATCCTAACGTGTTGATACCACGAGGAGACCAGGGTGAGCGAATCCAGCGATCTGCATGGTTGGCTTGTAGGCCACAAGCCCACAAAGTCACAGACACGAAAGAAGAGATACATTGAAAGTGCACGCCAAAGCGGGCAGCAGTGCGCGCTGCGATGGAGCGTTTGACCAGGGGCTTTTCGTTTTCCTCCGCCCTCCCCTCGGCCGTGTTCCGGCGACGGCAATGATTAATCCCGCTGAAACCGACCGGCAGCGCTGGAAATGGGTTTGGTCCCTGCCGGGATTCACAGGTCGCGCGGCCCGTGCCGTGCACGGCCACCGCCGACTCGGCGTTCGCTGGTGGTTGGTGATGTGGCCTCACGAAACTGTCATCTCACCCTCATCCGCCATGATACTAGGTATGTTCTTTTGCATTGTGTATTTGGTTTTTAGTTTTTTTTTTTTTGAATTCTGATTTCATCAAACATAATATGTAAAGATAAATAGTTGTATGTGATTTTAGTCGATATAGCTGAACTCGGTACAGTGTCTACTACAATCTAGCCGATATAGCTGAACTCGGTACAATGTCTACTACAATCTATCTGAAGACCCCTTCTCATAAACACCATCTTCAAACGACATACTGTTTGAAAGCTAATTAATGTAGTTAAAAGTGATAAACCAAAGCTAAAAACAACCAGGCCATTTCCGGAGGGGTTGGGAGACATGGTACGGCCGCCGGACGCGTCCGGCTTCGCTGCAATTTCCACGGCGGATTGATGCTTTCTCCACTGCCATTACGGATTACCGTACCGAGTGTGCAAAGCTAAGTGAAGTTTAGTAATCCAGTATTTGTTGGTCTACCATCTTGCTTCTTGCATGAGAAATTTGATGATTTCTTGTGGTTTTAACGAGATTGATCACTATATTAGTAGTACTAGTACACTAGTACATTTGACTTACTCAAGCCAACAGACAATTAATGGGTGGTTAAGTAGGTATGTCCCCTGCATTATCAAAAGGATTCAATGTATGAGAATCTAGGCAATGATTTTTTTTTGGTAGTAAAATGGTAGTACCATTTTCAAAAGTCGAATGCACTCCTAGTTTACCTGAAACATGCACTACATCGGATGAGTCAGAGACTCAATTCTAGTATCTTGTAGTGAATCAACACCGAGCAAATTATCCTGCCATCTCATGGAATTTCTTGCGCACTTGCACGTTAGAAAAACGTGGCAAAGGTGATCCAAAAAAAAAAGAAACTGTTTTAAATGTTGACCGGACCGGCCTACTTGAGTCGCGTAAGCGAGTATTGACTCGCTGAATGGCCTAAGTCCATGTCATACGATCGTGGTGAAGCCGGAGCCAAACACTTCTCTTTTTCCCCATATGAATTTCCTTTCCTGGCTGTGGCCAACAGCATCATTTTCATTCGACTTTTCTTCCCTTCTTTCGGGCTGAACGCAATCGGTGTGCGCCTTTGTTACATTTTTTTCTGGTTCTTTTCTTGTTCATTGTAAAATTGTTCGAGCTTTGCTCAGCTCTATTTTAGAGCAGGGCCTTGAAATCTGGGAGGAATTTTTTGTTATTAACATAGCACAAGAGATTGTAGTAGGAGCAAGGAGAAAGAAAGAATGATAGTACCGTCGCTCATCGAACATTTTACTCGGTTCAGTAGTGCTATGTGTATTGATGTGCTGCATTGATGTTGGTGTTATGGCACGGGTGCGTACTCACTAGCGCACTAATGCAGAATTTAAGATGGAGTTAATAATGGGAGGGATGTCCTGGGAAAGCATTCATTGTATAAGATCGTTACTAGCCCTACACTAAAAATTCCAAAGAAAGGGTTTAGAGAAAGGTTTGCCCTAGAAAAGATAATGCGGTTAAATTTTGGCTCTGGATCGAGTTACCACACACTATTCTCACCTTTGTTATATTATTAAGTTTCGCGCACCAACCTACTTACTATGTCTTCTTATAAATAATGTATCTCAATTTGATTGTGCTCTGATGCAAAATTAAGTTTTTCTCAGATGCAATATTAAGTTTTTATGCTCCAATCAACTGAGCAAGTCACTCAAGAACTAGCCTTGGCCTCTCAAAAAGACTAACCCTCGTTACCACAGTACCACTACGTACTAACTTATCAGGCTCTCAAGCTACCAAACCAAACGCCCAAACATGGCTGAGGCAAACTAACCTGAACGACACGTAGTAACACTAAACGTACAAAATGCAAGTCCAAAAATAAACAGTGAGTTCTTTCCAACTCTTGGCTTTTCAAACAAATAAACAGGACGTCTTCTTTATTGTTGTTTCAAAATATCTTATCAATACACAGTTTATTTATATAAACATTTACACTTAAGAAAACCATACTACAACTAAATACTACCACTGAACTAATTTTTCCCAACCAACAAGGACGACGTGGCTTCATTTAGAAAGATAATGGAATTGACTTGGCACAGCCAAAGCCAGCAGCAGACACAGCCCTTCCTTGTCAAGAAAGTCCCATGATGAAAAGCGTAGGCACTCAGCAGTGAGCAGAGCACAACATTCCACCACCGCGGCTGCTTTCTCACTGCTTCCACCATGCGACTAGACTTCTACTACACTACTAACCTTTTACGGCCTTTTCTAACATCCAAGGACGAGCACGTACTACTAGTGTCCTACTCAACTGTTAGTAGTAACATTATCTACCTCGAACTACTCGACTCCATATCAAGTAGTATTGACCATTCACGAGACGCTGCAGAATTCTGCAGAGGGAAAGGAAGGTGAGTACGAGGCGACGACGACGCGAGTCAACAGAGGGGAGGAAGCATGAACGTTCACGTACCTGGTACGTAGTCATTTTTTTTTTCAAATTTTGATATTAGAATATTTCTTTTTTAAAAATAGTTTTTTTGAGCCTATTAGATATGAGAAGTAACACGTATCATCTATTGTGCCTAGAGAGCTCGGTAGGAATGGTGGCACACGGACGAAGCAGGCGCAACAAGAAATGGCGATGCACGACAGGTGAGTGGGCCAATGGCGTTGTCGAGCTACGGCTGCTCGCAAGTGGCCTAGCAGGTGAGCGCAAGCAAGGGGCTAGGGGAGGCTGGGGTCGGGGGGCTTGGCTGCAGCACCGGCTCGGCAGTGCCACACAATAAAATTTATTTTTTTGTAACTAGATGAATATACACATATAAACTAGTTTAAAATACGTGCTTTGATACGTATTAAGTTTATGTGTGCGTAGAACATTTTTAGGAACATGCAAGGGGGGTTTGGAGAGGTAGATGAACCACCATCACAATCTCCATGTGTTAAGTAGTAGAGATACGTTGTTACAAACAGTTATCATAATAGACCATGGGTAAGCCGACAAGCACTTCGTAATGAATATGTGAATTACATGACGCATAGGGTTTGGTTAGGTGAACACTCTGCTATATTGGTATAAACTACAATTACAGACACATCGCATTGCATTGCATGAAAGAAACATGAGACAGCAATACAAATACAAATGCATCGCATTGCATTGCATGCAAGAAACAGGAGACAATGATACAATTACAGATATTATGGTTTATAGTTCACAGATATGAAATTTACTAAATTGTTGTGTTGACGCATTGTTTTATTGTATGTTTGCTGCGTTTTTGGACTTACCATTGCTTATTTGTTGGTTTTTATGTGAACTTTGGAGTCACCATGCAATGGAAAGGGGAGTTAGCACATCCATGTCATATGCCAATGCTAATGCGAATCTCTTTTACCTAGACAATCACTTTTGAATGTAGTATAACTAATTTGGTAAACTAGCCCTTTCTGGTTGAAACTTAGTGCATGTTTCAGATAGCGTAACATTGAACCCTAGAATGTTTATGTTATAGTGGACCTATTATTGTTATGTTTATCATTGTTGTGCACTCACTTATCTTTATTGCAGTTTGATCAATATTAATTGATTGCCCTTTTCTGCAATCGTATAAACAGGGGAGGTGCTGTAGAAATTTCTTAATAGTAGTTCTAATCCGAGTTGGTAAATGTATAATGATAGCATTTTGGGCTTAAAAATTAGGCTAGTATATTACACCAAGTGCAACCACAGACGAGACCATAACAAAGACCACAGGGCTCAAAGAGAGAATGATTGGAAATAAAAAATCAGCAAGAAAATCTGTGAGAGAAACAAACAACATCCCAAAGAGAGAGAGAAAGCATCCATCATCCAGTCCCACAATGGCCTATTCTTTTAGACCGCGGCTTACGGCTTTCTCTATGGCTTATAGTTTTTTGTTGTTCGTGAGAGAGTATAGAAAGATAGAGACTCGCGCGTGATTTTAGTCGATATAAATAAAGTTATGACAGTGCATACTATGATCAATTTATAGACTTTATCTTTAAAAACATTCTATTTAAAATTTAATTAATATAGAAAAGTATTTTATTGTAGAACAGCGGCTTACGAAAAGAAGGCCTATATACATCACCTCTAACATCCCTCCCTCTTATTCCTGCTGCGGTGAACCCCTCCCTCCCTCCCTCTCCTCCCTGAAGCCAACCAACAATGGAAGTTGCTGCCCTCAAGCAACTCCTCCCCATGGCGCCGCAAGACCCGAACTCCCCGTCCTCCTCCACCTCCTCCTCCTCCCCCTCCTCCGCTGCCGCCTCCCCCTGCCACCGGCCCCACGCCCTCCCGCCGGCCTCCCCAAAGCCCGTGCCCCGCACCATCGACACCACCCCCTTCCCCACCACCTTCGTCGAGGCCGACACCGCCTCCTTCAAGCAGGTCGTCCAGATGCTCACCGGCGCCGACACGCCGTCGTCGCAGAGGCCCGCCAAGAACCACCACCACAGCGGCAGCGGCGTTGCCGGCGGAAGCCAGTCCGGCGTCCCGTGCCGACCAAAGAAGCCGGCTTTCAAGCTGTACGAGCGCCGGAATGGTCTCAAGAACCTCAAGATGATTGCGCCGCTGGCGATGGCGGCGGCCGCGGCGGCCGCGGGGTCGTCGCCGAGGAAAGCGCCGGAGGTGCTGTCGCCGAGCGTGCTCGATTTCCCGTCGCTGGCGCTCAGCCCGATCACGCCGCTGGTGGCCGACCCCTTCAACCGGTCCCCGGCGTCGGCGTCCCCGGGGGAGGGAGAGGAGGCCGCGGCCATCGCGCAGAAGGGGTTCTTCCTGCGTCCCTCGCCGAGGGGCGCCGAGCCGCCGCGGCTGCTGCCGCTGTTCCCCGTCAGGTCTCCCCGGATGGCCTCCGCCGCCGCGGCGCCACCGTCGGAGTGATCGGGCTTCGCGCGTTGCGCTGCTAGAGTACATGAGTACTGCTCGCGCAGTTGTATTGTTTCAAAACCCGTTCTTGGTGCTTGTTGTAAGTTCTGCTCACTTCTTGAGCGATGGCTCGCGAACAAACGGAAAGAATCACTCTTGAGCTTCTCCTTGTTCTGACCCTGATCATCCGATTGTGCCTAATTTACTCTTTGTTTGATGTCATTAACTCTATTCTATTCACTTCCCTCGGTTACTTTGCAGAAATCTCTCTCTCTCCTTTCTTTCTTTCTTTCTTTCTTTCATGAAAACAACACTTATCTGACTTGTCTAAGTTATAAATGCTCAAGGCCAATTGTTGTTTAGATACCATCAAATTCTTGCAGCTTTCAGACGTCCCCCAAAATCTAGCAGTCTGACACGAAGTAATACAGCAAGCCAGACGTTCCCCAAATCTAGCATTCTAACACTGATGTACACAGCCAGCAGTACTCACCAGGATGAAGATTCTGCAAAGTGCAAAACTTCCTGACAAGAGCCATAGCACCTTTGCCTTTTGACTGTAAATTTGTGAAATCACAAAGATCACAGTATCGAACAAGGCTGAAAAAGATAATACCTGTTGAGTTGTGATTTGCAAAAAATAATTTATGTTGTCAAGAAATACTCCTAGTCCTAGTGCCCTTTAATATTCAGTCAATAAAGAGTTTTACTCAAGCATCAATTTGGGTCAGGAAATGGCGTTTTCATCTAACACCATCATCCGGCAGTAGTTAGCCTGTCCAGTTGACCATTTTGCCACGGGAGGCGTGGTGCGCCGGCGGCTCGCGACCGATGGCCGGCACGCCCAACCATCGGTGCACTTTAGTGAAAAGTAGGCAGGCAGGCAGGCTCAGTGGTGCATGTTATGGTCACAAAGCTCTGAATTCTGATAGTAGTAGTACAACAATAATGTAAAGGAAATTAGTAAGGTTTGGAATTCCGTAGGAAATTTTGCAGGAAATAGGTTCAAAATGGGCCCTAAAACGGAGAAGAAAAATAGAGAGATTATTTCGAATCGGTTTTTTTACTCCTCTCACTCTCGCCTCATTCTAAGGATAAAGGGCACGGGTGTATCACACATCCTATTCTTCTCACTCCCGTCTCGCATATGTATCTCTCTTATACTTTTTACACCGTTTGCCCATACTTTTAAAAGCCATTTCTTTTATCGTTACTATTTATTTTTAGCTAAAAACTATTAACTACAGTTAAAAACTATCAATAGAAATCAATAAGAGCTTAGACCCCTTGGTCGACCGTTTAGACCAGCTGTGTGTCCGGAGTAGAATGGAAGGAATATCCATCCAATCCACGCCCTTTCTCACGTCTCGTTTTCGCTCCCCTTTCCTCCTCTCCTCTTCGCCTCCCTTCCAGCCCTTTCCAACGATCCGTGAGCCCTCCTCCTGCCATGGGGCCACCCTGAGCACGAGCTGCTTACCAATTCACACACTCTACTTGCAGGCTTCTAGTAGCAGACTAGCTGCAGCAGCTGGTACTACTTGGTAGTCTGGTTCAGTTCCTACCATTTCATCTCCTTGCTAGCTCATTTCCTTGTGCAAAACTGATGGAGTATGTGAGACAACAGTACGTTCTTGCAGGCTTAAGAACCCCGCGAGACCTGCTTGGGAATGCATCCTGAAATGCGCGTCGTTTTCACAAGGAAGAGACAGGAAACTTTGCCTTTCAAATTCGTGCAAGTTAGTCAACATGGTAAACTGAAAGCAGTGGAAGTTTCCGTAAGATGCTCGAGCTGCTCCTGTTGACTTGTCTGCACACTAATCGATGGATCACTGTGCAGTTTAGCGACGCATCTGTCACTCCGACACGAGCACTCGCTCGACCAATCCCCCCATGGCCCATGTAAGATTGTTAACGTCTTTCTTTACACTGTTCCAACCATTGCTTTGGCAAGCTGATCATTCAAGAAGCAGCCACTAAGCTGAGTTTAGAGGCTAAGCGAGGTGCGATGACTTGCCATCAACTCAATCGAAACCACGTCGATTTCGTAGAAGTGAAGAAAGTATCATGCTCTTAATTTTGCATCCATCTATTTGACTTTTGTATGCCAATTGCTTTGTACAATTGTACTTGGCCCACATCCTGCCCTTGCCGTCGCATTTGATCCGTCGTCGTCGTCGATCGTTACTCCTCCGAGTGAATTTAATTGCAAGGAAATGTCTCGCAATTGGCTGGCTTTTTCATTGATAGTGACCTGGATGGCCATTATCTGGGTCAAGATGGTTAATTATTCTAAGGAGCGGTTCTTGTCCTCGGTTAAGCAGATTTCTTACCGTTCTTTGTAGTGAAGTGAAAGGTCAGCAAAGGCTGCACGCACGCCATAGACCGACGTCAGAAACAAGGATAAGGAAGCCTTACAAATTATGATCCGATTGTGACATATTCAATTTGGAACTTTGATACTGGCCAATGGCGATGCCAAGGACGTTGTGAACTGCCTCGGTGTCCTTCTTGACTTCGAGCAGGAAGCCAGGGGTTGGCAACTTGGCATAATCAAATGAATGCATACCATTCACCCATGAAATGGTCCCAAACATGTGTTCTCATCAGCTGCTCGCCGAGATTGGTGTTAATATTAGGCTCCAGATTATGCCTCCATTTAAAAGTATTGTGACTTTTGGCTAATATAATAATGTAGTAGTTGTTACTTTTTTAAAAAGTATTCAATTAAAGGAAAATAAATAAAAAAATTAAAAACACCGTTATATCTACATAGATAATACAAAGGAAAAAAGAGGAAAAGCGGTGTTAAGAAGCCAACACATTTCAAAGGGCTTTAAACTTTTGAAACCAGAAACTATTTGAAACAAGTCTTAATCATTAGACCGCAAGGTCAAGTTACTACTTCTGAAATATTCTATCAGATATGTAGTATATATGCTTTTGATATGATCATGCTGATGATTTCGGTGATGAGTCAGGTGCAATGTACAGGTCTGTATTGAATTGGTGCAATTCAGAGTCAACTGAGCATAGCAAAGATTATGTCAAACTTAAACGCATGGGCCTGTATTGAATTGGTGTAATTCAGATTTCAGAGTCAACTGAACGCGGGAAAGATTATATCAAGCTCTGTTTTATATATACTTCTTGTTTGGACAGCGGCATGTCCGAAGAACGTACGCATTAGCTATTTAGCGTCCTCACGTCATTTTTTTTCCGCATCAAATTGGTAGGCAATTACTATGTCAATTGCCCAATGATCTCTAGTCCCAAGAATTGGTCAAGTCTTCCTCGGGGAAAATGGAGGCAGTGCAAGTTTTCTATTGGGACAGTGAAAAGAAAACGTAATTTTTTGGTGCTTTGCCTTCCGAGTTCGAGGAGCGTACATTGCAAGATCACGTTAAGCGTAATTTAGATCGTAAGTCAATATGTTCACAACAATTCTCATCGCATCAACACAGACAAACAGCTTGCATTCTGGTATCCGCAACAGACAACAGTCAAGAGAAAATTGCAGCGGAGGTCCTTGAACTAGTAGCGAAGCAGTGCTGTTACTGATTTTCTAAGTTCAAATCGGGTCTTCATCCGTTACAAACTACTAGTTCCTCGTCAGTTTATCTATCTACAGTCCAATAAATTATAAGCAACAGTGAAAATTATGTTTGGTCCAAGCAAAGTTTTTTGGCGTCCCCTCCAGAGGAAATTGCAGGGAAGGTGACAAACAGCTCGAGGTCCCGGTCATTAGCAGTCCATTAGTGGGGTTTCTGTTAAGAATCTAAGTCGATCTTCTCATGTTAGTACATTGCAGGCTGTCCGGTTGCGCTGAAGCTCCACAATGTCGGTTAGGGACTCGGATTACGCGCCTTTATAAGAGCAGAATCATGCATATTATGTTATGTGCCCTACTTTTAGCGCACATTATGGATCGGATTAGATAACCAAGAAGGATTTTAATTGGCGACACCTGTTTCTCGTCGGTGTTTCAGGTGGGGTGAAGCTTCGTTGTTTCGCAGATCCACACGCGAGCACAGCGCGGAGATAGTACTTCCAAATCTACACATGGTCCTTCTCACATTATTGGCGGATGCTCTTTTTTTTTTCCAGGATTATATATCGCTGATCGTCTTGGCGCCTTGTCCAGCACCCGCGGCATCCGACGGGACGGAGCCGGTTTGTCTCGTAGTTGTTGGGGCGGGGGCCTTTCGGTTTGCTGGTAAGAAAAGGAACTCTACCATGTGCACCGCAGAGCCGAGAACGTAAAGTCACGATACGGCAGAATACGGAGTGAAGTCGACGGGGTGGATCGGACTGACTAATTCTGATAATATCGACTCAATATATTAAGATAGTATGTTTTTTTTATCCGTAGTAAAGCTTGAGTATTTAGCTAATAATAGTATAGACGGTGGTTGTTTGTTAAAGCATGTAATATTTTGAAGAAATCACGCAATGAATTGATTAATGAATCAAAGGTTACATAGCTTCTTCCATCTATATCTGAACAACCAATTTATAGAAATAATACTCGGGAGATAAAAAAGGAAGAAACCTGAAAAGATATGTGTGATCAGTCGTACGTAATAACTACGGCCGATCGGCCACGGCAGATCGACCCTACGACCAGTTCACTGTAGCCATGATCGGTTCGTTGTAGCCACGACCAATTCACTATACACCTGCCGTGGTCGATAGTCGTATGCACATATCTAACACTCACCCGCAGTCGGAACGGCAGAAGAACGAACGTTCAGACTGGATCGAAACTCGGTGAAGGCAAACGTGGGCAGACATTTAGTGAAGATATCAGTATACTGCGATGACGTTGGGACATGAAGAACATGCACGTCACCGAGTGCAACACGCTCTCAAACGAAATGTAGGTCAATCTCTACATGCTTGGTACGCTGATGCTGAACCGGATTGGTGGAGACGTAGAGCGCACTGACATTATCGCAGTAGACTAGGGTGGCGCGATGAAGGGGACTGTGTACCTCCACGAGCAACTGGCACAACCAGCAGGCTTCAGCGACGCTGTTTGCCACGACGCGATACTCAACCTCCGCACTTGATCGGAAGACGGTGTGTTGTCGCTTTGATGACCAAGAGACAAGGTTGTCACCAAGGAAGACATCGTAGCCTGAGGTGGACTTGCGTGTGTCGAGACAGCCCGCCCAATCAGTATCGGAGTATATGACTAATTCAGCAGGTGAGGTACAACGAATGAACAGACTATGCTCAAGAGTCCCCTGAAGGTACTGCGGGATGCACTTCACTAAAGCAAGATGTGGCTCATGTGGATCATGCATGTAAAGACACACCTGCTGCACAGCATGGGCAATATCAAGGCGAGTAAAATTCAAGTATTGCAAAGCGCTGGCAAGACCGCGGTAGTGAGTTGGATCATCAATTGAAGCGCCTTTGCCAGAGAGCTTGGAGTGCATGTCAACAAGTGTGTTGTAAGGCTTGCAAGCGGATATCCCGATGTGCACTAGGATGTCTAAAATATACTGGGGCTAGGAAAGAAAGAGAGCACCTTCCTAGTGGGGGACTAACATCCCCAAACAATGGTGAAGCTGACCGAGATCCTTCATGGGAAATTCTTGCTGGAGAGTTGAGGTTGTCTGGCGAAGAAGACCATCAGAGGAGGCAGTCAAGACTATGTCATCCACATAGAGCAATAAGTACACCATGTGAGCACCCTCGTGGAACACAAAGAGTGATGTGTCTGACTTGGCCTCCACAAAGTCAAGGGATAGGAGATGTGAGGCGAAGCGGCTGTACCATGCATGAGAAGCTTGCTTCAAGCCGTAGAGATTTATTGAGCTGACAAATATGGTTGAGTTGAGCAGGGTTAATATTAAGTTGTATGCACCAGTTATTTCACACAAAAGTCTAAACTGATGAGGAAAGATGGGCAATTCATGTATACTTCAACACTCCCCCTCACGTGTAGGCTCTCTTAGGCCTAAGACGTGGAATAGAAGTAGGCTGCAATTATTTTTATTTAATTGTGCTAGTCAGGTCTTGAACTCAAGACCTCTTACCTCTGATACCATATTAAGTTCCATGCACCAATCAGTTCACCCAAAAGTTTAAACTGATGAGGAAAAGTGGGCAATTTACTTATGCTTCAACAATCCCCCTCACATGTAGGCTCTCTCAGGCCTAAGACGTGGAATAGAAGTGGACTGTAATTTTTTAATTGCATCAGCCGGGTCTTGAACTCAGAACCTCTTAACTCTGATACCATATTGAGTTGCATGCACTGGTGTCGGATCTCGGAATAACACCTCTGGAACCCTCTGTGTAAATCACATTAGCCAGGAAAAGGTAGTGCACACAGTATTTATAGTGATACATATCATGCATAACAACCATCTTTATTATAAGCAAAGAGTACAACTTTATAGCCAAGGTTTACAATAACATGGCTCAAAGCCAAACATAAAGTAAATCAGTGGAAGATAAATAATAAAGAAGCAACCCATCCTACTTGCCCACTAGGCGAATGACTATAAGATATGGCCTATTCATCACATTCCTCACCGTAGTCATTGAAGTTGTTCTCTGGCAATAGATTAAGCAAGGTGAGCATATAAAGTACTCTCTAAGTTACACTAGGAGATTTAACAGATATGATGTATACATGAATATTGTCAAAGGAAGGCATAATAAGTTTATTTGTACAAAAATGCAGAATAATAAGTTTATTTGTGCATAATTGAAGTAAATACTATAAATTGAGTATAAAAGTGAAATTTAATACAATATATATGAATTCAACATTTTAATTATAATACTATCGTTAGTGTAGGTACCGACCCTTTAACCACGGGTATCCCACCCGGTCCAATCTTAAAAGATTCCATATTTTCCATAAATCAGATTTTATAAAACCAAAGTCTAATCTGTAAAAAAATCATACTTAGCATGTTCTTGATCGTGGACACGGCTATCCAAGATAGTTTGCTACTCTGCAGAGGTGTACAACTTTATCTCAAAACATGTCCTCTCATTTTGTCATGTGATTAGCACTCTGCCTTAGATGTGTGGTTGAGAGTTCATGACAAGGCCATTACAATGTTCATCTGCCAAATTGATCACGCCACCACTAAGATTTCACCACAACATGAATCTTCAAGTTGGAGTCCCCTCTTGTGCCATGTGAGACTTATCGTAGCTATGGCCTATTCCATGCTCCCATTCAGTCTATAGCGAAACCAAATTTGGAACTTCACAAATTACTTAGTTAGGCCTATCCCATATCCGACTTGTGATAGTACGGTGTGACTTTATAATAGTATCTTATAGACTAGTCCTTAACTTGACTTGGGCTCAAACCACAAACCCCTTATGCCTGACAATCAACATTGTATCACCGAACAACAATGCATGTCAACACTTGCCACCTAACTATTAGTCTAAGTCTAAACCAGATTTTATAGTTTTATTTGATCAAAATTCCATAGACTTTCTTGACTCACCGCAGTCAAGAATAGATTTTTGAAACCATCAGTTTATGAAATAAATATTTCCACCTAAAATCATTTTAAGCATGGCTAAGCAATTCTATAAAATTTTTAGTTAATGATAATGTACTAACTAGATTTTTATCTAGAGTGACAAGGTATGTTAATGTTCAATGTCAAATTTTGGCCATATATAAAGGACATAGGTATAACTAGAATTTAAATCTAATTTAAACTAAGTTTGAATAAAATTATGCATGCATAATAATTTAAAAAGAACATAAATAATTTTAATTACTGGGAGCAACATGATCAAATGTGTAACTTTCCTTGCTCGAAGTCTTGGTGATGCGAATCATTGAAATCGTACTCTCTGGAGTCGTCGTAGTCTACACGCACAAAACCAAGGCAAATAAATACAAATAAACAAATAAAACAAAAGAATTCAAAAGAAATTTAGAAATAGATAGTTTAGGATTTTAGAAGAATTTAGCGTGAGAAAAATTTGAGTGCTTTGCACATGATTTTGGAGGTCCAACAAAGTGAGATGAAGAAATACAAGCTTTGGTGGTCGTGAAGTCCGGCGTGTGATCTTGCGAGTTAAAACTAAAGAAAAAGGAAAAGGTGATTTTAGAAGAATGCTTTGGAATAGTTCAGATGAAGAAATACAAGCTTTGATTAAAACTAAAGAAGATGTTTAGAATGGTCCGAAAGCTATATAGTGGTCGATAGGCTTTGAGTGGTCGAACAACCATGGTCAGATGCGATCGTGGTCGGCAAACCGTGGTTGCACCAGACAGTAGTCGAACACGGGTGCGATCGAAAGTGGAGATGGTCGAATAGATTGCCATGGTTGGATGGCTAGAGTGCTCAAAGCGGTTGTGGTCGGATGGCTGGATGCTATAGTGTCTTTGTGTGGTCAAAACTTAGTGGTCGGAAGCGACAAGGGTCGGAAGCAACTGTGGTCATAAGCGGCACCGTCGTAAGTGGTAAAGTGGTTGGGAGCAGTAGTGTGGTCGGGACACCTAGATTGGTCATAAACAAAGGAGTAGTTGGAAGCTTAAAGATCGAAGCTTGGTGGTCGAAAACTATATGTGGTCAATAGAAATAAATATATATAATGATATCACAATATAAATTAAAAATTACAATGATAAAAATAATTACATAAATACACACACATACATATATGTATGTATGCACACACACACACATACATATATGTATGTATGCATGCACACACATATGTATTAAACAAGAAGTACTTGCTGATACGACTGCTAACCGGCTGCGAAGAATTGCGAGACTCTAAGAGCGACTGTGAAAGAGAGACTACAAGAACGATTGCGAGAGAGCTTGGAATTTATAGCGCAAGCGAGAGTGTAGTGAAGCGCCGACAATGGTGGGAGTGAGCTGCACGTGGGGAGACAGATGCGACACAAACCTCCCTTTCGGTGATTTGTTTCCTCATCGCATCGCACGAGCACTCAATTTCTATATTAGCCAAATGTCCTATGGCCCACTAAAGGACCATGTGAGGGGTTCAGGTTAACGTTGTGATGAACTATTGCAATGTTTGTGGAGTGGTCAATTGGCTTTGCAAAGATTGCACTCTATCAAGATTGGTTTGGGCAAAATTAAGGATTTGGGATTTGAGTCATGGATTTACTTAGGTTTACTTGAGTCATTGAATTAAGGTTGTATGATGCATGTCTTGGCTAATATAGGTCAAGTTGTGAAGAATTTGTGCCTGGAAATGAATTCTTTTGGATGTGTAGGGTCGCTTAGAGTCGAGGCTCAGAATGATTAAGGATGATGAGTGAGACGGTGAGCTCAAGCATGGCACGAGAAAAGACAGGAATGTTGAAGGTGAGTTCGAATGGCGAGATGACGCTAGGTGGCTTGCATGTGCCAAGTGAGCCGTGGTTCGATGGAACCAGGACGGGAGAGACTTGGCGACACGTGGTGAGCTAGCGGTGCATCTACACATGGTAAGCATGGCAATTGCTTACAAAGGATGGTGATCACTGGGTCACAAAAGAGGCATTTCGGTTTTTTAC
This sequence comes from Dendrocalamus sinicus, assembly GCA_036346575.1. Taxonomy (NCBI): domain Eukaryota; kingdom Viridiplantae; phylum Streptophyta; class Magnoliopsida; order Poales; family Poaceae; genus Dendrocalamus; species Dendrocalamus sinicus. The sequence continues at coordinate 32,169,818 of CM070654.1, read as the reverse complement.
TAAAATACCGAAAACTATCCTTGATCAAAACCACGTCCCATGGGCGATGCATTGGAGAGTTGTTTAAGTCAAGATGGAGCTGGTTTAATCAAGATGGATCAAGGCTAAGGATTTAGCGGATGCACACTTATGCGCTTTGAAAAGTGTGCATAAGTGAACTTGAGTGAGTAAAACCCATGTGTGTTGGATTAATGGGTTTTCCCTATTATAATAGTGGATAGGTCCATTTTGGGGTGTAGGTGGGGCTGGTTGTCCACCTATGAAAGGGGTTGGGATGGAGACATGTAGGGTTAACCATCCAACCCATCTCTCTTATGCTTTCTTGTTTAGGGTTAGGCTTTGAGAGTGGAGCACATGGTGCGTTCTTTGTCCTTCAAGGTGAAGTGGCTGTAAACTCAACCTTCTCAAGTTAGCAATATATCAATCTTTGCATATTTCCATGGATTCACCTTAATTTGGTTGTTTTGCTCTTGATTTGGCTCAAAGTGTGATTTCTTGATCCAAGGATTTTAAAGTCGATTTCTTTGGTGTTCTAACTTGCTGTGACATGTGGGAATACATTTGGACTCATCTTGGTCATCATCCTCCTACGGTAGTCAAATTTTGACTCGTTGAATCCGATTGGTAGTCAAATTTTGACCATGTTGTCAGCTTTCGACCACGTTGTTTTCCTGCTAGTTGTGTTCGACTCTGTTTCTTTGGTTTTCAAGTTGTATTTCAATCCTAATCTTTATAACTTTGTAGCTATAGGAGAAAAGGGATAAGTGAATATTGGGGAAGAAATTGAAAGTCATCATTCACCTCCCCTCTATTGCCTGTCCGATCCTACACCCACTCCGTTCGTTCACATGCATATTAAACAAAGGAAAGGAAAGGCTCCGCCACACGTTGCGAAGGCCTGCCGCCCGGTCCTACACCCACTCCGTTCGTTCGCATGCGTATTAAACAAAGTAAAGGAAAGGCTCTGCCGTACGGTGCGAAGGCCTGCTGCACGGTCACCAGGCGACAGCCATTAGAGCATGCTTAACCGGTAATTAGGAAGTGTTAATGGAGTGCTAATCACTTGGAGCCTGGTGGCCGAGCGGCAGGTGAGACATGTCAGCTGCACGGCGTCGCCGCCCGGTGATCGTGCGGCAAAAAGGTTATTTTTACTAATATCACATATATAGTACTATTTTTTTGTAAATATGAGTTTAAACAGTACTATGTCCCAAAAATTCCACAGTCGCAGGTCTTCCCGCCGTACAATTTACACGTATACTGCTGTACTTGTTTCCTTCTACGGCCAAAAGCTTCCACGCTCGAGCCCTGTGACCGCGAAGACGATGCGCATCTGTGCATCTGCGCGACTGTGGCCGGCGACGAATTGCGTAAAAGCTTCTCCCTTCAGTACGCGATTACAAGTTTACAACGCCCGGCTCAGTCTGTCTCTCAACTCCCGCAATTGGGTGAAAACGGGTCGGGTTAATCCCGACCGATCCGGCACCGAATCCGACTAGTACCGAATTCGGAGAAAAAAATATGGGTTAGGATATGGTAACAACAATATCCGTCCGAATCCGAATATCCGTCCGAATCCGATATGTCTTCAAGTATGATTTCAGGTTAGTGCTACTATTTGACGTTTCATTTTCTTTTGTAATGTAAAATAAAATCTTCCACATCATTTATTAAATAGTAACATCAAGTCAGTCGCGTCCTACTCCATTTATCGCATGTGTATGCATTCCTCACAAACAAGTAGGTGCAAACGAATTGGGTTAATCCGACCGATCCGACACCGAATCCGATTGGTACCGAATCCGATTGATACCGAATTCGTAGAAAAAATATGGGTTAGGATATGGTAACAGCAATATCCGTCCGAATCCGATCCGTTTTCACCCGTAGCAATTCCATTTCCCCCGCGGGGCGGCGTCGCCTTTCCCGTGCGCACGTGCGTCTCCTACATTCCTTTCCCACTTTTTGATTCCTTTTCTTTTCTTCAGTCTCTTCAGTTGAATTTGCTTCCCATGCTCTTGGTTTGGCTCGTTTGCTCCATTAGTCAAGTGGCGGTGATGATTCTTGGTTCAATTGGGAGGGGTGATTCCTTTTGTCATTTGGATTTGATTCGATTTGAGTTGGATATGGGGTGTTGCGTCAGAGGGAGGGAGGGAGTGGCGTGGAGTGAGCTTTGAATCCCGTAGCCGCCAGAAAGATTGCGTTTGCTTGGGAGCGACGTCACTTGCTTTCCCTTCCCTGTGAGTTGTGACGGCCTCCGCACCCTCTCTTCTCTTCTCCCGGTTGCTGATACATGTACGGCCCATCGTTTGGTCCATACTTTTTCTATCCCAAATCGGTTGCTTTCCTCTTGAGCAATTGGTCTGTCTTTTCTTTTTTGTTTGGTAGATTTCTGCCATTCTGGTAAGCTCAAGATGCAAAAGGAGCGACTTTTATGTTCCTTTCTTGATTTATTGTATTGATTTTGAGTATTTCCTTCCAAAAAATTGATTCAGGAGGAGGACGAGCGGCGGCAATTGATAAAATCTGATCGAATGGTTCATCGGAGTAGAGCAATCGAGCAGGTAGCATGCATTAGGTGATTTCAAGTCCCTCGGGAAGGGATCAAATGCGGATCCTGTTCAATGTTTTGTGGGGAATTCTAGTACCAGGTTCTTGGATTCTCATCTAGGTTCCTCTGATTCAGTTCTTGTTGCAAGTTTACAACCCTACCGTATTGTGTTCATGGATCTGGTTAACTTAAGATTTTGAGGAGATGGATGAGGAGGACTATTCTTGGGTGCGGCGCACCAAGTTCTCGCACTCCGTTGTCAGGTCGAGCTCCGGCAGGGAGCAGTTTGGTGCGTTCGTTGAGCAGTTTAACCGTGGCGGTGGCGCTGCTTTGAAGCAGAAAGGATTCAATTCAGAGCTCAAAATTCCTGCACATAATTTACAACCGAGGGCAAAAGGAGCAGTCTCAAACTCGGCAGGGCCGTCAATTCCGAGGGCAAAATCAGCAGTTTCCCAGGCAGAACGGAAGCCGAAGGATGTGTTTTCAGATGGCCAATTGAAACAACGGGGGGAAATTAGTGATTGCTCATTGCAAGAAACAACGGTGAAGCAAGACTTCAAGGCTGGACCGAACGGAAACGACCTAAGCTTGGATATTCCTCATAGACATGTGATCCAGACTTTGAAGGATGAAAGCTCCGACATGCCGGAGTTCTCTTTCCACTCTGAGGAGCAAAGCTTAAGGTTGCAGAGAGTATGTTCTAGCCCAGCTCCTTTCTTTTCAAAGGATGCAACACCAGCTAGTGATTCCACAGTACGAAGTGCATCTGTTAAGATCATGGGAGATGGATCAAAGCCGAAAAGGAGAGCTAAATCCCCTGTCCCCACTCGTGTCATCTCCGATGTTTTTAAGGAGGCAAAAGCTGCCACTAAGAGGTTCTCCACTCCACAACGGCAAAGGAAATCTAGTTCTCTACGATCACTGGATGATAGTCCCCCTTTTGGCTTTTCTTCGATGAGAACTCCCAGCAAATTGAAAACTAGGAGGTCCTCTTCCTGGCCAAGGAACTTTGACAATGGAGTGGCGGCAAAGGTTGCTGCATTGGAGATACTTGAGAGATGGGCAATCGACCGCTCACATTTACTCATTGGCCGCGGATTTGCATCAGGAGCGTATAGTCGTTTGTTCCATGGAATCTACAAGGAGCAGCCTGTTGCTGTCAAATTCATCAGGCAACCTGATGACGGTGAAGATGCAGAATTGGCTGCTCGACTTGAGAAGCAGTTCACTGCAGAAGTTACCATTCTGGCAAGGCTTCATCATCGTAATGTCATTAAGGTAACTACATGAATTTCCATGCAAAATTTTGTTCTGACGTTGTGCACCTAGGCATTTCCTGTGAATTGGCATTTATTTCTTCCTTAATCCTTAAAAGCACTACGATAACTGCTATGTCATTGTGTAATCGTGCCTATCTATTTATTCATGGAACTGGCCATACTTAGTGTTGTGGCTACAGACCAAACAGAGAGAGATGGTAGTGGAGAGTGATGAAGATAAGTGTAATGGCCTGGATCCTCCCCATGGCTTGTACTCATATATATATACACATGAGGAGTGCTTTTACAGTTATACCCTCACATCTGGTTATCCCCCCTGGGGGCAGTTATGTCATTACACATGGCCTATTCTGGGCCTTACAATCTCCTACCAGGCCTGCTGGTAGGGGTGAAATCGGGTCGGATACGGTCGGATCTCACCTTTCCCATATCCTAACCCACATTTTCTAATCGGATTCGGGTCGAATACGGATAGTATCGAATACGAATACAAACACGGATAATGTCGGGCACAAATATGGAACAAATACGTACCAAGACGGATACGGACACTATCGGTCACGAATATTTATTCGGATATCAAGTCGATGCAACAACCATTTTATACCACATAGACAATAGCAATGCAACTATTCCATACATCCATAATGCAACAATACATCGGTACTAAAGTCGTAGCATCACTGGATAGCGAACTTTGTAACAAGTGTAATTCATTATTGCTGATAGAAGAATGGATTAATGAATGCAAAAGACTCCAACCATCAATAAGCATCGATCTAAAATTAGCCAACCACATTCGGAAAAATGTTTGCAACATACTATTCTATTTTTAGCATGTCTATTAATCTCGGTCAATCTTTTGACCAATCGAACAAATGTTTCCAAATATTTCAAGCATTCAACTCACTTCCTTGTTACAAGGTAATCTTTTACTCAGGGGCAAAGAATGGCATTTGTCTAAATAGATCCAGAAAAAAACAATGCATACATTAAAAACACAAGCATCCAGAAAAGAGTAAAATTGTGTGTCGGATTGTAGTGGTCAGTGGACATTGTTGACCCTTTTATCAGACTTCATGGTTCATTTGAAATAATCAGATTCACAGAACAATCGTTCATTCATCTAACTTTCTTAAACAATCAAAACAATATAGACTCATAAAGTAGCTAGAAAACATTGATCCCAAATGCTCTGTAGAATCTGAAATTCGTGGTGCAATCTTTGTAAGTCGTAAGCAAGCAAATTAGAACAGACTGGCAAATAAGTAATCTAAAAGAAGCCAGGATGCAACTCATCATATCCATTGCAGGCAGTGGATTTCGATCCAGATTCGTTGATGACACAACTGCCCAAAGCAGTTTCAGCTAGAATATGGATGTAAGCTAATTTCGTCTCATCATATACATTCAAGATTTAGAAGCGGGGAGTAGAGAGGAAGGCGGCGAAGAAGAGGCGGCGGTGCGTGCTACCACCCACCAGAAAGCCATGCCTCTAGCCACCACCGGAGACTCCCCCGGCGTATCGGCGGCGGCTAGCCGGCCATGGCTAACCGGGGTAACCCACCTCCCAGCCTAGCAACACCTCGAGCAACCCGTGAACACAATCCGAAAATAGCAACCCAAAAACATATAGATCGGGTTTGGATTAGGGGCATGAGATGCGATCCGGCCCTAGGCCACGGATCTGGCCGCAACTTACCAAACGACAGGTGGAGCGGCACGGCACAGAGGGGCCGGCGCAACGGCGCGGCCGGAGGACCGAAGTAGCGGCGTGAGGCGGCGCGCGGCAGGCGCGCGCGAGAGGAAATGCGCGCCGCGGGCGGCGTGAGAAGAGGCGCGCGGCGTGGCGGCGTGAGGCGCGCGTTGGGTGGCGGCGCTTGAGGCGCGTTGGAGAACCAAGAGCCGGGCGGGCGTGAAGCGGGCGGGCGGCGCGGCACCGAGAGGCGCGCGCGGCGCGGCACCGAGAAGAGAGCGCGCGCGAGAGGAGCCGAGTGGCGCGGCGACACGGAGAAGTCGGCGGCGGCGCGGCCGGGAGAGCCGAGGAGGCTCGGAGTGATGAGGCGTGGAAGTCCGAGAGAAGAAATGGGGAGGAGAAGACCCAGGCGCCGAACCAAGAAAAGTAATCCGGGTAATACCGAATAGGTAGCGGGTAATATCCGAATTTTATATCGGATAATCCGATCCGTCGGATCTGAGCCTCCAGAACCCGACATCGTATCCGCCAAAAATACCCGTATTTGGATCCGATACCGTATAAGGTTTGGCACCAATTCTGACCCGAATTTGACCGTTTTAATACGGGGGGGCAAGGCGGAAATACGGCCGTTTTCACCCCTACTGGGTTTAGGTGGGGCCATCCCACGACAGAGCCTCTCATGGTAAAGGGCTTCACAAGGCGAAGCCATGTTGCCGAGTCCTTTGGCCCTCCGTCCCTCGCGACTGTGAACTTTTCCAAACTTAGAGCTGCGCTGCTGCAGAAAGCAGACGCGCTATTTCGCCGCGACGCTCGGTCTTCCGGCCGTCCACGTGGTGCAGCGTGCTTGGCGTGATGCGGGCGTTGAGGCGGCGTGACCATTTATTTGGCGGCGGACTTCCGGCAGTTGGACTTCTGCCGATTGGCCTTCCGCCGGTTGGCTCCCCTGGCGATTGGGGTATATATATGGCAGTGCGGCGTTGCTCCTGCGTATATTGTGATAGAAGTCGTTCCCTAAAATGGGCCTGGTGCATCAACATTCTGGGTGACGCGGCGGCAGGGAATGTTGATGCACGTAAGGAGGTCCATTTTTCCCGGAGCTTGATCGCCGACATCGGCGGCCGATCGCGCTTCACCCGCACCGCGCTTCCGTGGCGACGGCGAGTGCGCCTGTTTTCTTAACGAGCCTACCTACGATCGGTGTTCTGATGGAGCCCGCGGCATTACCTTGTATGTTGATGCAATCGTAGGTGGCACGTTAAGGAAAACGATGTAGATTTTGCAGACAAGACCCCGCTTTGATGCGCCCGCCGAAGTGGGCGCGCGCTCCGTCCCTACCCTTCGAGCGGGTGGCGGTGGCTGGCGCCTACTCGGCGTGAGCGCGCGCTCCGTCCCCTACCCATCGAACGGGTGGCAGCGAAGCTGGCGCCTAGTCGAAGTAGACGCGCGCGAGCCAAGTCGAAGTAGACGCGCGCGTTCGCCCCTACCCTCGAGCGGGTGGCAGCGAAGCTAGCGCCTGGTCGAAGTAGACGCGCGCCCGTCCCCTACCCATCGAGCGGGTGGCGTGGTGGCGCGCTAGTCGAAATGAGCGCGCGCTCCGCCCCTACCCCTCGAGCGGGTGGCGCTGGGGTGGCGCCTGGTCGGCGTGACGCGCGCGCGCTCCGCCCCTACCCATCGAGCGGGTGGCGGCGGCCGGCGCCTGGTCGAGAAGAGACGCGCGCGCTCGCCCCTACCCCTCGAGCGGGTGGCGTGGCCGGCGCCTGGTCGGTAGGCAGCGCGCTCCGCCCCTACCCATCGAGCGGGTGGCGTGGCGGCGCCTGGTCGGCGAGCGCGCGCTCCGTCCCCTACCCTCGAGCGGGTGGCGCTGGCTGGCGCCTGGTCGGCGTGAGCGCGCGCTCCGCCCCTACCCATCGAGCGGGTGGCGGACGCTGGCGCCTAGTCGGGCGTAGGCGCCGCGCGCCGCCCCTACCCATCGAGCGGGTGGCGGCGGCGGCTGGCGCCTGGTCGAAGCGGCGCGCGCGCCGCCCCTACCCATCGAGCGGGTGGCGGCGGGCGGCGCCTGGTCGGTAGACGCGCGGCGCTCAGTCCCCTACCCATCGAGCGGGTGGCGGCGGGCGGGCGCCTGGTCGAAAGACGCGCGCGCCCGCCCCTACCCTCGAGCGGGTGGCGGCGGTGGCGCCTGGTCGACATAGACGCGCGCTCAGCCCCTACCCATCGAGCGGGTGGCGTGGCCGGCGCCTGGTCGGCGCAGACGCGCGCGCTCCGCCCCTACCCCGAGCGGGTGGCGGCGGCTGGCGCCTGGTCGGCGTAAACGCGCGCGGTCCGTCCCCCCCCGGGACGGTGGCGCTGGCCGGCGCTTGCGCCCGCGAACACCGCCGCGTGGCGTGACTTGGGGTCTTGTGATGCGGTCTTGCGCTATAAAGGTTCACCGAATCACACGCCCCGGTGATGCCGCGTGGTTATGTTCCCGTCGCGCGACCCGACGCGCCCGGCACGCGGCGCCTATGGCCAGTGGCGGCGGGATGTGGGCGGTTGCGTGTTTGCGCCGCTCGCCTCTTCCCTAGGCAAGGGGACACGGGGCGGCGATGAATGGCGCGCGCGGAGCTGTTGTGATCCTCAGCCGGCCGAGTGCGCCAGAATCGCGGCTAGGTGGGGCGTTACGCTGGACGGGCGCTTGTACTACTGCGGTCGCGCCTTGTACACGGACCTCCGCGACCCTTCGCTTTCAGTTACGGGGAATCGTGCGGGGCGGGCCTTTACACCGCTGCGGTTGCATCCGGCACCCGGATCGTTGCGACGCTTCGGTAGCGGCGGTAGGTGGCTTGATATAGCCCCCCCCGTAAGAGCGTCCCCGCACCTTTACGCCCTCTTTCCTGTCTGCTCCGCCTTCTACACCTTCGCGCTGTCGTCACCGTTTGGTCTCTTCGTGAAGCGATGGCCTCGATGGCAGCGGCCGGCGGTTGGTGGCCACGACATTAGCGGCGGTCTCGCGTTGAAGGTGAAATACGCGCTCAAGAGCGCGTCCGGCGGCGCGGACCAGAGCGGGCGGTGGCGGAGGAGGAAGGCACGTTCTCGGCGAGCTAGGCCCCTCGCTTCGTGACCGAAAGACGATCAAAGGCTCTTGCGCGCGGAAGTTGTCCGGCGCCGGGGCGTCGATTGCCGCCGCCGCGAGGCGGAACCGCATCCCGAGAGGTCGGGGCGGTCGATTCGTTGCCTTTTACCGGACGCAGGCTCGGATCAGCGGCGGCTGTGGTGGCGGCGTCTTTGCGGACCTTGGTGGAGTGGCGCAGCCCGACTCCAACGCCGTGGCGGCTCGCGGTGTCTGGTGGGCCTTGCGCTCGGGGCATGTTGGCCAATGGCGTCATTGTTCGCCTATCTCCACGAGGCACGATGCGGCCAGGCGGGCGGGCGGCGCCGCCGAGCCGGCGGCGTCACTTTTATTCTTCGCCGTCGTGCAGAAGCTCTTCCTGCGAACTCAACTCGCGGAAGGGAGTCTTCTTGGATGAAGCGGTGGTTCTACCACCGTGTGTGGAAGCGGGCGCGCCTTGAGTGCACAGCCGACCAATCACGTTCAAGCCCTCGCCGGCCGAACGCTCGATGATGAGGACAAGCGAGGGTCAAGCGCTTGTAGGCGTGGCGCGCCTCAACATGCGCGACCTCGCGAGGAGTACGTGATGTGCGGCGTGGCACCGCTGTTTACGATCTGGCGTCTTGCCGCGAGGCGTCGAGGCGACAATGTTTCGCCATGGGTGCGCTTTGCCCGCCGCCCGGTCCTCGTAAGCCTCGATCGCGTCCTCCTTTGTTCACGCGAAATGCGTTATATGCGATGCTATTCTCCTTTGCTTCGTGGATTTCCTTGGAGGCGAGCAAGCAAGCGCGCGTATTTACGGGCCGTACACCGCCAGTGAACACGGCGCAGCGTCTCGCTATCGCCAAGGCGGGTGGGCGAATAAACCGCGTGTGCGAGGTCTGGGCCTTGCCATGCGGACCGTGTCGCTCCGAGCGATGGCGCGGCGAAGAAGAAGAAGAAGAGACCCGTCCGGAAGAGAGCGCAGCGGGCGCTGCCGCGCCTGCTGCTAGTGTTTCCGAGGGCGCGGCGGACGCGGAGTCGGACTCGGCGAGGTATGCCGACTCGGGCTTGGGTGGCGCAGGCGCCGACGGCGAGGTGTCTTCGGCGAGCGTCCCGGACGGCGGGTTTGCCGTGGCGGCCGGAGGAAGTCTCACCGTCGCCGGTCGCCAAAGCGGACCGTCGCGGCGGCGGCGATCTGGTGGAGCCCTCGACCGCGGCCATTGTGGTGCGAGGCGCCCTCGCGGCGCGCACGTAGCCGTCTTGTCTTTACCAACAGCAGGCGAAGCCGAGGTGCCCTCGCGACAAGCGCCACCGTGGAACCTTCGCCGGCGCGCGGCAATGTGGTCTTCCCAACCACGGCTGCGGGCGGTGCAGCTGGCGCCGCCGACCAAGCGGCCGTGTGTGCGGCCGAGCTCCACCGGACACCGCGAGATTCGTCGTGGCCACGGGCATCGAAGCTTGTGGGACTCGCGCGCCCGGCAAGGGCCCTGCGGCCTCGCGCGCCTACGCCCCTCGGCCACCCGCCCGCGCAGGCAGGCGCCGTCGTCCCCGAACGCGAGGCTTACGCTGTGGCGGGACCATTCCTTCGCTACAGAAGGTAGGGTGGCTTAACTTACTCGGTGTATGCTTTTACGCCTTGAGGTGCTCACCGTATCCTGTTCTGGCGTTGCTCATTCGGAGGAGCACTCGGCGAACACGGGGCCTCCGAGCACGTGAGCCGCGGACTTCGTGCGCCTCCGAGACGCCGAGGGCGTGGCGCGGGATTGTGAATGACGCGCCACGAGTGTCGACCGCAGTGCTGCAGCCTACGGTGCGGGCGCCTCGAGGACGCCGAGGTGTGCAGGGTGAGGTAAGTACTCATGCGACCACGCTGAGCTTAGCCGAGTTTGCTAAGTCTTTTCCTTCTACTGACACTTGTCTTTAGGCAGGCCGCAAGCGGCCTATGCTCGTAGCCAAAGCGCGCCGAGGATAGGCTGCGCGCGCCGAGGGCCGCCGAGGAGGAGCTGCGAAGCCTCTGGCGCCCGCTCTGCCCAGGACGCCCGTATTCGCCAGCTGGAAGCGGAATGCGCTGAAGCGAGGGCGCACGCCGAGGGACTTGTTGCGTCGGCGCAGGAGTCGGCTGCGGCAGCTGCTGAACAGAGGTTTGCGGCGGAGCGGGACGGGCTCCTGGAGCAGGTCGCCACGCTAGAGAAGGAAAAAGGCGAACTTGCCTTGACTCTAGCGGAGCGTAACCAGACGCTGGGCGACGCCTCGGTGGTTGCGTGGGACGCCATGCAAGCGCTGGAGAGCCATCTTCAAGGGCTGGTAACTAAGGTGCCGGACCGCGCCTTTGGCCCGGAGGAGTTGTCTCGGACCCTCCGCTGGGTCGGGGATGCCGCCAACGTCGCGCGCGGCGCCGCGACGTCCTTTGGCACCCATCGCGCTGCGTACACGCCGGCTGCCCAGTGTGCGCGCTCCTCAGACCGCGTGGCTGACGACGTCGCCGGTGGATGACCCACTAGAGATACCGGCGGGGCGGGTGATGTCCGGCGCGTCGCTCCGCTTCGCCATGCCTCGGGCCCTTCTTCGACCGGATCGGGATTACGTCGGGCCGGATCTTTGCGACGGATCGAGCTCGAGTCGCTCACGGGACGGGAGCCTCGGCCAATTCGGACAGGTCCTCGACGCGACGATGGCGGCCTGGGCTCCTCCGGCGCCGAACCCGCAGGTCGGCCAGTGGTGCCTAGGTGTAGGCATGCGTTATCTTGTTCCTTGTCTTTGCGAATAAAAATGCGCCCTTGCTGCATGCATTTCGACTTTCGCCTATATCGGCACTTCCTCTTGGGGCGGCTTCGGCCGACCTTTCGACCGGCGACGCTTCGACGGCGAAGGGCGAAGAGTCGCTGGACTTTTAGGCGAGCCGGCCGTCTTGAGCGAGGCCCGGCTTTAGCGCGTGTTAAGGATGAACCGCGGGATAGCGGCTTAAGCGGCGAGGATGTTGCGAACCTTTGTACTTGTGATTTTTCGGTATCTGAGACTTCACGGTATTTAGAATATGCGCGTGTGTTGATGCCACCGTTGGCGAAGTAGCTGCTGGGGTTTCTTAGAACGGACAGCCGTGGCGGCGTGTGCGAGGCGGACCTCCGCGCTTTGCCTTGCTATAGTCCGTAGGCGGCGTATGTGGAGCGGACCTCGGCGCCGCCTTTCTTTATAGTCCGGAGACTCGCGCGTGCGAGGCGGACCTCGGCCCACGTCTTATTTAGAGTCCGTGGACTAGCGCGTGCAAAGGCGGACCTCGGCCCACGTCTTATTTAAAGTCCGTGGCCCGGTGCGTGCGGAGCGGACCTCGGCGCTGCGTCTTATTTAAAGTCCGTGGCCCGTGCGTGCGAGGCGGACCTCGGCGCCACGTCTTACTTTATAGTCAGGAGACTCGCGCGTGCGCGAGGCGCACCTCGGCGCTTCGTCTTATTTAGAGTCCGTGGACTAGCGCGTGCGAGGCGGACCTCGGCGCCACGTCTTATTTAAAGTCCGTAGATCGGTGCGTGCGGAGACGGACCTCGGCGCCACGTCTTATTTAAAGTCCGTGAGATCGGTGCGTGCGAGGCGGACCTCGGCGCCACGTCTTATTTAAAGTCCGTAGACTATTGCGTGCGAGGCGGACCTCGGCGCCACGTCTTATTTAAAGTCCGTGGATCGGTGTGTGCGGAGGCGGACCTCGGCGCCACGTCTTATTTAAAGTCCGTAGAGTGCGTGCGGAAGCGGACTTCGGCGCCACGTCTTCTTTATAGTCCGGAGACTTGTGCGTGCGAGGCGGACCTCGGCGCTACGTCTTATTTAAAGTCCGTGGATCGTGCGCGCGGGCGTCCCCGGTCGTCTTTTGTTTATACTCGAGCCCGTCACCTTTGGCTCTGGCGAGTGCACACGCGAACATGCGACTTCGATTTATACTCGATCCGTACCCACAGCTACGGCGAGTGCACTGCAACGCGCGTCTTTGTTTATACTCGATCCGTACCCACAGCTACGGCGAGCGCACACTGCGAACGTGCGTCTTTGTTTATACTCGTGCCCGTACCCACAGCTCACGGCGAGTGCACACGCGAACGCGCGTCTTTGTTTATACTCGGGCCCGTCACCTTTGGCTACGGCGAGTGCACACGCCGAGCGCGCGACTTCGATTTATACTGCACCGTACACAGCTACGGCGAGTGCACACGCAAACGTGCGTCTTTGTTTATACTCAGGCCCGTCACCTTTCGGCTACGGCGAGTGCACACGCGAACGCGCGTCTTTGTTTTATACTGCGGGAACGCGCGCGTTGGCTAAGCCTGCGCGCGCCTTCACCGCGTAATTGGGTGTGATAAAGAAAGATTAGCGACAAACGGCGATCTTCATTACATCCCCGTTTGCGCGGGTGAGCAACTACAAAGGATGGATATACTAACCGTTTGCCCTTGGTGCGGCCGAAGCCTCTAGTCGCTAGACATCTGCAGGGCCCGCCAAGGCGCGTGTGAATGGCCTCGCGGACCTCCGCGCGGTGGCGCCAGCTCTAGGAGTGCCGTTGGGCTTCGCGACGCGGGCACCTGGTACCTGGCTCGATGCGTCGGGCCATATCCTGGTCGCCTCGGACGGTGATGATGGTCCGGGGACCCGGGATCTTCATGCATAGGTAGCCGTGATGCGGTACCGCGCCGAAGGAGTTGAGGATTGGGCGTCCCAATATGGCATTGTAGGGGTACGGAAGGTCGACCACGTCGAAGGTGGCATCTTCGGCCCGCAGATTGTCATCTCGGCCGAAGGAGACTTGAAGGCCTATTTGGCCCAGCGCCCGCAGGGGCTGTCCGCCGAAGCCCTGCAGTGGGATTCCCGAGGGCCTAGGCGGCTTCGAGGATCCCCATCCGTCGAAGGCGCCGCAAACAATACGTTCGCGAGCTACCGCCGCCCACCAAGGCGCGCCACGTCGCATCCCGCGATAGTGACCGGATGACCAGGGGTCTCGATGAGGGAAATCCACACCGGGCGTCGTCGGTGTGAATGTAACCGTCCGCGCCCAATCCGGCGGTGCTTGCGCCGGGTATGCCGCCACGTGATGTAGTCTTCGCGCATAGGCCTTCGCTGCTGTGCCGAGGCGAATTCAGCCGCAGAGCCTCCGGATATGGCGTTAATGACCTGCGGTAGGTTGCGTCAGGGCCTCGCAATGACAGGAGGCCCTCCCAAGGCCGCCAGACGTGAGCTTGGATCCGTAAGGTGCCTTCACGAGGTTGCATCCCTTGCGCTGCACTGCATGGGGGCCTCGTATGGGAGGTGGACGTGGGCCACCGCGGCGGGCGCGCCTCGGGTTCTGCCCTAGCGGCGCTGCCGCGAGCGCCGCGATGGAGGTGCGGCGCGGTATCATGATTGCCGCGCCGTGGACTACGCACTACGATCCACGATCTTTGGTCGTCAGAATCTCCATGACCCTTATCGTCGCGGCCTCGCCACGCCACGCCCCGCCACGGCGCCCGCCGCCGCCGCCGCGGAGTACCTTCGTCGGACCCGCCGATGTCGAGGACGTCGGTTTCGCCTCGACCTCTGCGCGCGCGCTGGGCGTCGGACAACTCCTTGCGCGGCGTCTGCGGATCGGCGCGCCCTGGGCGACTTCGCTACGTTTTCCCTTCGGCGGACGCCGCCGGCGGATCTTCGGCTTTGCCGAGGCTCCTACGGTTGGTGTCTGAGTCGTCACCTTGTCTTCGCCGCGCCTTCCTCCGCCCGGCATATTCTTCCATTTTGTCGAAGAGCTTCGCCACCGTCTTGATTGGCTTTGCGCGTTGTACTCGGCCATCGGCCCGGCGAAGGCCTTGTATGGCTGCACGTGCGATGGTGGTTTCGTTAACATCTTTCACTTGGCATCGAATCTTGGCGGCGTTTGAAGTAGTCCGGAGCTTCTCAGGGTTTTTGCTTGACAAACAAAGAGTTGGTCGCGTCGACCGGCCGACGTAGTTTCTGGAAGTTGTTGTGGAGGCGACGCGAAGTCGCTCCCACGCGTAGATGGAGCTGGCTCTATGGTAAAGAACCAAGAGAGCGTCACTCCTTGTAGCGAGGGGAGTCCTTTGCCTTCGTGGTGTCGTCTCGCGCGCGGCCGATCGCGGTTTCGTACACGCCGCACGAACTCGCGGTCCGTGTCGCCTTTGTACGAGTCGATGGCGCTAGGAAACTTGAAGTCTTGGGCCATGCGCTGCCGCAGCCCCGCCAAAGCGGACTCGGATCACGCGCGCGGCCGCACGCGGCTAGGCGTGGGTGCTTGCGATCGCCGCCTCTCGGCGTGGGCTCGGGACGCGACTATCGGCGCGGCCGCGACTCGAGCCTCTTGCATATCTCTCGACGGCTCCGCGAAGGTCCCCAGCTCCCGCCGAACGCGCGTTGGCCGCCGGCGAGGCACTTTCCACCGCTGTGCGGGCGGGTCGCCGCTACTCCCGAGGCGGATCGGCGCGGGACGATCGCGTCGCGAGTCCCGAGCCGCCGGTCGCTCGTCGTGGCTACCTCGAACCGCCGGCCCGCGCCACCGGCGAGGGTTGCGATGAAGCGGCGAGGTCGGTTGTCGTTGCGTCGGCGGGTCGGTTGTCGCCGCACTGCGTCGGCGTCTTCGGACCGCGGGTCCGTCCTCGCAGCGTCGGTGACGGGCGGTCGTCGCGTGCCGGTGACGGGTTGGTCGTCGCGGTGCGGTGGACGGGTTGGTCGTCGCCGCGCGAACGTCGACGTCTTCGCCACCGCGCTGCGTCGCCACCCGCGCGCCGTGCCGGCGCCGGCCCACGTACTCATACGACGCTCCGGCCCGCCGCCTTCTTTTCCCCTTCGCTGAAGAAGCTTTTGGTGTCATCCTTCTTCTTCGGTCTTGAGCTTGTCTGTCCTCCCCACGGACGGCGCCAAGCTGTTGTGGCTCTGCATCAAACAGAGAGAGATGGTAGTGGAGAGTGATGAAGATAAGTGTAATGGCCTGGGTCCTCCCCATGGCTTGTACTCATATATATATACACATGAGGAGTGCTTTTACAGTTATACCCTCACATCTGGTTATCCCCCCTGGGGCAGTTATGTCATTACACATGGCCTATTCTGGGCCTTACAATCTCCTACCAGGCCTGCTGGGTTTAGGTGGGGGCCATCCCTACGACACTTAGATTTGGGTATTTTACGTTGTTGAGTCAGTATGAAGCACACCCAAAATAATTAACAGGTGCGAAATACATTATGTTGCATTGGCACATCATTAGAATACTAATCAGGTTAGCCTTAAGCTGTTAACTCTACACATCTGTATTTCTTGTTTTCTGCAAGCACTACTCTTCTGCCACTAGATCGAGTATTTTCCGTAAGGACATATATGAGGAATATGCTTACTACAAATGCCAAGTATCTTCCCCTGGAGATAACAAGTATATAAGAGGAAAATGCTAAGCCAACATATTGACTTTGACTTAATTATCTAACTACTCCTGCACCTTTCAGTTTAAATCATTGATATCATATTTGTCAAACACATGGCACGGTAATGGAGATGATTAATGTATATGTACCCTGAGAGTTATTACAGGAAAAACGAAGCCAAAGAATTTTCATTGCTTTTTGACCACTGCCGCGGCTTTTTATCACATTATTTCTTTAGATATCATCTGATTTATCGTAACAAAGGCTATATCATCACATTGTAGCAACATTTCATCATGTTAACTCTTTATATATCATCTAATATGCTATAACGAGTTTTTATCCATTCTCAATGTTTTTTAACCTAATTTTTATCCATTCTCAGTATTTTTTAACCTAATTCATTCTCACTACTTTGTTTAGCTGGTTGGAGCATGTAATTGTCCACCTGTCTTTTGTGTCATCACTGAGTTCCTATCTGGGGGTTCTTTAAGAGCCTTTTTGCGCAAGCCGGAGCACAAAAAACTTCCTTTGGAGAAGATTATTTCCATTGCCTTGGATATTGCACGTGGCATGGAATACATTCATTCGCAAGGAGTAATCCACCGTGATGTGAAACCTGAGAACATTTTATTTGATGGAGAATTTTGTGCAAAGGTAGTTGATTTTGGAGTAGCTTGTGAAGAAGTATACAGCAATACACTGGAAGATGACCCAGGTACATATAGATGGATGGCACCAGAGATGTATAAGGGCAAGCCGGATGGTCGGAAGGTTGATGTTTATAGTTTTGGCCTTCTCTTGTGGGAATTGGTTAGTGGCTCGATCCCTTATGAAGGGATGACTCCGATCCAAGCAGCTTTTGCAGTTGTTAATAAGGTATTTGCTCATTTCATCCCCTTATCTTCCCTATACAGGAGCTAGCAATTTGTTTCATTCATACAGAGTAACAGAGGAGGGTTCCTCCAGAAACATTCAGTTTACGCACTTAGCAATTTGTACATGAATTGATGGCTAACTTTTAGCAAGTGTATATTATCCGTACTTCTCTTATGTTGGCGAACTGTTTGGAAACGAAAATGACAAACCTAAATTCTCATTTCAGAACTTGAGACCGGTTATTCCTTTGAGCTGCCCGGCACCATTACAACATTTGATTGAGCAATGTTGGTCCTCTCGACCAGAGAAGAGGCCTGAGTTTTGGCAAGTAGTTCAAATCCTTGAAAATCTCAAGACAGTTCTTGATAGAGATGGAACACTTGACAGGATCCCGATCTCCGTCAACTGCCAGGAACCTCATGACCAAAATAAGAATAGGCTTGCCAACTGGATCCAAAAGCTCTCGTACAGTCAACCTGATTTCTCCGGACCTCCGCCGCCAAAGCTACTGTAGTTATGTGTCCTCCCTCTTCTTTCCAAAATGTGTTATATCGTAGATCACAACTCTGTAAATCAAAAGTTTCTTGTTATATAAGACACAATTTTTCTTTAGCGAACACAACAAAAACTTGTTTGGCTCAAAAAAAAAATCTTGAAGGGAGCAATAGGGGGTAACCCTGGTTATATGGCATCAGAGAGGGCTTTAAGCTCATGTAAAAAATGCTATTTTGTACGTGTGATCTTTCTTGTATACTTGGGTGAGGTGTGAACAAATCTGGCCGAGTGACAAGAAAATTGTAAAATGAGAACTTGATTGCAAAAGTGTATCGTACGTATATATTCGTAAGTATGCAATTACAAGTGCAAAAGTGCCTTCTCCGTGTTCATTCTCGTAGTCGTATTCCTCTTGGCTTCGATGATGTACACTACTTTTTTTTTGTTCCAGACATGCTTTTCCTGGCTTCGTTCTCAGAACACTTAAAGGCACTTACTTTCAAACTCTAATATTAGACATGAGAGCATAAGAGAGATGAGTCGGATGGTTAACCACATATTTCCATTTCAACATCATTTTATAGGTGGGCAACTAACCACCTATTACCTTTAGTGGATATTATCCATTTAGCACAATAGAGAAAATCTGCTAACTCTACGCACACGGGTTTTACTCACACTTGTTCACTTATGCACGATTTTTAAAGTGTATAATTCTGTATCTGCTAAATCCTTAGACTTAATTCGTCTCGATTAAACTAGCTTCACCTTGACCTAAACTGCTATCCAATGTGCCGCCCACACGCTGCGATTTTGATCCAAAGTGATTCCTAGTATTTTAGTCAAAATACCCTTCCTTGACCTGGTATTCACCAACCTTTGAAAACAATCGCCATACTTTCCACGTTTAGGTGCACACTAACTTGTCACGCGTCGCCAATTCTCTCCTATTCCGATTCCACCGAACCACAGCTCATTTAGCCCGTCCAAGCTTCATGGTACCATTTCGTTGTTCGAATTCACCTTCAATATTTCCCGTTTTTCTCGTGCCATGCTCGAGTGCACCATCTCACCTGACATTCTTGATCGTTCTGGGCCTCAACTTCTTTACGAGCCTAGCCCTAATTCTCATCGTTGACTACGGTTGACTCCAAGCAACTTTGCACAACCAAAGAGAAAAAAACGGTTTTCGAGTACAAATTCTTCACAACTTGACGCACATTAGTAAAAACACGCATCGTGCAATCTTAATGCAAAGACCTAGGTCATCCCAACTCATTACATGATTCAAATTTCCTAAACTCTGTTTTTTTTTTTGCGAAGATCGGTAGTACCGCCAGCCCAAACAAAATATGATCTTTACAAAATCACTTAACCAGTTAGTGAAACTTGTAATAATTCATCACAACATTATCCTGCACTTTCTCACATGGTCCTTCAGATCCCAAGCACCATCACCGTTTCATATTTTCTTGACATGCATCATATCTTTGAACCTGACAACGTTAAAAAAAAAGTTGAGTGAGCCCAGAGATTCAAATGTTGCAAATGCTACATACAAGGATCTTCGGGAGAGCATGCCTCTACTCCACTATTAACGCTACCGCTTTGGGAGAAAGCACAGAAGCACAAATGTAACATTTCAGTAAATAATGTGATATTTTTCCTTAAAACTGCATATGCATACATTGTGAAATATGAAATGCTTTACAGGACCATCAAGAAATAATAGAAGCAACTTGTTGCAAATTTTCAAGTATTAACTTGGGTGGCTTTGATAGCGAATTTACTCAGGAGTCATGAAGATACATGATGTCGTCAAATTGAAAGACACTTGCTCGAGTGCATGTTTGGATTTGGATCTAAATCCTTAGGGTTCCTACAGCAACCGCCCTCTTCCAAACAGACCCTAAATGTTTACGGAGGGGAAAATGACATTAGTAATTTAGTAAACAAATAATTATTCAATAGAAGATAAGGAAACTGAGGCCCTTCTAATAAAAAAAACCTATTCTCCTTATAAAAGTTACCAATCTCAGCCATGCTAAAGAAGATTGTTCTGGAAAATATGGTTCCAAACATTTAAAAATGTCTTGACTTCATGCAGAGAGATCCATGATATCAGATTTATGAACTTCCCAGGAAAATTTAAACCGAAGTTCTCCATCAAACTTGTTTAAATCCTAATGTTATGGGTGGCAGTTTTAAGTGTGGAAAAAAAATGATAAAATGAACATTTACCTCTGAAATTTAGGTGGTCATATTACATGCCTGTGACTCAATCCTTCCCCAACTCCTTTATAACTTGCACAGGATTGCGGATCTCATCAATGAATAGCATAATGTAAATACGTGAAATTTTGGAAACGTTCAATAATGAAGGCCAAAAACAGAACTTACGTCAGGTATATGCAAACATAAATGTACTGTTCAATTTACTGCATTTGTGCCTTCTGAATAAAAAATTGCTAACTATGTATTATTCCACTGATCATAAACTCCCATGCTCCCCTTTCTTCCACAGCAACCATGATCCCACAACTAATAGGGAGCGTAGCTATATGCCACTCTGAAATTTATGCTAATATAGTACTAATATAGTGAAAAAAATTTAGACGTATTCAGTACTAATATAGTGGCCTTGACGCTTGAACTAAAGTAGGCGTGTAGGACCATTGTTCGCCCATTTAAACATTCAGATCACATTCCTTTTAGCTTATGGTTTATAATTTTTTTACATAAACAAATAGAATAGTTTTTTCAACATCTTTTCAAACTAACTTATCCGCTTATCAATATTCATTTCATTTGCACAAGCACTCACTCTACGAATAAAAACCATCAGCCTCAGCCTTAAACCATCATCCAAAAAAGAACAAACAAATGGAACCGCAGCTTATTTGCTCCATTGTTTGATTGTTTGAGAACATTCAGTAGGTCTCCCATGTCTCAGACATCACAGTGTGACAATTTCGTAACTACTAGTACGCTGCACTCTACAGTCGACATCAGACGCTCCCCTCGTGAGGTTCAAAACTGGCCAAAATCACGCGCGCCACAAAGGCGCTCTTTTTCTCATCAACCACTCACGCGACCTCCACGGCGGTCCGGCCGCCAAAGTCGAGCGTGAGCATGGATGTCCTGAACCTTGGCTGCTTCTCGGGCGAGCCGACGGCCACCGCGGCTCCCGCGACCGGCGCGACCCGCTCCGGCGTGCCGAGCCACTTGGCCTCCATGTACCGGTGCTTCCTCCAGGGCGCCATGTGCATGTTGCTCTCCCGCGCGCACTGCTTCGCCGCGGCGCACATGACCCTGATCACGCCCCTCAGCTTCTCCGCCCTGCCGACGAACACCTCCGGGAGCGCGGCCACCAGCGCCCTGTACCCCGCGCCGCCCCGCGCCATCTCGAACTCGGCGCGGAAGTTGGGCTCGATCACCACCCGCACCGCCTTGCCGCTCCTGGTCGGCACCACCACGTCCACGTAGGTGTGCTCCCCTGCGTTGTGTACACAGATCATCAGAGACGTCAGAATCAGATACCCATGACCAAAATTATGGCTGCAGATTTTGACATTTTCAGAAAGCTGAGAAATGATTCGTTGTTTGCTCTTGGAAGTAATTGTGACGTGGACGTCAATAATTGGAGATCGATCTGTCCGTCTTGGGTTCACATCAGAGTCTGCATCTGTGCAGCAGTGAGATGTGGAGAGAAACTGACATGTTCCTGTCAGGTGCATCTCTCTCTCTCTCTCTCTCTTGAGATGATCCTGTGTCATCTGCTTGGGTGTGTGCATGGAAGCATCTTTTGTGGTTGGTGGCCAATTGGCCATGTGCATCATGTGAGGAGACTGCAAAGTATCACCGTTACACATCAGAGACAAAAATTCTTGTTACAACTGGGGTCCTATTGGGAATATGCGTCTCTCGTCTCAATTCCTACACAAGAAATTCCTTGTGTGGGGCATGAAAGTCATAGATCTAGTAGACCAACGATTGATTGAACCAAACACAAAAGAACGGATGGACCATGCCACTTGTTGCAGCCATGTAACTGAAGGTGCAGAGAACAAATCTGGACTAAAAAGCTCACTATTGGTTGCCCGCTTAGAACCCAGCCTTTTGTGTTACTTTTATCTGAGCTTAACCGCGCACTGCATATGCTGCAGCATGCAAAACGATCATTACCTGAAGGGATGTCCGATGAGCGCGACCACTTGGATCTGCAGACGGCGCTGTTGTACCCGGAGTCGCGCAGCCGCTCGGC
This sequence comes from Dendrocalamus sinicus, assembly GCA_036346575.1. Taxonomy (NCBI): domain Eukaryota; kingdom Viridiplantae; phylum Streptophyta; class Magnoliopsida; order Poales; family Poaceae; genus Dendrocalamus; species Dendrocalamus sinicus. The sequence goes on along the minus strand of CM070654.1, from coordinate 32,148,200 downwards.
GACGAACCGGAGCATGCAGCTCCGGCAGCCCCCCGCGGCCGCGCGGCTCGCGCAGGAACAGACGCCGGGCGTGGAGCGCAGCTGACTGACGGCCTCCTCCGTGTCCGCTTGGATCCGGCTCTCCGCGGAGCTCGTCTTGGCCAGTGCTTCCTACATGTCCGCATCAATGTACGCACTTGTCACGGCTAGATTTACTACAGAGCGAGTGCCCAATGCAACAAGAATTAACACACGAATTAACTGGCGCGGCAAAGAGAAGATGCAAAAGAAAAGAAGACATGTGGTTGTCAGGCACGACATAGACGATTCACGCATCATGCCGAGCGCAGCAGTAGAGACCTGTAGGCTGTAATAGCCATAGGCGGCTTCTGTATTACATAAGTTAAAAGTCGTTTTGAACGTATTAATTTTTTAATATAGTTTTTCTTTTCTATTATTTATAGAGATATAATAGTGTTTTTTGTTTACTTTTTATTTTTTATTTTTTATTGAATACTTTGAAAAAAATTAACCATCCAAAGTCAGAAGCTACAGCACTGTTCTAGGACAGGGCCATGGTTTGGTTGCGTTGCTATGCGCTATGTTAGTAAGCTATAATACAAATTACAGACAGATGAAGTCCATATGTGGTTAATACATATCAAGTACTTAAAACAGAAGAGCATGTGATTCAGCTTGTTGCACGCTTCTCAAATGGACAAGCAGAAATTACCCCAGCTTATCATTCACGACGGCTCGAGCTATATTAACGAAGCCCCGATCCATTTTGGATCGACACAAGCTAAAACATCGACAAACAAACGGATCGAGGAAGCAAACTTACATGCAGTTGCGAGCGCAGCTCCCGCCAGAACGCCCTGCTCCCGGCGGCGGCGTCGCCGCCGGACCCCTCGTCGTCGCTTTCGTCGCCGCCGCAGGCGTCCTCCGGCCATCTCTCCCTCTCGGCCTCCTCGTAGAACCCCAGCACCATGTTCGCCAGGCTCATCTCGTTGCCCACGGCGACCTCCCCCACAACCATTTTTTTCCTCTCTGCTTGTTAGTGATAAATTTTGTGGTGCGTGGCTCGCGTGTTTTTGGCTCTCCTGGCTCCTTAATCGCCACAAAATCTCGACGCTCTGTGGTTGCCGGTTACTTCCCGTCGGTTTATGGTGGTGATCGGTTCGGCTGAAAGCCTCATGGCTTATATTTGAAAACATCAGATTTGCATAAAAAAGATCAGAATGACAGAGGTTTATTTACCATAATTAAATTTAAAAAAATTTAAAAATAGAAAAAACATATTAGCCCATCACGTATAATGTAAACAAATACGAGGAAAAAAAGAACCGGTAAAAAAACTCAAAAAAAAGCCAAAAGTTCAGAAAAAGACGAAATTTATGAATAGTGCAAAAATAAGCTGAAGCCAGAAGCTGAAGCCATATTGATCAGGGCTATATGGGGACCTGGGGACGTGGCGAAGCGGCACTGGTTGGTACTGTAGTTGTGGGACCCGCGTGGAATGGATGAGGCAATTTGAGGTGGACAGGGGGCCAGTTGATTGGAATAATTGAACAGCAGGGATCCACGTCGGGTTGATGGACGTGATCCTCTGCGGATCACTGCCTTGCATTGATGGCTTGTTTCTAAAATCATACTGTATCTGATTCATGATGGTCCTAGTAATACAAGTCATTTAATTTAGATATTGACATGATTTCTAAAGTGAGATTTTAAAACATAAAAAACAATTATACATTATAAAAACATATTACATAATAGACCTAGTAATATTAGTTTTATATTGTCAATCTTATTAATTCTTGGTACATTGATGCTCAATCCTCCAAATGTCTGATGATCGGTATTGATTCTAAGTCGATTTATATTTGAAATCAGTTCTAAACAGTATCCGAGAGGTAACTTTTCGCCCTCTCAGGTGGAAGAGAAAGCGGAGATACATCGAGCTTCAAGTACTCTTGAAAAATCAACACAGCCTACTAGCATCTCTCTGTTTGCAGTTGCACACGATGAACTGTCTTTCGCGAGTCGAAACCACATAGCAGGCGCGACAGAATCCCCAGCCGAAGCGAATCCGCCCCCAAGTCAGTCCCCCCGCGTCAGCGGCTTCACTAATTCCGCCGGTGGGTCCCGCGGCACGCTGTCCGCCCTTAGGCTGCTGCACCTGTGCTATGGCCCCCGCCGCTGCGTCGCCGCTCCAGAAGCAACCACGCCGCGCGCGGCGCCACGGCGCCACGGCCACCAGACGCTTCCACGGGCTTCGTCGCGCGGACATGATCCGCGCCCGCAGATCGCGTAGTACATTCTCGCGTAACGCAGGTACGTGCACACGTATGGGGCTCGCGTGTTCCGTACCGATTACTTTTTTTGATAAGGTTCCGTACCGATTACTGACTAGCCATAGTCGGATGGTCCCTTTTTATTTTCAAAATGGTAGGCAGAGTCCCTGCTTGATCTGGCTTTAGCTTTAATTTTTTTTTACTTCTAATTTTTTACTTTTGTTTTTTTCTAGTTTTTTGTTTTTAGACTTTTTGTATTTTCTTTTTTATATTTCTTTGTATTGTTCATAATAAGCTAACTAGTTTTTTATTTTTAAATAGTTAGAGACCCGTACGTTACAACGGAGTCATAAAAATAATGAGACCGAACTTACTGCCTGACCAACTTCACACATCAAACATTGGAAAGCAAGCGACAGAGAGAGAAGTGTGGACAGAATGCGCAAGGAGATGGGGAAGTTAAGGGAATGGGCGGTTGTATCCTGAGAGAGAGAGGAGGAGGAGGAGGAGAGAGACGAATGGTCCAGATCAAATCGAATAGCTGAGAAAAGAAGAGGGAGAATGGACTAACCATCAACTCACACTTTATAATAGTAAAATTTTTTTAAAAATTTAAATATGCTAAAAAACTACTAACAGCTACAGCATAAAATAAGTCAGCTACGATATAAAAAAAGTAAAAGCCATAAAAAAGGCAATTGAGCGTGTGAAAATATGGACGCGTGAAAATGCGAATCGTTTGTTGATCGCGTCCATTGAGTAATGGATATTGTTTCAACTTTATGTGCGGTTAACAACATCATGCATGCATGACTGTTCACGTGGAAAATGTGTTGCCGTCCGTCGAGGAACTCGCTGCTCGCTATTGGGCTGCTCCGAACCGCTTTAAGCCGTGGGTTCTAAATATGGCTATTAACTTTTGACTAAAAGTATACTAGAGCAACTGTTAGTTTATTTTAAGTTATTTAATTAAAAAAATAAAAAACCTGTTATATCATCATAGATAATACAAAAAATAAATTAAAAAATTTAAGGAGCTGATATGTTTTAAGGCCTGTTTGGGACTGCTCTGCTCCAGTTTTTTCAGCTCTACTCCACCAACTTCACCACGGAGCAGCTCCACTTTGTGGAGTTCTGAAGCAGTGGTCTGTTTGGCACGCGACTAGCTCCGGCTCAAGAATGTGAGGTTTCCCGAGAAAGGTCCAATGTGCCCTGAATGATGTTTGGTGTATGTTTTGATAATCATGCGGAGCATATGTAATCGATTTTTTTGTTGCCAATTGAAATATGATGTAAAATATTATAATCGCAATTAATTTATTTGAGAAAACCAAAAACAAATATTTTGGTCAAATAATTCCAACCTTTTGTCCCATAAATTGCAACGTGCATGATAGATAATTAACAAAGTCCATCATTCGAATACAAATAATTGTCCATAGATAAGTAGAGAGATAAATTCAAATACAAATAATTGTCCATAAATTGCAACGTGAATGATTATTTCCTCTCGGATTTAAGATCCCATTCAACAAAAAAGGTTAAAAATTCAAAAAATAAGCAAACAATCTATTGGCGCATGAAGTTTAAGGCAAAAGGTCCGATATCATGTGATAGAAGGCATTTCATCAATAGCTCTCTAACTTTGAGAGAAATGATCAATTATCCCTTGAAACACTGACTGCACAACAGAACCAACCAACCGGGTGACAATGAAAGATCTAAATGAAATGGGATAAGTATCAAATAACGGCTGATGGCAGCACAAACAAGCTGCCAACTAGTGATTCGTTACTAGCAAAGTAGTAAGCAAACATGAACACTGTAATAAGGAATTGTTTTCCTAGCACAGATGTTGAGCACATTCCACAGCAAACAATAAATTGCAACAAGTTAACCGAGCACATGTCTATAATTTAAATACTCAAAACTTTAACATTGTTTACGTCCATTGCCATCTCCATGTTGCATCAAAACTATGGTTTCTGGAATACATAGAGAGCTAACTAATTGAGACCTCAACCAAAACACCTGGATTCAAAAGAAATGAAAATGGAGATATCCAAGGCATGCGTCTTCAAGCAGTTTCCGTCACAGGGTATTCATAGACAACGTCTTTCCCACAAAGCCTACGGTAGACTGCAGTGAAGGTCTCCAGCTTGTACTTGCGAACATAAATATCATATCAATGAATGACAAGTATAGCACTACAGACGCAGTGATCAATGTGTATATGCTTCAATAAATTGCTCATAGGATATTTAGATGATGATCAAGACAATAAGATAATAGGAAGTTGTGGCATCTACCTTGATGACCTTGGCACCATCCAAGCGATATCTGACACGCTTCCCCACAATCTCAGCTGGGTAGACAACATCCTCCAAGATACCATCATGAACATCAATCAGGGTTCTGGTGCGAGGGCGCTGAACAGCCGAACCCTTCTTGGGCGGCCTCACAATCCTTCTTGGTGCAACAACGACCACATCCTGCGTGCAGTGAAACACATGGTCCTTCTTGTTTACACAATCTTTCAGTTATACGGAAACATAGCAAAACTTTGGCCAACGGTTTCTACAGCGCATGATCTGGCACCAAGAATTTTGTAATCCACTTTCTAATATGACCAATTATACTCAGCGGGTACCTTCAATTGTTCAGCACTACAAGGCAGTATTTTCATCATTTGAGTAGCAACTAAAGCACGCACAACACATACTACATCGCTTCTGTGCGACCTCGCATCCAACATTCGAAGCGCTAAATTGATCGGGTAATAGCGTACTCGCACGTGTCAGTAAAGCAGCAGCTAAAGAAAGCATGCACAATTCACCTTGCCATCGAACTTCTCGGCTCACGATGAGGCGACATGGATCTTCTGAAGGCCTTGCGCCGGGGCGGAGGAGAGCGGCGCGGGTGAGGCGGAGGAGGAGCGGCGCGGGTGGGGCGGAGGAGAGCGCGCGGAGGGGCGGCGGAGAGGAGCGCGCGGGGCGCGGAGGAGAGCGGCGGAGTGGGGCGCGGAGAGAGAGCGCGCGGGAGGGAGGCGGAGAGAGCGGCGCGGGTGGGGGCGGAGGAGAGCGGCGCGGGTGGGTGGGGAGGAGAGCAGCGGCGCGGGGGGCTGGCGAGGAGAGGAAAAGAAATCGAACTGGTACGGATTGTGTAATGGCAGTGGTGGGTAATTTTCTTCCAACTCCATGAGGAGATACAAAACTTCAGTTTCTGGAGTACCCCTTGAGCAGCTCCAGAAAAAATATGGAGTAGGCCTTCAACTCCATCTTTTTCTTGGAGCAGAGTTCTTGGAGTTGGACCTGTTTGGCTAGACAAGTTTGGAGCAGAGTTGAAAAAGCTGGAGCGGAGCAGTCCCAAACAGGCCCTTAACTGACTTCTGAAAAACAGAAGCCGTTTAGAGCTGGCCTAAAGCAAAGGATTCTAGATTTTGCCCATTTGCCACTAGTTTTAGTGTAGCCATATAAGCTGTCATCTTACTAGCAGATTAGCTCGCGCTCCTACACATGTATCATTTTAAATTTTTATTTAAACTTGAAAGTGTTTATCCAAAAATAATTTTTCAAATTCATTTTGAATCGCATGTGACTCGATCAACTCGACAACTTGGTAGACCTTCTCCTCGATTTGACACTGGTGGGAGCCGGTCATCTTGACATCCGGAGTGCCACGGAAAGCGTTGGCGACACTTAGAGCAAGGCTAATAATACAACCTTCAGCTGGCTGTATGGACACTTATTGTAACATCCCGAAAATTCGAAATTTGAAAATGTGGAGCTTTCGAATTGTTTTTGCAATATATTCTACTTGGATTTGTATCTTTATGGTGTGTTCTTAAATTTTGGTTGAAATTCCAAAATTTGGAGTAAACGGAAGTATACAAATAATGGAGATTCGAAACTTTAAATACGAATCTGAAAAGATGATCCAGTATAAAAAGGGAGAAATCTAAGTTAAAAATATAAAATCTCACCTTGAAAATAATGGCATAAATAGCAATAAAAAGTAAATAAATAAAATACAAACATATGTATATATATATATGTGTGTGTGTGTGTGTATACAAATTGTGCAATAAAGAGCTTAGCAATAGAAAATAAAAATATGCAAAATTAAATAAGCTAGAAAAATAGCAATACATGAAATCAAAAATATAAAAAATACATTTACACAATTGATAAAAAAAAAGGAGAAAGGAGATGCGGCCGGCCGAGCGGCCCGGCCCAGCTTCCCACCCACGCCCCTCTCCCCGCGCCTGCGCCTTCTTCTCCCCTTTCTTCTTCCCTCTGCCGCGCCAGCACTTTTCCTCCCCGTGGCACCCATGCGCCACCATCGCCTCCCCGAGCTGTCCATTCGCCCGGGCGGCGCGCTCGCACCTACCCGGTTTCGCCCTCGCCGCCCACAGCTCTGTGCCACCGCCCACCGTTTTGCCTCAGCTCCATCACCTCGTTCGGCCACGCGGCGCTCATCTTCTGTCGCTCCGCGCGCGTAGGGCAAAGCTGCAGTCTTGCCATGCACATATCACACCGAATCTCCCCTACGAACTTGCAGCACTGTCCGGTCATGCTACCCTGTCACCGCCGCCTGCCACCACCGCTGGCCGATGCGACCACACGGATGAGGTCCCGAGGCCAGCCCTACTCACTCATCCTTAAGTAGCACCGAGCACACCAACGTCTTCCCCACGCTCTACCCTTCTTCCCCCTCCAAGCAATTGGATTTTTGCGCCTCCTCCACAGCCGGCGCCGCCCTTCTTCCCCACCGCCAACCAACAAGGTCGCCGCCGATTGAGAGCCCGCCGGGTCGATTCCTTCACCCCCGAGCACCCTAGGAGCACGGTGGAGCTGTTCTCGCCTCGCCGAGCTCCACATCGACCACCGCCGCCGCGCCGAGGCTCTTTCCCACGCCGCGCCGGTCGCGCCGCCACCGCCGTGGACCCTCCCGCCGAGCCGCTTCCACAGGTGTGTTCCTCCGATGCCCTACGCTCGCGCGCGCCAATTTTGCCCTCCTCCACCACGCCGCCGCGCGCGCCGACTACTCTCGCCGTCGGCCGCCTCGGGCTGCCGCTCGCCCTCCTCCTCGTCGCCCCGGCCGACGCGCCCCCACCGGTAGGTCCCTACCCCCTAGACAACCCGTTTCAGCATTCGCCGGCACCACCTTGGCCGCCCCTCGCCGGCGACGCCGCCAACTACTCAGCACCGCCGCTCTCCCCTGCTTCGACTAGCTAGCTCCCCTGTTTAGAGGCTTCATTTAATTTATGCCCTCCCTCTCTTCACCAAACGGTCAATGGCCCAGTGGTCAGCCGAGTCTAGCCAGGCGCGCAAGTAAGCAGGTCCTGAGTTCGATTTCCCCAGGCCGCATTATTTAGATGCTAAGTTTTTGCCCATTTTGCCAGCAACTCCAGTGAAGGAAAATCAAGGAAAAATCAGAAGTAAATTTTTAAAAGATGCAAAAACTTATTAGGTATATATTGTATGGACCTTGGTAAATAAAATTTGTGAAAGCCCTGTTTGTAGTAGCTAATGCAATTCAATTGGCATAAACTCAAATGAAGTGCATACAATCTAGTTGTAGATATATATATATAATATACAGTAGGAAGAAAATGGATCAAAAATCAAATCGGATTTAATATTAGCTAAAGTCACATGTTAATCAAGACTAACGAACTGATTGTTTTACCAGGATTAGGTTATTTGAATATTAGGTAATATAGAATCGCAAATAGAGATCATCTTGCATATAAACTACTTGAGATTCAAACTTAAAAGGGTAGGCTTTATTAAAATATCAATATCATGATAACCCTTTTTAAAATAATAGTTAATATAAATAGTTATCATAAAACCAAATAAAAGTACAATGACCTATAATCTAATGATGATAAGATGAACTCCTGTATAGCAGGCTCTACTTGTAAAAGGATAAAATATCGAGTATCAGTAGTTTTCAGCGAGCACTTAAATTAAAAGGTCAAAACAATATACAAATGCTAAGAATATAGGCGATAAGATTAACTCGATACGCAAAGATTTGCAAATATTACTTATATATAAATGTAAATCATGTGCCCTGAACATTACTACTCGACAAAATACACCAATTCATAAGAATACCTTAACTCATGGAACTTCCTTGATAAATACAAAAATAATAAAAGAGATTATTAATACAAGATCAAGTTATCATATTCCACCACCGACCTCGCAACAAATCATCCTAATCACTCATAATATAGCTAAATTGAGTTTACTTGGATTTATTTGGATCTTTTGAGTTATTTGCCTTTATTTGAATTCAGTTGCTTAGCACGTAATTAGATATGGGATTCTTGAAGAATCAAAGGATCAGGCGTGATCAAGAGCGAATCGAAGATAAAGATCAGAAGCTCAAGAGAAAGCATTGAGTGAACTCAAGACCGCGGTAAACCGCGCCAGGCGAGTCAACACTTTGAACATATTGAACCCAGCATTTTAAAGTTACTTCCTTTTAAATTAGCAAAGTGCATGCTATTATTTCACGAGATATGATATGTTCAGTTTCAGCAAGCTAGTTATGCCCTGTTATTGCTATTGTTCATATTAATCTCCTTGCCATACTTGGAAATGTGAACCTTGTAGCCATAGTAAGAAATAGCATATGATTTCACAAAGTAAGTCCCTATTTATATGACATGCTTAGGAATGCTAGCTACTTGGGGTGACACTAATGCCCCAAGGAAAACTCCTCAAACTATTTTAAATCATATGGTGCGATGCCATATGTAGTGTTGGTGCGATCTGACACTTAGCGTATGGTGCGATGTCATACGCAACCCTTGGTGCGATCTGAGGGTTAACTTATGGTGAGATGCCATAAGGATGGTTGGTGCGATGCCAACCATAAGCATATGGTGCGATGTCATATGCCGCCCTTGGTGCGATGCCAAGAGGCAACCTATGGTGCGATGCCATAGGGTTAGTTGGTGTGATGCCAGCGCGCGTATGGTGCGATGTCATCGCGCGCCTTGGTGCGATGCCAAGAGGCAACTTATGGTGCGATGCCATAAGGGTTGTTGGTGCGATGCCAACAACAAGCATATGATGCGATGTCATATGCCGCCTTGGTGCGATACCAAGAGGCAACTTATGGTGCGATGCCATAAGGTTAGTTGGTGTGATGCCGACAAAATTACTTGGATTATTACAACTAATGGTTTAAAAATGTGATTTCAATCCTGCTAGGTCATAGCAAATTTTAAGTAATTGTATTCAAAAGCACTCTTTAGCAAACAAAATAGCCCTATGCCTTTCCATTGTCAAGCCATGCATGTTATATATTTGCATTACGTGTGTTGGCTTGCCGAGCACGGGTCGGAGTGCTCACGCCGCTTTGCGACGATTTGAATCGGGAATCAAATCACCTCGCCAAAGCAACAAGATTGGACAAGTGACCGAGAAGATGAAGATGTCAAGGGCTAGGTCGCGAACCTCCGGTTGGTGCCGTGGGCATGTCTGAAGGTCCCACTGTGTGCTTCATTCATTGCTGCAATTTATTGATTTCGGCCTAATCGCCCATGAGTAAGTTTACTATTATATTTACGCTTCGCATGATATGTATTTTGATATTCGAATCAGAAGCGTGAGCACTATCTCGATCCAGGAATAGTGCGGTGAATCACTGATGGATTTGGATTGAAAAATCCGGTCCGACACTTACTGACCACTTATCGGCCCATTCATATAGTAGTTTACACCCGGTGAAGGTGTATGACCCACCCCTTTCTCTCACAAAGTTTCTTGGTTCTTGTGCTTCAGCTGGCTGTAAACTTACAGCCCACCTCTCTTCTCTCTCCTCCTCCACCTCAGCATACAACCTACTAACAGTCTCTTATTATACTTGCTCTTAGTGATGTTGGTTACATGGGAAGTCTGAAAAGAACGGAACACCCGATTTTTCTCGTTCAACAACGACTATATCAATATCTTTGATCGCTAAGATAAAAGAGAAGACTGAAATCTGAGTCCTGGCGAGAGCTAAGAGGCTAGTGAAGCTCTTACAAACCTTTTAAACGCTTTAAACTAACTTTAAAGCCCTGTCCTCGAGTGCTTGCCGTTGTCTGGCCTAGGGGTGCAAACGGGTCGTATTCGGACGGATATTGTTGTTACCATATCCTAACCCATATTTTTTCTTCGGATTCGGTACCAATCAGATTCGGTATCAATCAGATTCGGTGCCGGATCGGTCGGGATTAACCCGTTTATAAGGAATGTATGCAGTACAGCAAATGGAGTAGGAGGACGTACTGTCAAGAACTTGATGTTACTACTTAATAGCTGATGTGGAAGATTTTATTTTACCATTGCAAAAGAAAATGAAACGTCAAATAGTAGCACTAACCTGAAATCAAACTTGAAGACGTATCGGATTCGGACGGATATTGCTGTTACCATATCCTAACCCATATTTTTTCTCCGGATTCGGTACCAATCGGATTCGGTGCCGGATCGGTCGGGATTAACCCGACCCGTTTGCACCCCTAGTCTGGCCATACCCTCTTTTCTTAAACTAACCCCCTCTGTAATCATCTCCCTCTTAATTAATACTAGTATAATGCCCGTGCGTTGCAACGGAAACACCAATTTTATATAAAACAGCATACAAACACGCCTATCTTGGCCATGCATGTGTGTCACCATGGCCACCAAACATTTGCGCAAAAAAAATGAAATCAGAATTATGTTGTTTGTCTGTATTGTTACACCGTTGCTTAAGAAAGCACAAGGGAAAATTTAAGTTATGGCCTATGAATTATAAGTCACATTTATGGCTCAATACTTTATTCTAGCTTCAACTAATCAAACATAGAAAAGAAAAAAAATAACAATAGACACATCCTTTTTCATTTCACAACATGAAAAAAATTACAAAATTCAAGTAACACGTGCAACGTTATCTGACATTATGTATAACATATTGATCTTGTTGAGATCAAACTTCTTAACATGAGGAATCTGCTTGCTCTCTTTTCTTTTACATTTTATCTTATCATTCACACGTCATAATACAAAACTCCAACCATGAACTAAAAAACCAAGAAACAAAGTAGATACATAAGATAAGATGTAACAAAGTATAATGTTGATTACACACGAAGGGCCAAAGACATAAGCAAGGCAAACTAAAGAGGATTACCTAGTGTGGAGTTGATGGAAATAATGCTTGTGAGGCATATAGCGCTCTTTTCTCTGCACAAAGAGGAATTAAACAACATGAAAGGGAAATTTTCTCCAAGGTAATTATAAAATGTTACTTCAGTATAGTAGTTTTATGCCTGCCATAAAAGAGGGATGGCAGAATGATCACACATTTATAAAATAAACATTATCATTTCTTAATTAGAAAAACAAAATGCAAATGAATAAGTAATGCAAGAATTAACTTCTAGCAGGTGCAGATCATGAACTTTCTCAATCAAACTTTTCCAGTAAAACTAAATGTTTTGTAAGAAATAGAAGTTGAGAACAAAAAAAGATAGAACTAATTTTTACTGACTATGTCAAGCAAAATGAAAATGGATGAAAGGTTTCATACCCTCACCGGATTAACCTCCCCCACTTGCTGAACAATCTAAAACAAGCAAGGAATAAAAGGTGCAAAGTAGGCTAATGTTGTTTCACTTGCTTACCTGGAAGTACTCTTACATGCATGGGATGAGGCAGGAGCATCTTGAGGTTGTTTTGACAACACAAAAGATGCTCCGCAACGTTATGAGATATAAGCAAATGTAGTAAAGAAAGCTACCATACCAAAGCATGACAGTCTAACCATTGCAGTTCAGGCAGTTAACGCAGCTGCTCTTTTTTTGCATAACCTCCAAGAGAGAGCTATGAAATACACAAAGCACATCCAGCAAACTATTAGGTTCCCCAAGTAAATGTGGACAGCAGGGTGTTTTTTCCTTGCTCCCAGTTGTTCAGGTAATATTTCATGCGACCAATATTAGGCTCGGCATTTTCTTTAGCTCCACAACCGATGATGACAAGAACTCTTTGGTGGTGCCATCAGTCGAGGAATCTAGACTAAAACCAATTGATGCATCCAGATGAGGCGGAGGAAATCTCTCAAGTTTGCTTGTGCTCATGCTTGTCACCATTCTTAATTTGGGATCGGAAGGTACAATGAACACAATTCACCTTTTAGAAATGGTTTATATGTCTATATAGTTAGTTTGAATATAGCTTTTGATGAAGCATCAGATAGCGGAGGATACAAGAAGCATAACAATTTCTGTAAATTTTGTCAGGTTGTGGTCATTTGAATATGATGTAGTTGAGACAAAATTCTTGCAGTAGAAAAGGGAGAAGGAAACATACATCTGGGTTTGCTTGCGGCTTATTATTGACATCTGGAGTAAATACTCTGCGTCCAGGATTTAAGATTTTGTGACATGGGCTTTCTGGTCGTGCTTTGACGTTCTACCGACCCGTTAGCTCTCAACTTCCTGAAAGACATAACAGATGTTGAAGCTTTTGTCGATACAAGAAAATAACTGAAATAAGTTTCAAAGAGTTGCACTGGACCTTTTGTGCTTCTCGTACTTCAACTTCACATCTATTTCTTTACATGGTGCCATGGTGGATACCGGGGAAGGCTTGATGGTTCACAAGCATATGGTTCTGTCCTGAAGAACTGAATTCACAGTAAATGGTAAGCACAGGTGAACAAAAACCCCTTCTTGGCTTCTTACGGGATATTATATATCCAGTATATTACATCGATGCAGACTCAACTTAATCCATTCTATCACGATCAATTGTAAAATATCCTCTTGCATACTATCTGCTCAGTATTTATTTTACTTATTTTGTATTTGTTGCATGTGGCAGTGTTTCCTGACTGAAATAGTCCATTTAATATTTCCTGGAATAGTCCATTTAATAGATTAAATAATTCATCAAGAAGATTCAAAAGCAAGAAGATGCAGGAGCTAAATCAAGTGTTTTATCAACCAGTAGCATCGATATAAATATGGAAACACAAACATGAAAAGAAAAAAGGAATCAAAGATAGAATGCTACCGGTGTCTAACAACTAAAAGAAGTAGCAATGATTTTCTTCAAAATAAAAAGCTAAGCAGCAATAAGTTATGCCCAGGGTTTGAATACCTTAGGGTGAGTATATGCTGATATGAATTGGAACCATAGACAATTGCTTTGCCTTCCATGTCAACATGTTTGTTTTGTTTGGATTTCCTTCTGCACAAGAGTTGCAGAAAACAAACAAACAATATGTCTGTAATAAGTATCTGCTCAACTTCAATCATATCCCAGTATTGAAAATAATGAAACCGTATGGAATTCATTACAAGCAATCATTTTTTTAAAAAATAATGCCATGTCCTCTATTTGTGGATACATATTACAACATGCAAATTATTCTAAACACAAACACATCCTATTAGAACAGGTAGCACAAAATGGGGACAGAAAATTGATCAATACCGCCTGTATTGGTCAAATAAAAATCATTTTAATCCACCTAGAGCCCTAGAAAATGGTTCCAATGGCAGCATCAATACCTAATGAGCCAAAGTAAGCCATGCAACAAAAAGCAAAAGGAAGATTGCATACTTGCTACAACCTCTTGCTTTTCCTTCTGATTCTCCTCCTTGGTACCAAATTTTGTCAACATAAATATTGCACCCGAGCTGAGTACAATGACCAGGTACGTAGACAATACCCTCAAATAGACCACCCCAAAACAAAAAGGCTCATAAATGGACACCTAAATCAACACTAAACATGAAATCAGGCGATCTTGAGCCCTGCAGGAACCACAACATTTCAACTCACTGCAAGCCTCACCAAACATAAGACTGGGGGTGATGTTGGATTGGAACCAAAGCAATGGATGACCTCGTCAAAACGAAATAAAAGGAATCAATTTTCATCAATCCATGCAAGCATCTATAACTACCTATGGAAGAGTAATATTTTTGCCATTTTGCACATTGAAATTTAACAACAGGAGGTTGGTTTGGCTACAAATGGAACAAAGATAGGTACTCACACCTCCTTTTTCAGCTCAAGTTCGTGCAGCGCCTTGAACTCCTGCACCTTGAAGGACCAGTCGTTGGGGATTCTCGGGTCCTCCTCAACCTTGATCTTGTGGTTCTTGGCCTCCCTGCGCTTCTTGTGGTGTTGCTTCTTCACCTTGCTCAGCACCTTGTACTTTCGCATTCTCCCGCTGGTTGCTCCTGCTCTTCTTCACCGTCTTGGGCTCTTGGGCACTACCTTATTCTCTTCTTGCGTGTCCCTACTGTAGCCGCTGGTGGCAAGGGGGCTTAAGGTTTGGGGGGATCTGGGGGAGGCGATGATGAGAGAAGAATACTTACCGGGAAGGAGACCGATGAGGAAGGCGATGCAACCACAGAGTGTGCACATCGTGCACTCAAGGTGGGCAGTTGGCGAGGCAAGTGACATGGATGACTGGATGGAGTTGAAGACGGCGACCTGGCGGAGACGAATGATGGTTAAATCTAGCAGTAGTTGAAGGAGAATCTCAGCACGCCTGAAGAGGAAGAGCACGTGTCACTCCATGGTCACCAGATCTGCGTCCTTTCACCAGGCATTTTGCTTTCTGCTGGGAGGAGGCTATGCCGGGCAAGAGGTAGATGCGTATCTCAAAATCAAGCCAAACCTAGAGTATGCCGGTGAGGAGGCGGCGGCTGTGACGGTGTGGGGCAAGAGACAGATGCGACGGTGACATTTGGATTCGATGGAGATTTCAGATCGGGAAAGAAACGGGAGCGGAGGAGGGAGAAGTGGCGGCATGGATGCGAAGGGAGGAGAGACAGCAAGTGGCGGCGCAGATTTGAGGGGAGAAGGGAGGAGCGGCGACGCGAATAGAGGGAAGGACGGACGGCGAGCGACAGCGAGGGGAGGAGGGAGGAGCGTCGGCGGCGGGTGGGATAGAGCGCGAGAGGCGCATAGGCGGCGTGGCGATAGGGGTAGGCGTGAGGCGGGGGAGGGGAGGCGGGAACGGAGCGGGAGGCGGCCGTGGTGATAGTAAGGGCATGAGGCTGGGGGAGGGCACCGGGGAGCGTGAGGCAGCGGTGGAAGGCGAAGGCAGTTGGGGGTCGCGGTGGGGGAAGAGAAGGAAACGTGCAGTTGGTTTTCGAAGGGCGAGGGCGGAAGAAATGAGGTGGGGGGAGGCGGCCGCACGGATTCGCGCGGCGGAGCGCACGGATTCGGTGGGGCCCATACGTCAGTCAAAATAACTTTTTTTATAAGAAGGAATAGGAGAGGCCGCACCAACCACCAACTGCTTCTTTTATATAGTAAAGAAAGATAGGGCCGCACTCCTGCCCCCATTAAAAAAAACTGTTCACGTGGAAAATGCGTTGTCGTCCGTCGCTTCCTCGTTGCTCGCTACCGACTACCGAGTATATAAAGCAAAGGATTCTGGATTGTGCCCATCTGCCACTAGTTTTAGTGTAGAGCACAACGCCATAGACGTATAAGCTGCCATCATACGATCTTTATTTCTTACTAGCAGATTTGCCTGCACACCCACATATATATCATTTTAAAGTTTGTTTTTAACTTGAAAGTGTTTATCAAAAATGATATTTCAAATTCTTGTGAATAGTCGATGACTATTGAGTACAAACATATATAAATTGTGTTTTTCAAAGGTGAAAAAGTTAAGTAGGAGAGATAATTGAGAAACATTTTTTGGCAAAAAAAGTTGTTTGTATTTTGCCATCGTTTTCAAGTAGAACGGTTGGCCTGCACAATTAGCCAGGTTAATCTAGTATGCTTCATTTGTCCCACAATATAAGTCTAAGACTATTATACACATAGACTAACAAAACACTAAATTTACCTCCAAAAAAATGACATTGGACCATGCATACACCTATTAAATGATATATTACAATTACTCAACTATTTTTGCTATCTAAAACAGGGATATAGGATGGAAATATTATAATAACTATACATTACTTTTCTTAATAAACTTATATTGTGGGACATGTTTTCAAGAACAAAGACTCATACCGTGGGACGAAGGAAATAGTAAATAGCCTCCTAATCATTGAGTAAATTCAAATTTGACTTGTAGTATATTATGAGATTGATATATCTACTAAGAGGGAATATAAGTACAAAAGACAAACCAAGATGGTATTGGTGTTTGGACTTTCGTCCTATCTCTCGCCACTGGATACAGACACCTGGAGTTCCATGAACAAAACTACTTGCATCCTTGCTTGGACCAAGCTGTAGAATACCCTTACGATTTTGGAAATCGACCATTGTTACAGCAGCGCCACCACAATCGACCTTGCGATCACTTCTCCGTAAATTAGACCCTAGATTATCTTCTACAACACATCTCTCTCTAAAATTATCTTTTTTTCTGTGCTTCTGTCTCTCTCTGTCTCTTACTACAGGGTATCTTCACTTCAGCTTCTAAAAAGTGTCTTTTCGAGATGAGATTTATAAGTTGATTATAGTACACATTGTAGCGGCTTTATTTATATCAGTTAAAATTATATATGAATTTCTGTTACTCTGTACTCTCTCATACAAACAGTCCAAAAATCATAAATCGTAATCCAAAGCTATAAGTCGACACCAAAAAATTAAACAACAATCCCATGCATCCTAGTAGAACTTCCTCTTCCGACTGCGATAGCTCCCACAGGTCGTTTAATAAGATTCAAGACCGTATCCTAATATTACACCATCTGTTATAAATAGATACTTCTGAGTTCTGACTCTTTAAGAAAGAAGAAGGTGTGATCATTTTGGTTTACTTTGAGCGGTTTATGACTGAAAAGCACTGTAGCTGGCTGAAAAAACACTGTAACTGACAGTGGCTTATTTAGCATAATTAAATTTTAAAAAAATTAAAAAATGTAGAAAAATATGTTAGCCCATTACGTATAATACAAAAAAAATACGGGAAAAAAGAACCGGCAAAAAAGCTCAACAAAAAGCCAAAAGTTCAGAAAAAGACGAAATTTATGAATAGTGAAAAATAAGCCGAAAGCTAAAAGCTGAAGCTGAATTGATCACACTACACCTTTTGTTTTTTATATATGCTAAAAAATATAGACTTCTTTTGGGTGGTAGCCTAGGAGACCATCCAGAGATTCATCTATCAGTAATCGAGACAGCTTTTAAAACAATTTATCAGCATTCAATTCCTTCATATAAACACTCCCTTTAAAATTAAAAACCATCAACAGTACCCGAAAACATTGGGCGCTAAAACTATACTCATCTGTGATTAATATTATCATTTTATTAGGTTTTGTAGATATATTATAACATAATCTGGTGGTCAGAGTTATATACGCAGACAAATCAATGTCTAAGGCCCAACGGAACTTTTTTTTGCCTTTCCGCGACTTTTAACTTTTAGTTTCTCTCAACAATTATTATTTATTATACTAATAAGTCACAACTAAAGACCATAAAACACAACTTAAAAGAATAGACTCTCGTTCTTTTCAGCTAATGACTTATGATCAGCGACGGAGCTAGAGCAAAACGGAGGGAGGGTGCAACGGGCCGTGCGTGGGAGCATAGGACGGTGGGAGAATAGGCTGGACAGGGCGAGTGAGGGTATTTGTTAGGCTAGGGGTACACCGTATTGGACCAAGGGGGGTGCACAAAGGGTGAATGTTTACTAATAATAACTAAAAAAAATTTGGACCCGGGTTCCTAGGAACCCCCTCCCCTCTATTGGGCTCCGCCCCTGCTTATGATTTATAACTTTTCCGAACAAACAAACGAGACGATTTTTTTGTCTTTTTAAAATGACTTATCGGAACAGCTTTTAAAATAATTTATCGGCATTCAATTACTTCGTATAAACACTCGCTTTAAGATTAAAAACCATCAACCATAGCCGAAAACATCGGGCGCTAAAAGCCTAAAACTATACTCATCTGTGATTAATTCGAGGAGTAGCGTGGTCCGCTCAACCTTGGGAATTGTTGTGAGGTCCATTATGATTCAGGACGTATTTTGGGCAGCCTAACGCATCGGGCTGACCAGACAAGGTCCAACTAGGGTTGTAAACGAGCCGAGCTCGAGCGAGCTTAACCTAGCAAGCTCGGGCTCGGTAAAAACTCGAGCCGAGCTCGAGCGAGCCTAAGATCAACATCGAACTTTAAGCTGGGCTCGAGCTCGGCTCGAGTTTCTGAGCTCGCTCGAGCTCGGCTCATGTAGGCTCGGTGCGCACTGCATGGCCGGATCCCGGTCGAGAGGCGGCGCGGCGAGGAGAGGGGCGCCGGGAGGAGAGGCGGGGAGAGGAGGGCGGCGGCGGGCGGTCGAGGCGTCGGGAGAAGAGGCGTCGACGGCGGGAGAGGAGGCGGCGGCGGGCGGTCGAGAGGCGTCGGGAGGAGCGGCGTGGCCGGGAGAGAGGGAGGCGCGCGGCCGGGTTGAGAGGCGCGCGGGAGAGAGGCGAGCGGCGAGAGAGGCGCGGGCGGCGAGGCGAGGGGACCGCGGCGCGCGAGAGAGGAAGGGACGGGGCGAGAGAGGGGCGGCGGCGGGCGAGAGGCGAGGAGCCGAGGAGGAACGGGGAGGAGGCGCCGGGGGTGGGAGGCGGTGGCGGCGGAGAGGAGGCGCGGCAGCGTGGGGCGAGGAGGGGGCGGGCGGCGGGGGAGAGGAGGGGTTGGGAGGAGGCGGCGCGGGGGAGAGGAGGAGGGGGACGGGGCGGCGGTGGGGCGAGAGGGACGGAGGCGCGGCGGGGAGAGGAAGGGACGGAGGCGGGACTCGGGAGAGGGGTCGGCGGCGGGGGCGGGGCGAGGAGCGGCGGCGGGGCCTGGGTAGAAGCAGCGGAGGCCGCGGGTGGGTGTGGCGCGGGGGCACGGGGCGGGGCCACAGGGGAGTTTGAGAGGAGGCGGGACTCGGGAGGGGGGTGGGGCGGGGTGGGGAGGTGGGAAGGGTAAAAATTCTAAGCTCGCGAGCTATTCGAGCTCGGCTCGTTAAAGCTCGCGAGCTTAGGATGAAGTTCGAATTCAGCTCGTTTAGAGCTCGAGTCAAGCTCGAATCGAGTCTGGAGCGAGCCAAGCTCGAGCAGCTCGCGAGCCTCGAGCTTTTTTTACAGCCCTAGATCCAACATGGCAAGAGCACTGGAGCCACCACAGCAAATCTGACTACCTGATTGCTCTCGCAAAAGGGCGCACTTGCCTTGTTGAGTTCGAGAAAACTGCATTGTGCAGTCTCTTCCGAACCGTGGTAGTCTGTTGGCGCGATTTAGATTTTTTTTTCTGGAGGAAGAGCTCACCTTTTTTAGAGTAGAAAGCTTACCTGTTGGCTGCTATCTTCCAAGGGAAATTTAACTATTTGCCACTCTTATCAATGCCACATATCCAAATGCCACCCTCTTCGTTGCAATTAATTTTTTGCCACTCTCGAGCTACGTGGCGCCTAATCACCGCCTAGTCAGGGCCATGTCAGCGCCGCGCCTCCCGCTGCGCGCGCGCCTCCCGCTGCGCCGCGCCTCGCTGCGCGCCGCCTCCCCGCGCGCCGCGCCGTGCCTCCCGCCGCGCGCCACGACTCCTCTCCATCCCACCGAAAGCAATCGACTCTCGCCTCAATCGCCGGCGAGCCGAGCACCGCTCCAAACTCGGCGACCATCCAGTCGCCACCCGAGCCATTAAAATCTAATTGCCGCCACCACACCACCTCCGGCTCACCACGAAGACAATCCCACCTCGCCGAACACCTCCTCGTCCGTAGCTCTGCCATCAGTAGCTCCTCCCAGCCGCCGCCATCGCTGACGTTGCCGACCACCTCCGCGACCTTGGCCCGCCGCCGACTTCGCCATCGCTTCTTCACACGAGGCACACAGCGCGGGAGCGCAGCGTGTCAGGCGAGGCGGCGGCGCGCAGGGGAGCGCGCGAGGGCGCGGGCAGGAGGCGCGGCGCGGCGCGGCGCGGTGGAGCGCGAGCGCGGAGGCGAGCGCGCGCGAGCGCGGGAGAGGGGCGCGGCGCCGACATGGCGCCGACTAGGCGGTGATTAGGCGCCACGTAGGCTCGAGTGGCAAAAAATTAATTGCAATGAAGAGGGTGGCATTTGGATATGTAGCATTGATAAGAGTGGCAAATAGTTAAATTTCCCATCTTCCAAGGCGCAAGAAATAAAATATATCACCTTCTTGTCCTTTGAAAAAAAGGAAATAGTAGCCATGGATGGAACATTGATAATTCCATTAAACCGAGGCACGAGCTAAATCGCTTTTTACTGTTCTGAAAGTGCAATCATTTCTTAAGAATGAAAAAAGTGTAAGTCAAATGCATATATTCTTTTACTTTTTCTGAAAGTGAAAGTTTATTTCCATTGATCTTTAGTTCAGCAAGATGCACATTAGTCAGCTGTTATTCGATATCCCACAAAAGTTGGAATTAACGGAGAGGTTCCAGGAAGTTAACGTTGAATTCCCCACTTGGTGCTAGTTGATACCGTGATTACCGGTCGCCCTACTTTTTTTTTTATTCGGGCACATGGCGAGCGTGGCGGTGCTGAGAGCGTGTACTTTCACGGGCTTAGGTGCATCGATGTCAATTCTATTCCCGAGTCCATTCTAGTTTGCTTTTTGATATGGAATACACCGATATCCGTATATTCTAGTGTATCGTTTTCAAATTTAAAACTTTTAATATATATTCATAAGTATATACATGTAATTACATGTACATATAATTTTAATTAGAATCCCACTCTAAATATTTAACTATAGCATAGAAATAAGGATCAATTGAAGGCTTAAGCCTCGCAACCAACGCGCAGTTAATGCGCTTGTGTGCCAGCTAGGAAGCCCTCCTAGTAGTAGACAGTAGCTGCTCTACTTCCAGTGTCACGTATTGCTTATGGCTTTTGAATTCTAATTGTTCGTGAGAGTACGAAGAGAGAAATAGTTACATATGATTTTATCCGGTAAAACTGAAGTCGATACAGTGTCTACTACAATTAACTTGTAGACCCCATCTTGAAAAGATACACCGTTTGAAAATTAGTTACTATATCAAAAGCCAAAACCATAAGTAAAAAGCACAAAAGAACCCAGTCGTACTCATGTCTGCTTGCCAACGTGATGCCATGCCGTGATGTGTGTTGTAGGTTTGCAGCCTAGGCCTAGTCGGTTGTCGGCTAAACTCCGCCCGTCGACATTGATGCATCATGCGTGGATGCGTCGCACGTGTGGTCGACCGCTTGAGGCGGGACGGACACGGACCCAACAACGCATGGCAGAACTTGGTATTGATGTACCGTTGCCCTGGAACTCCTAACTCACCTAAATATGCCTGGTACCGGAATTATGGAACACTAATTTCGGTCGAAATGGGTTGGATGGCCGATATTGGTCTGTATTAAGGCTGGTACGAGATTAAGCTTGCTGTGTGCCAGTATGGCATATTCTGGCCATTCTGACCGGTATTGGAATGTAATTGATAAGCTTGCTTAGGTGGCTCACCACCCCCACCATATGGCTATTAATTGGCACCAAAATCTTGTGATCGACGCTTTAATGATAAATTAAGTCTTGTTCTAAACATCTTCATCTTTAAATACCAAAAGCCGGTTGCAATACGTTGACTTTTTAACGTGTTTTTCCCTCTCCCCCTCTTTTTTTCCTTTGCATTATCCATAGAAATATAACAATGCTTTTATTTTTATTTATTTATTTTTATTTTATTGAATACTTAAAAAAAACTAACAACCGCTACAGTGATATTTCAGTCAAAAACCAAAAGTCATAACATTTTTTAACAGAGTCTAAGACCTGTCTACAAGGTAGCGGATTCCTACCTTCAGTGTCACAATATTTATCTAGTACGCATATCAAAAATGAAGTAATATTTAATAGAATTACACCATGTCACTATTAGATAGTTGACGTAGTACCACTTTATCTATTAGGAACAATCATAGTCTAATTTTAATAAATTTTATTTAAAATTTGGGCCTTCTTGGTATGTATGATGGAAAATATTGTGAAACGGAGGAAGTAATTGGCAACCTTGCACATATATACTCCTTCGTTTTCACACCTTTTTTTTAATTTTTTTTTGTTTTCTTAGGTGTATGTGCTCATTTTGGCACATGGAAAATTCATTTCACACATTTGGTTTATTTGGAAACTATCGATGTATGTCTTAGAAACTGGAGTAACATAGAAATGTGCGTGGCACCAATATGACTGGTGTAGTATTTGTGTCTCGCCATATCAAATCCCCAATTATCCCTATTGATCGATATTGCCGTCTCCCCTAATCCTTCTTCCCCTCGTGCGTGATCGCGTATTTTTATAATGCAATTGCAACCACCCAAATTCCCCGTCGCACTTCGCACCGCTCTCTCCCCGCTTTCCGTTTCCGGAGATCATTTCCACACACGATTTTTGTCCCTGAAAAAAGTTCAAAATTTTAATCCTACGACCACACGCCTCGAGATCTCTCTCTCCCCCTCTCCCTGGAAGGCTGGAATCCCCAATCCGTCGCGCACGCCTCGATCCACCCGCGCAGCAATTCCTCCCGCATTCTCCAATTTACGCCCCACCGTGTTCTCGCGCTCCTCCAAATCGTTAGATCTCGGGAGTTATCTAGACCAATCGGTCCGAAAATTTTTGGCCATTTGGTGTTTTTGTTTGGGAGCTGTTGTTTTGCTCCGAATCGGAGATCTCAAGTGTGATTTTTTTTCTGACACAAGTTTGAACTACCGCAACGATTCGGGCACTATTGTGGTTTCAAATTGGGCGTTGTTTGTTCGTCGCGGCATCGGATCGAGCGCCATTGGAAGAGAGGTTGGTTGGGCGTTTGTGATCTGCGGCGCGCCAATCGAACTTGGTGGGCGATGAGAGCTGGCGCCGTGGCCTCGAAGGCGGCGGCGGAATGAGCGGCGGGGCGTCGCTGGGGCTCAGGTCGTCGGGGAGCTATGGATCCTTGCAGCAGTCCAACGGCCAGTCGCCGCCGCTTGCCGCCCGGAAGCCCGGTAAGATGTCCCTTGGCGGCGCCGGTGGCCGCGGAGGCGAGCGCCTCCTCTTCGCCCGGATCTGCAAGCTCGCTGGCCGTCGCCGGCGGATGCTCCTCCTCCTCCTTGTCGCCGTTGCTGTGGTCTTCTGCTTCCTCTTCTCGTCACTTGTCAGTAAAGGTGGTGGTTATCTTGCCTCATGTTTTATTCCTAATCCCTGTGACTGTTGTAGTAACTAGATCGAATATTTTGACCAGTTATTGTTATTTTTTTCGTTATGCATTCATTTGGTCAATGAGTTCAGTGGAATAATGCAATGCAACTTGCAAGTAATATTATTCTATGATTCATGTAGGCGTTTCTCATTTCTAGGAGTAGAAAAACATCTGGTTTAATGTAACTTGATCACCTGGCTATATTCTTGTTTATGTGCATTCTTTAATTTGCATCACCTTTGACTTTAGCTGACTGATACGATGCAAAAGGATGAGTACATTATTCTTTAGCAGTTCAGATCACGTGGATCAGTGTCAATGTTTCTGTAATAGTTGAGCTAGGCAATTTGCATCAAGTGATTAGAGAGTAATATTGAGGTGTGATCCCAAGTTTTGACTTTTGAGTACTTTGGCTGATCTTTGGTTATGAGAGATGCTTTAATCAGTCCTCTGGAACTGAGGCGCTGACTTTGTTGGGATGCATGTGCATGGTGTTTAATATAGTTAATGTGGCTTATGTATTCCAAAAAGTTCAGACCTTAAAATGAGCTTGAAGTATGAAAGGTGCTAGTGCTGATAATGCTGTCAAAATTTGTGCCTCTGTGGTACCGGCTAGGTAGGATTTTGGATTGGTAGTGCTAGAGTTGTTTGTTTTTTTAATCATTTGGTCAACTGCATGCTTGTGTTTACACCTGTTCCTTTACATTTTTCAATATGCATCTTGTTTGACTTTGGCAGACTAATCTATTACCGTTTAACAATTCACTATTGTGAGTTAGTCCTTCATCGAGCAGTCAATTTGCACACTCATGGTTACAATTGCCCTTGGTTGGCTAGTCACTCCAGTGCCTTATTTAGGACTTGATAGGCTTGAAGGACTTGACTCTCTCCTGGTGCTAATGCATCATGGGTTGCCATTTTTTTTTGACAAGGCCCCAAAGTCTAATATGTTCCATATGATGCCAATTTAATGTGCCCAATATTGTTTGCTAAACATTATGTTTGAAATGTGCGGTATTAAAGTAATACATAATCTTTAGCAGTAAGTACACTCTTTGTATTCTTTCTGTGTTTTCACCTTTATTTGTATCTTCCAATACTGAACTTCAAAATCTTCTTTTGGCCTATTCTAGATGAAGATGCACCACCTGGTATTGATACCATGCGTGGATTTTCCGATCATGTCCGGAGCTTTGTGAATCCTGTTTGGACATCTTCGGGTAGACCAATAACCCAGAGAGATTCTTTGAGTGGAAATGGTTTGAATACAGCATCACCGACAGAAAAACAATCTGACACCGGTCATGAAAAAGTTCGGGGTCTCTTGCGGAGTATCCCACCGGCTGTTGTTCTGGAGCACCATCCTTGTGAAAATTTCTCATTTCCTCCTCCACCTATCGATAGGAAACGCACTGGACCACGACGTAAGTTTTGACCAATCCATTTCAGAGTCACAAAAGTTCTGAATCTAACTATAGTATTTTGAACTTGTGTAGCATGTCCTGTTTGTTATGTGCCTGTTGAGCAGTCCCTGGCATTGATGCCAGGTGCTCCATCAGCATCACCTGTCCTTCGAAGCCTAAATTATTTGTTTGAAGAGAATTTGATTTTCAAAGAGTCCAACGGTGGTTCTTTGTTTGGAGGTTATCCAACCCTAGAGGAACGAGATAAGTCTTATGACATAAAAGACTCGATGACAGTACATTGTGGGTATGTCCATATGGATCATCTGCTTTAACTCTTGTACATCTATATGATGACTGTTTATGGTGTTATGCTGTAGCATTAAACTTTTCTTTATCTTCAGATTTGTGAGAGGGAAGATACCTGGTCTCAATACTGGGTTCGATATAGATGAAGCTGATCTTTCGGAGATGCAGCAGTGCAAAGGGACGGTTGTTGCTTCTGCTATTTTTGGTAATTACACCCTCTTTCTATGTCAGTTCTAATTACAAGTCTCGTGTAAACTTGCTTATTTGTGCTTTCTCAGGAAATTATGATATAATGCAACAACCAGAAAACATCAGTGAAATTTCCAAGGATACTGTTTGCTTCTTCATGTTTCTGGATGAAGAAACAGAAGCTGCAATAAAGAACTCCACTACTATTGATAATACTAAAAGAATTGGGCTGTGGCGGGTGGTTGTTGTCCGCAACCTTCCATATTCTGATGCAAGGCGCAATGGAAAGGTACCTGTACATTTGGTTATTTTGATTTAGATAGGTTGATTGCTAAAGTTGCCTACACTGTAAGGTAGATGAGTGTAAAAGGGATTTAAGGTCTATGCATTTCTTTTGAATCTTTATTGCATTATGCAGATTAAAATCGATGCTGCAGCTGATGCTTTGACGATGAATATGTTTTTCATTCTTTTCTCCATTAAGTGAATGTGTGAAAATGGGACTCCGGAGTCCAGATCCCCCATCTACCATTAGCATCCCATTTTCGAAGTTTTTTTTACTTGAAAACCATTTTTCAGTTGTTCTGTAAAAAGGCAAGAGGATGTCATGCTTAATATGAATCAACACAAACAATTTGTTTTTGTAATCATTTATGGTCCTTGTGTTCTTTTCCTCAAACAGGTTCCAAAACTATTACTTCATCGGCTTTTTCCTAATGTGCGATATTCACTTTGGATTGATGGGAAACTTAAATTAGTGAGGGATCCTTATCAGCTATTAGAGAGGTAAACAGTACACTCTCATTGAGTTCCATCTGCTACATGTTTTAACTGCACTCTGCATATAACTCAAGGAACATTTAGGTATGCTGTCAGAAAGTAAGTTCGCTTGTTGCCAGTGCCACAGAAGCTCCATCTATTGTACCAAGATCCAAGTTGCATCACATTCTTATTCTAATTTGTTTGATTTGTTGAAGCCTACTCTCATATAAACTTTGACATCATGGTTTCTGATTTATATATACACTGTTATGTTACAGATTCTTGTGGAGGAAAAATGTTAGCTTCGCTATTTCCAGGCATTACAGACGCTTTGACATCTTTGAAGAAGCTGAGGCTAACAAGGCTGGTGGAAAGTATGATAATTCTTCAATTGATTACCAAATAGAGTTCTATAAGAGAGAGGGTTTAACCCATTATTCATCAGCTAAGCTTCCTATTACGAGTGGTAATTGCTTCTTCCCCCTAATTTCTGACCTAGTAAAATTTCCAACATATGTCTTCCTGATAACAATATATTGTGATTAACAGATGTTCCTGAGGGCTGTGTAATAATAAGGGAGCACATCCCCATCACCAACCTCTTCACATGCCTTTGGTTTAATGAAGTTGATCGCTTTACCTCCAGAGATCAGCTAAGCTTTAGCACAGTGAGGGATAAAATAAGGTCGAGAGTTAATTGGACTGCAGACATGTTCCTGGATTGTGAAAGGCGCGATTTTGTTGTTCAGGTAGTTTCAAGTTAATGTTTTGTGCAGTGCATTTACTATTGATTTTCTGCAAACCCTGTTATGATATATATTAGTGTTTGCTTACAGTACTTGGTGTTAAGTGTATTTAGGTCATTTCCTATTGTCTAGGGTTTGGGTCTTGGGCCTAGTCGGTTCATTATTAGGAAATAGAGATTGATTTCTATTTAAGTTAGAGATTAGTTTTCTTATGTTAGAGATATGATATGAGTTTCTATATTTGTTAGAGATATAATTGAGGTTAGATTCTATCTGTTAGGGGGAGCTCATCTATATAAGAGGGCTACCGCATGCTATTGGAATTAAGCAAAGAAATAACAAAGTCTTCATCATCTATAGTCTCTCTCTCCCCTTCTACGCCGATGCCATCCGGCCATCTTGGCCCATGACACTCATATACTATATAAGCCCTATGGTGTTGTGTATCTTGACTCTAGACCTTAGATTGTAAGGGTGGATAGATGGGGTATTGACTGCCAGTACCCAGCGTGAGCCTTCTTGCTCCGCCGTGACTGACTCTCGCCAAGGGAACTTAGGGTTTAGGGAAGAAGAGATTCTTTATTCATTAGCTATCCCTTCTGCTCAACGCCTGAAAGAATATATACTCTTACAAACCCTGTCTCATAAGGAGACCGACTCTAAACGAATCCTTGTCTCATAAGGAGACCGACTCTAAACGAATCTGAGCTAGAGATTACAAAGGACTTGCTTATTCTTATCTCGAACTCGAGCGCCAAACCAACTAGGACAGCTCTGCGCGCCGATCGCTTTCTTTGCTGGCGTCGACGTAATGCCTCCCCCAATATGAATCCATAACATTTCCCCCCTCCTGCGGAAACAGCTCGTCCTCGAGCTGGAAATCCGGAAAATGTCGTTTGAATTCGGCAACTGGAACCCAAGAGGCGTCTGCTGATGACTGTCCTGACCACTGAACCAAAACTTCCCACGTGCCCTTATACAAACGGGAGCGCACAATGGTTGACGGAGTGGCCTGCACGCGACCATGAAGGATGACTGGAAGAGCCGGAGGAGTTGCCGGTGGAGTACCCCGAAATTGCTTCAGAAAGGCCACATGGAAGACATTGTGTATGCGGGCAGACGTAGGCAGCTGCAATTTATAAGCCACTGATCCAATATGAGCAAGGATCTGATAAGGACCATAGTATTTGGGGGACAGTTTGGAGAACTTGGTGGTAATGCCTATTGCCTGGCGCTGATGGAGCTTTAGTAAAACCCATTGGCCCACCTCAAACTCAACCTCCCGATGATGTTTGTCGTAAAATTCCTTCATACGGTGCTGGGCGTGTAGCAAACGGTCCCGGATGTCCCTCAAGAATTCATCCCGGGTGCGTAATGTATCCTCCACAGCAGCGATTTGAGAGGATCCAGCTTGGTACGGAGTGAGGGCTGGAGGAGGTCGTCCATATACCACTTGAAAGGGAGAGCATCTGAGGGCGGAGTGAAAGGATGTATTATAACAAAACTCAGCCCAAGGAAGCCATCGAACCCACTGTCGCGGATGATCTCCACTGAGGCAGCGTAGATACATTTCAATTGTGCGGTTGACCACTTCGCTCTGACCATCAGCTTGTGGATGAAACGCTGAAGTCATATCAAGAGAAACTCCAGCCAGCCGGAATAGTTCAGTCCAAAAGTTGCTTGTGAAGATTGTGTCTCGATCACTGACGATTGAGTCGGGAAACCCATGAAGGCGCACAATCTCCTCAAAGAACGCATGAGCCACCGATTGAGCTGTATATGGATGTGCCAATGGAATGAAATGGGCATATTTTGAAAGCCTGTCTACTACTGTCAGGATGACTGACTTCCCATGGACCCGAGGGAACCCATCGACGAAGTCCATGGAAATATGAGACCAGATTTGCGTAGGTATTGGCAGGGGTTGCAGCAATCCCGCTGGGTGCAGGTGGTCCACTTTGTTGCGTTGGCATGTAACACAACAGGTAATGTGATCTTGTGTAAGCTTCTTGAGTTGGGGAATATAGAAGTCTTGTCGAATTCTGTGTAGTGTTTTCTGGATTCCTTCATGGCCAATGGAGTGATAGTTCGCAATGATCTGTGGAGCATAACTGGATGAACGTGGGACGAAAATGCGGCCATGGTACAGGAAGAGGCCATCTACAAAGGACCAGTGTGACGGAAGGTCTTGATTTGTAAGTTGAGAGTGCAGTGTCTGGAATTCCGGCGAGGAACGAACTTGTTCCTTGAGCTGATCAAGAAATTGAAACTGCGGTATGGATAGAGCTGATAGAAGCCTCTGCTCATCTCGACGGGACAATGCATCCGCGACAAGGTTGGTTTTGCCCGGTTTGAATTCAATGTGGAAGTCGAACCCGATCAGTTTGCTGACCCAGTGGTGTTGGGGAATAGTGTTTAAGCGTTGATCCAGTAGATATTTGAGACTGTAATGGTCCGTGCGGACAATGAACTCTTTACCCCAAAGAAAATGGCGCCAATGGCGCACTGCTTTGACTAATCCAATGAGCTCGCGCTCGTAAGCGGCTAGTTTGGCATGATGTGGTGGAATTGCTCGGCTGAAGAATGCAATTGGTTTGGATCCCTGGTGGAGAACAGCCCCAATACCACTGCCGGATGCATCGCATTCTACTATAAACACTGCTGTAAAGTCTGGTAGAGCCAAAAAAGATGGCGTGCACAGGGCATTCTTCAGATCAGAAAAGGAGTTATTCGCTTCCTTGGACCAACTGAAGCTCTCCTTCGCAAGTAGCTTGGTTAAGGGTGCTTCCAAGGATCCAAAATGCCGTATGAACTTACGGTAATATCCTGCAAGACCCAAAAACCCTCTTAACTGACGAGGAGATGTCGGAATTGGCCACTTCTGAATATCGTCCACCTTGGTTTGATCCATGGAAACCCCGTCAGCTGAGACAACATGGCCTAAGTAGGAAACTGACTTTGTGCCAAAGGAACACTTAGATTGCTTGAGAAAGAACTGATGATGCCGCAGAAGAGCAAAGACTTGGCGCATATGGCACAAATGTTCTGACCATGATGGACTGAAAATTAAGATATCATCAAAGAAAACCAAGACGAATTTGCGAAGAAAGGGCCGAAGAATGGCGTTCATAACAGCCTGAAAAGTTGCCGGGGCATTGGAAAGGCCGAAAGGTAGGACCAGATATTCAAAGTGGCCATGATGTGTGCGGAAGGCTGTCATATGGATGTCCTCCGGATGCATGCGGATTTGGTGATAGCCTGACCGTAAATCCAACTTGGTGAAGTACTTTGCGTGTTTCAACTCGTCCAATAACTCATCAACTATGGGAATAGGAAATTTATCCTTGACCGTCTGGGCATTAAGCGCACGGTAATCCACACAAAGACGCCATGATTGATCCTTCTTTTTCACCAAAATGACGGGCGAACTGAAGGGAGAAGTACTAGGGCGTATAGTACCTTGTGATAGCATCTCATTACATTGTTTCTCGATTTCATCCTTGTGATGGTGGGGATAACGGTATGGTCGAACCGCCACTGGTTTGGATCCTGGTAAGAGGTGAATGTGGTGATCAAAGTGTCGTGGAGGAGGTAACCCAGCAGGCTGTTGAAAAATATCCTGAAAATCTGACAGAAGTGCTGGCAATAGGGCTTGAGTTGGCTCGTTGAGCGCGAACAGCCGTGAAGATGGTCTGTGCGGCAAACCCATAAACTTGACTTGCCGTCCTTGATGCCAGAAAGACATCGACAAACTGGAGAAATCCCAGAGGATTGGACCCAATGTGCGAAGCCATTGAATACCCAGAATGACATCAAAGCCTTGAAGAGGTAAGGCGTAGCAATTGATCGAGAAGTCTTCCTGTCCAACAGTGAATGACAGGGATGGGCAAAACCCTGGGCACGGTATCCTGTCCCCATTGGCAACTGCTACATTGATACCCGTGCGATCTTGCAGTGGAATGGCAGATTGTTGGGCATCCTCAAGGCTAATGAAATTGTGAGTGGACCCTGAATCCACCAAAGCACAGAAGCTGTGATTCTTAAAAGTGATGGCCAGTTGCATTGTATTGCCTGAAGATATGCCTGTTAACGCGTGTAGAGAAATTTGAGGTTTGTCATTCTCAATAGTGTCTTCTGACACATCATCCTCCTCCAAAATCTCAATCCAATACAGGCGCTTGCACCGATGTCCACGTGTGAATTGTTCATCGCAGTTGAAACAAAGTCCTTTTTGACGGCGGTCAGACATCTCTGTTGGAGTGAGACGCCGAAACGCCCGCTGAGGTGGTGCTGACATTCCTGTTGGCGGTGCTGGAAGCAGGGGAACCTCAGGCGGTCTGGTGAGGAGCGGTGGAGTGCGCTGTGCTGGGTTGAACTTGGCGGCCGAATGCAGCGAACTGGGATGTGGTTGTCTAGTAATCAATCCAGAGTTATATAGTAGCTTGTAATGTCTCTCTGCTGCCTTGGCTAGACTTACTGCGGTATCCAAAGAAGAGGGACTCTGCAATTCCACATCGGACTTAATAAGCTCGCCCAATCCTGCTAAAAACAATCCCACTTCGTGCTCTGGCGACAGATTGTCCGCGCGGCAAAGTACTCTGTAGAAGTTCTGGGCATATTCCTCAACTGATCCTGTCTGACGCAACAGAGCAAGTTCAGCCACCGGGTTTGATCGAAAAGGGGGACCAAATCTCAGGCGGCAAGAGTTCTGGAATCGTGCCCAAGTTGGAATCCCTTCGGAGCGCTCGAGTTTGTAGTACCACTGAGCTGCGATCCCTGTCATGTGGTATGTTGCCAACCAGACTTTCTCCTCCTCAAGGGTGCGATTTCCACGAAAGAATTGCTCACAGCGACTTAACCAGTCCAATGGATCAGAGTTACCATCAAACAGAGGAAAGTCAACCTTGTAGAACCGACCTGGGTTAGGAGCCACCGGAGGATCATCAGCAGGCCGCCGCGCTGATGAGTTTGCGGAATTGGAACCCGGAGTTGGAGACGAAACGCGCCCCTCTATAGCCAGAACCGTTGCCTCCAGATTGGCATGAGCAGTCGATTATTCGTCCTGTCGCTGTGATATTTTGTCCAAGATCTCCTTTATCGCGCGCAACTCTGTGTTGATTGAATCCGAAGCCATGGAATCTGATACCAAACTGTTGTGTATCTTGACTCTAGACCTTAGATTGTAAGGGTGGATAGATGGGGTATTGACTGCCAGTACCCGGCGTGAGCCTTCTTGCTCCGCCGTGACTGACTCTCGCCATGGGAACTTAGGGTTTAGGGAAGAAGAGATTCTTTATTCATTAGCTATCCCTTCTGCTCAACGCCTGAAGGAATATATACTCTTACAAACCCTGTCTCATAAGGAGACCGACTCCTAAACGAATCCTTGTCTCATAAGGAGACCGACTCCTAAACGAATCCTGAGCTAGAGATTACAAAGGACTTGCTTATTCTTATCTGAACCTGAGCGCCAAACCAACTAGGACAGCTACTGCGCGTCAGATGCGCCTGCTGCTTTGGCCCGTCTGACGTAATGCCTCCCCCAATATGAATCCATAACATATGGACTATTGCAATTCACTTGAGCTTCATTCATATCTTACATTGGGATCGTCTCAAATATAAATGAAAAAGGAAAATAAAACATGATTGATGATAATGCATTTATTCCAGAATGTCGTTGTTGTTTGTTATTGATCACTTATTTTTTCCATTCTTACTTTACAGGCATACCACAGAGAACTGTTGGAGCAAAGGCTGGCTGCCTTAAGAAGTCAGCCTCCACCGCCGCCTCCTGTGGTGCATGTGCAACCTAGAAAGATGCTTCCAGACAATACGGCAAAGGAACTAGGGAAAGCCTCTGCAACCAAGAAGTTAACAGGGAAGCGTACACGGGATAGGAAATCAAGCTCAAAACGGCCCCATCGAACTAAAGTCACTGGTGGGAAGGAATTCATTCAACTGTAAATCTCCAGGCAATTTTGCTCCCATACAATTGCGGATCCACAGTAACAACATTCCAACATGGTTTTATTGTTTAACTTCTATTCGTGTTCCCCTTCCAAAGGCTCGAAAATTTTGTCAGGAATTGTTGATAGCGGATTATTTCTTGTGTAAATAAACATTTTAGAATAAAGGTGGATTCAACTAGCAGCTGCTTAAATTCAATATATTTTTGATTTAGTGATTTAGTCCGGAACGGGGTTGCAAATGATAGTTCCGTACAAGTTCCTGCATTCCTGGTTGTTGTCAAGGTAACTTTTGAGTTCAGAAACTAGGTCAGTAGCTATCAAAGCTAGTTCTTCGACTCTGGTTATATTTGTTTCGGTTTTTGTCTTTTGTTTAAAAAAGACAGAAGTTAATACGAACATACGGCTTCTTAAAGTGGTTTTTTTACTTCTCTCGATGCCGTCTCATTTTATGGATAAGGTAGAGGGTCACGGGTGTTTTACGTATTCTATTCTCGTTCTTGTTATGTACATGTATTTCTCTCTTTTTCACCATTCATGTTCTCCTTCGTAAAGTTACTTTTCATCTATTACTATTTATTTTTAAATAAAAAAAATCATAAGTTATAGCTAAAAATTATTAGTAAAAGATAATACGAATGCCCATAGTATCTCCACATTGGTTTGTGGAGGGGTTAGGTGAAACCTTGATTCTGAGAAAGTTCAATAGTGTTTATGTTGGGTGGTTGCACTATCATCTTGACTCAATGTAGTCCAATCCATACGTGTAGTTTTTGTCGGTCATGAAACACAGAAACAGTGTCTCGTTTTCCCATATGGTTCATGAAGTTCAATCGCGGCACTGAATTCTGTTAGCTTTCTAATCGCCCGGTGCTGTCGAGAAGATTGATCAAGAGTCAAGTGTGAACTGCACTGAGTGTGAGCCGTGTGGTGATCCCCATGGTTCTGGTTCCTGGTTCCTGCAAGGCGAGGCGCTGTACGTGAATGGGCGGAACTCGAACTGGCTCATGGACACGGCCGTGGACGCGGCCACCCGCCCGCGCGCGTCCCGCATGCTCGAAACCGCCGCACGGATGGGCCTCACCGCCTGCCACGACTGGGCCTTCAACGACCGCGGCTCCATGCGCAATCAGCGGCAGGCGGTGTGTATGCGGTTCGGCGGGGCAGAGGTCCTGAGACCCACCGGCCGTGCGGGGTGGCTGCAGTCATGTGCAGTAGTTCCGTCGGTCGTGCGCCGGGCTGGGCGAACGTCCGTCCTGTTAAGAAATCTGGGCCTGGGCCGGCAGTCCAGGGTCCATGATGAGCATCTCATTGTAGTCTATAAATAGAGAGCCATACCTCCACATTATGTAGACATGAATGAAAGCAATAAAGAAAGACCAGGAGTTCTCTCTATCTCTCTGTGTGTTCAATCTATTATTCTGTGATTTAGTGATTGATTCGTTTTTGTTCTAAACAGAGGAATCGCTCGGATGGTCGCCGACGGTTTCTCAACACGTTATCGCACGACTTCGCTCCGGTGAAGCGAGGTAATCATCAATCTGATTGAATTTCTAGATCGCTTTTGAATCTGTATTTTCTTTTCGCGTTCTAGATTGAAAATTCTACGGTGCAAATCCGCCCTAATCTACCGCGAGCAGACTTGAAGTCGCCGGCACAATGCCGATCGTTAGATTATGAAACGGGGTAGATGTTGATTGCACTGTAGATTAGAAACGATGCAAATCCGCCCCAAATCTACCGGGAGCAGATCTGAAATCGCCGGCACAATGTCGATCGGTAGATTGCGAAAAGGGGTAGATGTTGATTGCATCGTAGATTGAAAACGAAAATTTTGTATAATTTTGGTTGATTTTGCATGATCACTGCACGAGAAATAGAATCTGGAATCGTTTTCCTGTTCAGATTCTGCAGAGCCATTGCATGAGAAAAATCTACATCCCCTTCTGCTCGGTCCTGCATGACCATGGCATGAAAGGAAAAAACGATCAACGGCCAGCAGCCGGCAAGTGTGCCTGAACGCACGGCCACTGGCACTTCGGTATCCGCGCCCGCACGCGCGATGCCCGATCACCGGCGCTTCGGCTCCCGTGTCTGTACACACGAAGACCGGTCGCCGGCACCTCGGTCCTCGCACTCGAACACGCACTCGCCAGGTCGTCGCCCGCGCCGG
Source organism: Dendrocalamus sinicus (assembly GCA_036346575.1). NCBI lineage: Eukaryota > Viridiplantae > Streptophyta > Magnoliopsida > Poales > Poaceae > Dendrocalamus > Dendrocalamus sinicus. The sequence goes on along the minus strand of CM070654.1, from coordinate 32,113,174 downwards.
CCCCGCCGCTTGTGCGCAGCCTGCCACCAGGTTCGCCTCGGCCTCCGACACCCGAAGCGCCGCTCCACCGGCCATCCCGGCTGAGCGCGCGCGCCGCGCTTTGCGCGCGCCAAGCATCGGCTGCCGCCGGCCTTTGCCGCTCCCGCCATGGTCGACGCCGCGGCCGCGCCAACTCCGCCTCGCGGCCTTGCCCGGCCACGCACGCTCGCATGGCGCCGCCGCGCCCGAGGCCGCCTTTCCGCGTCTTTGTTTCACCGCAGGCCGTGCCACCCCGCAGCCTCCTCGCCGGCCCGGCAACCATGCGCGCGCGCTTGCGCGCGGCCCGCCTAGCGCCGCCGCGCGCGGCGGATCCGCCCGTATGGGCGATGAAGCCTTGCCGCGACACCGGCAGCCCGCCCGCCGCCGAATAGCGCGGTGTCGCCTCGGTTTCCCGCGCCCGCCCGCGCGCTGGTCGCCTCTCTCGCCTTCGCGCCGAACACGCGCGCCGCCACCTCCTCGCGTTCGCGCGCCGCGCCGCGCCCGCCGCCGCTTTGCCGCCGCCGGCCCGCCGTGCCGCGCTGCGCGCCGCCGCCCCGACGCACCGCCCGAACCGGTTCGCGCCCTTGTGCGCCACCGCTGCTTGCGCGCGCTTCGGTCGTCGGCGGTACCGCCGCGCTTCGCTTAGGCCAACCGAGCCGCCGCCACCCTCGAGCTCCGGCTGGCCGCTGGTCCGCCCAAGACGCTGCCTCGCCGGCCGATAGCCGCCGCGCCGCGCCGTGTGCTGCTCGGTCAACCGAGCGCCGCGCCCGGTGTGAGCAGGGTAGGGGAACCCTACCCCGCTTTGAAGGCGGCGTGGGCCGAACATGGGCCGGATGGATGGCCCAAACGGGGGAAAGAAAAAGAAAAAAAATCCGGCCGGGGGGGATGATTTTGCAGAAGAGCCCTCCGAGTTTTAGTGAATTACCGATTGGCTCTTAATTATTTAATTTGAGTCCTGAGTTTTGCATAAAAGGCCTCGTAGTTCCAAAAATTACGAATAAGCCCTTAAATTTACGAGCGGGTCCAGAATTTTGCAGAAAACCCCTCGGTAAATCAGGAAATTGCGCGAATTTTTCTCCGAACTGAAAATTTGCGTAAAAACCCCAGAAAGTGCAGAATTCGCTGAAATTTTATGTTTTAGCATAAAAGGGCCTCGAGAATCTGAATTTTGCATTATTTTTAGCATTTGAAGTTTATTTATGCCATTATTATTCTCTGAATTTTCTGTATTTATTTACTGTTTTGGTTAATTGTAATTACTGAAAATTGCTTTGAATCACTGAAATTAGCAGTAAAATTATAGAAAATACATAGAAAATCCTGGAACATTGCGAGAACCTTTTGTACCATTTATTTACCCGCAGTAAATTATTCTATGCATGTCTACCAGTAGTAGACTTATACACATTTAGATGACTAGCATCACGAACTGGGAGTTTGAGTAGCTGGCTCAGCATGGCCAAAACTATCTGACGTAGGCATTCGATGTTGAGATTGTGCTTGGAGCCAGGAAGCTCCGCGCTGCTTTTGGAATTGGCGGACTGAATGACGCCCAACCCACACCTGATGAGAATGATCAGGCACTTCACTTTCTCAGGCACCACCTCTGTCTCACTCTCAAGAACCCTATCCACCGTCCACCCCATGCACGCAATTATCGTCATGACGGTTATAAGAAATATGCCGAATTGATTGATATGATGCAGGCTCAGGACGAAGTTCTTCGCAAAGAACTACGTCACTTAGTCACCAGGCAGCTCCGCTGGCCATGAAGCCAATGTTGGGAGCTACAAGGTGCGAAAGCACTTGATGAAGAGAAGGGGGAAGGAAGGTTAAGGCCGTAGCCCAGAAAGGCAAATCATATGCTCCACGTGAGAATAAGACCAGCAAGCCAAAGCGGGATGGCAAAGGGCAGCATGAAGCCCACTTTGCATCAGTTGAGGGGGAGAGTTCTGAGCAGCTGTCTGCACCGATGGAGGTTGAAACCATCGCGACAGCAGCACCCCTCTCGACCAAGAAGCAGCCACCACCATGATTTCTCTTGAAGAGAATGTCAACCCTGAGAAAAATAGCAGAAGAAGTCTAGTGCACTGAATGCATTTCGACTTTAATTGTCATTTATTTTGTGTGGAAGAATATGTTAGAATTTGCATGGATGGTACTTAAGATTTGTTGTTTTCTCGTGATGGTTGGATGATTTTTGGGAGAATTCATTCATTTATTCAGTTTATAATGGCATGATATGTTCTGATATTGGCGTATTTATTTATGTGTTGAATGCTTTCTAATACATGTTAATTAAATACCCTATATTAGAACACGTGTGGCGCCCTGTTAAGGAAGTATGCTTAGTTAGCAACGGCACAATAAATACCATCTTAAGAGAGACTAAGCATTTTCAGTCGATACGTAAGAGCACTGGCAGCCTTACGACAATCGCCGGAAGCGATGCATGTATAATTGGTTCCGGAAGAGCCATAATGGGCACAACTTTGGTCATTGAATAAACCTTATTGTATCCAGAATCGACTAGAACTCTTGTAAGTTTTAAGAATATTCGCGCAAATGGTTTCCACGTTGAGACTGAAAAGAGTACGGTATGGAATACCTGCTCATTACGAAGCGCAAAGAGAACAGAAAATTGTATTAGCAAACTTCCTTCACTAGAAACTGGGCTATATTATACCAACATTAAAGCGCTGCAGCGCATAATCGCTCAAGGCGGTGATTAGAAGCTCGAACTCTTACGTCTCGGTATGATGATTAGGCCACCAGTCTTAGCATGATGAGAAACATAATAAATAACTCGCATGGGCATAATATTAATGTGAAGAATTTCCCGAATCATGAAGATTTTTGTGTGCCTTGCATGTGCCACCGGGAAACTAATTACTAGACCCTCCGCTCTGAAAGTGAAGGATGAAGTCCATTCATTCCTGGAACGCATCCAGGGAGACATTTGAGGTCCCATTCAGCCCGTCTCAGGGTTGTTTAAGTAGTTCATAGTACTCATTGACGCTTCTTTGAAGTGGTCATATGTGGGTTTATTGTCCACAAGAAACCACGCCTTTGCAAAATTGATCTCGCAGATCATTCGCATCAGAAATGTGTTTCCTGATCATCATATTAAGTCCATCAGAATGGACAATGCCGGAGAATTTACTTCGAAGACATTTGATGATTATTGCACGGCGATGGGAATTGCAGTTGAGCATTCGGTACCGCATATCCATACCCAGAATGGTTTGGCAGAGTCTTTAATTAAGAGAATTAAATTTATTGCCCGACCTCTCTTGAATAAAAGTAATTTTCCAGCTACATGTTGGGGACACGCAGTCCTTTATGCAGCGAATCTCATCAACCTTAGACTTTCGGCCTACAACATCCATTCACCTATGCAACTAGCACAAGTATCACCACCGAAAATTTCCCAATATTAGGGGGAGGAAATCAACCCCTTGATGAAGAATATCGGGAAATTACGTGGCAAGCCACGGGAATCCATGCAGATGACCCGCGCACTAGTGAAACAATAGAAGTCCAGAAGACAAGAGAAGTCTAGAAGACAATCGATTTGCAAGCATTAGCAAATCAACTGCCTGATCACTTTAGTGATTTGAAGAGCGTGACTAAGTCGCATGTGCCTGCACGCACTGCACTGGAGAGGGTTGAAATACCAAAAGAAAGCAGAAGGTATACCTAATCTCGTCCAGAGGCCTCAGAAAAATAAAAAAGAGGACGAGAACTCCGGTTCCTCGAATCCTTAGTAACCGGGGACGCCTGGTGAAAAAGGATAAGAGGGATTTATCACAGCCGATCATTGAAGTCCCCCAGAATGAGAAGGGGAGCCAGTTGAGACCTGGCATGAGTATGACACCTTCGGAAAAGGGCATACCGGATCTGAATATCCCCATCGGCATGGATGTGTGCGCACACATCGGAGCCGAAAACTAAAGGGACTTGCCACCGCAAGTGAAAGAAGCGATGTGCAAGGTAAAGCTCCAGAAGAAGCAATCGCTCCAGAAGAAGCAACTCGTGAAGAAATAGCTATAAATTATGTGCACACGGGAGAGTCCCTGAATAGGACAACAGCTAATATCGATATCTACTTCACGAAGAAAATTGCCACCATCATCGATCTTGATCCCGAGCCTGCATCGCTCGCTGAATGTAAGAAAAAATCAGATTGGCAAGATTGGAAGAAGGCAATAGCAACTGAATTGCTATCTCTGAACAAAAGAGATGTGTTTGGGCCCGTATGCCGCATGCCTCCCCATGTGCACCCTGTAGGGCACAAGTGGGTATTTGTTCGAAAGAGAAATGAAAGAAACGAAGTAGTGAGATACAAAGCAAGGATAGTAGCCCAAGGTTTCACTCAACGTCCTGGAGTTGATTATGAAGAAACCAACCCCCCGGTCATGAGTGGAATTACCTTTAGATATTTGATCTCAATGGCAGTGAACTTGAACTTGGAAATGAAATTGATGGATGTTGTGACTGCATACCTTTACGGTAACTTGGATTCGGAGATTTATATGAAAGTCCCTGAAGGAATACCTCTCCCGAACCAAGATAGAGCAAATAGAAATCTGTACAGTGTGAAACTCAGAAAGTCACTGTATGGACTGAAACAATATGGAAGAATGTGGTATAATCGTTTGAGCGACTTTCTCCGCAAGAAAGGCTACACGAATAATGAAGACTGTCCTTGTGTGTTTATACGGCGATCCCAGAATGGATTCTGTATAATCTCTGTGTATGTAGATGATCTGAACATCATCGGGACAGCAAAAGCTATTAAAGAAGCAAGCTCCTACGTGGAGTCAGAATTTGAAATGAAAGATTTGGGCAAGACCAAGTTCTGCTTAGGCCTGCAGCTTGAGCATATCCCTGAAGGAATCTTGGTACATCAGTCGGCCTACACCCAGAAGGTGCTAGAAAGGCTTGGCTTCGAGAAGGCGTACCCATCGAAAGTACCGTTGATCGGGAGGTCTTTCAGCAAGAAAAAGATCTTTTTCGACCTAGAGAAGAGAAGGAGGAAGTCCTGGGACCGGAATTCCCATACTTGAGTGCAGTGGTAGCATTCATGTACTTAGCAAACTGCGCTAGATCGGACATTGCATTTGCTGTGTACCTGTTGGCAAGGTACAGTGCAGAGCCCACCAACAGGCATTGGCAGGGCATAAAGGACACCTTCCGATACCTCCAAGGAAGCAAAGACATTGGATTGTCTTATAGAAAGAATCAAGATCTGAACTTGATTGACTATGCAGATGTTGGGTACCTGTCTGACCCACATACCGCTAAGTCGCAAACAAGCTATGTATTTTCATGTGGTGGAACTGCAATTTCCTAGAAATCGTCTAAGCAAAGCCTTGTAACTACTTCGACAGACCACTCAGAAATTATAGCACTGTATGAAGCCGCACGAGAGTGCGCTTGGTTCCGCTGAACGGTTCACCACATCCAGTAGTCATGTGGAATGAACATTTTGCAAACCCCCACGATTATCCATGAAGATAATGCAGCTTGCGTTGCATAAGTGCAGACGGGCTATGTAAGCATATCAACCCCAAGTTCGTCTATGATCATGAATTGCAAAGATGGACAAGATTAAAGTACTGCACACTAAGTCATGTAGACTTGTTCACTAAGTCACTCCCCGCATCTTGCTTTGAAAAGTGCGTGCGAGGGATAGAAATGATGAGACTTAGAGAAGTGCAGAATTCAGGGGGAGAATTCTCTCAAGCCCGTTATTAAATCTTGATCATGAAGATTAAGTACCCAAAGGAATAAAGTCCTGAAGACCAAATGAAATCGGGTGAATTATACTCTTTTTCCCTTGACGAGTTTTCTATGAAGTTTCTCGACCAAGGTTTTTAATGAGGCAATTCGTGCATCGCAGCATCACATGTATCATGTGCTCTTTCTCCAAATTTTTCCCACTGGGTTTTTATGGAGTTTTAGTGAGGCATGAACGTGTCGGATGAGTGCCCAAGGGGGAGTGTTAAGAAACCTGGGCCTGGGCCGGCAGCCCAGGGCCCATGGTGGGCACCTCATTGTAGTCTATAAATAGAGAGCCATACCTCCACATTATGTAGACATGAATGAAAGCAATAAAGAAAGACCAGGAGTTCTCTCTATCTCTCTGTGTGTTCAATCTATTATTCTGTGATTCTGTGATTGATTCGTTCTTGTTCTAAACAGAGGAATCGCTCGGACTGGTCGCCAGCGACGGTTTCTCAACACATCCATCTGTGGAGCACGCTCGGCGCACCGTGAGGTGTCTGCAGAATAGCGGCTCAGGTCGCGCAGGCGGCGTGACCGGGGCTATCCGTGGAGCGCAACCGGCGGGAGCCCAACCGTCCGGGGCGCGTGCACCGCGCACACCAGTCCTGCCATCGTCGGGGGCGCGAGGCGACCACGAATTCAGCCATCGGAGCGCGAGGGCTGGCAGGAATCAGACAGACAGTTCGGTTAAGGGAACCGTCTGGAAATGCCGGCCGAGTGGTGCCCAACCGCGTCCCGCCCGTGCGCCCGGCACGGTTGTCATCAGCCCACCTGATGCTGATGCATACCGTGTGCAATACCCATCCCGTCCGGGCCCGTGTGGTGTGACCGGAACGGTTCTCGGCTTGCCGCAACCCGCAGAACAAGCATCAAGGCGACTCTTCGTAGAACTATCCTGCTAACTCCAGTTCGCAGACGAAAATTCAATACGCTACCGTATGCCCTACACTGTATATTGTATTCCTGCCTTTCATCGTAGATAAAATTTCTTATATGGCACTGCACCAAGTTTCGGCTTCTCAGTTCTTTTGTGCTTGCTGCTTATGGCTTTTGATTTTTGCTATAGTAATTAGCTTTTTAAACGATACATTTTTGTAATACAGGATCTACAAGTCGATGGCCTGTCTTTCAATGTGTACCCACAGTATCCCCTCTCTCGTCTTTCTTGTCACACCACGTTGTCCGCGCCAGGGATGCCGCCGTTTAACACTGCGTTGGCTCCACTCCCAGAACATCGTGTTGGGGGTTGTTATCCCCTGGCCGGTGCTGCTTGAGTTGCTACATCAAGCCATAGAGGGTGTGATCGGGCTGGGTTTGGTCGTTCTCGACGATGCCGATGTAGAATGGCAAGGACTACGATGGGGTCGGTTGTGCAGGGAGCTGACTGTTAGACGTCTTGGTTAACATGTTAGACGCCTCGGTTTCTAGTTTATACTTAAGACATGGTATGGTCTCACACTTGCCTCCTCATCTGTCTAGTATAGTTTCACACTGACATGGTTTGACACTTGCTTCCTCACCTGCCCGGTATGATCTATACATGTAACCTTTGGTTCTTCATTCTATTCATTGCGTGATTGTCCAAATATTTCACGCTTTCATGGTATCAGAGACGATCGCTCCTACGACCACACCCTTCCGCTAACTCCACCGACATGGCTGGCAAAGATGACGCTGTCGCTGCTACGCACCGTGTGCAGGTACTGCCACCACCAAGAGGCCGCATAAGCACTGGCCATCTCTGAGGCTGCCGCGGTTGTTTCCCTCCACAGCTAGGCGTACGGTTGTAGGATCAAGGATAATCGACTAAAGGGGGTGAATAGGCAGTCTTAAAATTTTTCTTTTCAATTATTATCATTTTTATTTGGCTAGACCAAGTATATAATGTAGAAGTTTAACTCAAATTGGTTTAGCATAAATAACATCTAAATTAATTAAGTTCACCAATGTTCACCAGCAATTCTAAGGTTATGTCAAGATTTGCAATCCTAGAAAGACAAGCAATCAATTTAATTATGTGAATATAAATTGTTTGAATGTAAATTAAGCACAAGAGAACAAATCACAATTGACACGGTTGCTTTTTACAGTGGTGTTCGGAGACTTGTCGGTCTCCCTTGTCCACGTTGAGGTTAGTCTAAATAAATTAGACAGCCTCCACGAATTAAGCCGAAACACCTCAATCTACTAAGGGTGCCTTTGGTTGAGCTTTTGGGAGCTGCTTTTGCTTCCAAAAAGCCAAAAGCCAACCAAAGGGGTGGAAACAGTCGCTTTTTGAGCGACTACTTTTAGTAGTCTGATTTGAAAGCACCTTGGACCCTGCTTTTGGCTTTTGGCTTTCGCTTTTGAAATGGTGAAAATAGAGAGTTGTTTCACAGTTGTTTCAAGGAAAATAGAGATAGAAGGTAAGTTTTATACTTGTTTGAACCAAACAGACTTATGACTTTTCCACACCCACAACATACAAGCAGCTTTTCCACATTTCACTGACTCACAAAGAGCTTTTTTTGAAGCTACTGACTCAACCAAACACACCCTAAAGTTGCTCTTCCTCCACTCTGGTGATAGTGAGCACCACACCACTCATAACTCGCTAGGCCTTCTCGCAAGCTTCTTGAAAAGATCACCACACACGACGCATCTAACGTCATTTAAGAGTCAGCAAACAAGTGGAGCTCAGACTGCCATGCCTTCGTGTTGCCGCTGATAGCAGTGGCACGCCGTGGAGTGGGCTTGGCCCTGGAAGGTCGACAGTTGGGAGGCAGCCATCCCGGAAAGCCCCAGGCCATGCTGCCGAAGCCGTACATGCCGGCCCCGATCGGCGACATCCTCGCACTCTCCTGCGCCAACGAGCCGTAAAACATGCGGTGGGTGATGAAGTTGTCCCTCCTGCAACGGTGGCCTCCCATGCTGCGGCGGGGCGCTCGCCGGTGGCGAGCTCTGGCGACTGAGAGGATAGTGCGAGGACGTGGTGCTGTTCAGGAAGTCGAGGCTGTGGGGATGACACGCTCGGCGAGGTCCGAGGTGCACCGGGGTGGCTGATCGGCGTGTGCGCTGGCATGGCACGGACATGGCCACGGCATGGCTCGCCGTTCGCGCGCTCCCGACGATGGAGGAGGAGGTGAGCACTAGCTTCGCAATGGAGTAGGGGAGTTGGGGAATGGATCAATTTCGGAAGAGGACGGGCGATGGCAATCAATTTTGCAAAAGAGGGGAGGAAGGTGGTGGTCTTCCTCCTTCCTCTTACTCCACTTGCTTGCGTCGGCCATGGGAGCTGCTGTCTTCAAAGTCGCTGGTCATCTCACACCATCACCATGGGGGTCGTCTGGCATGGAGGCCAGTGACCGAGCGGGAGATTGGAGGATTTGCCCCATGCATAAACATAGAATTTGATGATTTGCCCCATTTGTCTCATCGACATGTCAATGAGACATCATGGAGTAAATCATCAAATGCAAATGAAAGGTATGGCAAAAGATCAAATCTCTCTTTTTATAGTGGCATATCGAAAAAGTGGGTAAATCTCAGTGGCATATAAAGAATTCTCACGGTAATGGATTGCTGCTTGTATCAACAGCAGCATAGCAAAGAGATTGAAGACTAACACAACGTGAAGACAACGATCAAGAAACCAAGAGCCGCCAAATCAATTTCCTGTCCTGGATACGTGAAAACGTATCCATATGAATTTTAAAAAAAACACGCCATACAATTCAAAAATGCTACATCGTGTAACCTATGGCCGAATCATGGCAACGTTACAGCAAACGCTCTGGTAGGCTCATAGGCATATCAAAGTAATACAACTCAAGATCAAACCACTCTACCCTGTGAAGATAGCAAACTGGGTAGATGAAGTCTAAGAAAGGTGCAAACAAATTCTTATAGTGAAATCTAGGGTCCATTTGAGCTGCAAGTGTGCTCAATAGCGGATAATATCACTCAAGATGCTAAAGAAATGGTTGATATCTATTTTTTCCTCTCCAGCATAAACTGCTTCTGCGCTTCCTCCTGATGGCCCCTGTGCAGCCATCTCAACAAGTGTATACAACTTCTTGATTGGCATCTGCACCAATTGAAGGATTGTAAGAATTTGGTCACGCAAGGTTTTTGTTTGAAGGGCCAACGAGAATACTAGAAAAAAAATATTACATCGTCCAGCGCTTCTGCTGCTGCATCAATATCTCCTTCATCAAACACATCGAGATGCCGCAACACCTGCGGAGAAGCCAGATAAGGTCGATAAACAAAAAAAATGCAAACCTTCAGTGTTCCAGAAATAGTGATTATGAACAGTGTTCCCTGCCACACTACCACAATCTACCAAGTGCAACGACTCTAGCATCTTGCATTTTAACCACAGTACTATTGCGGTCGACAAATGCATTCTAGTAATTCTCTCACCTTTGTGGCATCCTCCTTTTTCAGTTTGGGGACATGGTAGGTCACGGAGAACACATCACACATACCAACGGATTCTAGAAATCCTACTTCGCTTGTGGTTCCAATAACAAGCAAGTTCTTGCCCTGCAAATGATAGAGATATGCGAGTCAAAAGGAAAATAAGTTAAAGACAAAGCTGGATTGCATTTTTTAATAAAAGAAGTAATTATGTGGCATCAGTGCCCAAGTTCAACATCCAAGTAGTGGAACAGTAACCAAGTATTCTGCTCAAGGATAATACTAAAGAAAAAGTGTGATTGTGCACACCTTAGGAGGAACCCTTTTGAGGAGGACCAGAAGGGTTTGTGAGATCAAGTTTGAAAAGCGTGGTCCAATGGCAACATACTCCAGTAGCCTATAAGATTATACAAGAGTACCAAAACACACTTGAAGCAAAATGGAACATAGAAAGGAAGCATGACAGCAAACGTTTGTAGATTTGAGGGTCTAGTACCTTTCAATGTCATCAAGAATTATGATGCTAAACTGAGATTTGTATGCATCCTCAAAAACCTGTACTGCCACGACAAAACACACCACCTCGATATAAATCTAAAGCATACGGAAAGCAAACAAGATAACTAGAAAAAGCAGGTACATTTCTTTTAAAAAAAAGATGCAGAAGAACACAGGAACAAAAAACAGGATACATCTTTCGAGTAGATTCTTCTGTATATTAACTGACTACAAAAGTCTATCAAATGCATTATATAAAGAACATCTGACCTTGCAAATCTTTGCACACTTGCTGCTTTCACTGAAACCAATCATTGTTTCTGCCGATATCTATAGTGAACCATGATTAGAGATACTCAGTCCTATACCTTTCAATAGAGGATGAAGGAAAGCCGGAAATAAAGGAACTTACAATTTTGACATAAGCAAAATCACTGTCAATGCCAACAGTAGCTGCCATAGCCGATTTACCGCTGAAACAATTAAGATGAAATGAGGTTCCAGCAATGTTTTAAAACAACAAAGATGTGTTTTAGAGACTGTACCTTCCAGCAGGACCTTCCAAGAGGCAGGTCACAAGTGGGCTACCTTTGCTAACTTTAACTTGTTCCACAAGAAGCATAGCTCTCTGACAAATGTGCTTATGTGCGTTGCCACAGTCAACAATGCCACGTAACCTGTATACTTTGCACAAAGATATGAAGTTGTCAAAGATGACATGAAACACCATTAAAATTCTATTAAATATCGAGGCCAACAGTAAAGATTAAATAAGAGAGACAGGAATTAATGAATTTAAAAATCATATATGTGTTTAGTTCATCCTGAAAATAAGAAAATCTTGTAAGGCTGACAACGCTATAAGCATGTGATTTGTTTTAGTCAAATTAAATTGGGCATGACATTAACATTCATCAAATGCACCCGCCCAAAGAAAAATAGATCTTTCTACTAAGCTAGCTAGTGGTCTAGTGGATATATCACCGAACAATCCATGACTTGTTGCATTGTGGATATCTAGTCCTTCAAACACTAGCACCGACTGTAAAAATAAGAGGTGCTCCTATGCATCACTATTTCAAAATTGCACAAATGAAGGGTGGATGGTGATTACTTAGTACTTACCCCTTCCCTTGCTTTAACATTGTGCCATTTGTATTAAGGGGGTGATGCATAGAAAGAAAAATGTTCCACGGGACACATCACACATGGGGAGAACTAATATAGAACGAGAGCTGAACCCAGCAATGCCCTAACATCATCTCACATTTGTGATTTGTGCAGATAGGAGTCATTTTGCTAAATTAATGTTCATATCATAGCACGCACCTGCATCTTTCAAGGTCGTCAGTGGAAGCACCAAATGCAGGAGTAATTTCTTGAAGTGCATTCACAAAATCATCCATAGTAATCTTAATGCTTTCCTCATCCAAAGGTTTCGTGAGGTCATCCATGCTTATCTGGCGGTTCAAAGCAAATGAGACGGCACTTTTAACAACACCTTCCAATTCTGCTCCACTGTAGTTCTTTGTTCTTGCAGCTTCATTCAGAAGATCAGGTGTCATTTGGATCATTGGATGTGATTTTTACAATTATCAATGCCATACAGTACAAATCTTTATCATATTGAATAACAACTTACCACAAACCCCTACTTAGTCATACTAAAAAGTAGGACTGAAAAACATGACATTGAGTGTTAAAGTACGAAAGTAAAGACAGTCAATTTTTAAAAAAATAAATAAATTTTTTCTAGTTTGGAAAATAGCACTAGCATGACTTAGCCAACTCATCAGTCCATGCTATGAAAATTTTAGGAAAACTTTGCTGTAATGAACGCAATGCCTAAAAAAATATTAATTCACAAATAACATACCTAGCTCTTGAAGATTAACATCTGGAGAAAGGAAAGAGTTCTCTTTCATCTTATTTGTATGAATTTGAAGAATTTGCAAACGACCATTCTCATCAGGCAGGTTTATCTCAATATGAACTTCCAATCGTCCAGGTCTGCAACAGATGTATCAAAGGGCAATGAGCATATGCAAATAGCAAATCAAAACTACCAAACGAAAATATGGTCTACTTGCACATGCACAGTCCCTAAAATAGATCAACAAAAGCTCTTTGTGAATTGCCCTGTAACATGCACCACACTAGGGAGTGATGAAAAGGTACTAAATGCATGGAAAATGTGATAATGCTAATATTCAAAGGCCTAATATATTTATCAGGATCCAGCTTGAATGCATTTACAGAGACAGATTTGCTAGATCAGTTTATCTCATCAGGCAATTCATTTGTTTCAGTATGACACATTTGGGGCTACCAAACTAATGACTTCACCGAATAAATAGCCAGATGATCCAAGGAGGGTCACTACATACCTCAATAAAGCTTCATCAAGCAAATCCTTACGATTGGTCATTCCAATAAGCAAGACGTTATTCAATGCCTCAACACCATCTATCTAAAAAGTAAAAAGTAGAGAGTTCAGTCAGAACTCAGTAATACATATACACAAAGAACACAAACAGTTATAAACTTCAAATTCTAAGAAAACACACCTTTGTAAGGAGCTGGTTTACAATGCTATCATGTACGCCTGTACCATCTCTGGTAGATCCTCTTGACTGCACAATCAGAGTTTCATTAATTTAGGTACTTTAAATAAAACTGAAGCGATGCTGCATATGATCTAATCTTACAGTACAATGGCACATGCACTGGACAAAATTGCTAGTTACAGAGTTCTAGAAAAGACAAGGAGTTCGATGTGGAATTTTAGGTATAATTGACGAAAATATGAAGGGATATAAGTATAATATGCACATCATAGGTTTCATGTAAAACAAATGGTATCCAGAAGAAACCATGCCGCACAAAACTTATGAGATACTCTTTTGTGAGGGCCTTTCCTATACACGATTACCCATTATCACAGCAAACTTTAGAGAGCTATTCATATTCCAATAATCAGGGGCGAAAAACACTAGTACTCTCTGAGACTCCATTGAAATCCAAATTGATAAGAGAAACCCAGTACTATCTAGTGATAGTTGCAAAATAATCTTCGTTCTAGCATCTTGAGAAAGCTCTAGGCAAGTGAGAATATGCATCATGATGTGAATTAAAGCCAACAGAACTTCACCTTGCATATAGCATCAATTTCATCAAAAATGATAACGTGGAGGTCACTCTGATCACCTGTGTTGAAAAGGTGGTACAAAAAGTAGTGTTCAAAAGGGTTCACTCCACACAGAAATATGGGAAGGCTTTTGCTGATGAGGTATTGTACCTTGTGTCCTCTGGTCATTTTCAGCATCAGTAAACAAATCTCTCACGTTCTTTTCTGTTTCTCCAACAAACTTGCTCAAGACTTCAGGTCCATTCACAATCTGAGGTTAGAAAAAGGAATTAGAAGCTAAGACCTTAATGGGAAAACAGTTAGCATTATAGTTTTAGTTTTAACAAATCATATAATACTGACTACTGGGTACATGTGCTACATCAAAATGTATTATGATACATGAAAAGTTCTCAGCGTACAATGGACTATGATACACAGCTTCTTTATTGAATTATTAGTATATCCAAAACAAGATGTTGTGGCTGAGATTTTAGCGGATGGGTGGAAGGGATAACTGGCCAGGGAGGCGATGGATCGCCCTCCTAGTCGGTGGGATTCTCCCAACCGAACAGGGAGGCTCTGATCTTGCCAACTGGTTAGGGAATTACTTGCTTATTGATTGATTGTCTCTCCAAAAATATAATGGCAGCCTTTATAGAATAAGCGCCCAAACCACCAAGTCCCAACTTATTTAGGAAAGCAACTAACAATAATATCCTATGAGAGAACTAACAATCTGACTTATCCCTTTCCTTAGTCTTGATCTCCTTCCTTTGATTCCACTGTGCTGTTGCCTTCTGCTGCCGTGGCCCCAGTACGCCGATGTTGTTGGTAATATTTACCACTAAACGCGTCCACAACACAAGAGAACTGAGCACCCAAGAATTTTAGTCTTAAAAATAAGTTCTTTTCTACTATCAATGCTGGTAACAACAAAACTTTGTCAAACCAAAGTTTTAAGTGTAATATACGTATAGAGTAAAGTGTCCTACTAATACAAATCAGAATGAACAAGACAACAGGCATTACATGAATATTTAGACAAGTAGCAAAACTACACTCCATGTTTAATAAGAAATCCATACCTTGGGCTCTTTTCCGTTCAACAGTTTTCCTATTTGACGGGCCATGAGGGTCTTGCCAGTACCAGGAGGCCCATATAGCAATATACCCTTCACATGTTTGATACCCAATCTACAGTATTCCGTTGTTAAAACATCATCTATTACTATTGGCAGAAAAATAAAGAAGCAGGTACTGTACTTACCTATTAACAACATGGGGAGGAAACACTCTCGAAGCAAATGCCCTACGAAATATGTCTGTGAATTCAGCACTTAACCCACCTATCCCCAATTTTTCCAGGTTAAACTCTTTATGTTTGAAAAGCTTGCTGCTGGCAGCTTCCTTTTGGTTGATAACCTGCAGTATAATAACGGGTCTTACTGTGGTATTTTCACAAGCTATAAATAATGCTATTGTCACATTCACTATTAATAGAAGTGATGAAAACAATATAGAAGATATTCAAAGAAACCTTAATTCCTGAATTAGGAGCAGCCTCAAATATGATGTATGTATCACTTGACAGGAATCCTCTGTCCAACGGCGTGGAACTCTCTTGGCCCTCTAGCAAAGCTTGATTGACGGTAAATATATAGTTTGTTCCATAAAATTCAAATGGCACTCTTTGTCCATTTGTCATGACCTGTAAACAACCCCACAAATCACCATTTTGGGCAAACAAGTGGAATTAGCATTATTAAGTTACAGGCATCCTCAATTTAATCACACATGTGACATCTCATGAATTACACACTAAAGTTATCCCAATGAAAGAAATAAGCCCTACTCAGCAAAACCATGGTAATTGATTATGCCATACCTGATCCAGAAATCTCTTCCGGAGTTGTTGGGCAAGAACAACAGCATCCAGCTGTGAAACCAAGTTCATGCGTATGAGAGCACACTGATCAAGCACTAATGAAACTCCCATCATAAACAGTCCAATGAACTTACCTCCTCGTTTCGGTTGGCTCTTGCCTTGGTGTACTCTATCTCTAATGTGAGCAATGCCAACTTGAAATCATCAGGGGGGACAAAACTGGACAGAAGTATTATCACAGCAAACAGTAAGGTAACATACAATCATAAAAATTATTGATTTCCATGGACAGTTGAACTTCCTACCTGCTAACAGTAATGGAATCCCCAGCTGAAACCTTTGTCTGCCGACGCTGAACAGCATTCAAGGCGATGCATCCAATAGCAACAGCATCATGGGAAGTGGAAATTCATTAAGGATCACAAATGAGAAGAAAAAGTATAACTCCATAGGAAGGTCAGCACACAATATCATCAAAGCTTCATTCGATTCCACACCTGAGCTTATCGAAGGTGAGACAATATCACAACATGATGTGATTTTAACCAAGGTAGATTTCAGGGCAACAATCCAAAAGTCACATTACGATGAGCCCAGTACAGAACACTAAATTTCAACACCAATACTAGAATGACATAACACTAATGTGTGTTTGCACTAAGACAAATCATAATCACGTGCCTATAATGAAAATAGAAAGTTTATGTCCAAATCGACTCATTATTCATCAAGGCTTCTCCAGTCCAACCAAATGGCATTCTACAGATCAACAGTGGCAGTAATGGTCACCGATGCTGAACTCAGAAGGGTCGATATTATGGACATCATCTATCCAACTTATTTGCCTTGGCAGATGCCTCGTGGATTAGCGGGGCACAATTTTACGAAGCAAGTAGAATAATGGAGTCAACTATCAGCTACAGCAAGGCAATTCATTCCAGAGATGAACTGCACCACGTCGAAAGTTTCAATATACTCAAATTGCCAACCCGTCCCCCCAAGATCACCACAAAAAAACAGAATCAAAACTCTCCCGAAGCCAAAACAGAGGCGCGGGATTCTCTAGGCTGCAGGATTCAAACGGAAACTACTACCAGACCAGATCAAAGCGCCGGACCATCTCACGTAGAAGAGAGATCGCATCTCAGGGCATGGGCGAGCAAAGCAAACAATCGATTACGAGATAACGTGAAGGATATCGCAAGGTGAAGACCAGGGCGTCGCCGATGAGGGCGAGGGCGTTGGGGAAGCGGCGGAGGTCGGAGGGGGAGACGTACGCGCAGTTGGTGAGGGCCAGCTCCTGGCTCGGCGTGCTCACCACCTCCATGGACGCGCCGCCGCCGGCGCCCGCGCCTGCGCCGCGCCCCTGGTAGTGCCTCCCCGCCATGGCCGCGCCGCAGCAGGGTAGAGAGAGAGAGATCTCGCGGGAGATCGTGCGGCGCTGTCGCAACTCGCCAAATGGAGGAAGACTTCGGTTGGGTTCTGGCTCCCGAGCCCGTAGGAGAGACGAGACGGAGCGAGCGTTTCTTTTGCCTGTCCCTTCGCTTGCTTTTCGATCTGAAGGTAGGTAGTGGTTTCTGGGCCTCGTGGATGTACTGGGTTAATGGTTCTACCTGGGCAGGGCTAACTGTAGCATCTGTGCTTTTCGATTGCTACTAATTGTTACACCTTATGATTTTTAACACTACTATAAACATTTGTATAAACAAATTAAATACTAATAAATCATTTTAAAAATACTATTTTAATAAACCAGTTCTACACAACGATAGAGAAACCGTTCTATTTATTTATTCAAAAGAAGTTATAAGTTATAAACTATAACTATAATAAATTGAAAAGAATTAGACCTAATATATCTAGAAACCCTAGTAAAATTTTCTTTTCATCTAAAAAAAGAAAAAAAATTCCTTATACTACTTTCCGGCCGCCAGATGCGCTCCACTTAGCGGCGCGCATATTTGGCATCCATTCAAGTCGGATCGCCAGTCGATCATCGCGTCCATGTTGACCGACTAATCAATTTCGAGTTTTTAAACCAGACATCGACAACAATATAATTCTTTTTTGCGCGTTTATAACAATTCTTTGTTTGAAGAGATCGTCTGCAACAAAATTGGGTCACATTTTTTTTCTCAGGGATACACATCATCCATAAACCACCAAGGAAAGCTCCATAAGACAGTAGCCAACTCATCCTTTGGACAAAAACGCCAAACTCCGGCGGACAAAAGCCTCAGCTCGACTTTCGCCTGAGAATCAATCGCGTTGCTCAGCACGCATAGGCAGTACAGTGAGTGATGCAAACTGCCCATGTACTCAGCGATCACGTTCCGCTGCAAGAAAGAGAGATCTGTGTCAGTTCCTTTTTCCACACTTGAAAAACACATTTATAGCATCTTTTATGAAAACTGCAATCATAAAGATCGGCAAAGGAGTACTCACAAATGTCAGCATTTGTCTACCATATAACCTAATTCTTTGTCCCAGCGGAGGACAGATATTTTAACAAGTACTCGTTGGAAGAACAAGTGCCCTCCAAATCCTGATGAAGTCTTGTTATAGACTGCTGCAAGGACTTCAGAGCAGGAAGCAAGGTTCTGGAGTTCTGCTGAATATAGTTTCCATGAACCTTACATAGCTCCTGTAACAAAAATGTTGGAATTTGATAAATCTGGTATTTTCACCAAATCGCCAGCTTCAATAAGGAAAAAAGAGAATGATACCTGAGCCCAGAGGAGGATAAATTCCAGATGGGGACAACTTTCCAAAAGGTCAGCAAATGCATGGATCAATCTCTGAAGATACTTGAAGGGTATTGATGAACAAATTGCCCGCACATTGGATGGATCCACAGCAAAAATGCATTTCTTAATCAAGGAGTCCTCGTTTAACCGGAGGCTGAGTAGAAGGGCTTTCTGTTGTTGGTTTTCCGCAAGAGCCTCCTCCACTTTCTATAGAAATATCATGTGCAGAAATTTGTTGCAAATTGATCGGAATAATTTTGAGACAACAGTACTAAAAAAGACAGAACATGAAGTAAATACCTCAGGGGTAACATCAATGTCAAGATCTGTTGGATCAAAAATAAAAGCTTCGTCAACTGTGTACAGCAGAACACCATCGGTGGTTGCTGCAGCAAAGGATCTTCCTGTTGGAGCAAACTTCACACATTTGGTCCGCGCTATGGGTCTTCCACGATTTGCCATGGATCCAGGTAAACCAAGGCCCAAGTTACCTCTTGTCTGTTGATCAATTCCTTCCTCAACGTCACTATCTTCATCGTCAATTAGATCTAGCGCACCCGCATCTGTCATCTTTTTTGAGTTCAGAAAATCAAGAACTCCATCCAACGAGAGATTGCGAGTGATCTGGAATCTACGCAACAGCACCTGCGCAGGTGACAAATACGTAAAAACAATGAATAACTTCAACCATTATTGTGGGCAAAAGGCATGTCTACAATAATGTCAATGAGGCAATGTAGTAAGATGTTTTGACCTAAGCATATGTATCATAGTGTTAAGATTAATTCCTTAAATTTACATAGCAAATGGAGCAACATTCAGATGCGGTTAGCTATTAATGTCTTCAAAGTTTGTCGCACTACCAGGTAATAAGTTTTGCCGCTAAGTTGCAAGATGCAAACATTGGGTAGCAATTAGTAATATACAAATACATAACAACGAAATTGTAGAGAGAGTATGCATAAAAATGGAGGCATATCGAAGATTGTACAATTAAAAGAAAAAGGATGAAACTAATGTACGCTACAAGGTTATTATTATCACAAGAAAGATTTTCTGACCTGTTCTCCAATATCATACATGCATATATATTTGCTGTTTCCTCCAGCTAAAATATAGCTCCCATCAGCAGAATAGCATAATGTCATGAAATACTTCCCTACGCTTGTGTTAGCTGCAGATCTTCTATCAGTCATTAGGCGCCCCCCAGCAATATCCCTGCGGCCTTCGATTGTATACATCAACAAGCCATCAAAAGGATCCCAAAAATGGATTAGGCCATCTAACGTGCTGCATGCTATCTGTCTTCCATCAGGACGATAAGCCAAAGTAAGAACATCGTGTGAATGTTGAAAAGTTTCCACTGCACCCTTGCTCTCAAATACATCCCAAAGGCGAACAGTTTTGTCCCATGATGATGAAGCCAAAATAGCCTAAAAAACGGAACCTAGTTACTGTTTCTGTGGATTTACAAATCCAAAACATATAGAAGATTGAACAAAATGTTGTTGTGCATACTAACAAAGTAGTTTTGCTTGGTAAGAAATTATAGTTCTAAAAACTGGACAATAAAACAAAAATATAGCAAAACATGCCCTCTTACATTGATCGGTGAAAACATTAGACCATGCACTGGTCCTTGGTGACCACTGAGTACATCCAACAAACGACCAGTCTTCATTGACCAAACATATATCTGCATGAAAATATTTTGGTAGTCAATGAACTAAAAGGGAACTATAGACCACATAAAAATTGTCGGAAAAATGTTGACTGCATACAACACATACATACCTCAAATGAATCAAGTGTTCCAGCACATATTACTTCTCCACTCTGGTCTGCTGTTAAAGAGACAAATTGTCTAGGTGAAGGGGTGGTAAATGTTTTGAAGTTCCGATAGCGGAACAAATCCCATGCTCGAATAGTCCCATCAAGGGAGGCACTGAGAAGAGAATGGTTATTGGCCATGAAATGGACTGCAGTAACAGCATTTGTATGCTCAGAAAATGTTATGAAACAGAACCCAGAGGAAACCGTCCAGACCTGCAGCACATCAGCCACATGTATCAAACTCACTGCACAGGATACTGATACTTCATACAAAAGGATTCTAATATAGAAAAAATTCTTTTTTGTTTCTCTTTTCAATAGACAGATAACTAGGCACTATTCTTCCGTTCAAATGAGTAAGCTTGATATGAGTAGTAGCTCAAAGAGGCAGACCGGTAGTTTTTGTACTACTCGCTCAAAATTGATTAATCAATTGCTTTATCAAAATAACACTTCATCAAAGTTTCTCGAACTACTTTTGTTATGAACCATAGTTCATAGGGGTAAACACCGCCGAAAGGATAGCCGGGCGGCTCGGCGTAGAGGGAGAAAGAGACTATAAATGAGAATGATTTTGTTATTTCTTGCTTGACTCCAAGAGCATGCGGTAGCCCGCTTATATAGATGGGCTCCCTCATCAGATATAATCTAATCTCAGTCATATCTCTAACAAATAGAAACTAATATCATATCCTTAATCATATCTATAACAAATGAAAACTATTTCTAACTCAAATAGAAACTAATCTTTTCAGTTGGGCCTACGCCCATGACATTACACCCCTCCCGGACATGCAGCTCATCCTCGAGCCGCCAGGCGGTGCGCCTAACTTATTTAGCTGCGCATCTTATTCACTAGGTCGACACGCCTGCAAGTGGACCCCATCCAAGGCGGACCGCATCCAAGGTCGCACAAGGAAAGGAATAAATTTGGAGTTAGCTGAAAAATCAAATCCAAATTTCTTCCACGAAAGCCAATGCATGCAACCAGTATTTCCTTCCTACGCTCCCTTCTTTCCATCCAAGCACATGTTGCATTCATGCACGTCTCCTCCCATGCTCCTCCTGGTTCCCATGCCAACAGATACCCACACATTGCTTCCAATTCCATCCCCTCCTGTTCAATATATCCACGGCGATGGCTCGGGTTCCCCTCCTGTTCAATATATCCACAGCGACGGCTTCAGCCACTCGAGCCATGGTCTTCCTCATCATCCCCCGAGAGAACACGGCGCCCAGCAGCATCGCCGTCCTCTTCCTCGCCACAGCCATTGTCGCTGTCGCCATCCTTTCCCTCACCCATGCGTTAGTGCCGGTGCCCCAGTCAAGCCTGTAGACGACGAGATTCCTGCTCACTAGGTCAGCCTCAGCCACGCACCACACGGCTGCTATGGTTGCAGAGCTCACCTCCGCGATCCTGTGGAGCGGCTCCTGATATTCATCGACGTCGTCCTCCTTCTCAACTGCCTCCGCGGCCGTGCAGAGCGGCTCCTAATCTCCTTCAGCGTCGTCCTCCTTCTTGGCCGTCTCCGTAGCTGGGACCTCCGCCCGCCGCTGACCGAAACATCATGCCGCGATTGTGCACCCTCCGTCGCGGCGACTGCTCCGGCTTCTTCGCCATCCAAAACTGCTCGATAAACAACGCCGAGAGGATGGCCGAGCGGAGTCGGCGTAGAGGGGGAGAAAGAGACTATAGATGAGAATGACTTTGTTATTTCTTGCTTGATTCCAACAGCATTTATGTCGGATCCCGGAGTAACAACTCCAAAACTCTCTATGTAAATCGCACTAATTCAGGATCAGCTAGTGCACACAGTGAATAACAAAGACAAATATCATACATAATAACAAACTTTATTTAACTGAATATAGGCCAGATGGCCAAAGTTTACATCAATGGTCCATAAACCAAAATTAAATATAGGCAGCGGAAGAGAAAACCGAAGCGAAAGAAGCCCAACAAGCCTGCCCACAGGCAAACGACGGTAAGACGTGGCCTATTCGTCCTGATCCTCACCGAAGTCGAAGACATCCTCTAGAAAATGATGAATTGAGCAACATAAGCACATAAAGTACTCCACAAGTTACACCAGGAGATTTAACAAAGTTAATGTATGCATAAGGATTGACAAAGAAAGGCATAATAAGATTGAATGAGCGAATTCAAGAATTGAAGTAAATATTGTAACTAGATTCAAAAGCTAAATTTGATACAATAGATAGAAACAAGATTTTAAACAAAATAATATCGTTAGTGCAGACTTCGACCAAACATCAACCTAACCACGGGCAACCCACCCAGACCATCTTTCTCCAAAAGATTTTATAAGGGCAGGGTGAGTGTGGAGATTAAAGAATCTGGTGCGGTGATTGAGGGGTTGGCGCATAGTGTGACGGAAGAAAAAGGGAGACGAGAAAGGAAGGGAGGCGAGGGAGATCAGTCAGAGACAGCGACGGTCGGTGGAAGAGAGGAAGGAGATGAGCAGGAGGTAGAAGACGGTGGGTGTTTAGTGGGTGAATTAGGGCCACTAATTGCCACGAATGCCTGAACCAATGAGTGGTAACAGAAGCTTTAAAGAGCTTCAGGTAGACATCAATGGCGAACGGCCAGAGAAAGAAGAAAGGGAGGAGGAAGAAGACCCGATGGGTGGGTCCCGTCTGTCGGTGAGAGAGAGGAGAGAGGTGGGCGAGCGAATAAGCGACGCGTGGCAAACGAATGAATCCGGACCATCGGCCGAAGAAAGAGAGGATAAGTGGGAACGGACGCGTGAGATTAGATAAGCGGCGGAGGATGAAATCCCAGCCGGACACGTGTCGGCTGGAGGAGGAAGAGGGATTTAAAATCCTTTTTAATTTTCAGAACTCCTGAAAATAGAATTAAAGCTTAGAAAATAGTAAATAGAGTCCAAAAAATTCACAGAAATTCCTGAATATATTTTGGACTTAAGATAAATATTTCCAACTTAAAGTTGGTCTTTTAATTTTTACAAAATCCAGGAAAAACACAAAAAAATCCAAATAAAAGCCAAATGCTTTAAAATAATTAATTTGAAATAGAATTTTTATAGAAATTCAAAATACCCTTTATTTAATAATATTTTCATCTTTTACTTAAACTAGTTTTCAAAAGAAAAGCCTTTTAAAAGCTGAAAACTAGCAAAAAAATCTCCAAAATTCAAGTAACCAGATAACACTTCATTTTATTTTAAATTAAATTTATTTAATTTTTTTCACTGAAAATTTTAAGATAAGCAACTGGGCTGTTACAATGTGGCAGTCCCCTTATATAGATGAGCTCCCCCTAACAAATAGAATCTAATTTCAATCATGTCTCTAACAAATATAAACTAATATCATATCCCTAATTATATTTCTAACAAATGAAAACTATCTCTAACTCAAATACTAATCTCTCCAGTTAGGCCTACGCCCATGACAACTTTACGAAGCACTTGGCTTGTATTATTAGTTAAAAAGTTTTCAACCCCATAACAAACGATAAGTTTTTTCCATGGATCAAGCAAAAAGAGGGCATAATAGAGATTGCAAATGTCAATGCTTCGAACATACCTTGACTTTGTTATCGTCAGCTCCGGTTGCCAGTAACTGAGAATCTGGTGAGTAAGCAATGCAGTTCACATCAAAGTAGTGCCCCTGCTGCTTCAAAATGTAGCTCTCCGACCGCCACTCCCACACCAGCAGCTGCCCAAGTTTGGCACATCCAAAAACCAGCCAATTCCCCAAACTGTTGAAAATAGCAGTAGTGATCTTCTCCCTTGATATTGACAGCAAATGTAGGCACACAAAGTCTGGCATCTGGTACAGCCCAAATACTCCATTAGAGAACCCAACCACCACCATGTTGAGATCCCGGTGGTAATCACAGGCTGTTAACTTAGCCGGTGACTGCATGAAGAAGTTCTTTTTCTGCAGATCCCACCTTGCCAAATGCAGTGGAGTAGTGTCCAGTTCTTCCAATTCTCCCAAACTCCCTCTTTTCCTGCTAGCACAATCCAATTCTGGCTCGTCATTCTGTACCAATTCCTGCTCTGGCGTCCCCGGTGAAAGTGGAGGTGAAGCACCACTTCCTTCCACCAAATTCCATGTAAAGATAGCTCCGTCTTTGGAAAATGTGTAAGCACTGTTGACTCTCCCCGTCTTCTTATCCGTGGCGAAGAAGGCACCAACGACATCTGCGCGGTGGCCGAGGAAGAGGAAGGGCTTGCCTCCGAGGCCCTTCTTGACGGGCAAGAGGCGGGCGGTAAGATCCTTGCAGGAGGCAAGGAGGAACGCGGAGTCAGGGGACCAGTCGAAGGCTGTGACCCCGGCGGCGAAGCCAGGGAAGGTGCGGAGGAGGTGGAAGGGGAAGAAATCCTTGCGGAAGGCGGGCGAGCGCCAGATCTGGACGAGCTTGCCGACGGCGACGGCGATGAGCTCGCCGTCGGGGCTGAAGCGGACGGCGGAGGGCGGCCTTGAAGGAGACGCGGTGGAGGACGGCGCGGCGGCGGAGGTTCGCGTAGAGCGCGCGGCCGGTATCGTCCGCGGCGAGGATGAAGTCGCCCGAGGGGGAGGCGGCGAGGCGGGTGATGTTGGAGGAGGACTCGAAGGGAAGCGTGAGGGAGGAGGAGGCGGCGAGGTCGGTAGATGCGACGCGGTTGCCGACCGCGGAGAGGAGCACGGGGGAGTCGCCCGCGAAGACGGCGTCGCCGCCGCGGTACGGCGCGCCCAGGAGGTTCTGGAAGCGGTAGTTCATGGCGGGAGAGGGAAGGCTAGGGTTTTGCGTGAGGGCGGGGAAGACAACGAGAGGGTTTTAGTGGGTTGTGATTTGGGCTTGTGACATATAATGGGCCCAATGGTTTTTTTGGACTGGGACACTCTGGCCCAAGCACGGCAATACGACATTCACAAAGGCCGTTGACTTGGTGAGTGCCAATATGCTCATGTTGAGAACTGAGCTACGCTGCGTTGGCTACTACTGCTGTCGAGCATCTGGCCCGCCCATGTTTGAATCCCAAGTTTGACGTGCGCTCATCTTTGTACATTCGGTGCATTTAGTAAAAAAATATGTGCCCACGATATATAAGATACTGAATAAATTTAAAATTTATTTAGCGACCTCTGTCCTTGATTTAGCATGTGCTTCATTTGGACGCTCATATGTTCTACCTGATTTGGAGTGCGGAGCGATCAACGGTGAGCTCAAGCAGCAGTGGTGGCCGGACCATGGCACTACAGCGACACAGGGAACTAGAGTCTAATCCGTTGTTAGGAGAGTAACACACGGTGGAGAGCGACTAACCGGAGGTGGAGGCGGAGCTTGGGGATGCACGGAGTGGACTGTCGACGAAGAACAGAGGCTGTGGAGAGGTGGTCACCGGGTCGGCTTCAGGACTCCAAGGTGAAGCTCCAAATGTTCCGAATTGAAAGGAGGTGTGGTGGTTCCCCACTAACAACAACGGCGGCTCGAGCAACCGGAAGAGAGTAAGAAGATGTGCGGGGAGGTGCTCGGGGCAAATGGAGACAAGGTGGTGGAATTGGGGGCACAAGAAGGTGTGGCATGGGCTTTATAGTTGAGGGGAGAAAGGAGATGGTCGTTTGGCGCATTAAGTCCTGGGCGGAGTTTCATGGCAGCGACGCTTGATGTTTGGCGTGGCGTAAAGCAAGGAAGGAGCTGAGCTAGCATGGAGCATGGGAGGAGTACAGGCAGAGGCGACATGTTGACACAATGATTGGGCGGAGGTTGCAGGCATGTGGAACTAACATGGCCAAGCATGGCGCTAGAGCGGCGAGCATGACGATGTGGCACGGAGGAGGGAGGAGAGGAGGGGGTCCGGGCAGGGGGCGGTGTGACACTGGCGAAGCATAGTGGCATATAGGGCAAGCGAACATCAGCGCATTGCGTAGCACAGAGACGGGTGGGGCGTGCGGTGCGGGCGGGTCGGGGCGTGCACGGCGTGGTGCGACACGCGTCCGGGGCACGCGTTGGGTGCGCATGGTGCATGGAGGGCGACGTGGACCAGCCTAGGCCAGACCAAAGGCCTAACGGGCCAAGGGGAGGGGGAGGATGGGTTGGGCTCAGCTCAAGGAGGATTGGGCTTGGGCTTCAGGAATTTTGAAATTTTGGATGGAATTTTGAAATTCAATTGAAATGAGTTTAAGAAATTGAATGGAAATTCAAATTCAAATTTTTATACAAACAACTTCAAGGACCCAAATGGGATGTTACAAAAATAGAGGGGCGGTTGGAGAAAGAAGGAAGCCAAAGGTCAATCATTCTATTTGCCCCTCTCCATTTGATCTTGGTGTTCCTTTTGTACCTCACTCTTTGTCATCTTGGGCTACAACTCAGCCCAACACCCAGCCCATGTTGTAGTCCATCCAATGCTAGCATGTATGAGTCAATGACATTCCCTCTTCCTTGAATTTCGGCTTACCCCCAAGCCGATGTCAATCCACCCGTGCCACTAATCTTGGTCCAGTTGCTAGATGTTTTGATGACTAGTCAGTTGGATTGTTCTTTGATGCTTGAGTTTGGCTCGAGTAAGTTCAGTAAGAGTTAATATGTATCACTATTTAAGCTCAAATCAAGGCTCACAACTATTCAAGCTCGGCCGATGAAGCTCGCGAGCTTAAGATCAAGTTCGAGTTCAGCTCGTTTAAAGTTCGAGTCGAGCTCGAATCGAGTCTGGAACGAACTAAACTCGAGTAACTCACGAGTCTTAAGCTTCTTTTATAGCCTACTTGGCACACTAGCGTTGTGGTCGAGGCACTTCGTCGAACACTTGCGAACGTCGCCACGATGCCGTCTGTGAGAGATAATAGCATGTGTTGCATGTCCAGCCAACAACAGTTATCGACTTATCGTTGATGCAGCAACCATGGAAGGCTTCTCAAGATCATACTGCATCGTGACCCAAACGAAAGAAGACGAGCGCACAAACACGATTTGTCCTCTTGAGCATGTACACCTTCTCGGTGCCATATACATCATAGATTTGGTGAAACACCTCCTCGGTCATTGGATAGAGCACAGTGTTCATCGTAACACGAAGAACACATCCGGTGTTCGCTTTCTGGTGGCCCGACATTTCGTCGAACACCCAAAATGCATTGACTGGGATGGCAACTGCTATAAAAGTGGTGGCGGCTACCTTCAAAGTGGTATCCAGAGGGGACATCGTGCGCATTGGAGCGAGCACTAGCGCGGCCGCCGTTGGCAGTGATGTGGAACCTTCAAGCACATGGACCGATGTAGACAGCCATCATGAAGGGAAACTTGGACGCTGCACAGATGTCGCTTGTGTTGGAGATGAGGCCCAGTGTCGAACACCCGACGGCGTGGTAGAGATGCGACAGGGGCGTGATCCCCAACTGCGGTTGATAGCGGGGAGGACTTCGAGCGACTCACCATGGTCAGCAATTTCTCGCACAACTCCCTACACGCCCTTAGTTCTATCCTGGCCTCACTAAAGATGTCGGCTATAGCTTGGAGTCGACGATGTATCAGAGAGTGAAGTGGAAGGCTCCGATACTACTTTGTTAGTTCTTCACTTCCAGATACAATCATACAAATCAGCACAAGTGCTTGGGTAATTTGGATACAATGCATAATGAATTGAATGGAGTTTAGCCCGAGATTAGCAAGAAATTAAAGGTAGACAACAAGAATAGCAAGGGACTAGGAAAACAGAGGGAGCAGTCTGGAGATCGATGTTCTGCTCTCCATCTGATACTGGTGTTCCTTTTGTACCTCACACTCTCCATCTGATCCTGGTGTTCCTTTTGTACCTCTAGGGGTGGCAACGAGCCGAGCCAAGCCTGGCTCGGCTCGGCTCGTGAAAGCTTGGTGAAATGGAGGCTCGGTTCGGCTCGGCTTGGTTATGATATCAAGCTTTTTTGTGGGCTCGGTTTGGCTCGTGGTGCGCTCGAGCCAGCTCGCGACGGCTCGCGAGCCAACAATGCAAACCAACAGAAGACAGCCACCGAGGAGAACCGACGGCCAAGAAGACGAAGGCACGGCAAGCCGACGGGAGCAAGGCGACGGGGGCGGTAGAAGTCGAACCGCAAGCCGAACCATCACAGAAATACCACTGGAGGTGGAAGAGAAGGAGTAGAAGAGGCGAAAAGGGGCTTACCGAAGAGGCGGCGGCTGCGTGCTGCGTGCTACCACCGCCGAGCCACGCCTCTAGCTACCACGGCACTCCCAACAGACGCGAGCGGCGGCTGGCCGGCCGTGGCTAGTCGGGGTGACTCGCCTCCCAGCCTAGCAACACCTCGAGCAACCCGTGAACACAATCCAAAAATAGCAACCCAAAACATGTAGATCGGGTTTGGATTAGGAGCAGAGATGCGGATCCGGCTCTAGGCCACGGATTCGCCGCAACTTACTGCATTTAGGCGGACGGCAAGGAGAGGCCAACTCGGGCGCGCGGGGTGACGCCGCTAGGCCGTAGCACGAAGGAGGAGCATCGGAGAAGAAGCAACGGAGAGCAGCGGTAGGAGCGGAGACTCGGGCCGGGAGCCGACCGGTGAGAGCGGCGACGCGGCGCCGACCGAGTAGGCGCGCGAGGAAAGGGAGGAGAAGCCGAGCGGCGCGCACAGAGGAGGCGCGCGCGGCTAGGTCTGAGGAACTGAGGCGTCGAGTCGATTGGCGCCGGGCGGGGGGAAGTAGGAAGAGGAAAGAGGGTGCAGAGAAAAGGGAGAGGAGGAGAAGGCGGTATGGCGTCGGTGAGAAAGAGAAAGGAGGAAGAGCTGAGGCGGCGGAAGAAACGAGGGAAGGAAGGGGCGGCGAGAAAAAGAAAAAACTTGCGGTTTGCGGAGGGACCGAGGAGCTGGCGCCCGAGCCAACCGAGCCGCTCATGAGCTGGCTCGGGCTCGGCTCGTTTAGACCCCGAGCTTTTTTGTTGGCTCGGCTCATTTCATTCACGAGCCGAGCCAAGCCTTCACGAGTCCGAGCCGAGCCCGAGCTTTTTTGCCAGCCCTATGTACCTCACACTCTCCATCTGATCCTGGTGTTCCTTTTGTACCTCATACTCTCTGTCATCTTGGGCCACAACTCAGCCCAATGCCCAGCCCATTGCGTAGCCCATCCAATGCTAACATGTATCGAGTCCATGACACTTCCTTGGCCCGCGGCTCACCGATAACGGTGGCGTAGTCGCGCTCGGCGACGGCCGAGTCCTCTGCCTAACCGAGACTGCCGCAAGCAGCAAGCGCCGCTGTGATCGACCCGGGCACGCTTGACAGGACCTGCGAGTGCTGGTACACATAAGTTACCCCGGTTTGGTTCACTCGGTGCACCCGATTGTGACGGAGTCGGAGCCCGACCGGGCTACCTGGTGGTGCGAATGGCGCCAGGGAGCAGCGAGGGGAGGGGAAGGTGGTCCGGAGGGTAGACTGCCGCGGCTAGTCGACCGTTGGTGGAGAAGATTCAAAGAATGAAAGCTGAATTGGTTGAGAAGCCAAGAACTTACAGAATCAGTACAAGTTTGGGGGCGGTCTGTCAAAGTCAACACTAAAAAAAACTCCGAACCAGAATCTGATTCTGATTCACCACCCCATCGTGTGCTCTTCAAAATCGACCGAGCGACTGTGCACTAGAGGCAAATCCCAACATTCATTTCTTCAGTTTCAACCCTTCAACAAAGGCAGCTCACACAAACTCAAAACCTTTCGAAAACACAGAAGATTGTCAAAGCCGAAATGGCTACAGAGATCTTGGCAGAACCTCCTCACAAAACCATCAGAAGACATCATCTTACAAAGCATCAGGAAGCGCCTCATCACTACTTATCTACACTTCGTTATTCGGCATGGCCAGCAGGCCGGCGCTTCCCAGCCCGGACCTTGCGGAGCTTCAGACATTTACTCTTCGTCCATGCCGTCCTCTTCCTCGCCCTCCATGAACATCATCTTCTTCACGGCCTGCGCGGCGTCGCTCATGATCGCCCCGCTCGGGACCTGGATCAGAATGTCCGATTTCTGGCCCGTCTCCGCGTTCACCAATCCTCCACTCCTGTCGACCCTGTAGGCCAGCTCGTCCTTCTGGGGAGCGGCGTCGATGTACACCGTGCAGTTCTCGTCAATCTCCTCCTGGATCAGCATCTTGGACAGCTGGGTCACCACCCTCTTCTCGATCCATCTCCTGATTGGCCTTGCACCATACACCTGTTAAAACCAAAAAGTACAGCACTGAGTTAGCATCAAAGCAAGGTGAATGTATGGGGAATTTTCTGATGGATGAGATGGATGCTATCACTTACCGGATCGTAAGACAAAGATAGGATGACATCCAATGCGGCATCGGTCACAGCCAGAGCAATGCCCCTTTCGGCCAGACGGACGGCCACGTCCTTCATCTGAAGACGGGCAACCTTCCTGAGTTGCTCGTGTGACAGAGGGTCGAATATCACAATCTCGTCCAGGCGGTTCAGCAGCTCGGGACGAAAGTGCCTCCTCACCTGCACACAAGCCACTCGAATTGAGCACCACATCGCAAAGGAAACAACAGCTTGGGAGATACATTGCTGGTTCTGAAAGAGAAACTCATACCTCCTGCATGACAAGATCACGAGCAACCTTCATCGAGTTCTTGCCCACCATCCCTGCAAGGAGGTGCTCGGCGCCGAGGTTCGATGTCATGATGATCACCGTGTTCCTGAAGTCCACTGTCCTGCCTTGCCCGTCGGTCAGCCTTCCATCATCGAGAACCTGAAGGAGAGTGTTGAACACTGCAACATGCGCCTTCTCGACTTCATCGAAGAGGATCACACTGTATGGCCTCCTCCGCACTTGCTCTGTCAATTGCCCTCCCTCCTCGTGGCCAATATAGCTTCAGCCAACAAAAGATTTCCAAGTCAGCACCCAAATTCAGTTTTTTTTACAGCTAAAAGTGCAGTGGAAACACCGGAACATCATTAGTAGCATGTACTACTACTTACCCAGGTGGTGCTCCGATCAGTCGAGCAACCGAGTGCTGCTCCATGTATTCAGACATGTCGATGCGAACAAGCAGGTTCTCGTCATCGAACAGCTGCTCCGCGAGGGCCTTGGCGAGCTCGGTCTTCCCGACACCAGTCGGACCCAAGAAGAGGAAGGAGCCAGTAGGCTGCTGTGGCCGGCCAAGGCCAGCCCTCGACCTCAACACCGCTTCCGCGACGGCGTTCACGGCTTCTGTCTGCCCAACCACCCTCTGGTGCAGCCTGTCAGCCAGGCCAACCAGCCTCTCCTTCTCGTTCTGCCCAAGCCGGGTCACCGGAATGCCGGTCCATCGGCTCACCACCTATCCACAAGGAAGAACATCATTTCAGCACACCGCACAATATATACTGCAAGAAGCAAACAGCATTGCTTGTTTGCCATAGCTAGGAATGTCTGAAGCACACATACCTCAGCAATCTGCTCAGGGCTCACGGTTTCAGTGAGCATGAGGTTCTCCCCTGTCTCGCCCTCCAGCTTGGCGATGACGGCGTCGATCTCCTGGAGGGCGCCGTACTTGAGGTCGGCCACACGGGCCAGGTCCATCCGGCGCTCTGCCTCCTGCAGGGTGAACTGCAGCTCCTCGCGGCGCTGCTTCAGCTTCCTGATCTCGTCGATCCTCTCTTTCTCCTTCCTGTACTTCATAGCCAGTGGCTGCAGCTTGTCCCTCAAATCGTCCAATTCTTTCCTGACCTGAACCACATCGAAACAGTATCAGTATCAAATAGAACATGGAAACTCAGAATCATGTGTATGACTAGAAGAATGAG
Organism: Dendrocalamus sinicus; assembly: GCA_036346575.1. Classification (NCBI taxonomy): domain Eukaryota; kingdom Viridiplantae; phylum Streptophyta; class Magnoliopsida; order Poales; family Poaceae; genus Dendrocalamus; species Dendrocalamus sinicus. Next base: position 32,081,125 of record CM070654.1, on the reverse strand, counting down.
GGATTCAAGATCGTAAGATACACACCTCAACCAGCCGTGCCTTGCTGGCCTTGTCCTTCTCCTTCTCGAGCGCGTGGAGCTCGACCTCCAGCTGAATTCTCTTTCTTTCGAGGTTGTCGATCTCCTCCGGTTGGCTGTCGAGCTGCACCCTCACATTCGCGCAGGCCTCGTCAACCAGGTCGATGGCTTTGTCGGGCAGGTGGCGACCTTTACAATTCAAAACGATCAAAGAATATGTGAGATCAAACCTGACGATTTAGCATATGCATGTGATGTGCCATGATGCAGTTTTCGCAATTACAAGAACAGCGAGAGCACTTACCCATGATATACCTCGCCGAGAGCTGTGCGGCGACGACGAGCGCACGGTCCTGGATCCTCACACCGTGGTGCCCCTCGTACTTCTCCTTGAGCCCTCGCAGAATGCTGATGGTGTCGGCAACGCTCGGCTCGGCGACGAACACCTGCTGGAACCGCCGCTCGAACGCCGCGTCCTTCTCGACGTACTTGCGGTACTCCTCCAGCGTCGTGGCGCCGATGCACCGGAGCTGGCCCCGCGCCAGCATTGGCTTGAACAGGTTGGCCGCGTCCATGGACCCCTCCGTCCTCCCGGCGCCAAGGACGAGATGTATCTCGTCGATGAAGAGGATCACCTTCCCCTCGGCCTCCTCCACCTCCTTGAGCACGGCCTTGAGCCGCTCCTCGAACTCGCCGCGGTACTTGGCGCCGGCGACGAGCGCGCCCATGTCGAGCGCGATGAGGCGGACGTCGAGGAGGTTGCTGGGCACGTCCCCGCGCACGATGCGCTGTGCGAGTCCCTCCACGACGGCCGTCTTGCCGACGCCGGGCTCGCCAATGAGGACGGGGTTGTTCTTCGTGCGGCGCGAGAGGATGCGCACGACGCGGCGTATCTCCTCGTCGCGGCCGATGACGGGGTCGAGCTTACCTGCCTGCTCGACGAGGTCGCGGCCGTAGGTCTTGAGGGCCTGGAAGTTGGTGTCGCCAGAGGCGGATTCCACCCGGCGGTTCTCGCCGCCGCGGAGCTTCTCAAGCTCGGCGCGCACACGCGCCGCGGACACGCCGGCCTCCTTGAGGCAGTCGGAGATCTGCGAGTCCTCGAGGAGGCCAAGCAGCAGCTGGTCGACGGCCAGGTGCGAGTCCCCGCGCTTCTTCTGGGCGGACTGCGCGCGGCGGATGACCTTTATCATCGCCGTGGACGCCGGCACGGTGTCCGGCGGCGGAGACTGCGACGGCAGCTTCTTGAGCGCGCTGCTCAACACGCGCTCGAACGAGTCCGCCGCCGCCGCGGCCCCGTCCCCGCCGGACGCCTGCGAGATCGCCTGCCGCAGGATCCCCGCCTTGTCCGCAGCCAGCGCCGCGGCCAGGTGCAGCGGCGTGAGCTGCGCGTGGCCGGCCTCTGACGCCATCTCGTGCGCCGCCACGAGCGCCTCGTTGGTCTTGTGCGTGAAGTTGTCCGGATTCATGGCTCCCACTACCTCTTCTCCTCACAATCTACAACAAGAATCGACCTCTCTGCGTTTGTGGAGCTGTGCTGAGATGAGATCACCAAGTGTTCGTGGAACTGCTTCGCTTCTGTCAGTGTCTGAGCCACGGCTCGAAGCTGGAGAGCGGTGAGCATTAGAAGGTGGGGAGAGTGGAGAGTTCGGCGGGAGTCTAGAAGGGAGTGGAAGGAACGGGAAGAGAAGCGGCGAGATGCTGCGAGAGTGTTCCTATGACATGCGGGGTCATGTTCTTTCTCCGCCGTGGGATCGTCACGGGAGCGCCGCGGATGGGCGACGCTTGTACCTGCTGCGGATGCGGTTGCTCGATGGCGGCTTTTCTTGGGCCTGGGAATGGCATTACGGTAGTAGTCTCTGACGTGTGGGGTAGAAGACTAGAGTGCATTGGTGAGTTGAGTGGGGTGGGTCCCATCAATCATTTCTTCCTTTTTAATTATTTTTCACCCACTACGTAAAGTTTTTGGCACTCTCAATCAGGAAAAATTCTATCGTTATCACGGTGCATGAAAAGGTTTGCATCACAAGCCAATTCGAAGATAACATGTGGTATAAAATTACTGTAGCATATATAGAACCGCACATAAACACATCTGCTACAGTGTTGCTACAATGCTATGTACCACATGTCAGACGCTGGTTGGTTTGTTACATATACTGGTCTGTGCAACCGTGATACAATATAAATTTTCCATTTTCTTCTAGAAAGGAAAGAAAGTAGATTTGGCTCTTGACAACCTGGGTGAGGTCTATAGAGCGCTCGCACAGTGCGGTGCGCGCCCTCTTTTTCCCCGGCGAATCCTCCTCCATCTTCATCTCTGCGCCTCTTCTTGCTCCACGCAAGCTCCTCTTTCGTCTTGTGTATGTCTTCTTCTTCCTGCCTGCAAGTTCCTCATCGCCGTGTCTGCCTTTTTCTTCCTTCCTACGCCTCTTCTTCCGTCTCCTGCATGCCTTCTTCCTCCACGACAAGCTCCTCATCGTCGCGCGCGGAAGAAAACAGAGCGCGAGCACCACACACTTGTGCATACAGGTTAGAGTTGGACTAAACTTTTACATGGCAGCTTGAGACTCAGTTACCCCGGCATGGCCAAAGCACGACACGCACGGTCACATAGTGGACTGGACTAGCACAGCGTGAACAGAGGGCCAGGTCGAGGCTGGAAAATTAGCCCGTTGAACAGCACGATCCAATGGGCACAGTGCAGGCTAAGGTAGCGCCAACAATAATAAGTGTTTTTCAGACAGCTAATGCATACGTCCCTTTTGCTAGCTATCTCAGATACATGCATGCATGGTGCCCGTAGCACTAGCTATGTCGCCTTGTCACATTCAAGTGTTATTCAGATAGCTGATGCATACATTCCTTTTGCTAGCCATTTTAGAATGCATATATGTATAGTTCTTGCAGCACTAGTTGTGCTATCTTGTCGTATTTATCTTTTCTCCAATATGCATGGTGACTATTGGTACTCTTGCTGTAGTTAGTCTAAAATGACAAGACAAAAAAGCTAAAATTACATAATTAATTTAATTTAAACGAGGTTTTTAACGAGGCAATACAAGAGGAATGAAGACATGATCGTCGCCACTATCGTCGTCGTCGCCTCATCCATCTACAGTTACATAAGGCTAAGGGTCTGTTCTTTTCGGCTGCGGCTTATGGCTTTTGGCTGAAATTTTTGAATTTTGGCTGTTTACGGTACAGATTACGGAGAGATAGATACTTACTTGTGATTTTGGCTAGTACAAATATTGGGATTTTAACGTGTAGATTGTTTAACTTATAGATCCCATCTTGAGATAATACTCCATTTGAAAGTTAAGTACTGTAGCAGAAGCCAAAAGCCGATTTGAAAAGCCCAAAAGAACAGGCCCTAAACCAAGATCGGTACGGCATTAATCCGTCATACTTTGAGCTATATCTGAGCCTCACTGGAGATGAGACGAACCAACACGTCACCATAAGATAAACAGACTAAGCTAACACGGCATGACATGACCCAAAACATGCCAGGCCTACGGCCAAGTCTACCCTAGCCAAGTCCCACCTTTACTCGTGCGCGCCACGACATGTTTCGCATCACCCAACTCGAGTGTCAAAACCCCGCAGCAACACCCAACAGCACACGGTCGATCCAAGTGCAGAAGGGACGCGGAATTAGCGTCAAATCTGAGCCGTAGCCCTCCAATCCCAGTCTCCCACCAGTTCCAGTCTCACATCCAACCGGGTGCCGACTCCTCCCACCCAGGGCCGCGCGCATAGCCGCAGCCGGGAGCGGCAATTCGTCGAACACCTGCTGCGCGCGCTCCTCTCCTGCGGCCGCCATGGCGTCCGCTGCGCGGGCACTTGGCGCCCTCCTCCATAAGGCCTTGTCGCTGTCCTCCTCCGCCTCCGCTCTCAGAAGCGCCTCCCTTCTCCACAGTAACCCACCCATCCTCGCTCCCCTCCACCGATCCAGTTCCCTTGAGTTCTTGAAAAGATTGGTCTCTTGACTGTTTTCTGCTGTAATCAGGGAATGGCGCTATTGGCAGCGCCAGTTTGTTCCAGAGGCACGCGGCGAGGCGGAGGATTTGGACGTTCCAGCCGCTCTGCATGGGGCGGCGCTCCTGCAAGATCGCCGGAAGGAAGGTGATCTGTTCTTGGCATGTTCTTTTTCAATCATGTCTCAGTAATTCAGATTTAGTGGCAACTCACTATGCAAGTTTTGGTTGGCTCTAGCTTATATGGAAGTGAATGCAGTAACGAATATCATGTTTCAGTCTGTTGTCTCTGAATTAGCAGTGCTGCTATTTTTTTCATGTACATTGCGTAAGGTCAAGTAACTAAAAAATATGACATGAAGCAACATTCATTGCTCGCTGAGTGTAGTTATCTTTAACCTCTTAATATATATTCTTACACCAGTTGTTTCTTTGGCTCAGGATGCCCAGAATTTGAAAAAGATGAAGCGCAACAGCAAAATTGGAAAAGAAATCGTTGCTGTGTAGGTGTTGTTGGACCCTTTCAGCTTGTATTGCCTACAAATATCTTTGCCATAGCTTGATATTCTGTAGATTTAGTAATTCGCATTATCTGGAGTATAGGGCTAATCCTACACACTATCTTCTGCTAATATGTGTACTAATATGTCCACATTGAGTAGCATAGCATGTTTTATTTGTAAATGTCTGGTTAGGGATGTTATCATTGTTTTCTGCAATTGACCATTACCTCCGTCCTACCTATAAAACTGAATATCACTAATTCCTCGAAAGAGATATTGTTAAAGTTGGCTTTCTCATATTCTTTTGGCCCTGGAATCTTAAAAAAAAATTGAAATGGCATATCAAGATCAAGCATCGGAGTTCATGCGCTATCTTTTTTTAACTAATATGGCTCCTTATACGGATATCATGCAGCATCAAGAAGGGTGGCCCAAGTCCCTCATCCAACACAGCTTTAGCAGCAATACTAGAGAAAGCAAGGGACCTTGATATCCCCAAGGAAATTGTGGAGCGTAACATAATAAAGGCTTCAGAAAAGGGCCAAGATACTTACACAGAAAAGGTTTATGAGGTAAACTTTTCTCACTAGTTTGAGTTCGTACTTTCTCAATAGATTCTCATTTGGGCAGTATGATATATGATGACCCATATCTAAGGGCACTACTGTGTGTACATACACAGAACTAAATTGGTGGATGCCGATCTAGGGTAAGACTGTGTGCAAGGATTTATTGAGGGTGCAGATCACCTTTTTTGTTTTGTTTTATAAAAAGTTTTAAGTATATGAAGCATTTGCACAGGTCTATGGTTTTGGTGGAGTAGGTATGGTTGTTGAGGTCCTTACTGACAAAATTACAAGATCTGTTGCGGATATTAGAAATGTGGTAAAAGACTGCGGAGCAAAATTGGCTGATCCTGGGTCTGTTACATTTAGATTTAGACAAGCTCGAGTGGTGAACATAAAGGTTACTGATGCTGATAAGGATCAATTGCTCTCTGTTGCTTTGGATGCTGGCGCTGATGATGTCATTGAACCAAATGTAGATGATGGTGATGACGATTCTGTAGAAGATATAGAAAGGTACCCAACTCGTATTCAGCTGCATGCACTTTCATTTGATGCAACAGTACATCATCGAAATTTGCACTTCTAATCCATTAGATTTGATGATATCTATCTTACAACTGGTGAATTGACACAAGTTGGGAGCTGTTGTAACTTTGCAAAAGGCACTGCATATAGAGAAATTGAAGTGGTTTGCCTGGTAGTGGCCAAATTGCATGTGATATTTTTGTTACTTTACTTTCTAGTTTACTGGATTTAGCCACAATCTTTGTCGAAAGAAATTCTAAGATTCATCTAGTATTCTCTATTCTGTTCTTAAAATTGCTCTCTCTTTTTCTAGGTTTTACAAGATAGTTACTACATCAGAAAACTATCCTGTTGTGCTATCAAAGCTACAAGAGGAAGGACTAAAATTTGAAACCGATAATGGCTACGAATTGCTGCCTCTGAACCCGATTGAGGTATGTGGCTTTCCTTTGCACATGGTCAAGTACATACGAGATGAGCATTAATGAATAAATGCTATCATAGGTTTCACTCAAATCTTAATGTTGCAGCCATACTTTCGACAAACTGTTCAATAAAAGCCCCAACTTTCTCAATTGCTATAGCTTGGTAGATTATTTTGTAATCTACAGTATATGGAAGCCAACTTCCGTGGTGCTGTTTTCCCATTGATCTTAGATGAATTATGTTCAATTAAGATCAGATGACTTGTGTAGGAAACAAAACCAGTTACACACACACACACGCACACATCTTCACGAAGATCTAGAAATATGGCTGGATGCAAAGTTTGAGGTTCAGGTTTAAAACAGGAGTGCAACTAGATTCTGATAATAATCCCAGCGACAAGCGTGACTAGAGATAGCTTAACTTTCTGCGCAAATCCTGAGCAGGATTGGAAGATCCACCAAAATCTAATGGACGGAATGTCTGGGAATCTGGGATAGACTCCAATTATTCCAGTCATTGGCAAGATCGATAAAATCATGACTGGACGCTTTAGATTTACCTTATCTTCCAGTCCCAGTCAAGTTTTTGTAGGGCGTACCCTGAGTGAGATACAGTCAACTTATAAGTGTAGCTTAGCTGAATAGATGTGGTGAAAGCAACTTATTGATCATGACATCATGTTATCTATGTGGATCCTTTATTGCATGATGTATCCCATGGCTTTAATAATTTCTAGGAGCTTTATATATCTGGAAAAAATCTGACACTATACATTTCCACGTTGTTGTCGCAGGTAGATGATGAGGCCATGGAACTAAACAAGGAGCTTGTGTCTAAGTTGCTTGAACTCGATGACGTTGATGCTGTCTATACAGACCAAAAGTGACTGTGAATTTTGAGCCTGCAGGCTCTCAACTCTCAAGACGCTGCTCAACGGCTCTTGGGTTGCACTGCAAACTGCAGTACTGCTCTTGTGGGTAGAGCGTGTTTACTACTTTGAATCCATTCAGGATTCCAGATAAGGGCTGCTTATGAAGCCTGGTTACTTGAGCATCATTAGTTTTAAGTTTCCAAAACTGAGGTTGATCATACGGCTTTTTTTTTTACTTACTCTGGCATAATGGCATCTCAAACTCAGAGCTTGACCTTACGTTTCCCTTCCTGTTCTCTTTGTCAACGAATAGGTAGACGTTCGGATAGAGGATTTGGGATGTCATTCTAAAACATGGGTCTCGACGAGAATTGTAGTGAAGGTTAGGGACGGCAATTCCCCCTGTGGGTATATTCCCCAACGGGAACGGGGTTGGGGGCCCAACTCCTCCGTGGCGACCGGTAAGAATAAAAATATATTATTTTGTTTATATATTATAGATCTTTAATATGTGGTATGTACAATTTTCTTATATATTTGGATTAAAATTTGAATCTATATCGTAGTATTAATTAACCTTTTAAGCTATATTTGGGGAAAAGTATATCTAAATACTTATAAATTAATTAACAAAGGCACATTATAATTTTTAAAATCTATATTTAAACTATTTTTTCCATCCTCACAAGGCCACGTGGGGATGGGGGATCCCTGTAGGGGTGGGGGGAGTTGTGCCCCGTTTGGTCTAGCGGGGACGAGATGGGGTCCTTAATGGGGATCATGGCGGGGACACGGGTAATCCCTCGGGGCCCCTAACCCTTCTGTTTATTTATTCGGGAGAAGGCATAAGCCATAAGCTGAAAAGAATGGAGCCTATGTCATGCCTGCAATAAAAGAGCAGAGAAGCTATGCACAACTGCAAAGAAGTATTGAGCAATTGACAAGTGGGACCAAGAAAGACTGTAGCTTCACAAATAGGTCCAGTGCGCATGCGTATGGCTGTGTGTAGGCTTGTTCTATTGTTGGTGGGACCCCTGAACAGTGTGTGTGTGTGTGAGAGAGAGAGTATAAGAGGGGAACATGTAGCAGGTGAGAAGGCACTGCGGAAACAGAATCTGAAAAATTCCCCTCCCTGTGTTCTTCTTGTCTATCTCTAGCCCTCATCAGCAATTCTATCTCTGTCTATCCCAATTGATCATTCTTCTTTTTATCTTGGGCTATCAATTTCTCACATCGGTTGCAAATCTTTGCACCTGTCAGGAGATGTGACAATTTGGTATCAAAGGTACCCATCTCGCTCTTCGCCAGTCTTCGGGACGCTATGGGTGATGAACTCCAGGAGGAAACCCCCATGGTGACCTTGGAGGAGCAGATGACAACTATCCAGGAGTTGTTGGCGAAGATAAACGCCTCACTGGACCGCGTACTCGGTTTGGTCCCATCTTCCTGGACCTCCAAATAGGGGTGCTAATGGGTTGGGTTCAAATGGGTTAAACTGGGTGGGTTCTTAATTGGGTTGGCTTTGGATGAGTGGAAATGGGTTAGAAGAGTGAACATGTTGGGTTACCTCATAAAAAGGCTTGGGTTGGGGTGGGTTTAGAAATTTTGGGTTGAGATCGGGTTGTGAACAGATTCAACCCGTGCCATGGCCTAATAGGGTGGCACTTGGATTATCCATAGGTTTGGACCAGTTATAGTTTTCTATAAAAACATGTGAAAGCCACATGTGCACATGTGTCTGTTAATTTACACAACGTAGCTCTATACACACAGAATCATTTGCAACAAACTTCAATCAATTTCGTAAAATTTTTGTAGTGTGAACTCGATGTTGAAATTTCAAATAGCGAAGTTTTATGAAAACTTTCTATAAAAACATGTGGGGCTCACGTGTACGCACAACCCTGCCAATCTGCATAGAGTAGCTTCCCTACACGCAAAATCATCTCTAATAAATTTTAGTTGATTTCGAGAAACTTTTGTTGTATGAATGTGAAGTTGAAATTCTAAATACCAAAGTTTTATGAAATCTTCCTATAAAAAGCATATAGAATCCACGTGTACGCCTAGCTCTGTTAATTTGCATAAAGTAACTTCCCTTCATTTGCAACAAATTTTAATCGATTTCATAAAACTTTTATAGTGTGAACGGGAGGTTGAAATTTCAAATACCGAAATTTTATGAAACTTCCTATAAAAGCATGTAGGGCCCATGCGTGCACCTAGATCTACCAATTTGCATAAAGTACCTCCCCTATACGCAGAATCATTTCCAATAAATTTTAATTGATTTTGAGAAACTTTTATGGTATGAACGCGAGGTTGAAATTCCAAATACTGGAGTTTTACGAAAACTTCCTGTAAAATCATGTGGGGCCACGTGTGTGTCTAGCCTTGCCAATTTGTACAGAGCAGCTTTCTTACATACAGAATCATTTGCAATAAATTTCAATCAATTTCGTAAAACTTTTGTAATGTGAATAAAAGTCTAAATACCGAAGTTTTACAAATAAGTGGGTTGGTAAATGAGTTGGGAAGTAGGTTGAACCCATTAGTTCGGGTTGCGTTGGGTATAAGTGGAAGGTGATTTGGGTTGAGTTGGATTTAAGTAAAAAGTGGTTTGGGTTGGGTGGGGTTGAGAAAAATCTTTTGTGGGTTAGGTTAGGGTGGAAAGTTGGCTTTATCTTATATGGGTTGAGTTGATTTTAGATTGAGTTTTAAACTCATTAGCAAGCCTAGCTTCAAAAGCAGTATGTCTTCTGGAGAAATTATGGAGCAATTGGTCCATGCGTCCTATTATTCTCAAATTCGAAATGTTATTTCCATGGTAATTTTATTAGTTCAAGTTGTTGAGAGTTGCCTAAAACTTCTTTTTAGGAGAAAATCATGCCTACTGGAATGTGCATATAATGCAACTTTTAGAATCCCTTCTCGCTATGTTTTCATCATCCAAACCTGACTTAGTTGTGTTTGCTTGGTTTTGTTGTTTAATTTTTTTCTGTGTACTTTACATTATCGGAATTTACATACCAGACAAGGCAAAGCCTTGCTACACTTTTCAAGTATTACCTCTGTTTTTCTTTTGCTATTTTCTTACTTGTTTTTCTAGACTTTATGGCTTCTATTGGCAAAGTGTTGGTCTGCTGCATGAGTTTGCTCCTTTATCAGAGTAGATAGGATACCATATTTTTATTACATGATATGTGTTATGTGCCCTCCTTGCATATGGTTTTGGCAGTGTGCTTTCTGAATGAATGTAAGCTCATGCTGCCGCGCTCAGCTGTAAAACGTTTGCATGCAGGTATAACAAGCATTGCAATTTAGATGTTCAGAATATTAGTTCCCCAGTAATCCTAACTTATCAGCTGGTATCTATAAACTTGTTGATTGAAGCGAATCTTGCGTTTAGTAATCTCTGTTGATGCTTTGCGTTTAGTAGCTTATATAGCTAGTAGCTATAAGCTAGTCAGGCACATAGAATAAAAAAGCTCAGTTAGTAATGTAGTTCTTTGTTGCAAATGGGCCGACCCATATGATCTACCGGGCAAGGGGCCCAGGCCAGCTTCCGCAATGGGCCAACCATCGGCCCTCAGGTAGAAGATCTGGGCCGGACCGGACCAGTTGCACCCCTAGTTTCGAACCAGGCTGTTCTCTATATGGCAGTCCTAACATTTTCGGAAACAGAGTATCCCAGCCTCATTTATCCCAGAAAAATGGGACGAAAAAGCTTAGTCCAGTCTATGAAAAATGTCAGCAGCATTCTTGCTGGTTCCAAAAACATATTAGGGGATCAAATACCGAGCACAACAATGCAGATTTCTCTAATCTAGTTCTGTGGTTTTCTAGTTCTTTCGAGCTTAGTACAGTTGAGCAACCAATAGCAAGCTTCAAGTAAACGAAACTTTCGTTATCTTTAGTGCCACGGATTCTTCTTTCGGCCTGACGCAAGCGTGGAACTAGTTTTGGAATTCTGCGGTAAAAAGCTTAACATGTTTAGGATGGGCTCAGAAAGTATATACGTGAAAATTAGTAGGTTGCCAAACTTACAGATTTCAACTTCTTCAACTTGCCTCGAACCCTGTTCTTTTGAGGCTTCAGTTTATAGATACGGACCATCCAATGGTGCGTTGTGAAAACCTTTATTTAGCACCGCGTTAAGTAAACACAGCAAAGGATTGAGTTAGAAAATAGTTGGAAAAAACTTTCGCCAAATGGAAAGGAGAGTAACATCACAGTACCTCCTCAAAATGTGTTAGCTTGAAATGCTTCTTTCCTATTTCATATCCTCTTACTTTATCAAAGCCTTTGCCGTCCGTTTCGACAAACCTAGAGGGTACAAAGGAAAACAAATGTCAAAAACATGCATGGTGACTCAAGTCTCCAACTAAACTAGATTATTGAATTCAGTGTACCAAACCTATAATAGCAAAGCTTGTACATGAGGCAATTCAACATAGTTGGAGTGGCTTGAGCATCAACACGATATTGACCATCCCTCTGGCAATAATGTAACACCAGAAATCAGAATAACGAAGGAAGTTTGCAAAATCACATGTATTTCCCTATTTTTTTTCTTCCTTATGCCACCAAAATGAAGTCTGTAGGGCACCATTGAAGAAAGGAGTACACAACTCACAAGATAATCTGGTTCCTTGATGTGAGGGAATACACCACCTCCTATGCGAACCATCCAAAGGAACTTATTAATATCATCACTTGGGTAGCCAACAAGCCCTGTAAAGGAAACTCCCGATGTCAGGGATCTGGGATCACTGGTTTTGGTTATATTGTATTTTGTTTTCTAAAGTCGATAAAACATCAACCTCCAAAGACAACAAGCACATATTTGACATCTAAAGAATTGAAGATCTCCCATGCCGCTTTTTCTGGGGATGACATAGCTGTCCCAACAGTTGCTATGTGAGTGTTGTTCCAGGTATTATTATCTACAATCACAGTCCTGTTGGCCATTGCAGTTGTTTGATAACCATAGTCCCACCAGGATGCAACCTGCAGCAGAACATCTTATTGTAAGGATAAAAGACAGTCCACATATCAATAAAAGGCATGGGTAAGCATACCTTGTCATCTACATCTGTGTTATGGCTCAGCCATGCATAAGCTTCACGGAAATCATCAAAAACATGCAATCCATCGCGCGAACGAGATGTCAACACAATTGAAGGTGCGGAGTATGCTTCAGCTGCTGCCCATACACAATGGACCTGCAAAAGTGGCACCGGTAAGGTTCCTCTCTCTCTCTAAAGAGACATTCTTTCTGGTAGGTCTAAGAACAGTGAACTTACCACATAGAAACCACCTAACACGATCAGCAACAAAGTACCCATAACAGATAATTCCAAAGGCAGTGGCGAAAGCCTCTTTTCCTTTTTAGGCTTTAGAGGAACACTTTCTGCCACTTCTTTTTCCTTCTTCCGGTTCTTCTTTGATGGTTTTTCCTTTGGAGCTGTTTCGGATTTTTCAGTTCTATTTTCACTTTTTGTTGAATTTGTGGTGACAGTACTAGCACAAGAACCACTAGAACTCTCTGTGCTATTACCCCCTGACTTTATTTTCAGAAGAAACAAGTTGTCAATGAGTTGTTGAAACAGCTCTCAATGAGTTGTTGAAAGAGAAGGAAAACAATGAATAGAAGCAACCGTACAGCAGCAGGGCTATCATCCTCAAATAATTTTGATAGCTGAAATTTGATAGATTGTGTGAGGACATTGAAAGCTTCAGAGAGAGCAATCCCAGATAAAATGCAAGCAGCAGGAGCAAGGACAAGCATAAGCCGTACCTAGCAGAGCATCAACATAACTGAAAGTTAATAAATAAATATTAAATAAACATACATATGTACATACTTTATATACACATATTCTTACCATTACTCCAGAAAAATACACTGCAGTGACCAAGTACAAGACCATGAAGGAGCTTGCATCAGATAAAGGCAAGAAGCATGACTGTGGATCATGTCAACATTTAATTATTAGAGTTAAGACTAATGCTAGTTCACTTCAATTTCAAAAGACATATTGCTTACAATGATACCAGCAGGAATCAAGAAGGCCAACACATTGATATCCATAAAATAAGAGGGCCAGGTAGGGGGTTGATGTTCACTGACACTGGCAATGATGGGGATGTACTTGCTTGCATAGGTTCTGTCAGAAGAGTAAAGGTGTAGCTAGTAATGCAGAAAGAGAAGCAGAACAAAGCAATCTAACATGACACCATATACAGAAGAAAGAAAGCATTAGAAAGACAGAATGGCAATAAAAACCGCTTTCCTTTGTCTAAAAGAGTAAGCATCAAAGGCAGACATTGTTATTGTTTCTTTAGTGACTCCAAAACCCATGAATAGCTGGTTAAAATTAAGTATTATTCATGTTTATTAGTTCCCAGCCCAGTTCCTTAACTCAGTGGGAAAAATAACTGTGTTTTTATTTGATAAGAACTTACGGGTCAAGTAGACTCAAACTGCGTCCACTCCAGCCTTTTGTTGGGCTAGATGCCACCAATGCGACAAGCGTAGCTACTACTGCAAAACAAACAGCCCTGCAGGAAGGATCTTGCTATTAGCATATGGTGATTGAGAAGTTACTAGTTCAACAAATCAAATGTTTATATTTTATCCCAAGGCCTGAACAACTACCTAGACATCTAATAGTTTCTCATGCATTCTAGCTGATAGATAAGGGCAGAAACTTACAATCCAACAGTTATGACAAGGGTCATAGCCACTTTGAATAGCCTGGGAGTCAAAAGTCCTTTGATATAATACACAAGAGCAACCACATGAAGGATTATGAACACCTGAAATTCAAGTATACAGTCATCAATGAAATCAAGAGCACTTCTAGGCATGCTTGTGAAGTTGAGAGAGAGAGAGAGAGAGAGAGAGAGAGAGAGAGAGAGTTGAGCGGTTAGAGCATTTCCTTTAATAGGATATCATGATCTGGCCTTGTTACTCCTTTGATAGATTCTACACTTCCTTAGTCTATGTGCACAATGTAGTTGGACAAATATTGTGAAGTAGAGGGGGTATTTATTGTACATATATTATAGATGAACTGCAAAAGGAAGGTCAGTGCATGCTTGTATTTGATCTAAAAAAATCAACATCCAGGCACCACATTTTTTTTACTCTATGCTAATGCTTTCCCAACAGTTTATTGAATTTGATAACTCAAGGAAAATTCAAATTTGAAAGACCAGCCTCAAGAAGAAAATTGCAAGAGTTCATTGATTCTGAAATTGTACGGGTCCGAGGATCGAGGGTAAGTCACTCACCTTTGATTGACTAACCATACCGCCGCCAAGGCTCTGAGGTCTGTTGAAGAAGAGAGGAAGACTAGAGAACTTTGTTTATTTCTTCACTTAATGATAACGATACAATGATGGCCCTTTTATAGGGATGGATAAACGTAACACCTAAGAAACCTATCTCTTATTAAGAAAACTGATCCTAATAATAGAAAATTTATCTCTAAGGAAATAAGCCCAAATTCGTTCGTGCTACAATACCCCGACGTTGTTCTATTCGTGGTACTGTTCATCCGACGCAGTACTGTTCACACGCTGTGCGCCTACTAATCTTGGTCCGTAACATTACACCCTTCGCGGCGAGACATCTCATCCTCGAGCTGTCAAGTGGCAGCCATGGTTAAAGTCCTTCGTAACTCTATGTCGATGAAAGGGCACAATGATGACATCGTGTCGCATGGAAGATCAGTGAAGCCTCGGTGAGCAACAATAAGGATAGCAACCCTCCAGTGTCGGTTGACATCGTAGTAGTTGCCGGTGGCAGCATCCTTCTTGGCCCCGGATGCAGTGGTTGTGGGAGGGATGTGACGATGTTGCTGGTCCCCACTTGTCAGCCATTGTGCTCCATACTTGCGGAGGCACGGTGTCGGCCGGTCACGTGGAGATGACCGCCGCTGGGTAGTGACAACCTGACAACCTTCCTCCTTGGCAAAGGCACCAAAGGTGAAGCCTGAAGAGAAGTCGTCATTGATGATGTGGCCATTGCTAGCGCCGAGGAAAGTTGTGGCAGCACAGCTATTGTAATGGCATGTGATACATCTTCCTGCTCCTTTAGCTTGTTCACCAACTTCATATCCTTCTCCAAGTTGACCATTATACTGTCGTGTAAGGACTCTATTTTCTTATTACTAGCCATCAACATGTCCAAAGGAGATAATTCAGTATCGGAAGCCATGGTAAATAGCTTTAATATCAAATGATATGGTACAGGTCCGAGGATCGAGGGTAAGACACTCGCTCTTGATTGGCCGGCCATACCGCCGCCAAGGCTCTGAGGCCTGTTGAAGAAGGAAAGAAGACTAGAGAATTTTATTTATTTCTTTACTTAATGATAATGGTATAATGCTGTCCCTTTTATAGGGATGAATAAACTTGACTCCTAAGAAACCTATCTCTTATTAAGGAAACTAAACTTAATAATAGGAAACTTATCTATAATACATGAAATAAATCTAAAAGAAAATAAGCCCAAATTCGTTCATGCTACAGTACCCCAACACGGTATTGTTTATTGGACGCGGTACTGTTCACGCGCTGTGCGCTACTAATCTTGGTCCGTAACAGATTCAATAATGTTTTGTTGAATGGAGAAAATTCCAGAAGAGAAGGCATGCATTAGCACATGAATGTAGGTACCAGAAATGATGCAAAGTGCTCCGATGTCATTACTGCATTAAAACCAACAACAGGTACTAAGGCTGCCAGAAGTGTTCCCAGTATAACCTGCAAAATGATTAATTGATCGAATAAGGTCATTTTCTAGAGACATAGTACTAACCCATGTTCAGTTACCTTCTTTTTGTTTTTTGTGTTCAAATGCAAGAAAGGAGCATAAGCTTACGCACTTACAAGGGGAGCATATGCAATGTAAAGTCGCGAAGAATAACGACCAGTTACAATGCACAAGAGCACATGCATTGGAATAAGGTTGATGATGAATGTGTAGCCTCCCCAAGAACAGACCTGGAAAAGGCAAGTACATGATTACAAAATTCATTTGAAAAAAATGGATCAAAGCTAACAAGTTTACCATGTAGAAATATGAGAGAGCATTCAACGTTGCATAGAAGAGTGATCCTGTGTTCAGTGTCTGTATATCATTTGCAAACAGCCAAACAAGTCAGTGCATAACGCTAAGTTAAAAAGAGGCAAAATGAAAAAGGCATCTTGTGCATCATTACCTTTACATATAGATAAAATGTGAATATCAAGGCAAATATTGCTACAGCTTCATTATCATAGCTGCCTGCAACGGATCTTGAGATATATGAGGGAACCTGTAATGATGTCAAGAGGACAACATTCTGATTATGATACAATATGATTAGAGTAGGGAAGGCTACATACGTAGTTAATAGAGCATTCTTAAAAATATCAGTAACTTGGACATCTTGCTTTTATCCAAATGCAGTGGTATATTGGGGGCAAAACATAAGATTCTGTAACATATTTACAGACTGTAAAGCCAAAAAACTAAGGAACTCAGCCAAGGCTCTTCTCAACAGAGGCAATGACCCCTGAATTATATCCAGACTGTCAAGTGTCAACATAACACCGTTTAAGTCATTCAGCAACTTCCAACGAGTTTAGAAATATTAATTTGGCAAAGAAATTGACAATGATAAATAGCACTCCCTCCGGTCACAAAAGGAAGCTGTTTTGGACATTGTCACAGTCCCCAAAATACAAGCTTGACAACTCATTTTTATTGTATTATATTAATATAAACCTAACAAAATCATAATATTATGAAAGTGCTTTTCATGACATATCTACATGTACCATTTTCATGTGTCCAATACAAATACTCATAAAGGTATTAATAGGCAAAATTTAGAATGTTTGATTGCAAATGTCCCAAAACGACTTGATTGCAAATGTCCCAAAACGACTTCCTTTTGTGACAAGAGGGACTGAATATGCCATATTGTTCCACTCTTCTTTGTTCCACCCACCCACAAGCGGGTAAAGCTGAAACTATCTAAAAATATCTCTAGCTTAATCCAAAATAATTCACATTTTTACTTCCACCATGACATATGAAAATGGATGTTAACATCTACAAATCAAACAAACAGGTCTTGATACTAAAATGATTTTTCATGGCCAAAACTCCGCTTGTGTAGTTTTCTACATAGCCTATCTCAAGCCAGAAAAAAGGAGGAGGGTTGTGTTAGACTCAGCGAGCCAACGTAAAAAAAAGCCACCTTTTTCTGGAATGAAACCCAAAAGTGACAGGGGAAAGGTCACTAGTGCAATTTACCATTGCCAAAATGGCTGCTGCCATCAATCCAGCTCCAGTGCCCTTTGCTTCCTATATAAAAAGAGTGAGCACAGAATTTCCAGATGAGTACAACTACTGTGAGAACCCATGCTTCTGTGAAAAAGCAACCTTTGTTAAGAGGTAAGTGGCCCAAGAAGCATTTGCTGAGAAAATTGGAGCAGTGAACACACAAACAGTCTCCACCGACAATGGGATGTTAAGAGTGTTCAGCAACCTAGTAGAGCAACCAAATATTTCAGGCACATTTGCAGTAATTCAAAGGAACGTAAGGGTGTGTTCCTTTGATAACATACCACCAAATGGTTCCAGCTGTCAATGTCAAGCCAGGATACACAGTACCACCAATCACACGGCCAAGAGGATACCTAAAACAGAAGAAGCAGCAAGAAAAAATAGCTAAGTATTAGTATTACACATTCCATTTTACATTGGGCTTACCCAGCACTAAACGATTCAGCTCTCTGTGAGGCTCTTACCATGTCCTATCATCAAACCAGTTCCAGAATTCGTAAATTCCATTCTTCGACAAAAACTGTAACAAGTTAGAGGAAATTTAGATCAAATACAGTGCATAACTGCTTCAAGCCAGCACTTCGTATTTTTATGCAACCATCGGTTGCTCTATACTTCCACTAATCATCCCCGAATAAACAAAATAGATCAAACAGCAGTCAATTTGCAAAACCCAGAACCCTCCAACACTAACACTCTATTAATTGCTATAACGAGTGTGAGCCAACGAAACATTGCAATCTCCTATGAGTTGAGGTCAATTATACATACTCCGGAACAAAAAAAAAAACCAAAAACAAAACAAAATAAATGGAACCACGCAATCCAACCTGAGTGACGCGGAAGTTGAAGTAGGGGTCGAACTCGTGGATCACGCTCTCGTACTTGATCACCTGCGGCACCAAACGGTGGGGCGCGTAAGCACACACAACTCCGGAAACGCTAGCCGAACACCGAGCTGGATCTGGAGGCGTGGGGGTGGATCAGATCTTACGGAGAAGAGGCGGATCGTGAACGCGAGGACGCCGATGAGGAGGAGGGTGAAGGCGCACAGCACGCCGCCGAAGGCGTTGCGGAGGCGCCCGCCGCCGGATGTCGCCGTGGAGGCCTCGGTCTCCGCCATTGCGACCGAGTCGCGGCTGTGGGTGGAGAGGAGAGGGAACGGAGAAATCTCAGTACTGTTCCCAGGGCGGCGACGGAAGACTTTTTTTTTATAAGGAAGCACTTGTCTTCCGTTAAACATTGGCTCTAGGCAAATCGCCAGAGAGGGTAATAACAAATTCGAGGACTTGGTTCATAAACACCGTTGAACTCGAGCAGACAGCGCTCGCCCCATGCCGAGCTAGGCAATCAGCCACTCTGTTGCATGATCTCGGGCAAGCCCAGACCACACACTGCACAAACGACTCCGTGATAAGTTTTCTGATCTGACGGAACAGCCACCCATCGACACTCCTATCCATCTCTGTTGATATCAGGCCTTTCTGCAGAATTGTTGCATCTGTTTCAAGAATAATACGACTCATTCTCAGTTCCGCAACTCGGCGTAGGCTCAACAACGCACTGAGCCTACTGCAGAGGACTCGACACTCTTTCCAATTTCCCACAACCCCCCTCCAGGAACTCCCCATCATTATTACGAGCGACAAAACCCCATCCTCCTTCTTGTGTACTGACCCTGAACGATGCATCCACATTGATCTTGTACATGTCCTCCGGTGGGGGTTCCCACTTTAAAGTGCCCCTCGCTCCCTTTTGGCCCTTTGTTTTTTTGAGCTTGTCAAACTCTTTAACATAGTATTCGATCAGTGAAACTATTTCTGGCCCCGAAGCTCTTCTTTCTCCTGCATTGACTTTGTTTCTAGCTGACCACCAGCGCCATAGCAATACCCAGACCCGCATCTGAGTTCCTGCATCAAAGCTCCAGATTGCCCTCACTGTTTCCTTTGCCGTCCGACAACTGATAAGCTTGGACCGCTCTTACTCCAAATTCATCAAACGCCAGCATTCCTTTGCTCCTTTGCACTTCAGAAACAGGTGGCCACAATCCTCATCGGCTCTATTGCACATAGGGCATAAAGTTTCACGTTTAAAGCCCCTTCGTGCTATATTCCTCCCGACTGGCAAGCTGTTATGAGCAAAACGCCACACAAACATCCTGACTTTATTTGGTGCTTCCAGCCGCCATATCCTCTTCCAGTCAAAGTTAGCACCGTCATCCTGATTCAGCCCGGACCCAGAGGCGTCCCTTGCTTTTTCATGTTCCCTCCTCCTCACTGCCACCTTATAGGCTGATCTGACCGAGAAGACCCCTTTTGGATCAAACTGCCATGCTGGCCAGTCATCACTGTCTGCATCCGCTTGTAGGGCTAGAATAGTTTTTGCATCCGACTCCCAGAACATGTCGTTTACCAAGACCTCATCCCAAGAGCCGGTCGCCGGGTTCATGAGTTCGGACACCCGTGTCAAAACTGAAGCCCCCCTGGGGGTCGCTATTCTACGAGTCATTCCAGCGGGGATCCAAGGGTCAGCCCAGATCTGGAGCGAGTTACCATTGCCTACCCGCCAAACCACTCCCTCTTTAAGCAGCTGTGCTCCCTGCAGAATACTTCTCCAAGTATAAGAGATGCCCTCTCTTGCACTACATTGCAAAATGTTACAGTTTGGGAAATATTTGGCCTTTAGAATTTGACTGCAAAGAGATTCTGGATTTATTAGGATTCTCCACGCCTGTCGAGCGAGCATGGCTAGGTTAAAGAGATGCAGGTCACGAAAACCTAGACCCCCCTCCTTCTTGGTAAAGTCAGCTTATCCCAGCTCAGCTA
Organism: Dendrocalamus sinicus; assembly: GCA_036346575.1. Taxonomy (NCBI): domain Eukaryota; kingdom Viridiplantae; phylum Streptophyta; class Magnoliopsida; order Poales; family Poaceae; genus Dendrocalamus; species Dendrocalamus sinicus. The sequence goes on along the minus strand of CM070654.1, from coordinate 32,061,057 downwards.
GTGTATTTTGTTTTCTTTGTCATTTTGGTTCCACCACCACCGTCCTATCATAGAGTTTAGTTCATCACAGAGTCCTTACGTCAAATCGAAACACGACATGGCATATGTTGGAATTGCTTCGGCAACCGCCTTTATTAGTACCTCCTTTCTCGCTTTGATAATGACTTTTCTTGCCACCTCAGATCCGCCCTGCACCTTCCTTTTAATATACCCAAAGGCTGTCTTGCGTGATTTGCCAATAGAAACAGGGAGCCCTAGATACTTCTCGTTTTTTGCTTCCTGGGAAATGCGAAGTTCAGTCCTGACTTGGTCTTTGTCTGCTTGGCTTGTGTTAGGGCTGAACAGTACAAATGATTTATCCCTGTTTATCACTTGACCTGAAGCCCTCTCATACACATCTAGAATCCTTTTTATTCTGTAGCATCTTCCTTCTGTGCACGCATCAGGATAAGGGAATCATCAGCAAAAAACAAGTGGTTTATTCGTGGCGCCTCCCTACAGACTCTGATTCCCTCAATCTTTCCATCCTCCTCCGCTTTCTGAAGCATGGCCGACAGCGCCTCAGCACAAAGGATGAAGAGGTAGGGGCTCAACGGATCACCTTGTCGTAGCCCCCTTTGAGGAATCACTCTGTCCGTGTAATGGTCATTCACTTTAATCCGGTAGGACACGGTAGTAACACACAGCATGATGCGCTCTACCCATCCTTCATGGAAACCCATCTTCTGAATCACTCGTCTTAGGAATCCCCACTCAACTCGGTCATAAGCCTTGCTCATATCAAGCTTTATGGCAGCAACACCCCTTCTTCCACTCTTGCGCTGATGTAAGTAATGGGTGAACTCATAGGCTAACAACACATTGTCCGTGATCAAGCGGTTGGGAATAAAGGCACTTTGTGAGCTCCCCTCCAGTGTTGGGATTTATTGCATTTTTTAATATGACCCTGGCAAATAGTCAATATTTGTTGTAACGATCAACTGCAAAACGACTGTGTTGCAGCTTGCGAGTATTGGTCCTGTTTGATATGGCTGTGATTTATAATTTTTAGTTAAAATTTTTGAATTTTAGCTGTTTGTGATAGAGATTATGAAGAGAGAGATACTAGCTTGCGATTTTGGATGGTATAGATGTTATGCTTTTAACGTATATTATAATTAATTTTTAGATCTTATTTTGAAAAAATACTCTATTTGAAAATTAGGTACTATAGTAAAAGACAAAAACCGACTTTAGAAGCTATTGCTGAATAGGCCCAATTAAGTCCAATCATTTGAAAATTATTTTATTTTAAGTTCATAGGGCGTATTTGTAAGCAAAAAAAAATCTGGCAAAATAAAAAATATCATGACAGGTTTCTTTCTCTTTGTTCCCGTTCCAAAGCTACCATAGTACGGCAGCTGGTTTTGTTTGGGACAAAGTGCAAACATTGAAGAATACAACAAGGTCTAATATGTAAATTTGAGGGAGCTTTACTTTTCGTGCTAATAGATACAAAGTGAAAATCAAGACCGTTGGTTTCTTTCATCCACGGCTAGCAAACACTTTCTTTTCTCTTGACCCAGCCAGGAGCCTTCTGATTTGCCCGATGACACATTTTCCAAGGAAATTGACCAATCAGAACGGCGCAACTCACGACCACAAGAATAACCTGTGCAAAACCAATGCAAGCCAATTCCCGAAAGAAAACATTTGATTGAAAGAAATTCCCAAACTATGCTCCGCGGTACATCCACTCATTTTGACTTCAGTTTCTAATTTCTAATTCACTATTTATTAATTTGATTTTTTTTCTAATTTTTAGTTTTTCTTACCTTTTTGCCTTTTTATTTATTTACATTGTTCGTGGTGAGTAATCTAATTTTTTTTATTTTTTTAAAAAAATTTAATTACGTCAAAAAATCACCAACAACTACAGTGTAAAATAAACCAGTTACAATAAAAAAATTATAAACTAATTTATATATGCCAAACCAAGCGGAGCCAGATCCAAAACGAACAATTAAATCCAACTCGAACAAAGTAACCCAATTTTACAGAACACGGTATATAATTTATCCAAAATTCCTCTTTGCCTAACAGAACATATCTTTCACAGGGAAACGAAGTAACCATCTGAGTAAGGCAACCTATCTTTCAGAAGCGTAACACATCTTAATAGACAAAATAAATACACAAGCCAGTTGAAAATAGCTATTGAGATCTTCGTTTCATGTGGAGATCTAGCACATCTGTTATGGAGAGGAGTCCATGACAACATCCAACAGCATACAACAGTACAACAGCCGCTCTCATCTTAGCAGATCATTAGACAAACGTGAAAAAATTGCACATTATGAATGTTACATCGCCAAATAAAAGAAGTTTCACTCTCCGAAATCTCTAAATCTTACGCAAATTTGCTCCCAAACATTTGGCATGCTGACATTCTCGTTATAGTACTAGCACACCCACCAAGGACCAAACAAACAGAAGAAACACCGAAGCCTCAAGGTATATCATAGGTCCTCAAATTGGAAAGTTAAATGCCAAATATCAAATCCATCACATTTGTTACAATAGATTTTGCTGGTGCGGCAACGCTGCCTGTTGCACGGCGTCCTGCATCTCTGATAACGTTTGGGTTAACCTTTGGATCATATGGGCGTGGCAACACGAACTGGTTTGACGCACCTGTCGTTTTCAGGACAAGTGACTTTGAAGGCAAGGAAACCATGAAGCCTCCTTGATTGCTTCCAGTAAACCTCTCGTCCAGCTGCTGCTGGTGCATTGGATCAATAGGCTTCACTCCAACTATGAGACCACTGCTTAGTTGGATACCATTCTTTTGAAGGGCCTTCCGAGCATTGTAAGAGTGCTTCAAGACCAAGTACATTAAAAGACAATTGTCAGTTTTAAGACCGAAGGAATGAATTGTCACATCAACAATGTAGAAACCTATCATATGAGGCATCTATATAGCAGAACTGAGGTAAAGGTTTGTCAAAGAATGAGTTAGGCAAAATGATTTGTTGAAATATTCAAAGAGATCAAGAAAATAAATTAATGTGCAACTGTAGGAATATTAAAAAAGAAATCCATCTAAAAAGACGTAAGCAATTGTGTTTGTACAGGCTCTTAATCTGACTATTATACAACAACAACAACAAAGCTTTTTGTTCTAAACAAATTAGGGTAAACTAGCAATGAAACCTCCTCAAGGTCAATGAAACGAGTCTTATAATAAAACATACAAGGCTAAACCCTAAGCCTTAAATCATGCTATTGTCTGTACAGGCTCTTAATCCGACTATTATACAGCAACAACAAAACTTTTTGTCCCAAACAAATTGGGGTAAACTAGCAATGAAACCTCCTCAAGGTCAAAGAAAAGAAACAAGAGTCTTGTAATAAAACCTACAAGGCTAAACCCTAAGCCCTATATCCTGCTATTCGAACCGAGCGCCAAAAACACCGCCCCCTAAACCTCCTTCTTATGTCATGATTCTGGTGCTGGATTGCTAGTTTTCATGCACTCCTATCCAAAGCCAACTCTTTGGATATATTCCAATCTCTCAGATCTCTTTTAACTGTTTCTTCCCACGTCAGTCTTGGTCGACTTTTACCTCTTATGTTTTCAGTACGTCTTAAAATTTCACTACGTATCGGTGCCTCAGAAGGCCTTCGTTAGAGATATCCAAACCATGTCACGCAATGTTGAACAAACTTCTCTTTAATTGATGCTACTTCCACCCTATCACATATATTATCATTGTAGGTTTGATCCCACCTTGTGTGACCACAGATCTACCACAACATCCTCATCTCCGCTACACTCATTTTCTGTACATATTGTCTTTTAGTTGCCCATTGCCAGCAATAACAGAACTAGATGACAAAAGGGGATCCAAAGAGTTACTTGAATAAACATAATGATTTGACTGTGCCAAGGAGGCAAGGTTAAGGGTAGTCAATAATTTACTGAGAAGGCCTCATTGATTATACTACTTTCTTTTGCTTTTTAATGTCTTACAACCAAGAGGCCATGGATGCCCACAAAAATTTACATCACACGAGCACTGTAAATACATCCCATCTCCCCAATAAGTACAGGCTGGAGGAACCTATACAAATTTCATTATGAGTTAACGCGTGATGATAGATTATGCTAGAATTTGGAGATTTTTGAAAAAATAAAGAAAATATTTCCTACAGTGTTATGCTGGCCCATGTGATGCTGAAAAACATATCCACGACTAACTTACCTATATGCTTCATGTTCAAAGGATAACCAAACCATATACCACAGCATTTACACAAACGAAGACATAATTTGATGTGCATGGTGGCGTAGGTCAAAAAATATCATCCCATTAACTTAAACTGATATAAAGAATATGAAACCTTAAGCCCAATCCATCTGACAATAGGACAAAAAGGCATCACTTCTCCAATTAAGTGCAGCCCTGGCCATACAGCATATGAATTGAACAAGTGGAAAATCATGAACTTCTGAATCATAAGATTGTGAAAGGTCATGAACTTATTGCCTAAAGCCATGAAATGGATGGAGTTCAAGCTATATAGGAGCGTAAATGAGTTTATCTAGTGTCACAGTTCACTAGCAAGTAAATCGCTAGTAAGCAACAGAGCAACCTGAGGTGATGACTGTTTTGGAAAACAAAAATTCAGGGAAATCGAAAGGTAAAACAAAAAAATGGTAGCATGTTGGTAGATGAAGATATCATTACCTGATACAATATGTGGATCCAATTACCATCTCTTGGACCGGAGTAATGTCTCAATATCACACCGCATTTCTCGAACTCCCGAAGAATAAGGTTGGTATCTCTAAGGGAGAATCTGTAGAGAAAAGGGGGTAAAAAGGCAAACACCAAGAAACCAATTTATCACATCAGGGACCCAAAATTTGGGATTAGCAAACAAGTGCCCAGTAAATGGTAATCGATGACTGCCGCCTTCTCGGGCAGAGACTACAAACATAACCAATTCAAAGGATACTATCGAGTCCAGTCCATCCAGGTGCTAGACTAAGTACTAATGAGCAATACCACTAAACGAACAGCCCTGCTGCCGCTCATCGACATACACAAGAGCGAGCAAATGACACGGGCATAAACTCATGCTACGCAATAATTTCCTCAGCTGCATAGGTACATGTCCAACACGCAATCACAGCACCACGCTACTACTACAGTACTACTTCCAGAACCGAATCTAAGATGTACATACGCCTCTATCTACACATTGCTAAACCACTACAGACTAAATGACGAACTAGGCATCATTTCCTCACCCGAATACAGTGACCCACTCCTCCCCATCTACCGCCCTCCGCTCGCCGCCGACTCCGTCCAAACCGTCACCGGCGACTGAGCATCCGCGGACGGAGAAGGTGGAATACCAGGACTCGACGGCGGGGGCAGCGCGAGCACCTCCTTCCGTGGCGGCTCCACGCCCCCATCCATGGGGGACCCCGGGGCCGAGGCCTGGGCCTTGCCGCGGGAGCGGTCCCAGGACGGCGAGCGGCTGTCGGCGGCGCGGGGGGAGGGGGAGGAGGCGATGGGGAGGAGGTCGGAGGCGGTGGGGTCGGGGGAGAAGTCGGCGGCGGCGAAGCGGTCGTCGAGGGTGAAGAGGGGCGGGGGCGGCGTGGTGGAGGGGGCAGAAGAGGCGAAGCGCGAGGCGGCGCGGTGGGACGGGATGGGGGAGGCGAGGTCGCGGAAGAAGGGGGACTGCCGCGCAGCCGAGGCGCCGCCGCCGCGGCGCGAGGCGGCGGGGGAGCGGGAGGCGGCGGCCATAGTGGGGCCGCGGGTTTTGGACTTTTTGAGTTTGGAGGGCTGGTGCTTTTTCTCCTTTCCCTCCTGAAGTGGGGAGGCGGCCGAGTTGGGTGTTCGTTCCGTTGCCGAGTGCGCATGTCTTCTATGTTGTAACGGTGATGACACGGTTTTGTTTGTGTAACCAATAAATAAGAATGCGATACGTGACATAAGGTACTGTAGTAGTACTGTAGTCTGTATGAAAAATATTTTCAAAAGCGATGCTGCAGTACCGGATTGATTTTAAAAATATTTTTTGTATGGACTACAATACTGCTACAGTACTTTGTGTCACGTGTCGTTTCCTCATTTGTGAGTTATATGTATGATCAATATGGCTTCAGTTTATTTTTGCACTATTCATAAATTTCGTCTTTATCTGAACTTTTGGCTTTTTTAAAAGTTTTTTTACCGGTTCTTTTTTTCCTCGTATTTGTTTACATTATACGTGATGGGATAATATGTTTTTTCTATTTTTAAATTTTTTTAAATTTAATTATGGTAAATAAGTCTCTGTCAGCTACAGTGCTTTTTTCAGCCAGCTACAGTGTTTTCAGCCATAAGCCATGAGGCTTTCAGCCGAACCGATCACCACCATAAACTCTCCTGTGTCACCGTTACACCATAGAATTTTTCGTGCGTTGGAGGGCTGGTGATTTGCGAAGCTGGCAATTGGTGAGTCCAGCCCCCATTCAGCTTTGGCTCCACAGGTCGACTTACCTATTTCGGGCAGAAAATTCGCATGAATTTCATAGAATTTTGCAGGAAACATAATATCTCCTACTAAATTGCCGTGTTCTGAACTGCTTAGCACATTCTAATAGTATATTCCATCTTCTTTACTTTTCGATATGTGTAAGAGCCGAGCGACATTCAAATTGTTCCCAAGTTATCAAATGGAATAGTAGTGCATCCGTGCATGTGCCGTTTGTTGCTGCTTGCACTGTTAGGAAAAGAATCCGAGAGAATGCTTCATGACGGAACACAAGTTTGAGGTTTACACATTTGGAATAGCGATAACATAAAAGTTTGAGGAATCCGGCGTGTTCTGCAGTTTTGCAGGAAGCAAAACGCAATAACTAAATGAATTGCAAGTACAGATGCCATGAATGTTTCCTCTTGACTCACGGTGCAAGTGATCCATTAATTTGGGAAAAACGACAACCTACTTCAAAATCACAAATACTTGTTCAGTGTCACAAAAACGGAAAACGATGTGATGCACTAACAACAACATGAGAAATAGATTACAAATGATGACAACTCTAGAATGGGATCATCAAGAATTGCTTCAGGTTAACATGAGAAATGGGTACAGCATCTCAAGGATTCTGACCTCCAATTGCAAGCACACAAAATACCTCCGTGATCTGAACCCCAAAATTGGTAATAATCTCTGAAGGGATAAAGGCGTCTGGTGCTACTCAGGAACACATCAAACTCTGGAGAAGGCGGATGACTGTTCGGGAGCCAAACGAAAGAAAGATAAAAGCCTATAGTTTAGCAGAAAGGATGCACATAATGTGATTGTCAAACAGAAATATGAAGATGCAACTTGCATCAACAACAATGTGGTTACTATCGGTTTTTTCATGAGCCCCTCAATTTTCATAAAATCAAAGGCAGGTATGTTGGGAAGAAAAACCATCAGAGTGAACAGAGGACTGAGACTGACCGTGTCCGAGACGCAGCTCACAGTAAATGCAATTTCCCAGTAACTGAATCTATGTCTGCTTTCCTCCCTGCACCACAAGATCATGCTACATTATGCTCTGCCATAGTGCCACATAATTCTGAAATCATCATTAGGCTTCTTGGACATGAGTTAACTATCAGAGTCACATATTGGACCGAGGGTCATCCTCTTTTAACAGAATTAGCACAAGGTAATTGCAAGGCAAATTCCAAGTCATGCCAAATACTTGTCGCGTTGGCAAACAAAATGAGAAATACGAGGAAATTCAGATATACAATTCAAACATGCAAATCCAAGACAATGTGCAACTCGCAGATTAAAACATATAGTTCTGAACTTCCGATTGAGAAACTAACCTGGCCCTATTGCAAGAACTGTCTTAGACCCAGCCAGTACCTACAAAGAGAGTTAGTAATGATCAGGGTGCATGGGATCACAATCATTTGACAATATAGCTGCCACTATTCATTTATTACAACATAAGTATAAAAAAACAAACTATGAATTAGAATCACCGCACAACACATTAGTACCAAAATAAACATCCTGAAGGATAAGTCTGGCTCAAAACTAATCAATGAAGTACATCATTTTAGTAAGAAGTACAATCAGTCAAGAGTTTTGCAGATTCAGACATTCAGTATCACTTTGATATGTTGAATTATCAGAAGGATGATTCATGATAGTTTTCTTGCTGTTTGTGAATGCCCTGAAGAGGGCTACTTTTACAGCTTATAAAGGCCGACCGGCAAACCCAGTACAGACAAAAAAAATGGCCCATATCAACATAGGTAGAGTCATAGAAGCATCAAACAAACCTGTGTTCGCCCTGCATCAGCAACAACAAAAGTTGGGATACCTCGTTGTTCTGCAGTGTCCTTTAGCCTGTTCCTGATAATACACAACGGAAAAACGCATGCTACATCATCGTCCAGAAAATATTGTTCAAAAGGAACATATGTGCTAGGAGAGCAATGGCTTACATTTCCTGTTGATTTTTGCATGTCAAAACAATCTTAGCTTGGCCAAATTGCTCCCATTGTCTCAAAAGACCGCGGTTGCTGCAAAGGGATATATATCAGACGAATGATGAAGAAAACCCTTCAACTTTGCAAAGCACGAAAGCATGCGAGGTAGGCAAATAGCTCCTTGACACTAGCACCTCTAGTCCTGTGAGAACATTAGGAATCTAGTACATTTCAAGCTTTGTGGACACTATGATAATTCCTTGCTTTCATAAGAAAAGATACAAGGGAAAAGAAAATAAGTCCTGATAAGAAAGAGAACCGATTAAGGCCTGCCTTGTCTTTCCCATTCACTTATTTTCTTCAAATTGAAATTGCCCTAAAATCTTAACTCCAATTCTCTACCTCTACTGCATCACTAGTTGTTTGAAAAGGGCCCTTTTCCAATATTGCGTTCATTGAAAACATAGCCAACAGCAAAAGTAAGACGTTTTTAAAGCTTATGCTCTGGAGACTCCTCTGATGGACAATGAAATACTTATGGGTAACGTAATAGCTCAAAGCTAAATTCAACAGATACTCAGACAAGATAGATTAGTTTGTGAGCCTTCCATGCAAAAAAGAGTTACACCGGCTTCCATGCATAAATGCACTCAACACACCGTTGCGGTTACTAAAACAACATTAATTCAATGAACAATTTTCAACTTCAATCAATATGTACCAGCATTCATACCAATGTCAAATCCAACACTACATATGCATAAGCAAGCCATATGCTGTGGACAAAATAGTCTACATCCTTCAATTAGAACTACCTAATGAAGCAAGATTACAAACTGCATTAGCACCTTGCCGACAGTTTTGCATACAAGCCAGTTGCTGCATCTGCCAAGAAAAATAAATCGCAAGTGATTAATAGTATAATAGATGTAAATTGGCTTAAACACTTAGCGTTCAGTCCAAATAAAAACACAGCTATGAGCTATCCACACAATTCCGTAATTCTGTCAGCAGATAGACGGCCTAAACTGGAGCTGCTCTGGCTAAAATTTGGTTGTTGCAGAATAGGCAAGCAATCGGCTCCATCTGGGCATGGTACAATAGTCTACGGGATAGGTCAAACAGAAAGAAACGCGTCAAAGAAACAAAATGGTTACGCTAAGAGTCCAAGAGATGAACTTACGAGCACATTGAGACGCTATTTTTCCAGTCCCCATCTTGAGGTCCTGACGTACAACTAAAACCTGCAAATCGCAGTGCCGAAAACTCAGGACAAATTCAACTCTAGTATTGTGGAATTCGAACAACAAACCAACAGTACTTCCAAACACAATTCAAACGATCCAGTATCGTATCCTCAAGTACGAAGTCGTGTAGAAAACACTAAACACATCACAAATGGTAAAGTCCTCAGGGGTCAATTAATCAAACGTAGGCTGCACATGGCTCGTCTTGAACTAGCAAATGAGATACAATTCTGCATAATACTCCGCAATCCAGCTTACCATCTTAAGCTCTTCGCCGCCGGTGACCTCGCCGGAGGCGGATGAACCTCCCGTCCGCTTGGAGCCCCGTAACGCCGCCGCAGCAGGAGGCGGAGCAGGCGCGAGGCTGGACTTGGGTCTCCAGGAGGCCGACAGGTCGAGGAGGAGTCCGAGGAGGAACCCGATGGCGAGGCCCGGGAGGAAGTTCCCCGGGCGAAGGCCCGCCGCGAGCCACGGCTCCTCACCCTGCGAGGAGAAACAGACGAGAAGGTTAGGGTTTAGGAGCCGACAGCGGTGGCCGTGGTGGCGGCGGCCTGAGGCCGGCGGGTGGTGCTCACCTTCCTCTTGTTGCCGGGGCTGGGGCTTTGCGGTGGGTTTCGCCGCGGCGGCGGAGCCATCGGGAACCGTCGATTCGAGGCAGAGGAGGAAGGCGATAGGGGGAGAGAGCGTGCGGTGTCGGTCGATAACGGATCGTTGATGGGCCGGACGTTTGCTAGTTTGTGTCTCAAATGGGCTATATTGGGTGGGTTTCACATCCACATGCTGGGCTAAGATTTGCAAATCACTCGCATTCTAGGATTGTCTAAAAAAAGCTCACATTCTAAGCAAAATATTGATAAACATCATCCGGATATTTTTTTTCTAACTATCATCTAAATTTGTGACCATTGAATTAAAGATCCAATAACCATGAATTCTCCCCCACCCCTTCCAAAAAAATCTCCCTCTTCTCCAAAAAAAATCTTCCCCCCTCAAAAAAAGAGGTCGTTGGATCTCTAATCCAACGGTTTCAAATCTGGATGATAGTTAGGAAAAAAACATCCGGGTGATACGTAATATAGCCAGATGGCTAGACATACAAGTGTGCACTTAGTCTATAAGGGTTCAAGTCCTAAACTTGGCGGTGGTGTTCATTAATTTTAGGACACATACGTGTGCGCGTCAGTGAAAAAGCATGTGCCCGTGTTATGATGTTTCTAATAAAATTCTAACGTGTATGGGGGACCATGCATATGTATGTACATAGATGATGTGAGTGTGATATATGTTAATGTGTACGTCTGTTTTGTACCATCTCAAAAAGTTCTTGTATTCGAACTCGCTCAAAGAAGAATATCATGAAGGATGGAAAAAAGAGGATATACACGCGTGCACGTTCATAAGAAAGCATGTGTTCGTACTCTATGAGGTCTGTGATGTCTCAGATGAATTTTGAGCGTATGTAGGGAGCACACACATATGTATATATAGCGTATGTAGGGAATTTTTAGCGTCTTGTACCCTCTTCAAAAGTTATTGTAATCGAACTCACTAAAAAAAGATCCTGAACTATGGAAAAAAGTCAATATAAAAATGCATTTTGATTCACCTCGTTTCACTTAACACATATAAGCAAATTGGAGAAACTGGATCCGTATTTTTTTTTATGATTCTTCATTATCATACTTTGGAGTATCGACGTGTAAGCTAGTGCCAAGAACTAGTAGCTAGCACGTACTACGCACGTAGTACGGTCGCAGTATTACGGAAGTTTATACGCGCGCCTTACCGCCGCATGTACTCACATCACATGAGGTCTGAGTAAATTCGAATGCAGGCAGGAAATGGCCTATTTTTTCTTCTTTTGGTTTTTGCTTTTAATTTTTGGTTCCTTCAAAATTAAAAGGTTAAACGTCAAAATGGAACGGCTGTTGAAACAGATTCTTTAAACGGCTTTCTAAGTTTAAAATCGTATGTGTCTTCTAAGTCAGCATCACTATTCACTACCGTGTCAAAAATTATAGATAAAACTATCAACCGTAGCTAAAAAAACATAAACCGCTGAAAAAAAAAAGCCACCCATGGCATAGTATTATGCAATGCTATTGACAAATGCATGTTCCTATCGTATGAGTGGGTCTCTTGATTTGGACGGGCATTCCGGGGAGGCGGAAAACAAGTTCGGCGCATGGCACGGCAGCAGCACAAACGCCGCGGACCATGCTTCCTTTCTGGATGTGCAATCACTCCTCGACGCGAAAGAAGTGTGGCCTACTACTTACCGATGCATGAGATGCACTATGCGGCAGCTCGTGAAAGCAAAATTGGTGTTCGCAACCAAACCAAACTTTCTAGTGATTTGCTCTTTGCACTGCATGCTATCATCATTCGCGGCCTCTTTTTCTTTAAAAGAGGAGGCGTCATTGCATTCAGTCACTGAAAGACTTGGAAAGTTGGAATTCATTATCCACTCTTAAGCAAAGAGAGCCAGAAATGAGCACGATCGAACGACCATATATCACCCTTGTTTGTCGCGATCAACGTCATTGTATGGTCTTGTTCTTATGGCCTGGGTTTGGTTCGGTTTAAGCTTTGCCTCTTTCACTTTTCTGTTATAGTAACTAGCTTTTAAACGGTATATCTTTTTAGATAGATTTATAAGTCAACCGTAGTATATAATGTACTAAGTTCAGCTATACCGGCAGTGGTGTATCTAGAAAAAAAAGACGCAGGGGCCTCATGCTTGATGTATGTACTTATCAACGCATCCATCTACAGGTGTAATCAAAGCGGATATAGACGGATATCGTTTATTCTGTATCATATTCCATATTTTTCCTTAGAATCAGAGTCGGACATAAATAATGCCGAATACACATTTCTTCGTTTCGTATTTGTTCCATAAGCGTTTAGATAGTTGGTCGGATGAAAATTATCCATTTCTTTTGCACTCCTACACAAGACATTGGACAATAGGGTGCGATCATAGCTAGCACAGAGAGACTAATCGCCGAGATGTCTAAGAAAGAGCACTTAGTATTTTCTGTATGTTTAGATGTAGCAATCCGTCTATATGTTATCTTGGTCTTAAGTAAAGTCACAACAGAGTCATTTATATCACTTGACATACGGATATATACGGATAGATATCACTTATTACTTATCCCGTATCCTGTTACATATTTTTTCCATGAAGTCGGACACAGATAGTGCCGGATATCTATTTACCCCTTCCGTATTCGTTCCGCGAGCATTCGATCGGTTGGTCGGCCGGAAATTATCCACTCCATTTGCACCTCTACATCCATCAATAATGTAGTAGATAGTAATACATTATAAATTTTATAATATCAATTAACTTCATGACAAACTTCAATAGTAAATAACTATTTGTCACACAATATACTAAAATTAAGAAACCTACAATTAGTGAATGATTTAGGATGAATACGAGAATATACTATTACACATAATTTTTTAAAGTGTCTTGTTTTGTCAACGTGTTTAAACCTTCTTTCTTTTAGATATATGTAGTTCTTGACATATGAGGGCACACACTGTGTAAACTTGGACTATAAGCAACAAAAATTAAAACCGCATTGGGGCCTGTGCCCACTACTACAGAAAGGCTCATCACAGACGATTCAGAATCATCATCATAGGTGGTTTCTGAACTGTCTGAATTTATGCATCTGTAATAATAGGTGATTATCACAGACGGCTCTTAAACCATTCTGTGATAATTACAACACAGTCCGTTTTCAAAAAAACCGTCTGTGATATATCAAGTATCACAGACGGTTCTTTAATATAGTCATCTGTGATATATCAAGTATCACAGACGGTTTTAGAAAAATCATCTGTGATATATCAAGTATTATACACGGCTAATACCAAAAACCGTCTGTGATATGTCACATGCGGTTCTCAGACTAGCCGTTGTGATATCTTAGATATCATAGGCAGTTAATACTAAAAACCGTCTATGATGGCTATTTAAATACCTATATTATTTCTAGTTTTTTGACTAGCCTCAGGAAATATTAACCATGCTCTCTGAAGACAAGCAAACATATCACATATATAGCACACGATAATCATTGCGCAGATCTCAACTAAATGATGTACACTTGAATAAATTATTTGATTAAGCATAATTGAGTTATTACAATTGTATCAAATATTTCAACATCTAATCATCGCTGATATACAACTCTTCAGTCTTGTTTATGACTTCTGCTATCAAGAATTGGGAGAGCTTTTCTCGAATTTCAACAAGTTTGTCAAAAATAATTGCACTTTTGTTGAATTTCACGCGCTGTCACTAGGAGTAGTGTTAAGTCATTAGCATATATATAAATTTATAATCACAAAATAATTATTGGCAGGTTGACAAACATCTGGATCATTCATCTTAGTGTCCATAATTTCCTCTATATGGCGACAAACATCGAACCCACATACGTTGCCCTGTAGCTACTAGTGGCACTGCAAAAATAAAATTATATACATAGGTATTGTCAATTCTAGAGACATTATAATGAAGTGTGACATAGGATTGTTGTATTGTTGCAGGTACCGAAAATTGCATCCTATGTCGTAGTGTGGCACTGGATTCCTTATGTCTCCCTCCCTAGGCAACGTAAGCACTGAATGACCTACGTGAATCCAAAAATTTAGCCTCAGCCACTGCAAATGAAGGGAAGGCTACAATGAAGTTATGTATGGAGGAAATGAATTTACCTATCAATTGTTTGTTGCACATGGGTAAAGTCGTGGTTGATTCTAAGTAGAGAATCAAGGTATATTACCTTGCTCCTTGCTCCACTTTGATACAATCACAATCAGAATCCAGTAATCTCTAGTCATGTATGTCACCATAATGATTAATCCTAAGTTCATGTTACATATAAAGTACAAACGAAACTCGTTTGGCAACTACTGAAACACTTACCTCTGGTTGAATTGTACCATGATGTAGTCCTTGTCACTGTAAGCAATCAATCATCTCGTTATGTAATCTTGGACGAAAGATCCATTATTGTTGATGGATTGCTCAGAGACCAAGGGTGGGTCAAGAAAACCCACCGGTTCTTGCCTTTGCCGGATTTGTTGGATCATGGATCTGTACATCAGCAATGGGTTATGACATTTATCAGTGTTATGTGAACGTAGAACTTGATTGTACAGTACACTTATAGTGTCCAGTATCGTAGAAGTGAGGCATCGAGTTTGTCGAGGTTGAATAATAAGAATAAGTCTTCGAAGGTCATGACAAAATAGCCCGAGTCACAAAGGAAATGCACCTACGTGTATCTCACGATGAATTCACTGTGCCGATTTTGCTTCATGTTAGACCTCTGCATGTACCAAGTATGCAAAGTTTCGCAAACTAGTCTAAGGCTGGGTAATTATGACTTGGGGACCAGCAAAACTCCGAGCATGAACTTCCATTCCAAAGGAGGTGCCTTAATCTTCTTCGATTTGGCCTGGCACCACGCTTGTGATACATTTTCGGCGTCACCTTCACAGGAGCCGACGCACTAGCCTTTTGAAACGGAGTTTGAGATAGAGTCATATAGCATTCTATTTGATAAACATGGTCGTGTGGAGATCGTGGCACGGAAAGGTCTAGGGTGATGTCCCTCTTGGGCCACTAGACGAATATCTGGACGGCATTCTCTAGTGTCATGATTTCTCTATTTAGGGGCCTCTTCAGTGGGACGGCCCTGAAAACGTCATTAATCTAGTCCACTTGGACCTTCATAAAACCCATCCCTAGCTAGGCACCGTGCACCAACGTCTCTGGCAGGCATGGATATGCCAACCCCAGCCCAACATCAACGGAAATGGAGTCAACAACCCTGATTCTGAGGATGCACGGCATTGCCTCCTACATAATGATATACAATGAGCTAAGGTACCTACCAGGTCTATCTATGTAGCATTCTAAACATGTACGTTACCCAGATGTCGTCGATAAGTAAGTGGGAGTCGCTACATTCAGAAAATGGCACGAACGTGTAGCTACTCCAACGTTGGGACTGGGTACCGTAATAATAGGGTGGCTTGCGACTGGTTGCGAATTTCTCTTAGTTTGTTCCTCAATGCATCTATTTCTCCTCGAAGTGAGTTAGTTATGTCCTTAAGTTTTGCATCAAAGTCCCATTTCGTACATTTCTCATCCTCGGCCATGGATCTCTTCCTACTCCTATACACCTCGAAGTCGTTTGGGAATCCGTGTCTCCAAGATACGTAATCCCCTAAGCCTCGTGTGTGACCTGGGTGCTCCTTGTTTCCCAGAGCGGTGGATAGTATATCCCTCTCCCTGACTGCTTGGAAGGAGCCTTCGAAAGATTCAGTAGTCAATGTTTGCTGCAAGAGGCAATCATGTTTTTTAGACCCCCATGAAATTATGGATCTATTAACATATAGGTAGTTTAACATATCTTACCAGACATTGGGACACTTCCTCGTATGCGGGGTTTCTGAAAAAGGCGACACCCAAAGACGTGGTTGATGATCTCGCTCTTAACTAATTTTGGGCGCACTCGTCTGTGATCTTGGCAAATAGTGGGGAGGCCTCCGATTGGATTGCGACCTCCTCCTCTATCCTCCACTGTGAGATTTTACCTACGTACCCAGCGGTGCCAAGTCTGTGGGTGTGAGTGCTTTGTATTTGGAGAGCCTTATGCACTGCACTTTCCTGTTGAAATTCGGTCGTCGTCTTCATCCGCACAAATGCCTCCCATGTTTCCAACGACACGAAAGGATACCTCGTAAAGGGCATGCAATACTTGGTCATGTACTGCGTGATAAGAATGCTCTTGAAAGTCTTCCACGCTTTTCCTAATGCGAGGAGCGTATGCCGTTGCACAACTTCCTGAACTTTTGTTAAGATCTCAAACGAGTTTGAAATTTCCATTCACAACACTTTTCTCTCGTCTTCTATCAAATCTTTCCAGTTTGTTACGGTGATGGTGACCCGTTGCCTTCCGATTATCCTGCAGGTAGTCCAAAATGCTGCAACTGCTTTCTTCAGTTGCAGAGGGACCCCATCCGGAGAGACTTCTGTGATGGTCATTCGGTCTACTGGCCTTTTAGATACTCTTCTGCCATACTTAGTTACCCTAGTCTTCAGAGCGTTAGGCCCATTCGGCAACATCGACGATGACGATGACATCTCCCTTACAAGAAAAAACTAATTACAGTGAGTTGTAAGTGTAAACATTGGCACATGGTTGATCTTACAAGAAATAAAAATATCCGGCAACATATATTATTGCTACAAGGTCTCTTTATAAATACTAACATCCCAAATCATATAGTCTAGTGTCTTAGATTCTATAGAGTAAGTTATGGCTGGAGTCTCTTCCTCCTCATCATTCTGTGTGTTAGACTTAGTTGTTGTCTTAGACGTAAGAGAAGCTTTGGGCTGCTGCACCCTTCATTTACAAATAAAGGGCGCGGCAGCCCAAAGATTCTTTTATACCTAAAATAGCAACCAAGCCTAACACACAATATGAGGAGGAGGAAGAAACAACAGCTAAAATTTATTCTGTAGAACCTGACACATTGAAATGTGCGATTTGCTATTCCAAATAGATCTTGTTGTAATAACAAAGTGAATCATAGAGTACATTAGAGTGTGTAATTTGATTCATGACCTTCGAAGGTCTCTTTGGCATATATCTTCGTACCATCTTTCGCGAACAGCCATGATCTTATTCTAAAGTGCTGTGTCTTTTTGCTGAAATGGTATTACAGTGGAAGTTACCTTTTTAAGGTATTCAATTAAATAAAATAAAACATCATTATATCTCTATAGATAATATAAAGTAAAAAAGAAAAAAATCAACACATCCTAGGTAGTTTTTGGTTTCTAGAAATCAAGAACGAACCTATGTCACCAGAGATATTTCGTTGCTTCGTGTATCCAGATACCAGCCTTTTTTTTATATTGAAATTCGTACGTAGTAACTTCGTACAGCACATACATTAAGTATACGTACGCGTGGAGGTGGAGCTCGATGCACGGGGAGGGTGGAGCCGGGGAAGCAATACGGCAATAGGATGGCGCCACGTGGCATTGACCACGCCCGGCGGTGCCCCGTCCGTGCGACCCCGCCTCACATGACTCCTGACACGGCCTCCAGCTTGCACTCACGTGGCTGGTGGAATCACCTCACTTCGCATCTGGGCCGTGGGGAACGTGGGTGCAGCCGTGGAGGTAGTAGAATATTTGGCCCGTGTAGCTAGCTACTATTGGGGGGGAAAAAGGAGAAGCTCCTCTCTATCTAAAAACAAAACAAAAAACAAAAACAGAAAGGAGAAGCTAAAGGAGATGATAGGGCAGGGCCATTCCAATCTTTTCTCACCTGTGGAACATCTTCATTTGCATTACAGATTTATAGTTGATCGGAAGTTTTTAGACAAATGTTTACCCCCTGAGTTTTAACCTCGTCTTGACAGTGTATCTTTCTTCCTACAATTTAAGCAGCCTACAAAATTATGTGACATTTTATTTGCTAAGAAATGCTTGCTGTTGTACCGTTGTACAAGTTGACAGGTTGTACCCTTGTAATATGACATGCCATAAACTCCACCAAAGTAGGCCATGATCTTTTTAGGGTGCAACTAATAGCTTTTTGGCTGTGTTTTTAATACGGCAGTGGACAACGGAGATGTCCGCACAGATGATACACACGATTTAGACCTGGAAAGCCACTCAAAGAATCCGTTTTAAAAACCGCTTCTCATTTGTTTCGATTTTCAAAGAAACTAAAAATCAAAAGCCTAAAAAAACATGGTTGTAATCGATGTACTACAAGAAGCTAGCACGAACATAGTTTCGGTATAGTGCATGTTCTTTTGGGCTACGATTTTGGCTATAGCTTATTAATCTAATAAATTATGATTACTGAGAGAAGCTAAAAGTAGCTAAAAAAACACGGCCTCCATCAATTGTTCTCCGCAAAGCCAAACTCGCAGTATATTTTTTTTGCTGCAACAGTAATTTTTCTGCAACACCTTAGAAATTTGCTGCAACAGTATAGTTTTCCTTCACAGTTTTTTAAGCTAATGATTCAGCCATTAGGTAAATAAGGTTCGTGGAGTAACATGCTGTGCCTCACCATTCCCGAGGACGAGAATATAAAATTTACCAAAAACAAAACCGGCCCCAACGCTGTCACGCCTCCCGAGGCCAATCCACCTCGGGATCGGAGAGCCTGCAGAGCCCTGCCCCCCTTATCTAACCAAGCCCAGCAGCCCACTCCGATGCCGGCCACGTGTTGGGCCGTGCGTATCCAACGGCGGCGGAGCGCTTAGCGGTGGGGCGGCCCACGTGGTGCGTACGTGGTAGCACGAGACAGGGCCGTGACGTGCGCGTCTACCACGGAGGCAACCCTGAGGGCGCGACGTGGCGATATCCTCTACTTCGGTTTAGCCCCGCTTATTTCAATTTTATCTTCTAACTTATTTTTTTACTATTTATAAATTTCATTTTTTTTAAACTTTTAGTTTTTTGAGTTTTTTTGCCGGTTCTTTTATTTTCCGTATTTGTTCACGTTGTCCGTAATGAGCTAACATATTTTTCTATTTTTAAATTTTTTAAATTTAACTACGCGAAATAAGTCATCTTTAGCTACAGTAAAATTTGTAATTTCAACCATAAGTCATAGCTTTTCAGTCCTCCCTTGGCCTGTAAAGCGCTAAGGACATGGGTTTTCTGAAACTTTTCAACAGTACAGTACTTATCGCAAGTGGATGTCAAAAGAAAAGGCAGTGCTACTTGTTGCAAGTGCTGCATGCATGTAACGATGTGTCCACGATTCACTGCGTTTTAGGGGACGAAATTTCATGTCTTTGCTTCAAAATTCACTAGCTAGTCAATGCAGCACAGCACACCACGTTAGGTTTTGATTAGCTTTGATAGGTGCATCTCGTGTAGACAAAGTCCGTGATAGTAGACCAAACATGTGACGTTGCTTTCCCTATGATGATGATGCTCCCTTTCAAGTGCACAAACACACGATGGCTCGACTATGCCCGAATTTGTGTATCAGCCCCACATGTCAATCAAAAGCCACTTGCTCATTGAACATATATAGGAGTGAGCGTTTCTTTTTGCTAAGAAATAAACCTACAATTCATTTGCATTGACCATACAAAATTCACTATAATTTGTTCTTGCCATATACGAGCAATGGCAACGAGCACATATTAACCTACTCCAGTTGTCATCTTCCTCTATTGTTTATAGCCATAAATTTAGATTCTTACGGCTACAAATAAGGTATATTTTCCGTTTTAACCGGATTTTAAAGTCGTCTATGTTTTCAGCCCAGGGAGGAGTGGCTGTGGCTTTATTTACTCCTTAAGAATCGTTCATTCGAGCTGACCTCTCCTCACTTCTCGTCCTCCTCCAGTCCGCTCTCCAACGCAAACGCATCCCAATTAAACCCAACTCTCTCTCTCTCTCTCTCTCCCCGTCTTCGATCTATTTCGGCTTCCCTCTCCACGCGCACAGAAAAAAAATCAGACAAACTAGTAAGCGAAGGGAGGAGAAGAAGAAGACGACGCATTCTGTTTCAAGAAGTGCCAGGAGCGGCGAATGGAGGTGGCCGGCGAGTGCGCGGGCGGCGTCCGTGCGAAGAAGGAGGCCGGGGACCTTTTCCTCGTCGATGACCTCCTCGACCTGCCGTGCGACGAGGAGGAGGCGGCGGGGTTGGGCGGGGCTTACAGCGCCGGCGCGGCCGGAGGAGGCGGGGAGGCCGGGAATGCGTCGGCCGACTCGTCGACCGTGACGGCCTTGGACAGCTGCAGCAACTCCTTCTCCGGCCTCGCCGACGGGGACTTCTCCAACGGGCTGTGCGAGCAGGCGAGGCTTTCGCTTTCGTTCTATTCTTGGTTCCTCGCAAATACGTCACGTCTTTTTGGATCAATTCCGACCAATTGTTCGAATTTCGCACGTATTTTGTTCGCAGAACAGTTATGATAATCCATTCATCACCCGCATTAAAACTCTCCATGAATGAAGGAAAGATAATATCCTGCGCACACAAAAACTGACGAAACCTGTAGCCATAGCAGCATCCTAAATGCTTGGCCTCGCTTTACAGACGCCAATGGATTTCCGAGAATTCGCTGAGTTAAACGGCGCCATTGCTGAATTGTTTCTTCTTGCTGTGAATTTGTGTGCAGTACGACCAATTGGTGGAGCTGGAATGGCTGTCCAACTACATGGGCGAGGACACCTTCCCCACGGAGGACCTCCGGAAGCTGCAGCTCATCTCCGGCATCCCGGCCGTGTCGGCCGCCAGGCCCGCGCCGCCCGCTTCCGCGGCGCAGCCCGGCGGAGGCGTGCTGCCCACAGAGGCGCCCGTGCCCGGCAAGGCCCGCAGCAAGCGCTCCCGCGTCGCGCCGTGCAGCTGGTCGTCCTCCCGCCTTCTCGTGCTGCCGCCATATCCCACCTCCCCGCCCTCCCCGGCGTCCGCGATCATCTCGCCGTGCGAGTCCGGCACCGCCGCGTCGGCTTTCCCGGCCAAGAAGCCCGCGAAGCCCGCCAAGAAAAAGGACGTGCCAACGCCGGCGGTGCCGAATGCCGCGGCGGAGGGGAGGAGGTGCCTGCACTGCGAGACGGACAAGACACCGCAGTGGAGGACGGGGCCCATGGGGCCCAAGACGCTGTGCAACGCGTGCGGGGTGCGGTACAAGTCGGGGCGGCTGGTGCCGGAGTACCGGCCGGCAGCGAGCCCGACCTTCGTGGTGTCGAAGCACTCCAACTCCCACCGCAAGGTGGTCGAGCTGCGGCGCCAGAAGGAGATGCAGCTCCTGCAGCAGCACCAGCCGCACGTGGGCGCAGGCGGCGCCGCCGGAGGCCTGGTTCACGTGCCGAGCTCGCTGCTGTTCGACGGGCCGTCGGCGCCGCCCATCGCCAGCGCGGACGAATTCCTGATCCACAACCGCATAGGTCCCGACTTCCGGCAGCTCATCTAGACGCCTTTCGCGCTAGAATTGATTTCGTTAGCCCATGAATAATTCAGCAAGAAAAACAGCTATTTTTTTAGGAGTTGTTTCTCCGGATTTACTTTTCCATCAATCCTTTTTGAGACATGTGTCTTTGTTACCCTCTCCATTTCTCAGCTCTGAAGTTTCTGACACCTTAGAAATTAATTCTAGGGAGTCTCTCTCTCTCTCTCTCTCTCTCTCTCTAGTTTGTTTCTTCCTTAGCATTTTTTTTCTTCGTGTAATGCAGATGCAGGGTTCCTAGAAGAAGAGGAAACAAGCAGTGTTAAGTTCAAAGCTAGTACCACCTTTTTTGCATGTGATTTCCGATCTTGTCTGTGTTTAGGTGAGCAAGATGATTATGCCCTTGTGGTGGTGAACCGATCGATCAATGTTATGATAAGGGAGGGATGCTGGTGCGCACAAAGTGACACAAATTAATGTGGTGTGTGCAACCGAACTAGTACTGGTAGGGGCAAAAAGGTGCACGTGATCATGAGAATCTTGCAAAAACATACTTCTTGTGTACAGCTCCCACTAAATGTAAATGGTGCTTTTGTTCACCACAGATCTCTGCTTACGAGTTCTTTTACAAGATCATCACATACAGTCACCGGCGTATAGAGCTGAATTTGTAGCGTGTTGGTGGGGCATATGTGACAGCTACAGTGGCTAATTTTGTAGAAAGAATGCAGGAAATATCGTGTATCTGTAGCTGACTCTATGCATGTGTGGGGTTGGGTGGTGATTGCAAGAGGTTGGATTCAGTGCCCAAATCAGGATAGAAATAGAGGATAGACTCAAAGAACTAAGTTAAATTATTAGAATAGAGAGACGCACAGCAAGAAAGGAGAGGAAGAGGTGGTGGTGGTGGTGGTGGTAGTGCCTTTGAGGTTGCCATGCCTCCCCCAAGATCCTAGGCAACCAGCTTCCATGCGACCCTTCCTTGGATCAAACGGTGTGCCGCTGAATTCCCCGCTCTGTGTTGGTCCTGCCGTCCCAAATTCTGCTCCATTTGGTGCCCAATTGCAGAAAATTTCGATTGGTTCTTGGGGCCGGGCATTCCTGGTGCGTTGTCATTCATGGTTAGATCTGCGCCAGATCGCCAGGGCGTACTAAAGATTGGATCTTACCATGGCGGCACTCATTTCTTGATCCGATTGCGGCTGATTCGATCAGCCTGCGTAAGATCTGATGCGAAAGCTATTATCTTTGCAGGGCAGGAGGCGGAGGTGGAGAGGGAGATGGAGGCGGACGCCGGGAAGCTATTCATCGGTGGCATCTCATGGGACACCAGTGAGGACCGCCTCCGGGAGTACTTCGAGAAGTACGGGGAAGTGGTGGAGGCCGTCATCATGCGCGACCGGGCCACTGGCCACACTCAGGGCTTCGGGTTCATTATGTTCGCCGACTCTACCGTCGCAGAGCTGGTCATAATGGAGAAGTAACTATTGGTGGAAGTGGAGAGGAGGGGTAGTTAGATATGAGAGAGAGGGAGAGGGATATTAGATAGATGGTCAAAATTTCAGTATTCAGATCGGACGGTTGAGAAGGGAGGAAGGAGAATGCACTAACCTCCAACTCAAACTTATTAAATAGTAAATATTTTCGTCTTAATGGCCTTCAACTCATGAAGTTTTTTTATTTCACATCTTAACTTGATGATTTTCAACACATGAAGTTATCATAAGTCATCTTCATTTGTAGAATCTAACCTATTCATCCAATTCATGAAAAATGTTAGTCCATAAATCAATTATCATTAATTACCAAAACTTCACCATTAACTCATAATAGAGGGACTAGACTTAACAATATTTCCTTTTTGGTAATTCATGACAATCTCAACAAGTGATGAAATAAAAGATGATTTGCGAGTATACAACATGTACACAATAATTGTATACTCTAGGATAAACTTTCAAAGTAGTTAACTCATTTGAATGAAAGTGTTTGTCTTTGAGATTAATTGCTAACAAAGCTTATACATCCGATTGTCATTAATCATCTAACTATTAACACATAATGGAAGAACTAGATAACAATCTGATTATAAATGGTTGAGATTAAATCAATGAAGAGTATATATGAATTACACAAGTTTTATATACTCAAAGGACATATTTTAATGTGAAGTTCCTTAATATGTGGAAACAGAAAGATGAATCAATATTAATGAAATCACAAAATATAGAGTAAACTCCCCTAAATATGTGCATACAAGAATATATAATGAAAACATATGCATATATTTATTTTAGACTTTTGTTCTAGTTCAATCTATATTTTGGATTCGAGAAATGCAGCAAGATATAAGAAAACAAAGTAGAATGCATACCTTTGTAATTTTCACCTTTTCATCCAAATGAGAACAATATCATCATGCAATAAACTTTGACGCCATGTCTTTATCCTAGCCATCCATTAATAGACATAAGAATTAAAGCATCAACAATTAATTTTTACACGCGCCATGAGTATCAAGATTTACATGGCTGAAACCCTAGCCATCCAATAATTTCGCAATATCATATCCAAGCATCAAGGAAGAGAGGGGAGAGGATCAGATGGGGGATATAGTACTGGTGTCGATGAAGGAGAGGAGGTGGCAGCGTCACCGTTGTGTCACGACGGTAACACTGCACATGACACTCTTACAACAAGAGTACCTTATGCAGTGAACCGTGACATCACAACAGGAGGCGAAGGAGCTCAGGGGAGGCGGCGCTTCGATCGATTTCGGGAAGCTAGCAGACGACTCTTTGGTTTGGAGTGTTTGGAGGATGCGTGTGGGCAGCATATATAAGGGCATTTGGGTAGTGGAATCGATCAGTAGTTTGAATAGAGGGGGCGGCAAAATCAGGTGGCAAGATATCATAGATGATTTTTTTTAATACAAACCATTTATGATGAGAGGTCGCAACGCCGCTTTAGTTTGAAAGTTTGAATAGAGGGGCGGCAAAATATCACAGACGGTTTTTAATACAAACAATTAATATCACAAACGGTTTTTGTTAATAAGTTAATATCATAGATGGTCTGTGGTGAGTTAATATCACAGACGGTTTTCACTATGAACCGTCTATAATATTACCTCTTCACAAATGGTTTTTAGCATTGGCCACAACACAGACAGTATGTAAACCAAAACTGTCTGTGATTGTATTTAATATTGATGGTTTTGGTTAAGCGTCTGTGATGAAACATCTTTTTGTAGTAGTGAAGACGACGACAAAGTATCCTGTGTGCTCTGTGCATGGAACAAAAGATGGCTATGAGATCTCTTGCATGCTCTGTGTGCGAGACTGAGGATGGCTACAACCGACAAGATCTCACGTGGAGCAGCTGAGCAGGTCATCCATGGGCTCAGCGAGCAAGATGATGATCGGTTCAATGGGCTTAATGAGGAATATGAATGGATTATGTGAGGTATGTCCTGATCGCCAGATTAAATTACATCCTACGGTTGGAAGCTATCCTGTTAGTTGCTTCCAAATTAAATGGCTCTACTACCGCGCACTGCTCTAGTCATTAATTAGAGAACTCGTTTGGGCCTTGATTGCGTCTTGTTGGAAGAAAGGCTGTTATTCACGCAACGTACTTCATCCGATGGGCTTGTTTTCACATTCAAATCTGGCCTGCATAGGCCTAAAACTTAACGAACCCCAAATGCAATGCGAGGCCCATAAATATGGCCCAAAGTACCACTAATCTTTTTTCTTTAGAGTCCAAAGGTGCAAACGCGTTCATGCGATAGATGACGACGATTTCTCCAAAAAAAAAAAAAAGGTGATAGATCACGATCTCACCCAAATGATCCAGCTGCGATCTAGAGAAGAGGCCGGTCGATGCGGCACGCGGACACGACGACGTCATTGCCGTAGCCCGCATCCGCATGACCGACGAGACCGGCGCGGCTCGCAATACTGCCGGCCGGCGTCAATCGCCGGCTTCCTCGAGCTTGTGTTCGTCGGCGACTCGGCGTGTCATGGCCAACTCCGCTCACCGGCCGCTTCACGCACCTCAAAATATAATCGACGTACGCATCCTTGGGAACGCTGGCTTCACCTAGGTTAGGTAAGGTCACGTCTCACGTGGTAGCCTCTTTCTTTCCGATGATTTTGTTTGCATCGAGAGTTCGGGACGGCGATTATGACGATGTTATCATGAGTTTTCGAAAAAGAAATGTGCTGTAATCATGAGGAAAACAAATGACCCAACCAAACGTAACGTTTTTGTTGGCTCGATTCTAGAGAAGAGTCCATGGGGCTTTTTTTAATTCGGTTTATGGTTTTTAACTGTGCCTTATGATTTTTAGACTGTTCGTAAAAGACTATAAAGTAATAGAAACCTACATACAATTTTAACCGATATAAACGACAGTGTATATTATAATTAACTTATAAACCTCGTCTTAAAAAGACACTCCGTTTAAAAGCTAGCTACTATAAAGATATTTGATCACTCAAGGATGAAGATTTTGATGGCTTTTTCAAGGACCCCACTTTCAATAGATATGCAACTACCTCATTGAAATTAAAAGTGGTTTTTCCGATGAGAATACTCATCACCAATTACTCCTATGATGGTGGTAGAGATGATGTTAGTATGACGACTTTGTCATTCTTCTTAATTTTCTTATTCACACTAGTCAGTTGTGTGATAAGTTTGTTGAAGATATTGAAATGATCAACAAACTGTGTATCTTCTCCATGTGCAACCTATACAGTTGTCGCTTCAGCACTTATCGTTTTGTCAGCGATTTTGCCATATATAATTCTTCTAAATCTTCCCATAATTTTTTCGGTAAATTTTCCTTAATCACTGAGTATTTTACCTCATCGGAGAGACATAAATAGATTGTGCTGATAGCCTCTTTGTCATCACCTTCTAGGATGGGTTCTTTTGGGCCGTGACTTTTGGCTTAAAATTTTGAATTCTAGCTGTTCGTGCAAGAGAGTACGGAAAGTGATGTTCACGTGAGATTTTGACCGATATAGATGAAATCGAAATAATGGCTAGTACAATTAACTTATAGACACCGCTTTAAAAAGACATTTCGTTTGAAAGTTAGTTACTGCAGAAAGCAAAACTATAAGCCTAAAAGAACCCACCCTCATTGGATGTCTTTTTCGGTTTGTCCTTTTGAAGAGTATGGATTAGCTCCTGCTGAACAAGGATATCCTTCACCATGCATTGTCACACATTGAAATTTTCTTCGCCATCAAATTTCTTTACTGGATTCCACATCATTGGCATCGATGTTGATTTTGTGCCACCTGATGATTACCGACCTCCTCACAAATCATATCAATCCAACATTGGCTCTGATATCAGTTATTACACTCTAATACCCCTTCTTATATGTAGCAGCCCCCAGACTGGATCAAAATTTATGAGATATGGCACGAGCGTGCACACTATCAAGAACGAAGAAAATAAATCTCGTAGAGAGAACTAAAATAACGATGTTAAGCAACCACGACGCGAGTGAAAAGATTTGATAACCCTTTCGAATATTTTAGAACCCTCAGATCTTTGCCTTATATAAGAATTTAATGCTAAAGAATAATTTAGCATCTAATCCTTCCATGCACGTCTACCTTTAGACGAGTGACTTCTTTACTTTGTTGCTTGGTTGCTTAGTTGTTTGTGTTCTCCATGATCACTCCTCATGGTTTTATATAGTTTCTCTTAGTCCTCCAAAGTGAAGTAGAAATTCTACTCAAAAGAAAGTAGGAATCTTAGGCCCCGTTCTTTTTGACTTATGGCTTACAATTTATATTATAGTAACTAGCTTTCAAATGGAATATCTTTTCAAAGCGGGGTCTATAAGTTGATAGTAGTAGACACTGTACCGACTTCAGCTATACCTGCCAAAATCGCATGCAATAGACTCTTTTCATACTTTCTCTCGCAAACAGTAACCCACAACCAAATTAAAAGAATGAGCCTTTAATCATATTAGGATTCTTCTTGCACTAGTTATACTCAACAGTTTGGAATTCAACTAGCAAAGCATCTTAGCTTAGGGTTAGACTAACCCAACAGCAAGGTACTCAAGGAGTGCGTGGAATAAGCTAACCGTCTTGAAGTAACTCGTGTACTGTACCTCTTTTCCTACTACGTATAACTCGCTACTAAAGCTAAACGATATTTTTGGACTAACTAGATCCTTTTTGCCAAACATAGATATAAGTTAGGCCAACGACCTAGTTGGGTTAGCCCTAATTATTTTGGTTGCCAAAGAAACCATACCTAAATCTCCTGTTGATTACTACAAGCAGCACCAGATCGACCACCAGTCACATTTCTGGGTCTCGAGCGAGTCTTAAATGCCACCAAGAAAATATCTAGCCCAAGTGCTCAACCTCTCGGGTCGATCAAAATTGATGAAGACGTATTGTACATGCTTGGAGAGATAAGAATCCCTACTTCAGTCGTAGAGTTTCGGTGCACATAACTTTACTCTCTCTATGTCTTTGGTAAGCATACAGTTAAGAAAACCGGTAACTGTGTGAATTAATCAAGGAGCTTATTTCACACTTGAGGTACGATTTCAACTTCGGTAAGTACTACTGCCGACGAAGCTTATCATCGTATTCCTCAATTTATGAAAACTAATTTCTGTAAAAACTATTGTAACACTTTTGATGGTGTTCGGACCCGCAACCTCAACAATATTTTTAAGGGTAATGATAAACATCATCCGGATGTTTTATTTCTAACTATCATCTAAATTTGTTATCGTTGGATTAGAGATCCAAGGGCCACAAATTCTCCCCACCCCCTCCAAAAAAAATTCACCCCCCTTCAAAAAAAATTCTCCCCCCTCCAAAAAAAAAGAAACCGTTGGATCTCTAATCCAACGGTCCAAAATTTGGATGATTATTGAGAAGAAAACATCCGGGTGATATTAATTAACAAGGGACAACCTCAACAATATTAATTAGTGTTAGAATTAAACATGTAAGTATTAAACACATGTATAGGCCTGATTAATATTGTGAACAGGTGCATGGGAACACCATGGGAAAACAGTTATACTTATACATATGCTAAACACCATATGGGAACAGGTGCTTGTTGGTGGTTAGCTGTTTGTTTGAGCTGGAGAGAGTCTGTGTGACTGTGTACAATTGGTGGGGTGTCATTAAATTTGGACAATGATAACTTAGCAACAGCTGCTGCGGCTTGACTCCTCCCTGTCATAAAACTGTAGTGCATAAAACCTTTGAACTGATGAACGGTGACCTGACTAGTCCAGATGATTACATCAAAATTCCAATTGTTTGTGTCATAATTCATGGAGGGGAGAGGCATTTTTACCATCTTCTTTTTAGTAAGTTTTTTGCTCATAACTTTGTTGATTGACACAATTCATCTTCGACGCACTGTTTACTACTATGTTTGTCATTCACAATTCATTTCCATTGTAATGTTAACCTGCTAAATTAACTTTTCATTTCCATTGTAATGTTAACCTGCTAAATTAACTTCTCTTCGTGACAAGATTTTTTTCTCAAAAAAATATAACGAGAAATGTTTCGCTAGCTAGCTAGATCGATCTGGCATCTGAGGTTGATTATCTTCTATGTTAAGATCCCATCTTATCGCTATAGTTGGCCGACCGTTCATGCAGGATGCAGCTGTTCTTTTAGCTTTGAATACGGCATCAACTCATCATGATGATCCCGGCCGTATGGGCTAATGATAATAGTTAATGAAAAGTTCAGGTGCCCTTTTCTTCGTATTCATATCGATGAGCCCAACCATGCCCACAATGATTGAGTTTTTTCTAGCCATTTCTTCTCGTCGAACTACGCTAGCTCTAACACTCGAAAGGATCCTATTTGTCTTAAACCTAATTTAAGCTAGATGATGAAATCAACGAAAGCCTCCGATTATACTTGATTTCTTTCAGCCAATGTCTATACTTTTTTTTTAAGAAACGATATTACTACGCAAAATAGAAACAAACTCAAAACACAATTTAATTTTGGCGAAGTACTGTATTTTTACCACTTGTTAAAATGTCACTTAATGTTGGATCGAAATCGACAACAGATAGGGTGAATAGTGCCTTTTTAAAACCTGCCCCCAAAGATTCACAACAGATGTCAATTAATCATTACACATAGGATCACCTCCACATGGTCTATCACTCAACTTACATTAGCACTAGTACCGGTATATTTGATCGGGCTTCTCCAAAAAGCTTGTGCTGACCTAGCAAACAAAAACACAAAAAGAACAATACGAGGAGACGTTACGTACGTATACTGCTACATATTGCACCAATAATTCTCCTTAATTATTTAATGTCCAGTGATCTAGCCATCTCACCACTCTGCTTTAAATACCCTCTCTAAGCTCCAATCCTATCACAAACACGGGCTGGCTAGCTAATAGAGTAACAAGTCCTAAGAACAAGGCCAAAAACACCGGAATTTTCCGAAACGAGAAAGGAGACGAAGCTAGCAGAGTGCGGAGATGAGCAGTGACCAGGCGCCAATGGAATCGGGAGGTGGCGCCCATCACGAGCAGATGCCAGCAGTGAGCGCCAAGAAGCTGTGGCGCGTGCTGCGCGCCGTCTACCTCGTCCTCGTCAAGGGCCTCGGCAAGCACCAGCCCAAGCTCGCCGCGCTCGGGGTCCACCTGCACCAGCTGCTGTCCAAGCTCCACCACCACGACGGCCACCACGGCCTCGCCGCCGCCGTGCGGGAGCACGCGGCGCTGACGTACCTGTCAACAACGCTCTCCTGCCGGTCCATGGACCCAGCTGCGGCTGTTGTGTACCCGTACCCGCGAGGAGGGGCGCACGCCGGCGCCGGCCACCGTGGCGGTGCAACGGGCGGCGCCTCCGGGCTCTCCTCGCTGTCGTGCCTGTCCATGGACCCCGCCGCCGCCGTGTACCGGTACCAGTACCGCCCCCGCGAGGTCGAGTTCAGCTGCCGGAGCACGCCGCTACACAAGCGCCGCCGCGCGCAGCGCCGCCTTCGCCTGCAGCACGGCGCCGCGGGGCACGACCATCCGGCGGCGGTGGGGTACGGCTCGGCCGCGGCGGTGACGAGGCTTTTCGAGCTGATGGACGTCAAAGAGGCGGCCGAGGCGACGGACGGCGACGACGACGGCGACCTGGAGAGCGCGGTGTCATGGGCGCCGGCTGCCGGGCCGGCCCCACGGCAGGTGCGGATCACGGACTCGCCGTTCCCGGCGAGGGAGGAGGACGAGGAGGAGGGGATGGGCGTAGTGGACAGGCGCGCCGACGAGTTCATCATGTGGTTCCACGAGCAGCTGCGCACGCAGCAGCAGCGCGCCGCCGCGAGCTAGGGAGCGCAGTACCTACTACAGGGTTAGATAGGCACGATCGATCGAGTGCAGAAAACGGCCTCCAGCCTTGTGAATAGTTCATGCATGCATGGATTATTGGATAGTACATACGTAGAGATCGACGTGAGCATCTTTAAGTTCTTGATTTATGATCAAATTGGCATATTTGATTTTTTTATTTCGAGCAAACAGTGTATGAACTTTTTTGTTGTTGTTTCCTTTCTCTTTTTGGGGTTTTTGTAGGACCGATGATGCAGATTAGAGAGATGTGAATGATCTTTGCCCCTCTTTCAACTTTAACAAAATCAATCCTCATTGTCTTCTTCACTCAACTAACTATAAGAAGCTAATAAATTCAGATGCGTAGCGAAAACAAGCACACGACAGAAGCCAATAGAAACAAAAATGTAATAAACGGGCTAAAGCATCAAGTGGGCGATCTTATGCAGACATCACACCGGTTTGATCGGATGAAAAATCTAGCACCGCCATTATGTGTTAATCGTGTAAAAGGGGAAGAAAGAGATGACAAGAAGAACCTTTGTGGTAGGGGGAGTGTTTAAAAAAGGATTTCTCAGTGAAAATCCAAAATTATTTTTGGGCTTGTATAAAGAGGGGTAAAGTATTAATATTGAAAAACTATTTTACCTATTTATCCAAAATGATTTATAAATCTTATTAATGTTGTTTTACGTTCTCATGTGCTCAAATTGTCATATTATTCATTTAATACATTATTGGATCCAAAATATAAGTTGAACTCCACAACAAGTCTAACTTGGATATATATATATATATATATATATATATATATATATATATATATATATATATATATATATATATATATATATATATATATATATATATATATATATATATATATATATATATATATATATATATATCGCTCCATCTCACAAACTTGTATGTACATATTTAGGAAAAATTCACTCTATATTTTTCATGTTTCATAATATTGATCGTTGTTCTTCATCCACACATATTGATGATCTTTACTTTGAAACATATCATTTAAGTATATAAACCTTGTGTAGTTGATATATATATACTCATATTGATTTAAATTTAATTATTTGTAATCATGTTACGTCAATTTGTCACCAATCATCAAAAATTGGGAGATTGAAGGATCTAGACTCTCTATTATATGTTAATTGTGAGTTTTAGTTAACAACTGGATTTCTGTATTATCATCAATTACCAAAACTAGTAGTATGCCCGTGCTAACGTTACGATAAAATACAAAACAAGATAAAATTTGTAAAAAATAAAACGAACAATCAGATTCATTAAGATTCACGTCTCATATATTGTATAACCAAATATTTTTGTCACATAATGAATATCACATAACGATCGATCCTTTGAGGAGACGACAACATCATTGGACTTACCCACCGACGACTTTCTCCGTCCCTTTTGGACTCCTTCCTTTATCGGCCCGCCAAGAACTCCCCATGTCTCAAACCGCCGTTGCCGAGCCCTTGCCCTTTCATTCTCCTCCTCGGGCTTTGTCGCAAAGCAAGATGGGCATGAGACACCGTACTCCCATTCGGGAGATTCCATGTCTTCATCGCTAATCGGTTGCTTACATCCATAACAAAGTTTGTGGGTTCCTTGGGCTATAATCCATGCTCCATCGAGACATGTTTGTCAAACACGAAGCATTCGCCTCCCACAAGCTTTCACCTTTGGGATTTCCTCTAGGTACTTTAATATCCCACCCTCCAAATGATAAACTCGACATGTACAGGTTATGAAACCCACAATTAGGGTTGTAAGGTATGTTACCATCTCAAGGAGACAACTTCAGAAATCATAGAATGAGTGTCAACTAACAAAAGCTAATGCAAGAAACATCTATCATATGAAAAGGTGGGGTTCTTTTACGTAACTTCCCTATATTTTAACTATATAACCTAATGCTATAAAGGGTAGATCATATAGATAGCAAGTTAAACTGTACACAAAATGCAAGATCGATTCAAGTCAACCCGAGGGCAAATCCAATCTATTATGAAGTCTATTTGTGCAAGGAATTTAGTAATTTACAAGTGAAGAAGAGATTGAGCGGTAGCATCTTGGTATTGAAATTCAGAGAACAATACAAAGCAATGATAATGACCTTTATGGTTTACCTCTTTAAAGCCCTTCTTTGAGGAGAAAGCTTGATGCCTTCACATCTAATACCACCAAGGCAAGACATAGCAACTCGTGGTAGCTCTTTGGGTTCATTGAATTCAGGTCTTCGCTTGTCCATCGGTTCCACTCGCCATTATTTAGTGATGATCGCCACCGTCGATTCGACCAATCGGAATTGATCATCAACCCAAGACGGAAACTCTCTAAATGAGTTAGTACATGGATCAACAGCTCTCCTAAATTTTCCTATGCGTATTTCATACATGTTGCGGACATCAATGACAACTCGCCACACGTATAGTGTAAATCATTGTGCGATGTGGAACAAAAGTCATTACACAATTCAAAGATATACACACAAAAGGACAAAATATCTGAGATGAATGAAACACTCATAGTGTCCGGATCGCTTATCAA
This sequence comes from Dendrocalamus sinicus, assembly GCA_036346575.1. Lineage (NCBI taxonomy): Eukaryota > Viridiplantae > Streptophyta > Magnoliopsida > Poales > Poaceae > Dendrocalamus > Dendrocalamus sinicus. The sequence goes on along the minus strand of CM070654.1, from coordinate 32,027,408 downwards.
TGCATTCCAGTCTTTTGGCTTAACATATTTTCCAACCATTTTAGTAGGCATCACACAGGTCTCCGAAAGTCACTATCCGAGAAATTGTCAACAAAGCGAGTAAGCTGCATGCTGCATCATTGAATACTTGAGCCATTCTACTAAACAACCAAGAACTATTATGCAGAAAACCAACCAACCTCCTTTTTCAATTTCACACGGACATGATCCCATCGAATGGTGCATCTTCCCCACCAAAGATAGCAACTTCCATTCGTAAAACAAGAACATCCAATATATACAAAAATGCAAAACTACAAGTAATCCACTTATGCAATACTAATTTACTATTATCCTTATTACTTTGATATTGGATAGTGATTTTGGGCAATCGTATCCAGTGCAGTAGACTCTATCAATCCACAACAGAGAATTTTTCATTTGACAATCCAGTTCCTTAAAAATAATTACCAACTACAAGACAAGGAAAAGATGAGAAAGCTTCTTTCTTGCTCGTTTACCATTTTATCCAAAAATATACGGACATAAGTGAGTTAACAAATCTATAAAAGAACTCAATGAATGATGCAGAAAGATACAATCATACAAGTACTCGATGTGCATATATGTTGTTCTTCCGCTTAATGTCCCCAAAATTTTATCTTGAATGCAAAAGTTAAAATTTGATAAAAATAGCCACTGCATGATTCAGTAATTTGTACTTAAAAGGAAATGCAATTGGTCATGATTATGCTTATTAAGCCCTCCAAACAGAACTAACTAAGTCGATACGTAGGGCAAAAAACTTGAATATCAGATTTTTTCTGCTTGGATGAGATATTTTAGACCAAATACCATAACAGAACCATACTGAAAATGTGCTCAAGAGTGCAAAACATATAATGATTTTAGTTAGGCAGTAGTAAAGAACCAAATTTATTTCAAAGGTTGAACACATAAACTGCACCAGGTTCTAACAGATCGCCAACTATTCCCCGCAAAACAAGTGCATATTCCAGCAAATCTCTAAAACCAAAAACATACCCAATTAAGGGCTACATATATGCTCGGAAAAAAATAGCATCACTTTTTAAGCAAACCATCAATAAGTCTGTGGGATGTTGAAGTATTCCGCAATGATTGTGGTATTGATTGCTAATGTTTGTAGTGCATTTAGGATATCTGTAGGTATTAGCATCTAAGAATGATGCAATGTTGTTTGTCTTGAGTGTGCGTGTACACAATAACTTACGCAATGTTGTTCCTTTGCAATAACCATCCGTATGTTCCCAGTGAGTGAGTTTCAGTTAGATATCTGCAAGACAATTTTGGTTGAGGTACAGTCAAGAAAGGAGCCCAATGAAGTGGCATGCTTTAGTTCAATTTATCTTAAATATCGAATTCACAACTTACATGTAATCCACCCTTCCCATGTTAGCAAAAGAAGATGGTATTTCTCCGGTCATTTTATTAAAGCTCGATCCTACATAGTGAATATTGATGATAAACGTATAAGTACAAGGACATTTAGCACGACATTTTATATATGTCTGTTTACAAACATGCCTGCATTGCTCTATATGGAATCTACATGAGGCCAATAAGAACAAGACCTCGATTTCACTATTTACTAAGATATCAAGGAATAAAGCTGATGCAAGATATTTTGTTCAGAATAATTGGATCAAGAAAATGGCATGATGAACTTACAGATGCTTAAGATTTTCCATGTCCCCAATGTAAGATGGGATGCTTCCACTGATCGAACAATTCCTAAATATCCTACATTTAAACAATTTAATATTATAAGAAATCCTATATATGAAAAGCTCGAAAACTTCAGCAAATCACAAACTTACAAGTGTTTTCATGGATTGCATTCCACTTAAACTGGGAAAGCCGATTCGCTACCTCCGAGATCACTAATCCTCCCGGTTAACACACAAATGCAACGGAATTACACTGTAGTGAAAAACTTATACCTGATAAGTATTGCATTATATATGGTTATAATTATGAGAATTTCAAACATTTGCGCTGCATACAGATCATAAAGGTTTGTCGGTTCAAATAAGCCCAGGAATAGGCCCTTCCAATAAAGATACTGATTTGCTCGCAACAAGAGGAATTACATTAAATAAAGAACATAATTGTGGTATCTCGTGGATTAGTAACCTGTTTCATCACGGATTCACGACTCACAATTTTTCGAGCTTTGTCAATTTCCCAAGAAATCAGGAACTCTTCCGATAAATTGTTACAGCACATCCTTCTCATTACTAATTTCAATAGTTGAACATTACCAAAAGAGTCTGCAGAGCGCAACAGGAACAAAGAAAGATCATGGTATCCTTACAAGTCGGTTAAATTGGTCAACAAGGAAAGAGCGTGGTAGGGGTCCAGTGAACTCGTTGGTGATATTATCCCGAGTTTCAAGATCGTGATAGAGGTCATAAGGACCTACATTCAACAAACTCTCAAACAATTATGTCTATTATACATACTAACATGCAGTGTTAACAAAGAAAATACTCACAACTTCTCCATTTTGGTGTATTATAGAGGGTAGAGACTAAAACCGATTTATCCACGGAGCATACGTTGCACCACGACGGGGCTACCGTTGACAAAATTAACCACATAGGCATAAGTACACCCACACCTACATGACGCCCGCCTCAATCCAATAGATCCCCACCAACACTACCGCCATACCGATCGGTCAACTAATCAAGATATATTGCACAACAAAACAGGCGTTTTCTCAAGCAAAATAATCAAATAAATCATGCACAAGACAAAAAGCGGCGTAATAAGGGGGCACACAGCACACTGCGCAGGCCGCGTGGGCGGCGTCCTCTTCCTCGTCTTCCTCCTTGCCCCGCTGCCGCCTTGGCTGGGACCCCACACCGGCGCGCGGCGCGGTGGTGGCGAGTAGTCGTCGCCGTCGTCCTCGACGCCGGCCCGTGATTTGGTGGGCGGCGCGGGCGCCTGAAGACCTCTTCTGCGGCGGCGGGCTGCTGCGCGCGCGTCTGCTTCCACGGAGGAGGAGGAGGAGCCCCTTGGCCTTGTGCGCCGCGGCGCCTTCTTCTTCTTCTTGAGCGTCTCGAGCGCCGCGAACACGTTGCGGTGTTGAGCTTCACTTCTCCGCCGCCCCTCCTCCTCGCCCACCATACTCTCCTCTCTCGAACGCACAAATCCGACGAGACCCGAATCCGAATCTAAATCTCGCTCAACCAACCCAATCCCAATCGGGGTGGCCACCGATCTGCAGCGACGACAAATCGAGGCAGGGGACTTCCTTGGTCGCTGATCGGGCGGGCGGAGGCGCGGCGGGTTTGGGATTGGGGGGCGTTAGGGTTTTGAGATGGGAGACGACTCTCTTTTTTATCTCGCGTTTGTTTAGAGCAACAGAGGAAGATTTGGCTCAGCAGCGTCGGGGGCCTGTGCGTGGGCGGGGTGCGTACCGGTTCGATGCTGTGCATGATCCAAATGATTTTGACCTTAGGATCTTCAATGAGTAAGAGAATAAGGTTTGAGGAGAGATCCAGACCATTCATTTGTATGAAGTTGGATTACTTTGGTACATAAATCTGGGTGGACTTAGATTAGGCATGACTGTGGGGGTGGTTGAGGGGGTAGATGTAGTAAAGATAATTTTGGTGTATTATAGAGTAGGGTAGAAGAGATGATTAAAGAATCTAGTCCCATCAATGTGTCTTACTGGTGAGCTTTGGCAATTAATGATACAGGATCTAAACATGACTTTCGACTAAAGTTTAGTGGCTAAAGTTTAGCCAACTAAAATTTAGTTCAAAATTTTAGATAACTAAATTTTAGACATAAGATCTAAACAGGACCTTATAGGACTAATATTTTTTCATTGGGTTCGCTTATGCGTACCACGACGAGGACCCGAGCGGCAGGCCAGACCGCGGCCTCGACGGGTTCATCCTCAAGTCGGCGTAGAGCATGCAGGTCATGACCACGATGCGCGGGCAGGCCTAGCGAACATAGCACCGATATAAAAATACGCACGCACGAATGAGACAAATGTAACGTCTCTCCATCGTTTGATGCTACGTGTTACATGGTTGTATAATACTTTAAAATAAAAAATAAAAATCTATAATACCCTCACAAATCAACGGTCAGATTTTATTTCTAATACCACAGAGTGGTTCAACCCCTGTGACTAGGCCTTGCAACTAGCCTAATATATAATAGGCTCAATAGCATAGAGGAATGTAGCAATATACCTTTGCATTTTGTAATTATTAAGGGGTATGATGAAAATTTTCTATCCTACTCCATTCATGTATATAAACCCCCCAAGAGGGAATGAGAGGGTGTGCCATCCATCGCCAGACTCCGTGCTGACTCCAGCATCCATGGTTGGACTCTGCATCTACTTTGCCAAACTCCACGCTGACTCCACTGAGCTCCGCGCCGACTCCAACGTCCACGACCGGACTCCGCGTTGACTTCGCGCCGATTCTGCCGAGCTCTGTGCTGACTTCGACATCCACGATCGGACTCCACGTCAACTCCGCCAGACTCTGAGTCGACTCCGCCAAGCTCCGCACCGACTCCAATGTCCATGGCCAAACTACGCATCGACTCTGCCAGACTCCACATGACTCCGGCATCCATAGCCAGACCCTACGTCGACTCCGCTAGACTCCACATTGACTCCGCTGAGCTCCGCGCATACTCCAATGCCCGTGGCCAGACTCTGTGTCGACTTTGCCAGACTTTGTGCCGACTCCTCTGAGCTTCACACCGACTCCGACATCCAAAGCCGGACTCTGCATCGACTCAGCCAGACTCCACGTCGACTCCAGTGTCCATGGCCATACTCCACGTCAACTCCGCCAGACTCCGTGCTGACTCCACTAAGCTCCACATAGACTCTAACACCCACAGCCAGACCCTGCATCTTCTCCGCTAGACTTTGCACCGACTCTGACGTCCACGGCCAAACTCCGCGTTGACTCTAGCAGAATTCACGCTGACTCCGGCGTCCATGGCCAGACTGCGCGTTGACTCTACCAGACTCTATGCTGACTCCACTGAGCTCCACGCAGACTTCGACGCCCATGATCGGACTCCACGTCAACTCCGCCAAACTTCCTGCTGACTCCACCGAGCTCCACGCTGACTCTGACGTCCACGTTCGAACTTCGCATTGACTCTGACAGACTCTGTGCCGACTTTGGTGTCCACGGCCAAACTCCGCATTGACTTTGCACTAACTTCATTGAGCTCCGCGTAGACTTCGATGGCAACGGTAGGGCTTTGCTTCAACTCCGACGGACTCTGCGTCGACTTCACCGCACTTCATGTCAACTCCGCTAAGCTCCTCGCCTACGTCGATGGCTTTCGTCGGAACCCGCATTGACTCCACATGAATGTCTCCATGCTGTCTCTGTCCTAGCGCCTTGGCCTAGTGGTGCCTATTCCTTCAGCGTACACTAGTACCGCGCTATCTGAATGCATTGCATTCGGCTCAAATGCATCAACAGGTAGGCTCATTTAGTGCTGCGGTGGTAGGTGCAGTGATACTGAATAGTACAAGCACTTATTGCTACCATCAGCTGGCTAAATGGCATCTGGTAGTAGTTTCTTCTATTGCTTTTTGCTACTAGTTTTACTGACGAAGTTGACAGAGTCTCAAGCACGAATTGGTCGGATGAAGTCTTGATCACGAGACGGTCGGACGAAGTCTCGAGCACAAGATGTCAGATGAAGTCTACGACCATGAACGCGTGCGGCCCGTCGTCCAACTGCCTCACAGTCGTGACTTCGTTCGACCACCTCGTGATCATAAACATTTCATTCGACCACCTCGTGGTTGTTGATGCTTTGTCTGGCCACCTCGCGGTCATGGACTGCGCGTCAAGGGATTAGTCTTACCACCACCTTCATCGATGCCAAGTACAAAGGGTGGGGGACAGGCCGCACGCGTCAAAGCCTTCGTCTCACCGCTGACTTCATCAACTGCAAGTCCGAAGGATGGAGGACAGGCCGCGCTCATTCGCGGTCATAGACTTTGTCCTACGTCTCATGTTTGAGACTTCGTCTGACCGTCTCGTGGTTGAGACTTCATCTGACCACTTCGTGCTCGAGACTCTGTCAACTTCATCGACACCTGTCTGAAGGGTGGGGGATGGAGCGCACGTGCTTCAAATCTTTGTCCTACCATAGACTTCATTGACTTTCGTCCAAACACCTCGTGGTCGTTGATGCTTCGTCTGACTGCCTCGCAGTTGTGACTTCGTATAACCACCTCATGGTCGTAAACGTTTCGTCCGACCACCTTGTGGTCATTAATGTTTCATCCGACAACCTTGCGGTTGTGGACCACGTGCGTCAAGGGCTTCATCTCACCTCTGCCTTCATCGACTCCAAGTAAGAAGGGTGGGGGACGAGCCGCGCGTGTCAAGGGCTTTGTCTCACTGCCACCTTTGTCAATGCCAAGTTTGAAGGATAGGAGATGGGATGCACACGTCAATAGCTTCATCTCGCCACCAACTTTGTTGACTGCAAGTCCGAATGGTGGAGGATGGGCCGTGCGCGTTCACAGTCGTAGACTTCTCCCAATGCCTCGTGGTCCTAATTTCGGTCGACTGTCTCTCGCTCGAGACTTTGTCCAACCACTTCGTGCTTGAGACTCCATCGACTTGGTCGATGCCTATCCGAAGGGTGGGGGACGGAGCTCATGTGCTTCAAGTCTTTGTTCCACCGTAGACTTCATTGACTTTCATTCAAACACCTCATGGTCATTGATGCTTCATCCGACCGCCTCGCAATCAGGGGACAGAGCGTGTGCACTTCAAGTCTTCATCCCACCGCAGACTTCGTTGACACTAGTGCAAACATCTCATGGTCATTGATGCTTCATTCGATAGCCTCACGGTCGTGACTTCGTCTGACCACCTCGTAGTCACAGACGTTTCATCCAACCACCCTATGGTCGTTGATGCTTTATCTGACCACCTCACAATCGTGGACCACACATGTCAAGGGCTTCGTCTCGCTGTCGCTTTCATTGACTCCAAGTCTAAAGGGTAGGGGATGGGCTACACGCGTCAAGGGATTCATCTTATCGCCGCCTTCGTCGACTCCAAGTCTAAAGGGTGGGGGACGAGCTTTGCGTGTCAAGGTCTTCGTCACGCCGCCTCCTTTATCGACGCCAAGTCCGAAGAGTGGGGGATGGGCCACATGCATCAAAGGCTTCGTGTCACCGCCTCCTTCGTCGACTCCAAGTCCGAAGGGTGGGGGATGGGCCGCGCATGTCAAGGGCTTCGTCTTGCCGCCACCTTCGTCGACGCCAAGTCCGAAGGATGGGGGACAGGCCGCATGCATCAAAGGCTTCGTCTCGCACCGACTTCATCAACTGCAAGTCCGAAGGGTGGAGGATGGTTTGCACACGTTTGCAATCGAGACTTTGTTTGACCGCCTCGTAGTCGTAGACAGCGCACGTCAAGGGCTTTGTCTCGCCGCCACCTTTGTCGACTCCAAGTCTGAAGGGTAGGGGACGGGCCACGCGTGTCAGGGGCTTTCTCTCACCGCTACCTTCGTCGACACCAAGTCCAAAGGGTAGGGGACGAGCCACGCACATTCGTTGTCGAGACTTTGTTTGACTGCCTCGCAGTCATAGAGTTCGGCTGACCGTCTCGTGGTCATAGACGCCAGTCCGACCGCCTCACAATTGGGGGATAGGGGGCTGGGATAGTTGGTCATGTCAGCTCACCTATCGGGACTTCCACGCTTGCTGTCGAGGGAGTACTGTTGTAGAGATGGCTCAACCCCCATGACTAGCCCTTACAACTGGTCCAATATATAATAGCCCCAACAGCATAGAGGAATATATCAATATACTCTCACCTTTTGTAATTATTAAAGGTAGGATGAGAATTTCCCATCCTACCCCCATTCATATATATAAACCCCCAAGGGGGTATGAGATGGCAAGATCCACTCATTCTTACTCACCAGCTCTCTAGCTAGTCCACTTATATACTATTTGGTTCGTAGCCACAACAACCACCTTTCGACAACCAATATGATGTATTGTAAAAAAATCCTAACACTAACTATTGCTAGGGATAAAGAAGCATACAATTTCTCAAACATCTGAAATTCATGAATATACTACGTACGCTAGGTACAAAAATAAATAAGAAAAACTAAAGAACAGTATATTGTTTCTTCCTCCACCGACGGGATAGCTCGATCTCATTCCGCTCTGCCTCCCCTTCCTCCTCTTCCATCGGCGCCGCCATCTCCCCTTCCTCCTCCGCTACTGCCATCGATTCTGGCTCTAGATCTGTCAACAAGAGAACGCAACCGTGACAACGGGTTCACCATGCCCCCTGAGATGTAGAGAGAGGCTGGGGACGTGGTGGGCGACGGTTGAGGGCGGTGGGCGGTAGCTGAGGGAGGAAAGGGCAAGGCGGTGGCACTATGAATATTAGGTTGGATGGGGTGATGGTAGCAGGGGAGGGGGACGGCGGCGCGGCGAGGTCGCTACTAGCCGGCGATGGTGGAGGAGGGGTCGGGGGGAGACGGAGAGGGGGTGTAGAGCTGCACACGTTGGAGAAAAAGCACCGAACTTGGGAGAGGAGGGGAAGTGGCAGGGAGGGCACTGAACTCGGGAGTAGGGCTGTAAAAAAAGCTCGAGGCTCGCGAGCTGCTCGAGTTTGGCTCGCTCTAGACTCGATTCGAGCTTGGCTCGAGCTCCAAACGAACCGAATTCGAGCTTCATCTTAAGCTCATGAGCTTTAACGAGCCGAGCTCGAATAGTTCACGAGCTTAAGATTTTTACCTCCCCATTCCCCACACCCTCCCGGCTCCCGCCTCTCTGTCCAAATCCCCACGCCAGCCCCCTCCTCCTCTCCCTACCCGCCTCCGCTGCCTCGTCCCCTCTCGCCCCCGCCGCCTCCTCTCCCCCGCCCGCCTCCTCACCCCGCCGCCTCCTCTCCCCGCCGCCCTCCCCGCCGCCCGACCCCCCCCTCCCCGCGCCGCGCCGCCCACCTCGTCCCCTCATCGCCCCTCCCCGTCCCCTCGTCACCCCACCCCGCCGCCTCCTCACCCGCGCTCCCCCCCTCGCCGCCCCGCCCCCCTCCCCTCGCCCCACGCCGCCCCCTTCACCCCCCGCCGCCCCATCCCCTTCCTCTCCTCCACCCCCGTCCTCTCCCCTCTCCTCCCCCCCCCCGCCTCCTCCCCGCCCCTTCTCCCTCCCGTCCCTTCCTATTCGCCCGCCCCGCCGCCTCCTCCCCCGCCGCCCCTCCTCCGCCGCCGCCTCTCGCTCCCGGCGCCCCTCCTCCCCCGCGCGCGCCCTCCTCGGCGCCCGCCTCTGCCTGGGACCGCCCCTCCTCGACCCGGATCCGGCCGCCGCAGCCCGCAGGTACTCCCTCAGTGAGATGGGGTCGATTCGGTTATGCATCAATGGTGGTTGGGGGCGCCAGATCTGGGAGGTGGTGGATCTGGTCGACTGGGTTTCGACGGCAGTGACGACAACCTTGCTGGGAAGATTGGGAGGAGGAGGTGAAACTGGTCAGATATGGCTTTGCTCGACGACTACGGCGACGTTGGGCTCTGTGGCGGCTTCCGTGGCCTCGCTCGGTGACGGCGACGAGGAAGTCAGGTAGGGAGGCTCAGTCCCTCTCGAGTTTTGTCCTACACGAGCTTACACAAGCCCGAGTTTGGTCCGAGCCGAGCTCGAGCCTAGCTTAAAGTTCGATGTCGATCTTAGGCTCGCTCGAGCTCGGCTCGAGTTTCTACCGAGCTCGAGCTTGCTAGGTCAAGCTCGCTCGAGCTCGGCTCGTTTACAGCCCTACTCGGGAGGGGAGGGGGAGGGCACCGAACTCGGGAGGCTATCCCGTTGGATTTGTGTAGTAGCTCTCAACATAAATATGTTGTTTTGTCCCAAAAAATTAGATGGAATTAAATCCTTAAAATACGGCGGCATTTGAGGGATGCACATGAAAACAACCAAATGACAACCTTGCAGTGAAGACTACCTCTAGTTGCTCAGCAGCAGAAGACTACCTCAAGTCACACTTATTAAGACTATGTTTCTTACAAATGAAGTAAATAGTGAGATAGATTAAGACTCATGCCAAAATAGATTCATGATGAGTTATCATATTGTTGAGTCCATAGCAATTATGCTTAAAGACCACACAGTATAGCTGGCGATCGCTGTTCTCCGTGGTCGAAGATTCATTCGATCACGGTCACTTCACTTCTACGTGGTCGGAGTCGCTTCCGACACGTTGTGACCTTCTCGGCGTATCGCCGACTTTGCCTTGTCGTGGTCGTAAGTTTTTACTACCACGGTTGTCGTGGTCGTAAGCAAACTTCGACCACCTGCGAGATTGTCGATCACTCAGAACTTGCTCTTTTCTCCTCTCTATTACTCGCAAACACTTTGCGTCTTTACACGACTTGGTTGCCTTGCTCGGCCTTTGGTTCTTTTTCTGATTACACAGCTCCACGTCTCTATTTATACCCAGTATTTTCGACTTCGTCTCGGGTTTACAAACCGACTCCGACTCCGAGTCTAATACGACTTCTACTCTGTTTCAACTTCGATTACAACCTAACTTTGCATACGACTTCTAAACACAAGATTATTTCCAACATTCTCTCCCAAATCTTCCTGCCGTAGTCGTAACACCTCTTACAACGTGGTCGTAGCTTCCTTACGACCACGTTCAATAGCCTTTCGACCACACTATCTGTTCGTAGCGGTCGGTAGTCGGTGCTCGAGGTTGCGATCACGTTGAGAAGTCGGCGCCTTACGACCACGTTGAAGGCTACGACCGGTTCCGACCGCCTCAATCACTTTTTTGATCGTTTTTCAACGTGGTCGTAAACTTACTGTAGCAGTTTACGACCGCTCAGATCTTCCCGCTGAAGTCGCTGCTCCTTAGGACCAATTACACCGTGGTCGTAGCCTTCAACGTGATCGCAGCCCCACTTACAACGTGGTCGTAGCCTCCTTACGACCACGTTCAACTTCCTTCATTTCGGTCGTACGCCTGCAGATCACCTTGGACTTCTCACCAATCTGGTCGTATTGCTTCCTGACCTCACCGTCTTTCCGTTTTGCTGCAATCGATCGCCTTTCGATCGTGTCAGTGATTTTACAACGTGGTCGTAAAATCACTGTTCCTCTGCCGTGATCGTAGGCGCCCCCCGATCACGCCTGCTGGGATTTTACCGTGGTCGAACGCCGACCACGCCGCCGATATTTGCCGTGGTCGTAAGTCCTCCGACCATACGACCGTAAGGATTGTTTACGACCGTTCCGACTGTCTCAATCGCTTTCCGATCGTTTTCAGCGTGGTCGCATACACTTCTGAGCAGCGATTCGACCGCCGGATCTTCCTCGAAGTCGCTTGCCCTACGACCAATTACACCGTGGTCGCAGCCTTCAACGTGATCGCGCCCTCTTACAAGCGTGGTCGTAGCCTCCTTACGACCACGTTCAACTTCCTTCGTTTGGCCGTGCGCTGCAGATCACCTTCGACTTCTCACCAATCTGGTCGTATTGCTTCCTGACCTCACCGTCCTTCTGTTTACCGCAATCGATCGCCTTTCAACCGCGTCAGTGATTTTACAACGTGGTCGTAAAATCACTGTTCCTCTGCCGTGATCGTAGGCGCCCCCCGATCACGCCTGCTGGGATTTTACCGTGGTCGAACGCTTTTCGACCACGCCTGCCGATATTTACCGTGGTCGTAAGTCCCTCCGACCATACGACCGGTAAGGATTGTTTACGACCGGTTCCGACCGCCTCAATCGCTTTTCCGATCGGTTTTCAACGTGGTCGTAAACTTACTGTAGCAGTTTACGACCGCTCAGATCTTCCCGCTGAAGTCGCTCCTCCTTACGACCAATTACACCGTGGTCGTAGCCTTCAATGTGATCGCATCCCCTCTTACAACGTGGTCGTAGCCTCCTTACGACCACGTTCAACTTCCTTTGTTTCGGTCGTACGCCTCCAGATCACCTTCGACATCTCACCAATTTGGTCGTATTGCTTCTTGACCTCACCGTCTTTCTGTTTTGCCGCAATCGATCGCCTTTCGACCGCGTCAGTGATTTTACAACATGGTCGTAAAATCACTGTTCCTCTGCCGTGGTCGTAGGCGCCTCCCGATCACGCCTGCTGGGATTTTGCCGTGGTCGAACGCTTTTCGACCACGCCTGCCGATATTTGCCGTGGTCGTAAGTCCCTCCGACCATACGACCGGTAAGGATTGTTTACGACCGGTTCCGACCGCCTCAATCGCTTTTCCGATCGTTTTTCAACGTGGTCGTAAACTTACTGTAGCAGTTTACGACAACTCAGATCTTCCCGCTGAAGTCGCTGCTCCTTACGACCAATTACACCGTGGTCGTAGTCTTCAACGTGATCGCAGCCCCTCTTACAACGTGGTCGTAGCCTCCTTACGACCACGTTCAACTTCCTTCGTTTCGGTCGTACGCCTACAGATCACCTTCGACTTCTCACCAATTTGGTCGTATTGCTTCCTGACCTCACCGTCTTTCCGCTTTGCCGCAATCGATCGCCTTCGACCTCGTCGGTGATTTTACAACGTGGTCGTAAAATCACCGTTCTCTGCGGTGGTCGAGGCGCCTCGATCACGCCGCTGGGATTTTACCGTGGTCGAGCGCGCCGACCACGCCTGCCGATATTTGCCGTGGTCGTAAGTCACTCTGACCATACGACCGGTAAGGATTGTTTACGACCGGTTCCGACCGCCTCAATCGCTTTTTCGATCGTTTTTCAACGTGGTCGTAAACTTACTGCAGCAGTTTCGACCGCTCAGATCTTCCCGCTGTTGTCGCTGCTCCTTACGACCAATTACACCGTGGTCGCAGCCTTCAACGTGATCGCAGCCCCTCTTACAACGTGGTCGTAGCCTCCTTACGACCACGTTCAACTTCCTTCGTTTCGATCGTACACCTGCAGATCACCTTCGACTTCTCACCAATCTGGTCGTATTGCTTCCTGACCTCACGATCAATCGATTTTGCCGCAATCGATCGCCTTTCGACCGCGTTAGTAATTTTACCACGTGGTCCTCTGCCGTGGTCGTAGGCGCCTCTCGATCCCGCCTGCTGGGATTTTGCCGTGGTCGTAGGACTTCCGACCACGTCTCATATTGTTGATGTAGCAGAAGGGCCGATCGCAACCTTCTACGACCACGCTTTGTTGCTGCGCAACCTTCTACGACCACACAGTATAGCTGGCGATCGCTGTTCTCCGTGGTCGAAGATTCATTCGATCACGGTCACTTCACTTCTACGTGGTCGGAGTCGCTTCCGACCACGTTGTGACCTTCTCGGCGTATCGCCGACTTTGCCTTGTCGTGGTCGTAAGTTTTTACTACCACAGTTGTCGTGGTCGTAAGCAGACTTCGACCATCTTCGAGATTGTCGATCACTCAGAACTTGCTCTTTTCTCCTCTCTATTACTCGCAAACACTTTGCGTCTTTACACGACTTGGTTGCCTTGCTCGTCCTTTGGTTCTTTTTCTGATTACACAGCTCCACGTCTCTATTTATACCCGGTATTTTCGACTTCGTCTCGGGTTTACAAACCGACTCCGACTCGAGTCTAATACGACTTCTACTCTGTTTCGACTTCGATTACAACCTAACTTTGCATACGACTTCTAAACACAAGATTATTTCCAACATTCTCCCCCTAATCTTCCTGATGTAGTCATAACACCTCTTACAACGTGGTCGTAGCTTCCTTACGACCACGTTCAATAGCCTTTCGACCACACTATCTGTTCGTAGTGGTCGGTAGTCGGCGCTCGAGCTTGCGATCACGTTGAGAAGTCGGCGCCTTACGACCACGTTGTAGCGAGCTTCGCCGCTCGGGCATGCGACCACGTGGGTAGTCGATAGATTTCGACTACGACCGCAACCGACCGCGTCCGACTGCGTTACGACCGCTACCGAGGGCTTCCGACCACGTCCGACCGCGTCTGACTGTGCTACGACTACAACCGACTGGTATCAACCACTTCCGACCGCGTCTAATAGCGCTACCACGTCCGACTGCATTCGACCAGGTCCGACTGCAGCCGACTGAGCTACGACCACGTTCGACCGCTTTACAATGTGGTCGAAGTCTGCCGACTTCCCACGTGGTCGTGGTCAAAGTCTGCCTCCGACTTCTTCTCGCGTTAACGTGGTCGTAAGCCACCGACTACCCAATGTGGTCATAGTTGTAATCCGCCGACTACCGATCGCTTCAGCTCTCGACAACGTGGTCGTAGGGCGCCGACTCTTCAACGTGGTCGTAAACCACAGCGTCGACTTCTACTGGATAACGTGGTCTTAACCTGCTGACTACTCAACGTGGTCATAAGCCACAGCGCTGACTTCCGACAGCAGAGGTTGTGACTTAGACTTACAACTTCCGACCATGGCCAACGTGGTTGTAGCTGCGTTCGACCACGGCCAACGTGGTCATAGCTGCCTTCGACCACGGACAGAGTGGTCGTAAACGACACTACGTGATCGTAAATGCCACAATGTGGTCATAAACAGTCCTGGTGGAGTCGCAACGGAATCTAAAAAAAGATGATACATAAATATAAGGATCATGAACTATATAATAAATATCAATATCAGCAAAACAATCATGTGTATTTTCACTCATATTTTCTCAGTGCTACCTCTAACAAAATTTCAGAATTTTCCCTACAACGTAAATGAACAGTGCCTTAACTCCCAAAAAGGTTTGGTATTAATACAATGCAAGGATTCTAAGGATAGTGGAAGTAACACATGATATCCTATGAAACACAGTAAGAAAACAAAAATACATAATAGGAAATGTTTGTTTTACTGTGTTTCATATTTCTTTATGTGACAAAAATGTTTGTTTTCCGACTCCGACTCCGAGTCTAATACGACTCAAAGTGGAAGTAACACATGATGTCCTATGATGGAAGTAACACATGTCTGAACTGAACATGATGTAGGAAAAGTTTGGGTAAAGAAATTTACTTACCAATTTTTCACCAGTCCAGGACATCTTTGTACACAATATTTCTGGTGCTTTTCTTTGTTGGATCTAATTCCTTCTTTGGTTTGGCCAGAATTCTTGTTGTTTGCCTTGACACACCCCTCGACAATGCAACATAGAACTTAAAAGGAAGTGAAATATCATCCGACGGAGACATTGGGATCCTAGGTATGAACACCCTTTTCCCTGCATGCTGGCCACCAACAATTTCAGCATCAATTGCATTATCCTGGAATGCTCTTACCATTAGTCTTGTTCCATTGCACAAGCCATTGTTAAGATCAAGATTGTGGAGAAGGATCACAGGACAATTAATTTTAATTTTTAGCACATGTGGGGGCAGGCCATTCGGAGTGATCGAATTCAGGAAGTCAATAGGATAGTTATTTCTGGAATCCTCATCGACAGAGTCAAAGCTATGATAAACCTTTTCCTCGCCCGGGACCTGTCAATCATCTTTGCGTTTAGCTTATCAACATGCTCATTTTTGGTACAAAGAATGGCACGTGTACTCATATAAGCTGTTGATCTTGCATTTTCCTCAAGTGACGGGAAGACATCTTGAATGAGTTTGGTTATAGAATCTTCGGTGTCAGTATAACCAATCACAATATTCTCTGGCAGGCTAACATAATCATCCCCGATAGTCTTTTCAGTTCCATTCCCAATCCTAAGGAGGTAATCTGAAAACCATGGGTTAGATTGAGCCCTCATGTTTTGTGACAATCGTATCTTCCTTATACTTTCCCATAGGTAAGATCTCTGCATTATCCCGAGTGGTTAACGACCACTCTGGCCGTGATCGAAGGGCACCAGAAGAGAGTACAACCGTGTTGGCCGTGGTCAGAAGCCAGTCGAGCTGTTGACGACCACACTGTCAGTGGTCGGAAGCCGGAAACCACGTTTACGACCACATTGGCTGTTGTCGAAAGCCTCTATGACCACAGTGGCTATGGTCGGAGGTTGACAGATAGCTTTACGACCACGTTGGCCGTAGTCGAAGGCTAGCCGAAGGTTTACGACCACTGCAAAGCAACTTGAACGTAGTCGAGCCATCTACCATGGCAAACGCGATTGGAAGAGCTACGACCACAGCAAATAGATTAGAACGGCTACGACCACGTAGTCGATCTTAGAGACGTTCGATCACGCAGAGAAGGCTACGACCACGTAGTCGAGCCATCTACCACACAGAATGGTCTACGACTATGCAGTCATTTACAACCACACGGAAGATTACTATGACCACGGGGAAGGATTTACGACTACGACCACAGACCAATCTACGACTACGACTACACTGAGAACCTACGACTACGGAACCGATTACAACCACTCAAACAGGTTTACGGCTACCTAGTCATTTACGACCACATAGTCGCTACGACTACTCAATCAGCTACGACTACGACTAAGACTTACGACTACACGGATCTACGACCACACGGAAGGTTTACCTTCGGAAACTGGTCAGCAGCGGGGTGACCGGAGGCGTTCGGGTGAGGCGTGAGATGCGACCCTGGCGTGAGGACGAACCCCACGGCGGGGTCGGCGAGGTCCGGGGACGAGCGGGGACGGCCCGGCGACGAGGAGGTGGCGGAGATGGCTCGGGAGCTCCGGTGCGACGGTGTCGGGGAAGTTCGCCCGGGCACGGGGGTGCTCGGTGTGGCGGTGGCGGGCTCTGGGGAGGTCCGAGGCGGCGGCGATTGCTCGCCGAAGTTCCTTACCGGGTGCGCACGGGGAGACCTCGGTGTGACGGCTCTAGGGGCTCAGGGAGAAAGGGGGCAGAGGCGCGGCAATTCCTCGCCGGGGTGTCGACCGGAAAAAGGAAGGAAGCAGGAAGGTTAGGAAAGAGGAGGCGCCGAAGGAAGGGGAGCACGGGAGACCGGGGATTCGGTCGCGGCGGTGTCCGGGGTTTCCAAAGCCGCAGGGGGACGAGGAAGGGAAGGCGGTATCGGCCGGATTGATCGGCCGGCGTGAAAAGGAAAGAGGGAGAAACAAAGGAAGGAGGTGCTCCGCGGGCGGCAGCGGATCCGACAGCGGTCCGCGCGAGAGAGAGTGCGGCGTGACCCGCAACTCCGCGCCGCCCGCCGCCGCGCGCGTGCCTCGAGGCGCGCGTGTCAGCGACCTCCTCCGAGTCGCCGTCCTCGTAGAGCACGCGGAAGTACCCGCCTCGGCGTCGTGCGAATCCACGACGCCGCGAACACCCCGGCAGGAACACCTTTCACCGCCCTCCCCACCAACTCCTCCATCCCGCCGCGAATTCCTAGGGTTTGGGGGGCAGAGGGGTCGGGGCTGCGGCGGATCGGAGGGGATTGAGGGGTTTGGGGTGGGATCGGCCGGGGGATTTGGGCTTGGGATCGTGAGTCGCGCGGGGGAGGTGGGGATCGCGAGTCCGCTTTGGATTTGGATCGTTGGATATGAGTGGGTAAGGAGAGAGAAAGGTGGGAATTGATCCTTGATCGTTGATTTCACTGGTTGGTTTTCCTGGGGACACGAATTGGTGTGGATGCAGGAAAACTCATGACTGTTGGGGGCACAATTTGGGGTGGGCGTAGGAAAGAACTGAACTGGTGTATTTTAGGGGTAGAGATTTGGTTCGTAGCCACAACAACCACCTTTCGACAACCAATATGATGTATTGTAAAAAAATCCTAACACTAACTATTGCTAGGGATAAAGAAGCATACAATTTCTCAAACATCTGAAATTCATGAATATACTACGTACGCTAGGTACAAAAATAAATAAGAAAAACTAAAGAACAGTATATTGTTTCTTCCTCCACCGACGGGATAGCTCGATCTCATTCCGCTCTGCCTCCCCTTCCTCCTCCGCTACTGCCATCGATTCTGGCTCTAGATCTGTCAACAGGAGAACGCAACCGTGACAACGGGTTCACCATGCCCCCTGAGATGTAGAGAGAGGTTGGGGACGTGGTGGGCGACGGTTGAGGGCGGTGGGCGGTAGCTGAGGGAGGAAAGGGCAAGGCGGTGGCACTATGAATATTAGGTTGGATGGGGCGATGGTAGCAGGGGAGGGGGACGGCGGCGCGGCGAGGTCGCTACTAGCCGGCGATGGTGGAGGAGGGGTTGGGGGGAGACGGAGAGGGGGTGTAGAGCTGCACACGTTGGAGAAAAAGCACCGAACTTGGGAGGGGAGGGGAAGTGGCAGGGAGGGCACTGAACTCGGGAGGGGAGGGGGAGGGCACCGAACTCGGGAGGCTATCCCATTGGATTTGTGTAGTAGCTCTCAACATAAATATGTTGTTTTGTCCCAAAAAATTAGATGGGATTAAATCCTCTTTTAAACTAGTCATTACTCATTAGCATGAGAGGGAGTTTTTATTGAAAGAAAGTCGTCTTGGTATTTTCGATCTACCTATTGCAAGCGTTATACAAGTATATACTGTTGTTTCTGATGCTTTATTGTAACAAGTATGGGTAGCTTTCTCTGATTTATTTTCATTGCGACAAGGTGAAAGTTCACGGCCTATTGTCCGTGCATTATTAGTTTGCTCGTTCTTAAACAAATGTAGGAATTGACAGCTGCTTTGAGTTAATCTGCTTAACTTTCACAATCAGTGGAGCTAGCTGCTGCTTTTGCTTTCAAGAAATTGAAGGGAAACATCTTTTTTTTTTCTCTTACAAAATTGCCGGAAAACATCTTATTTGAAACTGCAGAGGAACTGATACGATGATATCTCATTGTTAATGTCTACTGAGGTTTGATTTTCACATTATTATGATGATATGATTTGGGTTCCTTGTACTTTTGCCGTTTTGGGCGTTATGATTAAAGTTCAGGTCGGCGCAAGCCCATCGTAGACCGTTCCAAAAAAAAAGTTCCTTGTATTCTGCTTGTATATTGCTCAGCACTTCTTGATTACCTGAACATAAGTAAATTTAATTTACAGTCTCTGCAACTTGATAAGCAGTTAAATGTACATCTAAACCATTGCTTCCAAAACAGACACACAGTGCCATGCCCGGCTTCTCAATCTGTGTAGATATGGATGACTTCCAAGCTCCAACTCGATAATAAGTCTTCCTTTTATTATATCGAACTCAGTTCATAAGTTACCATGAAGCAGGCAATTTAACTATGATTGTTCTCCCAGACCTACAGTTACACCAGCACAAGCAAACGGCAGGAGCCCTTTTCTTCAGCCAGGACCACCATAGGGAACCGTCGATTGCCTCGCATTTAGTTCGAGCAAATCACTGGCCATTCAGTGTTACGCGTCGACGAACTAGCCATACATGGCGACGCGCGCGAACGAATTATCACATGAATTATTGCTCTTGACTAATCATTGTGAATTATTACCATTCCTCCGAAGGCCGGAAGATTCTACATGTATACGTTCTCCAACCTCCACGATGTTGAGCAAGTCTCCACCGTATGCGAGCAGGCCGTCGACAGCCGAGATCATGACAGGTTTCCCTGGAGAAATATCGCACACATGATTAGCCTAAGCACGCGCTTTCCGTGTGAAATTCTCACGCCGAGAGCTTTTGAACACTTGCTTGCAGGAGTTCGACGTGAATTGATGGGCGGAAAGGGATCGGGGCGGCGAAAAGAGGAGCAGGGCAACCACCAGCGCTGCAATGATGCGCGTCCGCCGCGGAGGTGGCATGGAGGTGGCGGGATGGGAGGGTTTCACCTTGCGCGCCGGTTGCTTTCGGGTTTGCCGTCCGCGACGCCGGGCCAGCACACGGCGTCAGGTGCCGGCGTCGGAGGGAAAAGCGAAGGACCGCGTGATTTTTCGGACGGGGTTCGTGTGGTTTGCAGAGAAGGATGGAAACTCGAATCTCGACCGTTTCATTTAAAAACGATCAAAAAAGGGCGAGCGATAACTCGATTGCAGTCAAGAAAAAAATATCTATAATATCCGAAGTAGAATTCATTGCTTCATTTTTTTATATCATATAAGGAAATTAGGTTTATAGATACCGGGGTAATGTACAATTACTGGTGCAGTGCTACTAGCACGACACCACTCATCTGCTGAGATTTTGAGTTATCAACGTGCTACATCAGATTTCAGTTCCTTTGCTTTAAAAATCTTGTTGCATGGTGGTGCTCCATCGCATAGGCAAGTTGAGTTCTACGCAATGGACTGAGAAGCCATCAATACATAACATCACATTATCATGGCACTTTGTGCACTGTAAGCGCTGTCTCAATGGTTCAGAATCTGCAGCGATACCCTGTAAAGTTCCAAATCCTAATGCTATCGTGCTGCCTGATCACAGGAACTGGTACAATTAAGCAAACTATCAATCTCTTACGAGTACTACATTGCCGCGCAACTTAAACGATCAGGGTACAACGGTAAAGTAGCCACGTCAAGTGTAGTACTAGCTTCCAAAATGTCGTGCAACTGCATTAGCCTTTCTTCAGAGGTTTCATTTTGCAGGTCCTGCTGGATTTCAGAATCAGGGCCTTGTTCTACAACACCACAGGAGCAGAGTACATATGCTCACCAGTCACCAGGCAACTCTTTTTGCACGTACAGATTACCACTTCTGGGACAGAATGTTGCGATTCTTTCTGCCATCTGGTCTCAGAGAGGTGACAATAAACATTGTCTTGTAGTCTTCAACTTCCTTTATATTCATTCATATACATCTAAATACCATGTTAACTTTTGTTGCACGCGCTGTTCTGATACATAATCTTTCAGAAACTGAATTCTGATGAGAACTATATGTGACTTTCATACGGACCTCGCTGGATAGTGTACGTTGTCGGATCAGGTATGTACTAGCTCAGCTCAAGCATCATTGGAACACAGATATTCTATGATCTGAATCATTCACACCTCGGAAGCCATCTTGGCAGTTGCCCTGCTACTCCTGTACGAGATTCTGAACGCACTGTTCGGCTTCTGCACTGGAGGTAGTAGTCCCAGCACTGCAGATCAGAGAACCTCATTGCTGACGAACAACGAAGAAGGCGCGAGCTTGGGCTCGTCTTACGACTCCGTCTCCCACGACGACGACGACGACAACGTGGAGGAAAGGGACGAGGGCGACCGGCACCTCTGCGTGGTTTGCTGCGACGCCCGGAAGGACTGCTGCTTCCTCCCCTGCGGGCATTCTGCCACCTGCTACACGTGCGGCACGAGGTAGGCGTTCACATGCGCGCAGTTTGTGCGCCAAGAATTGCTCGTGGGTGGAAGGTATTGTTTGAATTATCCGTTTTTTTTATAAGTTTAAGCTTTTAGATGAATTGATTGATGTATATAATTCAATATAATATCAGAGTTAAGAGGTTTTAAGTTCAAAACTCAACTAGCGCAATTAAAAATAATTATAACTCACTTCTATTCTATATCTTAACTCTAAAAGATCCTATATGTGAGAAAGTATTAATTAAAGTATAAGTGAATTGTACATCTTTATATTAAAGTATAAGTGAATTGTATGTGTTTTTATTCATAAGTTTAAGTTTCTATATAAACTAGCTGGTGCATGCAAGGGTGTAAACGGGAAGCGATGTTGCTGCTGTGTTGCAGGATTGTAGAGGAAGATGGTAGCTGCCCGTTCTGCCGAAGAAGAAAGTGAGAAGAATCTTCGCCGTCTGACGGTCGGCTTCTCTTGAGATCGCTCTGCCTTCTTTTTCTCCTCTGTACAGACTGTAGTGGTGATTGCCGGAGTACGAACCGTACCCTGAACCCGGTTTTTTTAGAACCCGGTGCTGACTGGACAGTTATTCGCACCACGGTTTAGAGGTTTGTACCTGCCATTTCGATGTCAGGTTCTACAGAAACGGAGGCCGAGCAACCGGCCCGCTGGCCGCATGGTGCGTGTGCCCCTCGCCGGTGTACGGTCCATTCCGGGGCTCGGCGTGGTGGCACGCGCGAGGCGCGACCGAGCACGTCCCGGGGAGCGGTAGCGAGTAAACGTGCAGCCTCGGCGACGCGAGGGCCTCTCGCCTTTAGATGCCGGTGGGTTTGGCAGTAAGGATGGGCATGCAGGGTTGAGCGGCGCATGACCGAGGAAAAAAATAACGGACGCCCACCGTGGGGCTCGAACCCACGACCACAAGGTTAAGAGCCTTGCGCTCTACCGACTGAGCTAGACGGGCTTTTGTGACAACGTAATGTATGTCCTTCTTAATTCGTACAGCTCAGATACCATATGCACCGACCATTTCAAACGGTGAAATGTTGGTATTGTTTTCCATTGGTGATCATGGCGTTACCGTTCTTTATTGCTACTTGAGCATGAAAGGATTCGTCACGTCAATGTCGATCTTTCGAATCGTTTCCCCTTTTCTTCACTGTGGTACAGACGAATATGGGATCCCAGGTGGAGATTGGGGGCGGTGAAGGTAGAGGTCGTCTCTACCTCATTCATTGGTGATTTGAAATGCAAACAATCTGTCCTAAATATCAAAACTAGTCGCTGATGTGGTAATGCACATCAATTTCTAGCTTTCCACCGTGTTCGGATTAGATTCAACCATGTTATTGATGTTTAAATTAGTTTTCCATGTTAATGCACATGCGGGGATAGCTCAGTTGGGAGAGCGTCAGACTGAAGATCTGAAGGTCGCGTGTTCGATCCACGCTCACCGCATTTGTTTTTGCTGCTTGCAGTATTGCTTCTGCCATTTTTTTTTTAAGTTTCAGTTTTGCTTGTCTGTCGGTGGCCTGGAGCCTGAACTTCCTAACCTCGAAAAACTACTGAGGTACTCGTTTGTTACATTCCCGAACTGGCCGCATTTCCTTTTGCCCTTTGTTGCGTGTGTGAACCAGTTGCCTTCGTAATTTTCAATCCTGATTGTGATCAGAGTTCAAGATGAAGACACAATATTGAACCATCGTAAACCAAACCAAACTCAAAATACTAGATCCACTATGTCAGAGCCCAGAAAATATCAAAATCACTAACGTACAACTTTGGAGATGCACCAACCATGCAAAAATCTTAGAACATTGCATACACTAGGAGAACAGGGGAAACACAGAAGGGAATTCCTTGATGTTTGATCGGTATAGGCAAAAGACGAGACATCGGCTGCTCATCTTTTGTCAGCAGAATGTTTCACATTTCTTGAGTTACAATCATACATTGCTCCTACAGCTACCCCTACCTATTTTCACATTTCTCGAGTCACAGTGGACATAGAAAATACAACTGAGCAACTGGACCGTGCTCTACTTCTGCCATCTTTTGGAGGCCCTGGCTGAAGAGCCTCCCGTCAACTGGCTGGATGGAGCTTTCGTATGACCTGGTGAGTCAATAAAATTCTCATTAGTAGATGTAACTATTGGGTTCTAGTGTGAAAATTTACCAAACATCATGTCTAGGTATGAAAACTGTCTGCATAGAGCAACATGCCATTTCCCAAATTTTGAATGTTCACTGAGCGCTGGTACTAAAATTTTGCAGGCGATTCAACAACAGTGACCTATCGTGTCAAAGTGAACAAGTCCTATGCTTGGGTGGTTTACAATACATACTTAGAGTCTTCGCATCCCTTGGTTTTGATCTGGACATTGCTGGCTGGGCATTCTTTGTGAGAGTGAATCTAGATAGTCGTGACGAAATTCTCTGCCTGCAATTATTGAGCTAGTAAGCATCCTTGTAAAAAAGAGAGAAAAACTATCATTATGATAAATGTAGAACAAAGCAAAATTATAATAAATAGTCATTGTAATGAAAGAAAACAATTAACAGTTGCAAGTTGGTTCGATGGAAGTGCTATAAGTAATTGAGAGTACATTGTTGTCTCAGCAGTTCTATCTGAGTTGGAATTCGGGACAACTCCAGCAGCACTGCCAACAGAATACTCTGTCTCTCCTGCTGATAAGCCATCTTCAGATACATTGTCTTCATAATCTGCTTCATCCAAGCCCGCAGACGCAAGGTCAGTGGGTAAAGAATGACCAGCATATCCATTTACCTCAGCATAACTCTGAGGATCTGATAGTTGGCTCTGTTGGTTTATTGTGATCAGGGATGTCAATCCCAGGTTGGAACTAGAATTCTTTGGCATGCTAGCACCATTTTTGTCGACTACTGAACTTGAAGATACGGCTTTGTCTTTCACGAGCTGGAGCTGCTCAATTTCTGTATCTTTTCGTACAATCGTGTCTTTCAAAGATGCAACCTGGATAACATGCATAAAGTGAGATGCCAGAATATTTACAGTAAAAAGATGGAATTGTCATTATGACAGTAACGTGTAATATTAGCAAGCATGAACCATCAATATGGAGTTTAAACTAGAAATTTGCACCATTAGCAACATGCAGAAAATTAGATCATTTTCCAACAACGGTACTACTATAGGTCTTTGTTTTCTAGCTATCTAAAGTTATAGAAAACGTAAGGCCCACTTCTTTTCAGCTTGTGGTTTATGACTTCCTTCAAACAAACAAACGGGACCGTTTCTCCGCTGTCTTTTCGAAACGACTTATTAGGACAACTTTTTTCAAAACGGCTTATCAGCTTATTAATACTCGATTCGTTCGCACAAGCGCTTACGCTATAGCCAAAAACTATCAGCCACAGCTGAAAAGAATCCACTCTAAAATTATACACATAGTCCTATGAAGGTTCAACAATTGATACTTTTGCCTTTCTGTTTCTTTTAATAATTGATCCAAAATGTTATGTGCTGCAGTGTTCTGTAACCTATTTCCTGAGCCAGCTCCTATGGGTCTGATCGTATTAGTTTCTGGCCAATTCGTGATGGTAACTGGTATCAAGTATTGAACTAGAAACCTACAGAAAACTCGGCCAGGAGCAGCTTGGAAACTGCTGTTGTTTCACTGCTGATTCTTTGCAATTTTTTCATAAATATTATGAATAGTATTAGCATCAATGAACCACCTTGAGTAAATAGCCAATTGTAATCACAGCAAACACTTCAGTACTAAAATCGAGCTCCAAGCTGAGATTTGAAATGATTGTAAAAGGAAAAGAATACTTTGGTCTTGTGAGATAAATTTGGATAAATATTAACATCACATTTATATATAAGGCTTGCTTCTTTTTACACTATTCTTTCTAGAACTAAAATAGTTTAGTGAGTACACAAAAGGAAAATAAAGAAACCAATTCACGATGAGTCAGACAGAAGCAAAAGTGCAAGAACCTGCTCCAGCAGCTCTTTTATGTCCTTTCCCTCTTTGTTACTTCTTGCAGCACCTAACTCGACTCCAGAAACCCTTTCAGCAAACTTTAGAGTGCTTATAGTTTCTGAATATGACTCAACATCAGGATTTATCTGAACAAACATTAGTGTCTTTGCCTGTCCACCTGCAAGAAAAATATTTTAAAGAATGCAGAGAGTGATTTAAACAAAAAATAAGCAATTGATTACCTAAAGAGCTTTGAAGAACTTGTGTTAGCTTGCTGTTTCTGTATGGCACATGGGCATTTTTCTGTGCCAATGCAAAAATCACATCACCTAAAGCAGAGAGTGATTTATTAATGTGTTGAGCCTCTTTTAATCTCTCTCCAGTTGCTTCAGACCGCTCAACCCTTTCACTCCCAGCAAGATCAATGAGATGTAGGCATCCCCTAGAGGTGGATCCATTCTTCACATCCAACCCTCTAACATGTACAGTCAGAATGCTGCATGGCATAACAGCTTTTAAAATAAACCATATTACAGAGAATAGAGAGGATAGATATACATATAAAATAACTTCAGTTAGCAGTTCACTCAACCTGTGGGACCTACTGCTCCTTTCATTTAGGGCTGTTGAACCAACTGCTCTATTTGCCTGTCCAATTTCCATTAAGTCCAACACATCTGATGTTGATTTAACCGGATGTAAGCTTGCATCCGGGACAACGAGTCCATTAGGTTGAGAAGTGCTCCAAATTCCAAGTGTTTATTTATATCAAGGAAAGTACCATCATTCCTTTACAATTTTAATAACATGGATGCAAGAAATATAATGAAAAACAAGCAATGATGACAATTTGAAAAAGGATATCTTTTCTGTGCAATATCGTTTGACAGAAGATCACGCACTTGTTCATTGTATATCTCAACCATCTGGACTCCTACCTCATACGAGAAAGCATTTCTCCTACTTAGTGAGATATCAAATAGATCATTTAAAGCCCTGTAATTGACACCCCAATCTTGTTTCGACATGCTGGGTCCACTCTAAAGAACAAAAATTACAGATAACAAAACATCAATGATTATAATCAGTAACGGTAACAGTACAGTACAACAACAACAAAGTCTTTTATCCCAAACAAATTAGAGTAGGGTAGGAATGAAACATCTCAAACAGTAACAGTATAGTACAAACAAAAAATTAATCATCATGGTTAAGATCAAAGTTAGTACCATTGTGTAAGTTTTTCCAGAACCAGTCTGGCCATATGCAAAAATACACACGTTGAATCCATCAAGAACCGATCGAATCAATGGTTGAATGTCTGAGAAAACATCAGCTGTAAATTGGAGAGAGAACAGTTAGTGAGAAAAGTTTATCAACACACCAATAAGCTTGCATTGAATTTTCATTCTCACGAAGATGTACCTTGAGAAGCAAATGGACTAAAAACTTTGTTAAACTTGAACATCCGATGTCCATCCTTTCCTTGCTTAAATGGATTTGAAATCAGAAGCTCACCATTTTCGCCAATGTAATCAACTGTGGTTGATTTTTTATCTTGACCAGGAAGAAATGGTCTTACACGACAATACACTCTTATATTACCTGAAAAAAGGCAGATATTGAAACAAAAAAATGTTAAGGAGATAGCTGTGTCCTAAAGTTAAAAGAATATTTGACCAGCAAAATACCTTTTAATTCTTGTACTTCATTGAACAACTTTTGATTTTCAGCAAGAACTTTGTGATAGTTTTCGGCGGCATCAACCAAACATTTTAAACCAGATCCTACAAGAGTTTAAGCAACAAAAATATTGACAATCAAAGTAATTGTGTTCTTTTATACAGCACAAAACAAATGCAACAACACATACCTAAATTGGACATTTCGTCTCTCCACTTCATTTTAAGGACATTCATGTCGTTTTTTATAGACCGTGATGATATCCTTAAATCCTATCATTTTTAAGCAATAACACATAAATTAACTAGAAAAAAAACTGAAAAGAAATTTATAACAAGTTAAACAAACCTTGACATATAACTGTTGACTATTCATGTAATTCTGAAAAATGTTCTCCTTCTTGTTCCACAGCTGTGCTTTTAACTCGGAGGCAGACTCAACTTCTTCAATTTTCTCGTTTGATTGCAGTAAAAGAAACTCGACCTCCTTAACTTTGGTAGTTAATTGTTCTTCCATTTGCTTTGCCTTTCTTTCAATCTGCTCAAGCTGTTGTTCATGCGTCCTATTCATGACTTCCATTTCTTTCTTAAGGCTAGCTATCATATTTTCAGCGTTTCCGTTTTCTTTCATTAACCGAACAACATCTTGCTCACCGAGTTTTCTTCTCTCTTCAATTTTTGACTTCTCTTCCTGTAAGAAGCAAAAAAGAAACTGCAATATGATATCCTATTCGGTACTACTATTATAACTTCTCCTGATAGTATAACTATAAGTGATGAACAAAATTACCGTCCAATATCATCCTCATTTTTATCTGGTCAGATGTTATATAGTCGATATTTCAGTGGTATAATATATTTATACTATAATTGAAGCAAACAAAATGTATCAAGTGAAGAATAGGTAAGAAACTCAAAAAGTACAGGAAATTAGAATATTTTGAATATGGGTCAAACCTTGACTATCTGAAGCCGATTTATTGCCATCTGAAGAAGAAAAGTACACAATATCAGCATCGAAAGGGAAAAAACTACTAAACTATTATAATTTCTTCTAACTGTTATGAATATTGTGTATATATTGAATAAGCCCAATGGGCAATATATATAGGGAGTACAAAGGGATATTACAGCCACCAGCAAAATGGATCTTTACCTGGTTTTCTTCATTTGTCCCATTTACTAATATTTCAAGTGCTTTAATTTTTGAACAGTACTTATCTTCCCTCGTCTTGATGATAATATTTTGCTGCAACAAGGGATCATCTGATTCAGGATTTGTATTTATAAGTTCAAAAGAAAATACAAGTTTCAGACAAAAGTTTCTCTTACATTTCTTATGTGTTCTGCTTGAATACAGAGACGGCGCTCAATCTCTTGAACTACTTTCCTCAATAGGTAAACTACACGCTGAGGTGAGGAGGTTAAAGTTAGTTGTAAAAAGTATCAACGAAAAAGAGAGGGGGATGCAGTTAAAAACAAAGACATACATGCGGTATTTCTCCTTTTTTCCTCTCAATGCTTTCATCCAGAATGCCATTAACAACGCTAAGAAGTGACTTAGTTGGTGCATTCTGTGAGAAAATAATTACTATTAGGAAAGGAACACCAAATAACAAGATAGAACAATTCGACACACTTAAGCAACATCCTAGGTGGCAATGAAGAAGTTACATCTAAACTGTTAGAATGCATCATCTCTGAAATCTTGGCAGCTGGAAGATCAGCATAGGATCCACGTTTTAATTGGAAAATCTCACAAAACTTTTGTCCTGCAGGATATATAACAAGCTACCATAGATTAAAGGATATAGAAAAGTAGCAGCCCAAACATATAGATGGTACTCAGTAACTCGAATTGCAACAAAACACAATATATTAGCAATATTGAGAGTGTGAAGCAACCATGTTAAAGCAATGCCAAAGCACCCAACCTAATCAAATCAAACTTCGTCATTATGTTTACTTAACCATTAAAAGTTTAATATGAATATAAATATCTGATCTACTACTCCAATCATTGAGGCATCGACCTCCCACAATATAGTCAAGTGGCAAGTACCCCATGTCATTTTTCCGTTTGACTGTAGTACATAATTCGAGATCCAAACAGGGATAGAAATCCCATCGGTAACCGGCCGGTTATTGGTGGTAACCGGATTTACCGGTGGGTACCGGGAAACAATTTACCGGCCGGGTTTGTTTAAATTCAAATTTGAATTTTTGAACGTAAAAGTTGGATTCCCTAATGATGTTTACATTGTTTAACATTAATCCAATGTATTAGGACCTCTCGTGCTTGCTTGATACTTTTTTCTATAAATGTATTAGGAATTTTCAATTGTTAATTACCCATAACCGATTTTCAGTGGTTACCGATTTCTATAAATGTATTAGGAACTTTTTTTCTATAAATGTATTAGGAACTTTTTTCTATAAATGTATTAGGAACTGGTTTTTCCGGTTACCGATTTCAAAACAGTCCAAATTCAAATTTTGCTCTTCTAATTTTGCCCGGTTTTCTCCGGGTTTTCTGGTAACCGGCCAATTACCGTTACCGGCCCCCCACGGGATTTCTATCCCTGGATACAAAGGCTAATTCCCTATGGACTTCTTTTTTAGCTAATTTATGAAACTACGAGCAAAATAAACACCACTATGTGCATACCCAAAAAGACAGGAGCTTTCTGCTGGGACATGGGATCTAGAAGGCCATTTCTCCTACCCTCTCCAGGGAATGTTTTCCCTTGTGCTGCACCAGGAACTACAGGCCCTTCAGTTTCCGGAACTCTCCATTTTTTTCTCGAAGGAGTCCTGGAAACATCCCCTGAAATATCATCACTTAATCCAGAATTCAGACTGTCCCTCAGAACCAAGAGGCAATCCACTACTGACGACATTGATCCCTGCAATCATCAAGTCCACCAGAGAATGTAACAAGCAGAAACATAGTACATAGTATAACACAGCTTAGATTCACAAGTAGTGAAATTGGGGAATTTACTCCAAAGCTTGTGTGTTTCAGCCACTTACAAATATTTGAATAACATGGCATTTTATGAGGTAGAACTATGTCGTAACACATGAAGCACATTTCAGTCAATCCTTTTCATAGACTTGCTTCCTAAGATTGACAGCAACCAGAAAAGTACAAAAACCAGAACTAACAATCTAACTTTTATCATGGAAACTGAGTTGTTACTGCAGTCCAATTATGGATAGGCAACGGTCTTACCTCTTAGAGGTGAATTTTCACCAAATACAATGCAAAGGAATCGCCTTTAGATACATAGTTTTACTTACATGTACACACGACTTAATACTTGGTCAGTTGTCAGCAATGCAAAACCATGACCAACAATGCTACGCACCGCATTATGCAATATGACAATACGACCAACATCCAGGCTATCAGAAATTAGTTTCAACAATTATTGCAATTCAGAACTCAAGCATGCATATCGACTACTTAATATGACAAGGGCAACCTCACCTCTTCAAGATCTTTCACGCTGAAGCCTGGCAGCCCCATATCGGCAACCACCGAGAGGAATTTCTTCACATTGCCTGACCGCTGTTCTGACGATGCATAACCACCACATGACTCCTAAACAAAAACACTCACATTCAAAGCATCTACATCATCTCCACAGCTCAACGAAAACCCAAACTTTCCAAAGCACGAAAACCTCACCTCGAGAACACCTGGGATGAGTGTGTTCACAATATGGCACAGGACCGTGCCATCACTGAGCAGCTCCCACAGCTCTTCATCAGATGAATCCAATGGCAAACGATACTCCGGGAGTAAGGCACTGAGCCATTCGATCACCTCCGCACGCCGATTAGCTACAAGTTTTTTACACAGCCATGTAAAACAAGTATGAGAAACATGTAAAAAAATCACGAGTTTACGAGATCAACAGCTCAAAGTTAACATCTCAGAGCCACAAACACGAAATAACAAAAGGAAACAAAATTTGCGCGCTCCGGGCATAAATCTAGCGAACTAAAGCTTAACAACCACGGCCTAACAGATCGATGCTTCTTCGGCAAACATCTTACTACCGAAACAGGAATTAAACATCGATATCCGAACACTGAGGTCGCCGAGCTAAATTTTAACTTCAAAACACTGAATCGGAGCTGAAGAATAGCCGGGTTTCAAATAGCTGATCAATTCGCCGCATATTTACCCCCAAAAACAACGAGAAAACTCGCAGTGACACACACTTCGAGCTCCTAGGCTGGAATTTAATACCTCCAGAGCATACGGATCAGCAGCCTCACCTGCCTGGAGCCCCTCGAAATCGCCATCCACGCTCCCCATTCCTCGCCGCCCGGGCAGGCGCACGGCGGCCTCGGCCCAGATCGAGCCCGCCGCCGGCGAGATCGGGCGGATTCGAGCTCGGATTGGGCCGAAACCCTCCGATTCGGAGCAATGTCGGGGGCTGGGGTTTTGCCTCCTGCCGTCGCCGCTCCTCGTGCGCCGGGCTGCTTTTTGGCCTCTCTGCTTTGTTTCGTTTCGTTTTGGTCTGTTGCTGTTTTCTCGCGTAGGTCGCCGGGGGTTGATTTGTTTTTGTTTGTTCGTGTGTTGGCTGGTTGGCTCCGTTACCGTTAGTTAGTGAGGCCTCTCTCTCTCCCTCCCTGTTTTTCTGAAGTCATGTTCCAAGAAGCTAGGGCGATCCACATTTTGAATTTCAGACTTAAATATATCACAGCAAATTGTGTCATTGATTATCATAACAACAATAATAAAGTCTTTTATCTCAAACAAATTAGAGTATCTTAGAAATGAAATCTTCTCAAAAATTTTGGGTTCTATTCCACGAAAAGATGGTTTGTGGTTTGATTTTTACGTTGGCTCGTCAAACCTAACATAACTCTTCTTTTTTTCCTAGCTTATGATAGGCTATGTAGAAAATTATATAGGTGGAGTTAAAAATTAAGATGGTTGGTTGAAACGTAAGAAAAAAACTCTAAAATGTCTTCAGACTAAATTACTAGAAAGCCGGAATTCGATCTTCTTTTTATAGATGATGTGCAATGGATAAGGTACCATGCATGTAAAATATATCGTGGTAAAAAAATTGTCTTAATAGTTTTTTCTTTCTATACAAAATGCTTCATTTCATTGTCTTCCAATGTCTATGGATACAGCAAATATGTCGTTAAAAATGGGTGTCAGGAAGTGTTTGGACAAATTTCAAAATGCAGCTGGTTGACAGAACAAGATGACTCAACTTTTGTCTTTAGAAAAGTTGATGTATTTGAAGAAGCGCCTTCTAATTTGTGGAACTGCGGCCTTCCGAAAGCAAACGCAAGATACATGTGTGATACGAGAGGTGTTTGGTTGAAAGCAAAGCAAATTTGACCAATACATGTGTTGATATGGTAAGATTCCTTCTTAGAAACTAGGTCCCAAGCAGCAACCACATCAACTAATGATGATTAGATGACATATGACTTTAATTTGGAGTGTCCTCTCTAGCAATGCCAAGCGGCTCTCCTAATACAAGCCTCTTTTTTTAACTTTAAAAAACTGATTTTTGATCTTGTCTATAGTAACTAACTTTAAAATAAAATATTTTTTAAGATAAAGTTTATAAATTAATTATTTTATATACTATAACGACTTTATTTATATAGATTAAAATTATATATGAGTTTTTATAACTCTATATTTTTTACAAATACTCTAAAGTTCATAAACTAAAATAAAATAACATGACCTATCAGACGGCATCAAAAAGCGAAGCACCAAAGATTACGGGAAAAAAAGAGGACAAGAGAAGGCCTCACGAACTGACGTCGTCAAATCGGCGCGCTGGGCCGTAACCACGAGGCCATGGCTCCAACGCTCGTACAACGTGCGCGGCAGACGCTTTTGAAGCTTCATGGAGGGAGTCCAAAGTCCAGACACATACGCCCCCCGAATCCTGGAAATTCACGACAGTACCCTTCCGCGACTGGGCAGTGTTTTCAAATTACCCTTCCACGGCTGGGCAGTGTTTTCAAATTTTTTTATTTTTCTTTGATTGAGTTGACTGAAAAAAGCCAATGATCCCTATAGAGTTATTTCAGCTAAAATGTATCAAAACAGAGTTTATTTTTTTTAGGCTACGGCAGTTGATTTTTTTATTACGACTGATAGATCTGATAAATAGTACCTATTGATAGAAGAAAAGGCTACAAATCGCTTAAAAGCCAATTTGGTGGATTCTTTTGTGTTGTGAATTTGGTTTTTGGTTATAACTTTTGAGTTCTGTCGGTTCGTGAGACATAGTACGCAAAGAAAAACCGTTATATGTGATTTTAGCGGATATACCTGATCTCAATATAGTATTTATTATAATTTATCTATAGATCTTATTTTTAAAAAAAACACACTTCTTTTAAAAATAGTTATGTAACAGAAAGGGAGAAGGAAAGCTAAAACAAGAAGCAGCCGGCCTGGCCTTAGCCATTTGGCCAAGCGGTGATGTGAGACTTTTGGTGAGGCCGGATATGGGGCCCACTTGATGGGCGGCAGCTTTGGTACAGTTGACTACGCCAAACAGTTTGATTGTCTTCCCGCCAGTGGAGGCTATTCGCACCGTGAAGCCGGCCGCAGTGAAAGCCAAACTGCCCAGGGTGCTCCACCGCATCCACGTATAAGATAGGCATGTGTGCAACATGAGAATAATTTTATCAGATGCTTATTCGAATTAAACTTTTTTTAATATTTTCACACCTCAAATAGATACGGTCTGCGTTTCAAAATGGATTGACGATACGCGTGAAACGTGGGAATTTTGCGTGATCCAGTACAATTCATACAAGATTCTTTTTAAATTTCTGTGTTTCAAATAAGGCTTGAGGGGACTGCAATTGTTGGTGGTGCTCAGTTGGGCTGAATTTTTGTAGCTTATGACTGAATTTTCATTATAACTGATTGAAATTACACTGTAGTGGATAATGGCTTATTTGGCATAATTAAATTTAAAAAAATTAAAAATAGAAAAAGTGTTATCCCAACACGTATAATGCAAACGAATACGGGAAAAAAGAACCGTAAAAAAGCTCAAAAAATCAGAAAAAGACGAAATTTAGGAACGGTGAAAAATAAGCCGGAAACCAGAAGCCTAAACTCAAACATGCAAAGCCAAAGTAAGTGCGGGCATTGCTGACTAGACTAACAATTTGGGAAAAAAAAAAGGAATAAATCACAAAAACGTTTTGTAGTTCAATTGGTGTTGGCGGGGAAGACTGTGACATATTTTCTTTTGGCAAAACAGAAACTATGTGGCGATGTTTTTATGTTCTACAGCGTTTTTCGGTGGTTGCGACTTAAAACAGTCAGTTTAGAAAATGCGCATTCATACACTTTGCAATTTTGCATACTGATTTATATATCATTGTTAGCTCAGTCATGTCTATCACAGAGATTTACTCCTACTCCTGTTAGTTCAATAATGTCTATCAGGCTTTGATTACATCCATCGCAACTTCTCGTTGGTCCAACATTAACTCTTGGTTAGCACATCAATGGTCACCGACACCTATGAGATTTAATTAACTCTGTACATCGATGCATCG
Organism: Dendrocalamus sinicus; assembly: GCA_036346575.1. Classification (NCBI taxonomy): domain Eukaryota; kingdom Viridiplantae; phylum Streptophyta; class Magnoliopsida; order Poales; family Poaceae; genus Dendrocalamus; species Dendrocalamus sinicus. The sequence goes on along the minus strand of CM070654.1, from coordinate 31,993,000 downwards.
CAATCTGGACGACAGTTGAGACAAAAACAAGGGCACAAGAAAGCGATCTCATGATGCAAACGTGCAAGCTTCATCCATTTTATTTGATCGTATATATTCGCAGACATGGCATAACACGTCTGTCAGACTATATCACCATAGGGCACCTACATGCTGCCCTTATGTACCAGCCTAGCTGCACCCGTGGCAACACCAGGCCTGACTCCTATTCCTGGACCGTCTTCTTCACTGCAGCTATCCCATATTGATATTGGTATACCTGCATGCCCTGAGCCCGAGTGCCAATGGCCGGTTACTTGCCTCCAGGTCTGGTTGCAGTCCCAGCGGAACCGGCTTGTCGCAGCAGCTGCACATAGCCATGTTATGTTATTAGCACATGTGGCGGGATAGGGAAGGCGATGACTGGTTCTCAAGAGTCAGGAAGTGGCTGACGATGATTACCTGGAAGTAGGATTCCAGCTTCTGCCTGAGGACAGCATGCTCCCTCTTCGCTTTTTGGAAAGATCTCACGCAACTGCATAACAAACATAGATGATGTATCAGTAATGACTAATGAGTAATGGACAACAAAACAGTTACTAGCCCATGAATGAACTGTCAGTAATGTTACTCCATTTGGAGTTAAACTGTCAGCCTAACACCGGAGCATGTGTAACTAGGCACTAGCTGTGGGGACTGACGGTTTCACATGCATCAGCTAAGCCATGCTGACTCCAACAAGATGGTTCTTTATGCAATAATGCCCATGGGTATGGGGAAAATCAAAATGCTCGAGACATGAAGTGCTTTTAGCATGCCTATTGGAGTATTTCACAGACAAAAACAAATGGCAGCATGCTAACCAACTAAACAGTAACGAGAGATATACTCTTCAGCATTTTCTTCTCCACAGCTGTTCCTGAATGATGTGCACTCATTCTTCATCCTTGAAGCACCAATGCTGTAACAAGTTGTGTTAATGTCAAGCATGGGTAAACTACGCAAAATATTACAATATATAGCCATGCAAAATTGTCAGCTCCTTATATCATGTCAAATAAGCCAGTAATATCATGATATATCACTTATACAAAAGGTTGATGTCTACACGCATAGAACTTTTTTTAGTTGGTATGGATGCACTCCCTCCAGTCATAAAAGGAAGTCGCCAGTCAAATCGTGTCAATTTTGACCAAAGATACTATTTAGTTTGGATATACGAAAATGGCATATGTCACGAAAAATACTTTCATAACATTACACTTTTAAAACTTTTTTGAAAATATAATGATAAAATTTTGTGGTCAAACCGTCAAAGTGATATATCATTGACATTAAAAGGTCAAAAACAACTTTCTTTTATGACCGGAGGAAGTACATATTTAGCAGTGCACCAATAAAAGCAACGAGTCTCTGTAAATAACTTTGGTTTACACATTTCCTGAGCTTCTGCTAGCATTTAGGAAGACGTTGAACAGGGGCATTTCAAGTAAACCAAAAATGCTGACCCAAGCAACCAACAGAAATAAACTAACTGTAAGCCATTATTTCAAGAAGTTGAGGGCACAAAGAAGACAGTGTTCAGGTACAGCAGACATCTAGAAGCAGTCTAGATTCCTGCACGAGCATTCTGGTGGCTCATGAAACAATAATAAATAATTTAAGAGTTGTTTGATTCTTTGCCGATGCCGGATATAGGAAGGTAAAAACTAAGCCCATTTAGAATATTTGTTTTATTTTATTCTTTTAAGGCTAGGGTTCCTTAGCTGTGTGTAGATTCTTGGCAAACTAAATCAGGGTTGATGACAAATTGGTTGTATACTTGTGCCACTGTATGTAGTTAAAAGTTCAGATTAAGTTCACCGATAACTAATGAAATAAAATATAAAACCTAAACATTCTCATTTTCACCCATGAAACCGACCTTGGCCATGTGTGGCTCTCCTTCACCAAGAGTTTTTTTTTATATAAAGCAAGTAGGGTAGTTCGTTGGGAAAAGCAGGATTTTTCTTCCCATGCCAAATAGGTAACCAATACTAGGCAAGGACTTGCCAAAAAGGGCAACAAAATTCAAACAGCCTCTTAAGAGTCCACAAACCACAATCGCCACCAGTTCTCTAACATAGGCATGCATCATATATAGCTGAATGAAGGTATTCAAAAGCAACTGTCTGGAGCTACCTCGAACAGCTGCCCTTTAGTTGCTGCATGTGTGCATCCCATCTATTGAAATCTTTGGGATACTTCTCCCTGCACAGTATTGTTAGATATCACTTAACAAAACGTTAATACTGCTGAATGTGTAAATATGATTAAGCCTGGACCTAGTTTATGAAATTGTCACTGCTTACATAGCTTGCTCAATGTTTGTCATTAGCCTAGCTGAGTCCTTAAAGAACAAGGAAACAACTTCTTCTGCAAAATTAGGACTTGCTTCATCCTGCAAGTCCTCAACCTGACAAAATTGCTCATCCAAGTACCCCTGTCATTACAATATGATTCACTAAATTAGCATATATTCTATCAACACGTTAAAATAAGGTAAAGAGCAGAAAAGGAGATATCTGAAACGGTAAAAATGTAGATCTTAAAGCATTGCTGTGCTAACTGGGGTTCACATAAATATAAAATCGGAATTTGAACTCTACATAAATATCGCTAACACACTTATTTCAATATTTTGTGCTTCATTCAGATTCTTCTTAGCATCGTGTCAATGTTTGCATGAAGTGGTGTCAAGTGTCAACCCTTGTCTTGGCAAATGGCAATTAATATGGGGTCTCTAACATGATCTACACTATAACACTATGTTCTACTGCTTGCTGGATGCTGAATAGAACATATCATGAAGACAGAAGAGGAGATAGAACAAGGACTGATAAGTAGAATTGCATCGCCTCCTGGACAAACATGACATGTATTATTGCCTCAACTACAATGCTTGAGATTTGAGATGAATAGAACACAAGCCTGATCGAAGAGGCTCTTTTTCAAGGATGCTGCTTGGCGTCGCAAATTAGCATACTCCATTTATAAGTATTGAATGATGGGAGAAGAGGCAAAGTGAAGGCCTTAAAGGTGGGAACCGACCCCAAAATGCATATACAACTGGTTGATCACTTTGGTTATAGAAAGTTGAACATCAGGTTCGTTTATATAGCTGAGGTGAATGTTACTATTCCTCCACCAACATAAGTGAAACCGAAGATATTTTGAAGTTTTGAAAGGCAAAGATTAGCATCTCACGTGTACAAGTGATTTTATTGCCAAGGTATGCAACAGCTATCCACATTTTGGACAATGACTTGAACATCTGCAGATTCTGATGCTCCTTTATAAGATGCATTTTGTGTGTGCTCGGTGCGCAGAACCATAACTGCTCTTCTTGGAAATGCAGATTGGTTACTACCTCAAGTCCAAAAAAGATTGTCATTTTTTCACTTGGCATAGTATCTAGTACTCCCTCCATTTCAAAATATAAGGCATATAGTTTTTTCAGTTTTGTTTCAAAATATAAGGCGTGCATGCAACTTTAATGACATTTTCTCTCTTTTGCCCTCGTTTATCTTCCCCCTCTCTTTAACATTTATGAGTAAACACCCACCCACACTATCCTCTCTCTTATTCCCAAGGGCCAAGGCATTACCAATAGGGGCATCATGGTCATTTCCCTCTACCATCCTCTTGGTTTTGCAACCTCCTTAATCCATGTGCCTAGCTAAAATACGCCTTATAAAAAGAGACAAAGGGAGTATACAATTTTTCCCATTGATTTTTATGGTTATTTGGTAGTAAAAATTATAGAATTACCGAAAATACCTGTGATGGAAAATATGCCAGTATCATTTTCTCTTGGTCAATCTAGATATTTATAATACATTATAATGGCTAATGTGTAAATTATGCCAGGAGCTCTGGCTTACATTGTTAGGAGTGGGCGTCGGGGTTTGAGCCTGGGCGGCCGGGGTGCATGAGCACGACAGCTCACCCAGCCAACCTAGCAAGCACTGAGCTGATGTCTTTCTAGCTCATGACAGAAAAAAAAAAGCCAAGCAAGAGCAACCCCAGAGTACAACCACCTAAAGATATTTCAATTACTCAACCTTACAAGAAAAAAAAAGAACCCCTTTAGGCACAATTTTGCTGTGTGTGTGATGACCTGATGAAGGTATCTCAACTCTCATTCCAGAAAAAGAGAAAATCAGTATCTGTCACATAATCTGATACAAGTAGTCCTAACAGCTCTTTCAGGACTTGACATCATCAAACTTAAATCTGAAAAGCAGAAAGAAATGACCATTCTGTTGACGGCGAAACAAAATAACATTTCTTTTCATGGTGAGAAACTTTTACACGAGTTCATGTATGCAGGGCTCAGGCTGAGCATACTTGATTTGGCAAAATCAAGACAATGAATATCATTTCATCTGATATCCTGTTTCAGCTGGTAGCTGTTTCTTACGTTGAAAGTATATGTTGAGTACTTGAGTCTGAATATATGAATTTGCCCTAACATAAGAAAATTTGTAGGGCGACACGTTGCAGGAATGAATCGTCAGACATAAGGGGAAGGATACAACGAGACTTGCGTTTGTGCGTCTCAAAGTTCAAGCATGATACGATGGTCAAATCATCGAGAATGATGGAGAATTAGAATAGGTCTACGAGATGCCTACTTTGTGCATAACCAAAAAAAGTTGGAGAAAGAAAACGATTTTGATTCTCCTTTCAACAGTTACAAACCACTCTCTCAAATCATTGGACCACGTGGCAAATCACCAACCTTTGCCAAAAGGAGTAAAATAGATTCATTCAATGATTGGTCCGACGGGTGCTCTTTACCCCTTCAATCAGCATCACATCTTGATAAGAGAATCTGACGTGGATTGAAATAACCAGAAAGCCTATTGATGGAACGGATAAAAAAAAGCAAATTCTAGGCAGATCAAACTGCTATGGCAACAAATGATGAAACAAATGGCCGACAAAAACTGTGTACATGCAAGTTAAGCAGTTGCTACCTTCCCTGAATGCTGCATGTCTTTGTCTAAAGATCCCATAGCATGGTTTCACTATTCATCCTTACAACAGCATCATTATCCCTTTAACCATGGAACATTCTCATGACGACATCCTTCTAAAAGAGCATGCCGACCTCAACACGCAACATGCAATAAAATATCTCCCAGGAGTAATTGCACAAGCAGATGATAACAATTTTCCTTTTTGTAAAGCACATTGAAGACAGTGCAACAAGTTCATAATCCAATTGTGAAATCTCTAAACAAAGACAACAATGGCATCTAACTCATTATAATGTATGTGTAACCTAGGAAGTCTACTATAGCCAGTAATAGATGACATATAATGACATGCTGACACATCATGCATGATTTATACATAAATATGTTAACCATTAACATAGCACTTGTGGAGTTATGGTCCCACATGATTCATCACAATGTCACAATAAAATCTCATGGTCTTTGTATTGTGTGTGATATGGTGCACATCATGTGGTAATTGCTCGCTACTTACTTTTGAATTGATTGAAACAGTACCATTATCCAAGTTTTGAGAAAACGCTCGAGTTTTTTCCCTCGAGTTTTTAGAAATTTTAAGTGAACGCTTCTCTGGGAAGCTATGGCGTCTCGTGAAGTTTTACACACTTCCTCTCAGATGCAAATAACAGCATATTGAAGACAGAGGACCACCATAGTATGACAAGATTCTCTAATAATCGTGGCCGAAAGATGTATCATACACATGGTATATACATCCTATTGCATATGTCAAATTTATCTATACCAATGGCTTGTGACAGCTGAGAAAACTAGGTAACCAGCATGCATTTCATAGCAACGACAGATGCACCTTCCCAAATCTAAAAACTGTAGTCACAGTTTCAGTGTTTCACACAGAACATAAAGTTGATACGTTGGCAGTACACTCCAAATTTATCTATACCAATGGCTTGTGTCAGCTGAGAAAACTATGTAATCAGCATGCATTTCATAGCAACGACAGATGCACCTTCCCAAATCTAAAAACTGTATTCACAGTTTCACACAGAGCATAAACTTGATAGTTGATATGGTTTGCAGTACACTCCAAAAGAGCTCTTGTTTTCTTTGCCTTCAGAAGATGCTTCATTTTTTTAGGTATGTATGTTCTTGTTTGCTTTGTCTTCAGAAGATTCTTCTTTTGTTTTTGTTTTTGTATGTATGCTCCCTTGATTTTGCTACTATAAATTATTTTAATTATGAAAATGGAACTGGCGTACTAATCTCTAGTGCGTGGTGGATAGCCAGAGAACATTCCATGATGTGCAACAGCTACTCATGATTATGCATTTTTTTTCAACACTCTGTATTGATCCAGTGACTGCCTAGTTGAAATACTAGTGAGTAGTAACTGCACACATCACCACAGTACCAGTACATAGAGCGCATGTACTCGACGATGCATACAAGATGCTTCTAGCGGGATCCCAAAGCTAGCTCAACAAAATCTATAACTTCGGGGAAAAAAAACAAAAATCCAAGTTGAGCAATCTTTGTCACAGTAGTGCTGCGAGTGCATGTTGTGTGGATACACTACCTCTTTTTAGATATCTCGATTCCCTGGCTGATGCGATGGCACATGGCAACCCATTCCCCCCTAGCGACATCCAAATTGAGGCAAAGCTGCAGTGATGCCTAGACAACTAGACAAGTGAGGGATTGGGAGACACATGATTCTCGGATAGGAGCCTCCGCAGCCAGTAGGGTCCCCAATTTGCCAGCAATCCAGCCGATTCCTGCACGATTCAAGACAAATCAACGTTGCCACAGATCTGGCATCGTAAGGTACAGAATAATGGCAGAAAAAAATCAGGAGCACTGGTGCAGTGGTGCCTCTTACCAGGAGAGCGAAGACGCGCAACTGAACAGGAGAGATGGTAGGGTGGGTGCAGTAGTGGTAACCGTCGGGAGGAATCGGGACGCCGGCTTGACGCCGGCGGCCGCGGCGGGTGGGTTGCACTTGCGCGGCGCCCTGAGGCCGCGACGGAGGGAGGAGTGTCTCTGTACGGACCAAGTGGGCCATGCACTTGGGGAGTGGGATACGCATTGGGCCGTGGACACGTGGATTGGATGTACGAAAAGCTTCGCGTCGTCGAGAAGTTTCTTTGGAAAGCTGGCCCATGAAACGGCCCAAGTAGAAAGGTAGAGGAGAGGAACCCAAGGAGCAAGCCTGATCTCGCCTGCGATTTTGGCGTCTCCGTCCTCGGCACACGGCACCGGCGGCGAGATGGCGGACTGGGACAGGATCCCGGCGAGGGAGCGGCGGCAGATGGAGGAGATCGTGCAGCTCGACATGGAGGAGCTCAACGTCGAGGTGGTCGACGACGACGACGACGGCTCCTTCACCTCCGTCGACGCCTTCCCCAGGTCACTTGGCGCCGCTTATCGCCATTTTTTGACCTTTCCGTTGCGACGTAGGGTTCTCAAGTAACAACTGCGCTGTAGCGTCCTTGGTTACTTGCTCTAAGGGGCTGCACTGCACATTTGTACTAGTGGAATTGATACTAGTGAAGCTGTTATTTAGTGGCAATTAACCTGAGAACACATTTCAGACGAGGAATTCGAGGCTGAGGCCGGAGGGCGGTACAGATGGAAAAGCTTTAGGCCTATGAACGGATGTTTATTTGCCCTAGTTTCGCTTACGGAGAAATAGTGTTCTCAACCTAGACTGGTGAGAGTGTGGGGATTTCAGGGGAAGGAATAACTCTGCAAAGCCTTGGTGGTTGGGGATTACAACATCCTTGACTAAAGTTTCACTTTGGGGATCTTGGTTTGCTTCTTAGTTATCCATTTTATCGGTGCTTGAGATAGTTCATGATCAGATATGGTGAAGGATTACAGTATAGCTTAGAGCAATGTTCAATATTTTATGTTGTGGTTATTCACTTGATTAATATACACAGAATGGGGTGCCCTTGAAGACTGCCTGCAACTTTTCGTTAGTTTTAAATTATGTTTCTGATATATTTCTCCCTGTTCATTTCCTGATTCCTGTGTATCAGAGATAACTATGGGGATGTAGTGGCTAGCACATCCGCACCATTCACATTCGACGCATCCCTAGCCTCACTGCACACCTATCTTGGTGGTAAATATCCTTTGGTAACCTCAGCATTTTTATATGATGCTGACTACAGTGTAAAAGTTACTTTATGTGTCACTCAGAGGTTGATGATACACGCGGTAGAGTTGCTCTCTTAGATGCTGGTGCAAACCTTAGCTTACCAATGCTGTATCTTCAAGGTAACGTTTTATATGTTTGTGCTTTTTTTTTTGTCAATCCTCTCTGGGGTTTCTCTTGATAATTGATGATTTCATGTGAGTATATAACTAGATAAGATAAATCCAATCAATAGTCCATAGGTAACCCCAAAAAAAGGTCTATACGTTGATGCTTGCTAGTTGCTACTCCAATCCTTAGGTTTATGTTATGAATGATGGGTATTGACCACATGGCCAGTGAATATATATTCTTAACTGCAAAACCAGAACAATTCTTTCACATAACTCATGCACAGCTACACATTAATAGTCATGGTGTCAAGGCAACAGGATTTTTCTGATAAGACTGACAAGTATGAAATGTCACAATGCTATGAACCTTTTGCAGGTGTTGTCCTATTTCCTGGAGCTACCCTGCCTCTCAGACTAATTCAGGGTAGACTTGTGGCAGCTGCTGAGAAAGCTTTGAGGCAGGTTGATGCTCCATACACAATTGGCGTGGTGCGTGCTCATCATGTTGAAGCCAGCTACCTTTACTTGCGGGTTTACTTTTTAATGACTATGATCCAATGTTCAGGTTCTCATGTACAGACAACCAAATCATCCATATTATGCTAATGCATCGGTTGGAACAACAGCAGAGGTGACGCACACTTTTCTCTGTTATGCATCCGGTTGAAATTTGCAGACCAGTTAGCAATTGTTGACCTATCTTTCATGTGCTTGGATTGTTCATTTGGTTAGTTTGTTTTTTATGCCAAATTCCCTGTTTAACTTTTTACTAACCAGTTCCATGGGGTGATATATTGTATTTTTATTTCCATAGGAATTATTAGTTACCCTATGGCACATTATACAACACAGCTTATCTGTCTGTAACAGAAAAAGTTATCTACATCTTTCTAGTAGACCAAAGGCTTAGCGGTTCACATTAACATGCCTGGTAAAAGTGGCACAGTCCATTCGTCGCCAGAATGCCCGATATTAGGTTTAAGTCGAAATTTTCTTCTTGTAATCACGCAATCACAGTATCTGTACCTAACTATAAGAGAACCATGTACTCATCTGATACTTAATCCAGAAGACCAGAAGTACATATATGCATTGTGATGTCTCATTTTTATGTCTTCAGGCACATTATTGTTAATCTATTACTACATGTGATAAATTTCAAAATCAATCCTTTAGTATGATTTACAAATATTTAAATGTTTACGTATAATCGGCTTTCTTTTTCTTCTTCTTTTCCTTTTATGGTTACACAATTTCTTCCGAACAGCCTGGCCATGTCAGCTGATATTTTTGTTTGTTGACATAGATACGGCAACTTGGAAGGATGGATGATGGTTCATTAAATGTTGTAGCCCGTGGGCAACAACGATTTCGTCTGATGCGGCATTGGATGGATGTTGATGGGGTGGTGAGCCTAATATTTAATTGAGAATATCTTTTTTATATTCTTTTGAACTAGCAGAAGGACAGAACATAGCTTCATTTTATTTTACGATATCAATAGGTGTGGGGCGATGTCCAAATCGTTGAAGAAGATACTCCTCTAAGAACTCCAAGAGATGCATTTGGACAGCTAGCTGCGTGTAACACCTTCCGGCTGTGTACTTCTTCACCAGTTATCAGTTTGAATGTGTCTCCAATCAAACAACAGGATCATATTGATTCAGAGCTAGATTGCGATACTCCATCACCCAAAAGTACTGCAAGTGATCATTCAGCAATGGAAACAAGGATGCGCCATTCAGGTTCACAGTCCAGTAACTCAATGAAATCCTCGAATGAAGATGGAGAGCAGTTTTGGAGCCGGGAGTCACATTCCGTGAAAGGAATTGGTGTATCAGATCAGCCAGGCAAGAATACCAACATGGATGAGGAGGATATTTGCTTGACACCCCTTAGAGCCTTGCCAAGTGCAAGAACAAGAGATGCTAAGCAGCAGCGTCGGTACCATGCCACCAGTTACTCAAAGCAGCTTTTTCAGGCACCATTATCATTTTGGCCTCGGTGGGCTTATGAAATGTACGACTCATATGCACTTGCTCGTAGGGCTGCAGGTAGTGAAGCGCTCCTTTTTCATCACACTGATTTGTTATGAATCTCACACTGATTTGCTATGAATCTTACAGTGCATTCTTGCCATTCCGTATTTCATGGATTCTTAACCGGACAATGACAAATTTTTACCGTGTGTTTTCCAGTAGGGCTCTCCCTTACTGTTGTTCCATAAAATAAAACTTTTTACCTGATCAAAGTAATTAATAGTTTAATACTAAGTGTGAACATCCTTAGGCATGCTTGGAATATTCAGTCGATAGGTTTTTACACTATCACCTTTGTTGCAGACTTGTGGAGACAGATAATCACAAACCCAAGCATGGATGACCATGTGAGGAAACCAGATCTCCTGTCATTTTACATTGGAAGCAAACTTCCTGTATCAGAATCTGTGAGACAAAAATTGTTGGAGATTGATGGAATTTCATATCGGCTGCAAAGGGAGATTCAGCTTCTAAAGGCCTTTAATATCGTAAAATGTAGAATTTGCAAGGTAACAATCTACTGTATTTGGAATTACTATTTTAACGAGTTTCTGATCGGAGCTAATGAATTTTTTACTAGACTTTGGTCGGTATTTTTCGTCTGGTCCAACTATATCACAGCAATGCTGTTTACTGGACTATGACCTTCTAGATTAGCTCTATGTAGACCTTATTTCCTTTTTGCGGCAAGGTCAGGTTTACAGTTGCTACCGGACACTGGAGGTTTCATTGGTTGCTGTTGCATGCTGCAGCTGCATAATTAGTGAATAGTGATATTATTATCATATAATCAAGCTGGTTTGTACTTCATATTGGCATGTGTTGGTCGTTCCTCAGGTGTATGAGACCACGAGGCAAAACATGTTTCATCAAATGTTGCTAAATCAAAGAATTTCTAGATAATTTTTATTACACTGCTGACATGTTTGTTTTCATGGTAGTCTCTTATAGCAAAACGTAGTGACGTGGTGGTGATGTCTACTGATGGGCCTCTCGGTGCCTATGTCAATCCTGATGGTTATGTCCATGAGACGATTACAGTCAGCAAGGCAACTGGGCTTGCTCTTGATAGCGATCCTTCAACGGTTCACAGCTGGTTTCCAGGGTATGAGCTTACCTGTAGTGTTTGGTATTCTTTTTAGTCTTCTACATGTCTATCATACAAGCCTTAGCTGTGAAAAAAAGTTTCTGCATGCTCTTGTATCTCTAGTAAGCACATTTTGTTTTGCTACCCAGATACTCGTGGACGATTGCATCATGTGCTGAATGTGGGTCCAACATAGGCTGGCTATTCAGAGCCACCAGGAAGAATCTGCGACCGATATCCTTTTGGGGGATCCGTAGTTCCCAGATTGCAGATGATACACAAGAAGTTGATCAGGACGAATGATGCTCCATGTATAGTACTGTAGCATAGTAGTTAACTTTGAAAGACTCGTGTGATCTGATCACAATCCATATCGTTTTCCCTTCCCTTAATTTTCTAGTCCATACTCCGTAGGCTTGGGCTTGCCTTCCTTTCTATTTACCTTCGTAATGGTCAAGGTAAAGTTTTGTAAAATAATCACTTTCTCAGGCGTGCCTTGTACTCATGTTCCGTTGCAGAAAATTTTCTGAAATGTATGTACACCACTGTTGGTGTAGACTCTGGATCGTGCGACTTTTCAGAGTGCTCACATCTTTCAGTACTACCTTGAGAGATCTCACGCAGGAAGAAACCGACAGAAAAAGTGGGCCATGGTAACAGACCTCTCTGCGTTTGTGTATGCGTGTACCTACCCATTTCACGATGTACTGAATTTTTTAGAACATATCTGAAATACATTATTAGGTGTTGAGGTAGTACTTGATTGTAACGACCTCAAGTACCAGTAGATCTCTTCTCCTGTTTAACTGTTTTAAGTTGCAATATTAGTACATGATGGTAGCCATGCTACTTTCTCTAGTTATAAATATATGTTATTTTAGAAATAGCTGCTTGTGACTGGACCATCAATGACAGTGATCGGTTGGGCTTAAACTTTTGACTTCGAGCTTATTTTTCACTATTCATAAATTTCGTCTTTTCTGAACTTTTGGCTTTTTGTTAAGCTTTTTTGCTAGTTCTTTTTTTCCCGTATTTGTTTGTACTATACGTAATGGGTAACATATTTTTTATATTTTTAAATTTAATTATGCTAAATAAGACTCATACATTCTGATGTTTTTAAGCCAATTCTGATGTTTTCAGTCATAAGCCATGAGCTTTTAAGCCCAATTGATCACCACTGATGATGAGTAGGTGAAACATCGGGGCATGTTTGGTTGTGTGGCTGCCCCTCGGACTGACCCAATGGGTGAGTCTTAACTAGGTCTAGTTACGGTGATGCGTTAAGATATCGTTCGTGTTGGCTACTGAAATGATGCAGGCTGAAATGAGGTATTTGTTTGATTGGATGGATGAGATGCAAAATGTACAAGGTGAAGGTTGGCAATAATATTATCAAAGCTTTTAATGTCTTAGTATAATCTAATAGCCCTTATTTTACCTTACTAACCCTTAATCAACTTTATTGTACTTTATTGTACATTAATACCTTTTAATATACGTTAATCACTCCCTAAACATGTAACTAGGTTTTAGGGAAAACATGTAATTAGTTGGCGCTGGCTCGAGGGAAGCCTGATTCCTTTGTTTCCAGGCCACCGGACAGGCCCCGGAAGAAATCTTCCATGAGCACGCCCATATTCAAGCATGTTTGGAACACGATAATTTTTCTAAATCTTACATAAATTAAACTGCTTTCTGTGAAAATCACACAAAATTTCTTTGAAATTCTTGCGTCCCAAATGGGCCGGCAAATCAAATACGAGGGAATTACATCCCGGTGGCCTAGACTAGTCCTTCACGTCCAGGCAGACAAACTCGCTCCACTAACAGTGTGTATCTTCTCCACCAAATCGACTGTACGGCTCAGATCATAATTTTGCAAGTTCTAACCTCATACGCTCCCCTTGAGCAACTATTTATGCCTTTTTTCCCTAGTGTGTAATACTAGATACTAACATTCAGTTTATCAAAAAAAAAAAGATACTAACATTCAGAAAACACAGTTTTGAATGAGTATTCGTCCCCAAGGCTTCAATGCCAGCATGGAATGGAACCAGGATAGAAGAGAACAGTGCTCAAAACAGATCCAACCACGGGTGAAAATAACACACGAGCGTCCGTACACACCGAACCCAGCAAAGAATTGCAACCGTGCTGTGTCCCCGTGAAAATTCCAGCCCGGGAAATTCCGCACGGCGGCGAAAACTGTATGGGTCACCGTTGCCAATAAGACAGGGGAAGCTGAGGCAGAGAACACGAACACATGCATGTGGCACATACATGGGCGCATCGCCAATTCGCCACCCGGTAGCTAGATGCGCGCGCACGCGCCACAACCAACCAACATAACAGCCTCTCCTGTGAACTCGTGAGTTGTGTCACTCCGTGATTCCATCGTTCCTTCTCCTCTCCTGCCCGTTGTCTCCTTGATTGCCATGGCGATGGCCGTGTCGTGGGCGCGGTTCTTGGCTTGCATTGCCGTGGCGCTGCTCGTGGCGTCGGGCGGTGTGGACGCCGGCCGACACGGGCGCATGCACAAGCACGCCAAGGGGCTGCGGCCGGGGAATGCGGCGGCGAAGCCGTACCCGGCGAACTCGACGGCGGTGGAGACGATCGAGCGGCAGTTCACGCGGTGGGTGCGGTTCATGGGCGGGCTCGACCACAGCACGTTCCAGCGCGCGCTCAACCGCGCCCCCTCCCGACGCGCACGCTGGTCGTGGACAAGAACCCGGCGGCCGGCAGGTTCACGTCCATCCAGGCCGCCGTCGACTCGCTCCCGCTCATCAATCTCGCCCGCGTCGTCATCAAGGTCAACGCCGGCACATACACGTACGTACGTGACACCGCGCGCGCGTTCAGCCTCGCGGCATTGCGCGCGCCTGTCAGTCTCGCCTGTTTGGTATCGTTCGCTTCAGTGTACTACTACTCAGTGCTTAGCGTCTGACAGTTGGAGTGACCCGTGTGCCGCGCGGCGTGCAGGGAGAAGGTGAGCATATCGCCGATGCGCGCGTTCGTCACCATCGAGGGCGCGGGCGCCGACAAGACGGTGGTGCAGTGGGGCGACACGGCGGACAAGGTCGGGCCGTGGGGGCGCCCGTTCGGCACGTTCGCCTCCGCGACGTTCGCGGTGAACGCCCAGTTCTTCGTCGCCAAGAACATCACTTTCAAGGTGCGTGTAGTCAACTGGACCTTGTGCAACGTAGTCTTACCTGTGTATTACGAACGTGGCAAATGTGGTTTCATTTGCATCTGCCAGAACACCGCGCCGGTGCCGAGGCCGGGGGCGCTGGGGAAGCAAGGGGTGGCGCTGCGGATATCGGCGGACAACGCGGCGTTCGTCGGATGCAACTTCCTGGGCGCGCAGGACACGCTGTATGATCACCTGGGCCGGCATTACTACAGGGACTGCTACATCGAAGGGTCCGTGGATTTCATATTCGGCAATGCGCTCTCCCTCTACGAGGTATGCGCACGTCTTCCCTTCAATTTCCAAGCACTTGCCGATTGCTAGGCACCGAAAACGAACGCCTGGGAGCTAGGCAAGCCATCCAGCGTCCATGTTAGCAATTCAACGTCCTGCTTTTTATCCACCAGTCTTAGGCACATGCTTTCAACCAAACACTATATCTTCAGACTTACTTGATCAGATAAAAATCATTAGAATACCAGACTAAACCTCTAGACACCACTTTTTATCTGATATATATATATATATATATATATATATATATATATATATATATATATATATAGGAAAATTACATAAGGCACCATGGTGCCTAAACACCAACATCCGATACACGTGTATGATTGATAATTTTTTGAGTTTGGGTATGAAAATGTTTTATACCCTTGATATATTTATGGTAAGTAAGTTTTGAACTCGGTTCAAATTAGTTTGAACTACTTTTGAGTTCAATGCAACTACTGATGAGTATATACCATAAAAATAGTTCAAACTAATTAAGCGAAGTTGAATTTAAATTTTTGAGTTTGACATCTCAAATATACTTTTTATGGGTATATGAAGATACCCACATCAAACGTTGCGAATCTCGAAGCAAATCAACGGGTATTGATATTGGTGCCTAGGCACCATGGTGCATGAAACACTCGTCCTATATATATATATATATATATATATATATACCTCAGGACACCAACCAAATATGCTCACAGTCTCATTCGGTGGCAGCCACAGGTGCCGTGCCGCACCCACGCACCGGCCGGCATCACTGATCCTGGTCACGGCCCCTCGTTTCTGTCCACATTTGCCTCCAATCTTGTGACTGGCCCTACCGAGCACTGTTCATCCATGGACAGGAGGTGGCTAATACCAATACATTATGCCCATATGTTACGTACGTTTACTGTCAGAAGAGCCACTGAGAAGCAAGTGCAATGGAATGTTGATGCCCATTAATGCACCAGCTCGGGGGTGAGTAATCGGTCTCTTGGTTTTTCATGGGGGTGGTGTGAAGTAAACCTGTCGCTCCCGTTGTCGTTGGCGCCGGCACGGTTGCGGGATGCGGTTTTCTGAAACCGGCAGGTCCTGATCTGGTCCCTGGCCCCAGGTGCCGGCCGCTCTGGCCCGTGACGCCATAGCTGGACCTGGACGTCTCGTGCCGTGCCTAGCTAGCAGTCTCCTTATTCGGTTGTACTACTTGGGACTAGCGTTTCGTCTTCGTCAGGATTCTCTTATGCGGTTGTCACTGGTGCTGAATTTTCTTTTGGTGTCCTGTTTGCACGGCATGGTGGATGGCGATGCAGGGGTGTCACGTGCACGCGATCGCGCGGAACTACGGGGCGCTGACGGCGCAGAACCGGATGAGCATCCTGGAGGACACGGGGTTCTCGTTCGTGAACTGCCGGGTGACCGGCTCCGGCGCGCTCTACCTCGGCCGCGCGTGGGGCACCTTCTCGCGCGTCGTCTTCGCCTACACCTACATGGACAACATCATCATCCCGCGCGGCTGGTACAACTGGGGCGACCCGACGCGCGAGATGTCAGTGCCGCAGCGCCGCCGCTGCCACCCCCTTCGCGTCCATCTCTCATGCACGCAGCTTTCTAGCTCTGCTGCTGCTGTTGTTTCTTCCCATTGATACCTGACGTGCCGTTGGTGTCTGCTTGCAGGACGGTGTTCTACGGGCAGTACAGGTGCACCGGCCCGGGGCCAACTACGCCAGCAGGGTGGCGTGGTCGAGGGAGCTCACCGACGAGGAGGCCAAGCCGTTCATCTCCCTGAGCTTCATCGATGGATTGAAGTGGGTCACATTGTAGCACCGGAAAAAAAAACCCCCAATTACCTTGTGACAAAAAAAAAACAAAGGGTAGCAGAAAAACTTGATTCGATTGCAATTGCATGATGAGCACTGCTGCCTCCGGCCTTCACCTCGGTTTTATTCTGACGGTTCTGAATTTCTGGAAAACACGGCAAATACTAACATTGTCCCGTGTTGAATTTTGTATTAAATAATTCTTTTTTGAAAATATTTTATTAACAATTCATTGCTAATTTTATTTCTAATTTTGAACCTTTTGGCCATACTACCACCCGTAGAGTAACAAAATAATACTGTCACATCAGCCACTATGACGTAGTTAAATTCTGCCACTCCACCACCTGTGACGTGGTAATGTTGTTTGGCCATGTCACTACCATGGCTTTCCACGTCATGGATCGTGACATGGTCAAAAGATTAGGTTTAAAAATAAAGTTAGAGAGGGGTTAGTAATAAATATGAATTGAAAAGAGGGTTAATTAATAAAATTTGTTCTCTTGTGTTCAGCAAGAAGAGCTGTTCTAATGGAAAAGAATTCGGCACAAGCAGCAGCAGCAATCCATGCATATTCCCAGTCCAGCGCATGCAGACAGCAGGCTTTGGGGCCTGGGAACTTCACTTGCAACCAAAATAGGCGTGAAAGTTGAGTAAAACCGAGGCTACACTCGCCCAACTGCCCCTATGTCCCAACACGTTTCGTCTTTTCAAACATAAACAAGTTTGCAGATTTTTGCAAACACAATGATGCTAGTAGTACTATTACGGAGTATTGTTGTGAACTAGCATAACAAGAGGGTAATTATCCATCGGAGAGAGGTCGAACAGTGATGACTTGAAGTAGAACATCACTAGATGAAAAGGGCACCGATTGATGAAGGAATAGATCTAGAATATCTGGTCAAGGGAATGACCACAGCTGGATTTTAGAGACTAGAAACTTGTTTATTCATCTTTGCTTCATTAAAGAAGATACAATGGCATATTTTTTATAAGGATAACTTGTCTTGACCCCTAAGAAATAATCTCTAACATAAAAAAACAAACTAACCAAAGATAAACTTCCAAACTAACCAAATCAATCTAATCCCTAAGAAAAAATAATCGCTGGTGAACAGTACATACGTGCTATATTAACCATGGTGAACAATACATGCGTACTACAGTAACCATGGTGAACAGTACATACGTGCTACATTAATTGTTGCACGTAGCATTTTGCTAGGACAGGGTTATTTGACGGAAGGAAATTATCTGGGGGAGGGCTTGAATCCCTCCCTTTGAGGCTCTTTCCCAGAATCTGCTACATGGAAAGTACGAATCTTGAAACAATCCAATTATTCCTCTTCCTTTGCCTACCGATTCTTCTCTACTCTTTAAAAGAATGAGTTCAAGGTGATAGTGCATCCTACACTTCAAAAAAAGTAGTCTGACGTGTGGGCCCACCTACCCCTCCAACCGCCGTGAGCCTGCCTCCCCCTGGAACCCGTGCGCTTCTCCCCATTTCTCCGCCGCCTCCTCCCCCGCCCTCCGTTCCGCCGCCGCCTCATCCCTAGCTCCTCTGCTCCGCCGCTGCCTCCTCCTCCCCCCACCCGTCCGCTCCACCGCCGCCTCCTCCTCCCCATCCCGCGCCGCCGCCGCCGCCGCCTCCTCCTCCCCCCACCCCTCCGCCGCCTCCTCCTCCCCCCACCCCGCGCCGCCGCTGCATCCTCCTCCTCCCCACCCCGCGCCGCCGCATCCTCCTCCCCACCCTCCGCTCCGCCGCCGCCTCCTCCCCTCCCTCCCACCCCGCGCCGCCGCCGCCGCCTCCTCCTCCCCCCACCCCTCCGCCGCCTCCTCCTCCCCCACCCCGCGCCGCCGCTGCATCCTCCTCCTCCCCACCCCCGCGCCGCCGCATCCTCCTCCCCCCACCCCTCCGCTCCGCCGCCGCCTCCTCCTCCCCCACTCCTCTGCTCCGCCGCCTCTTGCCCCGCTCCTTCACTCCGCCGCCGCCTCCTCCTCCCCCCACCCCTCCGCTCCGCCGCCGCCTCCTCCTCCCCACCCCGCGCCGCCGCCACCGCGCGATTTTGTTCAGGTTTTTGGGCGGTTGGATTTGATGGCGGTGGCATCGCGGCTCGCGGTCGCGCGGGTCTTGCCGGACGGCGCGGCGGGGAGGAGGGCGGCCTGGGTTTGCGGTGGTTGGGATTCCCGCGGAGGCGCAGCGGGGGAGGAGGCGCGGCGGGGTCGTGGCGGCCAGCCCCCCTACGGAGGAGGCGGTGCAGATGACAGAGCCGCTCACCAAGGAGGACCTCGTCGCCTACCTCGTCTCCGGGTGCAAGCCCAAGGAGAACTGGAGGTGAGGAGCTTCGACATGCCCTTGTCCCTGTCCGTTAGTATTGCTTTCGTACACTCGTAGTGGTGGAATGGTTCACGTCGGGATGTAATTTCCGGGTTGGTTCAGGAGAATGACTAGACTTAAGTATTAACAAACGTGCTGCTTAGCTCTGCAATTGAGGTTTTATTTGTTTTTAAATTCTCTTCGAATGGTGAAATTTAAGATGAACTGGTGCTTTGCAATGATGAACTGGGTTATATGGTTATAGTTTGTAATTTGTAGTGATGAGAGGCGGATGCAACCATTTGATGCGTGGTTGGGAATGAAACTCTATAACCACTGTGCGTGGGATTGGATTGGACAAATTAATCCCAGGGCACTGGTTAGCATGGGAGGGCCAGAAAAAATTCCGCACAAGGAGGCCGTATAGTAAGAAGTATATCATAACATGTGCTAACTGATAATCTGCCTGTCCGTCCCTCCCTCCGCAATTGCTGGTTGGCATCGTCATACAGGATCATGCGGTTTGAATGTGTACTAGGATATAAATGGAGGCACTTTGTGTTAGTGTTGTTGCATAATAAAGGCACAGCTTATGCACTACTAGAAGCTATCTAGGAGTGGCAAAAATTGCAACAGGGCAAATAACAGTTAATACTGACACTAGCGCTTTGCCTAGATCCTTTTATGCTGTTCTGGAGCTTACCCTCCAGATGTTATATGCAGAAATAGATAACATATATCACAGAAATGATTGTCCCAAATGGTGGACAAGAAACTCTTTAGTCTTAAATATGCTTGTTAATGTAATTGGTATGTTTCTTTTTTGTTCACAGTTCAGCCATAATTCCCCTGTTTAGTACTACCTGATTATCAGTACCATTTATTGGAGATGAAGGTGGTGCTGGTTCCTTTGTCAAATTTTTTAAGACTGACAATCTAATCTTGTGTTTGTCTAAGTTATTCCCATATTATTTCTAGAGAGTATTTCAGTTAATTATTTAGTTTATCCCATAAATAAACTTCTCATTTTACAGAATTGGCACAGAACATGAAAAGTTTGGTTTTGAAGTTGAAACATTAAGCCTATAAAGTATGATCAGATCCGTGACATACTGAATGGGCTGTCTGAGAGATTTGAGTGGGAAAAGATAATCGAAGAAAATAATGTTATCGGTCTCAAGCAGGTATTATGCTGCTGTTTTTTTCCATATGAAATCACTCTTTAATGCCATTAAGCGATAATTAACCTGGAAGAGAAAGGGAATATCCATGCATTTCATTACATCACTCGTAATTCTAATGCCATAAGCAAACAAAAGGCAGTTTTTTCTGACCATTTTCATTTTGTTCCGTAACTCAACTTATTTATATGGATGTAGGGAAAGCAAAGCATTTCACTAGAACCTGGTGGCCAATTTGAACTTAGTGGTGCTCCTCTTGAAACATTACATCAAACTTGTGCTGAAGTCAATTCACATCTTTACCAGGTAACTTCTCTCAATGAGCATTGCATTGCCATTCCCTGTATAACTTAACACTTACATGATCTATGATCTGTTAACTTGTACGATTTTCACTTGCGACATCACATTTAGCTAATTCTTTGCCAACTGGCCAAACATTGTAGCAAGTCCATACAAGCCAAATGTTTATTTACATCCCAACCATGATAATTCTATTGAGAATTAAGCAGCTGCCTTTAACTTCAAGTGTCATGTGAGAGTTTGTATAATTATACGGTGAACAGAATAAAATTTGAATCCATTCGGTGGGCCCATAATTTGTATAAATATGGTGAGTGTGTTATCTGCACCATCAATTACATATGCTACCACTTTTAAACTGAATCTCTAATCGTCGATTTCTTTGGGTTGGCTATTTAGAATGAAGAAAGCTTGAGGCCTAAATTTTGTTCTTGGACACTTTGTTCAAGAGTATTAAGCGATATCTCGCTATTTTGGCATTGGTATACCTCCTTTGTGTAACAACTCGGTATGAATTGAAATGGAAATTGTTGAACTGAAATTTTCCAATAAACTAACTTCTCTCATGGACTAAACCATCTTTGTAGGTCTGTCTTTTATTAAGTAGCAATGCATGATATTTGCTATGAACTCGTAGATGGAAGCGAGGGAGGAGGGAGTTGGCTCGACATGTTATAATAGTAATCTTATGCATAGCATGCGGGTATGTAACTATAGTATGATAAATTTTAAAAATCTGTAGCAACGTACGGGCATTCGACTAGTCTTCCTAAGATGCCTCCTTCCCCTGTCTCCCCCGCCATTGGGAATGGATCCATCGCTTCTCCCGTGCCCACCACCTCCTCTGGCGCCACTGGCTCCAACCACGTCGCCACGATAGAGGTCGTTGGAGGAGCCAGAGGCAATCACCGATGCCACAACATCGAGCAACAACTCCTCCATGAGGTCGGAGGGCACCAGGGTGGGCATCGATGCGGCGTGGTGGAACATGGGCGTGCCATTGGGGAGGTTGACGGATAGAGTGATCACCTCCTCCTGCCACCTGTCACTGTCAGCGGTGAGCTGGAAGAAGAGGGCATCATGAACACACGCGGTGGCATCGATGTGGGCCTCCGCAAAGCGAGCATCAAGGTGCGGGCCCATGAGGTCAGCCTGTTGTAGGTCCAATAGACTAACGTGGTGAAGGAATGCTCAGAGTTTCGAGTGGCCGGGGGCAGACAATGGCACGCCGCTCGATGACTCCAGGAACTAGTCAGCGAGTAGGGCAAGCGCCACATTGGCCTATGGCTTCAGCAGCATCGCCCTGGCGACACCTTGGGCGACTAGGCGCTTCATGCTATCCTCCAACATGGCCAGCACGTCGAGGTCCTCCTTGCCACTGGAGAGCACGAGCCCCGACTGGGCCTGCATTGGAGGCGGCAGCAACATGAGCGACATCAGGAAGTAAACCAAC
This sequence comes from Dendrocalamus sinicus, assembly GCA_036346575.1. Lineage (NCBI taxonomy): Eukaryota > Viridiplantae > Streptophyta > Magnoliopsida > Poales > Poaceae > Dendrocalamus > Dendrocalamus sinicus. Next base: position 31,971,061 of record CM070654.1, on the reverse strand, counting down.
GACGGGTTGACGATGACAAGGTGGTAGTGGTGGGACATGGGCTCCGTGGCCGTGTACGCCGGAGGCATGGAGTGGCGCTTGTGGCTGCTAGAGTAGTGGTAGTGATGCTGTTGCGGCGACTATGGGTGGTGGTGCTGCAGGTGGGAAAAGACATGGGGATATAAAGGTGTGTTTGGTTGGTGGAATGGGGAGAAATAGGATGGGATGATTCCAGTTTTTTGGGTTGGGATGGAACGGGATGGTTCCGTTCATGTGTTTGGTTCATAGTATGGGATGGTTCTATTTTTTGTTTGGTTAGTGGGATGGAGAAGAATGGAATTGTCCCGCAGGCCTCAGCGCCGCGCGGCGCGCTCGATCTCTGCTGCGCGCCGCGCTCAGACCTCCGCGGCCGGCCTCCGCGCCCAGACCTCCATGACTCATTGCCCAGGCCTCCGCCGCCATTCGCGCTGGTCCCCGCCGGATCTGGATGCGAGGTAGGGAGGAAAGAGAGGGTGAGCACGGCCTCAGCGCGCCGGCCGCGCCGCCGATCTCTGCGTGCCGGCCGCGCCGACCTCCGCTGCCGGCCTCCGCGCCGGAAACCTCCGCGCGCGCCGCGCCGCCCGACCTCCGCGCCACCGCTCGCGCGTGAGTTTTCGTGGGATGGAGTCGTCAGGGATTTTTGTGGAATGGCATGATCACAGAATTTTTGAGGAATATTCCTTTGGGAGGACCATTTGCTTCCATTCCATTCTCCCCATACCACAATCCAAGCAGTGGATGACCTCAAAATTGGAATGAGAACATTCCATCCATGGGTCATCCTAGCATCCAAACACACCCTAAAAGAGGGGATGAAGGAAGAAGATAGTTGCTCTGAGATTGGTGGTGAAGACTAAGTAGCAAAATCTGGGATATTGCCTCTAAAGTGGGTGTTTGGGGCCTCTCCCAGAGAATTTCCTTCCCTATTTGACTCCTGCATAGACCTAAGCCACTGACATCGTCAAGACTTACACGCTTACTTCTCACAAAAAAAAGAGAGACTGACACGCTTGCAAATATACTCAAATATTTTCAAAACACATTCGCAAACTAAAGTCACATTTTACAAAAAAAATTACGCATAAGCTTTAACTGTTTGCAAAGCATATTCACAAACACTAGCATCATTCCAAAGAGAACTAGAGCAAGCATAATGAGATATCAACACATAACACACTCAACCTACTAGTCAAAACCTTCTTAATAGTATGACGACCTACACTAGCAATTCGGTCTCCCAACCAAACTCTGAGACTGGTAAAATACTAGGAACGTATCCTTAGACTATGTTTGTTATGCCTTTGCCTTACATATCCACTTAAAGATTGACAACAAACGTCTTCACTCAAAGTCCGAGTTCTTGACTTGGTCATCAACACATGACGTCCATTACTTGACTTGATGACAATCAACATATGGAGCCATCCAAAGTTTTCGTTATCGTGGGACATAACCTATTTCACCAACTCATGAAAAATATTAGTACCATAAATTGATTATTATTAATTACCAAAACTTACCATTAACTCATAATAGAGAGTCTAGATTCTTCACAAGCATACACAAAGTCAAGTCAGAAGTTGGCGATGTTGTCGTTCTGCAGATCATATCCCAAGTTGTCACCGACGCCAAAATTTCATAAAAGAAAAACAAGTAGCCAATAAAATTGCCCTTACATTTTAATCGGCCATAAATAATCAACCTCCTCATCCTACATTACATGCATGCATGCACATGTACATGCAAGGCATATCACACGTAGATGCATGTAGACAAAAAAGGCAATGCCTTATCCCAACACTGATTAGTAAATAAATTCCAAGCACCGATTAATTAGTAATTGTTAGCATCAATTTTGTTTATTCCAAAATTGGATTTTATCCTTGTAAAGCGTGCTTCAGGTTCTAGTAAAGGCAATTAGTCTAAAAAGGGCATGGGATCATGGTATTCAAATGTGCACAAGAACTCTGAATTTAAGTGGAATATTTCATATGGTGCACTATGGCAATAGCTTTGGTATTCTGTGGCACTAGCTCAGCCTATTAATCGCATTGAACATGCCTTACAAAGAAGTTTAGAATGGGAGTATAATTTCACTGCTTGATATTATTAAGGAGGTCAAGTTCCTGGAATTTTTTGTACGGATAATCCATCTTTTATTCGAAATTACAGAAATATACCCGCGGAATTTTTTTTACAAAAATAGGCTCCAGTCGAGCCTTTCGCCCAACCAGCGACAAGCGGAAAATCGCCAAACCGTTGGGCGATTAATTGCGATCACCCCCGCGTTGGGCGCCTTTCATCCGGTCACCTCCCGTTTAGGCGTATGAAAGTCGTCCAATGGTTGAAGCGGCGCACCAGTTCTGAGAGAAAAAGAGAGGAAAGAGTCCATCTTTGCGAAATTCGGAAAGTGCATCAAACCTTCGCCAAAAATAGTGAAAATTGGTGGAGTGTTCTTCATACATCCAACAGCCTCTAGAAAAAATTTGAGCAATTTCGCCACGGATCAAAAGTTATAGCGATTTGATCTGTTTCAGACACACCTTCGATGAAAGCGGCATAACTTTTGCATACGGTGTCCGTTTTGACGTTCTTGTACTCGTTGGAAACCTAACGACAAGCCCGATCAATAAAAATGGCCAAACTGCGCGTCACCTCCAAGACCTCGAAAATCGGCCATCTTTGGATCTAAACCTACGTCGCAAGTTTTTGGTTTCGTTTTTGCCTTTTCTTGGTCTTTCTTTGAATTTGAATTTTGCTTCAAGCGAAAAGTTGTATATCTCATCGAAACCTTTCAAATAAGTATATATAAGTCATATAGAACTTTGCTATTTTATCTTTTCGGACTAGTTGTTTATATTGCATCGGTATATAAAGCGATCGGTACATCACGGTTTTTATCATGCCGAGTGCGATCGTCCAACCATTGGCATCGCATGAAAGTCGCCAATAGGAGGCGGCGGATGCGATCGCCAATGGGAGAGCGGCAGAACTCGCCGGCCCTGGTTGGGCGATAGGCTCGATCGCTCTCCCATTGAGCGATTTGAGCCTATTTTTGTAAAAAAAATTCCGCGGGTATATTTCTGTAATTTTGAATAAAAATAGATTATTCGTACCAAAAATTCCAAGTTCCTAATCCACAATTTGTTTCTGGTAAGAAGAATATCAGTGGTTCACAATTTGGTAATGACTTCCTATTCTTGGTGGGGCTCCGCACATAAGAAAAGCATGCAAGGATTCATGTTTAGTAGCAGGGCAAGGTCATCCATGTAACGCCCCCGTTTCCAGGGGCGCATACGGACACGACATTCCGCAACTATTCATGCATGAACAGTTATGAAACGTCGCGCAAGAGTATACCATTGCATGCTTACAACCAAAGTCCGACATATATTTCACATAAGGATTAACATCCGTTTTCCATAGCGGGCGTGCAAGCCCAAAGTATATTTACATTACAAAAGACTTCGAGAATCCGCTGAGCACGGCGAAGACCTAAAGCCAAGGGTCCTCGTCGAAGAACGACTCGCGGGGCTTCCTCGGCAGTGAGACCTTCACCGCCGTCTTGATCCTCTAAAGGGGATTCAACAAGCCATGAGCTAACCATTTCGACCAAATCACAAGGAAACCACGACTTACTACTTTGCAAGGATTATCAAAGGAGGGCAATATACTTGGTTTATTATCTTTGAGTGGATGCAATTTTATTTGCAAACATTTTGGAAATTCACGGACAAAAACTACTCCTTATCATTAGGGTTTTCATGAAGTGTTAATTAACCAACTAATCCAATTAAAACATTTGAAAAAGCCTACTTAAGCTTTGCATCCGGAATCACCAAGTAACACACTCCATTAACCAGGAGCACGACGTATTCGAATACCATTTGATTGACTCTGCGAGTTGCTCAACTTTACCCACACGCACCTTAACCTCATGGCGAGTTAAGAGGCGGGTCTTTTCCTTCTCAACTCTTGATATACACTCCACCCAGATAGGTGCGGCATCCACACAACCTCGGGTATCCGTTGGCCACCACGGGCAGGGCCCGAGTTGGGGACCTATCATTGTCTTAGTCCGGATTCGCAATCCATGCGACTCCCAATGCGAGGGCTTCACTTAGGTTGAGTAGATACTAAACCGGGGTTGACAAGTCAACACGTGGTTGGCCAGTACTATGTCATTTGCTCGGCGCAAGGTCTAGTCCTTATATTTTCCGAGGTCGCAACCTCCATTCTAGGGTAAGCGGTGGCGAAGACTGTCTCACGATTTCCACAACACTCTTACCCTAACTTGTGCACGCATGCACTGCCACCCTAGGGTACGGTGTCCCATACCACCTTACCCTAACTCCGAGTTTTGCAAATCTATCGGCCCACGGCCACAACCTTATTAGTGACAAGTTTTGCATGAGATATTAATGATAGCCTACATGTGATATTACTACACATAAGGTAAAATCTAGGGTTACAATGGCGGGGCTACAAATTAAACATGGCATTTAACAGTGGTAGGTCATATCTATATCGCATGTCATTCTAAACCATTTTATTTTACATAAACTAACATTTCACAACTAGCATTAATGAAACTAGCATAATACATAAATACATGGCATGGGAAATCAAAATGATCAAGGAGTTGCAACTTGCTGTTAATCTGGATGATCTCAGTTAGCTCGAACGAAGAAACACCTGGCTCCTGGGACTGCACCTGAACCTTTGGGATCTCCGACACTAGTGCAAACGTACAAAACAATTAAATCCAGATTGAGACTAATCAAGCGAGGAAAAATAAACTATTTTAAAAAGGAGTAAAAATACATAAATCCTCAAATTGGAATTTTTAGAATTTATTTGGGATGAATTTGTGGAAGTGGAGGCCAAAAATGGGTTCAGGACATTATTTGGAGCAAAGTGGTGAAATTTGGGAATTTTTGGGATTTTCTGTGATTTTCTAGGATTTATTTGGATTTTCTGATTTCTGGAAATGAATAAATCGGGGAAAAATGGTTTGCACATGATCTTGGGCCGGCCTTGGAGCTCTGATGCGGCCGGCGGGAAAAATCTCAGCATGGTGACGGCCTACACTGACCCATGGCCACATGCGCTTCATGGCGTGTAGAAGCGGTAGGGAGACTAGGGGAGTGGGGTGATCAACAGGCAGCGCAGGAGGCCGAAGGGGGGGAATGTGGCTCTCCGGCGGTGAGGGTGGTCCTGGGAGTCGGTTGAGCCCAAGTGGCGGTGGTTTCACGGTTAGTAGAGTATGGAGCTCACGCTGGCGGTAGAGGTGCGGACTAGAGGGCTTTAGTGCGATCTGGCCACGGTGAGGTGCTTCCGCCGGAGAAGAGCTACGGCAACGAGGTTCCATGGGCAAATACCTTGCCAGCAAAGGTCGCCACAGTGATTAGGAGGTAGTAATGGTCCTCTGGGTGAATGCAATCGAAAGACGGAGGAGGAAAGGGGAGATCGGGTTCACAGGGTCGCCGCGCGAGGAATAGCGGCTGGCGATGGGGCGACGAGGGCTCAATCAGTCACTCCCGGAGCTTCTCTGGAGTGACAGGAAGGGAATGGAAATGGTGGGAGAGCTCGGGAAACAGAAGTGTGTGTGGGAGAGGGAAGGGGGTTTTAAGCTTCGGCGGAGGGGAAAGGATCCGAGGGAGGAAAAGAGGGGCGCAGTGCCAACGGTCAAAAGGAGTACACGGGAGCTGTTGGGGCATCTCCTCTGCGACGTGGGACGGCTTCCGGCCACCTGAGCAGCGATAATGGCGATGGACAAGATGGTTGAGCTGCGGCAGGGGCAGCGGCGACCTGCGGAGGAAGAGAGCGAGGAGAGGGGCGCGATCACGACCAGCGGCGGGAGGCGACAACGCATCGCGCGGCGGGCGCGCCGGGCCGGAGGGCGGCGAGTGGCGTGGCGGTCTAAAGCCAAGCGCGGCAGAGGCGGTGCGAGGCGAAGCGCGCGCGCGCGCGCTGCGAGGAGGAGCGGGAGGAAGGCGGGCGCCGCAGAGAGAGAGCGGAGGAGGCGCCGAAGAGAGGGAAAAACGGAAAGGGGCAAGGCGCCAAAGGAGAAAGGGAGGTGGCAATGCCAAAAAGGGAAAGCGGAAAAGGGGGGCTTGCCAAAAAGGGAGAGTCTCCAAGAATTCACCCAAAAATGCAGCAAAATAAAATGAAATTTTCTGGTTGAATTTTTGGGGCTTTTCAATCCACATGTGCTGATTTGAGAAATCTAATCCCACCTAAAGACATTGTGACAATGCTGGTAGTTGTGAAGCAAGCATTTCAACTTTGTTATGGAAGAATACTAAGTGCATGGGTCCGCAAAGGAGGTAAGGGTGGTTTGTGTAATGATAGCCAACAGTGGCTGACGCAAGAGCATGAGGCTCACCTGGTTGAAAGTTGTATACATGTTTTGCTTATGGTACTCATATGTAGTTACTCGAGAACAAGCCACTTCTTTTTTTTTGGGGGCTATAATGTCACAACCTCTGCTCTGGACGTCTCCAAACATACACACACACACACACACATATATATATATATATATATATATATATATATATATACTTAATGTGGCCTAACTCGTTACATTCAAAGCATTTGATTGGACCTGGAGCTTCACCTTGCTATCTCATCCTCAGATTATTGAGTAGCTTGTACACTCGTGAGGATATTAATACCAAGTCCTCTTGTGGAGCCGCTTGAAGCGGTCTTACGAAAAAGAGGACAGCGGCATAAGAAAATACAAGACAATGCACTCGATGAAGCAGACAAGAAAATACAAGACAGGGAGCTGCTTGATAGGTGATCACATTGCTATGATTATAGATGAATAGGGACGTGTTAGCTCAGGAAGAACAAAATCGAGTTCTTATAAATAAGAACAAAAACCGAGCAAAAAAATGCGCATCGATGGGCATCATATTGCAATGTGCTGTCAATGTGAATCCTTGGTTGGTGAATGTTGTTCCACAGGTTTGTTCGCATGGGATGAGATGGTAGTACAGGAGGTTTAGGCGGTGGAGACGAAGCCGTGCCAAGTTCCACGGTCATGTCACGGACACGTGGAGCAGATGAAACATCAAATATATATGTGGGGCCAGTAGGATCCTCTATGGGATTCACATTGGCAGGTGACTGGACATCTTGCGCTAGATTCGAAAGATTAGCACCCCAGGGAGCAATAACCACCAAATCACCCCTGCGGTCTATCTTTGTTTTCTCCTACCTAGAGTCATCACTTGGATTTATTGTGGATGAGTCACCTGTAGCATTTAAAAGCAACATGGCCGATTTTTTCACACAATTGGCAAACTGGACAATTGTCGAACCCCTTGTTGCTACCATGATGATTGCCACCGCCATGATGGTTGCCATAATTGGCACTTTGGTACTAATACTATCCGTGGCCACCACCTCAATCGCATCCACGTCCACCACCACCGCCTCGTCCACGCTTTCCTTGGTTGTCCCGAGACACCATGTTCGCGAAGGGTTGGAACATTAGTTTGCTTTGCTCGTGACATATTTCATAGTCTAACATGTGTGAGTAGAGATCGGTGAGAGCGATCGGCTCTATCCGGGTGGTGACGGATATCACTAGCGCATTGTAGGAATTTTTGAGGCTAGTGAGAAGATAAATGATGACCTCCTCATCTTTAAGTGGTTTACCAGTGACAACAATCCCATCGGTAAGGCTCTTCACTTTGTTGAAATAGTCAATCATCGTCATGTCCCGCTTCTGAAGCATAGTCTATGATCATTGAATTTGCGTAATACACGCTCTAGATTGAGTCGCAAACTTGCGCTTGAGTTCATTCCAAACTACAGCTGAGGATGACAGAAACATCTGCCCCAACACGTTTAATGAGAGGTGGATAGCAGTAGGCTTAGACACGTCTAATCACATTAGAGCTAGACAGTATATGCAGTATTAGGAACCTACATGGCTCCATCTTCTATCGACACCACGATTAACTGGGGCGGTGCCAGATCGGCTCCTTCTACAAAACCAAGCCATAGTGCGCCGTAAAAGACAAGAAGAACCTGTGCCTTCCATAGCAGATAGGTGTCGTGAAACAACGTCACATTGATAGGATTACCAAAGGATAGGTGATCAGTGGGCATTAGGGCGACCGCTTGAGTGCCGAGCGATCCTGAGATTGACGATCCTAAACTAGCAAATGTATTTACAGAGGTTGTCATTGAATGTGAGGAATATGCTTTGATACCATGTCAGAAAATATCAAGAGAGGTTTGCAACTAGCACATATTTGTGTTCTATTGATCATCTATTTATATATACAAGTACATAAGTGGGAACACTCTTACGTATGAATACTAAGAGCACCCCAATGGGATGATGCAAGTAGTGTCCATGACATGCTAAATAAACAAAAGGCTGATGTGAAAGGGTAATTTAAGAAGAGGGAGATGGTACTAGTGTCTCATGTAAGACATTATATATTTAAGAGGACAAAAAAAATTTAGAGGATATAGATTGGACGAAAGGAGAGAGATGAGGTGAGATAAGAGGAAAGAAATTAATTGAGTGGGGTGGTTGCTATATATCATATATTGTGAAGATTATTTCTAGTTTATATGAGATAGCAAGCTATAGATATTGCTACTAGTGTTTTCCTACGTGGAAACATAACTATCCTAGTTGTTTAACACCCGGATAGTCGGTTCATTGTGAGTCCAGCACTGAAGCGATGGCATCCCAATGGCGAACCCGGCGAGAATATTGCGGAGAACAAGTTGTTCCGGCGATGAACTTCGGAGCCGGCGGGCGAAGGAAGGCTGTGAGTGCTAATCTTGTTTCACTCATGTTAAGTCAAAGTCATTTTGATCTGCCGAATAAAGTGCGCACGTGTTTGATGCAGTCTGTCTTCAACTTGCTTCGATCTGTTTGCCGTTCGCACCATGTTGTCACGAATAGTCGTCGAGACTATGGTTCGGCGATTACATTGTGATTTGTTTTTGTTATATTTGAGTTGTAAGTCCGTGATCAGGGCTATTAGGATCGTGGACCAAAGTAGTGGTTTAGTTGTTGCAAACTTCTCGGTGTTAGTTAGCTCTCGAAGCATTGCATTCGGTTTTGGTACTCCCATTTTCGCATGTCTTGTAGCGTGTCGAGAAAATATTGAACTCAAAGCAGAGTTTAGCTCGAAGAATATCTCGCGTGTGTTTGCCGATACTCTGTATCTTGTCTTGTGTGCGTCCACATTCCATTTCTCTGCAGATTTGGGCATTCTGATCCGACATTTGGTATCAGAGCGAGGACCGGTGAAGGAGAAGAAGCGGTGAATGCCCAAGTATATGCCGCGACCACCATGGCGAGCTCGGAAAGAAAGTTCGAGCGGTGTCATACCCGTCTTGACCGATCAATTTCGGCGTGGTCCATCAAGATGCGGCGGTGATGGGCGCATGATCTCGGGACGCGGTAGTTCGAAGATCCGAAGGAGCCGGTCGACGCCAAGAAAAACAAGATAGCACGAGCGACCATTTTCAGCGCAATTCGGAAGATGTGCTCTTCCTTGTGGCGGAAAAGAAGAATGCACAGGAGGTATGGATAGCCACGAAAACCATGTTTCTAGGTGCTGCACGTGTGCAAGAGGCAAGAGTGCGATCACTCAAGGAAGAGCTCGATGGTCTCAAGATGAAGCCAAATGAAAGCTGTTGAAGATTATGCCTTCAAAGTTGGGACGGTTGTCAACAAAATCGAGAACTTGCGAGAATATTGCGAGAATCATATGTCGTCAAGAGGATGTTGCGATCTCTCCTAACAAATTTCTGCAGATTGTTAGCTCTATTGAACAATTTGCGATTTGAAGAACATATTGTGGAAGAAGCGATTGGGAGATTGAAGGCTCACGAAGAGAGCTGCAGTGCTGAAAATGAAGATGAAGAACACGTTCTCCTCACAAGGGCTCGGTGGAAAGCCAAGGAGGAGAAGAAGGAGGTGAAGCTTCGCGGTGGCTTCAGAGGACGCGGTCGTGGCGTGGCGCAGGCATGAGCGAGGGCGCGACGCGATCGCGGCGACGGCGAGCGATAGCGAAAAGGAGTTCAAGTTTGACAAGACGAAGGTGAGATGCTATAATTGCCAAAACTATGGACATTATTCCTCCGAGTGCAAGTCAAAGAAGAAGGAAGTGAAGGCACACTTTGTTGAGAAGAATGATGAGGAGCCATCACTCACGATGATCCAAGCAAATGAGCCGATCACAAACCTTCCATTGCAGCCATTGTACTCCTTAATGAAGAGAAGGTACTCCCTAACCTTGGGGATGAAGTTGGCCCAAAGAGTCTCACTTGGTATCTAGATTCAGAGCTAGTAACCATATGTCAGGAACCGTGACGTTTTACTGATTTGGACACAATGATGGCTGGCTCGGTGAGGTTTGGAGATGGTTACGTAGCTGAGATTCATGGACGTGGAACAGCTTTGTTTCAGCGCAAGAATATGGAACATAAAGCTCGGCGAGGTATACTACATCCCACAATTGAAGAGTAATATATTGAGTGCAGGGCAGCTGGATGAGAATGGGTGCAAAACAGAAATTGAAGATGGGGTGCTGAGGATTTATGACCAAGAAAGACAGCTATTAGTAAAGGTCAAAAGATCAAGCAATAGACTGTACCTGTTGAAGCTCCAGCCGCAAAACCGGTTTGTCTGATGGCTGTTCACAAGGAGAAAGAGTGGCTTTGGCATGCAAGATTGGCCACCTGAATTTCAGAGCATTGAGGATATGTCACGGCAGCAGATGGTTGAAGGATTGCGGAGATTGATCACATTGAGCAGCTTTGCGAAGCATGTCTAGCCGGGAAGCAACACCGGTTGCCATTTCCAACTGCAGCAATGTACAGGGCACAAAATCCTTTGGAACTACTCCATGGAGACTTATGTGGACCCATTACACCGGCTACACCATCAGGCAAGAGGTATTTCCTTTTGATTGTGGATGATTGCACTAGGTTCATGTGGATTGTGCTCATTAGATCAAAGGATGAAGCTCTTGCTGCATTCAAATCAGTGAGGGCCAAAGCAGAGTTAGAAACCGGGCTGAAAGTCAAGGCGCTCAGGACAGACCGGGAGGCGATTCACATCAAAAGTATTCCATAACTTTTGTGATGAATTGGGGCTGAAAGCGGTACCTCACGGCGCCTTATACACCTCAGCAAAGCGGAGTGGCAGAGCACGGAATCAAACCGTTGTAGCAATGACTAGAAGTCTATTGAAGAGTAAGCAAATGCCGGGAAGGTTTTGGGGAGAAGCAGCAGCCACTGCAGTGTATTTGTTGAATAGAGCATTGACCAAGAGTGTTGTGGGAAAGACTCCCTATGAAGCTTTGTACAAGAGGAAGCCCAATGTTAATCACTTGCGCACTTTTGGGTGTATTGCTCATGTGAGGACAGCAGCTCCACATCTCAGAAAATTGCAAGATCGAAGTGCTCCAATGGTGTTTATTGGCTATGAGCAAGGTTCCAAGGCATATCGGGTTTATGACCCCAAGAACCACAAGGTGCATGTGAGTAGGGACATTGCATTTGATGAAGAAAGCTCATGGAATTGGGAGGAGTTGACTGCTAGTGATGGATCGCAGAACTGCTGTCCAGAGTCTTTTAAAATTCATTATGGGTTTGAAGATGATGCAGGAGAGGTGGAGAGTCAAGAGCAGCAGCTTCCAGACATGAATGTTACCTCTGAGAATGCAGAAAATCGTAATTTGGGTGGAAATAATGAGGTAGATAGCAGCAATGGTGATGGCAGTCCAATGCAGTTCAGCAGCCCGTCTCCAACACAACTGAATTCATCACAGAGCAGTTCAGATGTTTCAGCAGCGCCAAGTGGATCATCAAGTGAAGGACCTCGTCGTTTTCGATCACTACAAGAGGTATATGATGTAACTAATCCAATTGAGCTGCAGTCTGAACAATTGGAATTTTGCATGCTGTCAGCAGAAGAACCGACCAATTTTGAGGAGGCAGTGAAGGAAAAATGTTGGAGGCAAGCTATGGAAGATGAATTAAAGTCCATTGAAGACAATGAAACTTGGAAGCTTGTGGAGCAACCAGGGAATCAAAAGCCCATAGGTTTGAAGTGGGTGTTTAAAGTTAAAAAGGACCCTTCGGGTACAATTGTCAAGTACAAAGCGCGTTTGGTTGCGAAGGGTATGTCGGCGTCATGGAGTGGACTTTGATGAGGTCTTTGCGCGGTTGCAAGAATGGAAACTGTGAGATTACTTGTGAGCTTGGCGGCACAACAAGGTTGGGAAGTCCATCACATGGACGTGAAGTCGCATTTTGAATGGCGGTGGTTGAAGAAGTATTTGTGACACAACCCCGGGTTTTGAGATAAAAGGCCAAGAGCACAAAGTATTGAGATTGAAGAAGGCTTTGTATGGACTTCGTCAAGCACCAAGAGCTTGGAACATCAAATTGGATTCGAGTTTGACAAAACTTGGATTCAAGCATATCCAATGGAGCATCTTGTGTATAAGAAGGTAATGATTCCTCGGTTTTGTTAGTTGGAGTATATGTGGATGACTTAATTATAACCGGATCAAGCAATGCTGAAATCATTGATTTTAAGGCCCAAATCGTGACTATTTAGCATGAGTGATCTAGGTTTACTCGGCTATTATTTGGGGATCCAAGTGAAGCAAACAAGTGAAGGTATTGCATTGTATCAGTCCACATATGCAGAAAAATTGCTGCGGACAGCAGGGATGGAGAAGTGTAATCCATGTGTTACTCCAATGGAAGAGAGACACAAATTGAGTAAAGAGAGCAAGAGCCCTCCAGTTAATCCAACACATGCATGGAGCATCATTGGAAGCTTGAGATATTTGGTCAATACCACCCGACATTGCATATTCGGTTGGGATAGTTAGTCGGTTCATGGAAAGTCCAACAGTTGAACATATGACTGCTGTGAAGAGAATCCTCAGATATATTAGTGGAACACTCAATTTGGGGTGCTTCTATGGAAGAGGAAACAGCAGTAGTATGGAGTTAATTGGGTATAGTGATAGCGATCTTGCGGAGATATTGATGGCCGGAGGAGTACCACCGGCCGTGTTCTACCTCGGTTCAAATTTGATTGCTTGGATGTCACGAAGCAAAGGTGGTAGCCTTGTCTTCATGCGGCCGAGTATATTGCGGCGACAACGGCGACTTGCCAAGGCATATGGATTGCGGTGTTGAGTGATTTGTTGAATCAAGAGCAAAAGAAGTTCAAGCTATTGGTTGATAACAAGTCGCCATTTCGTTGCGCAAGAATCCCGTGCACCACGACGGAGCAAACACATCGATACAAGGTACCATTTCATTCGTGAATGTGTTGAGAGTGAGAAAGTTGAAGTAGAACATGTGAGGACGAGAAGAACAATTGGCCGACATTTTAACTAAGTCTCTTGGGCGTGTTAAATTCCTTGAGATGAGGGAAAAGTTAGGCATGGTGGATACAAACTAAAGGAAACAAGATTAGGGGTGAATGTGAGTGCTAATCTTGTTTCACTCATGTTAAGTCAAAGTCATTTTCGATCAGCCGAATAAAGTGCACTGTGTTTTGATGCAGGTCCGTCTTCAACTTGCTTCGATCTGTTTACCAGTCGCACCATGTTGTCACCGAATAGTCGTCGAGGACTATGGTTCGGCAGATTACATTGTGATTTGTTTTTGTTATATTTGAGTTGTAAGTCTGTGATCCGGGCTATTAGGATCGTGGACCAAAGTAGTGGTTTAGTTGTTGCAAACTTCTCGGGTGTTAGTTAGCTCTCTGAAGCATTGCATTCGGTTTTGGTACTCCCAGATTTTCGCATGTACTGTAGCGTGTCCAGAAAATATTCGAACTCGAAAGCGAGTTTAGCTCAAGAATATCTCGCGTGTGTTTGCCGATACTCGTATCTTGTCTTGTGTGCGCCCACATTCCATTTCTCTGCAGATTTGGGCATTACGATCCGACAAGGGCCATTGAAGCGGTTGTTCTCGATGTTCACCTCGTCGAGTTCCATCTGACTTCTCCAGAGGCTCCGGTGAGCTGCCCATTATTCTGCGAGAGTAGGGTAATAAGCCGTCTCCGTCCACAGCTCGTGGCACCTCACCAGAGCTCGTTGTCTTGGACTTGAAGGCTTATGAGCGTCGGACGATTAGCGTAGCTGGCGGGATTGAGCCGTTGACGGTTATTGGAGGCGCCGAGCAACCACTGGCGGCCGTGGTCGCGGATGCCGCCGAATTGGCGGAAAGGTCGTTTGTATCGACCTCGATGTCTCTCAACAACGGCGAGTGCTTCCGAGCTCCGTCGGAAGCACTCCGATGAGGTTGTTGTTGAATAACTTCATTATTACCACCGACGGTAGGTGGGCAATGCTTGCGGTACCTCCGGAGAAGTCGTTCGTACAAGTTCAAGAGCCTAAGGTTCCTCAAGCTTCCAAAGCTTTGCGGGATCACTCGGTCGGTGGTTATCGGAGACATCGAGCTCTATTAAACTTGTTGCTCCAATCGTGCCATTGATGACGATGTCGCGGAGAGGTTGTTGATGTATAAATACAAGTCCGCAACTTGTTAAGGTTCCAGATTGCGGTGGTATGTTTCGGTGAAAGCATTCATAGACAGATCAAGCCACGCCATCTCCGACATCTCGTGACATAGCTCGGGAACTCACCGGTGAGGTTGCATGCGCGCGACCAGATATCGTCGGCTTCTTCAAGTTCTGAACGACCCGGCAGACTTCGTCGGATCGAACAATTGCTCGAGCTTGAGCGTTTCAAGGCTAGTCACCGGCGATCTCGGCGAGATCGTCTTGGTCAGCGGTTGCGATTGAGAGCAAGGACCTTCGAGTTCTTGAGATTCGATAGCGCCGTCGGTATCTCGCCGGTGAAGTTGTTGTTGTTCAAGGCCGATAATTCAGATTCTCCCGAGGCGGCCGATGTCGGTGGCGGCTCCTCCGGCGAGTTCATGGAGAGGTCGATGTGCGTGATGCCGGTGCGATTGTGAAGGCAGCCGAAGCCGCCGCCGACACGGTGTTCGAAGGTTGAGCACGGTGAGGCTCGTGAGCCCGCCGATGTCGTCGGGGCGGGGCGGCGGCGGTGACGTTCGGGAGGAGAGGACTTGACCGCCGCCCGCGTGTCGCAAGACACATAGGTCCACTGCGCGCACGAGCCACTCGCGTCGCTCCACGACGCGAGCTGCGTCGGTCGCCCATGCGCGCTTGATCCGGCGAGAGCGCTTGTCGTCGGGCGTGGCGGATTGCCCGCGGCGTGCCGCGGGAGGCGAGGCAAGCGAGGCGAGCAGAGGAGGTGGAGAAACGCGTGGCTTGGAAATGCCATGGTTTGGTGTGGTTTTGGTTGTTTTCTTGGTTTTTTCCGCCGCCGCGTAGCGCGGGAAGAAGCGTGCGTTCACTTTGCACGGCGGGTGTGTACTGCCATCGCGGACTTCCGTATGAAAACGTGCGGGGGCATTATGCAGTGGGAACGGCAGGTGGTGATTTTCGTTTGGGTTTGTTGGCTGATGCTTGCTTGGAAACTTCAATCTGGTTTTAGACAGTTTGCTGCATGTTTTCTTTGGTTTTAGACAGGCCAAATGGCTCAGCTTGAAAAGGATGTGTTAGAGACGATTTTATTTTATAGCTACTAAAATACAAACCAAAGTTAACTACGTATTATAGGCTTCTGGTGGTGGTAGTAGTACTAGTACATTTTTTAGGCTAATTCGTTGATTTTATCTCAATCAAGGCTAAGACGATCAGCTCCTCTACCTTGGGACCGAAGGAAGTGGCGGCCAATCGAGAATGGTCAAACTGTTCGGAAGCACAGTGAGGCCCATCGAGCATGGTCAAACTGTTCGGAAGCACAGTGAGGAAGGAATAAGGGCCAGTTTAAAAGTATCATAGCTTTTTATCTTTTGGGTGTAGGTTATGGTCGATTGTGAGAGAGATTTATAGAGTAAAAGACACTCATATTAAGATACTTTATTTAAGATGGCTTCTGCAGTAGCTCTTACAAATAATTTATAGAAACTACTTTATTTAAACCTCGGTTATCACCGCTGATTTCCCTACAATCACTGCTACCATCAGCTCTGTATGCTGATAACACTCATGTTTCTAGACTGAACGACATATATACCACCGCTCTTCTAGTACAGGTGGTTGGGTGGGGGGGGGGTGTACTTTTCTGAAGATATGCTTCGCTCTCCCTGTAAAGCGCAGGACGACGAAGGTGCCACCGTTAAATTTAGCTTCTAGATGTTAGCTAACGATTGATTGCATAGCACATTGACCCGTCACCCGCAGAGAAACCCACAGAGGAAAGGAGTGGGAAGCCTCTCCGGGCAACGTCAGAGACTGGAGAAAATTTTCTTCAGCCGGCTTTGCTGGTTGTGGACTCGCGCGTCGTGACTTCACAAAATTGATTATCTTTCCTATTGAAACTGCCACCCTAGCACCCACTGTTCTTACTACTACGACCTACCCTGTGTCTCTGCTATTGCCATCAGTCACAGCTGAACTGTACTACGTCTGAAAGTATCTTAAGAGTCTAATACTAGCAGATGGCACGGCAGTTCCAACTTTGGTGCTGTAGGATTTCTGGATAAGTGAGCATGTTACCGGTCGTGGTGCTTTGAGTAACATCAACTTTGACGAGTTGGTTTTGATGTTTGGTTTGCAATTCTGGGCGTTGATTTTTCAAGTCTTACGTGGTAGGCCATTAAGCCTTATGGATTAACCAATTCATGGCATAACTATTTCTTTCTGGTTTACTCCCATATATGCTCCATTGCTGTCAATTCTGTAGAACCTGTTTATCCGTGTTTGTGGTTTCTTTTAGCAATTTGGTCAATTATATCTGTTGCCATCAATTGAAGTCATCTCTAGTTATAAATGGTTTAGTTCTTAGTTTATCAAGGATCACCCTCCGTATTGTATAGTTAAAATGTCAGACACATTCACAGAAAGGAAAATCTTAAATCTAATGATTATTTTGCCGTCAGTCTGTTAAGTGCAAATCGCTGCTAAGCATGAATATTGGTTCTGGATCTTGGAGGGACCAACTTCCGTGTTCTGCGAGTCCAACTTGGAGGAAGGGAGAAACGTGTTGTTAAGCAACAGTACGAGGTCGTCTCCATCCCACCACACCTGATGGTCGGGACTTCCATGGTGAGTACATGCTTTTTGAATTTCATGCTTCTTGGAGTTGTACATTTTCATCCATGCTTGCTTTATGTATCTTGAATTATTGATACAGGAACTATTTGATTTTATTGCTGCTGCATTGGTAAAATTTGTGGATACTGAAGGTGACGATTTCCACATCCCAGAGGGGAGACAGAGAGAGCTGGGTTTCACTTTTTCCTTCCCAGTGAACCAAACATCAATATCATGAGGAACAGTCATCAAGTGGACAAAGGGCTACGTCAAAACACTTTGGTTCATACCCCACTAACTGAACACCATCCTAGTACTTTTGTAAGCATGCCTTTAACCGGAATTTGTTACAAACACATGAATTCTCCAGGCAAGTTTCTGTTAGAAAGTGTGATTTAATATGACAATAGAGCCTCTGGCATTTGTTCCTTTTTCTCAAAGGACCCGCCTTCAGTAACAAAATTCTGCATTGCTCTTTTACAATGTTGGAGGAGCTTTTAGTGTTGAAGTTTAACAGTGGTGTTGCTGTTAAGTATGATATCATGTTGATTCACTAATTGCTGTATTCACCGATAAACAATGTAGTACTTACTCCATTCTTTTAATTTTCAATTGTTACAATATGATCAAACTGATTCGTTTATCTCAATAAAATATGAGCTTGGTTAGGAATCATATTCTTGAGGTGCAGTAAGAAACTAAGAATATTATGTTTCTCCTGTAGATGATATCTGTCAAACTGTCAATTGCCAAGCATCCTATACTAGTCACAAACTCGCAATTATTTGATTTGGATATTTATTTGATTGCTTCTGAATCAGGTGGGCGAGGATGTTGTCTCTGAGTTGAGCAAGGCCATGGAGAAGCAGGGGCTTGATATGAAAGTTATAGCATTGGTAAATTAAGATCTGTTAATTCATTCAATTTATACTGAGGTATTCTTTCTTGATCAATTGGTTGTCGAGCTTTTCATGGCTGCTTTCTGTCATGGCAAAAGTTGTTCTACTTTTTCGTTAGCTAACGAGCTGATCAAGAATTTTAGCAATTTCTATGATAATCTGCCTTGGATAAGAATGTGCATGACATAAAAGAGTTTGGCTTCTTTTCCTCCCATCACAAAAGAATGCCATTTTGGGATACATGCAGTGAAACTTTCTAAACTTGGAGGGAGAGGAATAGAAGAATTTTCGAAAATTCTTTTCTCTCGGTGGAATCGGTGGCAAATCAAGCAGTTATAGGTAGCAGGCAAGTGATCTTAGTTGCTTCGACAAGAGAGGCGACAGGAATCGGTTAGCGGTCAGAGTTTTGGGGACCTTTTAGTTTTTTCTGGTTTCTTGTTTGTTTTTCCTTAGTGTTTGCCTTGTAGCCCTCGGTCGGTTGGCCGCTTTGTAATCTTTTCCTCTTCTCTCTTTTAATATATGGCAGTCCTCCTGCCTTTCCTTCAAAAAAAAACTTTCTAAACTTTGCCTGTGGGTAACTTTTTAAATATTTAGTTTGGATACAAGAAAATCATATGTGTAGATTTATTTTGAGAAGTGCTTTCATAGTATTATAATTTTGTTGGATTTGATAAATATATATTATAGTAGAAATTAATGGTCGAAGCTACGGTTTGGGGACCGTGTCTATGTCCAAAGCAACATTCTTTTGCAACTTGAGGGAGTGGTATTTAAGTTGGTGACAATAATAATCGTAGCTGAATAAATTGCGGACAGGGTAGTTGTTTGTCTTCTGAAGTAATAAGGTACTTATTTGGGGCCAAATAAGTAATAAATAGGTTATTAATAAATAGATGCATTGGGTAGTGTAGCATACTTGAGACCTGATGAAGAACCCATGCCATTAGTAACAACAAATCTGCGAGTTGTACTTAAATGGTTTCGCAAACCAGCTCACTTACGAGAAAAGGATTTATTTGTAGAAACTCTAGTAATCTTTTATTCTTACTCTGAGTAAATCCAACTTTTGAATTTTATGTAGCTATATAAGCATTTTTATGAATACCTTGATTGTGGCATCACAGAACGCCAGATATGTCAGCCATGCATCATGACTCTTCACATGACCTTAAAATTCTGGGAGCTAAGCCTAAAGAAGAAAACATCCGGATGATGTTTATCAATACCCCTAAAAGATATCGTGGGGGTATGACTTGCCTGAGCCAAATTGGATACCACAAGTGTTCAATGACCATTGATTGTGTATGTAATATTTGGGGTGTGTTTGGTTGAGTGTGGCTTCAAAAGTGAGTCAATGGAAAAGTCATATTGAAAATGTGTGTTTGGTTCAAACAAGTATAAAACTTACCTCCTATCTCTATTTTCCTTGAAACAACTGTGAAACAGCTCTCTATTTTCACCATTTCAAAAAGTAGAAAGCCAAAAGCAGAGTCCAAGGTGCTTTCAAAACTATACTACCCAAAAGTAGCTGCTTTTGAAAAAGCAACTTCTGGTTTCCACCCCTTTGGTTGGCTTTTGGCTTTTTAGAAGCAAAAGCAGCTCCCAAAAGCTCAACCAAAGGCACCCTTGATCTTATTTTCAGGTCCCAGACACTTCCCTGGAAGTAAGATACATTACTCGTTACATCTGCGACATTGTTGCAGAGCGTGGTGCACGCTTGGCTGCTGCTGGTATATATGGCATCCTGAAGAAGCTAGGCCGGGACAAAGTGCCAAGTGATGGCAGTAAAATGCCAAGGACTGTCATTGACTTGGATGGTGGGCTCTATGAACACAACAAGAAGTTCAGCAGTTGCTTAGAAGCAACTCTTACAGACCTCCTCGGGGAGAATGCCTCGTCTTCAGTGGTTGCCAAACTGGCCAACGATGGCCTTGGCATTGGAGCTGCTCTTCTTGAGACTAGTCTTGAGAGTGCGCTTAATGGATCAAACTTCGAGTGTAGCTTCTCCTTTTCCCTTCAAATCTTCCTAATATTCTGGGCTCCCCTCGTGGAATTCTATCTTCTTTGGCTATTCTGCAGACACATTTCAGTGCCTCTGCAGCGGGATATAGCTAGTATAGCGCCAATGAGTTTGAAGGTTATCTAATTGCATAAACGTTTGGATGGCATGAACGTGGAAATGGAGGTTTGAACGATGCCATTCCTGTTCTGCCCATTCTTTTACCCCTTGAGTGCTGTTGGGAACCAAGCAAAATTCATGCTCTTGTATTTTTGACTTCGCAATAAAGAGGGGACATTATCGAATTTAACTATGTGTTCTCTTAGCTTGATTTCTTCAATATACGTGATCGAATGCACGTTTATGGCTTCAAACTGATATAGGTGCACTTGAAGTACATACACACCTAAAGGATGGCACAGTGTCCCGTAAGTGCCGTCTGCTCTGCTAGTCTGCTCTACTAAGATTGCGCACAAGTCTTACTAGTACACCGTATAGTCCGTACTAGATGCTACTATATCTATAGGTCAAGCTTCTTATTGCCATTGCTCATTTCGGCTTTCCTTCAGAGTTCAGACGATGCTGTCGAAACTGCCCTTTCCACCGTCGAATCCTTTTGTGTCGGAAAGCTGTTTTCGGTGGCTGCCCCCTCGCATCTGTAGAAGCGGAGACGCATCGTACTCCTCAACCTTCTCGTGTACAGTTTTCTGGTGTGTCTGCTCGTACCTCAGCAGTATCTGTAGCACGTCCTTCATCGTTGGCCGCGTCGACGGCTGAGCGCCGGTGCATATGATGCCAAGCTTGAACACGGCCTCCATGTCTTGGCCATACCCCGCGTCTCTGATGCACTTGTCTGCCGCATCGGCAATGCTTTTCCCTGACTGCAAGTGCCGCCACGCCCATTCGGCCAGGGAGCCGTGCTCGCCGCCGTCGTTGGCCTCCCTGCCGGTGGTAAGCTCCAAAAGAACCACCCCGAAGCTGTACACGTCGACCTTCTCGTTCACCTTCCTCGTGTACGCACACTCTGCACAAACAAATGTGACGAGTACAAAAATAAGTTGCTGTACTAGCATAAATTGGTGCTCAGAATTACCAGGGTGAGGTGCATACCGGGAGCCATGTAGCCGAACGATCCGGCGACGGCGGACATGGTGTCGGGCGTCCCGGCCTGGACCAGCATCCTGGAGAGCCCGAAGTCGGCGACCTTGGCCTTGAGCTCCGAGTCGAGCAAGATGTTGCTAGACTTGACATCCCGGTGCACGATCGGCGGGGAGCACTCGTGGTGCATGTAGCACAGCCCCCGCGCGGCGCCGACGGCCACCCTGACCCTCGTCGGCCAATCCAGCGGCTCGCGTTGGGCAGACGGAGCCCTCGTCATCGCGCTCCCGGCCAGCCATTTGTGGCCGTGGAGCCACTTATCCAGGCTGCTGTTGTCCATGTACTCGTAGACGAGGAGCTTGGTCTCCGCACGGGAGAGGCAGCACAGGAGCTTGACGATGTTGGTGTGCCGGACGTGGCCGAGGATGTCCACCTCCGACTGGAACTCGCGCTCCAAGTTCTTGTCCATCTTCCCGCCGGTCCATATGCGTTTCACGGCCACGGTGCCTCCCGTGCCGCTGCCGCAACGGCTGGTGTACGCGACGCGGTATACGCGCCCCGAGCCGCCCTTGCCGATGAGGTTCTCGTCGGCGAGCCCGCGCAGCACGGAGGCCTCGCTGAAGTCAAGGGGCTGGAAAGGGGTAAGCTTCCAGGCCTCCTCCGTCAGCGCGAGCCGCTTCCGCCTCTTGATGTCGCGGACGACGAAGAAGGCGAGCGCCGCGATGACGACGAGGAGCGCGGCGCCGGCGACGAGGAGGCCCGCTCGGAGACCGGGTGATACCCGATCCGATGACTTGGCCGCGCATGAGCGCACGTCCGCGAGTTTCCCCGATGACGGTGTGGCTGTACAGAGCCCGGGATTGCCCACGAAGCTTTGGTCGTAGGCGGCCATGGCGAGTGCCGCCGGGACCTCGCCGGTGAGCTGGTTGGATGACAAGTTAAGCTGGTTAACCTTCAGCGATCCAAGCGACGGCGGTATGCTGCCGGAAAGCTGGTTCGACGAAAGGTCAAGCAGGGTGAGCACCGGCATGGAGCCCAATCCCGCTGGTATCTCGCCGGTGAGCTGGTTCATGCTGAAGTTCATCTGCGTCAGGCCACTGAGCGACGCAATGCTCGTCGGGATTGCCCCGGATAGCTGGTTCGCTGACAGATCCAGAATCTGTAGCAGTGGCATCCCAGCGGCGAACCCGGCAGGAATATCGCCGGAGAACAAGTTGTTCCCGGCGTTGAACTTCTGGAGCAGAGCGGCGGACGAAGGAAGGCCGCCGCTGAACCGGTTGTTCTCGATGTTGAGCCTCGTCAGGTTCCAATACAGCTTCTCCGGTAGGCTTCCGGTGAGCTGCCCATTATTCTGCAGGAGCAGGGTAATAAGCTTCGTCTCCGTCCACAGCGCTGCCGGCACCTCGCCGGAG
Organism: Dendrocalamus sinicus; assembly: GCA_036346575.1. Taxonomy (NCBI): domain Eukaryota; kingdom Viridiplantae; phylum Streptophyta; class Magnoliopsida; order Poales; family Poaceae; genus Dendrocalamus; species Dendrocalamus sinicus. The sequence goes on along the minus strand of CM070654.1, from coordinate 31,948,486 downwards.
AGTTCGTTGTCTTGGACTTTAAGGCTTATGAGCGCCGGACAGTTGGCGAGACTGGCCGGGATTGAGCCGTTCAAACGGTTATTGTAGGCGCTGAGCAGCCACAACTGGCCGTTGTCGCAGATGCCCGCCGGTATTGGCCCGGATAAGTCGTTGCTATCGACCTCGATGTCTCTCAGCAACGGCGAGTGCTTCCCGAGCTCCGCCGGAAGCACTCCAGTGAGGTTGTTTTGGAATAGCTTCATTATTACCACCGCCGGTAGCTGTGCAATGCTTGCCGGTATCTCGCCGGAGAAGCTGTTCTGGAACAAGTTCAAGAGCCTAAGGTTCCTCAAGCTTCCAAAGCTTTCTGGGATCATTCCAGTCAGCTGGTTTTCGGAGACATCGAGCTCTATTAAACTTGTTGCTCCAATCGTGCCATTGATGACGATGTCGCCGGAGAGGTTGTTGATGTATAAATACAAATACTGCAACTTGTTAAGGTTCCAGATTGCAGGTGGTATGTTTCCGGTGAAAGCATTCATAGACAGATCAAGCCACACCATCTCCGTCATCTCTGTGACATAGCTTGGGAACTCACCGGTGAGGTTGCACTGCGCCAGCCAGATATACGTCAGCTTCTTCAAGTTCCTGAACGACTCCGGCAGCTTGCCGGGACTGAACGAATTGAGCTCGAGCTTGAGCGTTTCAAGGCTAGTCAGCTCGCTGATCTCCGGCGGGATCGTGCCGGTCAACTGGTTGCTGTTCAGAGCAAGGACCTTCAGGTTCTTGAGCTTCGATAGCGCCGTCGGTATCTCGCCGGTGAAGTTGTTCTTGCTCAAGGCCAGATAAGTCAGATTCTCCCCGAGGCGGCCGATGTCGGCTGGCAGCTCCCCGCCGAGCCGGTTCATCGAGAGGTCGATGTACGTGATGCCGGTGCAGTTGTAGAGGAACGCCGGGAAGCCTCCGACGACACTAGTGTTCTGAAGGTTGAGCACGGTGAGGCTCGTGAGCCCGCCGATGTCGTCGGGGACGGGGCCGGCGACGGTGACGTTCGGGAGGGAGAGGGACGTGACCCGGCCGCCCTTGTCGCAAGACACATAGGTCCACTTGCAGTACGAGCCACTCGCGTCGCTCCACGACGCGAGCTGCGCCGGGTCGCCCCATGCGCTCTTGATCCGGAGCAGGAGCTGCTTGTCGTCGGGCGTGGCGGCTTGCGCCGCGGCGTGCCGCGGGAGGCAGGGCAAGGCGAGGCAGAGCAGGAGGAGGTGGAGATACGCGTGGCTTGGAAATGCCATGGTTTGGTGTGGTTTTTGGTTGGTTTCTTGCGTTTTTTCCGGCCGCCGGCGCGGGCGCGGGAAGAGGCGTGCGTTCAGTTTGCACGGCGGGTGTGGCCTGCCATCGCGGACTTCCGTATGAAAACGGGCGGGGGCATTATGTAGTGGGAACGGCAGGTGGTGATTTTCGTTTCTCAGTCCAATATCCTGTTAACAAAACCCGTTAATTATTGCATTGTTTGGATTTGTTGGCTGATGCTTGCTTGGAAGCTTCAATCCTGTTCTCTTCTTATTTGATAATTGGCGGTTTGCTGCATGTTTTCTTTGGTTTTAGACAGGTCAAATGGCTTAGCTTGAAAGGGATGTGTTCGAGATGATTTTTTTTTATAGCTACTAGAATACAAACCAAAGTTAACTACGTATTCTAGGCTTCTGGTGGTGGTAGTAGTACATTTTTTAGGCTAATTGGTTGATTTTATCTCAATCAAGGCAAGACAATCAGCTCCTCTATCTTGGGACCGAAGGAAGTGGCGGCCCATCGAGAATGGTCAAACTGTTCGGAAGCACAGTGCGGAAGGAATAAGGGCCACTTTAAAAGTATCATAGCTTTTTACCTTTTCGGTGTAGGTTATGGTTGATTGTAAGAGAGATTTATAGAGTAAGAGACACTCACATTAAGAAACATTTTATTTAAGGTGGCTCCTGAAGTAATTTCTACAGATAACTTATAAAAATTATCTTAAAAAATTACTCTGTTCACCTTTTAGCTTCTAAAAGCTAAAGGTATAAGCTATTAACTGTTTAGAACAAGAACTAAATCAAATGATGGAGTAGCTGTCCAAACATTGGTGTACACTAATCATTTCACCTTTGGCTCCACCGGCACTGGGAAAATTGTTGCCGTTAAAACCGTCGTATACAAATTCTGCAGTTTCACTGTTTATTAATATTCATTTTCGTTGCTCATTGATTTCATATTCTTTCAAATGTGATCCATTTTTATCTCATAATTTTACGCAGCTATAGAATATATCCTCCACTGCATCATTTTAAAAAGATCTTTGATACATAGTTAATATGTAGGAGAGGCAACACCAGTATATTTCTCCATTATTGGGACGGTGCGTCAGCTCGAGGTCAAGAGCTGATCCAAATATTTGTGCTGTTCACACAAAATGATATTATAGTTATTTTTTTTAAAAAAATTTGGCATTTGGATATCCGTTTTTATAAATCTAACTCCTTCCTTGAACTCGACGCACAGTAATTACTAAGTGATTAATTATACTTAATTAGTACTAATCATAATATATTAATGCTAATCATGATTAATTAGACTGGATGCCAATTTGTGGGGGGCTCGGCGAAGACCGACCTGTCAAGCAACCACCGAGCTGTGGTTGCTCGATAGGACCTGCCGAGTTAATGCAGTGCGATAGATGATATGTGTTACTTGTCAAACTTAGGGAGAGAACTAGGTTTATAAAAGCTAGTGCCCATGGATCAAATTTGAAAAAAAGTGGTCACAATATTTTTTATGTGAACAATTCCAAATATTTTCGTGACATGGACAACCTTGGGAATGGGTGTGGGTCCCGCATGCCAGTTGCACTGGGTACATCTAGAAGTGCAAAACGTGCGGCCAGTCAACCGGAAAAGTCTTAGATGCCGCACGCGGGCTTCTGGAGTCTGGACTACATGTACTCGAGGATCACGATCATCCACTGAGATCAAGACAAACAAGAATGCTTAGGCATATCTTCATAAATTTTTATCTCTTAAACCTCGATTATCACCGCTGATTTCCCTAGAATCACTGCTACCATCAGCTCTGTATGCTGATAACACTCATGTATGTGGCCTTCTAATAAGAAAAACTAATTTTCTACTTTCAGGGTTCTAGACTGAACGACATATATACCGCTCTTCTAGTAGAGGTGGAGGGGGGCGTGTACTTTTCTGAAGATATGCTTCGCTCTCCCTGTAAAGCGCAGGATGACGAAGGTGCCACCGTTAAATTTTAGCTTCTAGATGTTAGCTAACGATTGATTGCATACCACATTGACCCGTCAAACCCACAGAGAAAAGGCAAGCGTCGATCCCAACCGCACGTCCCGTGATCCAGAGCAGAATGGAACAGGGAAGGAAAGGAGCGGGAAGCCTCTCCGGGCAACGTCAGAGACTGAAGAAAATTACTTCAGCCACTGTTCTTACTACGACTACCTACCCTGTGTCTCTGCTATTGCCATCAGTCAAGCTGAACTGTACTACGTCTGAAAGTATCTTAAGAGTCTAATACTAGTTGCAGAATAGCACGTAGTCCCTGAAATCTGTCTCTTACGGAAGCTGCAGCATCCTGTTCTTTTTGCTACTGCTTTTAGCTTTTTACTGTAGCATATTAATTAAATAAATAGTAATTACTAAGAGAAGCTAAAAACGCTTAAAAGCAAAAAAGAGAGAGAAAAAAAAACAGGGAAGTGACACACTGTCTGCAAAGAAAAACAGCACCGCAGACTGCAGAGGTAACAAATTTGGTTTTTTTGTTCCATGCAATGCAAGAGGTCGGCGCTACTGAGGCAAGGTGCTTTCTGTCAATTCTGTCGTGAGATTTGTTTATATTGGGTTTTGTTTTTAGTTTTTCGATTTGATTTATAAATAGTAACAACTTATAAAAAAATTTATAAAGAGAAACACTTGTATATAATTTTAGTCGATATAAAAAAATCACTTTAGTGTATACTACATCGATTAGTAGATACTATATTAAAAATACTTTATTTACATGTTAGCTACTATAAAAATATATTTACTTAAAAATATAACTTTTAGAAGGTCATTCCAACGGTGCTTCTGGAGTTCAGCGTGACGAGTAATGGTCCAAGTCTACCCGAAGACTGGATAAGGTTTGCTTCTAGAAGGAAGAAAAATCTGTTCTTGACTAGTACAGAGCTACCAGCAAGAGATGCAGACAGTGCTGTGATCTTGGATGGGACTGTCCATATCAATCAATTAGGATCAACTTACTGGTGTCAGGATCAAGTTACCGGTGTCTCAGCAAGGAAAACGGCTTCCCGGTCCCGCGCACCGTGTTCCCTCAATCTAGACCGCTCGCTATTGATCCAACGGTCCACATTATAAGTTTTTACATTTTCACCATTTATCCATTTTCACCTGAAATTTAAAAATAAAAATAGGTTAATCCATCATAAATAATTAAAAAATATTTTTGGCTAGAATCTATGATGGATTAACCTATTTTTATTTTTAAATTTCAGGTGAAAATTGGCAAATGGTGAAAATATAAAAACTTATGATGTGGGCCGTTGGATCAATAACGAGCGGTCCAGATCGAGGGAACACGGAGGGGAACACAGCGCGCGGGGACAAGGAAGCTCCGTGCCTCCGTTCCTCTGCAAGGTATCGTATGAGAAGGTCTAGAAATATTTATGATAAACTATAGTTAATATATATTGAGTTAAAATTTGAATTTGTGAAAATTTACAAGTTTTCATATTTACTGCCAGACTAAAGCGGTCTAATCAGCCATGGAGGCAGTTCGATCGTAAGTCAGGTGTGATTGGATTTTAGGGGCGGTCAGGCCACGGTGTTATGCAACCGGTTTTTAGTTGGCGGCTAGTTTTTCCAGAGAGGTGTTCACTTGTGTGCGTAAGAAAAATTATGAGCGGTCCGATCGGGTTTGGCCGAGCGGTCAGACCGGCTTCCTTGTTATCAAGGTTTGATCGGATTGATCGACATGGTCAGACCTACCGCTCAATGGCGGTCAGACTGGTTTTGTCTTAAAGTTTCCGAGAGGTTTTGAGTATTTGTAGGAAATGATCATGGATTGAGTTTTGGAGTTTTAAGTCATTGCATGCATGGTGCATGAAACTTGTTTAGACTAACGTGAGGCAAGTTGTGAAAAACTTATATCTAAAAATGATTTCTTGGTCTTTGGATGTGCAGTGAAGCTTTGAGTCAACTATGGTCAATGAAACCTAGGTTTAGAATGGTCAAGAATGTTGGGTGAAATATTTGAGCTCAAACGTGACATAAGGAAGATAAGAAATATTAAAGGGAAGATTCGAGCGATAGATTGCACAAAATAGCTCAGTCAGTTGAAGTGAGGTGTGGTCCGATGGGAATTAGAGTGAGAGAGACTTGTCGATGTATGGCAAGCCATTGGTGCATCTACACATGGCAAGCATGATAATTGCTTACAAGGAAAGGAGAAGATCGGTCTCGGTGCCTCTCACCGGCTCGGCGCCGTCGGTGGCTCAGGCCTCAGGCGCTCGGCATCGGTGAGACGCCTAGCGGCAGGTGGCTCCGGCCCTCGAGCTCCCTTCCTTTTCTCAGGTGACTCCAGATCTAGCGACAGATGCCCCCACTGCTAGCCACCGGGTATGCACCGATGATGGCATGACACAGCGGCCCACGGGCTGTGGTTTTGACGTTTGGCTTATGGTTTTTGAATCTTGGCTATTCACGAGACAATATGAAGAGAGAAAAAGGTGTATACGATTTTGGCCAGTACAATTGAACTCAGTACAGTGTGAGGGTATTGTTCAACCTTTCTAGTTTGGACACATGGTAAGTGGACATTGTCCGTATGACAAGTGGGACCATATAATAGGACCACTTTACATACAGACAAATGCAAACTTTGCTAGTACAAATGCAAATTGATACATTGGGGTTCTGTCAAACGTGGGGCCCATCCACCCACCACCCATCCTCTTTTTCACCAATACAACATGCATTAGTCACCAATATGTGTAGATAAAATGTCACCTTTTGTGGTAATTTTTCAAAAAGGCATATGATAGCACAGGTGTAAACTGATGGTAACTTTCTAATTTCTTAAACTCATAAAAAATAATGGTAATTTTAATTTTAGGATGGTAATTTGTTAAAACAATTTACCATAGTTTTAATTTTTTTTTGTAAACTCACAAAATGTTAGGGTGTAACTTGTTTAAGGTACCGATGATAACATAGGGTGCAGCTGATGGTAAAATTTGAACTTTTCTACATAAACATAAAATGATGGTAAATTCTTATATTGGAGTGGCATAACTTGCTTAAAGTGTAGATGATAACTTTATTGCAACTAATGATAAGTTTTAAAATATTTCAAATTTATAAAAAAAATGGTGGTAATTTTGAATTTAGGGTGATAAATTTTTAAAACTACAATGATAACTTAGTGTTAGAATCATGGTAATTCCTAAACTTTTTTCAAATTCGTAAACTGATGGTAATTTTAAACTTATGTTGGTGATTTGTTAAGTTATCGATGGTAACTTATGGTCTAACGGATGGTAATTCATGTGGCTTTTGTCTTGTAATTTATTAAAAATTCAGATGATAACTTTTATTTTTTAGTTATATTTTGAATTTCTTGAGTTACATGATATAATTTAATGGTAAATGTTATGAATAGAAGACCAAATATTTTTAAGATTATTCTTTAAAAAAAAGTGAGCTCCTTGTAAGACTAATTAAAGAGCACGTAGAGTCAATGCCCTACTAAAATACAAAGCAAAGTTAACTACGTATTCTAGGCTCCTATTGGTGGTAGTAGCAGAACATTTTTTAGGCTAATTCGTTGATTTTATCTCGATTACAAGGCAAGACAATCAGCTCCTCTGCCTTGGACCGAGGGGAGTGGCGGCCCATCGAGAATGGTCAAACTGTTCGAAAGCACAGCTAGTATGGCCTGTTTAAAAGGGACGTAGTTTTTTTTTGTTTTTAGGTATAGATTTTGGCTGATTGCAGGAGAGATTGATAGAGTAAAAAAATACTAATATTGAGAGGTCACTCTATTTAAAATGGCTCTTATAGTGATTTTTATAAGCGACTTATAGAAACCATCTTGAGAAGTCATTTTATTCAATTTTCGACTTCTAAGAGTAAAAGACATAAGCTATTCGGATTAAAGCATAAATTAAACGATCGAGTAGCTGTCCAAACACCTGGTGTACACTAATCATTTCACCGTTGGCTCCACTGGCACTGGTAAAATTGTTGCTGTTAAAACGGTCGCATACAAATTTTGCTAGTTTCACTGTTTATTACTATTCATTTTCGTTGCTCATTGATTTCATATCTTACAAATATCATCCATTTTATCTCGAAATTTTACGCAGCTATAGACTATGCCCTCCACTGCATCATTAAAAAAAATCTTTGATACATAGTTAATATGAAAATGGCATTGTAGGAGAGGGTAGCGCAGTATATTTCTCCATTATTGCGACGGTGCGTCAGCTCGAGGTCAAGAGCTGATCCAAATACGTGGACTGTTAATACAAAATGAAACTGTAGTCATTTTTTTAAATTTGATTTCTAGACATTCGTTTTTGCAAAGCTAACTTCCTCCTTGAACTCAGAGGATGTCAGCGGCCCGCACAATAATTATTTAGTGATTAATTAGTATTAATTATACTTAATTAGTACTACTCAAGCGATATTAGTGCTAATCATGATTAATTCGATCTCCTGCTAATTTGTGGGGCTCAGCGAAGACTGACCTGCATGATTGCTCAGCAGGTGTTGTCTAGCTCTGGTGACTCGCTAGAATTTATTGAGCCGTTGTAGCATGGCAGACTACATATGTCGACTGCCGAGCTCAAGAAGAACGTTTTATTAGTATCATTTATATGGACAGTCCCAAATATTTTCCTGACATGGACAGCCCTGGGAATGGGTGTGGATGCCGCATGCTAGTTGGGCTGGGTACATCTAGATGTGCAAATCGTGCGGCCAGTCAACGGGAAAAGTCTTAGATACCGCACGCGCTTCTGGACTACACGTGCTCGTGGATCACGATCATCCACGACCTACGTGGATCAAGATCATCCACGTCCTTTCTTAGATACGCGACAATTTTGCTGCTCTTGTTCAGTTTCGATTCTTTCATGGCGGATCAAACCACTAAGACAAATAAGAACGCTTAGGCATATCTTCAGAAAATTTTATCTCTTAAACCTCGATTATCACCGCTGATCTCCCTAGTATCACTGCTACCATCAGCTCTGTATGCTGATAACACTCATGTACGTGGCCATCTAATAAGAAAAACTAATTTTTCTACTTTCAGGGTTCTGGACTGAATGACATTGTATACCGCTCTTCTAGGGGAAAAAAACTTTCTGAAGATATGCTTCGCTCTCCCTATGAAGTGCAGGATAACCAAGCTGTCCCGAGGTTCTGTTTCTGACTTCTGATTTCTATCTTCTTAATTTCGATTTTTTGGTTTATATATATTTTGTCTTTTTTGCTTTATTACTTTGTATTGTCTATGATAATATGACTTTTTGTTTTTAAAATTTTAATTACATTAAAAAAAAGCTAAAAGTAGGTACAGTATGTTTTTATCTGTTTCAATTAAAAAAATAGAAGACTAGATTTATAAGCCCAAAAATTTAGCTTCCGAATGTTAGCTAACGATTGATTGCATAGCACATTGACCCGTCAACCCACAGAGAAAAGGCAAGCGTCGATCCCAACCGCACGTCCTGTGATCCAGAGAGGAGTGGAGCGGATAAGGAAAGGAGTGGGAAGCCTCGCCGGGCAACGCCGTAGACTGAAGAAAATTTCTTCAGCCGGCTCGCCATTGCTGACTGTGGACTCGCGCGTAGTGACTTGACAAAATTGATTAGCTTTCCTAATGAAACTGCCACCCTAGCGTCCACAGTTCTTACTATTACGACTACCTACCCTGTGTCTCTGCTATTGCCATCAGTTTCAGGCTCACAGCCAGGGGCGGATCCAGGACAAAATCTGAGAAGGGGCACAACAATACATATAGTATGCTGAATTGTTCTCATTCATAATTTTAGCATGAGTGAGGGCCTTTTAGTTGGGCTGAGTGGGGGCACTAGCATTAAATCTTGGGCTATATACCTGGGTTTCTGCGAATTGAGTGGCGGCACAGGCCTCACTCCTCTCTCTTTGATCCGCCTGCCACACTGAATTTGCACTACGCCTCAGACTTACCAACGAGCTTAGAAGCCCAGACTATGGATTTTTTTACAGTAACAATTGAAAATACACTACAACTACTACAATTTTTTTACATAATTAAATTTAAAAAAATAAAATTATAAAAAATTTATATCATCACGGACAATACAAAGGAATAACATCCAAAAAACCGAAAAAGATGAAATTAAGAAAAAAAATCAAGAGTCATAAACTGAAGCTGTTTGGAGTAGGACCTAAGTCTAAAAGTATCTTAAAGAGTCTAATAATAGTTGCATAATAGCACGTAGTCCCTGAAATATATCTCTTATAGTTTTTGACTATGACTTATTAGTTTAATATAGTAATTACTAAGAGAAAATAAAAGCGCTGGAAAGCCAAAAGGAGCGGGGTAGTAGCACACTGTCTGCAACGAAAAACAGCACTGCAGAGTGCAGACTGTAGAGGTAACAAATTTGGCATTTTTGTTCCACGCAGTGCAAGAGATCGGCATTACTGAGGCAAGGTGCTTTGTCGTGAGCTATATTATTCACTTCTGGAGTTCTGAGTAAAAAGGGTGCGGACAGAAAGACGAGATTTGCTTCTAGAAGGAAGAAAATTCTGTTCTTGAATCTTGACTAGTACAGAGCAACCCAACCCGCACGAGATGCAGACTGTCCATGTCAATCAATTAGTATCAACTTGGTGTCAAGTTGGTGTCTCCGCAAGGTATTGTGTGGGGAGATCCAGACATATTTATGATGAATCATTGGTAATATATGTCGAGTTAAAATGTAAATTTATGGAAGTTCATAAGTTTTCATATTTGCTATCAGACTAGGGCAGTCTAACCGGCTACGAGGACGGTTTGATCGCAAGTCAGGTCTGACTGGATTTTGTTGAAAATATGCATAATATTTTAATTCTAAATTTTATTAGGAGATAAATACGATAAAAAACTAGTGATACAAAACTCATAAATAACAGCAGGCTACTCATTGTACGCACTGATAAACACACGAAGGGAAGCCGGACGTACGCACGGCCGATCGAGCGCAGCGCCGACGCGACCGTCGCCTTGGTAGTCCCTCGCCGTACAGCCGCTGCCTCCTCCCTAGCGGCAATGAGGTGCTTCGTCTCGTCTACCAGTCTACCACGTCGATCCGCATGGTAGTTCCTGCTAGGTTAGGGTCTCGATGGGGGCTTGCGTTGCGGCCAATCAGGTTTATTAAAACCCACTTGGGTCTGCTACCACCATAGAATTTGGAGCATCGGTGGCTCATTGGCATGTTGACATGTGTCGCTACATGTTTTGCAAAAACCCCCTCTATCTTTCCAAAAACTAACCCGCGGTCCAGAGACATTCCAACAGTCTCGCTCCTCCAGCACCGATAGCCTCGCTCGGTCGCTCCCGAACGAGCGGCTTGGGTGGCAATCGAAACCCTAGCCGCCGTCGCCTCCTACCCTAGCCGCCGTAGCCTCCTCCTCCTCCGCTCTCGCTCGTCGTGTCGCACGAGCGCACCCCGAATCTAGGGGAAACGGCGTGCGCCCCGCCTCTTCCGCCGGTGTTGCGCCGTGGTCACCTCTGCTCCCGCTCGTGGCTCTACGACGAAGTCAGGGCTCACCGCGCCACTGGGACGTTCGCTCCCGCTGGCACCGCCGGAGATCGGAGGACCCATCTTGGCGCGCCAAATCCGCCACCGAGGATCGGATTTGTGCGGACGTGGCTGGATCGCGCATTGCGCGAGTCAAAGTCGCGCGCTGCGAGTTTGGGGAACCGCGGCGGCCTGCGCAATCTTGCGGCAACGCTAGCGTATCTCGCAAGTGCGAGGTCCAGCATAGCGGCGCAAGCTCGAGATCCAACAACGAGTGGCACAGATACAACCTCACAGGCTTCTGTAGCATTGATGGTAAGATCTAGAGTGTATTGTGTTTTTCCTATAATTTCTTGCTTTTGGTCTGAGACAAATTGTGCTGCTCGTACTCCAGTTAGAGGTGGGAAACCATTCTGTGGATTGGGCAACCTCTTTGACAATGATGTTAGTATGAGAGAAATCATGTTAGTGTATTTGACTGACTCTCTTCTGTTTGCTTTATATAGACTTTCGAGTATGCTCGCTAAAGCTTCTGTTTGTGATTTAAGGTCTCCAAACAGCAGTATCACTGCAATGGATGTGGAATACCGAATATGTAGATATTTATATGATAATTCTCCAAGTGGACATGGTATGGATGCAGTTAAATTCTGAAATATGGAAAAATAATACTTCAGTTTTAACTGTGTTTATAGAATTGGAGGGAGGAAGAATTTCTTCTACTGCTCAAAATGTCATTTTATTGTTCTTAATAGGTTTGAACTTTCTCTAAATTTGTTTGACTATATGTTCGTATGCATTCAGTTGCCATTATGCGATGAGGCATGCATGTTTGTATATAAGGCTGCATTCATTCAGCATTGTCTTTGAACTGATGTCATTTGCTTTAGTTCTAAAAATGTCTTAGTGTACTCTTGGTTTGGTAGACATATCCTCTCTGAATTTCTTGTCATCTTGTGTGGTCATCTTGCTATCATTATTTATCTGTCTGCATTAATGTATGGCCATTCTAAATGAAGATGTATAACAGGCTGTGGAGCATATTCAGTATGATACTGTGGATGAAATTGTGATGCCTCTGTTGAAATCCCTCCCAAATTGTCTACGCTTGTGTCTTGTATTGTCACGTGTATGCAACAGTAGTCTCTATGAGCAAATAACTTGAGTGCTCATAAAATCAGTAGCTGCTATGAAATTCGTTTGTCCGTGTAACCAGTTGTCCAAGTTTCCCTTGTTGGAGAAAAGAAAGAATAACTTGTTTTTAGGGTTCAGATATAATCATAGACATTTTTTTATGTGCTGAAAAATTGATAGAATATTTTTCTTAAAAACTTGCCATAATTTCAATGGTGATGTGGTTCAAGTGGACACATGGGTAACTGCTGCCGGCAAAAAGGCATGTGTCGAGACTGCATCTCTGGCTGTACAATCTTGAGAAATAAGAAGGTGTATATAAATAGTATTGAATGCCGTTTTATTAATCAGAACACTGCATAAAGTTGTGTTTGTGCAACTTACTAACAGTGTGCTCTTTTCCTGCCCAGGAACCTAGAGCTTAAGTCTTGGTCTGTTTATTTGAGTGCTGCTCCTTTCAAATAGCTGCATGGGAGTATATTGTGTTCAAGATAAGATTATAGGTTGCACCTGTGTGCTCATGATTTGGTTGCCAAGCACAAGTCCATCCTGGTTTATAACACCTATGATCTGTTTATGTTATGTAACACCTATGATATGTTTATGTTATGTACCAATTTGCACTCAAGTTTCATCATTTACCTATAGTAGTTGGGGTTACTGTCTACTCTCTGCGTAGCCAGTTTTATGTCGACGCTTCATGTAGGCCCATGCATCTATGTTCATTTGGTCATTTATAAGCCTTTTTCAGATGTTGAACACACCAGATACGCTCTGTTTTGTGTTCTAATGACACCTGATCCTGTTCTAACTATATTTATCATACAGATAGGAACATAAATCAGTTTAGGTAGGAGCATACTTGGCTAGCGAACAGCTGTGGTCTCTCTGTTGGATATCTAAAATTTTCCTTTTAGATTAGTTTCTTTCACTTTTGCTCTATCTGGTCACAATTGATGCAAATATAGCATGGGCCTCTTGTGACGCCGTCATCTTTGTAATCTGTGGCGGCTGCTTCCCTGACGTCGAGCGGAGGCGAGGCGGCGACACCGCACCTCCGCTCACTCCTTGTTGTCTAGCCCCGTCTAAATTACATTGCATGTTTTTCTATTTGCATTGCTAAATAACTACTACATTGGTTGATACATATTTTCGATTATGTACTATGCATTGTGGTAGTTTTGCAGCTTTGAAACAAGGATCCAGAGAACACCAACTGGGCAAAACAGGATATGGGATGTGGTTAGTATTGAAGGCGAGTGAAGTAATGGAGGCATCATGGGGTGTCAAGTATGTGAAACTCCTTTCATAGTATATGATATTTTTTGTGCAGAACTTACATATATTCTAATTAATATAATGTCGATTGAAACACAACTATGAACTGTAGGTATCGCCTATCGAAAGTAATTGAGCTACTTGTTCAAGACATTGTTTTTGCTTGAAGGCATGTAACATCATGGGGTTCAAGTATGTTGTTGCTCTTGTGGATCTATGTCTTGAATCGATGCTTTTTTATAGGTTTTGCAATATGGTATTGTTCAGCCATTGATCTTTTTATAATTTGTTGGTTGAAGCACAAAACAGTGTTCCATCTGACATACTAACCTTTTGGGTTTCGTTTACTAATTAGGTATAATACATCACTACTATGCCAAAAAGATGAATCTATGATATAAAATGAAGAGTTCCCAACTAGATAATCTCTCCATTACTTGCAGGCAGAATAATAACTCCCCATACTGCATTTGCAGGCAGCTGAAGATAATGTTGACATCAACGGCTTATCCATTGCTCTCCTGGACTAACAACATTCTGTAACCCAATAGATGTGTCCCTTCTCCTAAGAGCATGTCTTCTTGTAATCATATGGATGTTTAATGTTTTGAACCATCGTAGCAAGCAGTATTAATGGGATGTGCCATCTGATTCTTGTATGTTGTTGCTAATGGATCATTTTTCTGTGAACCTAAATAGTAATGGAACCATATTATTATACAGATTTTGTATTTTGCAAATTCAAAGACCATAATGCTGTTGACAATTTATTCCTGCCATTTACTATGTCAACGGTTTGTTCCCGACAGCTTTTTGTGGTGGTGCTTTGGTGCAATCTGAATGGTAACTTGACCACAAAATGGTCGCTTGGCATGTTGTCTTGGCCCCTATATTGTACTATCTTCATATATAGCTTCTTTTTTTTCAGTTTTCTGTCTTCTATCTTCAACTATATGAAGTTTGTATTATCTGGCTTTAACCTGTTATAGATTGTGCAAGAATCTTAGTGCTTATATACACTTAGAAATAAAAAAATAGTTTCATCATTCTATCAAACAAGAAAATCTTTGTTATAATTTTGGCCATATAGTTTAATAGTTATATGTTTTGCCAAATGATCATGGCAGGGCGCCCAAAGGGCGCCTAATGTTCTAGTATCCTTGGAGAGTGGAGGCTGCAAACACACGGCGAAGAAACACGGGTACGACTCGGGCCTGAAAATAGAAGCAATAAATGATGGATCGGGCCGCACTGTTGCGTCGGGTTCGTATGGGCTGGATGCCCAGGGGTACAGTGTTCATCGCTAACTTTTGTCGGCCTTGCTAGTATTTTGAGCTCTCTCAAGCCGCCGCTTTACCGTCTGATACCGCAGGTCGTCGGAATCCCGACACCGCGGCGCCTGCCTCGCCCACCCACGCCCCGCGCGCCGCTGGCGTATTCCCCGTGATTCGCTGCCGCTCCGATCGTCCCCTCGATCCCACCACAGCCGGCGCCGCCCCTCTCCGCATTTGCTCTTGGTTGACTCCACTTTGCCCGGCGCATTGGCGCTGCTCAATACGTGGGCCGGCCTGGCGGGGGGCGGCCGGGCGGCAACCGGACGAGCATAGCGTCCAGCCGTCCACCACATTAGGCCTAGCGGAGGACATGACGCGGGCCACGATCCCAGGCTGGGCGCAATGGCGGAGGATGGGGTTGGCGCTTAGCAGCAGCAGAAGCAGAAGCAGAAGCCGTCAGTAGTTTCGCTTTTGCGTCCACCACCATGAACAATTGGTTTCTCGCTTTTTGCACAATCCGAAAAGGGCAAATGTTCTGGGGGGTGTGAGTGGCACTCTTTCAGCATCTCTGGCGAGTGCACTATGTTTTATTAGCTCATCTGGATATACGAATATATCGCTGAAAAGATTGCAATTTGCAAAGAACAGATATTGTACCTCAGTCTGAGCACCGGAAGGTCGGGCCGGTTCTTTTGGACCACGGCTTGTAACTTTTGGCTGTTTGTGAGAGAATACAGAGAGATAGAGACTCACGTATAACTTTAGCTAATATAAGTAGGGTCGTCTTAAAAAGGCACCCCATTTAAAAATTAGTTACTATAGAAAAGTATTTTTACTATAGAAAAATAGGTTTTACAAACCCCAAGAAAAAGCTTAAACTCATCCTAGTATCAGGTACGGTGAGCCGAGTTGCAAGTCACATAACTTAATTAACTCCTCTATGCCTTCTGTTGCAGGCTGGAAAAGTAAATCAAAGCAGCACACCAGATTAAAGCCCTGTTCATATTGACTTCTACATAGATTCTTCACTTTCTCTCTCTCTGAAAATAAGTTAGGAGTCACTGATACATTATGCACTCCACTCCTCTCGCTCACCTTTTTCACCGCTCACCCTTCTTCTAAAAGATACTTGTTTCAGCCGGTATTATTTATTTTCAGCTAAAAGTTATAAATCACAACAAAAAATTATCAGTAAAAGCCAATATGAACGTCCCTTAACAGTAGAAGCAAGACCTTTGTAAATTTCGCACACTAGTTGGATCCCATTTAACATAGTGGCGGAGTTAGAAATTTTTTGGAGTCTGTACAAGTCAAACTATGATGAGCGTTTGTATACTTTCTCTAACCCCATCAATTATAGAAAAATTTCACTACGTTTTCGCCGGCGAGCCCGGACGGCTACCTGGGGTCGTCGGGCGGTGGCTCCGCCACTGGATTAACAACTGTGTTGTTCTGATCAGTGCTATTCTTGCTTCAGATGTTCACCTAGAATATTTTACAGGTGGTATCTTACATTATCGGTGCCACTGGATTAACAACTGTCTTGTTCTGGTTAGTGCTATTCTTGCTTCAGATGTTCACCTAGAATATTTTACAGGTGGTGTCATACATTATCGGTGTCTCCGTGCTGTCCATTCTTATGGCATAGAAAATTGTACTAGTGCCTAGTGGACCATTTTAAAGCTGCGATGTTGAAAGAAAGAACATAGTTGAGCTGTCAATTCTCATTTACATGTAGGATCTGATAGATCATAAACGGATCATCCTTACACTGTCGAAAGACAGTGCACTTTAAGAAGAATATTTAGAAAATGGAAAATGCGAGTAAGGTGCCAATACAAGAAACATAATATTTAATATGTAACTAAAAACATTATATATACCAAATGAGAATATTCTACATGTTGGTTGGTGGCCTGGTGCACAGGTATAAAGTGTGAATATTTTTCCGTCTCGTGTCTAACAGACAAAGATAAGGATTAAGAAACAGTTAATCAATCTTTAGAGCTAATGTGCGATCTGTTGGATTATATGTGGGCCAAGCCCATATAATAAGAATAATTCCTATTAAATCTCAAAGGTCTACTCATGCAAAGGAGGCATGCATGTGACCTTTAGTACCATATTGCTAGTTCTAGGAGAGGAAGACCACCTTAAAAGGGATGGTGCACTCCTAGCCACTTGAGGCATGTGTGGGAGAGAACTAGAGGATAACACGCGCGCGCTCGCTCGCCTCGCCGGCGCGAAATTTGGCGGCGCGGGCGCACGGCACTGCGTGAATGGTCCGCCAAAATCCGCTCCAGTGCTTGCGCAGACGCCGCTTCCTTTTCTTTGTTTTGAGTGGCGGTGAATCCGGATCGTTACGGTTGCTAATCCGGTTGATTCTGAGTTATGGAGAACGTGCGGCGTCTTGATCACGCGCCCCGGTCTTCTATAAATACTGAGCCGCCTTCATACGTAAAAATGCGAAAATCAATCTAGGGTTTTGCCTCCTCCATCCATTGTGCCGCGCGCCCCACGTGGTCTACTCCGTCCCGTCCCGGCGTGCTGCATCGTTGCTCGAGAGCAGTCTCGGAACCGTCGCGATTCAAGTCTGCACCGGAGAGGCGAATAAGGTTTTGGAAGCGCTCTGCGCGATCGCCGCCGTAGCTCGCTCGTCTTCCTCGTCGTTCGGCCGGTGAATCGTCATCGACTTCGTGTCATCCTCACCGTACTGCGGCGTCTACATCGGCAAACCGATCGAGCGAGAACCATCGATGCATGCGATAATGTTCTCCGTATTAGATCTGTTCATGTACAGTTTCCTGGTTTACATGTCTAGATCTTTTATGCCTGTGATGGTTCTGTTATTGTGCGTGCATGATGTCATGATTAATTTATGGAATAAATTGAACCTACATGTGCTTATATTTTCAATAATCCAAAAACCTTATTGTAGGCACTGTGGTTTTACTATGGCTGGATTTGCCGATGCATCGAGGCCGGATAAGTTCTCCGGTGTGCACTTTAAGAGATGGCGATCGTGGTCACTCGTGGCTTACTTGCTATGAATGTATTCAGGTTAGTAATGGCAAGCTGAAGGTGTTCTTGATGCTTTGGCGAGAAAGAATTCGAGACCGCCACTACTCTCTTTGTTGGATGCATTCTTAGTGTTCTTGCCGACCGTCTGCGAGGTGTATATGCACATGATGACGCGAAGGAGTTATGGGATGCTGAATTCCAAATACGGTGCTATCGATGCCGCAATGACATGTATGTCATGGAGCAATTTCATGACTACAAGATGGTTGATAACCGTTACGTAGTAGATCGGGCTCATGAGATACGAGGCCATTGCCAAGGAACTCGAACTCTGAAGTGTGCCTTACCCGACAAGTTTGTGGTGGATGTATTATTGCGAAATTACCTTCTTCATGGAGGAATTTCGAACAAAGACTCAAACACAAGAGACAAGAATACTCTGTTGAGAATCTGATTGGGTCTCTTGAAATTGAGGAGAAAGCTCGGAAAAGGACGCTGTGTCTAAGGGTGATGGAGGCGGTCTAGTGCCAATGTGGTACGAAACCCTCAAGCAAGAACAAAGGGAAATTTGTTAAAGCCCAACAGACAACCAACTTCAAGAAGAAGAAGAACAACAACAATCGGGATGATAGAACTTGCTTTGTGTGCGGTGAGCCGGTCACATGGCCAAGAAGTGCCCACAACGCAAAGGAAAGAAGGCACTGCGGGATGGACTTCTAAGTCCGCCAGCGTGACCATTGGCAAGGCGGAGATGGGGTGGTATGGTAATTTACCTCATCGTTCTTTCGGTTAGTCAATCTACCAATTGGTGGATTGATACAGAGCTAATGTACATGTGTGTGCTGATATTTCGTTGTTTCTTCTTATCAGTCGCCCGAGATTCCTCCGTCCTAATGGGGAATGGGTCACATGCTACTGTTCATGGTGTTGGCACGGTAGATCTGAAGTTTACTTGGAAAGATCGTGCGGTGAAGAACGTGCAGCATGTCCTTCTATAGACAAGAATCTCGTTAGTGGCTCCGTTTATGTAGAGACGGGCTTAAGTTGGTATTTGAGTCTAATAAAGTAGTCGTGTCTAAACATGGACATTTTATTGGTAAAGGCTATGAGTGCGGAGGCTTGTTCGCTTTTCCTATCGATTTTGCAATAAGACTTTAAACCATATTTGTGGCAGTGTGGATGATGAGGCTAATGTTTGGCACTCACGTCTATGTCATATTAATTTTGGTTTGATGTCTCGGCTTTCCAGTATGAATTTAATTCCAAATGTTTCCATCACCAAAGGTTCTAAATGCCATAGTCGTGTGCAATCAAAGCAACCTCGTAAGCCTCACAAGGTCGTGAGGAGAGAAACTTGGCACCACTAGAACTCCCGCATTCAGATCTTTACGAGATGAATGGCGTGTTGACGAAGGGTGGAAAGCGATATTTCATGACATTGATTGATGATGCAACTAGGTTCATTATGTGTATTTATTGAAAACGAAAGATGAGGCTTTAGACTATTTTAAAATCTATAAGGCGAAGTTGAAAACCGGTTAAATAGAAAGATAAAAGACTTAGATCGGATCGTGGTGAGAGTATTTCTCAACGAATTTGACTTATTTTGTGAGGAACATGGCATTATACATGAGAGGGCGCCTCCTTATTCCCGAGTCAAATGGGATTGCCGAAAGGAAAAACCGCACGTTGGATCGACTTGGTGAATGCCATGTTAGATATCGGGATTACCTAAGGCATGGTGGGGAGGCTTTGCTAACGTCTAATCACGTATTAAATAGAGTTCCTAACGAAATAAGGACAAAACACCATACGAGGTATGGATTGGGAGAAAACCATCACTTTCTTACTTGCGTACATGGGGTGCTTGGCGAAAGTTAATGTGCCAATAACTAAGAAACGCAAGCTTGGACCTAAAAGCGTGGATGCGTTTTTACGGGATATGCTAATCATAGCATTGCCTATAGATTTTGATAGTTAAAACTGAGGTACGACATGCATGTTGGTACAATTATGGAGTCTCGAGATGCAACATTCTTTGAGAATATTTTTCCTATGAAGGATACACATAACACTACTAGTCAACCTTCTCGAAATAATTCCCAGTTCAATCACATCACCGAACCTTTTGAACATACACATGAACTTGTCAATGAGGAGGATGATGGTGGAGCTCCTAGAAGGAGCAAGAGACAAAGGATATTCAAATCCTTTGGTGATGATTTCACTGTGTACCTTGTGGACGACACTCCCAAGTCTATTTGAGAAGCGTATGCATCCACGATGCGGACTCTTTGGAAGGAGGCTGTCAGTAGTGAAATGGATTCCATTATCGCTAATGGAACACGGGAGCCGACAGATAAACCTTATGGGTGCAAACCTGTAGGGTGCAAGTGGGTGTTCAAAAGAAGCTTAGGCCCGATGGTACTATTGAAAAATATAAGGCTCGGCTTGTTGCCAAGGGCTATACTCGAAGAAGGCGAAGATTTCTTTGACACTTACTCACTGTTGCTAGACCGACCACAATCGAGTACTACTTGCTTTGGCTGCCTCACATGGTCTTCGTTCATCAAATGGGCGTTAAGACAGCTTTCTTAACGGAGAGTGGATGAGGAAATTTACATGGAAACGACTGATGGATTTGTAGTAGAAGGTCAAAAGGCAAGGTGTTAAAGCTGTTGAAATCTTTGTATGGTCTCAAACAAGCCCCTAGCGATGGCATGAGAAGTTCGATAGAACAACGACATCCGCAGAGCTTTTTTGTCAATGAGGCAGATAAATGTGTATACTATCGTTATGGTGGGGTGAGGGAGTTATTCTATGTTTGTATGTGGATGACATCTTGATTTTTGGGACAAACATTAGTGTGATAAATGAGGTCAAATCATACTTGTCTCAAAACTTTGATATGAAAGATCTGGGAGTGGCTGATGTTATTCTAAATATTAAATTGGTTAAAGGTGAGGATGGAATTACACTTTTGCAATCTCATTATGTGGAAAAGGTCTTGAGCCGTTTTGGCTTTTCTGACAGCAAGCCTTCTCCAACACCTTATGATCCTAGCGTGTTACTTCGTAAGAATAAGAAAATTGCTAGGAATCACGTGGAATACTCCCAGATAATTGGCTCACTAATGTACCTAGCTAGTGCAACAAGGCCGGACATCTCCTTTCTTTGTGAGCAAATTGAGTCGGTTTACATCTAACCCGGAGATGATCAGCGGAAGGCGCTTGAGCGAGTGTTGCGCTATCTCGAAAGGTACCTCGAACTTTGGACTTCACTATCTTTGGGTACCGTCGGTCTTTGGAGGGTTACCGTGATTCCAAGCTGGATCTCGATCTCGATGAGATCAAAGCCACTAGTGGATATGTTTTCACTATTGGTGGTGGTCTTTGTTTCATGGAGGTCTTGCAAAATGCACCATTTTGACGAGGTCAACCATGGAAGCGAGCTTGCGGCACTAGACACCGCTATTGTTGAGGCGAGAATGGCTATGAGATCTATTGATGGATCTACCTACGGTGGAAAAGCGGTGCGGCTATCCTTATGAATCGTGATAATCAAACCGTTATCGCTAAAGTGAAGCAGTTCTAAGGATAATATGAAATCGTCTAGGCATGTTAAGAGACGATTGAAGTCTGTCAGAAATTGAGAAACTCCGGAGTTATAACCTTGGATTACATCCAAGCAGATAAAAACTCGCGCATCCTTTACAAAGGGACTATCACGGAATGTGATAGATAGTGCATCAAAGGAGATGGGTATGAGACCCATGTGAGTTATCTATGGTAGTAACCCAACCTATGTGATCGGAGATCCCGTGAATTAGGATCAGGAAAAACAAGTCATTAGTTAGCTGGAGGAGAGTAATTTCAACCCTCTCTATGTGAAGATGCAATACTCTCGAAAGCTGCAAGGCGAGTTGACTAAGGTCTTAATGTGTTCCATTGGCTTTTAGAAGCGAAGACGCTATCTGCAGAGCGTTCTTGAAAGAACACACCTATATGAGCCCGATCGTTAGTCGCAGTCTATGGAGATCTTGGGTAATCTCCTACTAAGCTCATGAAGAGACCAAGGAGTATGACTTATACGCTCCAACCGAGGGGTAGCCTCATGGCGGCCTAGTATCGATTAAGTCTTTAAGTGAAGCTTGCTTGCACCAAACTTGCAATTCAAGGCATAGTCCATTGTTCAAATTGTGAGTAAGTGTAGCTTGGAGTTCTAGGTGGATGTTCAACCTTAATCGGTCTCCATCGAAATCTTGATATATAAACGATACATTGGAATTGAGGCAAATCTCGTGGGACTTTGAGATCGGTGGGAATTGTTGGATTATATGTGGGCCAAGCCCATATAATAAGAATAATTCCTATTAAATCTCAAAGGCCCACTCATGCAAAGGAGGCATGCATGTGACCTTTAGTACCATATTGCTAGTTCTAGGAGAGGAAGACCACCTTAAAGGGATGGTGCACTCCTAGCCACTTGAGGCATGTGTGGGAGAGAACTAGAGGATAACACGCGCGCTCGCTCGCCTCGCCTCATTGGCCGGGCAGGCTGGGTTGGGCTGGGCGGGCGGCGTGGCGCACGGCGGCACTGCGTGAATGGTCCGCCAAAATCCGCTCCAGTGCTTGCGCAGACGCCGCTTCCTTTTGCGTTTATTTCTTTGTTTTGAGTGGCGGTGAATCCGGATCGATTCACGGTTGCTAATCCGGTTCGATTCTGAGTTATGGAGAACGTGCGGCGTCTTGATCACGCGTCCTAGTCTTCTATAAATACGAGCCGCCGCCTTCATACGAAAATGCGAAAATCAATCTAGGTTTTGCCTCCTCCATCCATTGTCTGCGGCCGTCCCACGTGGTCTACTCCGTCCCGCCCCCGGCGTGCCCGCCGTTCGGGAGAGCGGTCTCGAACCGTCGCCGCCAAGTCTGCAGACCGGAGAGGCGAATAAGGTTTTTGGAAGCGCTCGCGCGATCGCTCTGTGTAGCTCGCTCGTCTTCCTCGTCGTTCGCCGGCGAATCGTCATCGACCGTGTCATCCTCACGCGTACTGCGGCGTCTACATCGGCAAGCCTCGAGCGAGAACCATCGATGCGTAACTATGTTCTGTATTAGCGATCTATGGTTTACTTAGATCTTTTATTGATGGACCACGTGCATGATGTCATGATTAATTTATGGAATAAATTGAACCTATATGTGCTTATATTTTCAACACGATCTATGTCTTATTTTATTTGGACCACCTGTCGAAATTAGGATGGTTCATCTCAGAATCTTAACTTATCAAGGCTTTTCTTTCAGACGTTGTACCTAGCTGGCCTGGATTGTAGTCCTCATCCTGCTTAATGAACAGCTGGGGGGACGTCTACCCCCGCAGTCTCGTTCAAGGCTGCTGTTCTTTGATGCAATGTTCAATATAGCAGATTTGTCAAGGCTGTGTATCTGATGGTCGTTGATCTTAGGAAGCAGAGCTGCTTAGCACCATATGTTTGCTGCTCGTGCTGTGAGGGGTTGTTCTTAGTTGCAATGATGTGCACACTCTTTTAAGTTTTGATTCTATGATTCTATCCATTTGCAATATACCAACATGCTGTCGTTCGGTGAATGGTTCTTATTTTTTCTTTTGAGTTAGTGAATAATTATCTTTCACTAAGTTCAGAGTTCTGTATTATTTGCCACTGTGTGAGTATTTATTTGGCCTGTGGATTGCTAGTGCTTTTGATATCTCAAAGTAAACTCTGGGCAGATTTTAGGCATGTTCTTTTCGGTTGCGGCTTATGGATTTTGGTTGAAATTTTTGAATTTTGACTGTTTACAGTACAGATTACGGAGAGACAGATACTCACTTGCGATTTTGGCTGGTACAGATGTTGGGCTTTTAGCGTGTAGATCGTTTAACTTGTAGACTCTGTCTTGAAAAAATACTCTGTTTGAAAGTTAGGTACTGTAGCAAAAGCCAAAAGCCGCTAGCTTTTGAGGTAAAGAACAAACCCTTTATTCCATTCCACTACAATGTGCTATCTTAATATCTTTTGATGAACTATCTTTTCAAAAGATATCTTGTGATGAACAATGCGTGATAGCAATTCGTCTAACAGATAACATGAGAAGTTACCATATATTTTTGCCGATGCTGCAGCTACAGACAGCCCTTATTTTTCTGTAAGTTCATGTGCAACCTGCCAGCCTCTGGTCAGATTTTGTTTGCTTGTTAGGATGCATTATAAGACTCGTACTACAGTCTAAACAGCTGCAGAAAAGTAGCAACCTGGTAGTCTTTTGAGGTACCAGTTATTGCTGTGCTGCACACATGTGTGGTGATTGGTGAAGTACCTATGCATGCTAGTATGGCTCCTAGGAATGGACCAATGGGCGTGGGCATTGTTCATTGAATCATATCCCTTATTCTGAATTTCTGATGGCCTCAATTATATGCACATCTTTACATTTTAGACATTTTACCACATCTTTTTAGAAATCATATTCTTCTGGTTATGACTAGTCTCAACTAGTACTCTCAGAGTTGAGCATATAGCATCTGAATCCACTCCCAGTACATTATCTATTTGATTGACAGGTTGCTTTCTTGAGTAGAATACTGGAGTGCAATAATGCAATCTGCAGCAAACTGCTAAAGGTTTGCACAAGTAGTTTTATGAACAAACTAAGGATGGGGCTCTTGGCATGCTGAATTTACAAGGCACTCCTGTTGCTTTCACCTACTCCAATGCATTGTTCTTGCAAAGGGAATGTAGCTTTTAGCTCACGAACTAAAATATACACTGGCAACATATGAGCATACAACACGGGGGATACAGATGTTTGGGAAGGACATAACAAAAGGGGCTGAAGATTCTTTCGTAATCCACCCCGTCTCATCTTCTTTTCCCGCCGTTCAGAATTCAGGGGTGGTCCAATGACGAAGACCGTTCCTTTGTCCCCAATTCCAAGGCTGGAAGCATTACAGCGAATATTTCCATCTACACCATAAAAAAATTAATCTTTTTTTCTTTTTTGTCCTATACTTTATCTCTAACTTACTGTCTTAATTATCTGCAGATGGAGCTCATGATGATAAACCATCTGGCATGGACGCATACTAGTCTTTCAATAGTGAATTTGAGTACCGGAGCAGCTGCGACCATATATTGTTTCCTGTATTCTAAATTTCGGGTATGCCAAATGGTTACCTCTTGCAGATGTTTATTGTACATAAGTACTACCGTTTTAGTTCACAAATATTCTGCTTGCTACTAATCACTGGTAGTAAAATCAACATCTGGTTCACTTGTAAGCTGTAAGCAAATTGTGTGGAAAACAAATCATCAAAACCCTAGCAATAGTTCCTTGACAAGTTTGTGGTAGAATGCCAGCTTGAAGCTCATGCATTGTTTCCATCATGGAATGGATCAATGACGTGTGTACCTTTTGAGAGCAACTCTTATGATATGATATGCATTCCCCTCCCCAGAGTGGCTTCAGATAGCTTCCATGTTTGGCAACTAGCGCTGTCAGAGAAAGCAATGGACATGGACAGTGTGTAAGGGTGAAAAGAAATGGCTGAATTCGTCAACAGCTTGTAAAGCTGTGAAGAAAAGTTAACCTATGTGTTTAGTCACAGCGATGCTACTACTGTGACAAGAGGGCGATTTGGCACCCAACACAAAGGCCAGTAAGCCATATGCACATGGTCTGGCTGCTTAGTCTGTTCATGGTTAGGTGTTTGTGACAACAAAAAAATAGGAAGTGGTTTGGCTAGACTGATAATGAAAGAAGCCTAATTCTTAACCAACTATAAACAGTACAATTAAATTAAATTAAACAGTAAATCAAAATAAATTAAGTTAATTATAACACATAAATCACAAGATTTCAATTTAGACTTTTAAAAGATCAAACTAACAAGAATTTATCCACAACATGTGATTATTTGTAAGAACTTAATATGCATCAAGACCTAAATAAATTACCTTGCAATTATTATATTAATTGAGAAAGAAGTAAAATAAAATTGCATTGTCTGCCTCGTTGTATTGCATCCTCTGTGTATTGCTTGACGGGTAGTAGCCCTCCAAAGCCAAATCCACTTCCAACCATTTCTTTTGCAATCAAAGAGCAAAGAATAAAACAATCCAAGGAATAATAAAAGAAAAAAGTGTTTTGCTATCAGAACTCTTTGGCTTTAGAATGCCAAATCAAATACTGCTCATCAAGGTACCCAGACTATCCCAAGTCGACCAATGCCTCTCATTTAAGTGGGCCTCATCATTCAGCAGCAAAAGAACCCAACACCCACATTTTTACCGACTTACCTTCTACCGTAGAAAATCCAAAGCATAGTGCCGAGTTCACCCTATGAAGCAATGGTCCATGAGTAAACGACAACCCGAGAGAGCCAAGGGGATAAGGCAAGGGCAGTCTCGGCAATGCACAAGCCAAGAGAGAGACAATAGCCTTCTCCCTCAAAAACCAACCCCAGCATCCATCCCCTCACTTCATTGCACAACCCGAGAGAGAACCAAACATCGCCACCCCATCCCCATTCTCAGTTCATCCCTCTGCCCAAGCTGAAGCCAACATTCCCACAAAGACCACTGAGAGCCAGCATTCCCACAAAGACAACCAAGGCCAACATTCCCATAGCAACAACTGAAAGCCAGCATTCCCACAAGGCCAACACATCCACAATCCAGCCATAACACATGACAGAGAGGTAGCAAAGGGAGTAAGGAGGAGGGAAGCCCAGCAAAGAAGTTGGGAAAGACAATGAAGCGAGGACAGTAGCATTGGCAGCTAAAAACCATCGACAACTGTCAGGACCACGCCAATCTACATGAAATGGAAGAGGGGCCAAGTAGCCGACTAAGAGCACGTGGGGAGCTTCACTGCTACCATCACCATCATCATCTTCCCATTTTCAGCTTGACCAAGCCAAGTAGGTCATTCCCCACATTCATTATAATCCAACATAGCATAGCACAGCATGAGCCCCACCAACCAAGTAGAAAAATGGCAAAAGGTGAACATCGGCCGAAGGAGGCCATGATGGTGAATGTCGCTGGCCCACGACAATGAACAACAAGTAGCCATTGTGTCCCCTTTGCAAGCCGAAAAGCTCCCATGTGCAAGTTAGCTTCCAAGTCCTATCATGGTGGCACGACCACCGAGTATCTTCACCACCACATGAACCATATGTAGGGTAAATCAAAATAAAATCAAGTCTAAAAATGGAGGAAAACTGAGTAGATCAAGGGCTAGAGAAAGAAAAGGGGAAAAAATAAAACCATCATTGCAAGGCTGTGCTGAATCGCACCTCACCGCCCTCGGATTCGGTCAAAGGAGGAAAGGGAGAAGCATAGGAAGCCAAAGAAGGAAGGCCATGGCACCCCACTGAAGATGGCGGCAATCCCAAGCACCACGCCTAAAATCTGGACCATAGGAGCCAGCAGGCCACCGCGACGAGGGGACAGCATGGTAAACACGATGGAGGAGGCCACCGGCAGTGCCTAGAGGTCGGATCTAAGCAGATCAGTTGGGATCTAAACCGAGGGACGGGGAGAGCTAAGAGAAGAGGGAGAGCCAGAGAGGAGATGAGAAAGCACGTGAGTGTGTCACGCTGTGCAGCTATGTGTGACACGTTGTGAGTGCGCCGTGTTGTGCAAATGCATGTGTGCGTGTGCTGTGAAGAGCCATGCATGTGAGTGTTGTGTTGTGTTTGTTGTGTGTATGTGTGCGTGGGTAGGAACATGGCATTGTGTGAGTTAGTGTGTTTGGTGTTTGGAGGGGGAAGCCAAGATCTAGTGTAAGGGAGATTTGGTGTTTAGGTTTTAGGATCTAGTGTACAAACAGAATCCGTAGGTGAGCTAATAAAAACACGCATCAATTAGAGGACCGCTTGAGTAGGGTTAGCAGAGCGGAAAAAATTAACATCGGGAAAAACACTAACTTTACTAGGCAACTGAAAATTTTAAATAAATAAAATCTGTTAGAAATCCTTTGAATAAGGAGAAACTGACTATATAAAATTATAAATTAGCCAAGTAAATAAGTATTTCTAAAAAGTATGACTGCTTATTAAATACAGAAGGCGAACCAGCACAAACAGATGTAGCGGATCTAGCTGTGGTTGACATCGAGATTTCCTACGATTACGAAAGCAAGATTGTTCTTGATAATTCACAGTTATATTAAATGATAAAACCTACATTCTTGTAACATTTAATTTACATGTGCATCAAAACTGTATTTCAAAACCAAATCAGATAAAAAAAGATGAAAGAAAGAGATATAAAAGAGCAGTCCAACTGATAGGAGCAGCTGGTGGGACCCTTTACATATGGCTATAGCATAAGGACCAATAAACTCTTACTCGAAAAAGGGGCCATACTTAAGTGCCATCCATATTCCTGTTTTTGACGGGCAGAAAATTCTACTCTGTTACATTACTATTTTCACTATTTTCTCCACAATGGGTAAGTAGTATAATGAGTGGAGGAACCTAGGGCTGGAAGCACAAGTCCGAAAATAGAGGATCCGAGGCGCATATATTAGTGAAGATGGAGTGTTGGGTGAAGGGATAATCGACCTAACCAACATCTATTTGAGGTCGGTGGGTGCCGAGTGAGGGTGAAACCGCCCTAGGTCACCGACGTAACATGGAAAAACGTTCCATACTCTGAATTTGTCACTGCATCTAAGGAAACGCGGGATACCTAATTTCAAGAGAACTCAGAATAGTTATGGGTACAGTGGCACAAGCCTGCGTAGTGCTATATAAAATTATGAATTAATGTATGTCTCCTAGATTGGAGGTTGCGGAGATCACTAGGGGTCTTTCTTCTCACCGGGTGACTAATAGTCATTTCATTAATTAAAATTTGCAAACTTAATTTGATAAAGTAGTTTCCAGAAAAGAGATGAATTTAGAACCTATGATAAAAAACAGAAAGAGTCATATATTGTATTTTTGCTATTATTGCTTGCCGAGTACACTAGTACTCACTCTTGCTATTACTTTCATTTTTAGACCGTAGTTCAACCAAGAAATATCCCGAGTGGGATATGGGATACGCAGGCGCTAATGACGTCGCATGGGACGAGGGCGATCACGCCAAGGACCCAGGTGAGATGGACACCCTATACAATGGTTGGCATGACTAGACATCCAATGAAGCAGAGTCGTCAGGAGATAGGGTATAAATTCCCATATCTCCTTTGTATTTAAATAAATTATAATTAAGACCATAGCCCTACATGGCTAACAACTATATAAGTGCACATGTTCTATTTATTACTCTGTTGCGTAACTCTGGTAAGGTTTACTATTTGTTGAAGCGGTGTTCTATCGAGCAAGCAAATAGTAATCCGTTACTTAAGTGTTATTACTCTCAAGATGATGACACGAGACACCGTAGATAACAAATCAAGAAGTGGATAACTTCATACGCCCTAACAGTAGGAAATTCCACATGATGTTGCTACTCCATTATGGATGAGCGACCAGCATTCTATAGTTGTTCACTTGCTCTCTGCATTCACAATGGTTAACAACTCACCAAGTCACCATTGTGATCTAAGCATTAGGTTTGCATTTTGCATTTGAGTGCGGTAATTAGAAAGTTCACAACGGCTAACAACTCACCAAGTCACCATCACGGTGAAACACACTTTTGGAACTTTTTTTAAATAAACCTAAAACATCACGGTGCACACACTCACGCACTGACGCATATCATGAATACACGTGTGTGCGTCCTACTAAAACACACGCTAGATCTAAAGCGGAGATCGCTGGATAAATACTAGATTTTGTCAGAGGCTTTCTTAGGATCACTAGAAGTAGATCTACTAGGGTAGGGTTGCTATTCGGGATGAACAAGGGTGAATGCGTCTAGATCTAAAGGAGCAGTGAGTAAAGAGAGGGGTTTTAGGTTACCGACCATCCGTGGTCTTGGTAGCTGGTGTGCAGGCGCCCGCCATGGAGTCGGTGGAGTCGGAGACGTCGGCGGTGAAGTCCGGTGGCGGCGCCGCCCAGAGAGGCGTGGCGATGGCGCTTCCGTCACCGGCCGCGCTCCCTCGAGATCGGATTAGGGTTCTTGTCGGTGGGGTGTACGGCCCGCTCAACCGTGATCTGAGCCGCCGGCCCCACTGTATTTATAGCGCAGATGTGACAGGCCCACCAACCATTAGGGTTGGGCGCCCCCGATCAGGGCGCGAGCTCAAGGCCCAGGTGGCCGTTGGGCCAAAACTGGGGTGGAGATCATCCTAACAGATTTATCTAGTATCTCACAGAGCGTAGGTAGGTGTTTTTCTACTAAACTAGACTACTACAGATCAAGATTTTTTTGGCAATGTGAAGAGCATAGAAGGAAGTATAGATTGGCTAAATGGAGTGTTCTTTGTAAACCTAAAGAGTGCGGAGGTTTGGGGATACAAAACTTAGAGATTCAGAACAAGTGTCTGCTTAGCAAATGGTTGTATAAGCTCATTAATGAAGAAGGGTTTGTGGACCATGCTTAGGAGGAAGTACACGATTAAAAGACAATAAGTCGGGTTGAGAAGCAACCGAGGATTCTCGCCTGGTCCGGTTGATGGCAGCCAAGGAGTCTTTCTTGCGTTGTGGATCCTTTGTGGTGCATAGTGGCACTCAGGTGAGGTTTTGGGAGGATTGGTGGTTGGACAAATCTTCTTTTGACAAATGTTATCCTTCGTTATATTCTTTAGCAAGGAACAGGAATGCAAAAGTGGCAGATGTCTTGAAAAGGGTACCTTTGAATGTTTCCTTTAGGAGAGCTTTAGTAGGGGAAAATTTAGTGGCTTGGCATGACCTAGTTGCTAAAGTATCCGCTATTAGACTTTCACTCAAAATGACTCTTTCATTTGGAAAGTGCACAAGAAGGGTGTTTTTTCACAATTCTATGTATAAGGCGGTCATGTTTGGTAATATAATACCTAGGAGCTCTTTTATTTGGAAATTGAAAGTTCCTTTGAAAATAAAAATTTTCCTATGGTATCTAAAGACAGAGTTATTCTAACTAAGGACAATTTGGCAAAGAGGAGATGGAAGGGCAGCACTAAGTGTTGCTTTTGTAATTCTAATGAGACTATACAACATCTATTCTTGGATTGTCACTTTGTTAGATACATTTGGTTGGCTGTTTTTTTAGCCTTCGGGATTCAACCGCCTACGAGTATTGCTAATCTTTTTGGTAGTGGCTTTTGGTTTTCATTCTAAGATGAAGTACCATTTTTTGTCGGCATTGCGGCATTGTGTTGGGCGGTATGGCTTTGTAGAAATGATGTTGTCTTCAATGGATCCAAAGTTAATTCCTTTTTGCAGGTGATCTTCAAAGGGGCGTACTGGGCGCGCCAATGGTCTTTGTTACATAAGGAGGAGGATGGCATCTATGTGCAAGAAGGTTGCAAGATTTTGGAGAGTAGAGTACTAGACGTTTTTGCAAAGTTTGGGTGGAATGAAAGAAGATTGAATGTTTAGTCTGGCATGTCTCTAGGGTTAAAAGGCCTCGTCTTTTAATTGTTGAGTCTTGGTGCTCATAAACTTCGTTTTGTGTTTTGAGCCTTTTGTAAGGTGCTGAGTCTATGTACTCTTGTTTCGTGTTGGCTGTGTACATCCAAGTTGGATGTAGAGGCCGGATTTTAATCCATTATCTAAAAATGTATATGAGGTGAGACACACCGAGCTGATCCGAAAGATGAACCCCGGCGGGCAAGTTGCTTAACGGCAACCTCAGCACTGAGCCAGCACTCGGTTCTCAAACACATGTAAAATTGCACTAACCATTAACCAACATTACATTCAAAAAAGAGTATGTTAATTTACAAAATATGCGGTGCATTCACTGCATCTGCAAAATACAAGCCAAAAACGAGCCACCCCCTAAAAGGTGATGGACTGCGGTTTGCACGACCGAAATGGCTGGATTCTCATTTCAGCAATCTGCTACTCTCCCAGAGGCAGCTCCAATCTAGAAATAACATATAGGAGAAAAAAAAGGTTTAAGGAAGCGAAACCTATCGTAGCATATAGCATGTGGTTTTATATGACACATATAAGTGCATTGGTATGATCTAAACTCATCCAGAATTAAGTTCTGTGAATTTATATAAAAAAAACGACACAACTTGATGTGCCATTATACTTACCAGTTCATGGGGAAGCGCTGACCTCCTTATAACTCTCAGCCTCTTAGCAGTCGAAACAAATACACTGCACGCGTTAAAAGCATTTAATTAGTTAGACAGTACACATGACACGTTGTCTTGCATTGACCTTCTAAAGCACCTTTAAAATTTGACAGTAATTAAAAATGTTAAAGTAGGCACAAGAAGCAAAGAAATTTTGACTGTAATTGAAAGGAGATAAAACAAATCGTGTGTGACAGCGCTGTTGTTATGCCTAACTTACACAAAACCTTACTATGTGTGAATACTGAAATAGTGCTAATATTCACATACAGTGGGAGGAAAAAACAGTCAAAGCTTACTTCCATGGTATGACCCCGACTAGCATCCTGTCTCCGTCGTTGTCTTCGTACATTAAAGTGTATTCACCAGTTCCATCCAACAACCCTGAAAATATTTTCTCTTCTGCTCCTTGCTCTCCACTTTCAGCACAGGATAGATCCTTTTGAGCTGCACAACAGCAAAATACATATGCTTTAGAAAAAACTCTCTCTCTTTGGTGCTACTAGAGCAGGGCTTAAAAAACCGGTTGTAAATTTTAACCAGGAGGGGTGGTAGGGCCGGTACGACTAAAAATCGGAAAATTTCGGAGGATTTCAGACCGCAATTTTCAAATCAAAAGTTGAATTTAAAAATATCGGTCGAAAATCGGATAAAAATATCGGCTGAAAATTCTGAAACAAATTTTAGTCAAAAATTCTTCTAAATTTAACAAAATTCATACAAAACAAAATTTTGAAGCCGGTTTAAAATTTTACTGGAGTCTCCGGGAAAACCGGTTTTCGGCCGGTAATCCGCCGCTAAAATTTCCCTGTACCAGAGACACAGGTCCTTAAAATGACTTGAAGGTTCTGTTTTCTAATTCTGTCGGCTGGTTACTTTAATTTGCACCTTCAAGAAAGCCACGGAACAACTCTTCAACAGCAGAAGACAGCTTCTGGTAGCTGTTGTGCGCTGCAAGGTCTACTTTCCTTCCAATAGGGATCCCATCCATGTTGATTTTGACAAGAGGTCTCTTCTTGCACGTTAGCTTTGCTTTGTCATCAGCTTCGTCATTTTGTCGTTCAGGAGATTGCTTAGAACTGCCATTTGTGAGGTTTCTCCTGAAGGATCGGATTGGAGGCCAACCCACTACTGGAAGAACAGCACCTCTACATCAAATTAGAGCAGTGGTGAGTTTTTCTTTTTTTGGGAAAGGTCAGTTGAGTTTGTATATACCCACTTAATTCAAAGAACACACTGTTCCACTGTTGGAAAGCATATCCACACTGAACCAAGAAACAGTCGAAAAAACCAAAAAGAGTACTAGTCACAGAAAGTAACTACATGGTTGATTAAGAGACAACCTTCTTTTATCAAAGCAATGGTTTTTCAATTGACTAAGTAAAGATTACTTCTTCGAACTGCATGATTGACAACTGCTCTCTCGTTGTGACTAAATAGCAAGAGATAATGCCCCCAAAATTTGTTTATCACATTTGATTCAGAAAGCCAGGACCAAGAAGTGGAAAATCGAAGACCTTAGAAAAGCTGAATTCATGGGGACTTAGGATTTAGGAAGCATAGGATGAGGACACGAGAACATTAAAATATGTAATCTTCCATACGTGATGACAAGAATAAACGAACATAGCTTCCATTTAGCTTATAGCACAAAAGACGGGAAAGGCAGTAAGCCGATCGTTACCTCCCCTGGGGGTTGCTGTTGCTGTGCACTGGTGCAGCAGCGGAGCCATGTGATGGTTGTGGGGGACAGCATCCTTTCTTCCTCTCACCTCCTAATGTCAACTCATTCCCACATCCTTCACTGTCCTGGTGACTCTGGTTATAACCTTAAGTAACAGAAGAGAAGATATAAAAAAAGATCAACGACTCAATCGAATTAAAAAGCTGCATGTTTTCCCTTGCCCTACCTTCTTGTTTAGCCCCAAAAGTGGCCAAGAATCCTCTCTTTGCCCCAGTGGTAGCCGTGTTGGTTGTGAGCTTTGAATGTGTAGGGAAGCAACCAAGGGAGAGTGCTGAGCAGCTCTCTTGTTGTTGCAGTTGTATCTTCTTCTCTCTTGGACCAGCTTCTCTCTCTTCTTCTTGGACACCAGGAAGGCCAAGCTTAAGCTCTAGCTTCTTGTCCTCCTCATCAAAGCTTGTGCTTCTTAATCTTCCTCCATCTCCTGCTTCTCTCACCTTCCATTCCTTCTCATATGGGATTAGTTTTAGCAGCTGGGGAGGGAGCCCTTTTTCTTTGGAGTCTTCTTCCATTGGACTTGATCTACGAGAGGAACGAGAAAAGAAAGCTTTGCATAAAAATATTTGGATAGTGGTCGAGCTGAGCAATAACTCGAGCCAATTTTAAAGGCTTCAACACTCAAACTCTACTGCCTGTTATAATACAGATAGAGAGTTGGGAAGCAATGAGAGGAATGCAATTATGCACAGAATTTAAAAACCCATCCTTTGCCTTTTTCTATACTAAGAGAGAATAAGAGCATCAGTTTTTCTCACCTAGAATTTCCTAACAGACTGGAGTTGTAGAAAGAAAGAATAGAACACTTGTAGAGATGGCTAGAGTCATGCTAGATAAGCATAGCACATCTAGAAGGTTTTAAGCTGAGTCGGTTTCTACTGCTTGATATATGTCCAATAAGGGTTTTCTTAAGATCGCTCATAGAAAAAATTTCTTTTAAGTTTAGATTTGATCATAGGTTTAGCGTATCTCATTTTAAGATTTTTGGTTGCAAGTGTTTCATTTTTAAATATGATAACTTGGATAGATTTGAGTTTAGATGTTATGACAATATTTTTCTTAGATATCCTACTCATTTTCGTAGCTATCGTGTATTTAATTTGGATGCTAATAAAATTATTGACATTTCTAAAGTCACTTTTGATGAGACTAGTTCTGGTACTAGACCTGACAGTGCAGATACACAAGTACATGGTGATCAAGATAGCATATTCATCGACGACAACTTTAACATAGATGATGAGGACCCAATTCCTTCTCTAGTCACTCCTGAACTGGTTGGAGAGTATGCTTCTACTACTCCAGTTTTAGCAAAGCAGCCTTCTTCCACCTTCACTAGTGCTTCAAGTGGCTCTGGTCATATCTCCATAGTCTATGAGGTAGAGTCCACATCTGTACCAAGACCTCCTATTCATATTCAGTGACAACATCCTCCAGTGCAAATGATTGGGGATCCACAGTTTATTTTTATTTCATCTTTTGAACACTGAGATATCACCCATACTTTATTTGATTCCTTTTGAGTCAATATTATGCATGAAGAGATTAAAAACTTTAAAAGAAATCAAGTCTAAATCTTAGTTAAATCTCCACCTGATCATAATATAATTGGAACAAAATGAATTTTCAAAAATAAGTAAAGGAGGATGGGTTGTTAGTTCAAAACAAGGCTAGACTTGTAGCTCAAGGTTTTTTCAAGTAGAGAACTTACACTTTGAAGAGACATTTGCACCTGTAGCTATATTAGAAGACATCGCATATTGCTAGCATTTGTGATGTCATGAGACAGTTTACTATTGCACTAAGTATATATTCAGAGGAAGTTTTGAATGATCTAGACCACTCTTTTAAACTTCTTGCTTAAGATGGCCGTAACAAGGTTTGAAACCTAGTACATGGCTAAGAAAGCTAAAAATATGAAAAATAATTGAAACTTAGGAGGCAATTGTGGATGTCCCTTACTACAGGACTTGCTTTGCTAAGATAAAATCAAAAATAGATTTTAGAAAGTGTTAAATATGATAATTATGCTCAGTTCCAAGTGCTTAAATAAAATGATTCAATATTGAACTAGTAGAACTTTCAATTGACTCAATTGTGATTTCTTGGTTCTATGTAATTTATTAACATAATTAGACTCATTCTTGGATACATTTACTTAAACTATGATCTTAAGTAACTTGGCATGCTAAAATCGATTTGATTTTATATTATTGCTCTTTTGGCTTTAGGTTTGCTATATATGGTTTGTTATGATTTAAAATAGCTACTTCATATAATATAGCTTGGTATAATACTTATAGAGTTATTTTATATAATTTTCATGACTCCTAATACTAAAAATAAATAAAATACAATCACTTTATTTCATTCATGGTAGTTTGGCCAAAATATCAAAAACTACATTGAAGCAAAACCGCGGCACTTGGACGACGCTTGGAAGAGTTGTTTAGGTCAAGGAGAAGCTGAGAAGATAAGTTGGATCAAGGCTAAAGGATTAGCGGATTCAGGCTTATGCGCTCTGAAAAACATGCATAAGTGTAGTGTTTAAGTTAAAACCCATGTGTGGGGGTTATTTAGTTTTCCCTATTGTACTGAGTGAATAGTATCCACTAAGAGTTAGATGTGGCTAACTAATCCATCTATACAACAGGATAGGATGGAGACTTATAGTTAACCATTCAACCATCCTCTCTTGAGACTAAGAGTTCATTAGTTCTTGGGTTAAGGTTTGAGAAAAAAGTTGAGTGGTTTGGTATTCTCTCTTATTCTTTAGGTGGAGTGGCTGCAAAACCTTCATCCTCAAGTAGCAATATATAATTTTTTTACTCTATGATTCTCTCTTGTGCTGATTGATTTGCTCTTATCTTGATTGGTTTTTTCTTCCTCTCTTCCTTCTTGATCTTGATGTGCCAAGAACGTTTAAGATATGAAGATATCCTCTGAAAATCAATCAATACCCATTTAGACACTTTGATGGTAAGTTCATGAAGAAATTATATTTTGCTTGATTTTGATCTCACCAAGTGACTTCATGATCCGAGAGTTTTTTTCCTTGATTTCTTCGGTGTTCTTTCTTGTTGTAACATGTGAGAATACATATAGACCTATCTTGGCCATTCTATGCCCACAAGCAAGTCATATTCATCGATTTTGTATTTTTGCCCAATTTTGGTGCAATTTTGCTTCAAGTTGAAAATGGTTTGAATTTTGTCATTGATTTCTTTGATCTGTGGATGGAATAGGTTTCGAGACCTTAAGTAAAGTGTGTGCAAAGTTTCATAGCATTCAAACTTGTAATTTAGAAGTTGCATTGTTTTTCGATCTCATCGTGCTGTCTGGACAGAAGAGACGGTCTAACCACCACCCATCGATCAGACTGACCTTGAAGTGGCGGTCAGACCACTGGAAGTCAGACCGGCCATTTGTGGACGTAAGACCTCTAGAGTTTGGGTTTTCTCAGAGTTTGATTTCTTAAGCTATTTGTTTTAAGATTTTGGGTAAGGATTATATTCTCTGTAACTTTATAGTTATTTAAGAATAAGATTAAAAATACTTAGAATTTTTTTAAATGGTATCATTTATCTGCTGTGTTGTTTATTCGGTCCTATAAGAATTGTATGTATTACATACAGATAGGAGAGTGGACTTTGTGGCTGCAGCAATGTGATGTCGCGTGGTAGAGAACAGGAGAAGAGTGGACTTTTCGTTAGCAGCACATAAGTGGCTCATGGTCACCGAGCACCGGCATTGGATGGCATGGTACAGTGCATCTACGATATTGGGTGGTTCGGCGCTATCTTCCCTAGGTTTGAGTCCATCATGTCTTGTGTCGCGCGCATGGCTTGGGGATGCGGTATGCATGCACGCGCGAGCACCATCGGATTTGGACGAGAGGTGGCCTGCATCTGTGCGCAGAGCATTAGTCCCCTGGCTAGGCAAAAGATGCACTTTTTGTCGGGACGACGTAGACCGT
Organism: Dendrocalamus sinicus; assembly: GCA_036346575.1. Lineage (NCBI taxonomy): Eukaryota > Viridiplantae > Streptophyta > Magnoliopsida > Poales > Poaceae > Dendrocalamus > Dendrocalamus sinicus. The sequence continues at coordinate 31,911,048 of CM070654.1, read as the reverse complement.
CCCCGCTGCTTTTGTTGGTCCGGGTGCGCTCTACGGGGTGGTTAGTGCGCCCTAATACTCCACGTTGAATAATGTCTATAGGTTATAATTAATTATCTATATAGAATAGAGATGATATGACAAATAATTAAAGAAGAGAAAGGAGAAAACAATATCTTATATGAGACATTACTTAAGCATACAAACCCATAAGAATGACATAGCTAAAACATGTATTGAGGAGGAGTGTTATGTCTACCACATTAAATATGTGGCATAGGTGAGGAGGGAGATGAGAGAGGTGAGAGATGTGTAAATTTATTGATTGGGTCTATAGACTATAGGTGGTAGATACTATAAATTGAAGGAGTTATATCTACAGTTATTTTTAAGTGATATAAAAGACATAAATATAGCAAAGTAAGGGTATCTCCAATAGTGATATCTCAGTTGTTTCTTAGATATATTAAATAACTAAAATCCTATGTGGAGGAGAGAGGAGGTGAGGAAAGATAATGTATTGTCTTTTATGCAAAACTGGGATAACACAGCGATCGGGATAGTCACAAGAGTAGTTTGTGCAACCCCAATAATGCCTAAGCTAAGTCATTGCTTAGACTTAAAAAAACTTGCATAGGTCCATGCACCAACAGAGGGGCGGCGTCACTCCCTCGGGCGGGTGTTGTGGTGAACACTCAGTTGGAACGTTCGAGATGGGATTATTGCTATGGGGAATGTCATTGCAGGAAGCTGACCTCCTGGCACACTCCGCTTGTTCGGCCTGGGCCGCAGCAGCCCTTACTTGTTTGTCACGGGCAGCAGCAGACCTTGCTAGTTCATGGGCTCTTCCCATTGCTTCATCATCTTATCTCATTGCTTCTTCTGCCTCTTGTCTATCCCGACGTGATGAAGCAAGCTCCGGTATAGTGTTGGGTTTGGTTGTATAGTGTTCTCTCCCAGATCTCTTCCACCTCCTTTTATAAGCCAAATGGTTGACATAGTGTGGTTTATTTCATGCGAGTAGCCCGCAAGGCAGAGTGTTCCCTTGTATTTCTAAAAAATTGCTGCGCAAAACTTGCTCGTGTGGTCTTATCGCTGTGTAAAGCTACCTTGTGTTACTACATAAAACCGCCTCGTCTGGTGTAGTCACTACGCAAAGCTGCCCCATCTGGTGTTGTCACTATGCAATGCTGGCCCGTGTCGTTTTGTCGCTGCGCAAAGCTACCTCTGTGGTCTTATCACTATGCAAAGCTACCCTGTGTGGCCTTGTCACTACACAAAGCTACCCTGTCTAGTGTAGTCGCTACGCAAAATCAGTCCGTCTGGTCTTCTCACTGCGCAAAGTTGCCCCGTCTTGTCTTCTCACTACATGAAGCTGCCCCATGTGGTCTTGTCTCTATGCAAAGCTGCTTCATGCGGTCTTGTACTGCACAAAGCTACCCTGCCTGGTGTAGTCACTGCACAAAGGTTGCACATGACGCGGTTTGTCATAAAGCACGTTGTGACACCCCAGTTGTACCAATTATACACCTTAGTAAGGTTAGTCGTCATTATGATGTACCTTACGCCGTCCACGTTGTGCAATAGGGACCACTTCTATAATGGCTCACCCTCGATCCACTGTAAGAAGCACTTGATGTTCCGTGAGCTCCTCCTTGGACCAGCTGTATTAGGCTCAGCCAGTGCTGTGAGGCATTTGGGTTGTGCCACCCCAGCCATGGCCGGTCCCTTGTTCCTCTCATCGATGTGCTTCCTATTAGGCTCGTCCAACAATGCCCACAAAATGTGAAATTTTCTCTTCTGGTTCTGTATAGCTAGCATCTTAAATAGCTTCATCAATGGTTGCTTCGAGAACTGTTTGAAAAAGTTCGCCCCCAGGTGATGAATGCACCTTTTGTTCCTCATATCCGACCAAGGGAAGGACTCCTCGGGATCTTTCTAAAGTTTTCTTATGGCCTTCACTATCCCGGCATGACAATCATGGATTACGCACACACCAGGACAAGCGCTGACAACTCCAACCCTTACATGTCTACAGAACCACAACCATCATGGTGGCGATGGCCAAGGGCATAATTTGATTATTACCATCAACACCAATAGCTGTAAGGATCTGACCCTTGTATTTGCAGGTCAAAATGGTCTCGTCAACTGAGATCACGAGAAACATATGCTTGAATGCCTCGATGCACGCACCAAAAGCTAAGAAGACCCTATGCATTTTGTACAAAGCAAACTATTTAATCCGTACAAAAGTATTTACTGAATTTTGAATAAATATAAATTTCTACATATGCTTAATTTGTATATAACATTGACTAAATTTTCTATAACTACAATTTTGTACGGATGCTAATTTGCTACAGATGCTAATTTTGTATAACTATGTTTACTAAATTTTCTACAACTACAGGTTTCTACGGCCGCTAATTTTCTATAACTATATTGACTAAATTTTCTATATTAAAGTTGCACTATTCTTTTTTACAGCTATAATTTTCTATGGATACTAATTATACACTAAATAAACTATTTTCTTCATACAAAAAATATTACCTAACGAAAGTAGCGAAACCTCTCCTTTCGCTCCCTCTCCCTCTCCTCTCTCTCTCTCTTTTCTTCCCTCTCCTCTTCTCTTCTTTCTTTCCCTTCTGCCTTCTCTTCACCGCACGGCGTGGGCGGAAGAAATGCTAGGGGCTCAGCCGCGGCCGTTGGACGACAAAATTCAATCGCCCAAAGGTTAGACGACTGGAGGCCATTTCTGTAATAAAAAAATATTTATGTGGATAAATTTCTATTATTTCAAATAAAATATGAATTATTTATAAAAAAAATCGTGGGTTCTATGTTCTAACTGGTCTTCGGAAATCGGAATTGCAACGTGATTTTGATAGGTGAAAAGCCCATAAGGGGTCCTAATAGGGAGAGTCCAGCCCAGTTGATCTCAGTAGTCCGAAGTCCGAAGGTGTGCGGTGTATTAGTGGTGGATGCGGCCGGTGTGCCCATAACCTCAGTAGCCCAAACTACCGACGTGACAGCAGCCATGGCTGCGTGCCCTTCATCGCGTCGCCCACGGCCCATGAGCTGGCGCCCCGCCTGTCACGGCCGCCACAAGCGTGTCGAACGCCGCTTTTCTGTTCTCTTTTCTTTGTTCTCCTCATATTTCTGTTACTCTGAATCTACTAGCAAAGAGACGAGTGATTCTAAATAGATGTTATATCGATAGAAACACGAGGAGGACAGAGAACAAGGAACATGAAAGCCACGTTGAAGCGTCTCCCACATGCCTCTGCCGCGCCTCCTCAGGCCTCAGCGGCAGCCATTCGGCGGTGCCACACACCACCCAGGCAGCGTCACTGCGTCAGCCGCGGCCGCGCGCAGGTGATGCGTCGATGAGAGCGGGGAGAGGAGTGAGGACGCTGGGAGAAACCGACGTTCCGTAACCAACGCCAGGACTTGCAAATTTCATCGCAGAAGTTGGACTCTACCCACGGTGAAAAGAACAATGTATACAGCGTACGGCATACGAAGATACACACAAGATTGATGCTGACAATATTTACATAAGGCAAATAAACTTATTCGTACGTGACTGCCCGCCTTAGTGGAGGACTGCACAAAATATATATATGTATATGCCACATTACAAGGAAACGAGAACCATCGGAGATATTGTTCTGGACACACGCAATTCATACGACAACCAAATGATCGAACCGAGCTGAAAACGCGAAAAACCAAGATGACATTACAAACGAAACTTTCCAGAGCAACTGGTCATCGGTGATGACCAGAGCCAGGAAAAGAGAAGAAAGATGGCAACCCCAAATTGCCATGGATGGTTAAAGAAACGCAGATATCTGAAAGGAGAAGAAAGATGACCATCGAACTACAGGCCTTGTTCAATGAGGTAGTCGCCAAGCCTCTCCACCACCATGTTGCACTGCCCAGGGGTCATCGGCTCGTCGTAGATGCCAATGACCAGTGCCTGCCCTGTCTTCTTCACGGTGACGCCTCCTGATCCCTGCAAAACAAAGTAAGAAGTCTGTAACACACTCATTGGCGAGAAAAGCTAGGCATCTGGGGGTTCCAGCACTCCATGGCATCCGATCAGGGATCTAACGCTCAAGTCGAGGTGAAAAATGGTTCTTGGTCAAACGAGATGTGTATCAGCTTTCCAACCACCTGAAACCCATTCAGATATTCATACATTTGGGAATCGGTGGGTCAATTACCTTCTTGCCGCGGATAACAGCGCCTGGTTCACCTTGGATGACCATGTACTTGGAGGGTCCAAGAAACAGGCCTGTCGGGGCGAGTTGCCCCGGCTCATCGAAATCCTTCATGATGTCGGCCATCTCCTCGGGCTTGAACTGGACACCACAAACAAGTAGTCCTGTGAGATGCGAACGCGACCTTACAAGAACTTGAACACACTACATTATATTGTGCAGTTTTGCTATTGCACAGGCGACTGAAATTTTTTTATCTTTCAGTCATCTGAAATTGTATTCTCAATCAACTGAAATTGCAATCTCCCTCCAAACAGGTGTAACTCAAGACATTTGGACAAGATGGCTTTTAAAAAAATAAAAGACATTTGGATAAGAAACCATGCATGCACGTAGTAGGGTGGACGTGTGTGATCACCTCGGGGAACGCGGCGCTCCGTGCCCAGACGGTGCCGTCGTGGCCGATGATGGCCGCTGAGGAGAGGTGGTGCCCCTCGATCTCGCACATCAGGTGCTCGTCCACGTACGTCTGCCACGACATCTTCGTCCTCCTCTTCTGTCTCCCTGCTCGCTGATCTCGCGTTGTTTGCTTGAACGGAGAGGAGAGATCAGAGGGTGCTCCGGACTGCTACTGACGAGCTATGGTTGTGATGCATGGAGGGAACGACATAAATAGGGCGGGGAATTGGAAGACCGGATCCCCGCCTCGTCCCAGCCACCCGTTCACCTCTTCGTGCCCATGGACCTCGCCGTCTTTGAAGGGATGCTTGCTTAGAGCATGTACAATGCAAGATGCTTATATATGAATGCTTAAAGAGAGATAATATAGCCACATCATTAAGCACCCATGCAAAAGTTACTTCCTCCAATGCAAGCATCTCTTCCGTGGGTGCTTAGATGCTATATTATCTATTAATAGATATAGTTATACACATAAGCACATACTAAGTACCGATGCTTATTTAAGCATTGATGGTTCAAAATAAGCACCTTATCTATCCTATGTGGCAAGAAAAATTAGTTTTTCATTGCTAAACGTCTCTCTAAGCGCCTGCATTGTACGTGCCCTTGCTGATCGGTTAAGGGCCCATCGATATGGCTCGAATTTCGTTTTCCTGCCATTCCAGAAACGAGTGCTGCTACCTACATGTATGTACAGAAGCGAAATCGGATGCATTCCGTTGCAAAAAAAAACTCAGCATTTGTGTAACGCCCTAGGGTCCAAACCGGCTCAGATCTAACCACATTCTGGATAGGCCACGCACACGTAGCAACCCGCTTGCACTTTCGTCCTCGCTTCGCGCAAAACGGTTAACCGGGATGCTACCATTGGAACTCCTAAGCTTATATGTAAGGGATACTCAAGTTAAGCTAGTAAGGTGGGACTAACCTAGAAATTTATGTGCACACACACATGGGCTAATATGGGTCGGGTGTCACATACACCTCCCCTAAAGGACCTGACGTCCTCGTTGGACCAACATACCCACACCGGGGCAAATGATAAGGATCTCCTCTCTTGGCACATGTTCGTACGTTTAGTGCCAACACATATGCCATGCCGTGTGTCCGCTACGGGCCCACACGCGCCATGCGCCATATGCCCACGCCCCTGACCCGCACGCGCCCATGTAACCGCGAGAGTCGGCTCTGATACCATTTGTAACGCCCTAGGGTCCAAACCGGCTCAGACCTAACCACATTTTGGATAGGCCACGCACACGTAGCAACCCGCTTGCACTTTCGTCCTAGCTTCACGCAAAACGGTTAACCGAGAGTGCTACCATTGGAACTCCTAGGCTTATATGTAAGGGATACTCAAGTTAAGCTAGCAAGGTGGGACTAACCCATAAATTCATGTGCACACACACATGGGCCAACATGGGCCGGAGTGTCACAATTTGTGTGCGTTGACGCCAGATTTTAGTAGGCAAAACAGTCAATAAAAGTATTTTCAGCATTTGACAGGGTTTCAAGGAAAGATGAAGGGTTGCCAAAATTATAGTTAAGTATCGGCCATGCTAGAAATTTCTAGAAGATGCCGATCGATTAAGGAAGGGTAGATGCGTAGAAAGTAAAACGTCAACATAAGTTTGAATACATGAAGATTCGGAAGCAGATAGGAATTTTATCAAAGGAAAGGTTGAGCTGATATGAAAAGAGAGACTTGAAATACAATCTAAGGTTAAGTCAATTATTTTAGGTTATAAATACTATATACTAGTTAACGAAAAAACTTGCACACACCAAGCTTTACTACCTTTTTGCATCCACTTTTTCTATACTTTAGGAGTAGATCACAACTAATAGAATCTTATCTCTATAATTCAACTTTGATCAATATTGCTTCGCATCATCGTGTTGATCAATCTGTGAGTTATACATATCCCCTGTTTTGATATTTGTTCATATTCATTTTTACTTTGTGTCAATGTTTCTTTCAGGTTTATCAAACGTCAACTTTGTCGATTTGCTGAAAAAATCGGCTAGCATGTTGAATACATTGCCAGAGAGCACCCTCTATAGAGACCCGATGCTGCTGTTAGGAATTTTTCAGTGGCAACAATGTGTTGCAAGTCTGGACATGGAATTTCGATATGACGCCCAACCAGAGATCGCCAAAGGAAAGTGATGGTCCAGTTGGATGGATATTGTCAATGAATTATTGTCGACCTCACAAAATAAATATAGAAGATATGGTCTATAGGATCACACCAAGAGGTCAGAGGACATATAACGTTTTTTATAGGTTCAGATCTTCTCCGAAAAAAGTAATAATCCTACTTCTTATATTCTTGTATTGAGAGATTATAATAGCTGCACAATGCTTGTAATAAGCTACAGGGTGATGTGTTGCAATCTTGCGTTGTGTGTCCTCTATCATCTGGTGCCACCCTTATATAGTCTTGAAGGGTGGCAGTTGCTGCCCGAAGAGAGATGTCTTCTTGATTCCTCGTATCTGCACATGGACAGCAGTTGTTGTCAGCAAGACACGATTGTCAGGTGGTTATTGTCAGAAACAAAAGGTAAAGTCGTGCGGTTATATTAGAGAGACCGGCTTATATTCTTCTTCCTCCACCGCATGTGGTTAACTGCAATAGGCATAGTCCTCGGCCGCAGGATTGGGCCCACATTGATTCTGAGCCCCTTCGACTAGAGGCTGGTTGATGTCCGGGTTAGCTCGAGCATAATCTTCCTCACCAAAGGTACACGTAGAAGCTATGTGAGCAAACTATTGTTTTGACAGTTACTGTACATACTAAGTAGTTATTAAGAATTATTGAATTGTCGGTTACGGGGAGAGATTAGGGAGGAATCGCTGGCGTTGTCCATGGGCCTGCATCCGAGTCCAAGGCCCACTAATCTTACGGCTGCATGATTGAGATATGAGAATCTTCCTTTCCAGTCAGCCGCCGCTGTCTGTCGACTCGGCAGACGCTCTGGGCCCAAGACAGACCAAAAGTAGCTAGCTGCCGAGTTGTTGTCAGATGGGCTGTAGGACAATATCTCCTGGGGCCTAGCCCAATATATACAGTGTCCTTTTCTCTTCCCTCCGTAGCCGATTTGGCTATCCCATTCGCATTGCATTTCAAGGAGAGTTCTTCATTCAAGCGTTCGCATGAATCCCGTTAGTACGGGAGGGTCCGGAAATATTTGTCTTGAATAATTATCAATACGTGTTGAATTAAAATTTTAACTTATGAAAGGTTTAGGTTTTTAGTCTGTAATTTCAGCCTGGCAGTCAGATCGACTTTGCTGAGCGCGCATGCCGATCAAACCAATTAAACTCTGAATTTCGACAATTCTAAAATTTAGTATTTTGCTTGTTGATTTAGTAAATTGGTCCTACATAAGTGCATTCATGTTGTATGAAATATGTTTAAACTAACGTGGGTTAAGTTACAAATAGCTTGTGCTCGAAAACGATTTCTTGTACTTTGGATGTACAGAGAAGTTTGAGATCAACTATGGTCAACGATAAGAATTGGGACTACACTCATGGAGGAGTTGATGTCTAGAACGGTTAAGGATATTAGGTGAGATGGTTGAGCTCAAGCGTAGCACAAAGAAGACAAAGAATATTGAAGGGAAGGTTCGAGCGACGAGTTACATCAAGTGATTTTGGTCGGTCCAAGTAGGATGTGGTCCGGTGAAAACCGGAGTAAGAGAGACTTGTTGATACGTGGTAAGTCATTGATACACCTACACGTGACAAGTATGACAATTGCTTGCAAGAGAAAGAGAAGGCCAGGTGAAGATGAGAGTATTTTGGTAGTTGGCCAAATACCAAAAATTTTGTTGCATCAAAACCATGGCGCTTGAGTGGTGCTTGGGAAAGTAGTTTAGGTTAAAGAGATACTGAGAAGATCAAGTGGATCAAAGGCTAAACACTTAGTAGGTTCGGCCTCATATGCTTTGAAAAGCATGCATAAATTAAATGTGAGTGTGAAATTCATGTTGTGTGCGGTTAACATATTTTTTCCAATTGTGTTAATATATAGTATCTATTAGGGTTAAATATGGACTGACTACTCCACCCATTTAATGGGTTGCGGAAGGAAGCTTGCAACCCAACCATCATAACAATTTCATTCTTGAGTTCTGGGGTTAAGATTTGAGAGAGAAGAGTGAGTATTTTGATATGCTCTCTTGTCCTCCTTATAAAGTGGCTGTGAAATCCTTATCCTCATCAACTTTGTTCACCTTTCATGGGGTATTCTTATTTTAGTTGATTTACTTTTGTTCTTGTTGGTTCATTACCTCTTTTCTCCCCTTCTTGATCATGTTGCATATTAATTATGTGTAAGTGATAGAGATAACTCATGTAGATCAGGTCCCATTTATTTAGGTACTGCGGTCTGCAAGATTTCGAAGTTACTTGGTTCTTGCTTAATTTGGAATATTTCTTGAGAAATCTTGATATGGTGTTTTTGGCTTCAATTCTTTGGGTGGTCTTATTTGCTTTGATATGTGGGAACTCATATAGAGCCATCTTGACTGTTTTCAAGTTTTTTTTATATTTACTCGATTTTAGTACAATCTTGCATATTTTGAAGAAAGATTGGAATTTTGGCCAACATGCATACGATAATTGGATGGAATAGGTTTCTAAAACCCTCAATAAGGTGTGTACAAAGTTTGACATCATTAATCATGGATTTTGAAGTTTGCACTAAAAGTGGTTTTGACTCATGCTGATTTTCTATTATGGTAATAGGGGAGCGGTTGGACCACTCCTAGGCCTGATCAAATCGACCTTCGGTCAGGCTACACCTTAGTGGCGGTCGGACCAGTTATATGTTGAGTTTGTGAGTCTTTGTTGTTTTGTGTTGTTGTTTGGATTTAGTTTGTTAAATTTGATCTTCGTAACTTTTAGCTACTAGAGCGAAAGATTTCTAGATATTTAGGGAAGATTTTGAGAAGACCTCGTTTACTCTCTCTGTTGCCATTACCAATCCTACAATATAAAACTAATATGAGTAGTGCTTTCATGCTCTTCACTTCTATAGACATACCCAAATATTAAAACATGAGCCAAAGGGTAAGTGGCCTAAATCCACTCCTTATTGTACTTTAATATTTGTGTAATTTACTATTTAGGAAAATATAGAATCACTTCTCAACTAGTATTTGTTTATATAATTTTTATTTTTAATATTTAAAAAGAATAGTACCTTTGAATTCGAAATTTCATTGCAACGGTAACAACAACGAATTCAGAAAGATAGGCAAAGCGCATGCATGCAGTCGGGTATGACGTGTTCAATGCATTTCTCTTGTCAGATCAGTCCGTAATGCAAAAGTACACACACTCGGCGGGGTGATGGTATTGGTTTTTAGTTTTGTCTTATAAATAGTATCAGCTTCTAGGGAGTCGTATAGAGAGATTGAAACTCGCGTGCGGTTTTGATCGGTATAAATAAAGTCATTACAATTTATACCATAATTAACTAGTAGACCCTATATTAAAAAGATATTTTGTTTAAAATATAGATACTATAGAAAAGTAATTTTTAGAAACTAATATGAATCTACCCTACTCTATAATACACCAAAATTATCTTTACTAAATCCACCCCCTCAACCACCCCTACAGTCATGCCTAATCTAAGTCCACTCAGATTTGTGTACCAAAGTAATCCAACTCCATACAAATGAATGGCTTGGATCTCTCCTCAAGCCTTATTCTCTTACTCATTAAAGATCCTAAGGTCACAATCATTTGGATCATGTTGAACCGATATCCACCCCGCGCCCACGCACAGCGCTCGGCCCCACGTTTCCTCGCAGCCTCCTCGCACCCCGCCCGCGAATCCGGCGCCTCGCCTAGGGTTTGGCGCGCGCTCCTCCCCGCCGCCTCTCGCCGCCTCCTCTCCGCCGCCGCCACCTCCTTCCTCCCCACCCCGCGACGCTTCTCCCTATCCCGCACCGCCTCCTCTCCGCCCCACGCGCCGACTCCTCCTTCCTCCCCACCCGCCGCCGCCACCTCCTTCCCTCCCCACCCGCCCAACTCCTCCCGCGCAAGAACCACCTCCTCTCCCTCCTCGGCGCGCAAGGAGTGGCCGCCGGACCCTCTCCTGGACATCAAGAACGCGCGCTCTCCTCCGCCCCTCCGCGCGCTCCTCTCCTCCGCCCCCCCGCCGCAGCGGCCGCCGACACCCCTTAGCCACCACGCCCCACTTCTTCGCACCGCCGCCTCTCCTCGTCGTCGCGAAGTTCCCAAATCCCGCACCGGGAGGCGACGCGCAGCTCGGGAGAGCGAGTCGAGAGGCTCATGTGAGGCGGGCGGCGGCACGGGCGACATGACGGACGGCCACCTCTTCAACAACATCTCACTCGGCCGCGCGGCAACGTGAGTACCCCTCCTCTTCCGCCCGTCGAGTTTGTTTCGCGGCGCCGCGTCGATTCGATTTGTTGTTTCGTTAGGGTTTCCGCCGATTTGTTCGATTCCGTGTCGGCGATTTCGCGAACGGGTTTGGCCCCGAATTTGTGTTGCGCTTTTGCGTGTGGCGCTTGATTTCTCTAGGGTTTACACGTTAGGGTTTCTTCTGGCGCACGAACCGCTCCAAAGGGGGAAACCGTGACCCGCTGTTGTTTGGTGAACTTAGAGACGATTTTGGCCAGCAAAACGAATTGTTTTGGTGCGAATGCGCTCGAATAAGCACGATATGGAATAACTGAACTTTCTCAACTAGAAACAGCCCTAATCTAGGATTTTGATCATCGATCCATGCAATAACTCTTACTATCGAATGTCTCATGCAATTCTTGCCAAAATCCAATTGCCTTCCATTTAGTGTGCATTTGGCATTCATTTTTGCTTATTGTGCTATCGTTGCATTGTCTTGCGGGATCACACCGTGTCTTCCATAATCACAAGAGTTTTAGAATTTTAAAATCTGTTTACTCTCAATTTTGTGCACTTGTTTTAAGGAGTATTCCTCGTATCGTGCTAGCTTTATCATTGTTTATCATATTTAGGTACCATGGAAGCTGCACGTTTTTGCGAATTAGAAATGTGCGATTGTGTTTATTCATGATTGTTTATTTTTGGAACTAGCGAACGCCTGCTCCAATTTTTTCATTGCAAAAAAAAGTATCTGAAACTAAGTCCAATGCAAACCTCCATTTTTTCATGGTTAATTGGTTGTCGTTAGTGGCATCCTTGTGACGCTGAAATTATCGCTTTCTTTGGTGTTATTGTAGAACCCCGCCGCTTTAAACTTTATTCGGAGGGCTTGCATGGAAGAAGCAAGGTGGAGGAAGGCCATTGAGGTTGATAAAGTTGATATCGCTTCGTGACATGGAAGAAAATCCCGGATCTTATCAGCTTAGTGTAGGGACCAAAGAGGGCATCTTTACAGTTCTCCGCCGTGAGCAGTAACATTTCCTCATTTTTGCCCTAAGGAAATTAGGTATTCGAGTGTTTATATCGACATGAAGAGATGCTGAAAAATAAGAGGAGAATGCAATGCTGGAATTTTTTGTACAATCATAGCAACACCGCTTTTTGTGTCAAATGTTTTGTCTTTCTTGTATAATTGAAACTCTTGTCATATTTCTTTGTAACTTGAGAAATGTTTTGTTTCAAATTCTTTATAGGACGTTAGTAACCTTACTAACTTCATACAAAAGAACACGGGAATCTCACCAGAGGAGAAGCAGCTTTCTGTTAGCGGCCATAACTGGGGTGGAATTGAAATCAATGGTTAGTTGAGTTCTCTATGGTATTTTTTCCCTATTTGGTACACCATTGCCTTTTGGTAACCTTTGTCAGGTTTTGATTTGTTTTTCTATTCTTTCTATTTCAGGCAATATGCTTAGCTTTAATGTTGGTACAAAGGAAGCATTTGAGGTCTCGCTAGCGCATGTAGCATGCATCGGATGCAAGGAAAAGCAGATGTTGTTCTAGAATTCCATGTTGATGATACTCTCAGGGCTAATGAGGTCCTGTCATCCGCTGAATATGTTTCCTGCATCCACTATAATTTTGTTAAATGTTATTGGTTTGGTGTGCTTTTAGTTACTTTGTGTTTACTGTGTAAACTTATGTTTATAAATCTCAACGAAGGTGCATGTATTTAGAATTGCCCAAGCTATCTATTTACTCTTTTACACTTCATAGTTTCTCTTATTAGTTCTTCACTGTAACTAAAGCTTGTGCTTCAGAGATGCTCTTTCAATCTCACCGAAGTATTATTAAGTCTAACGTGCTCCCATGGCTAGGCCATATAGCCATTAGATGAACTTTTCAATTCTTTGATTGCATTGAATAGCAAATTCATCCTTGAATACTATTTAGATGATTTTTCCAAAAGAATAGTTGCAATTTTTATGCTCTACATTCAATGGTTGTACAGTTTCTACGCCACCGCGAGCGACAATGGGGCTTCCAATGGGGCCGGTTTCGCTTCACCTCCACACTGCGCGGGAGCTCCTTCTCCTTCGCCTCCGCGCCACCTCGCAGCTCATCATGGAGCGGATCCTCGTGCAATCGGTGAGCCCCCCGCGGTGTCTTTTCGTTCTTTAAATGGTTCGTTGAAAATGTCAAGTGGCGCCACATATTTCTACTTCATCTCGTTATTTTGCATCTTGATTTTACCTACGCTGACTCTTTTGTACAACACTTTTACTTCTTTTTGGGTTAATTAACTGCAAAATCATTGTTCTTTTAGATAAGTGGGAGTTCAAGCTATTCAAGAAGCTCTAATGCAGATAATCGCTAGACTACGTAACCATCTTTTCGGGATGTAATGGCTGCAATGGGTCCTAACATGCAGCCACCTTTGGTTTGCTAGATCCTCAATTTGGTCCGTATGTGGGAAGCCATGCATCTACGTCTCAAGGATTTATCCTAACGCGCCTCGATTTCATAAAGATTTTAGGGACGGCCATTGGATGAGATGTCTGCTCCTTGGACCACAAAGGTATTAACCCATTATTCGTAAATAGCCCATGTATTTACATGAGAAATTGCAATTGCAGTCCCGTCAGTCATCTATGGTACCAAACATAATCGCAGATGTCATGGTTCCAAGATTAGTTATACCGCTCTATGTGGGGAAGATGGAGGTTGTTTGAATAAGATCCGTGAGGTTTGTGTTTGACTTGTGTGTCGTGTAGCGTATCCATTTAACTATGAGGTGTATGATTGACATAATTAATACTATGTGCAGTTTTGTGAGCTAAGATAATCGTCGCTGAACCTATAGCCGATGCAATGGACACTACTATTTTGATATCCGCACACGGATCGATGCATGCAGCCAAGTCTTATTCAAGCATTTGTTCTAAGTGAATCACTTGGCCCATGATATTTCAAAATTCAAATCTCAAGGTGATGCATCCCCTTCTAATATTTTGTTCCTTTCTTCCGGGAACTCAATACTTGGTGGAGTGTCCGTGACGTTTGATGTGTGGGCAATGAAGCTGGTAACGACATGAGTATTCATGTCCTGTTTGCAGAGTTGCATAAGAGGTTAGTTATCTTGAATAGTGACTAAAATTCCAATTGATGGAACTTCTATTGAGTAGGTTCTTTGGAAAATCTCCCAAACTCCCCTTGTGAGATATGGAAAACATTACGGGTAGTGCAGAAATCTATCACTATCACCTTTGCAAGTCAGTATGCTTGGAATTGAAAGCGCTCGACCTTTTGTGTGAGAAAACCCATCATGTTAATGTTGTCAACTTCTATAAAGAAAAACTAGACTACCTGACTACAAGTGATTATTGCCTTTTGTCCGATATTTGTATTGCTAAGAAGCACCAATACGGCCGCAAGTCGCTATACCAGTACCCTAATATTTATCAGGTGCTGGTATGGAACCTACATGTAGGTTTACTTTCCTTTTGAAAAAATGAACAATTTTAATATTCATCGAAGCTATTTCTTTATATTCATCGTACTCTTTATGAAGTAATTGACCTTTCTATGAGGAATATTCAGGTTAGCCCCTCAGCATTCGAGGCTCATGCTGGTGAGAGAACAAGGCGCAAACCGTAAGTCTATATGGTATCATGTTTTATCTTATGCCACCCCACATTTATGATCAAGGCGCTTATTGTATTACATTGGTATCAGGTACGACAATATCTTCACATCAAATGGAGTATCATTGCACGAGCTATCAATGAAAATATCAAAGGATATGGAATTGTCGGAGCGCGAAACAGATCAGTTGTGTGGAGAATGCGGTCAAGGGAGATATTTTCCCTTGCAAAATCTGTCCAAGGTCATTTCACCCGTAGAATCTCCAATCTTCCCGAAATTAATCGCAAATAGTGCTTTAAGAATGGCGTTGTTGAGTTGTTTACTTGGAATATATATACACACATATACATACACACGCACGCACGCCGCACACTACACTTTGCGCGTGGACCACACTTCACCCCACGCTGCTGCTGCGTGTAAGGAACAATTATTCTAACTATTGACCGCTTGTTTTAAAATTTGCAGCTTGTGTTGGGTCGTCTCAAGTCCTCTCGAGTGGTATTGTGATAATTGCAGCAACCTTGTTCAAAAAGAAAAGGCTTTAGCGGAAAATAAAAATGCTAAGGTCTGGGAGGCAAGTTGGAGTTGATTCCATTGAATGATAATGAAAAGAGCTATAAGAATTGTCCCAATCTCTGATGACCTTGGAGGGTGTGCTCTATGCAAGTGAGTACTGTGTGTCTTAGTTTTTCCTTTTAATGTATTTGCTCTATTCACTATTATCCTAATAATCTACGCTGAACCAGCATTGGCTAATTGTGGCTAGGAAATGTTATATATTGTAGATCAACAAATTTTATCTTGTTTTGTATTTTACCGTAGCGTTAGCACGGGCACACTACTAGTATGAGTAATCTGAGATCCATCGACGTGTTTAATAAGAAAGCACGATGTTCACGCTCCGCGATGCTTTGGATATATTTTTGCTAAGTGTAGAGGAAGTGTATGTGCGTGTGTGCACGGTCGGTGTGAGTGTGCTATATGTTAAGTCTATGCGTCTGTCTGTCTGTCTTTCTTTTCTTCTTTTTTTGTTGAAGGGCAATGATAAAGTATCGTGCAAGGCGAGTTGAAAAGTGTAACTAGACTAAGAAACAAAACAGCATGCTGAGTAAATTGAAAGGCTGGACCGGGACTAATCGAAAGATATCGAAGGTGTAACTCTGTCATCTTAGTATTGGGCTCGGCCTGGTTCTATTCCGGAGCCCAGATTTAGCCCATCACGAGGCCCGACAATAAAAACTGATTCAGAATTTTTATCTTATCTTTATTTTGTAGAAGATGTTTCTATGTTTTTCAAAAGTAATTTGTATAACTTTTAAAACAGAACTAAGTAATCGATAATGATTATTAACCTTTTATATATTTTAAAATTAATACTATTTTATTAGAGTAGATATTATAAAAGCACTACTCCATGAGTTCCTGACCTATACGCAAACTACAGTGGTCCTGATCGAGCTCGTTAGTTGACCTGCATAGTCTAGACTCTAGAGGAGGCCACGCAAAACCAATTGAAAAGGCGAGCAGCATTTGACACGACCATGGACCAACCTGCGCCTAACCTAACACACGGCTGGGGTTGGCCTAATCTCAACCCACCTGACCGATGTATCGTCGGCAGAATGGACTAGACAGAGGAGACTTCGTGCTATTTAGTCATGGAAACCGCATGGTTTTGTTGAAAACGGCAGGCAGCGTCGTGAGCTGGGACCGAACCTGCTGTTGCAACCGTTTGCTGAGCTCCGCGGCCTTCCTTGTGCCGTGTTACTCGTGTGGAGGTAGGTAGATCCGGCTCAAGACGAACAAGAAAAATGGCGTAACTTGAAGCAATGTACCCGCCCCGTCTGCCATATGCGTAGTGCCATCTGATTTGAAGAACGATACACTTAGGACTAGCTCGATTGGGCTGAAAAGCTGTGACTCACGGCTGAAATTGCACTGTAACGACTAAAATTTTACTATAACTAAAAATGACTTATTTAATGTAATTAAATTTAAAAAAATAAAAAATAGGAAAAATATGTTAGCTCATTATGGACAACGTGAACGAATACGAGAAAAAAGAAATAGCAAAAAAGCTTAAAAAGCCAAAAGTTTAGAAAAAATTTTATAAATAATAAAAAATAAATCAAAAACTGAAACTGAAATGAACAACCTTAGTTCTGTTCCTTTCCGTGTCTGTGACGGGGAATTCGGCCTACAGGATATGCATGCATTTCGTCCGGACGTTTCTTTATCGCTTTCACCTTTTGCTCTTATATTCCAAAAGACCGAAAAGTTCTGTAGACATTATCGTTGGGGTGAATCCTGGGAAGCGATGGTTACACCGCAAAAAGGGATGGGCGGGGACTTTGGAACCATTTCCACTGCTCAAGCAGCAGCACCACCTGCTGCATTACACCAGTTGTCCTTGCTTGTTACTGTAAGAGCATCTTTAATAGTGATTTATGAGCTAGGTTTAAGCATATTATTTTATATTTTAATAGAAGAGAGAGAAAAGCTAGCTTTTGATCAAGAGTTAAGCTCATACACACATTCCAAGATTATGTGAGAGTGTCAGAGCAGGTACAATAAGCCATGTCAACTTAGCTTATAGCCAAGACAACTCAGCAAAATCCAACGTGGAAGAGAGAGAAAAGAGGAGAGAAAATGAACTTGGCGTCACAGGTTGCGCCGAGCTCCAGCACAGGAAACTATGCGTTGCAGCCGATTTAGCACCCAACTAGTCGATTAGGAGGGTCCCTCTCGATCCGGTGCGCCTCGCCTCCTTCCTCCCTCCCACAGAAACTTTCCCCACGCTAGAGCGCGCCAAATCCTCTCCGCCTCGCGCCAAATCGGTGATTTCACGCGCCAAATCCTATACTCCCGAAGCCAAATCGTCTACTTTCGGTGATGATTTAAGTTTTCCCTGCTCTCTCTTCCAAGGTTCTCCATCCGTGACAATACTTGGAATAAATCTGATGTCTCGCCGGTCGAAGAGGGAAATGGCGCCGCCGCCTCAGCCATGTCCAAGTTCTTCTCCGCCCGTCCACATGTTGCCTCTGACACCACCAGAATCCTCCACGCCTGGGTGTTTCCCTGCGCCACCAGCTTCCAGGAACACCACGCCGGGGTCTGCAGCTCCCGGCCCTTGGTGGTGCGGGCCGCCGGTGCCCCAGCAACGGTGGTGGTCTATGCCTAGCTGTGGTGGTGGTGCTGCTGCGTCATCTTCCCAACAGGCCCGGAAAGATGACATCGACTCTGATCCAAAGGAATGGCAAGTACCTCCTGCAGTGCACATCTTTGCATCTTTATTTTTTATATCAAATATATTAGTGGAAAGTTGGAAGGTCCTCTCGTTACTAGTCTTTAGATTCTATAGCTTGTGCTCCTGTGCATGCGATTTAATTATTGTAACTTTGTTTGTCGTAAATCAGAGAGGAATTTACGATTTTCGTTGCCTGAATTAGAGTCACGAATTTAGGAAGACCATGGATTTCTTATGGTAACTTTACTAGATAAGTTAGATAACAGTTTCCCTGAATCAGGAATCCCTTTTTAAGTTGTTATAGTCATATGGATTTATTTATCTAGCTGCAGGGGTGATAATCGCCCACCTGGTGGTTTCCTTAGCTATTTCAATCACCCATGGAGTCAGCCACTTCCCCAGCCGATCCCACCACATTTAGTTGATGGAAATAGAGGGAAAGGGAGCCCAGCAATGTCAGTTTCTAAGTCTCATCTACGACCCCAGCCCTTGATCAATTTAGACAATGATGAGAATGATGGAACCGGTGCTAGGATTGACAGACGGCTACAATGGACGAAGCCAGAGGAAGAGCGCTTGGTGAGTTGCATTATATATTTATTTTGTATTTTCATGTACGTCTTCATGGCTAACAACACTAAACTTGCTTGCACTGTAGGTGGTTGCATGGTTGAACAATTCAAATGACCCAATCAATGGCAACGACAAGAAGACTAATCGTTATTGGGGAGATGTTACTAATGAGTATAATAGTACCACCCCCGAAAATAGAAGAAGAACATCAAAGCAGTTGAAGGACCACTTTCAAAAAATTAAGAAAAAGTCACTTGGTTTTGTAGCTCATGGAAAGAGGCTGTATCAATTTGGCCTAGTGGTCATTCTGATGACCAGATACTAGAGAAGGCCGAAGCTATCTATGAGGAATACAAAGATGGTCCATTTACATTCAAGCATTGTTGGAAGATTCTACGTGATGAACCAAAGTGGCAAGTGCAACTAGAGGAGGGGGAGCAATCAAATAAAAGGAATTTGGATACTGAGGGGAGTGTAGGAGAGCTCATGCCCAATTTGGCACAATCTGAAGATCGTCCAATAGGAAACAAGAAGGCAAAGAAAGAGGCTAAGAAATGTCCTTCGCAGATGGATGATGTCCTACAGCAGCTTACAAAACTTCAGGGCACAAATGAATGTCGAGAAAAGATGTTGGAAACCCAGAAACACGTTTCAAGCGAGAAGCTTGAATCGGCTAGACTTAACCACCTTGCAGCCAAAGAAAATGCTAAGTCGGCTATGCTGGAGACGTACAGAGCACTCAGTATGAAAGATACAAGTGCAATGCCTGATGATGTCAGAGTTGAACACTTGGCGTTTATGAGATGTGTGAGGGAGAGTATATTTGGCAAAACTGTATCAGGTATTAATTCTATAAACTAATATTTTTGTAACATAGTTTTTGTTATACTTCGCTGATTCATGTTTTTCCTTTTACAGATGCAAATGGTAGCTCTTAAAAAGAATCAGGTATTAATTCTGTGAACTGCTATTTCGGACTTAATTTTTGTTGTACATTATTGTTTTTGTTCCATATATATTAGTATCACTATTGCTGTACCTGTAAGCAGCATGCAGTCAGTGTGCAATTAGTACTCCTGGTAATCATGGAGTTAGTACTGCTGATAATCATGCAACAATGTATAAATCAACTTCCTATTTCAATGCATAGAAATTAGTACTCGCTGATAATCATGCAATCAACAATAAATCACTTCCTATTTCAATGCATAGAAATTAGTACTGCTGATAATCATGCAGTCAACAGAAGTAAATCAGCTTCCTATTTCAATGCATAGAAATTAGAACTGCTGATATTCATGTAGTCAACATTAGTGAATCCATATATATTGCTCTCTCCTCTCCTCTCTTCTGAAACTCATCTTCTTTCCATCTCAAACAACTCTCCCAACTATGTCTGACTCATCTTCTTCATATTCTTATGATTCCGAGGAACTAGATCCAACCAACATTATGGAAGAGTATATTGCCCAACAAAATGTCTTAGGCTCCATTGCTAGACAGCTGATAGACACCTTCAACTCAGGACCTTCTCATCGCCAAAGTGGTCCAAGGAAGTGTATCCAAAGGGACCATGAAGGTGCTCACCAACGTCTTGTAGCAGACTACTTTGCTGAAAATCCCCTCTACCCTGAAAGAATGTTCCGTACTAGATTTAGGATGACAAAGCATCTGTTCCTGCGCATCGTCAATGCTCTAAGTGAATGGTCTCCCTATTTCACTCTAAGAGCAGATTGTGCAAATCGCCAGGGCTCTCGCCTCTGCAGAAGTGCACATCAGCAATTCGCATGCTTGCATATGGCACACCTGCTGATGCCCTTGATGAGTACCTGAAGATTGGGAAGAGCACTGCATTGGAGTGCTTAGACAAGTTTGCACAAGGTGTGATTAAGGTGTTCTCAGGGGAGTATATGCGTGCTCCCACAGTTGAAGATGTGCAGCGTCTACTTCAGGTCAATGAGTCTCGTGGCTTTCCAGGCATGTTGGGAAGCATCGATTGCATGCATTGGAGGTGGAAAAATTATCCTACGGCATGGAAGGGCCAATTTACCCGTGGCGACTATGGAGTCCCAACGATCATGCTAGAAGCAGTTGCTTCACAGGATCTCAGAATATGGCATGCTTTCTTTGGTGTGCCTGGTTCTAATAATGACATTAATGTGCTGAATCAGTCCCCATTATTCATTGAAGCATTGAAAGGTCAAGCACCTCAAGTTCAGTTTTCTGTTAATGGGAGGCAATATAACACAGGCTACTACCTTGCTGATGGAATATACCCAGAATGGGCAGCCTTTGTGAAGTCAATAAAAGCACCTCAGATGGAGAAACACAAGCTATATGCATTGAACCAAGAAGGGTGCAGGAAAGATATTGAGCGTGCTTTTGGAGTTTTGCACCACGTTTTAATATCGTATGTCGTCCATCACTACTGTGGAAAAGGAAGAGTATTGGGAGAATAATGAAAGCTCGTGTCATACTCCACAATATGATAGTCGAAGATGAGAAAGAGATGGTGAAATTTCCTATTGACTTGAATGAGCAAGGTGGATCATCAATTGCTCTACCTCCAGAAGTACAAAAGGGTGGAGGCCCAAATTTCAGAGAAATTTTACGTAGAAGAGCAGATATCCGTCATCAACCAACACATAACAACTGAAAAATGACTTAATTGAGCATATTTGGCAAAAGTTTGCCAATAGGAGAAATAATTAGTTGTGCCTGCAGTATCCTCTTTCTTTTACATGTAAGGTATAACAGTTCATTAGATTTATTATTGTTTGTCGATCGCCCATTAATATACTTGTCAATTTCTTACAGTTCTGTTGGGGTTTCTTCAAGACCACAAGATCATCGACGCCACTGGTCATCAAGAGATATGGCTAAATAAATTGATAAACTGTGGATGCTAGAATTATTTCCAAGTCATTAGTGTAATAGCCGCCATGGTAGTAGCCTCCTTTGTTGATCAAGTTTCAGCTTGCAATCGCACTCATGTTTTATTCCTTAAGCTTGTAAGTTTGTGTTCTTAGTCTATCGATGCTATGAACTTGGTTGTAAAAGCTATTACTATTATATTTTACCAAAGGAACAATATTATTGCTTATTTGCTTCATCAACTCCTCCTTTGATTTATTTGTGAACATGTCCATAGACCCGAATGTGCCAAAGAACACAAGTAACTACAGAGATATGTTTAGTGTCGATCACAAGGTCCAGGTGTACTTCAATGACTTAAATACATGAGTATTTTTGTACAGCCAAGCTAACAGCCAAGCTATTGTATTGCTTGTCTCTTGTGTTGTCTCAAGATTACGTGAACTTGGCTAATAGCCAAGCTTATTGGCCTTGCTCTCATGTGAGGCTATTTATGTTATGAGCTATGTGCTAAAAGTTAGTACTATTGGAAAAGTTGTCTTAGAGCTAGTAACTAGCTCATACTATTGGAGATGCTCTAAGGGCGCTAATGTTTGGCCAAAAGTACTATAATTCCATGTTTCCCCGTTTACTTTTTTCGAAGAGACCAGGCATGATTCTGCACATCATCTCAAACCATTCCCCTTGTTGATTTGATTAGACTCGCTGTTACAGGACAGCGTCTCTCTCGCGCTAGGCATCGATTTCAGAATTTTAGCAGACTTGCATTGGAATCGCACCATTTAGACCAGTCTCAGTAGAGGTTTCATGTCCCAGTTTTCAACACACCCATATTTTGGAAATAGTGCAGAAGAGTTTCATCCCCATGAAACTCTCTCTACTCCCATGAAACTTTTATCATCTCTCTCTTCATCAATACAGTGCCATGTCAGCGTATTTAATGCCCATGAAACTCCCACTGAGACTGACCTTACTGTGACATCAGCTCCGAACGGAACCTAATTGGACACCGTCTCGGGATAACCGGATAAGGAGGCATCCCGAACTCGCACACAAGAAAAAGAAGGAACTCTACTTTTCGATTAATAAAAATTATTTTTCTACAATAAAATGCTTTTTTACATTAACTAATTTGTTAAATAGAATGTTTTTAAAATGAGGGCTACAAATCGATTATAGTACACACCGCAACGACTTCATTTATATCGGCCAAAATTGCACGAAAGTCTCCATCTCTCCATACTCTTTCTCGTGAACAGCTAAAAGCTATAAGATCGTTCTTTTGGGTTAGTAACTATGGCCCTGATCAACTCGGCTTCGGCTTCTGGCTTCTGGCTTATTTTTCACTATTCATAAGTTTCGTCTTTTTCTGAACTTTTGGCTTTTTGTTGAGCTTTTTTGCCGGTTCTTTTTTTCCCGTATTTGTTTGTATTATACGTAATAGGCTAACATATTTTTTATTTTTAAATTTTTTTAAATTTAATTATGCTAAATAAGCCTCTGTCACCATCTGATGTGTTTTTTCACCATACTACAGTGTTTTCAGCCATAAGCCACGAGCTTTTCAGCCGAACCGATCACCACCTATATTTTGAATGGAGTGTCTTTTTCAAAACAGAATCTATAAATCGATTATAGTAAATATTATACCGACTTCAGCTATATCGGTCAAAATCGCATATAAGTATCTCTCTTCGTACTATTTCAGAAACAACTATAATTTAAAATTTTCAATAAAAAGTTATAAACCACAGCTAAAAATGACAGCCTAAAATATTGGGGCTGAAATCACAACCAACGCAGAACCGCATCACGCCGCATGGTGATCAAGTGATGCATTTTGCTATCACCCTGTACGTCCAATTCGAGGGCGTGAAAATGGTTTCTTTGTTCTCATTCTGTGTTCCCATTTTTGTCCTCACACATGTGAATCCTCTTCACTCTATTGGATTGTATTTCTAGACTCACAGCAAAAGGATGAAGAGCAGCTGATGTGCATCATGTGCTAGGAGGAACATGACAAGAGAACAAGGAGCTTGTTCGTTTCTCCAAGGCCGCGCGCGCGGACCACGTTGCTCGCGCCGGAGCTCGGAACCG
The DNA here is from genome assembly GCA_036346575.1 of Dendrocalamus sinicus. Taxonomy (NCBI): domain Eukaryota; kingdom Viridiplantae; phylum Streptophyta; class Magnoliopsida; order Poales; family Poaceae; genus Dendrocalamus; species Dendrocalamus sinicus. The sequence goes on along the minus strand of CM070654.1, from coordinate 31,887,548 downwards.
AGACACAGGCGGCCGTGCAGGCAGGTCGTCCAAGGTACGCGGTCCGCCAAAAAATGGCCCATGGTTTTAGCAGCGCACACGCGCGATCAGCCAGCCGGTCTCACCTCGCGCGCCGGTATTGGGTTGATCGAATTTGGTTTCGTTCGTTGTGATTTGACGTGAACTCTACAGCCTTCTTCAGTTGGCAACCGTGTGTGGTCTCGAGCCTTGGGTGTTGTTGGCTGTTGGCCCCTGATGGTCTACCGTCTTTTATTATGGCTCGGCGACTACAAACTGGCCGGTCAGACACATCCATGCCATGAGGCAAATGGTTTCGATCTCAGAAAATTATTTCAAGAACCTATTTCAAGAAACAATCTTGCTTATTTTGACTTAAAAAACTAAAGCTAAGATACCAAAAGAACAGGCCATCTCCTGGTCTAATGGATTCCCACGAGTAAACTTGGTTAGGTTCCTTTCTCCCAGCTGGAGATGCGTTTGTTGCACCGAACCAGAGAAAACGAAGCCATCCAATTAGAACCGACCGATCGGCCGGTCTCAAGTCTGTAACATTTTCTCTGCCCAGCATTCTAGCCCTAGTTCGGAGTTAGGTCTAAAACCAGGTCACGTCGCGAGGACCAATAGGACGCACATGGCTTCGTGCTGATCCACAACACTTGGCTTGGAACAGCCGTGACGTCGAGGATTAATGCGTCTCAGTGCCTGAGCCTGACAATAATCTCGATTAGATTACTGAGGCACGGGGATTAAGGCTTATAGGACAGAGGAAGTTGCAACCACAAAATTTTTTCACATCAAAATAAACTCCTGTAGACAAAGGAATTTTATTCAACGTCTCACGAAAGATCAAGGTTGGGCGACCTCGCATGACGAAAAATCCGATGTGCTCTTTGACCACTTCTCTCACATTCTCGGTGTAGTTCGCAGACTACCACCACCTTCAACTGGGGAACGATACAACTGCCGCAATTGGACCTATACGACCTAGCCACACCTTTCTTCGAACTCGAGGTGCACACGACCATCCTTCAGTTATCAAAGGACAAAGCACTGGGTCCGGATGATTTCAATGGAAACTTCTAGCGTGCATGCTGGGACGTTATAAAAGATGATCTCATGGCTGTCTTCCACAGTTTCCACAACCTCGGAACAGCTAACTTCCAATGCTCCAACACATCTAATGTTATTCTTCTACCAAAGAAAGATGGAGCCCAATCCGCGACGGATTTTAGATCAACTAGCCTGATACATAGTGTTTCCAATATCATCACCAAGACTTTGGCCTTGCGTCTTGCCCCCTTCATGAACAGCCTGGTCTCTCAGAGCCAAAGCGCTTTCATTAAAAGAAGATGCATTCAGAAAATTTTCCTATACGTTTGGAACCTCACGAGGAACTTTCACCAAACAAGAACGCCAACCTTTCTCCTGAAGCTTGACATTGCCAACCTATTGAAGCTGTTAGCAATCAAGGGGTTCCCTTCTTGTTGGACGGATTGGATCTCTTGCCTCCACTCTACCGCAACCTCCACAGTTCTCCTAAATGGCGTCCCCGGAAACGTTATTCAACATCACAAAGGCCTTCGGCAGGGTGACCCGCTCCCCCTTCCTCTTTATCATAGCAATAGACCCTATTCAAAACATCTTCAATACAGTTATGGATCAAGGTCTCCTCCAACCTCTGTGTGGACGGGCAACAACCTTGCAAACCTCCCTCTATGTGGATGACATGGCCATTTTCTTGCACCCTTCTCAGGCTGATGTCAACACCCTTGTCCACATCCTAAAGAAATTTGGTGAAGTTACTGGCTTACATACAAACATACAAAAAAACCAGGTGGCACCAATTCGTTGCGAAAGGATCGACCTACAAGCCGTGCTTCAGAACTTACCAGCCATTCTAGCTTCCTTCCCACTAGAATATTTGGGGCTACCGCTTGCACTTCAAAGACTTCGTTGCCTGCACTTCCAACGGCTACAAGATGAATTGTCCGGTCACCTTTTGAGCTGGCGTGGCAAATTATTAACACTTGCGGGAAGGAAAATTTTGGCAAAGTAGATCCTGAATGTCCAAGCGACATATCTCCTCACGGTCATCAAACCACCAGCCGGATTGCTCCAGTTTCTAAATAAACGGACGAGACAGTTTCTTTGGGCTGGATCCGATCAACTAACGGGAGGAAAATGCAAGGTCAGTTAGAACAAGGTGTGCAAATCCACTCACCTTGGTGCGCTCGGTCTCCTGGACCTCCAGCACTTTGCACAAGCCCTGCGTCTATGATGGCTATGGTATAAGTGGGCAACCATAGACAAGTCTTGGAAAGGAATGCAGATGCCATACAATGAGCATGATAATCTCTTATTCGCGGCAGCCACCTCCATTACAATGGGCTATGGTAAAACAGCGAGCTTCTGGAACTCGGCTTGGGCTCATGGGAGATGTCTGCATGACATTGCTCCGCACGTGTTGGCCAACTCCAAAAGAAAGAACTGCTCCCTGCATGTGGCCTTAACCGCAAACAAATGGCTTCAAGATCTTGACGGGTTGACAGGCCCAACTGCTCAAGCATATTCAAGAACGTGTCGCCCTCTAGGGCCACATATCTTCCTTAAACCTCCAGGAAGGGGTGGGCGACAATACAATCTGAAAGCTAACTCGGCATGGAAGCTACACCGTGGCCTCAGCCTACAAAGCGCAGTTCTTTGGCTTTTTAAACACCTCCATAAACCTCCTAGTTTGGAAGACTTGGGCATCCAAAAAAATGCAAAATCTTCGCATGGCCAGCGTTGTGAAACAAGCTGTGGATGGCTAACCACCTCTCCTTGAGAGGTTGACCAAACCAATTGGTTTGCTCCCTTTGCAGGAATTCCCTAGAAACAACCATCCACCTCTTTGCCGAATGCCGCTACACAAAAAGAGTATAGACCCTCATCGCCAATTGGATTGCTTCAGACTCCATAGACCCTTCATCTTGGCGCACTGCCGCTTCCATTCACCACTGGTAGGAGTCTGCCATTCTGAAATCAAATGTATCTCTAAAGCCTCTAGCTTCGCTAATGATGTCTGTCACTTGGGAAATCTAGAAAGAACGAAATTCTTGCATTTTTTGTTCCATAGCGTCCTCTCCTACATCCTTACTCTCCAAAATTAAGGATGAGTACTCTCACTCTTAGATCCTCGTGGGAGCAAATATACTAGTGGAGCTCATTTCTTTCTCTGTAACACTTTAATTTTTTCTCTTGGGTGTGGTCTTTTCTAGACCTCACAACCTCTTTCATATACATATAACATATACATATAACTTCTATCTTGACTTTTAATATACGGTAGTGTGTCTGTCCGTTCAAAAAAATTAGCTCGAGAAGAAAACGAAAAGGGAAAAAAGAGGGGGAAAGGCAAAAGTGACAGTCGCATTCAGGCAGCGTGACATCGTGTTGAGCGACATGCGAACACGAGAAAGCCGGTGTGCCCTGGTCTGCCCGTGCCGGTCTGATCCATGGCCGTCCCCGTAAATGGCGCTAATGCCATGTGCGACGGAGTTTAATTAGGTTTTTTCCCAGGTCTACGTGTTGGGTTAGTGCTCGACGTGTCAGGCTCGCCGGTTTCTGCACGTACGGCACTCGAGCTTGGCGCGTAGCCGCTTCTCCTGACGCGTGTCCGTTTTCTTGAACTCGCCACTCTCTTGTGTTTAGGTCCTCGATTAAATTTTTCTCTTTGTTCTACTGGATATTTTAATCGAGAATGTCTTTGTTTTTCAGAAATGGCAGTGGATCGAACTGATGTAGGTGAGACAGGCTGTGTAAGAGTAAGACCGATCATGCTCCACAAAAATAATAATGAAGAGCAGTATTTGTTCCGGCCACTCTTCCAAAAAAAAAAAGAAAAAAGATAAGAACAAAAAGGTATTTGTTCGAGCCACATGATCCTTGCGTGTGGAAGTGTTTTATCGACGATGTGATTTCGATAATTGACAAACATATTCTGTTTCAAAGTCATATACGTCATATTCTGTTTCAAAGTCATACGTTTTTCTTTTCGTTGCGATAAAGGTTAGTGATGCTAAAGCGTTATCGCAAATATGCTGCCGAAAAACGTACACGTTTCTGTTCATCGCCTACTATGATTGTTGCATTCATTAGTTCGTCATGGTCGATTTCCCCAACTTTTCTCTTTTTGTCCGGAGCAAGAGATCGTGGGAAATGGATATAGCGCCGAACTACCAAAAGGAATTTTCATATAATAGGCATGCCTCAATTTTGATAAATTTTACTGTACTCCTCGCCCAAATTTAACATATTCTGCTGGGTTTTGAAAGCTGCTTAATTATTACTCAGTGTCGTTTGTCTTTCCGGCATCATTCTCGCCACCTTTACACGGTAGGTGTACATCTGCTAGGCTGTAGGAGTATTCTACTTGAACGCGTAAGATGTCTTGTGATGATATATATTCTTGAAAGATGCAATTGCTCATATTAAAATCATACTCTATTTGTTCTTTTTTTTTTACTTTAACTTACTAAAACCCATACGTTAAACTTTTAAAGTTTAACAGTCCATATTAGAAGTAGAAAAAGCTTATTAGTGGGGCTCGTTGGTTCAGTTTAAAATTACTTTAATTGTATTCGTTAATTGGTTAAACATTGAATGGATCGATTTCAATGAAATTAAATTTTGCTTTGCCTCGGCTCGGCTTGTTAGCTTGATTATAAGAATACTTCCAAACTATCAATAAAATATTATTAAATCAAATCATGTTAATTTCAAAAAAAAAAGCTCAATAAGATAAGAAGTTGGCTCAATATCCACCCTTCACCTATATATTTAAAACTGTCTAGATTGGCTATATAAAAATTATATCATTAAATTTATCGTTAAAAATATTTTATAATATTATAATTTTATTAGTATATCTCGTCATAAATTTATAAAAATTAGTAATCAAAGTTGCATACCTAGAAAATAAAAAAGTTAAGTAAAAAAAAGTAAAAGCCCTACATACAAACGCCACGTGCCCTCTTACGCTTAACCTTCCTCGCGAGTTCGGTCGTGATGTGCGCGCCACAACGCGTCGAGCCCACAAGTCAGTCTCAGAGGCCATCTACCCTACTCCAACCCCAGGAACCGAACCGGGCCCCATCCAACCGAACCGAAGAGGATAAGATCGGACCGGCCGGGGCACAGACGTGGAACAGAATCCGGGAAAGCCATGTGCGGGAGTGGCTTAGAAAACCGTGGACCGGCGGGGGCCACGCCGCGCCCATGTCAGTGTCAGCTTGCCGACCCGCCCGATTCATGCCATGTAGACAGACGCGCGCACCGGCAGACGGTGGTGCGAGGCAAATCGCGCGCATTATCTGCGTTTCTTTTCTGCAGCAAATTGCGCATGTTATCACGGCATTGTTGGTCAAAAGGACGCCGTACCGCGTCCGAAAGCGAGCGGCAGCGCGGATCTGGGGTGCATGCATGCGGTGCACCTACACTACAAGTTTTTTAAAAATAAATATATATAAAAAGCATATTAGAAATATATATATATATATAAATAAAGTTTTATTTATAATTTTTTCCCCTGATTTTAACTCGAAACACCTTTCTCGTGGATCAGCCTATGCCGCATGCGGTCATGCCCCATTAGCATCGATTGACTTTTGTCGTTGACCTGATCCATCAAAAAAAAAACCTAGCCATTCATGCATAGTCCGGTTGGCCAGTTGGGAGCAATTCTATGTTGAATATGTGGATAATATTTTAATTCCAAATTTTACTAGAAGACAAAAAATAATAAACTAATGATGCAAAACCCGCAACTAACAGCAAGCTATTCATCATACTTTAGAATATACACAAGTAAATTATATTAACAAAGTCGAAGAACGTGCGAACGGCTTACAATTGGGCTTGTTGAAGAACAAGAAGAAGCGCAGGCTTGATGCAGTGCATACCGAAGATGACGCAGTGAAATGAGCAGTCGCACAGATATGCGCTGCCCAGAAACATTATTGCCGCCTCGTGCAGATACTCTCTGCGATAACGGTTCGGAGATAGCCGCTCTCCTTCCTTCTAGGTGCACGCTGGGAAGAAAGGTTGGCGAGGTCCAGACGGCACATCACAACAACACAATCTTGCAAAGCATAAAGTAGAGGAAGAATGGAGGTGGAAAACTCTCTGTTCCTTCATGGACGTCTCTAGGCCCTTTTAAGGGTGCTGCAGTTAGTCACTAGTAACTGCTGCATTTAAACATAATTATTCATTGGTAACTGCTCCATCAAATCACAAATTAAGCAGTGTAAATTCACTTGTAACTGTCTTATCAAATCACAATATGATATTTAAGCAATATTATGACCAGTTAAAATGTGAGAGATGATGCACAATTTAGCAAAAATAAAGGTAGATTTGGTATGCCATATAGCGCGCAATGTCATGGAACAATCGCAAGTCACACGATTTTCACATGAAAATGCGTGAATACGCGCACGTGCACGTGTGTGTGATTAGCCATAGTCCTCGTGCCATCTCCATCTATGTGTCACATGATTCAAGAAGTGGCAAGGGCTCCACTTTATAAATTGATCTCATCTACCTTGTCTCATCAATATGGTACTAAACTGTGCACGTTTTGGAATTAAGCATTTGCGCTTTACTCACATGGCCAATTTCTAACATCCTAGCCACTCATTGATCTAGCCCCCAGCATCCGCCACTAGCCCTAGGTCACGGAGGCGTACCGTGCAGGCGCGCACATTTAGCTTGAGCCACTCGGTGAGTCAGCGGGCCAGCGGTTGCTTCGGAATCTAGTTGACAGCTAGAAGTAAGGTGAGTTTTTTTCTTTTAAAATTTTGACCATATTTTATATTTTATAAAATCCAATCAACATCAGGCAACGCATGATTTAGTAGAAAAATTCATAGTTTTATACCCTTATTACTTAAATTCTAGATCCACCTTTGGCGAGCGGGCCGCACGTTATCCTGTTCCGGCTCGAGACCAGCTCTGCTCGGCTGTATATATACGCGCCACCCTACCGGCACTGCAAAGGCCAACGACCAGAACGCCAGGGAGGAGAGCAAAGAAAGCTGCGTTTCGGTGCCGTTTCACCTACGGTTTGGGGGAGCAGCAGCAGGAGGAGCGCGTTGAGGTTGTCGTTGCCGACGACATGAGCAGGCTCGGTGGGGATCAGACGGGGCTGGCGGTGCACCACGAGGAGGGGAACGACGAGGAGCTCTTTGAGACGTCGTCGTCCGTCTCCTCCGGCGGCGAGTCCGACGACGACGAGGACCGGTTCTCGGAGGAGGGTGGAGAGCAGGATCATCGCCCGTTCGCGCCGCAGCCGGTGCGGAGGATGAATTCGGACAGCCCCTACGACATGTCGTCCGTGATGGCGCAGCTTCCCGTCAAGTAAGTACTCAACCACGCAAAAAAATCGAAGTAACTGGAAGTTCTAAAACTTATCAGAAGGACGAAGGCTCTTGCTCACCGTGCAAGAACTGTACGTGGTTTTCCTTTGCAGGAAGGGGTTGTCCAGGTACTACGACGGCAAGTCCCAGTCGTTCGCGTGCATGTCCGGGGTGAGGTGCCTGGAGGATCTGCGCAAGAAGGAGAACCCGTACAACCAGAAGATCAAATCATGCAAGAGCTACGTCGCGCTGGGAGGCATAGCCAAGAAACCGTCGAGTAGTTCCTGCGCGAATCTGAGCCTGATGGCCGCAAACGGCTTCAGGGCTCCCCCGATTCCTGTAAACAAGAACGGTTACCATCAGTAGTAGGCTAGGGAGCACCGTAGGAATGTTTTTGTTCTTGAGGTCGTCTCTCACCTTTCTTTTTGTCTCTTCTTCGGGAATTTTCTTCGCAGGCGCATTAGTCTGTGAATGATTTATGAGGTGTTTCTTGCTCTGCCATCAATGGAGAAACTTCCATCCTGTTGATGTTCATCCAAGACATTTGTTCTGTGTGTACTGTAAATATGGAGCAGAGGATATGTTTGCTATGCAATCGCAGTGCGAAAATGGAAAAGGAACTCAATTGAAGACTCAGACAAAGCAGCAACTCATCCAAAGGTCTTTCTTTCCATCGCCCATGTGGACCTTCCAATCCAGCACTGGTTTGGGCTCGGGTGTTCGTCAATCGCCAGGATATCAGATTAGGCTACGCAGTATCCGAATGTCCCTACGAATGGACATCCACCGAACAAACAAGCGTATCAAGCTACTTTGGCACCACATCAAACCAAACAAAACCTGATCCACAGAGAAAGAAATGGAATTTGGCAGTTGGCATTTATCATGTGCACAAGCTTGTAACTTGCCCCTTCCAAAAAAAAAAAGCTTGTAACTTGAAAGCTCAGTTGGCAGTCGGCATTTAGCATGCAAGAAATCTTGATACCATGGTTCAAATCACCTGCTGTCCGACGTAGGGGTGGGCACTTTAAACCCGAGAACCGAGAACCGAACCGAACCGGACCCGAATAGACCGAATTGTCGGTCTATTCGGGTTTCGGGGTTCGGGTTCGGTCAGTATTTTCATTTAATTCGGTTTTCGGGTTCGGGTTCGGTTTTTGACCTACAAAACCCGAATAGACCAAATAACCCGAATTAATATGTGATGTATGTATGTCTTGAATTAATGGACTTAATATGTGATGTATGTATGAACACTGGATATGTTCAAGAGTGTGGTACATATGTCCATCCTTTGATGTAAAATTTCTACCAGGTTGCTATCATCAGCTTCTGCCATTGTGCGGTCAGTCTCAGAGAAGCTATCCTAGCGTCAGCGAACAACACCGGATTTGGAAGCTTTAATTCGGTCAATTCGGTGGACCGAATAGACCGAACAAAAAATTCGGTCTATTCGGGTTCGGTTCTTGTTTTTTTCCTGAGAAATTTGGTCCTCATTTTTTGGAACCCGAATTTTCCAGAGACCGAATAGACCGAACCGAATAGACCGAAAAGACCGAATGCCCAGCCCTAGTCCGACGAGAAGCCAGCTGATACGTACATGCCTCAATTTAAAATGCGTAATGCGTACTTACGAGTTTGGTCCCGATCTTCTGTCTAGAGAAATCCGATAACTTAAGTTACGATGTTGACAAATAAGAGGTTAACCACGATCCGATCATAACCAGCAACTTCACAATCGCTTCACCACTCCTCGATTAGTTATGTCAAACACACTTGGTCAGTTCACAAAGAATGGCTTGAGCAAATATAAGAGAAAGGCAAGAACAACAACGGAAGAATTACTTGAAGATAAATGATTGATGAGACCCAATTATTCAATAGTGGCCAATAGCAACACTCAAACAAAGAAAATCAAGTCTTAAGAACTAGTGTGCACAGGCCAAGAATATATTGACTCACTACTTTGCATGCATGCATATGCTTCCTTTTGTAGGCGCCATAAAAATTGGAAAGATGGAGATCTCCCTCCCATGTGCTGCAACAAATTATCTACTTGTTTGGTGGTGCAGATAGCATGCAAAGATTGTCTCTCATGTTTCCATGCAATACAGATTGTTTCTCTCATGTTTGCATGCAATGTAGAATTTCCCTATGCAGCCTTGAATCCTCACGGCAGCAACAATTCCCTTCCTTTTAATTTTCTTCGTTCTCTTCATGGTTGCATGCATGCACATACACCGGTCCATTTATTCCTCATGCAGAAAATATTGCATACTGATCGGGTCTCCTCTCTCCTGGCTGCATGCATAAGTACTCCAGCTCCTTGGTTGCAATTCTTTATCAGCACCTTCCTCATGAACTCCCTCATATAGGCACTAACAAGTTAACAACAATCATTAGACAATATCATTTGTTCTGTAATAGAGTAATTCTTTTGCTCAAGAAACTAATTCACCTGTTATCTAAGACTGACCTTGTACACTAGTTGTATCTTGCATATGTGCATTAGTGATGCCCTCGTCACTAGCAAATGAGAGTCCAAGAGGCCAAAAATCTGCTGTGCAGGCTGCAGACAATACGAGACCTTCACACCAAACGTGCACACCTTTTTTATTCCAGACAAACAGCGAAACCACAAACTACAATCAGACATTCAGACGCACTCAAAACTCTCTCTCTCTCTCCCCTCTCTCTCTTCGCACACACAACATACAAATTCCTCCCGAGAGCATTCCCAAGCCTATGGAAACGCATGCCGATAAACCACACTCTGCTGATTCACAACGTGGAAAAAAGCAGGAACCAATATTGCAAATCTACCTATCAGGCGCGGACCTCAGCAAAATGGCTTGGAGGTGATTCGCAATTGCTGGTAAGCTTCAAGGACCCAAGGAAGCAGGATAGCCTCCTCATGATGGGCTTGTGCCGGACTACCACCTCCACTGAGACAGCATCCTTACCAGCATCAGCGTAAGTCTCATAGCCCTCGAGGTCTGCATCAGTTACGAACACCGCATCGCTGCACCCAGTGGGGCTGGTTGGCCTGGATAGCATACTTTGACATGACGGTAAAACAAAATGCTCGCTGTCAAATTCGACAGTGTAGCCATCAACTTCAGTGTTCGCAATGGATGCTTCACTGGATTCTTCATCAGATTTTACCAAACAGGTTTGGTTTGAACTCTGAATTGAAAGGCATCTGGTGGTGACAGCTCTAAACAGTTCGCCAGATTCTTGACCAGATTTTACCGAGCAGGTTAAGTTTGGGTTCTGTATTGAAAGACATCTGGTGGTGAGAGTGCTAAACAGTTTAACAGCCTGCGGAAAAGAAGCAATCGGAAAGAAGTATATCAGCAGCTGTAGGATTTTAATCTTGTAGAGACCGGAGTAATAATTATCATTTTACTGCACAATGGCATAAGAGGTTAGGTTACATGCCTGCCATTGAGATGGTGCTAAAAGCACTCTGGGCCTTACAGATCGTGCATGATCCAAAGCTGCTTCAGGAGTCATATTCCTGCACCTAATCTGCAAGTTACACAGATAATGAGCCGTCATATGTAGAATGAAGGAAAACAAGAAATCCAATACATAATTAATAGTTTGTCGTACTAAATAACACAAAACTATAGTGGTGCTTCGTCCCCTTCCAGCCTTACAGTGGACGTAAGTGCTACCACCTTGTGATGCATTTCCTGGAAAATGAAAAAAAAACATATATTAACTCTGGCTGCTTGACTTCCATCATTCCATGCAAATTTGTATAGAAGATGCATGACATGAACTCATTGTACTATCATTGCTAAAACCTTGAAGCATTAGCGATGTTTCAAACTTACTGTTGCAATTGGACCACACCATGCACGACGACTACAACAATTCTATAGTCCATTATTATTCCTAGTGTGGATCAGCAATGTTGTTTGCCTGGTTGTTACAAGTTATGACCAATGAAATGAACTTGCTTCAGGGGCTTATCATCAGACAACAATACGCAAGGTAGCACGAAAGTCAAAAGGAAATGTGTTACTCAATAAACCAAATACTTAAGAATGATTGCGACGCATATCCATGATTTAATAAGCTATCTTTCCCACCCATCAAAATGACTAAAATACTATCCCTGTCTAGCAGCACCATACCATCATTATCCTCAAAGCACACTGATCATGGCTGACGTTATGGTTCAGAAAGCATGGGACTTACGGTAGATAAAATCCACAGCTCGACAAATATCCCCCAGAGAAGGGGCAAAAAGATAGTCCCTTGTGGGAATCTCAAGATGATTGATCCCATGAGCCTGAAAAAGAAAGCAAATCCCTTATTATTCAGCACAATGGATACAAGTCTGCCTGTGCCCAAGTGTTTTGCTGATTGCATGATGCACAATGAAGTTAGGAAATGATCTCCAAAATGATCACAACATATTCTGACACTAATACATGTCTCTAGTTGAGAATATAAGTTCTGAAAAGCATTAGACCCAGAAGTCTGGATTACAGATTTCCAATACTGAACTATAGGTAAGTTCAGAGATTTTGATGCAAAGAAAAAATCCTGAAGAAACAAAATCAGCTAAAGGAATATTTACCTGGTATAATGATGTTGGAACCAGAGTTTCATACGGTTCATTCAGTGTGACAACCCCCCTTACTCCAAGTTGCTTCAGGTGTGGCACATCACTAGAGAAAGGAACAGCACCTAGCAAAACATACTGGATATGGAGGTGGAAAGCAAATCAGGCTACAGCATCTATTGAACACAAGCTCACAATATTACTTGATTCAACTGTCAAAGTTTATTCTGTAAAGGTATCAAAAGATGTCACATTAAAAAGGAATTGTTAGTATTCTTTCATGCCCAATTTAATCGACAACCCTCCCCAAATACCTAAATCAGTGCATATATCTCCGCACAAGTGCCGGACAAAGCATCACGGCCATTGCCATACAGGTAACAAGTAGCTACTCAAATTACTCGTATTGGGAGGCAAAACAGAACTATTGACTTACAGAGGAGGACCACCCGAATGATCACTAATTTCCAGAGACCCATTCCTCAAGAGTAATTACAAGCACAAGCAATCTAAACAACACATAAGCGACACTACACAGGATCAACATTGGCACAATTCCGAAAATTTTGTTCCAACGATTCAAGTATCTAATAACCCCAAAATAAACCTCCCTGATCCCCAGACTGTAAATTCCACATATCCATGAATCAAGGGCAACAAAGCCAGTGCCTGAATTAACTAATCACATAACTATAGCCACATTAACCGTCCCCTATGCCATGAGACAAAACGAAGCTCCTAATCGCCGCCAAAATAATACTAGCGTAGATTACAAACCAAGGAGATAGACATGCAGATGTGTATAAGACTAGCACCTGGTCGACGCGATCCCACCACCGGAACTCGGCCTCGAACCGGTTGCGGAGGACGTTGTAGAGCAGCGTCGGGTAGAACAGGACCCTCGCGCCGGCGCCGACGAGCGCGCGCTTCGCCTTCAGACGAGCGACGGCGACCACCTCGCCGCCGCCCACCTCCCCCCGCTCCTCGTCGTCAACCTCCTCCAAGCCCCCGGCGCCATCCCGCAGCTCCCGGATCCTCATGCCCGCACCGATCGGAGCCCCAAACCCTAGAAGCCGACGCGCCTCGCGGTGCCCTCCTGCACTGCTGGGTTTGGGTAGTGGAATGGAGGGAGAGATTTGTGGATCGAGAGGTGACTAATCCAGTGGCTTCGAGACGCCAAAATGGGAAGGGGGCGTTAGGGCACTCAGAACTCATACCCAGGAGGAGGACGGCGACGCGAACAGGTGGCGAATCTGCTTTCGCTTTTGTTTGGCGCTGATTAGCCGATGAGTCATGGTTGAGGCACTTTGTGTACATTAGTCCTTTCATTGTTGAAGAATTACGGATTCCCATTGGTTGGTGCACCTACAAACTTTGTACTTTTCTATGTGTGGGTGTGTTCTTTTTGCTACAACTGATGACTCTTGGTTCTAGTGTGAGCGTTTATACAAACGAATCGAATACCGATAATCTACTTTGAAAAAGTTATTTCGATAAACCACTTTGAAACAACGGCGAAGAAGTCATCCCGTTTATTTGTTCGAGTGAACCCATAAGCTATAACCTGAAAAGAATCTCAGCCTACAGCTTCCCCAACAAACAATGAGACGATTTCTCTGCCGTCATCTTTGAAATAGCTTATCTAGCCCCATGAACCAAATCTAGCTGTTACAAGACAATCCCTAAAAATAGGAGAGCGGTATATCGCTGTTCATCGGCCAAGACTACCGCACTGCTGATTTTGATGCGGCTATTTGAACTTCGAACTATTTGAAAGTTGGTGCTAGCCATTGAAAGTTGGTGCGATATTACCGTCGTTGTAATCATGGTAGTTCCGAAATTTCAGCGTGGTACTTTTGTTTGCTTCGAGGCCAAAAGTTGGCGCTCTTTAGAAAACACGTATCACTCGGATTTTCGGAGCTTCCATATTTCAATAGTTCCACTCAAGAATTGCGGTACTTCCGCTCTACGGTAGTTCCACCATTAAAACTTCGGTACTTCCATTTTCAAGAGATACAAATGTGATTCCAAGGGTGCTCTCTAGAAAAAAACCATTCAAAAATATGAAAGTACTTCCATTTTCCCGACAAGAGATATCAATTTTAATTTTAAGTACATGCATAATCCTAATTAATCCAATGACACAAGAACATGCTATCAAGTTATTAGCTATGATCCCTCTTAATAGTATGACATTTATACTTCCGATCTTTCACCCTTTCTCTTAAGACCGATAAAATCAAAAAGGGATTGTAGACTACTTATAACTTTGTCTTGAGTCACATTGATCTTCATGTTGACCCTTAGCATGCATCTCACAATCATCACATGGCTAACCTTTCAAATACTCAGTAAACATGCTAGTCTCATATTCAAATAATGTCATTAATTACGAAAACCATTTTTAGGGGCCTATATGCTTTTAGGAGTGGAAGGAGCAGGGGGAGCAAGGAGAGCAGCGGGACAAGGGAAGCATGGAGAGTGGTGGGAGCAGCAGGAGCAGGGGAGCACGAGAGTAGCGAGGGAGCGGCGGGAGCAGGGAGAGTGACGGGGACTTGTGGGAGAGCCGTGAGGGAGTGGCAGGAGCAAGGAGAGCAACGGAGGAGCAGCGGGAGTAGGGGAGTGACGACGGCGGTGAGCGAGCGGAGGTGTGGCGACGGCGAGCGAGGAGCGGTGCTGCGAGGAGGTGCGATGCGAATGTGTGGCTCAGCGTGACTGTGTGTAGGGTTTGGATGGACGACGGGAGTAGTAGGGCAGTGGCGACGGGAGGTGGGCCAGCTTCGACCAGTTGGGTCGGAATGGCCGAATGGGCTCATATGTATTGACAACGTATCGAAGACATGTCGTGGTATTTTGGATTTATTTTTGGGCTGAAATGCACCGATATCACCAATATCGTTGTATCAGATACATATCGAGTACATGTATGTCGGCTTTGCGATGTATCGGTGCTTCATAGGTTCTAATATTTTACATGATAATTGCATACAAAAATTAGATTGTACTTATCTGATCAACCATAAGATTACTCAAATCAATATAGTTAATAAATAGATGTTAATGACCGGTATAAGATTGGTAAAGAGCAGCAATAAGAAGTGACTTCAACTAAATTTGGATCAAATTAGATACTAAAGAAAATGATCAAATAGTCAACAAAATAAGAACAGGAGATATATCAATGATGTCTACTTATGTGCCATCTTAAGCTTCTGCATAAAGCCTTGTTTGTCATTGCACATTAGTAAAAACAAGCAGTGGCACGTGTAGAGAATCATTAGTTTGTGTAAAAAAGCACTAAACAATGGCTTGCACTATTGAACAACATTTTTTTTCCGTTATGGCTCACAAGTCAAAACTCATTTGAAGTAGCATCTAAACATTTGAAATATCTATTAGTCCATCGGACAAAAATAGCATGAAGTAGCAACAGATTCATAACCACAAGCTATATCAAACATTTGACATCTCTATCCCATGTTTGGAAGTAGCACTATGCATCAAATCATGCATTCATCAACTGGATCACTATTCTATAGATAAAAATAGATTTAGACACCCAAGAATTGCCTGATGATACCTTCATTATAGTCTAATTTGAGAGCTACAAAATTTTGTATTTCACCCTTTGAAACAATCTATAAGTCCCATTATATTTGTTAATTGAGTTTAGGTGGTCCCAATCAACATACTTGTAATCTGCAAAGAGTCTACTTTGACCATATAGCTACTTATATACTTGCTCATGAAACTTGGTATAAAATCTTGGATTGATAGAATTGTTGGGTAGCAAAAACTAGCTTCAGGGATGCAAGCATGCATACTCTTTAGCTATGATTTGTCTGAGGTCTATTTGAGACTCTTCTCAATCATTCATATCCTCATCTAACTATTCAAGAGGAGAGCTCTCTTGCTATTTTGTCTCTGTCTTAGAATCAGAGGCTATTGCCTTGCCTCTGTCCTCTCTTTGCCTTTTGTGTCGATTCTGAGATAGCTGGGGCTGCAGGAAGAGGCACTTAGGCTACAAGAGGGTCTGCTTGAGACAAAGATTGATCGGGAGCCATAGGAGAGGAGTTCCTGACATACACTTTGTAGTCAGTGTTTCTTGTCCTAGACATCTTCAAACAAAGGAAAAAGATACCATGGATAAGCTATGAAAACATCCTCAATAGATTTGAAAAATAAAGGAATGAAGTTGCTGATTTTATTAAGGAAATCGGAAGTACCAACGTGCAACATACGGTAATACCTGAGATCCGATAGCATGTCCGCATATGTTGAGCGGTAGTTCCGCTTTCTCTGAATCATTTCTAGGGTGAATTAAACAATGAAATCTTTGGTGTTTTCTCTTGGATTGAATTCATGGAATAGATGCGCAAACATCTTTAGACACCAAAAGCATGAAGTAGCAACATATTCGTAACCACAAGCTATATCAAAAAGCTGACATCTCTATTCCCATGTTTGGAAGTAGCACTATGCATCTAATCATGTATTCATCAACGGATCACTATTCTACCGATAAAAAATAGATCTTGAGACCCAAGAAAAAATAGATCTAGGTAAAAAAATGGTGCTTGACCGGCTGACAAATCAGTACCAAGGGTGAAGAAGTCAAGAAATGGACTATATTGGGCATCATTATTTTCTCAAGTATGCAAATTATGAAGGAAGGGGCAGCAAGATCTTTACCTCAACAGAAACATGGGCGAGAGGACGCTGGCGCAGGGCCGAGATCTGGGCGGGGTAAGAGGAGGCGGAGTGGGGGTGAGATCCAGATGACGGCCAGAGGAGGCAGCGCCAGGGGCTAGAGGATGGCGGTGCGGTGCCGGGGGGGTAGAGGAGGCAGGGGCGAGAGGAGGGCGGCGGAGAGAGGAGGCCGTGCGTGAGAGAAAGGTGTGGGGCGAGTAGCCATGCGGGAGAGGAGGGTGTTGGGGCGAGAGGGTGCAAGGCTATTTCGATGGCAATTGCGGGTAAAAACACAAACTTCAATGGCTACTTTGGTTTTGAGTGTGCTGACTCCCTATCAGAATCCACCCTAAGGCTACTTCTCCTGGCTAGTTCATTTTGGACTCTACTCACGAGAAGCAGAATTAGATCATTTTGGTAAGTTGGGTGTTTGACACAACTCTACAAAATCCGAAGAAGCTGGAAGAAACTGCACCAAACAGTCTCTGCATACTCTTATAGCTAGGTGCAGTGGCTTTAATAATTGCATCTGATCCACGATATCACATGTTCAAAGCTTAGAAATTTTACAAACAAAACCGCTTAACATGTACTCCCTCCGGTTCCCTAAATCATGTCGCTGGAGGGTGGGAGTTGGAATGGCTCAAAGCAAGTCGTTTTGCTATTTTGTGTTAGTGCTAGACTACAGTGCCCCTGCATGCATGCAGCAATACTAATCCACGCATCGGTTCGGCTCTGGTGGCCTCCTCGTCGCGCACGCCGCCTCCATTTAATCCACCGAATCGTTCAGCCGTTCAACTCCATTTAATCGGTTTGCTTGCTCGCCGCGCAGACTTCCACGGTGCTCAACTCCTGATCGCTTGATCCACTTTGCTTGCTCGTGGCACGCTTCCACTTTGCTCCTCGCCGCGCCATTCAACTCCTTGACCGCTGGTCCTCGGCACCATGGAGCGAAGGCAACTGCGCGGCGGCGTCGAGCTCGACTTCCTGTGACCGGTGGCATCGTGGAGAAGGAGCACCGACGACGTCGAGCTCGATGGCGGTGACCGGCGCCGTGGAGTCGAAGAAAGCGACGCGGCGGCGTTGTCCAGACAAGGTAACTAAGAAATGTGTTCGCCTGCCGCGAGTCCATGGTGTGAAGGTTCCATGCTTGTGCAGCAGACCATGCCCATTTGTGGTCTCATTCACTGCGAGTACACGATCTCGGCTTGGATCTACGGGCTCGACTACTCGATCGCAACTTACTCATTCCGATCTGAATGAACACAAGATGGACGGCAAGACCATCTTCCTATTTGAGCATGTCATCAAATTTCTTGACGACTTGGCCAAGAGCAAGCATGAAGGCGCCGAGGTCGGCGACTCGACGATGTTTTGTTCGTCGCGGACTCCATGGCGGCGACACGGAGGTGCCCGTCGCAAGAGGAAAATGAGCAAGAGTAAAATGAACAAAACTAAGAAGGTTGTTCTAAACATTTTACATGTTCCATGCAGCAAGCTTGGCACTAGCTTCGCAACTAATTCACCTCACAAGCGATCTCGAGCAGGAAGGCGACCTTGTCTCTCTTGGCTTTGTTTCTTCATATGAGGAATTTTGTACTTGTTTGAGCCTTGCACTTTCATCGCTTCTTTCCACACTAGTTGTAGTGTGAGATAAATTCGATTAAGCCTTGCGTGGAGAGTATTCTTGAAAGGCACATTTATGAAATCAAATTCAGTTATAATGATGTTGATTTGAGTAGAAATAAGTAAACTAGAAACAAAATTGTACTAGTACAGAGTGTACTGTTGGACGATTGGAACAAGGTCTGAACGGTTTTGCAACTTTCTTATATTGAATAGCTTGGATAGCACGAAAAAGCCCGGATCTAAGATATTAAAATCCGGTGAATTTGGTGGTTGACAAATGACCATAATGTCGAAACCACCTTGCTTAGCATGTTCAAGGAATTGTGGATCATCGATTTATATGAGAAGGTGCATTATCTTGTTGAATGTAGATAGGCTTGTTAACATCTTCACGTGGCCATTTAGCTCGAATAGCAGGAAGAACCTTATCGATCATGAATTCTCTAATTACATCTCTTGTAATTGATGCTATCGGCTTCACTTCCATTGTCCCAGCTGGCTGGTTAACACTACTCCTCTTAGCACGCTCAAAAGTAACTAGAGGAAAGCATCCAATATTTCCATCAAAAATACATACTCCATTCTCATTAAATCTTGGCCGAGCAGTCACACATAAGAACATTATTTTAGGAATGTTGTTCTTACTCCTACATGTTCTTAAGGGCTCATCCTCATCTGCAAGCAAGTAGTATCTCTCGGATTTTCTAGTAAGATAGAACCATTTCTCATCAATGAATATAACGTCAAACAACCCCTTAAACTTTGGATCATTTGGCATGCTATCTTGATCAAGCATATCCAAACACCATTGTAGTCTTGCTTTCTTATTTTCATCCGTTAGGTGTGGCTTTATACTACTTGAGTGACGTTTAATGAGACCTTGACGCATGTATGGGAGTAGCTTCTTTTTGCTAATATGCAAAATAGCACAAACATCTTCTAATGTGGTTCTATCCTTAAGAGCGGCATTTCGTAATGGTTCCAAATCCAATGGAATTGTCTTTCGGCCAACTCTACCACGTTTTCTACTAGAAACATCCACCGGAATGCCTTGATCTAGAGATGATTTACCTTGATACCATATACATTTGAACCGTGCGAATATGTACTCCAAATTGCTCGGCAACTTCCTTGGTCACATGTTTCTTCGGTTTGCCGTTTGTGCTTCTTGCCAACAAAGTTTGGTAGATCCTTCTTCTATCTACATCTAATAGATCTTTCCTACCTACAGAAACGTCAAGAAGGCCATTAGTTATTGGTGGCGACAATGGCAATGGAACACAATTGAAAAAGAAAGGAAACTTATCACTTACGAGTGCGACCACAGGTGATTCCAAGTTCAAGTCGATCCCACCTTGATCGAGAACGTGATTCTCATCTTCTAGTGGCAAGTTCAAATCCAAACCATCATGGGGTGCCTCTAAGTTCAAATCAAAGCCTAGTACAAAAATACGTACACATGCAAAAGCTTGAGAACTGGACATGTAAATGCAAGCGAACAAAGAAGAAAACGATAGCAACAAGGAGTACACTACACTTACCAATGTCATGATCTAACGGTGGCTCCATATTGGATCAATGTTCAGGTCCATCTTGACGAGCTAGTCTCTGGTTGGGTGTGTTTGCAACAGCTAGCCATTCGGGGATTAAATAGAGGGAGAAGGCAAGAAGTTTGAGCGTGAACACAGCACAACAGCAGGCGCCAAAGCAAATTTACGTAGCGCAAAAAGACCAGCCACGGCGCGCAGCAAAAGCAAATTTGTGCAGCGGCAAAAATTTTGTGCAGAAACAGCGCCATGCAGAAAATATTGAGGGGCGCCAGGACTCGAACTTTGGTCGCACAACTCTAATCAACATGCTTTAACCAATCGGGCAGAGAGATAGTATTGATGAGGGGTGCCCCTTGACGCTATTTAATATGAGCGAAGCAGGAAATATACACCCTAATTAATCACTCCTTGATATCTGAAATCATGCCCAAAACGACTTGCTTTAGGGAATCGGAGGGAGTATGCGAATGGGTTGAACCTATGTTTGCTGTTTTTAGAAACTTTAATACTACCCTCTCTTTTTACTAGTTAAAACTATTTTCTTGTTGGGCTAGGCAAACTATGCTGTTTGTCACCGTGTCTACGCAATCGATAACTACCAACAGTTAACGAAAAGTTGTCAAGACTATGGGTTATGGCATTAGTAAGCATAACGACCAGCTCAACCAGGCATTACCACTCACGTCCCTTTGAGTTCTCTTTCGTTTTTTAGGAGGACGTCGCTTTGATGGTAACCGAACACGCGCCGCTTTCGGCGCGTAGTTTCCTTCCACATATCACCCGCGTGGCAACCCCGCCGCCCCGCATAACTCCCAGCGGGAAGCGGCCGGCTACGCTGCCGGAAGAGACGCAACCGCAGCCGTCCCAACGCGGCGACCTCCGTACCACCACCGAAACCGCATGTGGCTTGCGGGTCTGTTCTTTTTCGCTAAAACTTATAGTATTTGGCTGCGGTTTGTGACTTTTGGACTGTTTATGTGAGAAATTACAGAGTAACAAAAACTCATATGTGGTTTTTGCTAATATAAATGAAGTTGGTATAGTATGTACTATAATTAACTAGTAGATCTTATTTTAAAAAGATACTTTATTTAAAAATTAGTTAATGCAGAAAAATCGAAAAACAGCCCTTCGAAAACCGCGGCTCCAGGGGCCGTGTCCGCGTGCGCGTGGCCTCCGGCCCGCTCCCCGCCAAAACAAAAAAACGACCGCGCGAGTTCGTGTCGGTTGGACGCGAACAGTGGGCCGAGCGAAATTCTCCTTGCCCATTAAGCAGTTGAGCCTAGCCCGAAAGCTGCAGTCAAGGAGAAGGCCACAAAGCTACGCCCTGAAGCGGACCCGACCCGCCCCTCACCGGCTGCGGCTCGTCCCTCCTCCTCCACCGCCTCGTCGCCTCACCGTCCTAGGATCTCGACTCGTCGGCGACCATGTATCGCGTCGCGGGGACCCACCTCCGCTCTCTCAAGGTTCCGCCTTCCCTTCCCTCCCGCATCCTCCTGTAGTCCCGTTGCATGTCTCGATCCACTCGGCATGAACGCACTTCAGATTAGATCCAAACAGCTCGCGCGGCTCGATTTGCTCATGTAGAAATGAGAATATAGATAGTCACGGGAATTTTGCGTATGAACGGCGATCGGTGCGCTGTTTAGTAGTGCTTTGTAATCCGCGGTCAAATTTTCTGTTCAGCGAGTGCCGAGTGGTGGTGTTGTGGTGTGGAAACTGAGGGTTGAAGCAGGCTTTTGTTATATTGGAAGTGACACAATAACATTTGTTAGGCACAGGTGTTCAAAGGTCTGTTTCCTTAAAGTATTTCATATGCTGAGAGGACGAGCTGTTACATTTTGTTTTGGCTAATTATAGATTTCTATCATCCATGCAGCTGTGTTATATGTGCGAAATTTGGGGTTCAATGTGTTGTGATCTATGGATTGCTTGGTAATAATCTGCAGTTGATTTATGCAGATGGTAAAAATTTATTACAGATTTCATTATACCTAATGTTACTTAACTACTTTCAAATCTAGAGTATCAAAGAGCTGGGGCTACAAGTTATCAGAATGCCCTTGTCCTTTCAACCTTTACTTAATTATAAGGAAATGTTTTTCCTTCAAAATCTGTTAACATACTTTGGGATGCAATTCAGCCTTGGTTCTTGTCATATTCACACGCCCTTTGAGTTGTGTTGCTATGTTAATTATGAAACATTATACATCATGAAGGTATGTTTCTTTTGTTTTCGACTTTCAGCATCATGGTGCTAGTAGGTTTGCTAGTACAAGTGTTGTGAAGCAGCATTCAGGTGGTCTATTTGGCTGGCTTCTTGGCGGGAACTCAAGCCAACTTCCTCCCCTTGATGTTCCAATCCCAGGCATTACACTTCCTCCACCTCTACCAGATTTTGTAGAGCCATCTAAGACAAAAATCACTACTCTTCCAAATGGCATCAAGATTGCATCAGAGACATCACCGGTATTGCTTTATGCTTGCTGATGTTGCAATATTTTTGTATTTTCATGCTAGTAATTTTTCCGAAGGACTTAATTGCAGATCCCGACTGCATCAGTGGGTTTATACATTGACTGTGGTTCTATCTACGAAACACCTGCTTCATCTGGAGCATCACATCTATTGGAGAGGATGGCCTTCAAGAGCACAACAAATCGGAGTCACTTGCGGCTAGTTCGTGAGGTAGAAGCCATCGGAGGAAATGTCTCTGCATCTGCTTCTCGTGAACAAATGAGCTATAACTATGATGCATTGAAGAGTTATGCACCGGAGATGGTTGAAGTTCTCATTGACAGTGTGAGGAACCCAGCATTTTTAGAATGGGAGGTCAAAGAGCAGGTACTTGATCATTTTGAGTAAAACTTCAAGTTTTTTTTCTGCCTTTCACTAATCATGTGATGTTTGTTTTCTACAGCTCCAGAAGATAAAGTCTGAAATTGCTGAAGTGTCTGGTAATCCGGAAGGTCTACTTTTGGAGGCGCTTCATTCCGCTGGATATTCCGGTGCACTGGCAAAACCATTGATGGCTTCAGAATCCTCTGTAAACAGATTAGATATTAGTACCCTGGAGGAATTCATTGCTGTAAGATTCAGTTACTTGTTTCCCATGTTAATATTTCGTCACAAATGCCTCCCTTTGACATTTTTGCTTTTGTTGAGAAATGTAGGAAAATTACACTGCTCCCAGAATGGTCCTTGCAGCATCAGGAGTTGAGCATGATGAATTGGTTTCAATTGCAGAACCACTTTTGTCAGACCTTCCTGGTGTGAAACGTCCTGAAGAGCCAAAATCAGTATATATTGGAGGGGACTATCGTTGCCAAGCAGATTCTCCAGTGAGTTTTAGCTGCTTTGCAGCATTATTGTTGAGGCTGTTTGCACGGTTAATTCTCGTACACTTAAAGTTGAATTTCTTGTGATCAGATCACACACATTGCACTTGCTTTTGAGGTACCAGGTGGCTGGCGTCAAGAGAAAACTGCAATGATTGTGACTGTGCTTCAGGTATGCCTAACAAATGTTGAAGTGATTTAATTATTCGTGGATACCCTATATTGTCTATTGACTCTGTTCTGAATAGGAATCGTGGGTTTGTTTTATATTATCACATGTACAAGCCTATGTATTCAAATCTAATGCACTGAAACATAAGTTGAGTCAATTTGATGCATTGTAGATGCTCATGGGAGGAGGAGGGTCCTTCTCTGCTGGTGGCCCTGGAAAGGGAATGCATTCTCGATTGTGTATGCCTCTTTTCAGATCAGTATTTTCCATATTATCTCAGAGCTATAACAAACATAGCTTTTAATGTGTCCTAACCTGTGCTGTGATCCTGTACCTACAGATCTTCGTGTCTTGAATAACTACCAACAGATCGAATCATGCTCTGCCTTCAACAGTATTTATAACCATTCAGGTCTTTTTGGAATTAATGCAGCCACTGTAAGCCTCTCATGCCTATAATGTGCTTGCCCTTCTATAATTCAAGCTATGAATGCACCTGACTGATTTCTTGTGGATATTATATGTTGCTTGTGATTTTCGTACCTATGTTTTTCAATATAATTCTCATGCTTATGCAACTCTAGTACTCTATTATTTTCTTAGTAATGTTTTAGACTTATGCATACCTATCAAATGATGGCACAAGATGACTGCTCTACCCTTCTGAAATTTGTCCCTCTTACCATGCCATTAAGGCCCTGTTTGGAACACCGGAATTTCACAGGAATCAGTTCAATTCCTGCAGGAATCAGGAAAATTCCCGTGTTCCAAACGGGGCCTAAGTTTTTCTACTGGCAGTTCAAGTGGTTAATGCCTCGTACAAGAGTATAACTAAACACGAGTAAGGGAAGTTGAAGGTAGTCATATTTTTATCTAAAAAATGTAGATCAACACTTGTTGAGGAACAAAAGTTTCCTCGTGTCTCTTGGAAAATAATGAAGTATTCCTCGTGTCTCTTGGAAAATAATGAAGTACTTTGTAAAATTATAATTATCAGTCCATATATATCCATGCCTATTTCATCTCTTGTGCAGTTTTCTGGTCTCAAGTGTTTTAGGCTGGGTAGTGGCTATTGCACATGTTTGCTTGTGCCCCAGTTCAGGCCATTAGCCCATTACTCTGTCCTGGTCCTTTGTTTTGACCTTCCCAAATCTCAACACGTAATACAAGCTGAAGGATGAACATAGTCTACTCAAGTTTCTATAGAAGTTTCTGCATTTATTATATGCTATTCATGTACTCCACTTGGCCTTGAAATGGCATGTTATCATCCAACAGAGCCCAGATTTTGCATCAAAGGCTGTGGATTTGGCAGCAGGGGAACTCCTTGAAGTTGCAACTCCTGGAAAAGGTTCCTTCTTGTTCGTCATCTCAAAATTACAATCTATTTCCAGATTAAGTTGACCATCATAAATAACGTTCCTATTATTCCCTGTTGATTACCTTATTTAGTTACACAAGAACAGCTTGATCGTGCTAAAGAGGCTACCAAGGCTGCAATTCTGATGAACTTGGAATCAAGAGTATACTATTCTTTTTCCCGACCAAATCCCAATTGTATGACTTGTTTTCCTAAAATGTTCTTTACTACTCCCTGTTGCAGGCTGTAGCTTCTGAAGATATTGGAAGACAGGTTTTGACTTATGGGGAAAGGTATGCATACAAGTATTACTAGTACATTAATTTTCAAAATGATGTATCATATTTATAGGTATGCAATATAAATCTTGTTGGACAATGTGAACAAAATTAAAGAGCTGTCACCATCAACTTTCAGATGGTCCATGTAGATTTGCTTAAATGTTTTGTTTTGTTTTCACCAAGCTGGTTGGCAATAAGATGTCGACCATGGGCAATTAAAGTTGTTTCTAGTCACCTCTAAGCCTTCTTAATTTCTTATATCCTGTCAGTCTACTCTAGTGGTTTTCTATGCAAACATGTCCCAAACTTACAAAGGTCATTTCTACATATTGTGTCCTCAATACAATATTATTGTGGTTGTGGTAGATGGTGTATGATAATATAATACCCACCTCAAGTATTTTTGGTTGTCCAATAAGTCCAAGCCTATTCAGGATTATAGAAATAGTTTCTAGTGGGAGTGCAGTGGAGCAATAAACTTGATACAACCGTTCAGTGCTGTCTAATGGGTGAAGACACATGGCGTTAGAAATGAGCCAGCTATCTTAGTACCACGATGCAGAGGAACGTACATTTGTAGCATGCAATGGTGCCAATTTTGATTACAGCTAGCACTTCCAATTTTGTCACAGCTATCATTTCTTCAGAATCCAGCCATTGTACAGGGCATCGATTTACACAAATTTAGCTGCTTTTACTTATGCCAGTGGATCCATTGTTTATCATTTAATGCTTCTGCGCTGTTGAAATTGCAGGAAACCCATCGAGTATTTCCTGAAAGCTATTGAGGAGATCACATCAAATGACATCTCTTCAACTGCAAAGAAAATAATTTCTTCACCCCTTACAATGGCATCATGGGGCGACGGTATGTTCGAGGCTTGAGGTTAAAGCATGGTGCTCCACAAGGTGCACTGACTGACTGAAATGCTCTTCTTGCAGTTATTCATGTCCCTAGCTACGAGTCTGTCAGCCGCAAGTTCCACTCGAAGTGAGCATTCAGCACCTGGACCTGCGTGGCTTGTTCCAACATTTGGAGCCGCAGCCTTGCAAAGTTGCAATGGCCCTCGGCTGGAATAAATGGCTCATACAATGTTTTGTGGGACAGTTACAGAGATCAATAATCATACGGTTTGTTTCTACCACTTGGCATGCCCTCTTCGCTGTGGTCATACGCTCAAGAGAGCATGTATTCATGCAGCCACACTTCCGCGGTCCCTAGCGTTTTTTCAGTTCCAAGACACACTTGTATCAGTTCTGCCTGTATGGACCGTCTGTCCATTTTGGATCTGGTGGCCTCATGGTTGAAGCCGTTTGCCTGTCATCGTTCAGGTGTTTCCTACTAGCATAACCGCAGTATCAAATTGGGTTTCTCAGTATGTGGTGTACGAAGCTGAATGACACGCAGGTTTAAACGAAATCAATGGACGCAGTGGAAGTTGATTTCTTTCTTCTTTTTTTGAGATGAAGTTGATTTCTTGTTTGAAAAGCCAGCTTTAGATTCTTCGCACTTTCCATGACCACCCCATTGGAAGTGAACAAATATGTTCAACGCCACGTCGCCACAGGTGTTAGTGTTTCACTTGCAACTGTAATTTGTAGGGTATAGCATTATTCATTGCATCACATTTAGAATAAGAGAAGGCAGCCAAAATGGAAACGAACTGTGCGTTTCTAATTTCCCGGCCTGCCGCTATGTTGTTGCGTAAGCCGTGCATACTAGCACGCGCGTTTCCGCTGATCCGCTGCGTTCATTACCTGCGGCGCGAGGCAAGGATGCGACGTCAGGAATTGACTCGCTAGCTTCTTGAAGAACGGCGAGCGGTTGCCCAGTTGCCCGGCGGCGCCGAACATATTTATCTCGGCCTAAGTGTCTGTTCCAAATAGCCATGGGTTTCGCTTCTAGAAACTAAAAGCTGTTTAGAACGTATTAGCTATTTAATATAGTTTTTTCTTTTTCTTTGCATTATTTGTAAAGATATAACTGTGATTTTCATTTTTTCTTTATTTTTTAATTGAATGTCTCAAAAAAAGCTAATAATAATATGGTACTATTTTAGCTAAAATCAACAGTACATTGGAACATGGCCTAAAATCAGCGTACGCATGCCTATGGGCAACGCCATTGGGATTTGAGTCACTGGATTGAACGATTCGGATGAATATCGGGCCTGTTTATTTTTATTTCTTTGAAAGTCAAAATAAACGAGACAGTTTCTTAAAGCGGATTTTCTAAACGGTTCTCTGAGTCTAAAGTCGTGTACGTCATCTGCTGCCGTCTCGAAAAACATAAACAAAAGACACCAGTCACAGCAAAAAACTATCAACTGTAATCTAAAAGGACAGAACCATCACATAGTTACATCACCATCATCACAATTATTAGTTGGAAAGGTCTCTAGTAATAGGGTAAAACCATAATTTTGCTGTAGTGTATACTCCATCTAATTCCAAATATAAGTTATTTTAGATATTGATGTAGTCTACAAGGTGATACTTTATCCATCAATTTCTATAAAAATATGTTGTTTTCAAATAAAAATAATTATACATTATGAAAATATATTTCATGATGGATCTAGCAATACCAATATCATGTTGTCAATCTTGGTAATCTTTATATACTGATGATCAAATCTAAAATATTTGACCGGCATAAATTCTAAAACAACTTTTATTTGAAATCGAAGGTAGTATTTTCTAGAAGGGTAGGGTTGTAATGCATTCAATAAAAATGAATCACCTAATTTCTAAGCGGAATAATTCACAACTGGTATATCAAGAACCATTTTTGTGACTATATAATATACAAATGCGTATTGATAAGGATTACATTATCCATTAAGAGCCACTTTTAAGGGTAATAAAACTCTTAGATCAGTGTTATAATGATTTATGCTATAACACGTCATGAGTCCCCTGGTTGGAGACATGGGCGAAACTAAGAAGTGGGACCCGATGTCACAGGACACCGAGTCTAAAAATTTTTAGCAGGAATTAGCACTTTAAGCCCATGTGTAAACCCCCAAGTTAAACTTAGTGCACCCAGTTCTTTCCTTGAAATCTAATGAAGGAAGCATTGGTAGTCTAAATTCCTAGTAATTAGCGGTAGTTCACGAGAAGCTTCCGCTTCTCTCAGTCCATGAGGCAACTACAGCAAGCCAAGCCAGCCCTTGAGCTAGCGTAAGAGAGAGGATCATAATAGGACACGGTATCCATTTGATGATCCCGATTCATGTCACCTCACAATAGCCCTCGACGCTTGTTCGTCTCACATGGTTGGCCAGAAGATGTGCACCATATCCATCGCACAACCACACCCAACTAGGCGCGACCGATCGTCGGAGAATGGGAGAAATTGGCGCCACCGGCTACCCTCGCCTACCATCTCGTCATGGCATCGCCTGGTCCCTATTGCCTCATGCTCTTGCCGGCCGAAGGAAGGTTAGGTCCACCTGATCAATATGTACTTTGCTCTAAATTTCTCTCAATTATTCCAATTTGTAAGTTAGGATTTCAATGTGATGATTGTTGATTGATTTTTGTCGAATTGTAGAGTTAAGACTTAGGGTTTTAATTATGATTTTTAAATACCAACTTAGCTCGTTGCAAATTAGAGGCAAAATTATAGTATTTGACCGTAATATCAAGTAAGTAAACCATTAGACACATTTTTCTATTATATTATTTTTAAATTATTGAACATACAAATATCTAACTGACTTTTCAATTAATTGGTGATAATTTCATGAATGATATATTTATTTGCTATGTGGAGAAATAAGAATTGACGAAAATTACTAATAATGTTATGGTTCGTCGCTTTATGAACTTAGAATGTAAATACTAAAAGATAATGCATTAACTTACATTTGATCATTATACTATTTTTTACTTGAAAACTTTAAGTAGTTTTGTTCTCTTTTAATAGGCCATTAAGATTGAATGATGTATTTTACCAATACCAACTAACTTTTGTTGTGGTTTTGCCCGTAGTTTCTTTAGTTTGCTACAACTAATCAATATTATTATTAGGTTTTTTATTTTGATAAGTATTTCAATCACTATTTCTTTATCATCACACGCTGCTATCAGTTACATTGAAGTATTGATTCTAAAAATTACCGAACACATTACTATTTAGCATAATATTGTTTGAAAACTATATATGGTGAAGTAGTAAACCTCGGTCATTTTCATTCTAGTTGCCCTTGGTCAGAGAATTACTATTCGACTACCTGACCAACCACTACTCGGAAGTACTATAATCCGACATACGGACCTCCCATTGGCAGTGTCCGTGTTGTTAAGGACCAAAACACATGTGCTCCTATTTAACCATTCCATGTTTGGCCCTAGGCCTCGACAATAGTCTCTTGCGGTTATCTCTTGAGACTCTCCTTCATTGACAATAACCAATCAACGGTTATTGAGCAAACTTTTCTCACCGACAACAACGGCTCACTCAAACGGATGGATGGAATTGATAAGGTGTTAGTTTGTGCAAACAACTGGCATATCTTTGGTACTATTTAAACCCTGCTTGAAGAGAAAGAAAAACAAGACAACAAGAGAAGTTGGAATGGTCAATGGCAGACATACCTATATTCCTTACTATGTGAGTAACTTCAAGTGATCTAATTTATTGACATGGACAATAGGACAATTTTGTTCATGTTGAGCATGCGTAACATTTGATGGGTACTTCAGTTGCACCCTATGTTTCCATTGTTTTTGGTTCTTAGAAGAGTATGTTTCCATTGTTTCGGTTCTTGCAAGAGCTAGTATGTGTGCTGCCTGAAGGACAAAGTGAAGCCTTTTAGCTAACAGATAGAACCATTTAAAAGAGTTCCATTGCAGTTATCTACTATCATACTAAACATGGTTTTTTCATTTAGCTAAAAATTTCTTTTGATTGCAGAGGGTGGCATCCACACGGAACAAGGTTAAGATCATTGACATGACGTGGGCAAGGCTGCTGTCATCAACCAACTAGCCAAGCTTCCTAAGCTAGAAGGACATCGATGAAGCCAGAGAGTCCGATAGGCTGGCCAACAGGCCGCTACTGCCAACGGGCGCTAGTCATCATGTGGCGAACTCTTTCGACGAATCTACGGGCTGTTCTTTTGACCTGCGATTTATAATTTTTATCTATTCATAAGATAGAGTACAGAGAGATAGACATTCGCATATGACACTCTCTTAAGCGTCACGGTTTTAATCTAAGATAGTTTTTGGTATTTTGGTCAACTTAACAAAATACCATTTCTTGATCCAGTCTTTATCTTTCATTACAAATAATTGCCATGCTTGCTACATGTAGGTGCACCACTAGTTTACCATGCGTCAGTAAATCTCTCCCGTTTCAGTTCCATGGGACCATACCTCACTTGGACTGACCAAGTCACATGGCGCAACCCGTCGCTCAATCTTTCATTCAACATTTCTCGTCTTCCTTGTGACATGCTTAAGCTCATCCATCTCACCTAGCATCCTTGATCGTTCTAGGTCTCGACTCCTCCATAAAAACATGGTTAACTCCAATGACCCTTCATATCCAAAGACCAATAAATCATTTTCAGGCACAATTTCTTCACAACTTAACCCACATTAGTTGTAACGTGCATCATGTAATACATATGCACTGACCTAGGTTAAATTAAATCATCACATGACTCAAATTCTCAAAAAACACAGTTTAGCCAAAATGAAAAATACTTCTGCCGATTAGACCGCTAGAGTTGCAGCAAAATTGAAAACTATTTTTTTGCAAAATTCAAATCCCAAAACCTCTAATATAATAATGGTTCATCACAATAAAAACTTAAACCTTCTCGTATAGTCTTCAGATTGCATTTTACCATTTTGGTTACAATAGACCTACCCCTATTTTGTCGCAAGTCATTATAGCTACTAGTTGCGGAAGCGTGGCGCCACGCCGCGCTAGTTACCATATGGACCGAAGCACAAGAGTCATCAAATTATAGGGGGTCTTTTCTAAAAAATGGAGGACCCGTATGTAATTTGGGTAAAGCGCGGAGCTTTATCTCGTAAAAGGAGGGTCTCTTGAAAAATCGAGGACCCATACACAATTTTGGAAAAGTGGAGGTCCTTCTCTTGAAATCGCTAACGTGGCAAGAGCATTTCCACAAAAACCAAGGATCCGTACATAGTTTCAAAAAATTAGAGAGCTTTTTGCGCAAAAAAAATGCCAGCGTGATTGCGCTACCCGGGGAGCAATCCTTCGGGGAATAATAGCGAAGCATATGGTCATAAGATTATGTTTTTTGGCTGAGGAAGTGGCATACCCAATAGTACTGTAAAGAAGCCGTACACGGCTACACGCTGTGATGACTGTCTCTCGGCTGCAGCGACTGCTCTGCTCGAAGGACCCAACGCGCACGAGGCATTGGTGATTTCCAACCGCTAGAGCGGGCAGGCGGATGGCCACAGAACATAAGGGGTTCACTTTTTTCGAAGCTGCGGTGGTGACATGGTTGCTCTGAATATTCCATCGATCGAGTGGAATTGACACTATGGACGCGCACACGTCCACCACCAAGTTGGTGTTACCCAATTTCGTAAAGAAGCCCAACCGTGATAGAGGCGATTGGCGAGGACCCAAGCGCACAAGGCATTGGTGATTTCCAACCGCTAGAGCGGGCAGGCGGATGGCCACAGAACATAAGGGGTTCACTTTTTTCGAAGCTGCGGTGGTGACATGGTTGCTTCCAAGTTGCCTGTATCGGAATATTCCATCGATCTGGAATGGAATTGACACTATGGATTCGTGGCCGTGCACTACGTCCACCACCAAGTTCAGGGTGTCATGGGTTTTTCTGTTTCCATGCCAGCGGCCGTGGGCTGGATTGGGTCAAGAATTAATATATTTTTATTATATCACACGCACGGAGAGGAATATATGGGGTGAGTTGTTTTCGGCTGTAGCTAATAGTTTATAGCTGCAGCTAATAGCCTTTGCCTTTAGCATGAGTGTTTATGTGAATAAATTGAATACTGATAAGCCAATTTGAAAAGGCTATTTTGAAAAGACAGCGTCGAAAAGACAACGGAGAAGCTGTATCGTTTGTTTGTTTAGAGAAAACCATAGATCATAAGTTAAAAGGCCAAAAGACCCACCCACGATTTTACAATCTTTGTGTACAATGGTACTCGCCAATTCCAATGACAGTTAACCATTGTAAAGGGAGTCGAAAACATCCCTTTGCAGCTTTTTGCGGGCTAGTCTATGCATCCACTGTACTCTATATGAACCCTTAGAATATACATAGTGAAAGTAGAGATAGTTTTGGAGAATTCCACGCTAATTCTCATTGATGGGTTACCGTGTATATATACATGTTATACATGAGTTTACAGCTGTTAGGATCCTAAAGCTAATTAAGGCTATACAAATCATGCCTATAATATATAGCGGTGGTTTGGCATGTACAACGGTGGTTGCTATGTATGGCATGCATGTGCCAAACGGGCTACAGGGCTGGTGCATGGTGATATGTACTCTAATAGCCCTCGTAGTGTCGGTCGGAAGAAGAGGAGACAGTGAGACTGGAGCATAAGTCGGTGAAGACCACCGTAGGGAGCCCCTTGGTGAAGATATCGCATACTGTAGTGATGTTGGAACATGTAGAACTCGAACATCACTGAAGACAACCCATTCACGAATGAAACGAAGATCAATTTCGATGTGTTTGGTGTGTTGGTGTTGAATTGGGTTGGTGGAGAGCCTTATAACGAGAGAGGGATCCATTAGAGTTGAATTTGTGCCGATATATTCGTTTCCAGTGACGATGTTAGCATTGACCGGTGGAGGGACAAGATCCCATGTGTTGTTGGCCGTCAATGCATAAAATTCATCAAGCATTGTTGTGCGCCAATTGGGATCATTGAGCGCGCTACGATACGTCTTCGGAATTGGAGAGATGTCCAGTAGTCGCGTTGGCTTGAAGGTCGAAGATAGGTTTTGAAAACTGAATGCCATCCTTGCCACATGTGTGCATTGGGTGCATGTTGACAGACACGGGTGTGGTTGGGGTTGTTGCTGGAACATCTACTAGCGTGGCCACGGGCGGGGACATGGCCGCGGCTGGCGGGGGCACGACCGCGAATGGCGCGGGCACAGTTAGCTAGACGTGGTTGTCAGGTTGTGGTCGTCTGGCCATGGTAGCGGTTGAAGTCGGCGCAGCTGTAGGTGAGGTAGGCCCAGCCGTAGTTGCAGGTGGTGCATGGGCGACAGAGGAGCTGAAGGAGAGTACAGCCAAGGGCTCATTGTCGAGAAACTTGTAAGAGGAAAATTGTGGGGTAGAATGTGCCACAAAAGGAAAACAAGTCTCATCAAACATGGCATGTCTGGAGATGATCACAATGTTCGTATAGAGGGCTAGGTGTTAGAAGAGCGGAGGTTGATTGCTTTGTGGGAAGTCTGTTGAGAGTATGTGTGGCATTGAGAAGGGCTTGGCCCAAAGGAAGGTAGGAGAGCGATAGCCTTTGTGGTTAGTGGGATACTCGAGAAGAATGCACTCAGTGGAACATGGTGCAAGTTTGTGCGGGATAGTGGAGGAGAGGTTGGGGTAGCATGACAACCAAAGACTCGAAGGTGGTCATATGTGGGAGGTGTTCCGAAGAGAGCCTCATATGGGGTTTGTCATGCCAGACATCGGTGGTTTGTCATGTACAGTGGTGGTTGCTATGCATTGTGTACATATGCCGGACGGGCTGCAGGGCGATGCATGGTGATGCGTACTCTAACACATAGAACCTAGTGGTCCAATTCTATCCAACTCAACAACATAATTGGTGCAAATCATCACATGTATGGAGCACTTCCCGCAATTAATCTAGACTTGCGAACCTAACATGCTACGCTGAACTGTCCATGAGACCATGAGCATATTAGTGAAAGAAATCATTCTGGCACGAACTGCCCACAAGCATTTGCGCAGAGTCCTACAAAACGAGCTGGCCGTCGCGACAATCGCGCAGGGAATAGCTCGAAAAGTCAGAAGTCCACGGTTCACCAAACTGCGGGCATCCACGTCCGACCCTGCGCCCAGCAAGGCCGTTGACTGACCCTGCGTGCCTAATCATTCCGACAGTTTTTACCGAAAAGTTACCAAGTGATACCGGTACCTCGCTGTAAAATTATATATCAAGAATTTGATGGTGAAATATCGGTATCTCCTGATACTTTCCAAGGATCATTCATTCCGAGTCTGATGCCATGAGTTACCGAGTGAAGGCTTCGTTTACTTGTCTGTTGTCCAGAGCAATGCATGCTAGCTACCTATATATAAGTTCCTGCAAGAGTTAAACATACATATATCGTGTTCTAGTGTGGCTGTTTGGCACATGCATGTGCGATGGAGCGACCAACACCAAGAGCAATGGCGGCCCGGTGGCTGTTGCTTCTTCTCGGGCTCGCCGCCTCCGCCGGCGTTCTTCAGGTCCATGGCCAGGTGGATGACTTAGGTGAGCTAGCCGAACGTCTCAAGTTTCTCGACACAGTGCATGCAATGCAGTACCTAGCTGGTTAGCTGTACATGCATGATAATGATGCATGCGCACAGGCTAGAGAGATGACCATGCATGGCACTAGCTATGCATGCACAGATGTTGTTTCACCGAATCCGTATCTGCAACTGTTTATTGCGCGCGCGTAGGTTTCATAAGCATAGACTGCGGCCTGCCGGAGAAGGCCGGCGGCTTCGTGGACGACATCACGAAGCTGGCGTTCACCGCGGACGCTCCCTTCACCGATGCAGGCGTCAACCACAACGTCTCGGTCGAGTACATCACCCCGTCGTTGCCCAAGAGCTGGTACAACGTGCGCAGCTTCCCCGACGGCGCGCGCAACTGCTACACGCTCCGGTCCCTCGTGTCCGGGCTCAAGTACCTCGTCCGGGCCAAGTTCATGTACGGCAACTACGACGGCCTCAACCGGCCACCGATATTCGACCTCCACCTCGGCGTCAACTACTGGCAGACCGTGAACATCTCAGACGCGAACTCGCTGGAGATCGCGGAGGTCATCGCCGTCGTCCCTGACCATTCCGTGCAGGTCTGCCTCGTGAACACCGGCTCCGGGACGCCGTTTATCTCCAGCCTGGACCTGAGGCCCCTCAAGAACGCGCTCTACCCGCAAGCGAACGCGACGCAGGGGTTGGTTCTTCTCGCCAGGGTCAACTTTGGCCCAAGTACATTTGTTAGGTAAGTACGCGAAACTAAAATTCAGGCATACATTTTTGCATTCGTAGCCACCTAGCTAGCTAGGGACATGTGTTTTGATCGATCTTGTAACAGTAGTGATTAATCTGTGCCGATGGAGAAGCGAAGCTGATCGATGGTACGAAACTACAACTGCGTACGTTCAGGTACCCGGCCGATCCGTACGACCGTATATGGTTCCCGTGGAGCAACCCGGAAGAATATTCGGAGATATCAACGACCAAGGAGGTGCAGAAAGCAGACAAGTTCGAGGTGCCGTCCGCCGTGATGCAGACTGCCATCACGCCCATCAACTCCTCCAAACCCATCAAGTTCACCTGGGACGCCAAGCCGAACGCCAATGATCCCGAGCCCGGGTACTAGCCGCTTGACCCTTTTTTCTTCCCTACTAATTTAACATGTTTTTGATTATCAGCATGAGGATTAATAGTGAACAATGAGCTCTGAATCCATGTCGGCGTGTAGGTACATCATCATGTTTCACTTTTCGGAGCTGCAACTCCTTCCCAGCCATGCCGTGCGCGAATTCTACGTCACCATCAACGGTTTTCTGTGGTACCCGCTCGGCTACACGCCGCTGTACCTCCTCGCCGATTCCGTCTTCAACAGCAACCCCCACCTTGGCCTCCACCAGTACAACGTCTCGCTAAACGCCACCGCAAACTCGACGCTTCCGCCGATTATCAACGCAGCCGAGGTCTTCTCCGCCATCCCCACCACCAACGTAGCCACGGGCGCTCAGGATGGTAACTACGTTCAGTTGCATGCATGAGTTGATTGCTTAATTAATTTATTCCTGTGGATATCTTTCAAGAAACTCTGAAGAATCCCTGATGGTTTTATGTATTGCTACTGAAAAAACGCAACAGTGTCTGCGATGACGGCGATCAAAGCCAACTACCAGTTGAAAAAGAACTGGATGGGCGATCCATGTGTCCCGAAGAAATTTGCATGGGATGGATTGAGTTGTAGCCATGCTGTTTCTAGCCCTCCAAGTGTCACAAGCTTGTGAGTATCTGTGCATGACAAACCTGTTATGGTATAGTAGTAGAAGTAACTGGAATTATATGAACCACTGTATATGTTCTTTGCAGAAACCTATCGTCCAGTGGTCTGAGTGGTAACATATCGTCTTCTTTCGCGAGTCTCAAAGGTTTACAATATTTGTAAGTAGGAAATTCTCAATCTACTTCAGCACTGGGTGTTACTTTTTAGAACAGAAGTTCTTATTCGGCACCTGGCTATTCAGGGATTTGTCACACAACAACCTGACAGGCGCAATTCCTGACTCACTTTCGCAATTACCGTCTCTGACACTTCTGTAAGTAACTCTTGATGTCTTTGTCAAAACATTCTTTAATTGGACACAAAAAAAAACTGTTCTGTTTCTTTTAGAGATTTGACTGGCAACCAGCTTAGTGGATCAATTCCCTCCGGTCTTCTGAAAAGAACTCAAGATGGATCCCTAAACTTAAGGTGACTCTCCCATACATTTGGTTGCAACAAACATGATAATTTGATTAAAACCATCCTTATTCCATCTTCTTGGTAGATATGCCAATAATCCAAACCTTTGCACCAACGGCAATTCATGTCAGCCCGCGGAAAGGAAAAGCAAGATAGCCGTCTACATTGCTGTTCCTGTAGTTCTGGTTGTGGCCATATCATTAGTGGTAGTACTACTCTTTTGCTTGCTGAGAAGGAAAAGGCAAGGTGAGGCTCGGCATAATCGCCTCAATTGTCCGGCCTATTACCCAATCTGTCAACACTACTAATGTTAATTTTGCAAATCTTCGCTTATGAAGGATCAATGAACAATTCTGTCAAGCCGCAGAATGAGACGACGAGCTATGTGCCGACAAACAACGGCTATGGGGACAGTTCACTGCGGCTTGAGAACCGTCGGTTCACGTACAAGGAACTGGAGACGATAACGAACAACTTCCAGCGAGTGCTCGGCCGGGGGGGGGTTCGGGTACGTCTACGATGGCTTCTTGGAGGATGGTACTCAAGTGGCAGTGAAGTTGCGGTCAGAGTCTTCCAATCAAGGAGTCAAGGAGTTTCTCGCAGAGGTAGAATTTCTTCAGCCGCAGCTGGTCTTTCTAAAAAGAAATTATTTATCAAGAAATTGTGAAGTTTGATAAGCCATGGTCACCTGTTTCAGGCTCAGATTTTTACCCGGATTCATCACAAGAATCTTGTCTCCATGATTGGTTACTGCAAGGATAGGGAGTACATGGCACTTGTCTACGAGTACATGTCAGAAGGAACCCTGCAAGAGCACATTGCAGGTATGTTAGTTGTTTAGCGGTTCAGCTTGCACGATACACTGCAACAATTCAACCTGCCAAAATGTTAACTGTATGGGATTCATGCACGGGATAATCAGAAGCGCCTCTGTTGTTCCGTAATTCTCATTCTCTCGATCTATTTGTAGGAAGAGACCACACCGGAAGATACTTAACCTGGAGACAGAGGCTACGAATCGCGCTGGAATCCGCGCAAGGTGAGTACTTGAATTTGCATTATATCTGTTCTTAGAGGTTTGACATTGCTAGAATCTTGAGCACTGGCTGGGCTGGTGATGTGCAGGGCTGGAGTACCTACACAAGGGCTGCAATCCGCCTCTCATTCACAGGGATGTGAAGGCCACCAACATCCTCCTGAACGCGGGACTGGAGGCCAAGATTGCCGATTTTGGCCTGTCCAAGGCTTTCAATCGAGACAACGACACCCATGTATCCACGAACACGCTTGTTGGTACACCCGGATATGTTGATCCAGAGTATGGCCCTCAGCCCTTTCCCAGATCTCTGTGAGGTGTTCTTCTAGTGCTAAGCAGATGGAACCGGAACATGCAGGTACCAGGCAACAATGCAGCCGACGACGAAGAGCGACGTGTACAGCTTCGGCGTTGTTTTGCTGGAGCTTGTCACGGGGAAGCCGGCCATCCTGCGTGACCCGGAGCCCACCAGCGTCATCCAGTGGGCGCGGCAGCGCCTGGCGCGGGGCAACATCGAGGGCGTGGTGGACGCACGCATGCGCGGCGACCATGATGTCAATAGCGTGTGGAAGGTCGCGGACGTCGCGCTCAAGTGCACAGCGCACACGTCGGCGCAGCGGCCCACCATGACCGACGTGGTGGCGCAGCTGCAGGAGTGCCTCGAGCTCGAGGAGGGCCGCGGCGGCGGCGGCGCAAACGGCATCTTCTACACCGGCGGCGGCGCCGACCCGAACTCGAGCTATAATGCTTACGCCACTGACCAATCCACTGATGTGAGCCAGAGCAGCACTGCATTTGAGATGGAGCATAATTTTGGGAGGGTGCCAACAATGGCCACCGGTCCTGCTGCAAGGTGAGGAGAGGGATCGGACAATGAGTTGCCTCATTGTCCGGGATTTCTACAAGTCTCAATGATTTCTGCAAGTCTCAATGATGTTGTGTTACATAATTATCAGAGGAGTGCAAATGTACAAAATATTCAGACATTAACGTTTTCATTGTAGTTTTTCGTTTGGGAGTGTATATGTATCACCTGAATATTTTATTCCTAATTATTATTCAAATTTGTAACATTTGGATTAGAGATCAATAGACCCTCTTGTTTTTAAAGGGAGGAGATTGTTTTAAGGGGAAAGGAATAGAATTTAAGGGGAGGGAGGAGAATTTATGGCCATTGGATCTCTAATCCAATAGCCCTAAATCTAGATGATAGTTAGAAAGAAAACATCTGAATAATGTTTAACAAAATCCTTTCGTTTTTAGGCCTCGGAATCGACGTACTCAGGGATTACATTATCGGAATAGGAAAAAATGGGAACCTCCGAGAGTTCCAATTTTCAGAAATTTCAGGTTTTTTCGCATTTTTCCACAAATTTCGGTCGAAAAATTCAAACGCACAGTTTGAATCCAAATTTTTTTGAATAGTTTAAAAAAATCGGATTTCTCGGTGATATTTAAAATGCAAAATCGTAATCAAAGTGAAGACACATATCTAAAATCTTTCCTGTTTCCAGCTAAACCAAACTACGTTCTCACTCTTTGCAAAGGCATGATTTAAGCTGCACACTAGTGCTTCGTCAAGTTTACTATTCAAATCAAGATCGGGGAGGCCGGAGAAATCAAAATCGAGTCAACCTATACCTCCAGCTGCAGCTATGCCGGCGCCGGCGCCGCCTCCGTCCCCTCCCTTGCCTCCGCCGCCGCCTCCCCCTCCATTCCCGGCGCTGCATGTCTCTCCTCCCTTGCCGCTGCCGGATTCGCCTTCCATGACGCTGCCGCCGGTGGATTTGATGCTTGTTTGAGGATTAGAGAATGACCACGCAACAGGATTGAATCGCCAAGAGGAAACCGAAATTCGGTGTTTTTCGTGAATTTTGGGCCGAAAATGCAATCCCTACGTACTTGTCAGTCAGTAAGTTCGCATATGAATATACACACACACGTTGATCATACTAAACAATTGAATTGTCAATGTCGTGCTTTATCACTGATGTTATATGAAAGGGAAACACTAGTATGTTGGAACTATCTGTTCATTCTTATCTCCTCCAATCCTTCGCGATACACTCCTACTGAGATACAAGGATACGTAGAAGATGCCTTTTATTACTGTTGTACAAAAATTTACAGGTAGCAACTGATTTAGAAACATGCCCGACCACTAGTGCCCAGCTGTTTGAAGAGGCCGGCCAGCTGCATACCAATTTGATGAACTATACAAACTCTTTATCTCTCTAAAATAGCATCAAGTATATATATAAGACTATATGGTGACAGGTCCATCCATGAGAACGATGAGTATTTAATATTACTTGTGCCCTATTTTTTGTTATTTGAGTTTGATTTTGGGCATTTGCATTTTGAATTGCTGTTGTCTGATGCTGGCGATCATAATGGCAAGGGTACCACGGTATGACCGACCGAAGCGGTAGTACCATTTTGTGATTTTTTTTATAGCTATTTTTTAGAGAATATTTTTTTGGAGTTTTTGGGATAAGGCCTAGTGCGGTAGTACCGACGTTGTAATCGTGGTACGACCGACGTGTAGCTAGGGGTGGATATCGAGCCGGCTCGGCTCGATTCTAAAAAGTCATTAGAGAAGCGGCTCAGCTCGGTTCAGAAAAGCTTATTAGGGAAGTGGCTCGGCTCGTTAAGTTAACGAGCAGCAAAGGTGGCTCGACTCGTCTTGGTAGGAAGCTCAAGCTTGACTTGTTAGGCTTGGTAGAAGATAAATGAACATATAGCAGAATGAACTTAAAATTTGAATATAGAGAATGCAAGCAACAAAAGGATCAAAATATGTAACGATGCTAGTGGAGTTTGAGAAGACATCAGAGACAATCAAATGGTACGTGGAGTAACTTAGCATAAAAAGCAATATCAATATGAAGTAACGAGATCATTTTCACTGACCCATAAAGTGTTCTGTGAAGACATTCATGTAGTAACAAAAGTACATAGCTATTTCTCGCATACATAGTGTCTGATACGGAGCACTTTGGATGAAAGACTCTGCCTATGAATTAATAAGTGCCCGCCCAAATCCATTTCTTGCATATATGGTGATGTTGAGGCAGTCCTCAGATAAATTCAGACTTGCTAAACAGAAATAGCATGTATATTGTTGCTCAGAACAGATTTAGATTTTGACAATGATAAGGTTGTTTTCAATAACATGGGGCACATCAACCAAATGGATAAATATATAGATTAGCATGAAAACTAAATAGAAATAGCATATATATTGTTGCTCATAACAGATTTAGATTCTCACAATGATAAGGTTGTTTTCAATAACATGGGGCACATCAACCAAATGGATTAATATATAGATTAGCATGGAAACTAAATAGAAATAGCATATATATTGTTGCTCATAACCCCTTAAAACATGCCAAACAAACGAGGTAGAACCAGATTCATTAGCAGGAAACTGAAAGGTCTTGCCCATAGAATCCATAAAATCCAATATGTGCCTAGAAACTAAAAGGTCTTGCCTAGAAATCAGCATATAGTGCCATACTACTATGCATACATCAGGAAACACAAAAGGTCTCGATTTCGAAGTTGCTACCAAGCAAAAGTCTTGAATTCAACTATAAACAAAGTCTAAAAATTCTTAGCTCCACCTATCCATTTCCTGCAAAATTACTAATTTGAAAATCTGGCATCTCAAACAGCCAATATATACTTTGTGTGTGAATGAACTAAGGATTAATTCAAAGATGTCAATGATTAGCATTTAGTAACGGGGATTAGCATTTAGTAACGGGAACTTCTATCTGTAGACTATCCAACTCAATAACCAAAGCCCACCCTTAGCATTAAAAATTATCTATTAAACTGACCTACAATAGATAGACATGGACACACCTGGAACACAATTGATTTAGGTTCCAACAAACAAGCATTGCAACAGGGCTGTCTTTGAGTCAAATTTAACAGGGTGGTCTTTATGACTCATAACAAGTTTCAAATTTAACTAGGACCACACATGCATTATTCTACCTTTGTAAGATAATAGCAAGTGAAACATGATTTCAGAAATCTAATCAAGTGTCAGATTTAACTACAATCATACATATGCATTGATTTAACTACAATCATACAAATGCATTCATTAACCTCTAATATCAAAGCAGACTAAGAAACTCTAAAACAAGAAACTAAATGACTTATTTGCCACTCATGAATTTGCACAAGAATAAGTAGAGCTAAGAAAAGAGTGCATATATGGGGTCAGGGGTCACTGACTTGAATTTTCTCCTTCTTATCAGTTTGTGAAAATAGTCCATGACAAAATTGATACTTTGCTACACTTTGCCTTCATATCAATCACCCCTTTCTCCTTCTTGGATGGGACATTCACCACCTTGAGCTTCCAACAATCTGAATACTTTCATCTACTCTTCTTGGAAGGAGACACCACAATACCCTTGTGCCTTTTCGCCATTCTGTTTGAACTTGGAGACTTGGCACCATCATCTTCCACCATGACTGCTACCTCATCATCGCTTGCAAAATACAGCGAAACATGTGAACTTTCACTGTCACTAGAGAAATCAAGCATGTCCGAGGAGACATGCTGCTCCAACTCCTAACTCGGCAACTATAAAAAATTAGCAATGGTCAAAATAACATTCAGGACCCATAAAAAATCAGTAACAACATCAGAGCCATTAGAAATTTATAAGGAGCAACATGGTTCCCCAAAACGACCCACAGTCCAAAGTGAACACCACTATATATTTGACCAAGAACATCACTAACCATATCAGATTCCAGGTTCCCATAAAAAATTAGTCACTAACCAAAATACCTAATGCACAACTTTTTGCTAAACTAAGCACAAAACAACACTAAAGGGAACTTTTAGAATCTAATAGTTCCAAGAAAAATGACCATATAATGGTTACCCTACACATGTGGATCATTGGGCCTCTTTGCATGTTCTTTATGGCTTTTACGCCATAGTAGCTTGATGGGAAGTTCTGACATTGACAACTGGATTCAAGATGCTAAAGTGCCTATGACTGGATTTTTGGATGAGCATGTCGAGAAATTAGTAAGATGCTTTCTGTATATGTCCTTTTATTATTATTATCTTAAGCATGCTTCTAGCGTAGAAGGTAAATCAAGCTATTTTATGGAGGTAGATCCTTTTCTGGTTATTTCTACATTTACGTATACAAGATGTTCTATGAGGTACTACAGGAAGCCTAGGTTTGTTGGTCTACTCATGCAAATAATGTCTAACAAAAAGGAAAAGTAGATAACTAAAAAGAGAAGCACACTGCCTTGTGCATTACTAGCTGCACTCTTTAACTATGGTATCGACATTGTTGCAATTGGACCTTAGTCAATTGCAATGGGCCAAATGCCAAAATATGTACACCAAAGGGATCAGGGATTTACCAAGACCGCCGGGGTCGAAGCTAGTTTCACACTACAAGGTGGCCGTGGACAGCAGTTGATGACACGGTTCACCACTTGGGTTGACGTGGAGCCAGAGTTAGAGGTGGAGGACCTCCTCCCTCGGTGGTTCTTCGACTCTGTGCTAGCATGCGCCTACCACTCCATGCACTGGACACCGAGGAGAGGTCAAGGGGAACGAGGAGGACCAGGGCGATGCGGACGGTGAGGTAGAGGGCAACGCGGACGAGGAAGGTGATGGGAAGGGGGCAGAGGTTGACAGCGAGGAGGAGTGGAGGTAGATGACAATGAGGAGGTGCGGTGCCTATGCGGTGTGCTCACCTTCAGACTTTGTCACCTAGCCGCCACCTCTCTCTAGGGTTCTTTGGGAGGAGAAGGGGAATTAGGGTGGAATTGCGGTGGAGCGAATGAGATGAGGACCGTCACTAAGGTGAGTTGGTGGAACGAGACAGGATTGGAGTCGTTCAACATGTTGCAGATGGTTTTCATCTAGGCCGACGTAGATTTGGGTGGAATTTATGTCTCTGGCCAACACATCTGCAGTTCATCTAGGCCAGAGTAATTGAGCCAACTGAGCCAGTGAGCGGCTCACGAGCCGGCTTGGGCTCCGCTTGTTAGCGGATTGAACTGAAACCCTAGCTCAACTCGGCTCGTTTATGCCACGAGCCGAGCTAGCTCATGAGCCTTGAGCTTGTTTTCCACCCCTAGGTGTAGCGGTCTGAGCGGTCTTTGCAAGGCAGTCTGATCAGTGTGGAGTTGGCGGTCAGATCAGCATGGGTGCCACGATCAAACTGGCCCATGTGCCAAGTCGGTTTTGGTAGTGTTAGTCACTGCAGGAGTCCGTGCAAGTGTTGGTCATAGGGAGTCCATACATGTGTGTCATAGTGTGTACATGTATATGTTTTGCTAATTGAGAGTCAAGTGCATATCATTTGTACTTGGATCGATAGATTTGTTCTTTGGTGGTCAGGTGCTTTGATGATTATTGTGGCCAGCGGCAAGACAGAGGCTATGGAAGGGGTCCTGAGGCCATGGCATATCACATAAGTCCGGATGGAACAACATCTCAAGTCAAGAAGCATGGGAAAAAAACAAGGATCGTGAGAAGGCAATGCGTGCATGTGGTGTGTCAATTGATCTTGTGCATTTCAAGTGGTGATGTCCCTCAAAATAGATGTACAATCTTAATGGACAAGCATTGGTCATCACAAACTATGGTGTGA
Organism: Dendrocalamus sinicus; assembly: GCA_036346575.1. Taxonomy (NCBI): domain Eukaryota; kingdom Viridiplantae; phylum Streptophyta; class Magnoliopsida; order Poales; family Poaceae; genus Dendrocalamus; species Dendrocalamus sinicus. Next base: position 31,843,152 of record CM070654.1, on the reverse strand, counting down.
TGTTTGTGTGCCATGGGACTTGGGCGGTTCAAGTGGTGACGGCCTTAGTGTAGGCGTCTTGGCGACAAGTCATGGGCATCATTCGTGAAGACCTGTGGATGGCAATTTGGAAGATTATCTAATACCGAGTGGAGTGACGGTTTACAAAATCTCGGTGCTGGCCTAAGTGGTTTAAGTCACATCTTTTTTGATGGAATTTCTTATCGGACTATGGAGCCTTTAGAAAATCGTGTTTTGAAAAGTGTGCAAGTTTATGTAATGCAAAACCTATTTGTGTTTGGGTTACCAGGTTTTTTCATATGTAAACGGTGTAATCCTCTAAGGAGTGGCTAGTTTGGTGTGAGACGGTAGCCTCCATTATATAAGCCTTATGTTGAGTTGAGTCATGCAAAGACTTAAGAGATTAGGGTTGAGTCTTTTGTGTGCATACTCTACGCTTAGAGCTCTACTATCCTGAGAGATTGGCTGTAAAATATTTCTCTTCAAGTGAAATAAATATCCAAAGTTTACCCAAGTGAGTTGTACCATGGATCCTCTCTTGTGCTTTTGATTTTCTTAGTTTTCTTGTTTGGCTTTCTCTTATCTTGATCCTTTCTGGTGTTAAGGACATGTAAGAGGTGCAGATGTCTCCTGGAGACAAGATCACATCCATCTAGGCATGATCTAAAGGAAGTTCTTGAGTTTGCTCGATTTTTCTCAAGAAAGAGGTGATCTTTGGGTTTACTCTTGTGAATGATTTGGATCAAATTCATATTGTGAATTAGCTTGCTACGACATATAAGAACCCATCCAAGGTCACATAGATTATTTAGAACTCACGAGTAAGAGCATATTGAGATTTCCCATTTTTGCCTAATTTTGGTGCTCTCTTCACTCAAATGGAAAAAAGTCAGAACTTTGGCAATGATTCTCTCGATCATTGATTAGAATAGGTTCCTGACATCCTAATGAATATGCATGCCTAATTTCAAGTCATTTGGACCAATAGATCAAAAGTTCTATCAATTTCTGATTTTGAAATCATGTTGATTATACTGTAGCGGTAGTACCGATCTATTGTAGCGGTACTACCATTTTACTGTAGTGCTACTACTGATTTACTGTAACAGTACTACTGATTTTGCTTAGTTTCCCTTGGATCTTTTCATATGGGTGATTAGTCTTTGAACTTCATAACTTTTCATAGTTATTAGAGTGAAAAACTAAAAGTTGTGCTTCTTCTTTGAGAAAATATTTGAAAAAGTCTTATAATCTTGTTGGCTCTATTCACCCCCTCTAGTCACCATCTTTGGTCCTATAATATATACCTAATCCTTGAAATTTTGCACGATGGAGTCCCTGGCACACATGCTACGAATGGTTAATGAATAGAAGACTTTCTCTGCTGATATTTTGTCGCAAGATCTTATTTTATTTGAAAATGATCATATAATTGAAGAGAAAAATGGGGGAAAACATGATAATGATTCGATGGCTTCGATCAGAATGAACGTGGTAGCTTATTTTTAACATAGTTTTGACTATATGACTAGTCAGATGGCCTGCACAATTTGCGTGGCTATATTTGTTACATATCATGTACAACCGTTTGATTTTCCCACTAACTTTGATTTTACTGGTAATTAAATTAGCTTTGAGATGTTTACATTCAATTAGATAGACATTTTCAATTATAAAAAAGTTTTTAGCCAAAATACATCTCGAGGGAACTTAATTGATGTTTTAGTATAATACTTTTTATCCAATGTAGTATGTCCTTAGGGTAATTAAAATGTATTATTCAAATACATCATTAGATAAAAGCATTGTTTTAGGAAGTTACTATTGTCTCCCCTCATCTATTGCTCGTTCTCCCTTACTACATATTATTCCACCAAGAATTGAAGCAAGACATTAATGGTTCTTACTAGTTGTTGATAAACCCCGTGTCCTCTTACTCGACCCACCTCACCCCATTGAAGCTGTATTAATTAATTAGCACGACAACATGCCTATAAAAATTGTCTTACCGCACTTCCTTTGCTTGCCCGTCCATCTCTGCATTGTCATCGACGAAGTGCCTTGCTTGCCCTCAAGTAGGGCTGTAAATGAGCTGAGCTCGAGCGAGCTTGGCCTTAGGCTCGAGCTCGGTAGAAGCTCGAGCCAGCTCGGACCGCAACTCAAGCTCAGCTCGTTGAAGCTCAATAATAATTAAAATAATTTATTATGCACTAATTTTCAATAATAAGAAAAGTTCAAGCTTGATCTCGGCTCGAGTAAGCTCGATAATAGTCAAAATAATTCAAACATGCACTAATTTTCAATAATAAGAAAAGCTCGAGTTCGACTCGAATAAGCTTGGTAAGAGTTAATATGTATCACTATTTAAGCTCGAATTGAGGCTCACGAACTATTCGAGCCCGGCTCGGTGAAGCTCACGAGTTTGAGTTTTGCTCGTTTAAAGTTCGAGCTGAGCTCGAATCGAGTCTAGAATGAGCCGAGCTCAAGTAGCTCATAAGCCTCAAGCTTTTTTATAGCCTTATCCTCAAGTCCACCCTTGATCATTCCGATCTCGTCCTGTGGTGTGTGCCCAGCTTCTGCTCCTCCTAACCTAGTATGTGGCAGCTTACGCTCCTCCATACCAACAGTGCCATATTGCATAGAGATAGATGAACAGGTGAAAAACATGCATTCATGCGTGACTACCTTACATCATATTTGCTTTTGGAACCAGGATACCATGCCTAGCATTAACACCGCCAATGTAATCTCATGTTGTGTCGTCGCTAGTGACTTTTTACATCAAGATTCCAATATCGTTCTCTAACATAATCTCCCACATTACTTGGTTCAAATCACGTTGCTCAAACCCCATAGGAAACAATAGGGGAGTTCTATTTGTTACCATGTCCAATTTTGTCCCTTGCCTTCACACAATGGAATGTTCCTTGGATGATTGTCTTGTGATCAGACTAAGTGTCTGTAACAAAGTAAGTCTTTTTTTTCGGGAAATTTTGTTCAGTAGCACTGAAAGCTCACCTCTTTCGGAAAATACCACTAAAAAAACAGGGTACCGGATATTACCACCGAAAAATTCATTTTCTTGGGATTTACCATTCGGACAAAAATACCCCTCTCCCTCCCCTCCTCACCTTCTCTCCTCTGCGCGCCCGTCCGCTGCATCTTCCCCACCGCGGCCTCCCGCCTCCTCCTCCCGCCCCGCCGCCTCGTCTCCCACCTCCTCCTCCGCCGCCGCTCGCCTCCTCCCTCTCTGCGCCCCTCCCGCCGCCGTTGCCTACCTCCGCCCCCACCTCCCTGCGCCTCCTCCTCCTCCTTTCCCCGCTCCCCTGCGTCCGGCCGAAGAGGTGGCGCTGGCGGCGGCGGTTTTGCTGTGCGCGGAGAGGGAGGAGGCGGCGAGCGGCGGGCGGAGGAGGAGCCGGGGAGGCGGCGGTCGGAGGAGGGGGCGAGGAGGAGGCCAACGGCAGTGGGGAGGGGGCGCGCGGAGAGGGAGGAGGCGAGCGGCGGGCGGAGGAGGAGGCGGGGAGGCCGGCGGTGGGGGAAGATGCAGGCGGACGGGGCGGCGCAGAGGAGAGAAGGTGAGGGAGGGGGAGGGAGAGGGGTATTTTTGTCCAGAATGGTAAATCCCGAAGAAAAATGAATTTTTCGGTGGTAATATCCGGTACCCCATTTTTTTAGTGGTATTTTCCGAAAGAGGTGAGCTTTCAGTGCTACTGAACAAATTTTCCCTTTTTTTGCTATTGGATGATGTTTCAACTTCTCTTGTTCGTAGATGCTACATATATAGATTGGCATCTTTGAGTAATATGTGTTGTATGTGTAATATCCCAAAAATTTGAAATTTGAAAATGTGAAGCTTTTGAATTATTTTGCAATATGTTTTATTGGAATTTGGATTTCATGGAGTTTTCCTGAATTTGATTGAGGTTCTAATTTTTTTTTGAAGAAATTCATAAAAGACAAAGAAAAACGTTAGTAATACCAAAAAGTGAATATGCAAATAATAGAAAACTAAAATCTTAAATACTAATCTGAAAAGATGATCCAGTATAAGGAGAAGGAAACCTGAGTTAATAAAATATAAACTTTCATTTTGAAAATAATGGCATAAATAGCAATAAAGGCGGGTGAACCGAGTACAAACACATATACATACATATATATATATGTGTGTGTGTATATACAAATTGTGCAATAGGAAATAAAAATGTGCAAAATTAAATAGGCCAGCAAAATAACAATATATATAAAATAATATATATATATATATATACATCCATGTGCACACATAAATCAAAAAAAGAAAAAAAAGAAAGAGGAATGCATTCGGCCGGCCGAATGGCCCGGCCCATTTCTTCTCCTCCCCGCTTCTTTCTCCCTGTGCGCGGCCCCCTTTTCCCATTCTCCCTCTGCCGCTGGGCCAGCCCGCGCCTCCCCTCCCTCTCGTTCTTCTTTCTTCCCTGAGCACCCGCGCGTGCTCTGCCGTGCGCAGCTCCTCATCGCCCCGTGGCGGTCATGCACTGCGCCTCTCCATTGCAGCGCCGCCCGCCTCCACCCTCTGCGCCGCGCCTGCCCCGTCGCCATCACCACCGCATGCCCAGCGCCAGTGTCCCGTCACCTCACCCGGGTCACGCCCGTGAGTCGCCCACCGTTTCTTGTCACCACTGCGTGCCGATTCCCCACCGTCACCCGCTACTCTTCATTGCTATAAGTGGCCTTGGCCCCTCCCTCACTCCCTGCACAACCCCATCGCCCCCTTGCTCCATCTTTCTCCTCATCCCAGGTCGAGCGCTCCCACGCCGTTGCCGCCTTCACGCCGCCCCGGCCACTCCAACGAATCCTTGCCATTCCAACCGTATCACGGTGGGTCATTGCTCCCCAGCTACCTCTCCTCCAAACTAATTGGACTCCCAAGCGATGAAGCTCGTCGGAATCGGCTTCTTCCCCATCGCCGGCCGAAGTCGCCTCCACCGGCGCCGTTGCTCCCCTAAGGCTTCCTCGGCCAATTCCGCGCTCTGGGAGCATCTTGACGAGGTCATGAATCCCCTCCAACTGCTAGCCAATGCTCCCCGCCGCCCCAGTTCGCCGGCGCCGTGCGCCACCACCGTGCGACCCCGCCTCCCGTCGCCGGCGCGCCCCGGTACCTCCCCGGCCCGACCAACCGCACAGTAAGCTCTCCCTTAACTCCCTGTAGCTCATGCTCGTCTCGGTTCCTTCCTTCCCGCATCGGCGCCGCCGTTGGCCCTCTCCCCTCCGTGGCCGGTCGCCATGAGCCTTCGCGGCCATGCTGCGTCGCCGCCCAAGCCGAAATACGGACACCACTGGCCTGCCTAGCGTTCCGGGGTCCCATTTTACCTGTTGCGGTTGGGCCCCAAGCTTTGCCCCGCCGGTGCTGCCGACGCCGGAGGCGCCACGCCGCCTCCTCTGTTTTGGGCACCCGGCCACCCCCTACCTCCTAAGCATATGCGGGATCACCTTTGTCATATAGGGCCGTAGCCCAGTTGGCCAGTCGCTCTGCACATTAGATAGAAGTCTCGGGTTTGATTCACTGCCGGTGCAGTTTCTTTTTGCATTTCTAGTTTATGTTTCATGAATCCGTTTCCATTAAGAAAAATCATGGAAAAATTAGAGAATGATTTAGAAAAGCTAATAACAATTAAAATGTAGAGACTTTTTAAGTAAGTATATATATATATATATATATACACACATAAAGGGTTAGAGAAATGCGGATAACATGTATGCAGCCCATTAGTAAATATAACAGTACAATTCTTGCGTTCACCGTAGACCCTATTAAAAATGTATACATGTAAACGCTATCATAAAAATACTGCCAATCATGAAATCTTAAATGATAGCTTCAGTTAATAATGATGACAAAATGCCATCATGTTAGCAGGCTCAAGCTACAAAGGGATAAAATATCAGAGACAGTAGTGTTCAGAGAACACTCAAATTAAAAAGGGCATAATAATATACATATGCTAAAATATAATAGCCCTAAGTAATCAAGTATCAAAAATAATCTCACAGGCATGTAAATACTCTAAAATAAACATTTAAACAATAACGCGGGTAATTAGGGTCGCATAAAATGCTGCATCCCAAGCTCTGCGCCGATAGCCGAGTTTAAACTAGAATTAGAAGTGAAGCTAAGCCTAATAGCAGCTAAAGTATGAGCAAGCTAATAATAGTGCCATTAATTGAATCTTAACACTAGCTTTAGTACATAATAGTATTGAGCATAATTGTATATATAACGACCCATATGAGTGGATCCTAATTCAACTTAAATTTAGCCTAGCTATGAATGAAGATACATCAAATATGATAATGGGATTATTAAAGATTTAAATTTTAATTAATTACCATATATGAATAAATATTGAGCCTTTGCTATTTATCTTAATCTAATTTGTAAGTAAAGGCATATATCAGAGATTATTCTAAAACTTAATAAAGATATCCAAGTGTTATAATACCTTTGACTAAAAGATTTATAGAATAAGTACATATCTCATCCATCAGTCCAATTTGCCTTTACCATAACCTGAGTTGCAAGGAATGCATACCCTAAAGATAAAATTTGTACACTAAACTCCTGCACCAGTCTATAGGTCTAACCCGACTCATGGAACTTTCTTGAAAAATGCGAATCTAATAATAGAAGTTAGTAATAAAAAGATTGTACCTCGCCTTTCTCCAATCGGCTACATTTGGCCACTTCTTTTCCAAAGTAAATAATTCCTGTAGATACTTCCTCACTTTTGATCTCTTATTATCCTAAAATTTTCCCTCACGATAAAGCATTCAGACAACTCGTCCTCCTGCTCAAACCCAGCTACCGCTGTGCTTACAACACATCAACCTAAATCATCCTTCTATTCTCCAATCATAATAAATGCATAATTTAAAGTAAATTGGGTATTTAAAGTGATTGGATTTGTTTGGATCTCTTGAGTTATTTGTTTTTATTTGGATTCAGTCGCTTATCGCATAGTTAGAAACTGGAGTTCCAAAGAATCAATGGATCAAGCAAGACCAAGATCAAAGTGTAGAAAAGACCAGCAGAGCAGCCCCCTCAAATGAGACAGCTTTGAGAGAGCACAAGACCGCGGTAAACCGCGCCAGGCGAGTCAACACTTTGATCATATTGAACCCAGAATTTCAAAGCTATTTTCTTTTAAATTATCAACTTGCATGCTATTATTTCATGAAATATGTTATGTTGATTTCAGCAAGTTAGTTAAATCATGTTGTTGCTGTTGTGTATATTATTCGCCTTGCCAATCTTGGAAATGTTAACCTTGTCACCATAGTAAGAATTAACATATGATTTCACAAATTAAGTCATTATTTATATGGCACGCTTAGGAATGCTAGACACTTGGGGTGACACTAATGCCCCAAGAAATATTCTTCGAATTATTATGAACACAATGGGTAACTTATGGTGTGATGCCATAAGCAACATATGGTGCGATGCCATATGTAGTGTTGGTGCGATGCCGACAAATAGCGTATGGTGCGATGTCATACGCAACCCTTGGTGTGATGCCAAGAGGTAACTTATGGTGCGATGCCATAAGGTTAGTTGGTGTGATGCCAACAATAAGCATATGGTGCGATGTCATATGCAACACTTGGTGCGATGCCAAGAATGGGATATGGTGTTATGCCATAAATATGGAAAACAATGATTACATGGATTATTACAATGAATGGTTTAAAAATGTGATTTCAAACCTGCTAAGTCATAGGGAATTTTATGTAATTGTATTCAAAAGCACTATTTGGCAAAACAAAATAACCCTATGCCTTTCCTTTGTCGAGCCATGCATGTTATATATATTTGCATTCTGTGTGTTGGCTTGCGAGCACGGTGGTTTGTGCTCACACTCGCTTTTGCGACAAAATTCAGAATCAGGAATCAAATCATTACGCTTCAGCAATACTTTTGGATCATGATGGCGAAGAAGATGAAGATGTCAAGAACTAGGCCGCGAACCTCCAGTTGGCTGCCTGTGGGCATGTCCTGAAGGTCTCACCTGTGTACTTCGTTCCGCTGCTGCAATTTATTGATTTCGGCCTAATCGGCCCATGAGTAAGTCTACCACTATTTTATTTATGCTTCCGCAAGATATGCATATTTGATGTCCAGTACTGTAAACTGTGAGCACTATCTACTGATTCAGGGAATAGTGCGGTATAATGACAGTGGATTTGGATTGAAAAATCCGGGTCCGACAGTATGCATCTATGACATTAGAGTCCTATTTGTTATCAAAGTGTATTATCTATTTATAACACATTAATCCTCAGAGTTATAATCTAGACACAGCATAATCGATGGTGTAAACCATTTTGTTTTTTCACCGATTGCACATGGTAATTTCTGGCCCTTCAGAGCACATATGGTGGTTTCTTTTGAATTTTCATATTGTTGGATTGTATACGACATGAAGGTTATTTTTATATTTTAGGTTGGAATCACATACAAATCCAACTGGTATTTTCCATTTCATTTTTATTGCAATTTTAAGCTATTTAGGGATTTCACTTTGGAGTTTGTATGGAAATCAAATTGCTAATGTTATTTTATTTTTTTGTTCTGCATTTTTAATTTTAGGTTAGAATTCATTTACAAATCCAACTACTAATTTTTATTTTGAATTTCAGCTTTACTTTGAAGTTCATACAGAAATCAAATTGTAGGACCGAAATGGCGACAGAGGGGGGGTGAATGTCGTTCGCTTCAAAATCGCCCCCGAGAATTCGTACACAGATTTTTCAAAGCAACTCAGAAAATTAATTTTACTGCAACCCAGAACGCATGCGACACTGAAAAATTCAGCATAAATCAGAGATTGACCAGTAAAAATTTCAGCTGAAAATAATGCCGTTTGATCTGCATGCAAAATGGTTGAAGATAGCACAAAAAATAAAATCAACCCAACTAGTACTACTACTAGACGAGAGATCCAATGGAGGATAAAACAAAAAGGGATCTTGCTAAAAGAAATACTCGGCCAAGAGGAGAATAACAATCCCTGATGACTGCAGACCTGCTGACGAGAAACAAGGAGAACCAAAACTGGCACCTTGGCCGAAACAGCAAAACGGGCTTCTGCACAAATCGAGAGACTTATTTCTTGCCGAGTGCAGACTTTCAGAAAAAGGAACTAGCAGCTAGCAAATGGAAAGCAAGAACTTGATGGCAGCCAAAATAATTGATGTTTCTTTGGCCGAGAGTATCGCTGAGAGACAACCATGCACCGCTGCCCAAAACCGAACCTCTGAATGAAAAAGCGAGAGAGGCTAAGTTCAGATCTTTGAAAAACACCAAGTAAAACCAATTTCCCCAATTCTTTCTGATCCAAAGCAGCACAACTATATTCTAAATAGAAGGGAGGTTCTTGAGAACAAGGAAATCAACCCTAATCACAAGAATTTCAGATTTTAACTCTCAACTGAAAATTACTGAGAGTTGCCTCAAAAATCAAATACCCATCCAATCTTTGATCCTATGGCTCAGAAATTTTGAGGATACCTTCACAATAACCACAAGACCCTACAAGCCAATATTCAAGCCATCTCAAAGAGGAAAATGGGATTTGTCCCAAACCCTAGGGAAGCACTGAACTTCTTTGAGAGAGAGAGAGAGAGCCAAAAACTCAAATTACTCCAAGGCCTCAAGTCCTTTGCTCATAAAATTTTGCAGGTATATTAGCAATCACAAAAGGACTCCTCAGACCAAAAATTAGCCCATCTCTCAAAGGGAATCAAAAACTATCATAAACCCTAGAACTTGCAAGAACTGAACAGGGGAGCTCAAAGTCCAAAACTGAGATTTAAACCAAGTTTGCTCTTCGGGAAATCGATCAAATGATCTTGTGGCACTAACCCATCATAGAGCAACCCATTTTGGGCAATCCCAGCAAGAAACGAGCAGAAAATCAAAATCTCAAAAATCTCACCTAGAAACCATCGAAGAACAGGAAACCAAAAAAAACTCAAGCACTGAATCAAACACAAAAAACATCATCTTGGATTGATAATGAGGAAGAGAGATACATGATTGCATAGAGTATCAACTCATAACATCCCTACAACCCCATACATGCTTGGATTACAAGAACTCCCTACATCCTCACTCAAGAACACACAGAGCTCTTAGGAAACCATCGAAGGAGACACAGAGGGAGCACACTCTGCCTGTCCACCCACTCTCACCAACTAAAGCTCAAAGCCAAAGCAAACCCTAAAGCTCATTTTGACTAAAGGAAACCCTAACAACCCTTGAAGTGCTCAAGTGGGCATGCAGCCCCTCCAACCTATTTATAGCCCACGGCTAATGGGTCTCCGCCCCGTTATGCCCGCTAAATCCAACGGAGCCCGCTCCCGCTTGTGCAGCCTTGCGAAATTCCCGTTCGCCTCCCGCAACTTCCGGAAGCTTCGCGCTCCTTGCCTCGCACGCCCGCAACCACCTCGAGTCCACGTCGTCTTCGACACCTCCCGATCTATTCGACCTCGGCGCCACTGCGCCTAGTCCATCTTCGTGTCTCACCACGACTCCGCCTCGACGTCCTGCAGTCACACAGACAAGAAAACACGTCAAATAGCACCGCTCGATACATGAAAGCGTAAATAACATCATGCTTACCATGACGAAGTCCAAACCTGTCGAAACATCAGAAAATGCAACCTAATCCCATACGACCAAGTTTGACCAAAGTCCGACCGAGCCCGATTGCGCCATGCAACGTCAAGGTCTGAATCACCCAAACCAAACTTGACTCTCCTAAACCAATGTCAATTACTCATCATTCACACGGGATGACCTCCACATGGTCTCTCACAAATTGATTTGGAATTCATATAAAAATCAGATTACTAATTATCCTTTGATTTTTATTTCAACTTTGCATATTGTTGGATTTCACATGAGACGGAGTTTTTCATATAGTTTTAGGTTAGAGTCATATACAAATCAAACTGGTTTTATTTTATTTTATTTTATTCTAAATTTAAGTTATTTAGGGATTTTACATTAGAGTTAATGTGGAAATCAAATTGCTAATTTTATTTTTTATTCAGAATTTCAGTTTTGGGTTAGAATACATATACAATCTAACTACTAATTGTCATTATTTTATTTTGAATTTCTATTTTCCTAGAGGTTCGTATGGACATCAATTTTCTATTTTTTTAATTATGAATTTTAGTTATTTTTATTGTATTTCATATGGACTCTTTCTTTTAGTCTAATCCATTATAACTTGGGTCCGCTAGATAGAATGCTAGATCTTTTTTCTACGATTAACGTGGGAATTTTAGCTTTTAAGAGTGGCCATGGTGGCTTCTTTTGCCTTTGTTTTAATAATATAATAATAGATAGATAACTAGCCAAAATTTTCATGCATGACTACATACTAATATATATACTTATATTTGAAAATAGAGTTGTATTTTTTTAGAGTTCTAATGTGTGCGATTCATACCACTCAGAATTCTCAAATCTCTTATATGCCATCCCATATGCCACATTGTGAAAATCTGCAGTCGCAAATAAGGAATTGCCCTAAGAAATTATCCCCAGGTGCCAGAGTGCAAGACGATATGTTATGGGCATGTGCAATTCCCACAAAAAATAAACCCATGGGAAAGTAATATTTAATACACATCTTGCGCCTATAGTGGTGGTGCGCTTGATATATAGCGAACACTCTGAACGAGCTGGCTCCATCAACGACGCAACACTTCAACAACACTTAGTTGGCTGGCTACATGATGATGGGAGTGTAAGGGTCGCTTACATTGTTGTGCACATCAACTCTGTGCTCAAGGCAACACCGCATGATGAGGTGGGATGGGCCAGGTTTTGTTACGAACCTTATCGGTCTTCGGTAGTTAGGAGAGGAAGAAAGAGTCTAGACTTGGAATAGCATAGAGTTTTCGGTAGAACAGCAAGAAATCGGATCGATTTAGGAAGAACGGGAGGGGATGGAGGAAGTAAGAAGGCAAATGTCAATTTCTATTCGGCTCCTCTTTCATGCTACGGACTTGTAGCTTATAAGCATCACCACCTCTCACAACTCTCCTTGGGCCCATAGGTCAGTATGAATGCTTACAAGATGTAGGACCGGATAAACAACAGAGGGAGGGTGAATGGTGCCTTAAAATTTTCCCCCTCAAATTTTCATTTATCCATTACTCCAATAGCTACAAAGCTATGAAGATTAGGATAAAAATTCTACTTGAAAACCAGAGGATCACAGAGCTGAGAATGACTAGATTAGAAACCACCGTAGTCACTTGAAAACCAGTTGATCACAGAGCTGAGAAAGACCAGATTAAAGCACGACGTGGTTGAGTTATGACCACTCGTCGGAAAAACAACGTGGTCGGTTATGACTATCAGACGGAAGCCAACGTACATAGTTGGAGGTTAACTATCGGATGGAAATCACCGTGGTTGGAGATCGACTGCCAGTTGCATACCAACGTAATTGGAAATTGACTGTCAGACGGAGATCACCGTGGTCGAAGATCGACTACCAGTTGGATACCAACATAGTTAGAAACCAACATGCTCAAAACCAACGTGGTCATAACCAACGTTATCGAAACCAACGTGGTTGATGTCCAGCGTGCAGTCGAGAGACCAGCGTAGTCGAGGACCAATGAGTGGTCAAACACCAACGCGGTCACAGACCGATGTGATCGTAACCTCCGTGGTCAAAGACCAATGTGTGTAGTCGAACAATCAACATGGTCGAGGATCTAAGAGTGGTCACAAACCCAAGCGTTTGAAGCAAGTAGAAATCTGACTGGTGAGATCACTGACCAGTGAGTGGTCAATCTGTAAACAATCGAAACCAAAGTGGTCACAACAAGTCGAACATCGACCGGTGACGTCGACGACCATTGAATGGTAAAAAAAACCAAAGTGGTCAGAGAACAAGGACTTCGGTACTACCGCTACAATGCTTGCAGTACTACTATTTTTCCCAGAAGAAAGGGTTGTTGTGAGAATCAAAATTGATAGAGCTTTCGATCGACTAGAACAATCATAAAAGGCGCACGACCATACGATCTAAGACCATTGAGCGATCGAAAATAGGTGCGGTCGTAAACGACTAGAAGTAACAGAGAAGGCACACGACCACTAGATCTAAAACCATTGAGCGATCAAAAACAGGTGTGGTCGTAAACGACTAGAAGTAATAGAGAAGGCGGACGACCACCAGATCTAAAACCATTGAGTGATCGAAAGCAGGTGCTGTCATAATTAACTAGAAGTAGCAGAGAAGGCACATGACCACCAAATTTAAAATCATTGAGCGGTCGTAATCAGATGCGATGTGATCTAAAACTTGACCGTGGTTTAAACCAGACGTGGTCGAAAACGATTCGAAAGAACAGAGCAATCACACGACCGCGAGATCTAAAATCCATATATCTTTTGATCAAAAGATCAAGTGACCGTTAAACTTTGTACACAAATGGCTTAAGGTCTCAAGAGGCTGCTCCAATCTTGAATCAAAAAATCCATGACTAAGATGAGACCTTTTTGCGATTTGAGAAAGCGCACATGAACTGAGTTCTAAAATCGAAGTCGTTGATCAGACTGCTCGTGGGTCAAAGATAGCCAAGATGGCTTTGGTTATATTCTCATCTATCATAGCGAGTTGGAGCATCAGCGAGATCAAGGCAAAAACCTCCAGATCAAGAAATCATCTAACGAGACCAAAATCAAGTAAACACAGGATTTCTTGATAGACTTGGTATTGAGGTGCCTAACTGATTGGAGATCTATCTTCAGAGATATTCTCCATCTCGTCCAGGTCTTTGGCACAGCAAGATCAAGAGAGGATTAAAAGAGAGATCAACCCAACTGACATAAGAACAACCTCTCAGAATAAGAAGGGAAATGGACAGAGCCGAAGAACAGAGGAAGAAAACAGAGGAAGAACCAAATCAAAGCCGAGCAAACTCAATCAAAGAAAAGATACACAAAACCTAGATCAAAGATTGATGTATTGCTCACTTAAGATGATTGGTTTTACAGCCACTCCACTTAGGAGGACAAATCTCTAAGGCTAGAGCACACACCCACTCTCTAACCTAACTCCCATGGGAGGGAGGAGGGCTAGCCACCAAAAGGCTTAGCCAACCTTCTCAACCCTAGCTCTTGCCTCTCCTCCCCTTTTATAGACTCACAACCTGAACCCAAAAACCTAATGGATTCCCCATTAGGCCAAACCAGAGATAAAACATTAACCCCACCTAACACCAGGGTTTACTCACACACACTTCTCCAGTATTGGGCAATTTTACCAAAATGCCCCTCTACTGCTTTCCACGAAGCTTCCCGCTTCCTTTGCCATGAAGCCTCGCCCATGCTTCACTATTTTTCATGTGGCCCCAATGACTTATCGTCAAGCCTCTCATGCGTCTGGATCCCACCGAACCGTCCTCGCTTGCAAATGACCCAAGTCACTTGATGCACCATATGCTTCTCCTCACGCATGACGGCACCCGGTATCCTCGACAACACATGAACTTGGCACCTCCCTGAGCCTAATCCCGGTTCACCTCGCTGTTGCTCGTCATGTTCACCACTGGTAACTCCCGCTCTGGTTTCTCGTCATCCCAGCTTGCAACCACCCCATAAGCCTCAGTCATCTTCGATGCCTCCTTGACCATTCTGGACCTCAACACCATCCTGTGCCTAATCCCAGTCCTTCTACGCCTCACCATAACCTAACTCCAGTCCTGCAACCAACACCAACAAACAAACCATCATGTAGCACCGCACGATACACAAATATTATCAATTTGCACAATTTATCAATACAATACACAATGCAAAAAAAATATGAATCCAAATTACTGATTCTAATCTTAAAACCCAGCAATAACCACACGTGCACACTCGCAGGAACATCCCGCTCAAACCCTGACCAAAACCCCACTAATTCCAGTGAACAACCTCAGCCCACCGACTAGTCTGATACAACTTACGAGTACTCGGATGCTCAAGAAATGAGGTACTCGTAGCCCACAAGTTCCTACCAAAAGCCTACGACCACACAACAGACCGCTACAACCATCGAACACATGGGCTACAACTACCACACAGATCGCTACAACTATCGATCACACAGGCAACGACTACCACAACCGATCGCTACGATCACCGATCACACAGGCTACGACTTACCACAACAGATCGCTATGACCGCCGCTCACAAAGGCTATGACTATCGATCGCTACGGCTTACGACTACCGATCACGACTACGCAGTAAGTTATGACCATCGATCACTAGGCTATGACTATCGATCACACATGGTCGATCAGGCACTGAAACTTTCGACCACCCTATGGTCGTTCTGCCGATCAGAATTACCGACCACCAAGTCGTAAATAGCAAATGCTCCAGTACTCGTAGACAGATGAACCATAGACCACGAAGTTGACAAACCAAGAAGCGATCTTTTGCAAACTCCTCAAAAACCAAACTCACCCTCCGTAGATATTCTAATCCAAAAGTCAATTACTCATCACAACCATAGGGTGACCTTCACATGATCTCACACAAGATTAACACAGTTCAAGGCTCACTCAACTACAAGGCCCCTTTAGTATATGACTAGTACATGACAGTTTCCCACCCCCAGGTCGCATGCGCACACTCATTTGGGCCAAGTCGGAGTGTTTTCCTCGGGTGCATTGTTTCCCATGAGGCTAGTTTGGATGGACACATTCCCTTCGGAATCCAAAGTGAATCCAAAGTGATTGGCGTCTATCCCTCCCTATACAAACGAGGCCCTGAGTTTAAGCGGAATCTCGGCCCTATCTTTCGTCCCTAAACTAGCCCTAGGTACTTTTTTAAAGACAGCTGACCTTAGGCACTTGCACAATCTCTGACAAGCATTTTCTGGCTCGAGCGGTTGAGAAAAAGTCAGAAGGCAACGGGGCACTGCACGTCCATGGCCACCGAACTCGGGTTTCTATGTCGTGCGCCCAGCAAGGACGTTGACCAGTTCGAAATGCAAGTCAACTCTCCGCCCATGTGATCTACTTGTCTCCTCCACCGTACGGCGCTGTGTAATGATAGATGTGCTCGCGTGGTTAATCATGGTGGTGTTCATGCGATCATTAGGCTAGCTAGTGAATGATAGAGTTGGCTTTGTCACTTGTTTATTGTCGAGATTAAGGCTCTGGCTATACAAATACAGAGGCGGCGGAAGACATGGAGCACCTAGAGTTAAGCATATACTATGCTCCAGTAGCCGCTTGCATGTGAAACGGAGCAATCAACGTCGACAACAATGGCGACTAGGTCGTGGTTGCTGCTTCTCTGCCTCGCCGCCGCCGCAGCCACCGCCGGCGTACTTCAGGCTCGTGCCCAGCCTGACAGCAAAGGTATTTCGGGGAAGATCCTACTGCCTGCATGCATCGTTTCGCAATGCGAAATGGGCCATGCACGATTGCACTAGCTAGGTACGTACGTTGTTTCATCGAGTACTACATCTAGATGCATGATCGTGTCCTGTGCGCGTTGCAGGTTTCATAAGCATAGACTGCGGCCTCCCAGGGAAGACGAGCTACGTGGACGACGCCACCAAGCTGTCGTACGTCCCGGACGCCGGCTTCACCGACGCGGGCTCGAACCACAACATCTCGGCCGAGTACATCTCGCCGCTGCTCTCCAAGCGCTACCACAACGCGCGCAGCTTCCCCGATGGCAAGCGCAACTGCTACACCCTCCGGTCCCTCGTGCCCGGGCTCAAGTACCTCATCCGGGCCACGTTCAAGTACGGAAACTACGACGGCCTCAACAGGCCGCCCATCTTTGACCTCCACATCGGCGTCAACTTCTGGACGATGGTGAACATCTCAAAGCCGGACGACTCGGAGATCATGGAAGCCATCGTCGTCGTGCCGGACAACTTCGTGCAGGTTTGCCTGCTGAACACCGGCGCCGGGACTCCGTTCATCTCCGGGCTGGACCTGAGGCCTCTCAAGAACTCGCTCTACCCGCAGGCGAACGCGACGCAGGGCCTGGTCATGTACGCCAGGTTGAACTTCGGCCCGACTGACTATACCGCCATCGTCAGGTAAGTCAAAGATCTTGAGTTTTCCTCTATTTTTTTTTGGAGTGTCTAGATATCATCCGAATATTTTTTTTCTAACTATCATCTAAATTTGTGACCCTTTGATTAGATATCAAGAGCCCTTGTTTGTGAAAGACGGAGATTTTTTCAAAGGGAAGGGATAGAATTCAAGGAGGAGAGAGAATTTATAGTTATTGGATATCTAATTTTACAGTTCTAAATCTGAATGATAGTTAGTAAAAAAACATCCGGATGACGTTTAAGTGTTTAACAAAACCCATTTTTTCTACGGTACCCAATCCAAGGTGCTAATTAGCCACAATGCAATTTATCAGGTACCCTGATGATCCGCACGACCGAGTATGGATCCCATGGGTCGACACGACAGACTGGGCCGAGATATCAACGACGAATAAGGTGCTGAACGTAGACAACGACCTGTTCGAGGCGCCGACGGCGGTGATGCAGACGGCGATCACGCCGCGCAACGCCTCCAAGAACATCGAGTTCTCCTGGGACCCCGAGCCGCAGCCCAACAACCCGTCACCGGGGTACATCGCCATCTTTCACTTCTCGGAGCTGAAGCTCCTCCCCAGCAACGCCGTGCGCCAGTTCTACGTCAACCTCAACGGCAAGCTGTGGTTCTCGAAAGGCTGCACGCCGGACTACCTCAGCACTGACGCCATCTACAACAGCAACCCCTCCCGATACAGCCATTACAACATCACGATCAACGCCACCGCCAACTCGACGCTGCCGCCGATAATCAACGCCATCGAGGTGTTCTCCGTCATCTCCACCACCAACGTTGGCACGGACTCCCAGGACGGTACGTGCACGCAGTACACATATAGCACATGCATGAGCTAGTGATTAAGCACATCGTGCCGTGCGTGTTACTGAAAACTTGGGTGCAATTACAACAGTATATGCCATGACGGCGATCAAGGAGAAGTATCAGGTGGAGAAGAACTGGATGGGTGACCCGTGCGTTCCCAAGACTCTGGCTTGGAATAGGTTGACCTGCAGCTATGCCGTTTCTAGCCCTCCAAGAATCACAAGCGTGTAAGTCGTTCAGATCTATACAAAATACTGACTTATGTTCATGACAAAAGGAGAAGGTTGACTACTGTGTAGTGAAACTGAGCCACTGGATGTTCGCTCTTTGTAGAAACATGTCCTTCAGTGGTCTGAATGGCGATATATCGTCTTCTTTCGCAAACCTCAAGGCAGTCCAATACTTGTAGGTTTGGAGTTATGGATCCATTTTAACCTTGTCTGTATATTTTTGCGACAAAATGGTAAAAAAAGCCTGGTCCATATCTTGCAGGGATCTGTCAAACAACAACTTGACAGGCTCAATTCCAGATACCCTTTCACAATTACCTTCATTGGCAGTTCTGTAAGTCTGGCAATTTTTGTAGAATTTTGCCCGTTCTTATGCATTGTTTCGACTCACGTCAGTAGTATTTTGTTTCTTTAGAGATTTGACAGGCAACCAGCTCAGTGGATCCATTCCCTCTGGACTTCTAAAAAGGATTCAAGATGGCTCCCTAAATCTAAGGTCGATCGGTTCCCCCATTCTTCCGATTCTGACTAACATGATACCTGATAAATTTGAATAAACATCTTCATTTCATCTTTTGGTAGATATGGCAATAATTCAAATCTTTGCACCAACGGCGATTCATGTCAACCTGCTAAAAGGAAGAGCAAGCTAGCCGTCTACATTGCTGTCCCTGTAGTTCTGATTGTGGTGATAGTATTAGTGGTAGTACTGCTCTTTTGCTTCCTAAGACGAAAAAACCAAGGTGAGGCCTGGCATGAGCACAGCAATCTGTCTGGTCTATTTCCCCATCCGTGAACACTACTAATGTTACTTGGGTCATTCGTCGCTTATGAATCGAAGGATCAATGAACAACTCTGTAAGGCCGCAGAATGAGAGAACGATCGACATGCCGACAAACGACGGCTATGGGGACAGTTCGCTGCGACTTGAGAACCGTCGTTTCACGTACAAGGAACTGGAGACGATAACAAACAACTTCCAAAGAGTGCTTGGCCGGGGAGGGTTCGGGTACGTCTACGATGGCTTTTTGGAGGATGGCACTCAAGTGGCCGTAAAGTTGCGGTCTCAGTCTTCAAACCAAGGTGTCAAGGAGTTCCTCGCAGAGGTAGAATTACTTTAACTGCAGTTGACGTTTCTAGACAGAAATTTGTATCGAGAAATTTCGAGGTGAAGTTCCATAAGTCATTATCACTTGTTCAGGCTCAGATTTTAACCCGGATTCATCACAAGAATCTTGTGTCCATGATTGGTTACTGCAAGGATGGGGAGTACATGGCACTTGTCTACGAGTACATGGCAGAAGGAACCCTGCAAGAGCATATTGGAGGTACGTGAGTTGTTTAGCAGTATAGCTTCAGACTTCAGTGCCTGCATGTTGATTGATGCACTGTAACCTTAGAACTCCAATCTGCCAAAATGTTACTGTTGTTCATCTGTAGAATCATTTGAAGTGCCTGTTGGTCTGAAATTAACACTGTCGATCCATTTGCAGGAAGAGACCGCAACGGAAGATGTTTACCCTGGAGACAGAGACTCCGCATCGCACTTGAATCTGCGCAAGGTACTACGCTTGAATGTGGAGTCTAGATCTGCTGTTGCTGAACATTTTGTGTTTCCAGAATCTTGAGCACTGGCTGGGCTGGTGATGTGCAGGGCTGGAGTACCTACACAAGGGGTGCAACCCGCCTCTCATTCATAGGGACGTGAAGGCCACAAACATCCTACTGAACGCAAGAATGGAGGCTAAGATTGCCGATTTTGGCTTGTCCAAGGCTTTCAATCGAGATAACGACACCCATGTATCCACGAACACGCTTGTTGGTACACCCGGATATGTTGATCCAGAGTACGTCAATCCCTTCTTCTGTCGTCCAAGCCTCTATACAGGCTGTCGTGTTCTAAGTAGTAGGTGGAACCGGACCTGCAGGTACCAGGCGACAATGCAGCCGACGACGAAGAGCGACGTGTTCAGCTTCGGCGTCGTGCTGCTAGAGCTGGTCACGGGGAAGCCGGCCATCCTGCGCGACCCGGAGCCCACCAGCATCATCCAGTGGGCACGGCAGCGCCTGGCGCGGGGCAACATCGAGGGCGTGGTGGACGCACGCATGCGCGGCGACCATGATGTCAATAGCGTGTGGAAGGTCGCGGACATCGCGCTCAAGTGCACCGCACAGACGTCGGCGCAGCGGCCCACCATGACCGACGTGGTGGCGCAGCTGCAGGAGTGCCTCGAGCTCGAGGAGGGCCGTGCCGGCGGCGACACCAATGGCACCTTCTACACCGGCAGCAGCGGCGACCCGAACTCAAGTTATAATGCTTACGCCGCTGACCAGTCCACGGATGTGAGCCAAAGCAGTACTGCATTTGAGATGGAACATAATTTTGGGAGGGTGCCAACAATGGCCACCGGTCCCGCTGCAAGGTGAGCGGAGTGATGGGAGTATGAGTTGCATCAATGCCTTGTAAGGGGTTTATTATATATACTAGTCTCGTAATGACGTTTTTTTTTCTCAAGTGTCGTAATGATGTTGTTTTATCAGAGGAAGCGCAAATGTACGTGTTTAGTTGTAGTTATTCCTTTTTAGCCTCTGAATTTATGTACTTGTCAATAAGTAAGTTTCTATGCACGCTTTTGGAAAATTGAGCATCTGCTCCATTGCCACACTAAAGATCCTTGTTTGGAGATTTGCCGTTGAAAAGATTTTCCTTGATGAATTGCTGCACTAAAGACAAAAAATAGCTGAGATTTACCACTCTCTACATATTCTGGTGTTTTTTCCTCCTTTTTTTTTGCCCAAAAATAACTCTAAAAAGACTGAAATACCCCTATTTTTGCGCACTAGGGCTATAAACAAACCGAGCTTGAGCAAACCCAGCCTACAGGCCCAAGCTCGAGCAAGTCTAAGATGGTGGTTGACCTCGGCCATGTAGGCTCGATCGGTAACACAGGTCTTCATCAAGAAGCATTCTCACAAGGCAATCATAGAACAATATAGTAGCAGCTTTCACAGAATCACAGGCAATGATTTTCAACAAGAGAACTGAGTTGATCATACCTAACGAGCATGTCTTACTTAAGGAGTTTGGACGTTTATAGCACTCTATACCCTAAAAATTCCAAATATAGCCTCCTACGCACAAAAATTATATTTCTAACCCCCTTGGCGACCGCGGGACTCTGGGGAGGCGACACGTGGCCAGTTGTGCGGTCCTGGACCGCACGACCGCACTGTAGCTTAGTCGTGCGGTCGGGGACCGCATGACTGCACTGTAGTGGTACTATAGACGGCTGTTTTTTTGGTTGGTCTGTATATTTGTTGTGAGTATAAATACAAATTTTATATGTGTTTATAGAGTTACATTTAAAATATAATTATTTTTGGATATACGAAATGATGTTTAAAAAAATATGATTTTTATGTAGAGTCTTGTTTACTTTTTTTTGTAATTACAAAAATTAAGAATTTTCTTTGGTAATGTATTTATGTGTACAGTACGAACGAAATTTGTGATATGAAATTTGAGGTGCAAAATTTTCTGGAAAGTATTTTCGAAAACTCGTTACGCAATGTAGATAATGTATGTATGAAATATTTTTTTTAGAATTTTTTTGAAATAAAAGGGCAGATATAGAGTAGGCTGGTTCGTTTGTGACTTTTGTAGATTCTCAACGATATGAAATATGTTACATTGACAGTAATGTATTGTGATCGTCGTATGTCGTGGGGTAGCTATATTTTTCTATCGAGTTCGAAGCTTGAGGTTGGACTGATTCCGTCTTGTGCATGGCTACTGGCTAGCACCTCTGTGAGGTGCACAGGGTGAGCGTCCTTTTGCGGCCAGGTTAGCTCATCAGTACCCACTGCACATTCTATTGGCCCGTCACAGTTGCCGTTGCCGGGCACCTCCGTGGCCGGCGCCGGCGCCGCCGAGCGCCTGAGCGGCGCTTCACTCTCACTTGCCATGAGGGTGCTGCAGAGCAGCAGGACTGCAGTAGGGAGGCGTGCGAGGATATCTTGGACAGCAGGGGTGGGCGTGGTTGGTGCGGGCCGGCTGCGATCGCGAGCGGGTTTTTGGATCTGCGCCGGAGGAAGAAGGAAACGGTCGGCGCTCGAAAAAAAACATGCCCCACTTGTCGGCGCCAAGAGTTTTTGTCATTTGCGAGACGAGGGGAGACAACGTATCAACACCACCACCCACTCATTTTTCTATATTAGTAAGGATAAAGGAAATCGTCTCTCACGATCCTGTTCAGTGAGAAACTATCATCATTCCTCGTAGGTCCTAGCACCACCAAACACCACAATCCCTAAAAATCCACCAATCCAAGTCCCCCCACCAAACAAATCGTTTCCCTTTGGTGTACCTGCAGTTTCTGACGAACTGACTGACTGTTATCTGATCCTGCCCACGGGTACTAATTATCAATCCAAAGATCAGGCTATAACAGTGCACGGAGGGGAATAAATGCATGGAGAATAGAGGAGAACGAGTACACGACGGGGAACTTTTTTTAATTAAATAATCCCTTTTTTGAAAAAAAAAATTATTATTACTTCCTTGCCAACTTTGTTTTCAATTCTAACTCTTTTGTCCACACAACCGCTCGTGGCATGGTAAGACAATATTACCACGTAGTCATCATGACATGACCAAATTCTGCTACTCTACAATCGGTGACGTGACAATGTTGTTTAGGTATACCATCACCGGTGGCGTGTTAAGAAGTGGCATTTAGTTTGATTTACCCTATGGCATGTCAGTGTTGTATTGTCACATCACGAGTGGTGATGTGGCAAAACAATCAGATTCAAAAATAAGTTAGCAAGGGTTGTAACAAAAATAAATTGAAAAGGGGTTGATTAATATTAGGCCCTCTATAGAATAAAAGAATTTTGGACAAAAAATGGAGAATTGCAATC
This sequence comes from Dendrocalamus sinicus, assembly GCA_036346575.1. Lineage (NCBI taxonomy): Eukaryota > Viridiplantae > Streptophyta > Magnoliopsida > Poales > Poaceae > Dendrocalamus > Dendrocalamus sinicus. The sequence continues at coordinate 31,820,034 of CM070654.1, read as the reverse complement.
CAAATGAAAAATTCCTACACATGTTGTTTAGTTCATAGAATCGCATTAAAAAAATTGTCTACAATTTTTGGAGGAAACCAAACATAAGCTCCAACCTGATGTTTTAATTTTCTTTGAGAATTCCAATGCGACTTCTCTCTCTAATTAAGTTTGTTCTAATCTTAAAATCTTTGCGTTTTTCCTATAAGGCATCTAAACATATCTTTTAAGCAATTTATGTGGTTTTAATTTTCATAAAATTCAACTAGCCGCGACATTTCAATCTTACTTTTTTTTCTATTTCTACGTTTTTAGATTATGCGGCTAGAGATGACGTAAAAATTGTTCAGACGACGGGGTCTTACCTGTCGAGACTCTAAACAAAACTAGTAAAGAAAAAAAAAGGCGTAGAAAAGGGGGGCACCAAACGACGCAACCACCACCATTCCGTCAAGGCTTCTGCCAACCAACCGCTGCTCGCTCCTGCCGCTGCTTTGTCCCATCATTTCATCCCATTTCTTCCCGTCCGTCGGGTCCGACCTCCCGACCGCGACCAGCCACCGCCCCGCGGTTGCTTCAGATCTCCTCTTCCCCCCGACGGCAACTCGACCATCTCCCTCCCGCCATTGCGCACACATATATAGAATCCTATCCCCATCACCCTCCCACCCGCACCTCGTCCCGGCGCCTCCGTCCCCTTCTCGTTTCGTTTCCCTCGCGCGCCATGATCTGCTGAGTCGAGACGACTGCTCGGTGAGGCTGTCGTGGACCCGGTCCGCGCTTGATCCGTCCGTGCTGGGATCGGGATCTTGATTCTTGGGTGGGCGGGAATGGAGGTCTTCGGCCCCGTCACGCCCGGCCAGGTGCGTGCTCCAGAATTTTTGCAGCTTTCTCTGGTTGCCGATTCTTCGTTCCGTTTGCTTCTGTGTGGTGAGAGTCAAATCTGGCGGTTTAGCCGGCTGGTTCCATGATTTAATTTTTTTTTCTCTGGGGGAGTTGCTGTGTGAGCGCCGTTTGGATTCCTGCCGAGCAAATTTGGCGAGAAAACGTGGCAGAGCTCGTGTAAATGGATGGACTAGTTCTCAACAGCAGCGGAGTGCTGTATGTTGAGCAACGTGGTTACGGTTTTAATGCCATGGTTTATGGTAGCTCCAGGATGCGAGGAAGAATCGAATTCAGTGCATACTGCGTTGTACCTGTCACCTGATGAGCCCTTACCTAACGAGTTTGGTGGGCTTCTGGTCCCCCGGAGGTGTCTTAGCTTTCAAGTTAAACAAGTTTATTGTAGGATGGTATGGCACGATGGCACGACACGATGAGAGCGGACGAATGATTGTCTTTGTTTTTTTGGAACCTAAAACCAAAAATAAAAAGTAGAAGAAAAATAATCTAAATTTCCGGATGTAGATTATGATTGCAAGACGTTGGTTCGCTCGCCATGCTCGATGAACACTTCGATCGTCCAACCGCTCCCTTCAATCACTCGCTATGATCGCTGACGCACGTAGTCGTTATCTCCCTCCGCTCAAAGACTTCAACCGCTCGAACGCTTCGATCGGTTGAAAGAGTACATGTCGGAGGCAAAAGACAAACAATGCTCGAGACAACTTCTTACTACCGCTAGCTCAACGAGTAATCGAAAAACAACAAGTATTCGGGAAATACTATCGCTCCACTAAAAACACTTGGGAATACCATCGCTACCGACCAGAGTCATCGAGTACCGATTACCAAGTATCAATCACATACCACAAGTTTCCGACAACCGATCACCAAGTATTGAGTACCGGGACCTTTCGACTACTGAGTATCATGACCACTTAACCACCATGCACTAGCCAGTCATCCCACTAGCTTAACACGGGTACTCGAAGTACTCGAAGATCACAAGAAGTGAAGCTCTCGAACAGACAATGAAGTCTATGAGTACCGACCGCGAAGCCTACGGCAACCGATAGCAAAGCCTTTGACTACCGAAGACAACGACAATAGACTGCAAAGTCTACGACTATGAAAACAAGACTGCGAAGTTTACAATTATAATAGCAATCTGCAAAGTCTACGACCATCAACTGCAAAGCCTTTGACTATCGACCAGTAAAATCTACGACCAAGAAAAAGTATTGTAGTTATGACCATGAAAAGGTAATGTAGCTACGATTACCTTTAGTGGTCGTTCTGTCGTGGTCAAAGTCGAACGTGGTCGAAGCCGGACGTGGTCGAAGTCTGTCATGGTTGGAATGCTGTAGTCGAGTTGCCGTGGTCGAAGTCCGACGTAGTCGAAATGCCGTGGTCGTTCAGACACGGTTGAAGTCGGTCGTAGTCGAAGTTGGACGTAGTTGTAAAGCCGAGCTCTACTACAATACTCTTTTGAGTACCAGCTAAATCATTGTTCACCTCTGAGTACTGTTCTTTTGATCGTACAGTTTTGACTAGATCACTGTAGTTTTGGCCGTACAAAGAACTTGTAGCTTTGACCGGTCCATCGTCTGAAGGTCGTCCAATCTTCCGGTGATACTTGAATGCCGTTCGATCCTCTTGGGCTACTCGAACACTATCCGATCTTTCATTGCTTATTGAAAACCGTCCGATGCTACTCAGACCCGATCGGACTGGTCAAAAACTACTCGAAGCAGACCAAAACCGCTCGGAGCAAATCAAAACCACTCGAAACCGACTGAAACCACTCGGAGTAATAAAAACCACTCAAAGCAGAAGCAGGCCAAAACCACTCGGAACAACCACAACCACTAGGAGCCAGTGAAAACCACTCGAAACTACTCGGAGCAACTCATAATTGAAAGAGATCACTCGGATTCAAAACCTTTGACCGCGATCAACCGAAACTTTCGCAAACACAGATTTCAAAGCAATCCAAATGTCAATTATTCATCGTAACGTTTAATCACGACCACCACATGGTCTAACATTTATCATGACACATGAGATCGAAGAAGAAAATATTGCTGTAAAGTTAAAGTTTTTTGTATGGGGTCAAGGTAATTGCTTCCTAGAATTTGATGTCTGTGTCTATGATATGTTCATCACCATGGTTGGCATTTCAGCTAGATCCTCGAAGAAAGTTGATTAAAATCACGATTTGTTGAGTTGAGCTTTGATACGAAGACATGAGTAAATTGTTGTCTGTTGAAAACCTTTAAAACAAACAAACCATCATGCTGGATCCATTGGGCAATATAGCAGTGGAGCAATCATGCCAGATCCATCGGGCTGGGATATAGCAGTAGATCTTCCTTTCGTTGAAAGAAAATATAGAACAAAAAATTCTGGGGAGTTGGGAACTTGGGATGTGAGTGTGACTACACCCTCAATGCAAAAAACCAATGCTGAGTTGGTTTTTCCTAATTTGATGCTTTGGATGAACTAATTGCTAGCTGATCTTATTCTTTCACGCTATCAGGGACTTATGTAACATGTTTTCCTTTCTCCCAGGTGTCATTTTTGCTTGGTCTTTTCCCTGTCCTCATTGCATGGATCTATTCCGAAATCCTGGAATACAGGAAATCTTTATCCCATGGGAAAGTGTAAGATTTCTTTGCAGAACTTATAGTTTTAGTTAGCTTTAGGAACTTAGATCTGAGTTGGTATTACTCCATATATTATATATTCACTACCAACTGCATACGGCTGTTTCAAATAACTCAAACCTGTAACCTGTTTCGTGTTTAGATCTGGCAGTTCGCAGTAGTTACATCATAAACAAGTTGAACAACCAGTGCCCTAATTTTCCCTGTTCATGCATTGTTTCGTCATCTGCAGTCACTCAGATGCAAATTTGGAGAATGAAACTATCAAAGAAGATGATAAGGCTGTATTACTTGAAGGAGGCCAATCGAAATCACCATCTACAAAGTTCCGGAACATGTCTACCAAAGCAAATTTAATACGGTACTATTTGAATGAATAATATAATACATATTTTAGGATTATAACACATGCAGTTGCAGATTACTGATGTCTCGATGTGATTGTGAGCTGTAGATTTATAACAATGGATGAGTCTTTTCTGCTTGAAAACCGTGCTGTCCTGAGAGCCATGTAAGACCCTTCAAAATTAATTGCATCCACTCTAGGCCTTCTGGCTAAGAGATTACCTGTTGACATTTATCTGCCTTTTAACCATCTTGCAGGGCTGAAGTTGGCATTGTCCTGGTTTATTTTTACATTTGTGACCGGACGAACATATTTCCAGAAAGCAAGAAGGTTCCTATGTTGCTCCTGTTCCTTGCACACTCTCAATGATGTATTATGGAGTATATGTAAACTGCAATAGGTGTCTACTGGCTTAATTGTAATCATAGCATGTTCCCCCATCTCTGAGGATCGTCCTTGTTATTTCTGGTTTCGTGATCTAGCATGATTTGTTTCCTCATTGTTCAGCAAGTTAATACCTGCAAGTTATAGTGAGTTAGTGGTATGTCTGGCCTAGCCTCCATTTAGGCTTATCATCCAAATAAGCTAGAGTGAATGAGGCAGGGCCAAGCAGGTGGTATACTTTCAGGCTCATCTGACAAGCTTAAGCTTTCCATCATCCATAGACATAGAGAAGCTGTAGCTAGTGGATGGTGGCTTATAGGCTGGCAACGGTTTATGTAAGTTCTGCCTGCCCAACCAGCTTTTGATGCTGATCTCTTTTTTTAAAAAAGATGTTTTCGGTGCTGATCTAATAACCTACAACTTAGGGACAAACCTCAACTAGGCCAAACAAGCCCTATATGCTCGTCATGTCTAAGGCTCTCTTTTACTTGCATGGTAATCCTTGTCTTGTTTTTGACAGAGCTACAACCGCGACTTGTTTCTGTTTCTGTACATTCTTCTTATTATAGCATCAGCGCTTACTTCACTTAAGAAGCACCATGAAAAATCAGCATTTTCAGGAAAGTCCATACTCTACCTTAATCGCCACCAAACTGAGGAATGGAAAGGGTGGATGCAGGTTAGTGATTTTACTTCACCACTTAAGTCTTTGTGGTAAATGTGATTCTGGGTTGTTAGTTAGTATGGTCTGATTTCAATAAATGAAATCAGGGGCTCTTACCCTCTGAATAAAAAAAAAGTGACTCTGGGTGTGATGTCACTTTCAATGCACTTGTTGGTCATTGATTGATCCTTTCAGTTTGCGACCTGTAAGCAAATGTCTTTTGATGCTCATTTTAGTGAATCTTCCATCATGTACTATATAGATAGTGCACCCACTTTTGTGCTTTTGCTTACTGTAGTCTACTTTTCTTAGATTGAAAGAGTAGAGAAAGCACCAACTTAATGGATTGAGATACTTATTTGTTGTTTTAGTATGCATTAATTTCTTTTTGAGAGGACTATGCATTAAATTTAAGGAAAGTGTTTTCCTTCTACCATTCATCAGTCATAATCTGGGTATTCTGTATTCAAAGTCCAGACTGCTCTCTCTCAGGTTTACGTCAATAAAATGCATTTATTTGGAGAATTACTGTGGCAGCTTTTTTCCCTTTATGTTACAACAATTTCATGCCACTGAAATATACAATTACTGCAGTAGCATTTATATATTCTTTTGTGGCTTTTTGTCTTATGCAAGTTTTGTATTAATTGTATTTTGGCTGCAAGAGTGTTCTAATTATTCAATCTGCCTTTCCAGGTCTTATTTCTGATGTACCACTATTTCGCAGCCTCAGAACTATACAATGCAATTCGTGTGTTCATTGCTGCCTATGTCTGGATGACTGGATTTGGGAATTTCTCATATTATTATATCAAGAAAGATTTTAGCATTGCAAGATTTGCTCAGGTGCCCATTGTACCTCAACCTTTGTTTCTTCTATGTAATAATAAATTTAACTCTACTTAATTTCTCCTAACCACCTTTCAAACACTAAAGACCAACAACTATACTTTTAATGCAGATGATGTGGAGGCTAAATTTCTTTGTGGCCTTCTGTTGCATTGTCCTTGACAATGATTACATGCTGTATTATATCTGTCCAATGCATACCCTATTTACTCTTATGGTATACGGGTCACTTGGTCTGTTTAACAAGTACAATGAGATACCATCAATCATGGCTATTAAGATGGCTTGCTGCTTCTTGACTGTCATTTTGATATGGGAAATTCCTGGGGTATTTGAACTTTTGTGGGCCCCCTTTACGTTTCTGCTAGGTGAGTTATTCTTGTATTTCTGTATGGCATATTTCTTCTCAGTCATGGATCAGAATTCTACATCATTGTTTTTTTCCTTCAATGCAGGCTATAAAGATCCAGAGCCTTCTAAGACAAACTTACCATTATTACATGAGTGGCATTTCCGATCTGGCCTTGATCGATACATATGGATTATTGGAATGATTTATGCTTACTTCCACCCTAATGTAAGTATTGCAGATATGGATCTATATTTCTCTCCCTTTCAATCTGTATGTATGAGTAGTAGACTAGTAGATTTACTCAATTATTTTCATACACTTCTTCCTCTGGAATCCCTATACATATAAATAGTACTGATGACAAATACACTTAAGCAGTATGCTCTTATTTGAAGTGTTTATACCTTTCGTTTATCTTATGTTAATCTAACATAGAACCTTCTATCCTAAACAGGTTGAAAGATGGATGGAGAAGCTGGAAGAGTCTGAGACTAAGGTTAGATTGTCGATCAAGGGAACCATTGTGACTATTTCCTTGATGGTAAGTTGTGTGACCATCTTGTACCAATGCACTGTCTATTTATGTCAAGATGTTGTACTACCTTTCCAACTAGGTTGAGTTTCTATTAACAGTGTTGTATTAACTTCAAATGCTGTTCTAACTAGGGCTTCTGTTCCTTACTTGTAGGCTGCCTGTCTATGGTATGAATATATCTACAAGCTAGACAAAATTACATACAACAAGTACCATCCCTACACATCATGGATTCCTATCACGTACGTATAAAATAATGCTATCAATATCAATATGGTATGCGACAGAAATTTGTTTGAATGCATTTGACATGGCACCTTGTTTCTTACAGTGTTTATATCTGCCTACGCAATTGCACCCAGCAGTTGAGGAGTGCCTCTTTGGCTCTTTTTGCGTAAGCATCTAAATCTGTAGCACATTAAATTGATGTTTCAGGCATTTGTTTTCGGATTCCTTTGTTGTCACTTTTCTAAAAGTTTAATCTAAATTTTTGATAGTTGGCTTGGCAAGATCACACTAGAGACTTATATTTCTCAGATCCACATATGGCTCAGGTATGAACCGAGTTGTTTCAGCATATGTTTTTCTCTTTTTTTAATTACTGAATGAACTTCCAGGCCAGTAGTCTGGTAATGAGTATCCTAAAATATGTTAAATATGCTGTCAAGGCTAAAAAAAATGAAATTTAAATAGTGATTCAACTGTGTTAATATTATATCTGTGAGAATTTAACCTTAGAAGTATATCCATCGGTATGCATAAAATATTATGCTCAAATACTTTTCTGAGTATCTGTTTTCTCTTACACTGAACCAATCGGTAACTTCTGCTTGAGTAACTATCCCCAGCTGATCTTCTATCCCTACTTAATGTAACACATGATGTCCTTGGCCAACAATAGAAGGTTTCTTGCTTTGCCAAATGGTACTCTTCAACCGTTCACCGCAACTACGGTATCCTTGTGAAACATTAAAATCATCTTTTTTTACTTTCAAACAGAAAACTAGAATTTATGAAAACTGTGGGAAATGAAGATTTCTTGACAACACTATATCAAATTTTTTGTTTTGAGCTGATGTGTTTCATTTGACTGTGAAGTGCATGTAGGATTTGTTGTCATTCTCCACATTTTGTGTCATGTACTTGCAGTTTCAAGTTATCGATTTTTTTTTCAGTGCTGATACTTTTTTTACAGGTCTAGCATGCCAAATGGGCAGCCAAAATGGCTTCTGTCTTTCATACCAGATTATCCATTGCTTAACTTCATGCTTACTACAGCAATCTATCTTTTTGTAAGTTTACCAACCTCAGGTGCATTTCATTCAACAGAATCATCAAAGACATTCATTTCATGATTTATACTGCAGCTATCATACCGAGTGTTTGAGCTCACAAACGTACTGAAGGGAGCTTTTATACCCAGTAGAGACAACAATCGTCTATATCAAAATTTTATTGCTGGGATTGCCATCTCTGTATGCCTGTATTTCTGCTCACTTATTCTTCTGAAAATTCCTATTGTATAGGTAACTGCTGGAACATACTATACTCACAATTTTCACAAAGTCTCGTCTCTATATTTCTGTGACTTCAGTTATTTGTTCCATGTAATTTACAGGTAGAGAATTTCATTTCCAGAGATGAAGAATTGCCAAGTAAATGATCTTGATAGAAGGTCGCTTCTGCAAAAAGTTTGCTTGGTAGGATGCTCGGTTCTGGCCTCAATTCCATTTGCATTTGGAGGTAAATGCACTCGCATATGTTGGGAATTGAATTGCCAGAGGATGCAGATATGGAGGCCAGTTTTTGATTATTTTTTTTACCTTTTTTTCTCCTTGAAAACACTGTAACACAGTTGGCCAACCCGTGCATTCTTTGGAAGTTGCAACAGCTGTCGAAAGTTAATACAACCATGTAAGAATTTTCTCCGAGCACTGTACCGTGTTGTGTACCATAGAGATCGATACAAGGAAAGGTTTTCCTCCTGTAAAAGAAAGATACAAAGCCATGCCCCATGCTTTTCTGACTTCGGATGTATTTCGAAGCATCAATTGTACTCTCGCGGTCCAAGTTACTTCAGCTACTTGAGGCGCCCTAGTTAAAGACTTGCTTTTGGACCACTGATAATCATGCTGGGGAGGGGTACGAAATCAGCTCTGTAACCTCCCTTTCAGTTGGAATCGTTTATTCTGTTGCAAACCGGCAGCAACAGCCGACACCACCCGCACGTAGCGGTGCTGTATTACATGTGCGCGCACCCGAACGCTCGTGGAGTGGCGGCAGAAGCCGCCAGGCCGCTGCCCGCCGCCGCGTACAGGCGGGCGTACAGCCTCAGGCCGTCAGGCGCCACCTGCCCAAAATCATCGCGCCCGGCGCCGCTCGACGTATCTGTAACGCCCCGTTTTCCAGGGGCGCGTACGGACACGGCATTCCGTAACTATTCACGCATGAACAGTTATGGAGTGTCGCGCAAGAGTATACCATTGCATGCTTACAACAAAAGTCCAGCATATATTTCATATATGGAATAACATCCAGTTTTGACAGCGGGGCGTGCAAGCCCAAAGATAATTACATTACAAAAGACTCCAAGATCCGCTTGAGCGCGGCGAAGACCTAAAGCCACGGATCCTCGTCGAAGAAAAGGTCCTCCGGGACATCCTCGACGGGGAGACCTTTCTAACACGAAATCTTGAATTGCCTTCTTTTCTTCTGGTATCTGTGGAATTTTGCAAGCATGAGTACTCCGACCCCGTACTCAGCAAATCACAAGGGAAACCCTACCTTACTATATGCACGGATTAACAAAGGAAAGGAGTATACTTAGTTTATTAACTTTGAGTGGATGCAGTTTTTATTTGCAAATATTTTAATAAAACGGACCCAAAACTACTCCTTAAGATCTCAGGGGTTTTCAATCAAAAGTTAATTAACCAGCTAAACAAGTTAAAACATGTACAAGATTACTTAAGCTTCGCGGCTGGAATCACCCAATGACACAACTCCAATAACCGGGAGCACGGCGTATTCGAATACCATTAATTTGACTCTGCAGAGTTTGCTCAGCTTTACCCACACGATCCCTTAACTCCTGCTAAAGAGTTAAGAAAGCCAGGTCGTTTCACTGCTCAATTCTTTATATAGGCTCTACCTGGTAGAATCCACTCGGGTCTGGCTCACAAACACACACAAACGTCCGCTTCGAGTGAACTCTACTGTTGTTAGGCACCCGCAGCACGGCCTGCCTAACCTCACTGCTAAACCTCCTCCTCCGCCACTCCTGTAGAGTTTCAATTGAGTTGAGCAGCTACTAGACCAGTGTTGACAAGTCAACTCCTGTGGTTGAGCGATTACTATGACATTTGCTTAGCGTAAGGATTTTAGTCCTTATATTTTCACATGGTCCGCAACCTCACCAGGCCCGCGACCCAACCTAGGGTGAGCGGTGGGCGAATGAAACCGTCTTACGGCGCACCACCACCCCCTATCTTTAATCCTAGGGTAAGCGGTGAGCGAAAGAAACCATCTTGCGGCGCACCACCACCCCCTTACCTTCAATCCTAGGGTAAGAGATGGGCGAAAACCGTCTTGCGGCGCACCACAACCCCCTTACCCTACCTTGTGCACTTCGGCACTCTCCGCTCTAGGGCACGGTGTCCCATACCACCCTGCCCTAGAGTCGGGTTTGCAAATTCTATTGGCCCGTAGCCACCACCTTATTAGTGTGAAGACTTTGAGTGATAATAGTAACCTACAGTTATCTAGATTAACAGATAATTAATTCTAGGGTTACAAAGGCATGGCTACAAGTTTAACATGGCATTTGTCGGTGGTAGAATTAACTATATAACATGTCATTCTAAATATTTTATTTTTTACTTTGAACTAACATTTCAGAATTAGTATAATAACATAATTTAAATGGCATGGGATTTCAACATGATCAAGGACTTGTGACTTGCCGTTAATCTGGATGATCTTGTCGAGCTCGAACGTAGAAGCTTCTGGATCCTGGGACTGCTCTTGAACTTCCGGGATTTTCGAAACTAGCGCAAACACATAAAATAAATAAGTCCGGCTTGAGCCTAATCAAGCGAGGGAAAAAAATAAACTATTAAAAAGGAGTAAAATGCATAAATCCGCAAATGGGGAATTTTAGGAATTTATCTGGGATGAATATGGAGGAATGGAGGTCACAAATGGGTCCAGGATAATATTTGGAGCAAAGTGGTGAAATTTGGGAATTTTTTGGATTTTATGTGATTTTCTAGAATTTATTTGGATTTTTCTGGATTTTGGAAATTGACTGGAAAATCGGTATGAACAGTAACGGATCAGCCCGGTGCAACAGTGCAGCTCGGCCGAAAATTCAGCCCGCGTGGCGAGCGGCGGCAGTGCAGCCTCAACTTCAGCGCTGCGTGGCGAACGGAGCGGGCGGGAGGCCGTGGCCGATTATGCGCGCGCCGCAGGAGTGGATGGGCGACGCGTGTTCCCATGGTGCGGCCCAGATGCGGGCGGGATGAGCGGATGAGGTGCGGAGCGGAAGGATCGGACGACGGAGGAAAAGGGATGGCGGGCGAAACGGTACGAAGTGATCCGACGACTGAGGTTAGAAGGTGAGGGGAGGATCTGACGGCGAAGGAGAGGTCACGTCTTCGTCTTCCTCCTCCAGCCGCGACAGTTCTCCTGGGGCGGGGGTCACGGTGGCGACGGCGGCCTAGGCGCCTGGGGCTTGCCGGCGGCCACCGAGGGCATCAGCGGGGGCGGCTTGACGAGGGGTTCCGTTTCAGGGCTCAGGAAGGTGGGGGAACCAGCGGGGACGGCGGGAGGCACAGAGGGGAGGTGCGGCCATTTGGTGGTGAGGGAGGTTGACGGCGGCGAGGTAGCTCAAACGGCTGCGGCCACACGGTTAGGGGCTCAAGGGGCTCACGTTGGAGGCGGAGGTGGAGGCTGAGGAGGCTGCGGTGAGGTCCGCCACGGAGAGGTGTGGCGGCGGGAAGGACTTCGACGCGGAGCTCCTCGGTGCTTCGCTGGCCGGGAGGATGTCGGCGTGTTTAGGGAGGTGTAGAAGCTCTGGGCGGCAGCAATTGCGAAATGGAGGGCGGGAGAGGGGGATTGGCTTACGAGCAACGCCGGCGCAGGGGAGGGAAAAGGTGGTGCTCCGGGCGGTGGAACTCCAATCGGGTGCACGGGGAGCTTCTCGGGAGTGGTGGGAAGTGAACGGGAGCTGTGGGGGCGCTTGGAGGGCAAGGGAGGTAAGGGAGCAAGGGGAGCGGCATTTATACCCGGCGGAGGGAGAGCTTTCGTGGGGGAGGCGGCACGGGTGCGGTCAAGGGGGAAGAACCGGGCGGCGAGGGAAGAGGGAAGGGAGAGGCTGCAGGTGGGGCTGAGCGAAGGGGCGGCGACGCGCGGCGGCGCTGGCGTCAGGCGGGCGGCGTCAGCACGGTGGGGCGGGATGAATCCCGCGGGCGAAGACCGGGCGCGGTCGCGGGCACGTGCAGCGCGTGTGCGCGGAGGAAGACGGGGAGAGGCGAGGCGCGAGCGAAGGGGAGAGCGAGGGAGGCGCTGGGAGAGGAAGGAGGCGGGGAGGGGACGCGGCGCCAGCGGGAGAAGGAACGGGGAGGCGCCGGGATCGGGAGGAAGCGGGGAATGGCGAGGCGCCGGAGGAGAGGGAAGGCGTCTAGCTAGAAAGGGAAAGCGGAAAAACGAAGACTTTCCAAAAAGGGAAAGTTTCCAAAATTCCCTCAAAAATCAGCAAAAATTCAAGGAAAATTTGGTTTGAAATTTTAGGGCTTTTCAGTATCGTGCCTGCCTGACGGGCCACTAGCTGGGTCATTCGAGGACGCTAGGTGTGCTGCGTTTCGGCCTGCCGATAATGTTAGCAGTACTACACAAAAGATTATTATAGACGGTTTAAAAATATTATTATATATGGTTTTGTGAGTTATATGACGAAGTCATTATAGACAACTTTCGAACCATCTGTGATGCAGACTTTAATTGACACAGATAGTTTTTAGTAGAAATCATTTGTGATATATGGTTTATCACATATAGTTTCAACTACGAACCGTCTGTATCACAGACGGTTCGTAGTTGAAACCATCTGTGATAAACCATATATCACAACCAGTTTTACTAAAAACCGTCTGTGTTAGTTAACTATCACAAATGGTTACGAGTTAGTAATCATCTGTGATATTCTTTTATGCTCCTAAACCTATTTCAGTGTGTTGGCTAGTCTCAGGAAATGCTAGTCATGCCCTCTGAAACAAGCAGATCAACACAATATATATACATCCAATCCATATTCATTCATTTTATAAATGAGAACATCCATTTCACAAATAAATTAACAGAAATGAAATAAATGGATATCCATGAACAAATACACACATAAACAATTAAGCTCAATCTTATCCCAGTGAAATTCATTCTACATTGTAGAACTCTCTATCTTTTTTATGACTTTAGACATCTAGAAGTACGCATATCGAATATGTTTGAGGTCAATCTGTTCTAATGGAGTTGTAGCGATGGACGGAACCTATCGGTAGGAATATCAATGTAGTGCATACATATATAAGTTGATAAGTATGAAATAATTATCACAAGATTGACATACCTCAGGATTGTTTTTTATGGAACCGACGAGTAGTTGCATGTTGTGGTAAACATAGAATCCACAGGTGTTATTACCCGGTGGCCGCTTGTGGCACTGTAAAAATAGAATTTGTTAGTTCGAGAGGCAATACTATGAAGTGTTGTATAAGATTAATGTGTACTAGCGAATACTGAAAAATCTAGAATGCGTCGCAGGGCGTCGATCTTTCCCTTGGATTTTCGTACCTTTACAACGTATATGGCGAACGACCTACGTGATTCCAAAAAGTTAACCTTAGTTATTGGGAAAGTTTGAAAGACTACAATAGAGTCATCTATAGATAAAATGTGTTTACATATCGATTATTTATTGGACAACTGTGTAGTTGGTTTTGTTCTTCTTTTGGGAATCAAGGTATATTATCTTGTTCCATTTTGGTATAATTAAAATTATAATCTAGTGGAACCTACACATGTATGTTATGGTCATTAAACCTAAGTTCGTGTTGCTTATAAAGTACAAAGCAACAAGCATAGCCACTAGTGTAGTCAATGCCTTTGTAATGTAATTCTCGACGAAGGAAGCATCCTCCTCGATGATATCCATGGCGACCAAGCGTGGGTCGAGGAAACCAACTGGTGATTTTGTTAATCTGGCTTTACTCACCGTGTATATATATATATACACATAAAAGCAATAAGTTATATATGATATTTATCGGCATTACATAAACGTAGCGTGATTGTATACAATTATAGTATCCAACATCAAATGAGTGAGGCATTGAGCGTGTCGAGTGTGACGAGAAAGAATAGGTCTTTGAATGTCACCATAAAGATACGGTCATGAATATTGTGCTGCAGATGACATGGCATGAACTTAACGTTGACACCCGAGTGCCGTTGTTCCTTTGACTTGTTGGCTTGTTTCATGTAATACATATGCAATCTTTGGCAAGATAGTCCTAAAGTTAGGATGTGCTCTTTCGGGATGACCAATGGCCTACCTAGCACAAATTTTTGGGCCAACCATGTCCAAGTCGAGGGGGATGGGATTTGGGTCACCAAGGACGACATTCCTTAGAAACGAGGGATATGTTCGGTCCGCAGCATCGATTGATACCAAGCCGGCGTGCTCAACCACCGTGGCCGAAATGCGACACACAATGAGTACGCGGTCGTCCAGATCTTGGATTCCCGAACGATGGCGGCGACGCTTCCGATGCTCACGCCCGGTACAAATTAGTAATGTTACATTTTGTATTGCTTATGGACCTCAAGTTTACCGTCATTTTTTGTGCAGATGGGCAAATGCGATTTCTCCCATCGGATCGACCTCCTCACGAACGGTATGTTGATCGTTATGTGGATACATTATGGGCTCGAATATGGGACTTGGAGTACCGAATGGAGAGTCTCACCGAGGAGAACAACGACCTCCGCGAATGATGCAACGCGAGGGGCAACGAGGAGGTCGTGAATATAGGAAGCTCTTATGATCCCACATGTTGCTGCGCGAACCCGAAGCTGCATATGTGCATGCCACTACCACGACGGACAACCACGCCCGAGGCGCACCTCAAAGATTTCTCCATGTGGGTGCCACGAGGCTGCTTGGCATGTAGGTAAGAATGTGTATGGTTGTGTTGTGTTGTGTTTTAGTTGTTGTGTTCGTTGGTGTGTTGATGGTCGTAGTACTTGGTTGTGTTGTCATTTTTGGTACCCTCCATGTTTACCGTCGTTGTTGTGTTGATGGTTGTAGTACTTGCTATATTTTATGTAATGCAATCTATGTGTTGTTTCGTGTTGTGACTGGGCAAAGCTATTTTATGTGTTGTTTCGTTGGTAATGTTTTATGTACTCTTTTGGATCTCGTCGTAGTTTCGTTGTGAATTATAGAACAACAAAGTAGACTACTGATTCGCATACACAAATATCACATGAATATAACATATACACATACATACAAACAAGTAGCTCATTACAACACGACCCACAAGCCTACACATAAATATCATCGCTCCTAGATGTAGGGGATCTCATCATCCGTCTTCTTTTGCCCGCAAACAAGCAAAAGAATGGATAATTTGTCGTATGTAGTGGTATTTATGTTTGCCCTTGCCGCCTCGGTGTAGATCAACTTCACGGTAGAATTATCATAGCGATTTTTAAGAACATGGAAAGTGGTACTACCTTGGTTTACCACATGTGCATGAGAAATCAATAAGGACAACCTTATGCCTCCTCGTCGGCCGGAGCTCTCCATCGGTCGTTGTACCACCCTTTCTACAACCTCGTAAGTGCCCGTGGAGTTGTCAAAACAATATACCTCATGTGCCTCGCCTCGCCTTTGCCTTTCAAGGTGACGCTCGTTTTGGCGCCCATCTCACTTGTTTACTCAGAGCGCCATTGCATGTGCGTGTCTTTCGTTGAACCAGCAACAAGCTTGTAAAAGGTGAAGGATACGATAGCATTGACGCATACCACGATACCCCTAAGCAAACTATTGAAGGATTCGCCATGTTGCTTGTCGAAACTCGCACCTCCACCACCGCTGTCATGAGCCCTGTCCATTTGTCGACATCTCTCATCAATCCCGCCAACCATCGCCTACCTTCTGCGCTTGTTGTATTAAGTCGCTCCAACTTTTCCCCGGAAGAACTTGACCTCTAGCATTCTACAAACCATCTCTTCTCAATGCGCATAAGTCCTCAAACATCATGCCCTTCTCAATTGTCATGCTTGAACCGCCTCAGAGCATCTAGCGACTCGTCATCCCTTCCTTCTGCATAAGCCCCATGAGAATGCCTAAGATCGCTGAATTCATGAACTGATGGATCCCGCCAGGCAATAACGCTCGATCACTCAATATCACTTTCTCGCCTCTCCAAAAGGGCGGTCATCGCTGTAATCAACGCACTTTGCGATCTCGTAAGGCCGCAGATCATCCACAATTTGAACATCCACACCGCTGGAGTCCTCGCAGACATCTTCAACGCTGCGATGGAGCAACGGAGGAACACCAAAGATTATCGTGAATGTCTCCCGCATCGTAAGCACGAAACGATGGGATTGATACAAAAATAGCAATGACGGGAAAAGGCTAAAGTGTGGCTCGACACTTATCGGGATGATCCCGAGGGTCGCCACAACATCATCATCCGACATTCAACTCGAATCGTTGAGAAATCGAACCTCGTCGGGCAGATAGAGCATCGTGCACCTCGCACTTCTTCCACATCCACCGCAAGATCCGTAACGGAGGGTCAAAGGGTGCCCGATCACCTAGTTCGTGAATAACCGTGAGTGGTGGGATCAATGGACACCTTCCGCACAACAACGCCCAAACATTTTAACTCATTCCTCATAACCAATTTGACATATTCGCCCCACTCATCCTCTCGAACCAATTAAGATCAACCGCTCGAGAATTGTGTCTTTCAACCGAAGTGAAGTAACCCTCAACCGTGATGCTCTCCTCGCTTCCATGACAATGTAGCTTCTCTCGGACCCTAGCAACCAACTCACTAAACGACGGCCGATCACCGAATATCGAGGCACTCCTTTGCATTTCAACAAATTGAACATTTCCATAATCATCACTTGTCACATCGCTCCATGATATAGGGTGACTAGGTTGTCCATCTAGTTCATACTGAAAACCAAACTTAATACCTTGGAAATATGCGGATGGAAAGTTAAAAATAAAGCTAAAGCACAAACGATTTAAGTCCCACAACCACATATCATCTACCTAAAGCGTAAAGCTAAACCATGCTCTATAAGTTCTGTAGCCAGCACTAACCGTCTATAGGGGTGTGGAACTTGGTCCATTTGCAAAACTTACAGACATTGATAGTGCAAAGTAGGCACCCAACAAAATAATCTTACATTATAATATGCAAACTACATTCTTACAAATACACGATCGTATGGTTGTATCAATTTGATGCATTAACGGCATTCTGCATTCTACATGGTGTAATTAATTCGCAAGCCTCCAAAGCAACTTCATCATCCGAATCTTTATTAGCTTGCGTGATCAATTCAGTTACATTTTTCAAATGTGGCTGCGCTTTAGTTAGCCAATGTCGATCCAAAGATAAGACCATACAAGCATAAACAACTGAATAATTGATCAAAAATCTACCAATGAAGATTAGTAAGTTCTGCAATTAAACAATCTACCAATGAAGCAAACAATCGAATGGCTGAAATATCACACAAACGGTTCAAATAAAAAACCATATGTGATATTTGATAATATCATAGACGGTTCATGTTAACAACCGTCTGAGATACTTCACAGACGATTTTAACCATGAACCGTCTGTGATATTTATTCTTCACAGACAGTTTTTAAAGCTGACAACAACATGGACGGTCTCTAAAGTAAAACAGTCTGTGATTGTATTTGATACAGATGATTTTAGAAATCGTCTGTGATGTAACATCTAATATCCGGCATGTTACAGTAGTATCGCCAACTCTAGCACGAATTTTGGACACATCTGGCCCTGTAGCACGAAAAAATTCCGCATCTGGCCCCCATTGCGCAAAAATTCCAAAACTAGCACCCGGCCGACCGCGTGTCTCTCGCGTTGCGCCATGTGTCCCGGTCGTGCGGTCTGGTACCGCATGACCGCATTGTTCACGGGTCGTGCAGTACCAGACCGCACGATCGCCCCGTGTTCCGCGTCGGCCGCATGACCGACCCTCCCGACCGCAGGACTGCTCTGCCGACCGCGCGACTCCGTCCCGACCGCACAACTGCAAGCCCGACCGCGCGTTCACACTGTAGATCGTTCAGCGCAGTGAATTTTAGGGTTTGGTCTGTTGTTAGGGTTTGCAATCTCCGTGATTGTTTTAAGTTTTGGCAAATTTGTAGTTATAAACTGGGAAAAAATCAGATAAAGTTGTAATAAAAGTTTATATTCATTGTAAGTTGTAGATGCATAAAAAATTTTGGTAAATTTTTTTAGAAACGATTGACCGTAGAACGGTCGATACATAAAGTGGTAAATGACTTTTAGGGTTTGGTCTTTTTTTAGGGTTTGCAATCGCCGTGATTTGTGTAAGTTTTGTTATTTTTGTAGTTGTGAAATGGTAAAAAAAATATGATGAAGTTGTAATGATAGTTTATGTTCATTGTAAGTTGTAGATGCAAAAAAATAATTTGGTAAATTTTTTAGGAACGATTGAGCGTAGAACGGTCGATACATAAAGTGGTAAGTGACTTTTAGGGTTTGCAATCCCCGTCATTTTGTAAGTTTTGTTGTTTTTGTAGTTGTGAAATGGTAAAAAAATCTGATGAAGTTGTAATGATAGTTTATGTTCATTGTAAGTTGTAGATGCATAAAAAATTTTGGTAAATTTTTTTTAGAAACGATTAACCGTAGAACGGTCGATACATAAAGTGGTAAGTGATATTTTGATGTTACAGAGAATTCGTGTAGGGTGAGAACCGGTATGTTAATATTGTGAAATGAATTGCTATGTGAATCGTTCAATATGAAAAGACGAGATAATAAGCTTATGTCAATACAAATACACTTCATAATACAGTTGGGAGTAACATGCCGCGTGCATTTTTATTACATGCATAACATATAGCATGATATGCGACTAACCTACCCAACTGCGCGAACGACCTACTGTGTGGACCGGGGCCACTTTCCCTTCCTTGCCCGCTCGGCGTTGAACTCGTCCGCGGCCTCTTTTGCCTTAGCCGCCATTTCCTTTTTTCTCGCGCTCCATCTCGCGAGCCTCCCGCTCCCTACGTGTGCACGCTTGGAGATGAGCTTGCATCTCGCGTTGTATACGTAGGGTGTCATCATTCTTGCGGCGCTCCTCCTCCAGCAACTATTTGTCCCGTGTGACATTCCACTCCTCGAAGTCAAGGGTCCATTGGTCCGCAAGGTGGATCTCAAGATCGATCCATTTGCGGTAGCCACACAGGGGCTCCGGAGACTGTAAATACAGGGGAGAGATTATTAGTGCGTGCTGTGAAGGAGAAAAGGTAGTGGAAAATGGTGCATGTGGTCGTTACCGGCTGCCGATATGTTGCGGTGTCAAAACGGCGGTTGGGGTAGGCACTGGAGTAGTTTGCGCAACCCCAGTAACGCATACCTAGGCTGATGCAGTGCTTAGACTTGAAGAACTTGCATGTGTCCCCGCACCAACAAAGGGGGGTGTCTTCCCCTCAGGTGGGAGTTGCGGCGAATGCTCGGTGGGGACGTCCGGGATGGGGTTGTTGCTACGCGACCGCTCATTGCGGGGAGCTGACCTCGTAGCCGCAGCAGCCCTTGCTTGTTCTTCGCGAGTCGCGGCAGCCCTTTCTGCCTTCTTGCGGGACTCCTCCCTAGCCTTCCTAATTTTCTCATTTATGTTGTCCATGAATTTTTGCCATTCCTTTATATTCTTGTTGTTCATCTCGACGTGGAGAAGGAAGGTATGATGTAGTGTTCTCTTGCAGATGCATTACAGCTCATTTTATAAGCCAAAGGGTAGGCATGTGATTTATTTTTGATCGCTGCGCAAAGCTGCCCTCTTTTGTCATGTCACCTGGCAAAGGTCCTCTCTTTTGTCATGTCGCCTGGCAAAGGTCCACTCTTTTGTCATGTCTCTGCACAAAGCTGCCCTCTTTTGTCATCTCACTGAGCAAAACTGGCCTATTTTGTCATCTCACTGAGCAAATCTGCCATATTCTGTTATCTCACTGAGCAAAGCTGCCCTATTTTGTCATCTCACTGAGCAAAGCTGGCCTCTTTTATCATGTCACTGAGTAAAGCTGCCCTCTTTTGTCATCTTACGGAGCAAAGCTGGCCTCTTTTGTCATGTCACTGAGCAAAGCTGCCATCTTTTGTCATCTCACTGAACCCCCATTCTCCCTCCTCCGCCTGTGGCAGAACTAGGGCTGTCACTGTGTTGTCGTCCAGTCTGGATGACACGTACGCACCGTCCGTGGTCACAACACGACCTACCACCCCTCCAGTTGCAGTTTCATCATCCTCGTCCTTTCCAGAACTGCCTGTTTCCACCTCCTCGTCCTCCTCGCTGCCCTCTTCTTCCACCTGGTCCCCAAGATACTCATGACAGTCAATACGGGCGGCCCACCACCTCTGGTCCACACCTTCGTTAGCCTGGAAATTTTCCGCACGCCTCCTGAGGTCTTCATCACCCATTTCATCGCCCACATGTTCTCCCGCAGGAGCGTCTTCATGACCGCCGGAGATGAACCTAACCACTACATCTCCACCAACGGCATCACAACCAACCATGGCAGATGATTCTACCCTCTCCACGAACTCGACATACACCATTGGCCTGGCATATATCGCAGCATCAGGGTTGCACACGACCTCCATGTAGTTCGCCCATAAGGCGTCATTGGTCACCTTCAGAAGTTGCCATATGCTCTCCCTTCCATCACCCACCATTGAGGCATAGACTGGCTTGATCTGTAACTTCTTCCTTGCGGTGTGCCGATTGAACGCCGAACGGACACACCTCCGTAGCTCAGACAAGCTCATGGCGTTCAGACCGGGTGCCCGGATCACGGTCCAGTCGCAATTTGACAGGTCCGCCCCATACGGCCCATCGCGTACGAGACCACTTCCATAAAATACGAACAAGTCTTGAATGTCAGCCATTGCGTACCTAACATAAGTGCATAATCAACCATTTTAGTACACAGCATGTAACAATCGTATCATCAAACTACTCCATTGTAACATTAACAGTGTGGTATTTCATACATCTTCCTACGGCCTATAAAATCGATTAGTATTTGTTTTGTATTTGTAAAACTACAATTTATTTCTAACTATTTTACTTCCAAATTGTAACATACATCAAATTACATATTCATTTCATTTTTATTTCCAGGGGTCTTATTTATAGATCTTACTTTCTAATTCGTAAAATTTTACTTAACACCGGCTTCCACTAACCAATTTTAATTCCATTTTTTCCGATTAATGCAAAATTTCCATTACTTCATTTTCTTCCTTTCTTTTCTATATTTCACTTAATGCGGCTTCACTTACGAAAGCGTACATACATCAACAAAATATATCTTTGTAATTTCATGTCCTTAGTTTATTTAATTTTACTATACCTTCGTACTCCTTTCCTGGTATTTCTATTATAATAATCCAAATTTATTCTCAATTTTAATTTTACACGTTGTCTACGGTCATTCACTAAGCCTACCAATTATACAAATTGTCTCTAATCTAACTACTCTTGCTATCACCTAGAAATACTCCAACATAAATATTTACTTTTTCAACTCCTACACATGTAAGCACATATGTTCACCAAAAACTAACTACATTACAATACGTAACTTAAACAAAAAAAATACGACATTATCTACACTACAATAAAATCATGCATCATATGTGGATGTTAACCTATAGATACACGCTGTATGAAAGATTCCTATAATACATATGTTCACGTAAAATAACATTACCAAAATACGGTTTCTACTAATGGACTAATTTACCAAAATACGGTTTCTACTAATGGACTAATTATGGACTAATGACATACATAAAAATTTAATTGCTCGGCCACAACGCTTACCTCTTCTTGAAGCTCACGACGTGATCTACAACTTTTGTACTAGCCGAATCCACTGCTTTCAAACGAAAACAACTCAAATCTACGGGTTTTCACCCCTCACTTCTCTTCACTTCCTCCCTCGCTCTATCTTCACTCGAGTTGCAACTGAGTTTCTTGGCTTCGACAACAGTTGTTCTCCCTTTCTCGCGCTGTTGTTCAGGTTCTTTAAGTGTGCATTCACGCACTCACGCAGAGGGGGCCCTGGGAATGCACTGCACTTCCAAAGAGACGCGTGTGCGAGCGGGCGTGACAAAGCAAAAAAGCCAGAGCGCGCTGCTGCTTTCGGCGGACGGATGGGACGGCATTGCAGACGTGCGGTCGGCAGAGCGAGTCGTGCGGTCAACAGCGAGGGACGTGCGGTCGAGCGCGAGACGTGCGGTCGGGAAGCGCGAGACGGGGGAGCACAGTAGAGTCGTGCGGTCTGGTACCGCACGACTGGGACACGTGGCGCAACGCGAGAGACGCGCGGTCGGCCGGGTGCTAATTTTGAAATTTTTGCACAATGGGAGCCAGATGCGGAATTTTTGCGTGCTACAAGGCCAGATGTATCCAAAATTCCTCAAGCGCTGCACGCGCGCGCAAGTCACACTCCCCGGCGCATGACGGGGAGCGGGCGCAGCCACACAGGTTGTTTACTGGTTCGCCCGGGTGGGGGCACCTCACCGCGCGGACTTTCCCGGCGGCGTGCGTGTGCCGCGCGGGAGTGGAGGCCATCATCTGCTCCGGGCAGGGTGCGTCGGCAGGTCGGGGGCACCTACAAGACATGGTGCCGACCGGTAGTTACGGGGCATGGCTGGCGTGCAAGGCGGCAGGATTTTTTTCGAGTGCTGGTTAGGGCGCGCGCTGGGTGCCCAAAATAATAAATATGGAACGGAAGGGCTGCAATATGCACATAATGCGCGGGCTTTGTTTGTGCATGTTTAAAGAACAATTGTGTGGCCATCAAGCTAATTAAATATTAGGAGCTATGGTTGAGCGTATTATGGGCCTGTGCGAAATTTTCTATGGAGGCCGAGGATTAGACTGTGGTGGTCATCGGTAAGGTTAATGGTTGAGAGTTTGTGTGATGAAATGGCCGGTGGTTTCGTGGTGAACTGGTGGAACTCATTTGGCAGGCTGACGGGCGATGCACCTAACACGAAACCTCATCCCGCTTATTTCAGCTTGAGTTTCTGACTTTTCGCTTATTTTTCCCGTATTCGTTTGCGTTATTCGTGACGAGCTAACATATTTTTTCTATTTTTAAATTTTTTAAATTTAATTACGTCAAATAAGTCACCTTCAGATATAGTGTAATTTCAGCTATCTATAATATAATTTCAGTCATAAATCACTATTTTTCAGGCCAACCAATCGGGGTCTAGTCATTCGGCCAATCGGACGTTAAAAATCTGCCATTAAATAGCGCGCGCCGCTCGCATTATTTTCACTTGTCAGGCCAACCCCAAGCTCCCTTGCTTACAAGTTACAAGCTCCGCCAAGGCAAGCTTGCCTAGCTCCTCCTGTTTCCGGCCACCAATGGAAGCCCCTCTTCTCCTCCCCATCGCCACCGCTTCCTCCTCCACCACCATCACCACTGCCGACCCTCCCTCCTCCCCTTCCACCCAAAGCATCGTTGCTCGCGTCGTCGCCGTCCTCGCCGTCGTCTCCGTCTCACTGTTCGCGCAGCACGAGGCCTCGAAGGGCTTCCGCATCGACGTTGTCAACGCCGCTCCACGGGACACCATTGCCGGCCGGCGCTTCGACCTCTTATTCGTGTCCAACGGCCAGGCCGCGCGCATCCTGCACTACGCGAACCGTGGCGTGGAGCAGGCGCTCTTCCCGGACGTGTCGTTCCCGCGCAAGCAGGTCACCCGTGTCACCGTCCAGATGGCCGGGCACAACCTCACCTCCGACTCGACGGTGGCCGCCGCCGGTGTGGCACCAGGAGAGTACGTCATTTCCCTGAGCCCCAGCCTCATCTCCGACACCGACAAGGCCGCCGACGCCGTCGCCACCGCGGTGCGCCGCGCCGTTGCGCGCATGTGGCTGTGGGACGGCCGCGGCGCCGCCCCGGCGCGCGTAACGAAGTCCATGGTAGAGTACCTGGCCACCGGCGGTGATGGCGAGGCCTCGAAGGTGGAGGACGCGCAGTGCATGTCGGCGCGGTTCCTGAAGCACCTGGAGCACCGTCGCAGCGGCTTCGTCGCGCGGCTGAACCGCGCAATGAGGGACCGGTGGAGCGACGCCGCGGTGGACGCCGCCCTCGGCGCTCCGGCCCGGCCGGTCTGCGCGGCCTACCGCGCGGCGGCGCTGACCGGCGGCAAACAACCCACCCCGCTGGTTTGACTCCACATCGGACGCTGATGTGTCCAGGGTGGCAATGCGAGACGGGGAGCATAGCAAGGGCAGTTTAGGTAATATCACACGTGTCCATGCGCGTCACGCCCTTGTATTGAATTCATCATTAGGGGCGATTAATCATGGGGTGAGAGATAACCCCGCTTCTACGCTGTTTGTCACGCAAGATACGAGACGATGTGAAAGAGAGAATATGTATAGAGAATTAGACCGTCTTTCATACAGTAGTCAATTGTAACACAATAAATAAAATATACTGTGTTACGGAGAAGTTGTCTATAGAGATATATAAAAAGATAATTTATTATATGAGTTATTTTTAGTACAGTCTATAAATAATATATAAAATATTATAAATAATAGTGATCTTTACTAATGTATATTTCCTAATCGTGGAGGAAGGCGAATTAGCGGTCCCTCTCCACGCTATTCTACATGCCATTAGGGGTCAAGCCAGCTTGTTTTTGTAGTAAATCTAAATGATAGCGTCTTGACGTCACTGCAAGATTTTTTTTCCTGCTTCCGTGGAAGAATATGGTGGTCGATAATGATACGGGGAAGCTTCGAGGGGCTCGTAATCTGCGACCAAACCAAGGCGAGGCCCCACCTGTTGGTGACCCATCATTCTATTCTATCGATCGCTTTCATCCACGTCAATTCTCTGTTGCTTATAGTGGTTCATGGATGAACAGGGAGATGATATTTTGCAGCAGCAGGGTGGAAATGGAAGCCGTGTTAGGTTTGTACGGTGTTTTGTGGTCTTGTTCCTATCAGGGCCCATGGTAATATCACATATTCACATGTAGACAAATGGACGGCGTGGGTATGCATGGTTATTGTTGGGAGATAGGACTTATATGAACTACGGCTGATGTCTTTTAACTATAATTAATAGATTTTAGATGAAAAATATATATTAATAACTGAAAGAAGTAATTTTTTTAAAAGAACGGACAAACAGTGAAAAAACTAAAAAAAAATACATAAATGAGATAGAAACAACAAGGTAAGATGTATGAGCGTTTGTGAACCTCTTGTTTTATTTTTGGAGTGAGAGAAGTGAGAGAACGGTTTTATAAGACCGAGTGTTCATGTTTGTTAGCTGCTTATTTCTCCAACAAGAAGCTGGAAATAAACAGTACGAACAGACCCGTTATTTCATTCTCTTGTCAAGCAACAGTGTTGTTAAGATGACAGCCATGCCAAAAGCGGTGAAACGCGCCCTCACTTTTCAGGGAAAGAGAATGTTGTGTGGGGAACATGCGATGTTCTAGTACGTACTCATATGCGTTTCTTATTCTACAACTTTCTTGTAGTTGCACTACAGCTTGCCTTTCCTGTATCGGTTTTACCCTGCGCGAGCACTTGTGGCCAATTGCTCCATGTCATACGCCACGTGGATGAGACATAAACAATAAGAGCAAGTTTAATAAGGTTGATTGTGCTAGCTATAAGGGAATCCATGTCAGCATAGTCCTATGTGGAGGGGAGAGAAAAGGAGAGAGAGAGCCAAGCTGACTCCTATGCAAGAGTCAGGCTATATCACAGGAAAAGAGGCGTTATCCATGCATGTACCAATAGAACTAACTGCTATACCCATGCATGTATTAAATGACCAATACTCATGTATGTATTAAATGATTGAGAGCTCTTGTAGAGACAACTTATAGCCAGCTTATTGTATATGAGTTGGCTGCATCTTACCTTTTGATGACATGAAAATGTATTGGAGGTAGCAGCTATCTGTACTATTAAACTTGCTCTAATAAAACTATAAGAGGTTTTCGTAGAAGCAAATTCATTTGAGTAGTCAATGTATAGTGATAAAAATTGATGGGCCTATTCGGCATGTCAAAAGCCGGTCGACTTTTGTCTTTTGCTACAGTACCTAACTTTTAAACGGAGTATTTTTTTCAAAACAGGGTCTACAAGTTAAACGATCTACACATTAGAAGCCCAATATCTGTTCCAGCTAAAATCACAAGTGAGTATATGTCTCTCCGTAATCTGTACCGTAAACAACCAAAATTCAAAAATTTCAGCCAAAAGTCACAAGCCGCAGCAAAAAAGAATAGGCCCATAAGAGGGAGAGCTGCAAAAGAAATCGAGACAAATTATGTAACGAAAAATACTGTAAATGTAAACTACTCCCTCTAAGTTCTAACAAACGCGATAGGCCATGTCTAATTTGGCTTTTGGTTGGAATGGTGTTATAACAGCGGTTAGTTTTTTCAAAGCATTTAATGGAAGAAAATGAAAAAATATCGTCATATCTCCACAGACAATATAAAAAATATATTAAAAAATTAATATATTCTAAATAATTTTTTATTTTTGAAAACTAAAAACAGAAACCAAAAACTATTTACAACGGACCAAAGTCATTATAAGAACAAGACAATGGCTTTTGCTCCATCTTTCTATGTATAATTGTGGACTTGTACAGTTGTACCTTATGGTATCGAGGTATGTGTTCAGTGTCCCATTCTATGGTTATCACAGACCGGAATTTGGCCGTGGAGATTTTTACATCTGGCGATGTGAAATCTCCGAAAACCACCGTCACCGTGGGGGCATTCATTCCTGATTCCCTGTCCCGTCTTGCTCTGGCCGCCACAGAAATTCATGGCTGAGGGTTCTTCAAGAAACAAATCATGGCCCAGACTCAAAGGGTGTCTACATGAGCTGATACAGCTGCATGAGCGTGGTCAGGCTGAGTAGAGAAGATTCTCAGTCGTGTTTCTCCTCAACCTGGCTCCAGTTGATTTTTTGTATCCGCTCATGCAGGCTCTCACCCCGATGCAGGCAACCAAACACCATCTCCCTGCATACGCTGGTGCGAGCCACCCCCGATGCAGGCAACCAAACAGCCCCTTATAGACAGTTGATTAAGCAGCTGGCTCATCTCTTGGATCACAGGCGCGTACCTGACTGACTCCCATTTGTCGTTAGACCGAGCTCTTGTTTAAATTATCTAGTATATATAAAAATATATCTAAAAGACCTAATATTTTAGATTCTCACGAGAAGTAATTTGAATTATAGAGCTTTTAGTTTTTTGTGCTTTATATTTGATTATCTCAAATTCAGTGGACCTGAACCTAAAAACCTTATGATCCTTGATTGGTTCAGGTTCCTAATAATTTAAATAAATCTCATATAAAATTTGAAAATGTTTGGATGAGAATTGAATGAGTTTTTGAAATTTGAGTTTTATCCTAAGAGTCTTTCAGGTCTGGAAGCAGAGGATCAGTCAGACCGGCCTTAGCGGTCAAACCGCCCATCCATGACAGTTTGATCGGCCTTGTGTTGTTTGTGATTGATTTTGTTGCCTTAAGTCTTTAGCCGTGTTTTGCTTAGCTTAGTTGATATGATCTAAATTTGGTGACTATCATAATTATTTGAGTGAAGATTTTAAATATCTTTGAAAAAACATTTCAGGAATCATTCACCCTCTAATTACCAGCATCAGTCCTACAGACATAAACAATAATAAGACTATATTTAGGATTTTATAGAAGCAAATTCATAAGAGTAATATATCTATACAACAACAACAAAGCATTTTGTCCCAAACAAGTAGGTGTAGGCTATAAATGAAACCTTCTCAAGGTCAGAGTTGAGAGCATTGAAATAAAAACCTACAAGCTAAAACCTTAAACCGTACATCCTGCTATCTGAGCCGAAAGCCTAAAACTCTGCCCCTAACTTTCTTATGGTTCTGGTACATAAATCGCTAACTTCTATGAGCTCCTATCGAAAGCTAATTCTTTAGATACATTCCAATTCATCAAGTTTCTTTTAACTGCTTCCTCCCATGTTAGTTTTGGTCAATCTCTGCCTCTTCTTATATTTCAGGAGGCTTTCGTTGAAGATGTCCAAACCATCTCAAGCGACGTTGAACAAGTTTCTCTTCAATTGGTGTTACCCCACCCTATCACGTATATCATCATTGTGGATGTGATCCCGCCTTGTATGACCATAAATCCACCGCAGCATCCTCATCTCCGCTACACTCATTTTCTGCATATGTTGTCTTTTAGTCGCCCTATATTCTGCTTCATATAGCATCGCGGGTCTGATCACTATCCTATAGAGCTTACCCTTTAACTTTTAAGAGACATTTTTGTCACACAGGATACTAGATGAGGGTAGTCTATCTATAATGATAAAAAATAATTGAGACAAATTATATAACAAAAAAATACTTTAAATGTAAACTACTCCCTCCTAAGTTCTAACAAACGCTAAAGGTCTCGTTTCATTCGGTTTTTTCTAATGGATTTGACTGAAATGATATTGTAGTGGTTATTAATTTTTCTAAAATATTCAATTAAAGAAAAATAAAAAATACCGTTATATCTCTATAGACAACATAAAGAAAAAAAGAAAAAATTATGTTAAGAAGTTAACACGTGTAAAATAGTTTTTGATTTATGGAAACTAAAAGTCGAAAATTAAAAGGTGTTTGAAATGGACCAGAGTCATATATAAAACCACGATGCTTTTCTTACATCTTTCCATGAATAATTGTGGAGTTGTACAGTCGTACCTTATGGTATTGAGGTACGTATTCGGTGTCCCATTCTTCGGTTTTCACAGACCGGAATTTGGCCGTGGAGATTTTTACATCCGGCGATGTGAAATCTCCGAAAATCACCCTCACCGTGGGGGCATTCATTCATGATTTCCTGTCCCGTCTTGCTCTGGCCGCCACAGAAATTCATGGCTGAGGGTTCTTCAAGAAACAAATCATGGCCAAGACTAAAGAACAGCTGATCGAGCAGCTGGCTCCATCTCACAGGCACGTACTTACGGTTACTGACTCCAATTTGTCGTTAGCTAAGCTCTGGTTTAAATTATCTTACTAGCATATGCGAGAAGAGATCTGAAAAAATCTTATATCTTAAATCCTCACGGAAAGTAATTTGAATTTTAGAGTTTTTTTAGTATTTTTGTATCCTAGATTTGATTATCTCAAATTCAGTGAACCTGAGCCTAAGAATCTTATGATTCTTGATTGATTCAGGTTCCTAATGACTTGAATAAGTCTCATGTAAAATTTAGAAGTGTTTAGATGAGAATTGAACGAGTTTTTAAGATTTGAGTTTTATCTCGAGAGGCTTTCAGGTATGAGAATAGAGGACCGATCAGACTACCCATTCCATGGCAGTCTGACCGACCTTATACTATTGGTGGCTAATTTTGTTGCCTTAAGTTTTTAGCCATGTTTTACTTAGCGTAGTTGGTATGATCTGAACTTGGTGACTATCATAATCACTCGAGTGAAGATTTTGAATATTTTTAGGGGAAATCTTGAGAAATTCACCTCTTTAATTATCGCCATACATAAACAATAATAAGACTATGTTTAGGATTTCGTAGAAGCAAATTCATAAGAGTAGTCAATCTATAATGATAAAAAATAATTGAAACAAATTATGTAACAAAAATACTATAAATGTAAACTACTCCCTCCTAAGTTCTAACAAATGCTAAAGGCCCCGTTTAATTTGGCTTTTCTAATAGATTTTGACTGAAATGATACTGTAATGGCTATTATTTTTTGTAAGGCACACAATTAAAGAAAAAATAAGAAAATAAAATAAAAAATACCGTTATATCTTCATAGATAATATAAAAAAAGAAAGAAAAGAAAAAACTATTTAAAAAGTTAACGTGTTTTAAATAATTTTTAATTTTTAAAAACTAGAAATCATAAATTAAAAATTATTTAAAATGGGCCAAAGTCATATAAGAACAAGACAATGGCTTCTGTTACATCTTTCCATGAATAATTGTGGACTTGTACAGTTGTACCTTATGGTATCGAGGTTCAGTGTCCCATTCTATGGTTTTCACAGACCGGAATTTGGCCGTGGAGATTTTTACATCTGGCGATGTGAAATCTCCGAAAACCACCGTCACCGTGGGGGCATTCATTCCTGATTTCCTGTCCCGTCTTGCTCTGGCCGCCACAGAAATTCATGGCTGAGGGTTTCTTCAAGAAACAAATCATGCCCTAGAAAAAGGCCCATTCATTTCGACTTAAATTTATTTTTATTATTTTTAAATTTTTTTTCTAACCGTTTAGTTTTGTTTGAGCTTTTTTTGCTGGTTCTTTGTTCCGAATTCGTTTACATTATATGTGATTGGCTAATTTTTTTAATTTTAAATTTAATTACGCCAAATAAGACACCATCAACTACAATGTAATTTCAGTCAATTACAGTGCAATTTCAACCATAAGCTACTTTTTCAGCTGAAATGAGCGGGTTGAAAGACAGTTGATCAAGCAGCTGGCTGCATGGTGGGCTCCTTACGGTTCCATCTCTCGGAGCTGAGAGATTTTGACCAAAATAATAAATTTAAAACATGATTAGCAAAAATAATATCCTAACAGCTATAATTACAAAAATGACATTCTTATCCGCACAGTCACTATGCGGTACAAGCCACATGGCTTGTACCGCATGGTGACCGTACGGTGCTCTGTCACATATCATTTCGTGGTTAAAATCGCACGATAATCATACGAATAAGAGCGCTATTTTTATAATCACAGCTATGAGGATACTATTTTTGCTATCACGCTTCAAATTTTGCCATTTAAACCAAAAAAGACTCCGGATCACAGGCGCGTAATTGACTGACTCCAATTTGCCGTTGTGTGCGCCCAGCTCTGCAGTCTTGTCTTACAACCAGCCTCTTGCGCTACACTGTAGTTCGTGTTGTTTTGGAATTTGGATTCAGTCTTTGCATGTATGGGCATGGCCTTCGTGTCGGGCATGCATACGCGAGCCGCAGGGCATTAAGATATCGGTATTATTGGCTCAAGACTGATCTGAAAAGAAATGCATTATTGACACGGTTTGCCGTCGAAACTGACGAGAGAAGATTTCGTGAAGTTTCTTGAATTGATCATAGTAGGTCCGACATGAATAGAGAGTTCATTTCGGCTCTTCATTTTAGAATCAGATGGCCATGTCTCCCATGATCTTTTCCGCCATTTTTGAGAGGAACGTGAGCTCGGTAAGCACGAGGTATCGTGCAACAGTGCGTTTCGGCCTTCTGGGATGAGGGAGGCTTCGGCCCGGTTGGTATCCTTTTCTCGGCTCTCCTTAAACAGATACAAATAGCATTGACAATTAGACATCTCATGGCCCAACAAATAGTGGCCCAAGCAGGCAATTTTTCTCTGCCTTTGCCCAATAGTCGTTCCTTTTTCCTCGTCTCATTTTTCTCGAATCTCGGGTCCTTTTCTACTTTGGTTTTAGCTTTGCCTTCTGTCGCTGAGTAACTAGCTTTTAAACAGTATATCTTTTTAAGGTAAAGTTTACAGATAGATTATAGTATATATTGTACCGAGTTCAGTTATATCAGCCAAAATCACATGTGACTTTTTCACTCTTCGTACTGTCTCTAACGAATAATCAGAATTCAAAAACCATAAACTAAAAGTTAAAATCATAGGCTAAAAGAACTCACCCGCAACGGAAAGTATCTTTCTTTTGTCTTGAGTAGCCCAAGCCGCGGGCCGCACGAAGTGACCGCCCGGCAATATTAATTCCATCAACATTATCGTCAGCGATCATCGATCCATTCATTGTTTAACCATGCCATTAGCAGCAATCCCGAGCTCGTCAAGAAGAAGCTCTAGGTCCAGACAAGCAGTAGTTGAAAAAGGAGGCGGCGGCAGCGGCGGCTTTCTAGTCTGTAGATGTGACTGTAAGATTGAATTTTCAAACTGCCCTTTCCAAAAGTTTAGGCCCCGTTGGAACATGAGAATTCCGTAAGAATCATACGAAAATTACGCTGTTTGCATTGAAATTCCTGCGTTTTGAGATGCTCCTACTCGATGCGACCTAATCTGTTTGTGCGTTGGACCCATGACCTATGACTGTGACTGGTAGTGACAAAGCCCACTAACAAAGGATCATGATTGCTTGCTTCCATGCATGTTGCTCTATCTAGTTTCATTTCAGTATCTCTCTCTTTCTCTCATGTAATATTTCAGTATCTCTGAATGACTAATTAACACCAAGCGAAATGAATCAGCACTGGACATCTCAGGGCCAAGTTACATGCTCCTTCAGTTTACATTTCTATTCTGTTCCAAGTTTCAACATCAACTCATGCACCTGAAAGTCCATGAAAACATTCCACAATGGCCAGTGGCTACTACATAGAGTGGCACCCTATAGATTCCATGCCTTTATACCAGCCTAGAGTAAATTTAATTTGCATCATAGCCGTGGCACTAAGCTGGTTCCAGTGTTCATTGGGCATTCAGAGATCAGAACGGCGAGCACATTCTTATAGTAGCCGGCGTCTAGCCCTGGACCTATAGCGCAAAAGGAGATGCAAAGGTTGGAGCCTGGATGGAGCATCACCTTGGCGAGGCGAGCTTGCTCCAGGTGACGAACTTTTCCATTTCTATGCGTTGTTTGTTCCCGTGACCAACAAGTCTCGTGTGCACAGTAAAAAGGAGAGGCAAGCAGGCGGCATCAGGAAAAAAGTGCAGGGTTCCTCCATCTGTTTACCAAAAACTCCATCCAAGCAGGTAAAAAGTCACTACGTTCAATTTGGAGAACGGTGAATGCTAGTATATATATACTTGTCCTCATTTCAAATGAAAAAAAATTGTGTGAGCCCTTAAAGAGGTTCTCTGATAAACTGAACAATGAGCTGAGAATGAGACTGAACCAGGCAACCAGCTAAAGCTGATACAGTGATGATGAAACTCAGAACATGTACGTATCCTTTTCTTCTCCGTATTTTGTCAGTACGACTAATGTATGTACCCTTGTACAAGGGCAGAGGAAAGCATTCTCATACGAATCACGTATCCGAAAATATTCGCTCCAACTCCAATCCCGGTGTGGCCAACTGCACCAAATGGAAATCGATGGCTCATCATAGCTAGGCCATCATGAAGGCACCCCACATGAGGAATTTCTCCTCTTTCTTTCTTTCTTTCACCTCCCAACTCACCCAACCTTTTTTTCTTTCCCACCTCTTTCGCTTAATCTATTGCTTATACTATCTCAATGGCGTGATCCTGCAAAGCTCTCAGCTAGCCTCCCGGCTCAAGTTTCCTCTTATTCCCCGACCACCGCCCCCCCCCCCCCCGGCGCCCGGCGGGAAGAAACCTGCGATTCTGTGTACTGAAGACATGCTTATGCTTGTCAGCATATGCAGATGCACTGACTAGAAGAGTGAGGCAGCAGCTAAGATCACTTTACACCTGCTCCTCAGTTAGCACACTCCCTACTGGCTACTACTACTTCGTTGGAAGGCAGAGCCGAGCAAGCTTTGCTCGAAGTGGCAGAGCTGTGCGCAAGCTTCAAGCATGGGTCTTAGGCCAGTCCATTGCCTAGCCTCTCTTCTTGTCCTCCTCCTCTGCTGCCATGGTGACTTACTGAACTCTGTGTGTGTTCATTGCTCTTGCTCTTGGTATGTTGTTTGTAGGGTAAGAAATGGATGCAACAGGTTCTGCTGTCTGATTAGCTGCTGGTGTTGTTTACCGTTCCTGTTAGTCTGTTACAGTGTTACTACGTTTCACTCTGCTCTGCTTAGAAGAACAAAGCTTGGTTGGTTACCGAGAATAAATTTTCTCTTGCTTATTTAGTTTCTTTAATCTAGTTTGCTTAGTTGTTGGAGCTGACGAGCTGAGTGTCATGCATAGCAACAGACAAACACATACTTTTATCAAAGATTAACTCTCAAACAAAAGTGTGCTTTTGCTTAACAACAAAATAAAGATCAGAGCACGAAGTGAAAATTCATGCAGGTAGTCACACAAAAAATCGACCTTTGGTTCAAGCTGCAGGGAGAGGGGCCGATCAGAGAGCGAAAGAAGCTCATGGTGATGCATCGCGGCAGCTCTCCGGCGTGGCGGCAAAGCTCGAGTCCGCGCACGACATGCCGGAGCTGGACGTGAGCACGCCGCTCGCGACCGTCCCGGTGGTGAACCCCACGACTCCCACCATCACAACGCCCACGGCAATGCCGACGATGACGCCCGCTACGCAGACGCCGTCGCTGGCGAACCCGGTCGCCGGCGGCGGGAGTTGGTGCGTGGCGAGCCCGAGCGCGAGCTCGACGGCGCTGCAGGTGGCGCTGGACTACGCGTGCGGGCAGGGCGGCGCGGACTGCTCGGTCATCCAGTCCGGCGGGAGCTGCTTCAACCCCGACACCGTCCGCGACCACGCGTCGTACGCCTTCAACAGCTACTACCAGATGAACCCCGTCCAGACCAGCTGCGACTTCGGCGGCGCTGCCGTCCTCACCAGCACCAATCCCAGTAATCAATTAAGCTCCATCCAAAACTAATCAACATTAATTTCCGCATCACATCACTCGATCTTTGTTGAATAAATCTTGTGATCACCAGTATTCACAAGTGCATTACCGACGAATTCATCGACTTCTTTCCAACTGCGCAGGTACTTCAACGTGTCAGTACCCGGCAACAAGGTAAATGATCCTAACAACTCAAAGAAAACTGAACCAAAAAAGATTTTTTGAAATACAGCTGAATCAAATAGATGAGAGAAGGAAAGGAAAAGGCATATCGATTG
Organism: Dendrocalamus sinicus; assembly: GCA_036346575.1. NCBI lineage: Eukaryota > Viridiplantae > Streptophyta > Magnoliopsida > Poales > Poaceae > Dendrocalamus > Dendrocalamus sinicus. Next base: position 31,785,220 of record CM070654.1, on the reverse strand, counting down.
GACTAAAAGTGTGCTGAATTCTTTCTTTTTCTTTGTATGATGGAAATGACAGCACCGGTGCGTCGGTTCTGAACACGTCGACGCCGACGACCCCAACTTTTGGCTCTCCTAGCTACGAGAACTCTCCTCCTGGATACGCGAACTCTCCTCCTCTCTACGGGCTCATGTCACCTCCGGACTACGGCGACAACATCAGCGCCGCCGCGGCGATGCCCGACAGCAAGAGGACGACAGTCTTGTCGCTGACGTGCCTCCTAGTCGCAACGGTGTCACTGAACCTGTACAAGTAAGGATCCAAGTTGCAGGAATCAAGATTGGTCTTCCACACGGTCAATCACAGTACGCACGTTGAGATATAGAAGTGCGTGCACTTGACTGGAGGCTGAACTGGAGCGGATACCGATGTGCACCAGAAAACAGAGAGGCGCGGTGCAAGTATTTTTATGTCGCAGCCGGAGGTAGCAGAAGCAGTGTGGTTGTTGCGCCGAGCGGGCCAGCAGTTAGCGCTGTCCTAGTGGCAGCAGCAGATGTTTATAGCTGTAGCGGTAGTACGTTAAAAATTATACCACCGTTGTACCTAGGAATCAGAAACAACATTGAGCTTCTGTTCATTGATGCCCTGTTCTGCGCTCAGGTGAAATACCCCGCGCAACCAGCAGTTTTTTAGACTCGCTAGCGAGAGAGGAGCCGGAAGGGAAACCTTGAGATGAGCAGCGAGCGCCTCCACCGGCGTTGGTCGGCACCTCCATCCGCGGTTGTTGTTTTGGTGTGTGTGGATGGTTGGCCCTCCGCCGTGGTCAGCCCCTGCTCGTCCGGCGGCGAACCTACGTGGCGTGGCCAGTTAGGCTGAGCAGTTAAGAGTATGTGTTGGTTGGATGGATGAGATAAGATGATCCAAGATTTAGTGTGATGGGAGATAGGATGATTCAAGAGCTTATTTGGTTGGATAGACAGGATGATATATATTATTGTTTAGTTGATGAGATAAGGGTGTATGTGATGAGCTAATTTTGTATTTATTTAGAGTAACTCCAAGAGGAGAGCTAAATCGTTTTCTAAAGGTAAATTTGGCTATTATTGGAGAAAAAATGTCTCCAATAGACTCTATAAATGACTCTCCAAATTTAGTAGCTCTCCATCCCTCCTCCTTCGCTCTCTATTCTTGGATAGCCTGCCTCGCTCGCCATCCAGCCTCTTGGCGCGGTCGGCGTTTCCTTCCCGCACGCTGCGCCCTATTCCCGCGCGTACGCGACCCACTGCGTGCCCTCTAGTTCTTCTTCTGCGCTCTCTGCGCCACGCCCGCAGGCTCGCAGGCTCGCAGCCTCGCCGCGTGCGGCCGGCCGGGCGAGGCTATCCGCCCCGCGTGCGCTGCGATGACTAACGTGGATCGACGAGGCCGCACCGCGTGGTGGACGAGTCTCACGGCGCCGGAACCGGCGGCGGGACGACGTGAGAAAGCTCGCCGAGCGGACGACGAGGTCTTCGCGATGGATCCGAAAAGACGAAAGGTCCCGATGGACGTGGCGAGTTTGAATATGGAGAGTCCCGTTTAAATAGCCTGTTGGAGTAGTCTAGTTTTTTTGGGTGAGATTCATTTTAGAGAATAGCTAAATCATTAAATTTAGATACTTCTTTTGGCTAATCTCTTGGAGTTGCTCTTAGATGGATAAAAATGGATGAGATAGGTTAGAATAACCCCTCATGTGAATATCTGCATTCGTTAGGCCATCTCATAGAAGCTTATCTTTCCTCAACTATTATCGCATGCAAAGTGTCATATAAATCCAGCTAAAATAATGATACTTTGTGAGCGTATATCTGACTTGAATAGAATTACATTGAAGGACCATGTGAGAAGGTTTAGAATACTATTGTGATGAACCATTGCAAATTTTGTGAAATAATGAAATGGTTTTATAAATATTACATTTGATTTGGATTGCTTTCCAAAAGTGATAGGAAGATCGAAAATACCATAGGCATTTATGAGGTAGTACTATTGAGCGGTAGTACCAACGTTGTGAGCACGGTTGTTCCGCTCGAACGGCAATTCCGCTCTGAATCGCGGTATGTTTTTTCCAGATAGATCCGGTTCGAGTTTGCAAGGTGCGAAAGTACCGATTTGGGGGAGCGGTAGTACCGCAGTGCAGTAGTACCAGCGTGGTAAGTGCGGTACTAATGATCTTCGCAGAAAAATAGGGTTTTGGGGAATTGAGTTATGCATCGAGTTGGGATGACCTAGGTCATTAAATTAAAATTGCATGATACATGTCTTGGCTAACGTGGATCAAGTTGTGAAGAACTTGTGCTTAAAAACGATTTTTTTTGTCTTTGTATGTGTAGAGTCACTTGAAGTCAACTGTGGCTAGCGGCGATGATCTGGGTTAGGCACATGGGGGAGTTGAGTCCTAGAACAATCGAGGAAGCATGTCACGAGAAATGCGAGAAATGTTGAAGGCGAGTTCGAACGGTGGATGACGGTATGTAGTTTGCATGGGCCAAGTGAGCAGTGATTCGGTCGAACCGGGATGGGAGAGACTTGACGACACGTGGCAAGCTAGTGATGCATCTACACGTGGCAAGCCTAGCGATTGCTTGCAGTGGTTGGTGATGACCAGGTCAAGGAAGAGTAGTTTTTGGTAGTTTGACCCAGGGGTTTTTTACATGATTTTTTTCGTGTTCTTGCTTGCTGATATTTGTGAGAACATATCTAAAGCCATCTTAGCTATCATCTACTCACAAATAAGTTGTATTCACTGTTTAGAGTTTTGACTCAGTTTTGATGCATCTTTCCAACAAACTGAAAAGGTATCAACTTTGACTATGATTTTTATGATCGTTTATTGGAATAGTTTCATAACATCCTATAGTAGATCCCTACAGATTTTCATGTCATTTGGATTTACGGATAAAAAGTTCTCTCAATTTTGGTTTTGACATCGTGTTGAAAATACTATTCACCTTAATTTTACTGTAGCAGCGGAAGTACCACGATTACTGTAGCAGTAGTACCGCGGCTACTGTAGCAAGAGGTAGTGCTTCATTTACAAAGGTGGTAGTTCCGTTTTTGTTGTTTTTTTGTGGGTTTTCAATGTCAAAAATTGCTAGTTTTTGTTGTAGATTTCCATCATAATCTTCATAGTTTTGTAGCAATTAAAGTGAAGGATTGGTAAATATTTAGGGGCAAAATTCAAGGCACTATTCACCCCATCTGTTGCCATCTTCGGTCCTTTAATTGGTATCAGAATCCGGTTAGTTCTTTTCATAGATCTTAACTTGTCTTTAAAGTCATAGCATTAGACAAGTATTCCACCAAGCCGCCTCTCTTAGAAGAGTAAGATGAAATCTTACATTCAGGTTCAAGGCTATGCAATCTAGAGAAAGGTTAAAACTCGATTTGTTGTTCCTGTCAATGAGCACATCACGGCTATAAATATGCCAGATGTGGAAGCAAATGCTAAGGTAAGGAATATAACTATCTAGGGTCTTAGCTGAACCAGTTATAGTACAATTTCAATCATAAGTTAACTTATTTTAGCTCAACCGAGTGATACCTAAGCCATACGGACTCCCACCTCCACTAGTAGTACGTAACTACATAAGATCAGGTCAATAAGCCAAATTAGTCTCTTGTCCACTGCAGCTGCAATGTGCCAGGAAGCTGCCGGGCTCGTGAGCCTTCAAGACTTTTTAGCCCTTGACCATTGCCGTTTTGAATCAGTACTAGAGTATAGTCTTTTGCAGGTAAGACGCAAGCGCAGAACCGCGTGGTATTCCAACATAAAATGCTCAAGACAGAGTAGCGTTAGGATCAACACAGGGACAGGAAGAAGTAGCTAGAAGAGCGCTGAAAGACATCAGCCGATCGATCACCACCGATGGCCGGAGGGAGGAGGCGGGAGTGGATACGGAAGAAGGTGACGACGGTGGCCGGCAGCGGGAGCGGGTTGCCGCGGTGGACGCTGCGTATCCGTGCACTGTCCACGGCGCTGTGCCACCGGAGGCGGGGGCGGATTTGGGCCCTTGGCAAGGTGGGCTTTAGCCCGGGGTGCGAAAAAAATTGTAGTGTATAGCCCAGGTACTCTCAGCCCAGCCCAGTGTGGTATTTCTAGAATTCAGCCCAGGTAGCCTAATAGCCCAAAACAATTTTCTACAGCTCGCCAGGCCGATATCGTGCGCACGGGCCACTTCACATGCTCGGCGCCGCGGCCCACTTCACGCGCTCGCCAGTGTCCCGCAGAGGCAGAGCCGCTCCTCGCCCAAAACCCTAGCGCACCGCAGAGCCAAAAGGCGACGTGCCGACGCCGCCCCGCCTCCCGGCCTGCCTCCTCCCAGCGCCAGTCGCCAGTCGCCTCGTCTCGGTTCTCCGCAGATCCAGCGCCGCCCGCCTCCCGCCCACCCCCCCCCCACCGGGCGCGCGCCGGCGCGCCGCCGGCTCCCGCCCACCCTCCCGACTCCCAACGGCCGGCACCGCCACGCCTCCGCCTCCGGCCAGCGCCGCGCTCCCGGGCTGCCCCTCCGGCGTCGCCCGCCTCGCTCCTCCCGGCCAGCGCCGGCGGCCCCGCCTCCCCGCCCCCTCCCGACGGCGGTGGCCAGCGCCACCCGGCGCCCCTCCTCCCGATCCTCCTGCGCGCGCCATCGCCCAGTGCCCACCTCCCGGCGAGCGGCGGCAAGATCGGCGTCGCCTCTCCGCTCGCCGCTTCTCGTCGAGACCGAGTCCCACCGCTTTAGGCTTCACTCTTGATGGTAGGTAAACCGGCAATTGATAATTGGTAAAGGATGTGAATTGTGAAATCTTTGAAATGTGTTACGATGCTTGTCCTCCCATTAATTACCATGTGTGCATTGGTGAGGTGATGATCATTAATTGAAGCTGTGGTTCATTTCGTGGATGTGTTTGGTGCGCAGCTTGGGGCGAATGTTTTACTTTGTGGTGATCGTGCGACGGCCATCAACACCAACGTTAGCATCGGCTCCATCCGCTTGCTGCCGATTGCCTCGAGGTGCGTCGTAGCCTCCCGAACCCATGAATTTTCTCTCATATGCATAAATTTGAGCTCATGCTAGTTTGTAGTGTGTGATTAGTTTATTGTAGTGTACGATTAGTTTTAAGTTTCATGCCGTCTGCGTTTTGGACATTGTTAGTATAAATCATGGTAATCCATGTTTGGTTGGCATTGCTGGTGGCCTTACTTGTTTAGTATTGAACTCAAATTTCATATTAGTAATGCAATTAGCCAATTATGATATACTTTTGTTATATCGTGGTATGGGTACAAATTGGCGTTAGTTTTATGTTGTTAGAGTTCAGCCCGAGGTGTAGCCAAATCCTGGTTCCGCCACTGACCGGAGGCACCGCGCTGACCTCCCGCGCGTCAACCTCCCCCCAGCTCTTCTACGAGAACGTCGTCTTCTACCTGCTGTGGGTGCTCGAGTCCGTCGTCGTCCTCGCCAAGCTCTGCTTCTTCTTCCTGCGGTTCGGCTTCCGTTTGTAATCCAGCTGTATTTACATGCGAGAGGATCGTCTGTTAATTCTTCTCCGATTTTTTCCCCAAAAGAAATGTAAATGATGTATAATTCAGCAATCCTCTTGTCACGCCCAGTTGATATGAGCAACGTAACTGATTCTGAATCCGACAGGCACAACAGCTAGTCCGTCATACAGAAATTTTGGCAGCACACATGACATGATAATTAGGCAAATATCATCCGAGCAATTGTAGGCAAAGCTAGTGTTGCGCATCCATTTTTGCCTTCTCAAATCAGCATCAATTACTCTTATGATACGTTATCGTCAAGGGCTAAGAAGAAAACATCAACATAACAGCAAACCAGACGAAAAAAGCAGAAGCATGCGACACAGGTAATACAAAGCTAGCTCATCTTTGGCTTCCTCGAAAATTATGCTGCTTTGTTAGATATTTCGGGTTTATTGTTACATGATACGTAAACGAAAAAAGAAAAAACAAGGTAGATAATGAACGGTACTTTTCTATCAGAATATAAATAAATAGAGCTACAGTTTTGGCCATCCTAGAAATGCTGAAAATAGAACATGCTCGACCATATATCTCCCGGGCCTCTCAAAATGTCACGATAGCAACTCATATACACAGTTGCTATTCCGGCGCCTGTATCAGGCCAAAAGTTTCACATGGCATCTCTGCCGTAGCACATCACAGAAAGGACCACACATGCAAGGACAGTAAGGCTGGATCAGTAGCTATTTGGCCACATTTGGTTAGCCTGAGCAGCAGCAACACTCAAGTTACTATCACTAGGATTTCGCTGTTCGGGGCCCAGGCCTGGCTGTGACTGCCCAAGGGCGGCACCAAACTGCGAAGGCAGCTGTCCCTGGCGAAGGCCGCCCTGATGGCCCTGGCCTTGATAGCCATACAAGGTATTAGCGGCAAGAGGTGGCATTGCTCGTGAGCCAGCTCCATGCATCCACATTGCAGGGTTCTCGCTCTGTAGCAACAAACAAAAAAAGTTTAGTAATCTTAAAATTTGTTAACTTCTTTCCTACTGAATCAAGTTTTTCCTCCTTGTATGCAAAACTCGGGTACCCTTACCTGCTGAAGAGAAATGAAGTGATTTCCATCTTTGTATTGCGAGGGTATTGTTCCATCAAACCCAAGAGTTGTGGTTGCTGATACTGTGCTTTGGTTCAGAGCAAAATTTCCAGGTATGCTGTTTGCAGTTCCAAAGCCTCCAACATAGCTTGAGAGCAACGATGGTGGCTGTGGCAAGTTCGCAAGTGCAATGTTGCTTTTGTACTGTGGCAGAGGGTATTTTACGCCGGAGTTGGGAGCTGCAGCTGCTGCTTGGTGGAACAGGCCATTGTTCATGTATGGTTGCTGAAAAGCAGCTGGCGTGATATATGCATAACTTTGCGGCAGAGAAGGGTAGCCAATCATGCTTGCATACCCAAGAGGAAGAGTTGCTTGAGCATAAGGATGAAGTGCAAGATGGTGAGGGGGAGGACCTGGAGCAACGCTGGTGCTTGCCTGAGATTGAGCCAATTGAGGGTTGGATAAACCACCTGGATTAGCATTCTACAAAAAACAACCATGTAAGAAGAATGCTATAGATCAATAGATGAACACATGAGAACAACAACTAAAGAAAAAGGTTGTTATAATTAGGAAATTAATCTACTATTAAGAAAGGTGTTCTTTTGAAATGCAGCTGATGGCTTTTGACTGCGGATGATGGCTTTTGTTTGCGTTTTTCGACATGATAGCGGACGGCTAAAATGTCGACGCAGATGGCGCACACTGTTTTGGGCTCGGAAAGTCGTTTGGAGAATCCGCTTCAAGAGGTTGTCCCGTTTACACGTTTGACTTTTTGACTTCCAGAAAAGCTGAAAGCCAAAAGCCAAAAAGAACAGAACCACAGCTTGAAATGACAAATAACAACATGAAATCTAATGTTTTGGGACTATGGCATTACGGCAGCCCTACAATTTAGCTCTACTCTTGATAAAATAACTGTCCACTCCAGAATTGCTGGTTACAAGTCAGAAAAAAGTGGATGCAACCAGGCCTCTTTTTGAATAAGGCAGATGTAACTTCACCAGGATTTGACCAAACATAACAAAAAAAATTGATCGTTTACTAGCTGACCTGCTCATGGCATAGTTAACTTAAAAAATGTCAATGTATGAGCAGGAAACAAGAATTATCCAGTTGACGGTTACAACCACTTGTCCAAACATCGCGGATTTTAGACTGCATCAAGTTAAACTGTAGGACTAACCATGCAACAAAAAAAAAGTCTCGTTTTCTTGAGCAAACTCTTTGAACCCCATTTCTGACTTAAAGTCCTCAACAAACATAAAATATATGTTATTGATTAACAGAACAAACATACCTATTATGTACTAGTTTACAGAGCAATATCAGTTATGTGGATTATAGAATCCATAAAGTAGCTTGAAAGTGTGAAGTTGGCAACAATATATGGCTACTCCAAAGAGAGTTTTCTAGCCCATTTATTCAGTGAGGTGTTCATACCTCTTGTGGTTGTGTAGAAACAGTTTCATTGCTCATCGACGACGATGTTGTACCATGAATCATTGTAGCCAATGGAGGGTTAGTAAGCAATAGTGAGAATGCTGGATCCAATTCACGCAACGGTGGAATTGCTGGCGGCAGTAAGCCATTTGGTATATTTCCTTGCTACAGAGATAAAAGGTGTTAAAATAAGTTAAGGACGAAATAAAATAATGGAACGTAAATTAGTTCATCATCATATCTCATTGAACTGAAAAGAGATAAATCGGGGCAGATTTCTTCACTGAACTAATGAATATTTAGTTTGCACCAAGGTTTCCTGTCCACTAGTAGGTCAGTGAGTTGTTTTATTTTCGTTTGTAATAAAGCATGCAATGGAGGACAACATACTGCTAGATATGGTTGCAGAATAGTATATAAATGGGCTTATACAACATAGTAACCACAACTCTGAATTTTTATGTAGGCCGATGTATATCGAAATTAACACATCAATGTAATATTTTGAATAAACCAAAATAACACATGAGTACATACCATAAAGCTAGAGAGGGGAGAAATGTTTTGCACTTGTCGATTTTCTTGTAGATAAGTGTGTGCAGAAGAATCTGGTTGCACTACAGTTGTTGCATAATCAGATGTTGATGATAAATTATATTCAGTGCTGTTTGTAACATCCATTACATCAGGTCTTCTCACTTCAGGCTCTTGTACTAACGCAATATCAAGATTCTCTGTGTTACTGTTTGTAGCAGAAGCAACATACTCGTTAGCTGCAGGTGTTACTGTCTCTTTGTTTTCATATTTGTGGATTATGAAAAGGAAGGACTTAAATGTTACATAATGAAAAGGAATGAAGAATATAAAAATGAAATACATACCTGGCTTCCGACCGATCGGTTGAATGGCTATCAGAAATAGTTGCGACCTCCCCATCACTATTGGCAGGTTTCGTGGAGAATGTCGCATCAAGTGTTCCAGAGACAAAACTACCAAATGTCAAGTGTGCACAATCGGCATTTGAAACTTGAAGGTGGTCAGGGATTATCACAGCTGGGTTATCTTCAGAAGATTTTGGTTTTTTTCCCTCATGTACAGTCAAATGTTCAAATTGATTTGCTGTAGTAGACATATCAACATTTGAATCTGCAACTAGAGGGTACATAGTCAAGAGTCGAGAGAGAGAGACTCATAATTGCCCAAAAGAGATGTGACTAGAAAGACAGGGAATTCCAGGCAGTCAGCTAGCTAGCCAAGGCGTACTATATAGCATGCAAACTAGTTAAACCTCGACATCCAAAAAATTCCAAAAATTTTCGCACACCATACATAGGGGAAATACATATTTTAAATCATAATTTCCAGGAAGCATTTTCCGTACTCCTGAGAGTACATACTCTCACTTCCAATATATCACTTAAACGAACGTGTTATATTTCTATCACTTTCGGTATACTTAAATACTAACTTTAAGATACTCCAATGCAATTTGATTGAAAAAATTCATCGTAGTCCTTTATTTTTTTCTGTATGCCTTTTTCCATATATAAAAAGACTATATACATAGATTATGTTATAACAAATGGACTTTGATGAAAATTTTCATGTAACTCACTTTAGAGTATCTTATAATTATTATCAGAGTATACTCAAAAGGAAAAAGGTATAACAGCATCATTTAAGCGGTATATAAGAAGTTGGAGTACATACTTCATATATAAGTGGGAGTACGTACTCCCAAGAGTATGGAATCATTTTCCTATGTGTGTGTGTCTGTTTGTGTCTCTGTCTGCGTGACTGCATCTAAGGTAGGAAGGAGTTCTGATCAGAAAACAGATTCATTCTTTAAAGTTGAAATGAGGTAAAAACAAGAAATAGACAACCAACCACAATTTCTAATGTAGAAGCTAAACAAGCGACTAAAATAAACTGTGAATGTATCCAACATTGTACTGGTCCATCCACAAGACAAAAAAAAGTCAAATGGGCAACAATCTTAAAGAGAAAATTGACGCAAAACAATAATCAAGTTTATTTTATGTTTTCCTGTTTTGATGTTTCCTTGAATTTCTAAATCTCACACTCCATTCAATAGTATAGCGAGCTTTGCTAAATACCCACAATTCCATATAGCATTGTAAATATCGGTGGGTTCTGAGATTTCTGGTAGCCAGTGACATTTGGTTCCAGCTTAATGACTAGTGTAGGGACTTCAGGATCAGACAGGCGAAATATTGACATGCAGAAATACGAGATCCTTTATGTTCTAGCATATAATAAATCTTCACATTTGGTACAACTACATACAGATAAAGAACGTAAAGTGTATTTTTTATATGACTTACTTTGGTGATGCTCAAATGAATGCCCGTCGGACTGATAGTCACCTGTTTTCTCCAGCAAGTCATTGTTCATATGAGTGGCAATTTGAGTATATTCTGCTTGTATTTCTTTATCAGACATAGAAAACGGTCCTGTCGATGTTAGACCTTTTGCATTGCTTGCGTTCATCTCAGTTTCCTCTAAATTGGTGTATTTTACAACACCATCTTCATTGACATCTGGAGTTGCTGATCCTGGTGGGTTCGCATTCACACAAGGAGCACCAAGAGATTCTGGCACATCTGACCCCTGTACTGGATGTACTATATCAACAGAGGAATCATCCTTAGATACAGTGTGGACCTGAATAGTACCATTTGGTAATTCATCAACTGTGCCATGGTGCACATCTGATGGCAAAACTGTGTTCTGAGAGTCCTTGGAAGTACTACTTGGTGCATTTGAAACGATTGAACCACCAACAGCTGGCTTGCCAGTGCTACTTGCAACCGATCTGCCCCCAGGTTTAACTTGAGACCTGCCCATCTTCACTATGTCAGCCATGGAAGGGCGTCCTGGCATCCCACCCCAACCATGCTGCACTTGAGATGGAGGCTGGAAAGTGGTGGACTTTGCATCAGCTTGGGCACTTGATACAATAGGACTCTCATTGCTAGCAATACTGCTGCAAACAGAAGCACAAGATGTTAGCAAGTCTGTCAAGAAAGTCTTCAAGCTACATTCACCAATTACCACTAGTGACTAAACATAACAAGTTGCATTAACAAGTGAGTGAAGCTGTAGATTATCAACATTTAAACACTGTTACAGTTGTAGGAGAATATGGTTGTGATTTGTGGTACAACATGAGGGAAGAACTAAAATGCATAATGCAGAGGTAAGGAAAATTAAAAGACAGGAAAACTCTAAAGCACAAGCACAAGTACAAATGATTGATTTCTCCCTAATCATCAAACAAAAATATGTATCAGGGTCCAAACAAGGCATAAACAGTTTAGACTTTGTAAATTTGTATCATTTTATTCCTCTTCTTTCCTATGTTATATATGTATGCAGAAATCCTAACTAATACACACAATTAGCAAACAAACACCATAGGCTGTAGGACACCAGGTAATGCTTCATACTAATACCAAAACGGAAGACAGCTAACAAGGACAAGAAAATCTAATGGTACAGCAGACACATGTGCTGTAATTCTGTTGTACTTGGATTGGCAAAGAGAAGAATGGACAAAATATTGCAAATCAATCAACAACTATAAAGGGAATAATTGAAACTAAGGCAGGAGCTTAAAAAATAGAGCAAAAACATTAATTACTAACAATCAACATATGGTTAATAATCGCTATGCAACATCAAGAACTATAACTTACCCAGCTGCCGAAATTGATTCCATAGGATTGCTTGCCTTGACAGAATCCAAGACTGATGAGTTTAGCGGAGAATGTAGCCCTGCTTCTTTCTTGATAGGACCTTTAACACTACCAGTTGAGTCTGTTAATACGTTGACAACATAATCCAAATGAGTGCCTCAGTTAGATTTTTTTTTAAAAAAAAAAATTACATTAGCATATCAGGATGCATTCTAATGCAGCATGTTACCTCCGAAACCAGAGTGAAAACGCCCACTTTGATCAGAACCAGCCTTAGATCCTCGATATGTAGATTTATAAAATGGTCGAGACCTTGTTTCCTGAGAAGCTTTGATCTACAGGTGATAAAAGTTCGTTAGGAGAACAAGCAAGTTAATGGCATCAATCAACTTAAACAACAGAAATACCAAAATGCACTGAAGATTACCCCAAGAAAGGTATTTAGGTGCAATAGCATAGTGCCCACAGAAAGACATCGAACAACAATAATCTCACATAAAATAAAAAGATGGAAACCAAACGGTGAACTTGAAAACTGGAGGCGTAACAAATCGATGGTTCATGACATCATGTACTAACCTCCTTTTTCTTGTCACGCTTTCTTCTCACTTCATGAAAAGGATCTGAACATCCATAAATAATAAAGTTAGATGAATTGCCAACAGACAGTTAACGGTTTGTGACCTATACTATGTTGCATTTATTACAAACAGGTCAGCCTTGAAGGTAGTACTTCATTTAAACCATATAAAAATATCGCATGTCTAGGTTCGATTAGATAATGCATGAATATAGGACAAAATGATCCTCAGAAATAGAAGAACAGGACAATCTTCCCTCAGCTCTTGCAGCAAAACAAAGACCATTGACACCCAAGGCAACACCTTTACACTGAAACTTTACTAGTAAAATATACTAGTTTTCAACAGAAACAAAGAATAACCACTTAATGCATCCACTCAATGTACTAGTTTCCAACAAAAACAAATGCTAAACCCATAGTGAATGCAAAATTAGCACCAAGGCCATAATAAATGCAAAATCAATCTCTAAAAAAGTAAAGATATGCATGAAACAAGCTTCCACACCATTCTATAGCCCAATTACACTTACATGCAATGTGCAACCTTTACACAACAACCCACAAGTCAACCGTGGAAAAATAAATTAAATGTCAATATATGGACCAACTATCCTATTTCTGCAACGTAAGACTAAAAGAGCACACAATTCAAGCCCTTCACACTAAATTGAACCTGCTTACATCATGAGGCACGACTTCTATTCCAAAACCAACGTCCATTAATGTATAACGAGGTTGGCTTCTTCACAAAAATCAAAAACTTGCTTCGCTCATTGCAAAAACACTACGAATTATAGGCAGTCCCGCTGAATCGAACTAACACCACGTAAATACAAATTACAGTGCATACGTTTCACAAAACCAGACCAGATTGACAAGCAATTCAACGGCAACGGTCCAACCTGGGAGTTATAAGAGCACGGGAACGTGACAAAATTACTAAAAAAGGCGCAGATTTGCACAGCGCGCAACCCCAGCTCCGACTTCGAATCGTGGGAGAGCAAAGGCGACGGTGCGAGTATACCTTGGGAGATGAGGCGCTCGACGGCGATGTCGGGATCCATGCCGCAATCCAGGAGCGTGGCGTAGATCTCGACCTCGGAGCGGTCGGCAAGGATCCCCTTGAGGCCCTGCACCAACTTCCTCGAGTCCGGCGGGATCGTCGCCGCCTCCGCCCCCTCCGCCACCGCGTAGGGCATCCTCCCGCCACCTCCTCGGCCGCCCCCTCTCATGGCGCTCCCGCCACCGCCGCCACAGGAACCGTCCCCTCCCCTCTCGATCCGGCGGCGACGAGCTGCTGTGGCGTCGCCCCTGCGTGCACTGTGGGCACTGCAAAACCCTCGTCGCCGCCGCCTCCTGTGTCTCGTATCGCATACAGCCACACCCACCCCCGGGCCGACTCGTTGTTTAGGAGCTCGTGATAAATAGTGCCAGGGTTCACAATTTTGTTAAAAATTCACCGAAATTTCGAAAATTTCGGTCCTTCCGCTACACTCCGAAAGAAATTAGTATTAAAATTATTTCCGCCCCGTTTGAAATCATGCCAAGTCTGCTGTACCAATGGTCACCAAGAGTAAACCGAATCCAAATTCATTTAGTTGTTAGGATGGAGTGGGATGAAATGGGATGAGATGGGATGGGGATGGGATGAGATGGTTCCACAAAAAAAGTGGAACCACATGGTCCAGCATCTAAGAAGAATATTCTCTAAATTTGCACATGCTTATCCCACTTTGGACCATTCCATCCCACCCTATCCCTCAAACCAAACACATGGATAGGTTTGGTCAAAGGAACCATCTCATTCCATCCCACCCCATCCCAGCAACCAGCCATGGCTTCCTCTGACTATCTTAACTATTTTCCCTCAACCAATTTCGGAGAGTAAGTTCAAATTTTATTAAATTGGTTTCGATAATAATGATAAATCTAATTATGAAACTAACTTATTTAATAATTATGATATTACCTAGTCTCATTTGGATAAAAAGATAAAACCAATAAAAGGTATATATTCTATATCACATTCTTATTTCTTATTGCATTCTTCGGATTCAAAATATATATATTGAACGTCATCAAACAGTCAAACATGAATATGTGCATATATCTCTATTATACATTCTTATATGCACATATTTAGGGGAGTTCACACTATGTTTTATGGTTTCATTAGTATTAATCTATGTTTATCTTTCCACATATTAAGAATCTTTACCTTAAAATATATCTCCTGAGTATATGTAGCTTGTGTAATTTATATATACTCATAATCGGGTTGTCATTTATTTCCCCCATTATGTGTTAATAGTTGAATGATAAATGACAACCAGATAAGTAAGTTTTATTTAAAAAAGCTTATCTTAGAGTATATAATTGTCGTGTACATGTTGCATACTCAAAAACAATCTTTTATCTCATTATTTGTTGAGATTGTCATGAATTATCAAAAAGAGAAGATTGTGGAATCTAGTCTCTCCATTATAAGTTAATAGTGAAGTTTGGTAATTGATGACAATAGATTTGTGGACTAACATTTTTTATGCGTTGGATGAATATGTTAAGTTTCATAAAAGAGAATGATTGGGATGGCTTCATGTGTTTAAAATCATGAAGTCAAGTGAAGGATGCATCATGAATTGATACATGTCTAAAAGGAGATGATCGTGTGTTGATCATTAAGTCAAGTGAAAACCCATCATGTGTTGATGGAGTTCAAGTTACAAGGACCCGGACTTGAGGTGAAGGTACGTGTCATCATGCTTCAAGAAAATGCTAAGGCAAAAATATGACTAGTTAGGGTTAAAGATGTGTTTCTAATCTTTTATCAGTATTGAAGTTTGGATGAAAGATCGGATTGGTAGTATAGGTTGTCGTACTATTATGTGTTTCCAATCAAACCCATTCTTTTTTATATACATTTGTCTAAAATCCTAATATATCCATTTATGCCATCCTTTTGAATTTTTGGAGTTTATTTGAATTTGGTTTGGTTATTTACATGTGTAGACTAGGTGTTTCCAAGGAATTCTACTTCAACGACTCTCACTAATACGTAGAGCAAAACAAGTAACACACCTTGATCGTGTTGTTTCTAGTTTGCAAATAAAAGTATAATGTTTTAAAATATTTTGTATACATATGTTTATTCAGAGTATTTCAATTTAGTTTTAAGCTCAGTTATTACCTTCTTGTTAGTACCTCCTTTGACATTGATTCCAAATACTTTGTCACCTTATAATAAAACCCTTGTTAATATACTAGTATTAGTTGGAACATTTTATAGAACCGTTTAGACATGCTTAGATATAACTCTGTTTGGGATAACCTTTTTCACATAAAATGATGAGTTTTAAAATGTATTCTTAACTTTGATGAGTCAAGTAGGGCTACGATATATTTGATAAAATAAAAAAAATTAGTTTAGACTTAGGTAATGGTTAGGTGGTGGGTGCTTGTTAGCACATGTTGCTACTCGGTGGCTTAACGTGGGTGCTAGGCACAAGGGGTATGTGGAAAGTATGCCTAAGTTAATTAAGGACCGCCTGTGAGCTACTGCTAACTAATTTGTAGGTTCCAACCTAAGTCTCACTATAGGTTGAATGTGAGCGTGGCGTAAGCCACGAGAAGTCTCACACGGTACAGGAGGGGCCCTGATTTAGTGAATTATTTATTGGGAGTGAAACATTAGCGAAGATATGACCAAGTTGATGGCTTTGTATTGTAAAAGTCTTGTTATAATTTTTTCAGTTGCACACCTTCGAAAGCAAGTAGTGGCTGACATTATGAGTTGTTCATATCTTGTAGATAAAATTGTACCATCTCTGCAGAATGTATAAACTATCCTAGATGTCGTGTCCACGGTCATGGGTATGCTGAGTAAAGTTTTTTTATGGATTAGACTGTATATTTCAAAGTCTGGTTTACAATGAACTTATTGGAATCTTTTTGGAGAAAGATGGTCTGGATGAGATACCCGTGGTTAGGTTAGTGTCAGGTTGATACCTGTATGAACGGAACTAATTTGTTAATTTATTGCTTCTACTTATTATATTAAATTCAGCAATTTTTTTGTCTATTTACTATGTTTTTAAAAATTCTACTTTACGCTCAAATAACCTATATGCCTTCGCTTGTTGCCCTTACATTAATAATGCATTTTTATGTGTAACTTATGGAGTACATTTTATGTGCTCACCCTTGCTTAATTCTATTGCTTAGAGGAGGATGACTTCAACTGCGGTAAGGATCAGGACGAGTAGGATGCGTCTTACTGTTGTTTTCCTGTGGATAGGCTTATTAGGCTTCTTCCGCTTCGAATTTTCTTCTACTGCTATTATTTAAATTTGGCCTACGGGCCATGGATGTAAACTTTAGCCATCAAGCCCAATTTAGATAAATAATAAATGTCATTGTGGTTGTTATTTATCTTTGTCTTCCACGTTTTGCACTAGCTGATCCTGGATTAGTGCGTTTTACACAGAGAATCCGAAGTTGTTGCTCCCAGGTTTGACAAGCGTGGCGTGGAAGGCTTGTTGCGATAATGGATATGGCAACGAGGCGAAGCTTGTCGGTGGTCGTGCATAGTGGACGTGATGGTCGACGAACGTGGGATTTGGCGACGGCATGTTGCGGCACACTTGATGACGCTGCTAGCAATGGAAGGGGATGATGGAGGCGGTGGATCGATGGTAGCAATGACATGGCTGGTGGCAAACAAACGACGACGACGTCTTGGTTTGGGGAAAGGTGCCATTGGAATCGCAAGAAGATGAGGAAGATGATGGCACAGTTAATTTGGGAAGAAGAAAGATGATAGGAATGAATTTGGGTAAATTAATCGGACGGCCGAAAAGATGGGTAGTGATCTTGTCAGATTGTGGACGATGGCGAGGCTCAAAAGTGGTCGGGTTGGCTTCGGGGAGTGAAAAGGAAGGAAAGAAGCTAGTTGCCGTTGCTGCTCCGGCTTTATAGAAGCTCAAAGATGGTGGTGCATAGGTAGCGGCAAGCTGCAGAGGTGGAACATGGGCATTGGTGTTGGCGAGCGAGCGCATCTCACAAGCGAGCTAGCGAGTGACAGCGCGGAGTTATGGCAGTGCTGTTGCAGGAGCAAGGTTGTGGTGATCACGGTGTGTGGATGGTGAGACGGTAAAGCGGCGAGGCTTCAGCATCGATATTTGACCGGGCAAGCTAGTAATGTGATGCGGGAGTCGGGCTAGGCACAGGTGACAGCTAGCGTGGTGATGGGCCAGGACAAAATGTGCCGTGGGAAAAGGCTGGGAGATAGGCTTGTGCCACACTGGCTGGGAGAAAATAGGCCACAAGAGAAAGAGAAAAGAAAGGGCAAAAGATCGTGGGACAGACAAAAAATGACCCTAAAGAGAAAAGAAAAAGATTTAAGGAAAAAGATGATTTTGAGGATTTCTAGAGAAGAAAGATAGCATTTTCGACGTATGAAAAACACAATGAACTCATAAAAATGCAATAAAAAAATTGAAAGATTTTATTAAAAAATTTTATACATTTTTGGAATTTTTTTTGGCTATTACAGTAATCAGAGAGCATCTTCATGATGATCAAGGAGCTCTCCGTGTTGCCGTGCTGGTGTGGCTATCTGGTATTCTCATGCCCTAAATGCTCTACATATGGAAGCTACAGCTTGCAGGGATAGACTTAACGCCCCGCTCATTTCTGCTTGAGCTTCTGGCTTATTTTTCACTATTCATAAATTTCTTTTTCTGAACTTTTGGCTTTTTTGAGCTTTTTTGTTGGTTCTTTTTCCCCGTATTTGTTTGTGTTGTCCGTGATGAGCTAACATATTTTTTTTTCTATTTTTAATTTAATTATGTAAAATAAGTCACCTTCAGTTACAGTGTAATTTCAGCCATAGCTCATAAGCCACTATTTTTCAGCCCGACCGAGGGGAGCCTTAAGCTAGCAAAGCACATTGGCGTGAAACAGATAGTAAACAACTTGTCAATCTTTGGAATGATCCTATGCAGACATGTTCTGAAGTTGCACCGGTTCTTCTAGAAATTAGGAAGCTTAGAGCAACTCCAGCAGTAGCCCTCAAAACAGGACCCCTACTTTTCATTTGAGGGCTCCCCTTACTTTTGAGGGCCCTGTTTTCTGGGCTGCACTCCAGCAGGAGCCCTCAAAACAGGGCCCCTACTTCTCAATTCTCTCTATTTCCTCACACATTATATGCATATGTATGGGACAAAAGCACAATACATAATAAAATATTTATGATTTCACAATGAGGGACAATATTTAAATATATGAATTCAAATACGAATATTTAAATTCAAATTTGTTCCGAATTTAAATTGAAAGCACAAAGTTCATCACATAACATTCAGATTTGTTCCGAATTCAAATATGAATTCAAATACGAATATTCAAATTCAAATTCAAATTTATTCCGAATTTAAATTGAAAGCACAAATATGAATTCAAATACGAATATTCAAATTTAAATTCAAATTTGTTCCGAATTTAAATTGAAAGCACAAAGTTCATCACATAACATTCAAATTTAAATTCAAATTTGTTCCGAATTCAAATACGAATATTCAATTTAAATTCAAATTTGTTCCGAATTTAAATTGAAAGCACAAAGTTCATCACATAACATTCAAATTTAAATTCAAATTTGTTCCGAATTCAAATACGAATATTCAAATAAAAATTCAAATTTGTTCCGAATTTAAATTGAAAGCACAAAGTTCATCACATAACATTCAAATTTAAATTCAAATTTATTCCGAATTCAAATATGAATTCAAATATGAATATTCAAATTTAAATTCAAATCTGTTCCAAATTTAAATTGAAAGCACAAATATTCCACAAAAAACGAGGAAAGCTGAAAAATGAGAGCCGGAGTAGGGGGCCCCTAGGAATGAGGGCTTGGAGACCTCATTTGAGAGGCCTCCTATTTTTGAGAGCCAAGTAGGGGCCCTGCTGGAGTTTAGTTTTTTTGCTCTGACTCTCAAATATGAGGTTTGAGGGCTCAAGTATGGGCCCTGCTGGAGTTGCTCTTAGTAGAAATTTCTCGGACTTTGCACTCTGTTTTGTTAAACGGCTATGTAATAATGTCGCTCATTTGTGTGCTAAGCAAGTATCTAGTAGCCTTAGTCGGTGTATGTGGTTTGAGATACCTGACTTTATGAAAGAGGCTTTGCTCTGGGATTGTAATCTTACTCAAAGTTAATAAAGGAGTTCCCTTCGTCTCAAAAATAATAATAGTGCCACTTGAGTTTCGTAAATTGCAAAAATTGATGTCTGTGTCGGAGTAGGGTTTGCGGCTTCCAAGAGGTGTTAAATTGGGCCTATTGTTTTTTTACTGTAGCTTATGGATTTTGAGTTATTTATAAGAGAATATCGAGTAAGAGAAACTCACGCGCGGTTTTGACCGATATAAATAAAGTCGCTACAGTGTGTACTACAATCAATTTGTAAATCCGGTCTTGAAAAGACACGTCGTTTAAAAGCTAATTACCCTACAAAAGCCAAAAACAGTTTTTAGAAACTAAAAAAAGAGACCCAATGTGTGATGCACCGAGCTCTCTTCCCTACGCGTCACGAGACCGACAGATGGGCCCTTTTAGCTAAATTCTTTTTCTGATTATTTGGCAGCGAAATTGCTAACCAGCAGATACGTATCAGATCACATGCACATCTAGGCCGTCCGATCAGGTGACAACGGTATGCCCCTTATCTGGATGGTACAACAATCTATCTGACAAGGTTCGCCACTTCCGCCAAGCTGTAGAAACTCGAGCAACATAGTACTGAGCTGTGGAGGTAAGTCATCAATTGACCTTCAAATCATATGTTGAATCGTAAAATGTACAGAGATTTGATAGACGTACTTTGTTTCTACACGTCTAAAACGGCTCAAAACGTACTTTGGTATGCTACGAGTTAGGACTCGGAATAGCAGTGTTTGCACTATGCACCATACTACAAGCCCAGATCGGTATACCCCCCTTGCTTCTGTGCTATCTGTGCTGAGTTCTCTCCGTCTTTACGCTTTTCCCCTAACCATGTGCAAAGTTACTCTCCGACTCAGTACGCTACTGGGGCACGGACGTTTGGTATCCACATCACCACACCACGTGGCAGTGTTTGGGACGGACTAGGCCAAGCAGAGTGGTGGTGAACACTTTTGTCACATATTTTCGCGTGTTTGGGCTGGACTAGACCATACACAGTGGGCTGCACACTCCGGCGGAAATTAACTTTTGTCTTTCTGGAATGAGTTGGGATTTTTTTTGTCCCCATAAATGTCCCTTTTTTCTTAGGCTTATTATTTTCTCAATTAAATAAATGAAATGATTTCTTATCTTTTTTTAAGTGATTTATCAAAATATTTATTTTTAAACGACTTATCAATATTAGATTTATTCATACAAATGTTCGTATTAAAGTTTAAAGTCATAAATCATCCGTCGAAGTCGAAAAGACACGCCCATAAATTGGGCTAGTCCGAGATTGTGTGCTACCCGGCCCAAAAGTAGTTCTCTCTTTCGTTTTTCTTTACAAGTTGACTGATGCTGAAGTTTTACTTGTAACCGCTTTCGATGCAGTTCGTGATCAATTATTTTGCATTTGCTTGACGAGATCTGACATCTGAACTCAATAAAACAGCTAGAGCTTTCGACGACAGCAAAGATGATGCTCTTTTTTTTTTTTTTTGCAGAATCTGCATGGGAGATGAGCATGAATTGCTCTACCGAAGCATCTTTCATCACATTGCTTTATGCACAAATAAGGCTCATATATGACTTCCACTGCAAACCATTATAAGAGGTCAGATCATGCATGTATGCAATGCAAATACATGTGGACAAGACTGGATCAAAACAAAAGGATGCAGGACTTGCGGCTTTGGTTTTGGTGTCTTGGACGGAGGTCCATTTCCGAAGGGTTTTTTGGTTGGTGCATACTTAACATCCAAGCAGCACTACGACCATACAAAGTGACAGATTCCAAAAGCTATTTTCTGTTGGTAGTATCCACTATCCACTGAAACCAAGGACACTGATGCATAAACAACTGCTGCATTTGCTCTCCACCAAGAGGTCCATACATGATAAAGCAAAGCAGCAAAGATCTAAATTATGTGTTAATCGGAATATGGGTAAGTATGGATTTGGAGAGAACCAGTAATGTAATCGAAGGGCGAAAATATATTAGTGGATAATATTCTCAGTAGTGGAGATAAAAGAACAAACTGTGTGAGGAACAAAGCAACTAAAAGGAAGGGGCAAAGTGTAAATAAACTTGTGGAGAAACATTTTAATTTAGCCGGCAACGATAAAGCTATCTTCTTTCCTTCTCAAGTACTTAAGAGTCACTGAAATTGCTTCAGAAAAGGACCATATCATCATGATAAGCATGCAACCAGATGACTAATGGTTAGCTAATATGCTTCAGCGATAACTGATATCTAATAAGGCGCCCATTAGATTATGTGACAAGTAATACTTGTTGGATCCTTGAGGCCATCTGGTAATTTCACATTTGAGAAAAGAGAAGGAAAAGAAAAGAAGAGAAAAAAGAGGGCCCATCTATCAGATGGAGAGAGGGAGGAGATAAGGCAGCCTTGGCTGCTCCTGGTCTCTCGGTCGCATGATTGTTGGGTGCCTTATCATCTGGTGGGGTTTTGAAGGGAAACCCGAAGGTGAGGAATTGATTCGAGGAAGGAAGAAGGTCCTGGCCACCTTCTATTGCTCTTGAATGCACTCGGCCGGTGCACTTGTGTGTTCTTGTGCGGCATCCCTTGTACCTCAACATCACTTTTAGTGTGTCCCGATTGTGAAGAGTGGCATTGTATCTCCGACGACCACGTCTTATCACTGTGATACAGCGGGGCGATTGGTTTTTTAGAGCAGCGCCTTGTAGGCGTGCCTTGCTTGGTTTCTTCTCGGTGGCTTTAAGTGCCATCGGTTTTGTGAGTATTTCAATTTTCCATAATTATCACTTTGCAATCTCTCTTTTCCTATCAGTTTGCATACTACAGTGTATGTTTGGTATCTTTGTTGATAGAAATTGCGAAGTAATATTGTGGCTGTGGGCTTAATTGCTCAGTGAGGAAATTTGTTTAATATTGAAGTTGATATGATAATCTGATTCAGATCTATACTCTAAGAGTAGGGCTTACTGCTGTCACTTGCTCCTTATTGTTGGTTGTTCCTTATTGTCGGTTGTGTTGTCCTTTTTCAATCCTGTGATCTCTAGGTTTACTCAGTACTTTGCAACTTGTGTTCGGCATCGTTGGAGAAGTTCTTGCAGAATTTAAGTTTCTGTGAGCTTGTTATGTGTAAAGTGATTATGTAACGCCCTAGGGTCCAAACCGGCTCAGACCTAACCACATTCTGGATAGGTCATGCACACGTAGCAACCCGCTTGCACTTTTGTCCTTGCTTCGCGCGAAACGGTTAACCGGGGGTGCTACCATTGGAACTCCTAGGCTTATATGTAAGTGCTTCTCAAGGTACGCTAGCAAGGTGGGACTTACCCAGAAATTCATGTGCACACACATGGGCCAACATGGGCCGGGGTGTTACATACACCCCCTTCAAGGATCCGACGTCCTCGTCAGACCAACATACCCACACTAGGGTAAATGATAAGGATCTCCTCTCTTGACACATGTCTGTGCGTTCAGTGCCAGCACATATGCCATGCCGTGTGTCCACTCCGGGCCCACACGCGCCATGCGCCATATGCCCGCGCCACTGACCCGCACGCGCCCATGTAACCGCGAGAGTCGGCTCTAATACCATTTGTAACGCCCTAGGGTCCAAACCGGTTTAGACCTAACCACATTTTGGATAGACCACGCATACGTAGCAATTCGCTTGCACTTTCGTCCTCGCTTCACGCGAAACGGTTAACCGGATGTGCTACCATTGGAACTCCTAGGCTTATATGTAAGTGTTTATCAAAGTAAGCTAACAAGGTGGGACTAATCCAGAAATTCATCTGTACACACATAGGACTGTTTTTGAGATCATTCCTTTTGATTGATGCTTGTTAACTGACAGCATTTTTTTGCTTGCATATTATGTGACAGCTCAGTATAGCATGAGTGCATGACTTAGAGATAAAAAATCTGAAATCTGATTGTCGTTTCAACTTATGAAGAGTATAGACAAAGTATTGAGAAGACCAATAGTTAATCTTATGTAACACTATATTGATAGCAATATTAATCATTAAAACATGAGCTTTATACAAGTCCACCTGACTGTGGATGCGAACGAAAATTGCCATCTCCGAAGGTAGGGAAGCAGCAATACAAACATTACCAAAGTGTATAAGTACAACAGTCTACAAGAACTTGTACTGTTAAGGCCGGCCCGTTTGATAGGCAAGATTCACACGTCCAGTGAGAGTGGATGTTTCATTTCCTTCGAAGCTTGTGCTGAATTCCTGTGGTCTAAACGTGCACTCGACCTTCCGTCCGCCAGACACATATTACTACCTCGCTCCATTCCCATGGACCTATGGTAATGTCCCAGAGGTCCCTGTGGGTGATGTATGCAGCCAAATCATAACGCCGGCAGCTTCGACAACAGGACGGCCTGATGCGCATCGAACAAAGGGCGTGTCCTTCAAGTCAAAAGCTGATGGCTTTTGATTTTTGTTACAGTACTTAACTTTTAAACGGGTATTTTCTCAAGACGGGGTCTACAAGTTAAACGATATACATGTTAAAAGCCTAATATCTGTACCAGCCAAAATCGCAAGTGGGTATCTGTCTCTCCGTAATCTGTACTGTAAACAGCCAAAATTCAAAAATTTCAGTCAAAAATCGTAAGTTGTAGCCGAAAAAAACAGACCCAAAACATGCCGAAAACAGCGGGGATTCGCCCGAAAACCCCAGGTGTAAATGCAGCAGCAGACCACAAAAGACATGCTTGTTCTTCGAGCCAGCAACCCATCAGCCCCAAGCCCCCAACACCCGCGCGTCCAGTGCCGAGGAATGCAGAGATCAACAGAGCCAAGACCCAGAGCTCATCTCACTCGCGTTCTGCCGAACATCCGAATGGTTTTACGCAAGATAATATTGCCAGAGGAGAGGGAGAATAAACGGCAAGAGTCGACAGGCCAAATGGTGGGGGATCCGATTAATGCATGGTGATGGAGAGGCGAATGATGAGCTGAAAACCGCAGGGAACATAGAATTTGTTTCTTTCCGTTTCTCCGTTGCCTCGGTGTAGGCCCCGCGCGCGGGTGGGTGGGCACGCCGAACAGTGCTCGCGAACTCTCACACTGCACGCAAGTGAGGCCGCAGCCGTGTCCATCGATCGATCGATCTTTTCCTAGGAATCCAAGGAGCAGGACATATCGAGCAAGAAATGCTTTACCGATTCGTACCAGCTGTCAACTTTGCAGAGTGGTATAGCAGCTATTCGTATCTCCGTTTCGAAAGAGGAAGAGGGGAAAAAAAGCAGCAGCTGCTGTCAATTTAGTAGGAGTGTTCATATTGATCACTGTAATCTAGTGAGGAACATTACCCTGCATTTTAACTGTACCACCCATATCTAGGGGTGGAAAATAATAATGGATAATTCATTTTATCCGATATTCGTATCCAAGAAAACGTGAATGTGGTAAACAAAATTCATATTCGAAAATATTCGTATAAGTAATCAAGAATATTCATATCCGTATTTGAGATTATTTATATTCGTATTCATATTCGAGAATATATTCATATTCGTATTTGAGGCTATTCGATTCGTATTCAATCCGTTTCTGGAACCTAGGAAAAACCCAGACGAATTTTGTGATTCGAAATTTAAATTTGGTCAGTTTAAAACTGGTATCTGTTCTGGTAACCGATCAAAAAATAGTGAAAAACCGACAAAACTGCTAGAAATATGTTCTATCGAGATTTATTATAGAAGTTATAGGAGGATATTCGTATTCAACTGAATTAAGTACATATTATATTCGAATTTGTATCCATTACAACATTCGATTCGTATTTGTATTCGAGAATATTCAAATTCGTATTTGTATTCACTTTAAAAATATGAATTTGAATTCGTATTTAAGACTATTTGATCTTATCCGATCCGTTTTCATCCCTACCCATATCGACCAGCATTGTGTAGTGAGACCAGTTTTTGGCATCCGATTCTGATCCGTGATGTCATATGTCAAGAGGCAGTTATACGGGTGTTAAACGGCGCCTTGGCCTCCTGCCCTGATTAAACGGCGCAGAGCCCCCGCTTGCCTTGATTATTCTCTGCTCCTTCTTAATCACCAGTGCCTTAGCCTTCGACATTGCATCCACCCCCACCAATTCCTCTTAGACGTGCTCCTTCCCCGTCCGGTGCCTCTCTTCTTCTTCTTCTTCTTCTTCTCTAGTGAGCTCCGCACGTCTCCACCATCGTCTCACCCCCATCACCCACCACCTTACGGCCAACAGCACCCTTGTTGCCTCGCTGCGTCACCCCCTTTCCCTTCCACCGCCACACCAACTCCGCCCTCCCTAACATTCTTTTGGTCGCCGTGCTTGCCGCCTGCCGTCGCTGCCCACCCCAGATCCTACACCTGGTGGTGCCACCGCCACCGCTACCGCCGAACCACCACCCCTCTAGGATTAAGATTTCGGGGAACCCTAACCCTAACTCCGATGATCCCTCGTCGGAGTTCTCATTGCCATCGTTGGGAAGGCAAGTGTTCTTGTTTGAATTTATCGTTTTTCTTGCCCGAATTTGTTGTCTTTCAATTTCTAGTAAGCATTCACTCTTTAGTTGCTTGAACTTTCCCTTCAATATTTCTAATCTTCTCCGTGTCTTATTTAAGCTTAACCATCCCTTCTTACTTCCTTGATCGTATCTCAGTTTATCCTCCAGCCTAGTCCTGGTACACGTCATCAACCATGGTTACCTCTAAGATTCCTACACATTAAAGACTAAAAAATCGTTTTTGAGCACAAATTCTTCACAATTTGATACACGTTAGGGCAAACATGCTTCATGCACCATAAATTCTATAACTTAAAACTCCAAAACTCAACCTATAATCATCTCCAACAAATATTCAAAACCTCTTAGATACTTTCAGACAAAACCGATCTTATTGTTATTGAGCGACCGGTTAAACCGTTGGCCCCAGTTGGACCGTCCCCATAGCCGGCTTGATCGTACGGACTGAGCACTCAAAAAACACCTCTTTGTACCTGTGATCAGACTGCCTTCGACCGACATTAACTTTAGAAACTTACGAACTCTCGAAAATTCAAATTTTCACTCGATATGGTTATCAATTATTGAACACAAATGAATAAGAGATATTCTTAACATGGTTCTTCGAAATTAGAAGCGATCCGGAGGGACAAGAACGAAGGCAAAACGTGCATATAAGATTAGCTAGGCAACGAGATCGAGCATCTTGTTTATGTACTTAGCACATGGTGATTTTACCGGATCAACTTATTCCACAACAGCAAGAGCCCCGGTGATGGCCGGAGCTACCTTGCCGTGGCTGGCGCCGGCCACGACGGCCATGGTCATGGACTCCTCGCGGTGGAACCGCGTCTGCTTGGCTATGAACGCCTCGACCGTCCGCCGGAACTCCTCCGGGTCGTCCAGCCCCCAGCACCCCTCCGTGTCCCGCGCCGTCACGGAGGATCGCCGCCTCCGCCCGTTTTCCGACTGCGATCGCCGCAGCTCCGGCGACACCGCCCGCCTGATTACCCCGCGGGGTCCCATCTTCTCCGACCTGCTCCGCCTCGGGGCGCGCGCCTTGTTGACGCGCACCGGCTGCTTGTCCTCGAACACCACAGCGGCGGCGACGGGGACCTCCGGCGTCGGTGCTGCCGCCGGCGCTTCTGTGGCGGCAGGCAGCGTCGGAGTGGTGGATGAAGGGAAGCTGGCGGCGGCCGGTGCTGTGGGGGTCGGGGCATTGGCGTTGGCGGTGGTGGGATGGTTGGAGTTGGAGGAGAGGGAGAGGTCGTGCCTGGAGAGCGCGACAAGGAGGAGCACGATGGCGTTGCCGAGGACGAAGACGAAGCGCGGGTCAAGGAGGAGCGACCCAGCGAAGCGCAGCACGGCGGCTGCGGCGGACGGCACGCGGGAGGACGACCAGGAGAGGAGGACCACGAGGGCGAGGAGCTCGCCCACGCGCAGCATCCGGTACAGGAGGCGTAGCCGCAACGCTGCTCCGACCGCAGCCATGGCAGAATGGTGCAGCACTAGTACGTCGTGGTGGTGGCTCTTGGGGTTTGGCTTTGTTTGGGTTTTGGAAGGGAGGCAGCAGCGTGGAGAGGTTCCCTAGGAGAGTGAAGTCTGAGATGGCACTAGAAATTCTCTCTGGTTGAGGTGAGGAGGATGTGGGCTCATATAGCCTATATTTGGTGGCTTTGGGCGGTTCCAACCGGCCACGGTTTCTCATTGTTGACTGAAATTACATTATAACGATTTTTATTATTTAAAGTTATTTAATTAAGAAAATAAAAATAAGAAAAAAATACTATTATATGTCCATAGACAATTAAAAGGATAAAGAGAGAAAAAAAATCAAAATTAGAAGCCGACATATTCTAAGTGGTTTCTCGCTTAAAAGTCAGAAGAAACTGAAAGCCGAAGCCGCTTAGATCGGGAATTTGTGGTCTTTTGTGTTTAATACATGTATTTGTCTCCTAGTATCAAACAGTGGGTTTTTAGAATAAATTTTGTATGGGCATATGGATTTTTTTTAATTGCTAGGAGAATTGGTGTTGTTGATGGGAGTCTCACAATGGAGTGAGGGGTGATTATAGGACGATAACGATTGGTGGTGTGGACAGAACATTAGAACCACCCAATTGTATCATGCTAGTAGTTATTGAAGTCAAAATGAGGAAGTTTAAAATGTTCTATCGAGGAGTATATGAGTAGAAAAGTGTGCATGTTTTTTCCTTCTACAAAGGTGGTCGATACATAGATTTGAGGTTCCATTCAGAAGGATTGGCAAGGGAATTTTTAGAGGATTTGGGTGGTGATCAGTTCGGACACTGTAACTGACAGAGGCTTATTTAACATAATTAAATTTAAAAAAAATTAAAAATATAAAAAAAATATGTTAGCCTATTACGTATAATACAAACAAATACGGGAAAAAAGAACCGGCAAAAAAGCTCAACAAAAAGCCAAAAGTTCAGAAAAAGACGAAATTTATGAATAGTAAAAAATAAGCTGGAAGTTAGAAGCTTAAGCCCAACCGATCACTTCTGTTTGATGCCAAACTCGATGCTCTCGAAATTCAAAAACTTTTAGTTCAGACAAGTAGCATCTCAACGGGTGGACAAACGGGTTTACTTATCATGTTTCAAGATGGTAAAGCATCATAAATCAAGTTGTTTGCACATCATGTTTCAAGATGGTAAAGCATCATAAATCAAGTTGTTTGCACAATCGCTTGTTCACATACTCCTCCTAGCTACTAGTATTTGAACCTAAGTTTCTTTCATATAGATAACAAGCATCACTAGTAGTAGCAGCAAACTGCAGGAGTTGGGGATCCCACGGGGGACATATGTATTGAGTAGTTGAGTTACTATTGGTTTGGCTTGGCATGGAGATTCGTGTGCGGCGCCATCGATGTCGACCTCGATCAGTTCAAACTATTTTGAGATCGATTTGGCTATCACTGTGGACTAGAGTGGATGCATGGGTCTCAGTCTGAACATGATCCGGAGAAAACCAAGGCATCATATCTCTTTTACATGCCTCCACCGGTCTTTCCCGTTCTGTTGTTTAATTCAAGCGGCATTTTTCAAAGCAATGTTTGGAAGAATGCTAGCTATTTGTCGATCACAAGCTAGCACGCAGTCTTAGGGGGCCACAAGCTAGTGGTAGTATCTATGAACTCTCCAAACTAATTATCAGTTTGATTTTACAGTTAATCACCCGGCCTCTTCCTTGTCCCACTATGTGTATTACGTGTATCAAAATGGCCCGATATTTGTAGTGTCTTAGAGTAAGTATAATAAGAGGCTGTTAGAGCATCTCCAAGAGGTACTCTATATGGCTCTTAATATTTAAATTTTAGAGTTGAAGGGTAACAAGTAGCTCCAACAGATTCCCAAATAGACTCCCAAAAATAGAACACACCCAAAAAATGGGCTCTCGCTCTCTATTTATAGAGGATGATCTAGACTCCCAATACTGTTTTTCTGGTTTAGGGTATCTGTTGGAGGGAATGATTATTTTGGAACCTTATATCGTGATTAGGATCTGTAAAAAGAGATTTAAGGTGTGAATTTATTAGGCATCTCTTGGAGATGCTCTTAATAGGTTATATACTGAGGTGGGCGAGAGAGAGGAGGAGAGAGAAGAGAGGTGGAGTGTAAGTTTACAGCCAGCTGAAGCACAAGAACCAAAAAAACTTTGTGAGAGAAAGGGGTGGGTCATACAGCCTTTAGCTAGCTGTAAACTACTATGGGGCTGTTTGGTTGCCTGCATGCGGGTGGCTCGCACTCGCGCATGCAAGGAGATGGTGTTTGGTTGCCTGCATGGAGGAGAGAGCTGCAGTGGATGCAAAAATCAAGCTGGAGCAGTGAGAGAAAGCGTGGTGAAGAGCTTCCCTCCTCAGCTTAGCTACGCTCATGCAGTTGCATGAGCACATGTAGGCAACCAAACAGCCCCTATATGAATGGGCTAATAAATGGGCTGTAAGTGCCCATACAATCAGCTGAAAGCTGTATTATTAGCCTTGATCGCGATTGCCACTAGCTGGACACACGAACCTATTTGGTTGTGCGAATTGAATGTAACATGACATTTTGTCCAGCTCCTACAGTTGCCGTAGCATTTACATTGTGGTCCTCAGGTTGCCAAACGAGCTAGCTAGTTTGCTGTACTTTTACTTGAACAACACGAGCTGTAAGCCTGTATCACCGTCTAGCTAGACGGTGATGATATGGAAGAACTCGTGCGCATGGCCTCGCACAGCGAAAGGCGGCAGCTCCCTTCTTACGGACCAGGCCGGGCAGACCGTTGATCAGATCCCCCGATAGATTAGTTCTCCGAGCGCAGAGGCCTCAGGGTTCAGGAAGCAGCGAGGGAAGGGAAAGGGCGGTGTGCAGGGTGAGATCGAATCGGATACGATCGAATAATCTTAAATATAAATACGAATTTATATTTTTAAAACGAATAGAAATATAAATTTGAATATTCTCAAATACGGATACGAATATTCTTAAATACGAATACAGATATTTTTGAATACAGATTTTCTCGGATATAAATATCGGATAAAACGGATTCCTACCGGTTTTGCCGATTTTTCACTGGTTTTTGATCGGTTACCGATTTTAAACCGCTTAAATTCAAATTTTTAATCACAAAAATCATATGAATTTTTCATGAGTTCTAGAAACGGATCGAATACGAATCAAATAGTCTCAAATACGAATGCGAATATTCTCAAATACTGATACGAATATTCTCGAATACAAATACGAATATTTTCGAATACAAATTTTACTTATTATATTTATATTTTTCAAATATAAATATCGGATAAAACGAATTACTCGTTATTAGTTTCTACCTCTAGCGGTGTGGCCCACGCGCCAAGGCCGGTGCTTGGCACAAATGTCCCTCACGTGGATCGTGGCGCACACTGCTCGCTCGCTCGCTGCTCCAGTTCACTCCCCAGAGCTCAGCTCACAGCCCAGGCCATTTTTCGTACGGCCACGGACCTGACCTGCCCGTTTTATTACTACGTTGGTGCACGGATTTTAATTCAGGCGACAGGATGGCGCGTGCGCGTGATAGCCTGATTGATGGATCGATAGGTAGGTCAAGTGCACTGTTTGTTTACATTGTTTTAAAGGTCACATTTTATTGTGTTGCTTTTGCCTATATCTTATATTTTTATTTATATTATTCGAGATAGACAATAGAGATATTGATGTGATGATATATATAATTTTAGATTTAAAATATTATCTAAAAAATCTAATTTAAAAAAGTGTTCCTTTTATTTAGACTCTCTGGGCTATAAGATAAGAAAAAAACATGGTATCTCGTGGGTAAAGATGGCAATGGGTACCTATAACCCGAAACCCGATGGGTAATTACCCCATTAGGGTACATATATGGGTTAAAATGTCTACCCATGGGTCTACTAATGGAGAAAAATAGGACCCAATGTGTACGCGGGTGTGGGTATGGTTTAACACTACCCATACCCATTACCCAATGGATACCCGAGTATTTATGGGCCATCTATTTGTAGCCCAGCCCACACAACAAATAGTTATATTTGGCCCAGCCCAATAGATGTAAACTAAAACCCTAACCCTATTCCCTAGACGGCCGCCAGACCCCAATTCCCCATTTCACAGTCTCCAAGCCGTTCGGGGCCGGCGCCTCAAGCCGTTCGGCGCGCGCGCCTCTCCTCGCCGTTCGGCGCGTGCGCCCGCTCGCCGTTCGGCGCGCGCCTCAAGCCATCCTCGCCACCCTGCCAAGCCGCTGTCGCCCATCGCTAAGCCGCCGCGCCATGGCGGCACTCTCGGCTCGACGAACGACGGCAGTCGGTGAAGCTTTCTCGCCTCCTTTAACCCTTGTTTCCACTGCAAGAAGCTTAATAATGTGCTATTGCCTATTGGCCATTGTCCATTGGCCTTTTGATGTACTGATTATTGAAGTAGTGAAGTGAATGAAGTCATATAACTCCTGATGGTTGTATTCTGGAATGGTTTATGCACTATTATGTTGGATTGGATTATGCGCTATTATGTTGGATTGGATTATGCACTATTATGTTGGATTGGGTTATGCATTAGTATGCTTATGCACTCTTTAATTTAAATGGTGATCTTGTTGTTTAGGTGATTTGATTCTTAATCTTGTATATCATGTCTCGGGTATGGGTCACCCGCCGGGTTTATTTCACCCGCGCGGGTATGGGTTTGGGGGAAATGTTGTACCCGCCTGTATTATTGGGTCCTCCAGCGGGTATGTTTTTGCTTAATGGAGGTGGGTTTGAGATGGTGAAACTCAATGGGTATAGACCCATTGCCATCTTTGCTCGTGGGTTGTGAAGGCGGGAAGAGTCGTGCTTGCATAAGCATGCAAGGCCGTGCCGTCCGTCCCTTCTTTTCGCCGCTTTTTCTCGAGCCTTTGCACCGCGCGCGTGCACAAGCTAATGCGTATGTTTTGGGTGCTCCTTTTCCGTGCGAGCCGGCCGGCCGGCCGGGCAGGCGCCGCGCCTCGAGCAAAGGACGGGACGTACGTAGAGGACAAGAAGAACGTGAGGTGAGACGACGGGCCGGGGGAGCTGTGCACACGTGTGGTGCCTTTTGTTTTTGCCTAGCTCGCTCTCAGCAGCAGCAAGCGCCCCGGCCGACGAGACACGTCGAAACAACACCAGCCGTTGCCGTCGGCGCCCGGCCGATTCTCCTTCCTAGCTAGGTACAGGTAGTAGCAACGTGTAAGCAAGCGACGTAGCTTGTTTCTCTAATAAACGAAGGATTCTGTCTTCGTCTACCAGTCATTTGGTTGGCTTCTTATGTGGTATTTCTTACAGTTTTTGAATTATGATTATTCACGAGAAAGATTATGAAGGGAAATACAACCATATGTTATCGTCGGTACAAATCCAGACAATAAACTTAGAGACACCTCTGATCGAATGCGAAGACCGCCGAAAGTACAAAGGAACTCAAGAAGAAGCACACAACCACAAATATATCCAACATGAGTGTTCTAATGTTACAAATGGCCTCCCTCTACCTATTATGTGGGTCCTATTTACAGAGGGAGAGAGGAAGCCAAGTGAAGTTACAAGATTGCCCTCAGAGCCTAGTTTGCTCCTAGAGATATTTGCGTCATTTGCCTCACGTGGGTTCCACCACATCCGAGACTTCTGGGTCGGCCTCGGATCCCTTCGGGGTTGGTATTGCGTACCTCGTCCGGAGTTGGTCCTGGACACTTCTAGGGTCATCCTTACGTACCTCGTGTGGGGTTGGCCCCAGACCCTTTCGGGGTCGGTCTCTGTACTTCATCTAGGGTTGTCCTCGAACCCTTCCGGGGTCAGCCTCACGTATCTCGCCCGGCAGTGGCGAAGTCCATTGCGAGCGAACCTCGTTGAAGGCAGGCAACTCCGGGCGACAGACCCGGACAAGGTTGGCACGTTGGAGGCAGATGACCTCGGGCAAAGACGGGTCGATGGATGTCGGAACCTGGAGCAACGACTCCAGGATCCTCTGTGTAAATCGTAGTAGTTCAGGATCAGCTAGTGCACACAGTGGACAATAAAGATAAATACCAAGCATAATGATATTTATTTAATTTAAAGAGTACGACCTTATGGCCAGCGTTTACATCATCGCACATTGGCAAAAATAACTGCAAAAGAAATTGCGGAAGCGAAGCTGAAAAAGGCGAAGCCCAAGCCTGCCCACAGGCAAACAACTGCAAGATGTGGCCTACTCGTTCTGGTCTTCTCCGTAGTCGACGTCGTCTTCCTCTGTGTGGAGATAGCAAGGTGCGTACAAACTTGCACTCCGCAAGTCACACAGAGAAAATGCATCATAATGATAAAGGCTTCAATGGAAGGCTTATAGGGTTAGTTTGCATAAAACAACATTTAATGAAATACAGTAAATAAATTAAAATTGCAGAATTTAATACAATACGTAAAGACAGTAGTTGTAATCGAAAATAATACCGTCAGTGCAGGCTCCGACCAAACACCAACCTATCCACGGGCATCCCACTCGGACCATCTTTTCCAAAAGTTCACGTATGGATTCCATCCATCCACACGCTTTCACTGCGCAACTCTAATGGATTCCATCCATCTACCAGGTTTCAATCTCTCATGGATTCCATCTATCCACAAGGTTTCCGAAAATCATTTTTGAAAACACAAAGTCTAATCCATGAAAAACTTTTACTCAGCATGCCCATGACCGTGGGCACGGCTATCCAGGATAGATTATACACTCTGCAGAGGTTGTACAACTTTACCCACAAGATATGATCATCCCGTTTTGCCACGCGAGTTACACACTTCCTTAGGTGTGCGGCGGGGAGATCACGACAAGGCCTTTACAATGCAAAGTCTTCAACCTGGCAAAGGCAACACTAAGATTTCACCTCAGTAAGAAATCCACCAGACCGGGACCCCCTCTTGAGCCGAGTGAGACTTCTCATGGCCTACACCACGCTCACTTTCATCCTACGACATGACCCAGGTTGGGACTCGCAAATTATTTAGCCAGGGCTGTCCCATACCAGCCTTGTGGTAGTACGTTAGGGCTTTGCAACAGTAGCTCACAGACCGGTCCTTAGTTGACTTAGGCCCAACCACATATCCCCGTGCACGACAGTCAACCACTGCGGCTCCGACTAACTGGGCATGCCTGCACCCACCATTCTAACCAATTGCCTAAGTCTAAACCAGTTTTTATATTTTGTTTTCAAAATATTTCATAAACCTCCTTGACTCACCAAAGTCAAGAGTACATATCAAAAGCACATCATTTTATGCGAAAGGGTTCGTCATTTCATGTGAAAAGGTATCCCAAAATCAAAATTATGTCTAAGTAGATCTAAGCGTTTGATTTAGAAATTCTCCAGCCAATACTAGTGTACTAACTAGAGTTTGATTCTAATGTGACAAGGTATAAGGATTTGCAATGTCAAAGGAGGTAATAACAAACAGGTATTAACTAAAGTTAAAACTGAATTAAAATACATTGAATAAAAGTACGCATGCAATGTAATTTAAAACAACAAAATTTTATTTGAAATTCTGGGATCAACATGATCAAGGAGTGTGACTTGCCTTGCTCTTCAACTTGATTTGAATCTTCGTCGAAGAAATTTCCCGAATCGTCAAAGTCTACACGTGAAAATAACCCAATAAATTCAAATTAAATTCAAATTAACTTTAAATATTTGAATTGAGGCTAGAAATAGATAGAGGGGAATTTTTGATGAATTTAGAAATTTGAATGGGCTAAATCGGAGTTAGGACGAAGAAGAACGGGCTCCGGGAAGTTTGAAAAGAGAGAAAAAGAAAAAGATTGATTTTCTGGAATTATTTTTCTAAACGAAATTGGAATTATTGCGTCAGCACTGAATTTCCTTTTTCGGCCGTAATATTTTTCTATTGAAAATTGGGATTATGGCGTCACCATGACATCGACCACAGGTGGTGGTGGCGGTGGGCGATCCACCGTGGACCAGGTCCACGGATCATGGCGAGGCTGAGGTGGCACGGAAGGGACGTGGCGCTGACGTGGCCGAGGTGGCGCACGCGTGCTCGAGTTGCGCTGAGGTGGGCCGCCAGGTGACCGCCACGTCGGCGCTTGCGCCATGATGGGGCATGGTGGCCGGCGGGGTGATCGGGAGCCATGGCTCGCCGGCGCACGGCGGCGGTCGGCGAAGGGCGGAGGAGGGAGAGGTGGCGATAGGGATCTCGGGCGCCTCGGGGCTTACCGAGGAAGGCCGGAATGGGGGCGGCGGCGTGGAGCGCGGCGGCTCGGGCGCGGCGGCGGCGGCGGTGGAGCGGCGGGAGAGAGAGGAGTGGAGGGGGAGGTGGTGCGGAGAGAGGGGAGGCCGAGGGGTTTATAGGAGGTCGGCGAGGGCGGAGGCGGGCCGGATTTCTCGCCGGAGATGGCGCGGGGGCGGCGGGAATGGCGGGGGATTAGGGGGACACGGCGCGGAGACGGCGGGATTCGGGCGCGGGGATGGCGGGGCTGGCGCGGGCCGCTCGGGGGAGGAGAGAGAGGGAGGAAGGGAGGAGATTCGGCGGGCGGGGTGGCGGCGCAATTGGTGGCGGTGAAGGCGCAGCCGGGGAGGAAGGGGCGCGCGGGGAAGACGACCTGACGGGTGGGGCCGGGGCGCAGAGAAAGGGGGAGCGGGAATGGCAGGGATGGCGCCACACGGTTAGGGGGGCCGGATCGGGTGGCCGAGGGGAGAGCGGGGCGGTTAGAGCGAGCGGACGGCCAGATGGGCCGAGGCGCGGGGGCGGGAAGATCCGGGCCGGACGCGTGGCAACCGGGCAGGGGAGGGAGGCGGGATCGGCCGGGCCGGCATGGGAAGATCCCGGCCGTCCACGTGGTGGCCGGAGGGGAGGGGAGAGGGATTTAATTTTTATTTTTGAATTCCAGATTTTCAGAAATTGCAAGAAAATTCAATAATGCTCAGAAAAATATGAAAATACTTCCAAAAATTCCAGGAAATTCACAGAAGCTCCTGGTGATATTTTGGACTTAATAAAAATACTTCCAACTAATGTTGGTATTTAATTTTCATACTTAAAATACTTTTTAATTTCAAAAATACATTTTGAACCCTTGAAAACTCAGAAAACCCAAATAAAAACCAAATAACTCCAAATATTTAATTTGACATAGAATTTTTATATAAAATCAAAATATCATTTTATTTAGTACTAATTTTAGGTTTTCATTTAAAATACTTTTTAAATCCAGCTTTTTCAAAAACAGAAAATCAGGGCAAATCCAAATTTAAACTTTAGACACAAAAATACTTGTTTTAATTTATATTTTATTTTAATCAATTTTTAATTACTTACTTATTTATTTTTATTTTCAGAAAAACCTGGGCTGTTACAATGGACCCGGGCGGGGGCAGAGATCGTGGCACGGATGGAGTCCGGAGGGGTCTGGAGGGCCTTAGTGTAGACGGTCAGGATGAGTCTTCTCCATGTTGGGCGGTATGGCTTTTCGCTCAGTCCCCACGGACGGCACCAACTATCATCGGTACGAATCTGGACAGCAAACTTAGAGGCACCCTTGGTCGGATGTGAAGACCACCGAAGGTGCGAGAGACCCAAGGAGAAGCACACAACTGCAAGTGTATTCAATATGAGTGTTCTAGTATTACAAATGGCCTCCCTCTCCTCCATTACATGGGGGTCTATTTATAGAGGGAGAGAAGAAGGCAAGTGAAGTTACAAGATTGCCCTCAGAGCCTAGTGTACTCCTAGGAGTATTTGCGTTATTTGTCTCACGTGAGCTCCGCCGCGTCGAAGACTTCGGGGTCAATCTGGGGTCGGCCCCGGATCCCTCCGAGATTTGTATTGCGTACCTCATCCGTGGTTGGCCTCAGACCTTTCCAGGATTGACCTCACGTACCTTGTCTCGGTGTTGGCCCCAGACCCTTTTGAGGTCGGCTTCGCGTACTTTGTCCGGGATTGGCCCCGGACTCTTCAGGATCAACCTCACGTACCTCACCCGGGGTTGGTTTGGAGACCTGGCTTAGGTAGACCTTCCAACTGGCGCCACCACTCCGAGGTGGTTATGGGACCGAGGTAGCACGGAGACCCTTCCCTAACACATGTGATTTTGACCGGTACAGATGAAGTTGATACAGTATCTACTATAATTTATTTATAGGCTTCGACTTAAAAGATACATCATAAAAAATAGTTACCGTAACAAATTACAAAATTCGAAAGCAAGTAGCCCTTGCGAACCTTTGCATCGCTTGCGCCTCACTAGCATTAAAGAAAGAAGAAAATTCGCATCACATGCATCACATTTGATAATACTCCGCGAAACTGGAGTAAAATTCGCGCGATCACTACATTGAAAAAAAGAAGAAACCAAACATTTGATTTTGCATCACATACGCCTCATTAGCATTAGAAAATTCGCATGATTTTACGGATAGAGATTAAGGCGTGTTTCAAACATTTTGTGGTTTTAGAAACCAAAGGTTGTTTGGAATATATTAGCTTCTTGACACTTTTTCTTTTTCTCCTTTTTTTGTTCTTTTCTGATTTTTATTTTGTATTATCCTTAGAGATATAATGATGGTTTTTATTTTTCTATTTTATTTATTTTCATTTAATTGAATAACTTTAAAACTAACGAGTGCTATAGTATCATTTCAACCCAAAGCTATAGCTGAAAACCACAATATTTTTGAGCATAGTCTAAAAGGGCATCCTTTTCTTCAAATCCTTTCCTTTCCTTTCAATACAACAACAAAAAGCACACGGATCGAACAATTTGATTTGCCTAAAGGATATCGCAAAGCCGGTGCCTAGCTAGCTCACATAGGAGACTGTTAATTATGCACCAGGTCGTCGTCATGTGCATGTGAGGTGCCGGTTTGTGAGCAAATTTATTGCAGACGCAAAATAACTTTTGACGCCTCACACACACTAGTACACTATATATATACTAGTGTGCCTGATGGTGCACTCATATTAAGCGGCATATATTAACAAAAAGAGAAGATTTGGTGGGGAGACATGATGATGGTGGCGATATCATCTGGATATTTTCTTTCTTTCTATTATCTAAATTTATGATTTTTGGATTAGAGATCAAGGGGTCTCTTGTTTTTTAAGGGAGAGACTTTTTCCAAGGAGGGGGTAGAATTCAAGGGGAAGACAGGTGAATTTATAGCCATTAGATCTCTAATCTAAGGGCATCTCCAATGGTCTGAGTCAGCTAGCTATATGCATGTACACATCAGCATATATCCTATGTGGAGGAAAGAGAGTATGCAAAAAAAAACTGAGCCAGCTCTTCCTTAAGCACTAGTCTATAACGCCAAACGAGGCAGTCTCTATAAATTTTGTATGTGCATGTAAGCATCAAATAGCTATCCTTATAGATAGTTCTTTAGAATGCTAGTTTTAGTGTATACTATATAAATGGTGTGGAAGTCTTATAGTTAGTTGCTAGCTAGAACCATTGAAGATGCCCTAACAGTCTTAAATCTGAAAGATAGTTAAAAAAACAACTAAATAATATTTAACAAAACCCCATAAATAAACTAGATGCTCCAAAGAGCCTAGTGACTGGCTCGTGCCATTGCCTTTTCATTGTGCCAACCATGCGATCTTTCGTCAAAGCACAGTTTTGTGGCATTGACCTCTGCTGCAAAAGCTCTGGTTAGTTGCTGGTGTAGTATAATGCACGTAGCTTAGAATAGTGGCTGCAATGATTGACTATTGTGATAGTGTTGGATTACACTAATCATGTCGGGCAAGGAGGTGATATAGCTAGAAGATGGCACACTTAAACAACACAACTCAATTTGGCTTGAAAATACTTGTGTTTTAGATACATTTTTTTTTTGCCAGTATTGTTTGCTTGGAGCCAGTGTCAGTTTTGCACAGGATTTCGGAAGGAAATGAAATATCCTTTTTAGTTTTGATCTGCTATTGTCTCTTAGGGCATCTGTAGTGTATGAAAAGAGAAGGTCTTAAGCCACCTTAAGGTCAACCTTATACATTACAGGGGTGACCTTAAGCAAACCCTAAGCAAAAAAGCTTAAGGCTGGTCCTCAAGCTAAAGACCTGGCCATAAGCATTAAAATACAATTTTTCTTTATCTGCCAAGTGGGACCGTCTTAAGGCCTCTTGGGTTATATACACTATGGAGTTGGTCTTAAGGTTTAGATGGGACCCACCTTAAGGCCCTTTGGGATATATACACTACAGATGCCCTTATGACTTAGGCTGTGTTCAAAAATGTTATGGCTTTCGATTGTGATTCTTAATTGATTGTAAGAGAAATTAAGAGAGTAAATGACACTCGTGTTGATAAATCACTCCATTTAAAACGGCTCCTGCAGTAACTCTTACAAACAACTTATAGAAACTACATTGAAAAATCACTCTATTAAAAACTAGCTTTTAAAAGATAAAAACTGTTCGGTTGTGATTTTTAACTGATTGTAAGAGAAATTAAGAGAGTAAATAACACTTGTGTTGAGAAATCACTCCATTTAAAATGGCTCTTGCAGCAACTCTTATAGAAACTATTTTGAAAAATC
The DNA here is from genome assembly GCA_036346575.1 of Dendrocalamus sinicus. Classification (NCBI taxonomy): domain Eukaryota; kingdom Viridiplantae; phylum Streptophyta; class Magnoliopsida; order Poales; family Poaceae; genus Dendrocalamus; species Dendrocalamus sinicus. The sequence goes on along the minus strand of CM070654.1, from coordinate 31,745,112 downwards.
ATTCTATTTAAAAACTAGCTTTTAAAAGATAAGAACTGTTTGGAACAAGACTTTATACTCTCTAGATGCGATATGGTAAAAGAAGTATTAAAAGCTAGTAAATATATAAACGAGACGCGCCAGGTAGGGGTCGAACCTACGACCTTCTGCTTAGGAAACAGACGCTCTATCCACTGAGCTACAGGCGCTCTGTGTTGCCAAGCTGAAAATTCTGTTTAATACTATGGAAGATCCTTTTGGGTTCCATCTCTTAGAGGAAATGCAAATGGAGAAACACACCGATAAACCATTAAATCTAGATCATTCCGTTTTCCCACTATGTATATTGATTCTCCTAGTTTGGGTTTATTCTTTTAGACTACAGCTAATGTCTTTTGATAATAATTAGTTTTTTTATTTGTACCTTTCGAGACGATGACATTCGAGACGATGACAGATAACATATATAATTTTAGACTTAACACATTTGCAGAAATCGTTCTTTTTATTTCGGTTTCTTGAGAAACTAAAACTAAAAATTCAAAAAGAATATGACCACAAGCTACGTGGTGCTACCCCTATTAATCTGCAGTGCTGCTCACCTCTCAAATCAGCTCAACAATTCAAACAGAAACCGTGTTAAGAAATGGATATGTACCTTCCCAGCAGCGAATAGAATCCGATGCCGCACCTAAAAGCATCTCGGTAATTCGCCTCCCTTATTTGCTCGCTTTAGTGAACCACTTGTTCCAAAGCACCTTTCCAAATGCCCCCAAAGAGCCGATCTTATCCTCCTAATTCCCAAATTTCTTCCGTTCATGCATCGCATCGCATCCCATCGCATCCCCTAGCCTTTGTCATTGCCTCGACGGAAATGCTCCGTTTCGGGTTCGCGATTCCCAGCTGCTGCTTCATTGTTCTTCGCGTTTCAGCGCGTCGCGCGCATGGAACTGAACGGGGTCGGTCGAGGATTCGCTGATAATTTTGGCCACCTAAAAATCCAGGGCCTGTTCTTTTTAGCTGCGGTTTGTGATTTTTGGCTGAAATTTTTGAATTTTGGCTGTTTACAGTACAGATTACGGAGAGACAGATACTCACTTGTGATTTTAGCTGGTACAGATATTGGGTTTTAACGTGTAGATCGTTTAACCTGTAGACCCCATCTTGAGAAAATACTTCGTTTGAAAGTTAGCTATTATAGTAAAAACCGAAAGTAAGCCGGCTTTTAACTTGCCGAACAGGTCCTGAGAGTGAGACGCTTTAGACTTTGTTTATTCGAGCTGCCTTGCCTTTCGAGGTGTTCGTCCTGGGCTCAACACGTGTGTAGTAGGGGGCCTTTCACTAGCATTGGAGCTTAATTACGACGGAGTAAAACAAATTGAAAGGTGTTTCTTTTTTCTCTCTAGAAATGTAGGATGAAGATGGCAACTAGATAGATGAATAGAAGCTATATCGATAAGGATTTTTCTATAATTTTTTGCCTCAAGAATATTACATTTTTTTTACTCTAACAAATATGATAAGTTATAAAGACTAGAGGCTAAATTCCTTAGAGGAATTCTTAAGAAAAATCGAGCCAAGCAGAACTTAAACACCTCAAAGCAGTACTATTACTGTTATAGGGATGACCCAACTCCCGTGATTAGGAATTGCAACTCAGTATGTAATAGACCCAATAATATAGAGACATATATATAAATGAATGGAATGTACTAATTTACCCATACCTTTTGTAATTATTAAGAGGGTAGGATAGGAATTTCCTATCCAACCCCACTCATGTATATAAGCCCCAAGAGGGGTATGAGGGGCCAAATCTACTCATTTCATACACGAGTACTCTCTCTCCTATCGTTGACTCTCTCTAGTTAGTCCCCCTCATATATTGTTTGGTTAGTACCCACAATGGTTGGCGTTGTCCGTGGGGAACGCACAAGAAGCTGTGTAAGAGAAGACGCTAAAAGTGACGGCAACCAAGCGAAAGAGAGGTACGATGGCAGCGACCGTCGAGTCTAGCACACGGCGGCCGATGGTACTCCATGGCAATGATCACGGTGCCTGTGTCGGTATATATGATCGCAACGCCACGCCGTCTGATCGACGATCGTGGCGCCGCGCGGTATGACCGTCGACCGTGATGCTCGCACCGTCATCTCAACACCAGGGAGTCGGCCTCCGAACAACACCGGCGGATGTCGAGCCTCTCCGACAGGGATTCTGCACGGAGCTCGGGCTTCAAAGCCTTCGCCTCGCTGTCGGTTGTGTCGACCCCCACGACCACGCCGCGGTCATGACTTTGGCGATATCTCCGACCACGCCGTGGTCAAGTCTTCACCGACAGACATGACTACTCCGTGGTCGACACTTGGGGATGGAGCACTCGCCTCTGACTTCTCCGCGGGATTTCGCATGGTCTCCGCTGAAGACTTCGCACGGTCTCTACCGAGGACTTCTCGTGGTCTCCATCGGGCTCCATGCGAATGTCATCTCCGTGCGGAGACTTCACACGTCCTCCGTGGAACTTTGCACGATCTTCGCCGAGGACTTCTCATAGTCTCCGTCGGGATCCGCGTGGATGTCGTCTCTGCGTGGAGACTTCGCACGGTCCCTACCATGGTCTTTGCATGATCTCCGCATGAAGACATCGTACGACCTCTGCAGGGCTTCATAGGGTCTTCGCCGAGCTCTGCACAAATGTCATTTCCGACAAACTTCGCCTGGTCTTCGCGAGACTTCACAGGGTCTTCGCACGATCTCCGCGCAGATGTCGTCTCTGCATGCAGAGACTTCGCACAACCTTTGTAGGGCTTTGCAAGGTCTTCACCGAGCTCCGCACGAATGTCGTCTTCAACAAACTTCGTCCAGTCTTTGTGGGACTTCACATGGTCTTCACCGAGCTCCGTGTGGATGTCGTCTCTGACGGACTGTGCATGACCTCTATAGGACTTTGCACGGCCTTTGCAGGGCTTCGCAAGGTCTTCGCTGAGCTTTGCGCAGATGTCGTCTCTGAGCACAAATAACGTATACTTGACTCTCAATTAGCAAAATATATGCATAGACCTATGCCATCACTAACCCATGCATGGATTGATGGACACACCATGACTAACACATGTACGAACTCCCGCTATGACTAACACCACCAAAATCAATCAACTCAGCACACTTCAATAGGGACCGATTTGACTGCGGCACCCATGTCGATCAGATCGTTCAACACCCACAAGTCATACCACGATTACAACACCGGTACTACCACACTAGATCTCAGACCAAAAATCTCTAAAAGACCTCCTTTTGAAAATAGTTACCACTAACAAAAGGCCGGTACTACCGCTCTCCAGTCAAACTGCCACCACGGCTAGTCTGACCGCACCCGCACAACAGTTAGACCGCCACCCTCGGCCAGTTTGGCCGATGCTACCAGAAAAACGCAGGTCAAAATGCAAATTCACAAAATCAAACTTAAACAACAAAAAGCAAGACATAAACAATATTAAATACTCATCACTCTTATAAGCCCCTACATGGTCTTACAAGAAGGTTGTGAGGAGCGACGAGTTAGTACTATAGTTTTGCTTTAGCCGTGATCATTGATTAATGATTTTTCTTACTAGTACTAGTAGTGCATTTTGGAGGAGCTGATCGAATCACCCCTAACCCCATCATTGCGGAGATTAGAGTAATAATAGTTGTGGTTCTTATTAGACATGGTTATGACACATGATTCTAAGTAGGGCCTTATTGGTTTGGTGCCTCGAAGTCACAACCGGATAAAGCTACGGCAAGAGCAAATAGATATGGAGAGATGAGTAGGATGAGTTAGTTAAAGCGCCCCAAAGCCTAAGCTCCATCACCAAAGCAAACATCATTGCTACAACTCCATCACTGTCACTGGTGATTGTTGTTTCTTTCTACTAATTTAGTGTTCCTACCTTGTTAAGGACTCCTCTAGTAATGGCTAATGTTAGCTTGTTTTAGTCATGGACCTCACCTGCTTCCCTCAAGTCAAAAGGAGCCGCCGATTCCATACGGGAACTTCTTGTGCACTGTGAACATCCAGATTACATTCAATTCCAGTTGATTTTTTAGCAATCAATTAGGCACACTTAAACACACGATCTAAAAACATCTGCATGACAAAACAAGCACATAAAATTATCATTAGGCAACTGCAAATTGTTCCAAAAAAGAAGTAAATATTTAGCACAAAGACAAAAAGTCGAAGTCTGTATAACAGACATGATTCACTATTACATCATGTCAATTGTGAACAATAAAAATATCCTATGAGCATTTGGTTGAAGACTAAGGTAGTAATAAATCTATTACTATAGCATGAGGGTTGACAGTACCAACCTCTACAAGAATCATCACTAACACCAAATAATCAATATCTTGGGTCTGGATTCAAGATTATAGCAAAACTGGAATGCTATACAGATTGATGCAACTTTCGATGCCACCAATGTGTGGCAATGTTGCTGTGAAGAATGCCGATTTCTCTACTGTGGTCCGGTTTCAAATGAACAAATGAATAAGATCATATTCTATAACGTCAGGCAGGCCTTTCTCCTAGAAAAGCATCAGGCCTGTCACATTCATGTCTGCTCAAACTCCAAGCAACTGCGCAACGCTAACTTAATATTAGTTAACTTAAGAATGAGCTTCTTTGATGCAAATCTGACGCATAATCAACTTGACAAACTTTAGCCTTCAGGATATGAAACCGGCAGCAGGTGAATTGATTGGGTTTTGCGCATGCCATTTCCACGCTCGGGGCCTGCTGACTTCGGTGACCCCCACAAGCTGTGCGCACGCCTGGTGCCTGGGCCCATAAGCCGCGCTCCACGGGTGCTAATTTGCCATGTGTCAGCCGCCAGTGATTCCGTACTCCGAAGGGGCCGAAAACGCAAAAAATAGCCAAGGGGGGGCTAGACATGCAAAAACGAGCCGCCAAGGGGCCATAACAGGAAAAAAATTCCGTACCTACTAGTAAATGCCTGAATGCTGAAGCCTCGACCAGAAAACTCTTGCCTTTTTTTGAAACCAAGGGCAGTGGCTCTATCATTCATTTCAAGAAGAGGAGAAAACTCTTGCCTTAATACACATTTGTTGCAGCCAGCTTATTAAGAGCTGTAACGAGATCAGGGGCTCAGTGGTATACCGAAGAACTAACGTCAACACAACAGCAGAAGTGATATGAGATGAACAGACCTTCCTAGGCTATGTTGTCTTGCAATGGGTGCTCATCATGGCAATGACCTCTGTTAAATTCTCCTTTGCAGCCAATGCTTCTTTCGAAATTACTCAATTAACTGTTATCGTAGGCTCCACTTCAAATCCTAAATTCAACTGATCAGGTACAGAGCGAGCCATTCCAGCTCCATAACACACCAACTCAAGCATCCCGTAGATCGCATTGTCCTGGGGAAGTGTCCGGTCGCCTGCAACAAACAACCCCGATTCCCCTGTCCTCCCCTCCAACTACGATCGATGACCACCCAGCCCCTTCCACAACCCCTTTCTGCTTCATAATATGCCGTTCTTGCGCTGCCTCACGCCATTGTCCCTTGCTGGCATAGAGATTTGCCATTGCCATATGTGCACCGACACCCATGGCTCAGCCTCCATTGCCCTGCCCTCTCTTCAGCTTTCTTTCGGGTTTCCTCTTCCTCTCGAGCTGCACGTGCCCTAAGCAAAGACACCATCTCTCTCATTGGTAGCAATCTTTGCAATCAACTCCTCAGCCTGGTTTATTCTACCGGCCCTGCCCAACAAATCCACCACACAACCATAGTGCTCCTTTGCAGGCTCCAGTCCATAGATTTTGCTCATTGCGTTGAGGTATCTCAATACAAGCTCGACTTCCCCAGCATGACAGCAACCACTAAGCACACAAATGAACGCGACATGGTCTGGCTTTAGCCCGACGCAGCACATTTCCTCAAAGAGTTCAAGTGCCTTTTTACTGTGGCCAGGCTCGGCATACCCAACTGTCATCATAGTCCATGTAACCACATCATCTTTCGTGCGAAATGGAAAAATATAGCATCAGCATCTGACATGCCACCACTCTTTCCATACATGTCAACGAGCGCACTCCTGATCATTGCATGGTGTTCAAGTCCGGCAGCGACAGCAAGTGCATGGGGTTGAAGTCCAGCATCCAGTGTCGCAGCAATTGCACAGACACTCAGGAGACTGGCAAGAGTAAACTCATTTGGATGAGGACAGCTGCTGTAATGCCGCATTTCTGCACGTAGGAGGCGACCAGCGTCGTCCACGCAGCAACGTCCCGTGAGCCCATGTAGCGCGCGGTCGACGTCGCCGCAGCCCGCAGCGCGCGTACAACGTAGCGAGCTTGTTGGAGATAATATGGTGTCGCGTCGAGGCCGAGCTTGGAGCAGAGCGCATAAACCTGGCGACCGCGCGACGGCAGCCAGGCGTCAGCGCACGCCGTGAGCGCGGCCGCGTCGGCGTGCGAGTCGCAGGGCACGCCAGAGGCGCGCATCTCGGAGAAGGGGCGGGGCGCGTCGTGACGCCCGCTGGCCCGCGTCAGTGAGGCAATGATTGTGGTCCAAGAGACCACGTTCTTGTGGTTGTACGTCATTTCGCCGAACACCTTGAGCGCCACGCCGAGGCGGCCAGCCAGCCAGGGCCGTGACGAGGAAGATGGAGGTGAAGGCCGTGGATCTGGCAGCGTATTAATATCTCTATTCCAGGTGTGCATGGACGCAGCGTGTTCAGGGAGGAACCTGGCATCGGCCACCCACTGCAACACCGACCTAAGAGAGGATCGCAATAGGTCATGGTGTCTATTTGATCTCGCATGTCGCGAGGTTGATCTCATAAAGTCATGCGAAGATGTGCTCTGACCACAGCGCGACAAATATTCACAAGAAAGAGGATGCACCGGTGGCCTCGTTTGAAGCTACGGAGAGCCCTTGTTGCCATCTTGAATTGTTGAACATACAAATATCTAATTGACTTTTTCAATTATTTGATGATTATTCCATAAATGATAGACTTATTTGTTATGTGGAAAAATAAGAATTATAGAAAATTACCAATGATATTGTCTTCATCTTTATGAATTTGAAAGAACACAAATACTAAAAGTAATGGCTTATATTTTGATTTAATATCATTTCGGATAATTTAATCTTGAACAAAGTATTTTTAACTTAGTTAATTCAGTTTGCTGCAACTAACCGAGTTTATTTATTTTGGTAAGTATTGTTACTTCTTTATTATCATATCTGCTATCGAGCAAAATTCAAATTCATTTGAAATCAACTCATTTTAATGTTGAAAATTATATATATTGTTATATAATGATGAAGTAATTTTGTTCTAGTTCCGAAGGGCCGTGGCGAGGAAGATGGAGGTGAGCGTGGATCTGGCAGCGAGCTTTTGCGGGACGGCATAGCGGCATGGCGCAGGCCTCGAGCGAGGTTGAGGGCGCGCGGAGAGGAAGAGGGTCGCTGTGGCGGCAGCGAAGAGGGTGGCGTAGGAGACCTCGTCGCGGTGCGGCATTTCGTCGAACAGGCTCAGCGCGTCAGCGAGACGGTCCGACCGGAGCCCCAGCCAGGCGTTGAGGTTGTGCATTGGTGCCGACCGATGGTGCATCGGTGCACAACTGCGCGGTCCGCGAGGGGCGAGGGCGCCAACCCCCGTGGTGTGATCAGCGCATGTACTTGTCTCCGTCTCCATGTTGCCCGCACCTTGCAGCCCAGCTCTCTGCGTTGGCCCATACCGCGAGCGAGCCGTCTTCCTGACCACATCACCTCTCCAAGCCCGTGTGCATGGCCTGGTAGGAGTTAGGTTTAGGGGATATGAGCCGGCCTGCTAGAGATGAGAAGAGGGAGTGGGCTGTATGGGTCAGACGGGGCGAGGAAAGAATACTAGGCTGAGCTAATTCGGCCGACAAGGACAACTTGAAGTAGAAATCATTTTTGATTTTTAAGAAAAGTTGATCAAAGTTTGTACTATGTCAACGTTGGACACTGCATCATCTCATGTCAGATGTGGTATGACATGTGTCAGGGTCATATACAGGTTATATCAGACATAGTGTTAATCTGTATCAATGACTCTAATTCGGTTTCCTCTCCTTGTGGGACTTATTTCCTTTGCCTTATATATACCCCAATAGCCCATATGAAGAGCAAATGCTTTATTATATTATCTTTTTATTATAGTGATTTGACCTTTGTGCATCTATGGTTTTTCCCATAAGAGTTTTTTACATAAAAATGTGTCTCTCGTCTCTATTTTTCCACGTATTATTTGTAATAAGTGGTATCAAAGTGCAGGAAATTAGGGTTTAGGAGATTTGAGAAAAAAAAAATTCAGTGTGTTTTTCTGTCGGATCCAAGCCACACCACCGAGTTTGAGACAATGCGCGCAGTTTCTTTTCGTCGTCTCCAAAGCAAAATCGTCTTCGTCACCGAATTGAGGATATCAGATAAAGGTCTCGATCATTTTGGCTTAAGCTTCTGACTTCTGGCTTATTTTCCACTATTTCTAAATTTCGTCTTTTCTTTTATAACTTTATAGCTTTTTTATTCTTTTTCCTGTATTCATTTGTACTATCCATGATGAGCTAACTTGTTTTCCCCATTTTATTTTTTAAATTTAGTTACGCCAAATAAGACACCATCAGTTGTAGTGTAATTTCAGTCATAAGCCAATTTATTTTAGCCCAACCGAGCAACACAAAAATGTGTGCCGTCTGAAGCGGTGCGTAAAAGCGACAAGCTAGCAACGATGAAACGACAAAGCACAACAAACATCAGTGCTCGCATCCAAAACCTGAGGCGTGCCTGCTGTCTCGCGTGTCTCCGTCGGTCCATCAGCAAGGTGAAGTAAGATTGTAAAAAAGCTCGAAGCTCGTGAGCTACTCGAGTTCAACTCGTTCTAGACTCGATTTGAACTCGGCTTGAACTTTAAACGAGCTGAACTCGAGCTTGATCTCAAGCTCACGAGCTTCATCGAGCCGAGCTCGAATAATTCGCAAGCCTCGATTTGAATTTAAATAGTGATACATATTAACTCTTACCGAGCTTAGTTGAGCTGAACTCGAACTCAAGCTTTTTTTATTATTGAAAATTAATGTATGTCTAAATTATTTTGGCTATTATCGAGCTTACTAGAGCCGAGCTTGAGATCAATAATTTGAATTCAAATAAAATTACAAAATCACAAAATTACAAAATAAATTCAAATAAAATTAGAAAATTATAAAATAGGTAGTGGGAAGTAGATTGTGAATCTAGATGAATTTAATAATTTGAATTACTTGATTTAGAGTTCGGATGGCAGAGAACGGGTCATCGAAAGGTTTGCTGGAGGAGAAAATACAGAAAAGATAACAAAGAGAATATTCCTTAATTAAAAAAAGTGAAGCTGGCAAGTTGGCCATCCATATAAGTGACTGAGAATGAGAGGAAAGCAGAGGGAGAAACAGAGCAGGGGCGGTGTCGCCGGCAAGGTGCAGTGCGGGAGGGGGGACAACAAAACGGGTTGGAGGGGTCCCATGGAGGTGGCAGCACGGGCGACGGTGCACGGCGGCGTCGCGGGTGGTGGCACTTTGCGGGTGGATGGCGGTGGCATTGCTTTAGCGATGTTCGGCGTAGGGCGGCGTGAGCATAGGCAACGTGGGTGCGTGGAGTTCTCTAGTGCGGCGGTGGTCTTGGAGGATGGCCAAAGAGGTAGGGAGACGGTGGCCAATGGTGGAAATGAAGGTGGCACCGTTGCGGCTCTCCATGGCGAGGCATTGGTCTAATTGAGACATGGAACAAATAGAGGAGGTGGTAGAGGTGGTGTGGGTGCGACAAATTTGAAAATGACTCACTGGAGACGATGATTCGACGACGAAGTGCAAATTTGGTCTACTATGGTGAAAGCTCGATTCTCGGTAATTGGCTACATGAAAATCAAATTAAATTGGTGGTTGAATCTTAGTCGCTAGAACACGACATGGCGAAAACAACTTAGTCAAAACCTCACCAGAGAGAGGTTGCAGTGGTGGAGTACGACGGTGGCACGGTCAGGTGTACGGGTTGAGGGCTCCTGCCGCTAGAGAATAGATTAGAGCCTAGAAGCTCCCCGGTGGCTCCGCCCCCTAGCCACACCTGTACGGCGCAATGCCCATGCAGCGTTGTAGATAAGTCTCGGGCATGCTGCCCTCTGCACTCTTCATGAGTGATATTCTAGCAGCCTAACAAGTAACAAACATTACATCCCCGAACCTGACGTGCCTGTTCTTTTTGGCTGAAGCTTAAAAAAGACTTTTGGCTACGGTTTGTGGCTTTTGGGCTGTCTGTGTAAGAGATTATAGAGTAACAGAAACCCACATGCGGTTTTTACCGATATAAATGAAGTCGGTATAGTATATAGACTCTATATTGAAAAGATACTTCGTTTAAAAGCTAGTTACTGTAGAAAATCCAAAAAACAGTTTTTAGAAACCGAAAAGAATAAACCCTGAGATGGTAAGCGACGCAAGATGGATCGAGCCGAGCTCGCGGCCAGCAGACGAAGCCCAAACCACGTGCACGCTCCCGGCCGCCACTATACATGTGGCTCTCGCAGCTCCTTGGGTAAAAATGCGCATCGGCTGGTCGATCGATCCATCGATCGGCCGGTAGCTTTTGTCCGCGATGATGCGTCCAACAAGGGCTGATGGAATTCTCCAAGCTGCAGACGGTGATGTCGCAGTGCGCAGTGCACAGGCGAGAGGGAGGGAAGCTCGATCGATGGACAGCGACGCGCGCCTGCCAGCGTGCCCGCATGTCTGCTCCGTCGGCTTGCATAATTTCTCTTGGTTTTCCTCATCAACGAGTGAGCAGGCCTACGAGTGTTGCATGAATGATTTTGATGGATGGATTGGCCATGGAGGATCCGTGCTTAGCCATCCGTCGCCTTTGCAGCAGACTGTCGTTTTCAGGCTGCTGTGTGTGCGGTGAGTCAGCTTGTGGTATGGTTGATTGGCTCTGGTTTGTACCGATTCGAGCTATGCATGGTCACCTTGCAACTCTCGTACAGGGATAGCACTGAAATTTCTTCGACTGCTGAAAACCCAACACCAGCAGAAAACTCAGTAAAGAAAATTTTGCGTGGAATTAGGACCCAGTTAAAGCCGCGCTCATCTTATCTTGAGCTTCTAACTTCTGACTTATTTTTTTTACTATTTCTAAATTTTGTCTTTTTCTGGCTTTTGACTTTTTTGAGCTTTTTACCGGTTTTCCGTATTCGTTTGCATTGTCCATGATGGACTAATCTGTTTTTTCTATTTTTAAATTTAGTTACGCCAAATAAACCACGATCAACTACAGTGTAATTTCAGCCAACTACAATACAATTTTAGCCATATGCTAGCTTATTTTAGCGCAACCAAGCAGCACCTTAGGTTGTTATTACTATTGTTGGGACCGCATATATAGATCAGCAAGTCAGAGCAGGTAAATTACTCTTTTAAAAAATTTTCTAAATATTAACAGCAACATACAACGGAAACATAAATTCGTAAACTCATCAAAACCTTAAGACAAAGAAAGCAAAATACTGGAAATTCAAACCCTCACTGGTCAGACCTCAAACCAAAACCGGTTAGGATCTCTAAGCCGGAGTGGTTAGGACAGATGAACAGTAAAACCAATCAGACCTCTAGGCTTTTGGTAGTCAGACCGGAATGAACAGTAAATTTATCACTATTTCAAATTCAAAAAATTCACATAACTTTTGATCTGATGATCCAAATGACTTAAAACTTGACGTGTATCTTCTCTAGAATGTCATGAACATATTCCCATCAACGATCATGAGAATCATCGCCAAAGTTAGCTCTTCTTGATGGGAAGGTTAACAACAAATATAAAATTAAAAAAGACGAGGAGGAGGAGAAGTGAAAATCATAAAATTAAAGAAGAGCTAACCAATCAATCAAAGAAAGAAAGAAAGTGAAATAATATATGTAAATCATAAAATTAAAGAGGAGGAGGTGTAGTGAAAATCATAAAATTAAAGAAGAGATAATCAATCAAAAAGAAGAAGAAAGAAAGTGAAATATATATGAACATTCTTAGGTTCGGGCATGATGGTGGAGAGCTCAATGAACCTCCGGTTGATCTTCTCCCTCCGCCGCCGCTCCACGATGATGTGGTCCTGCACGTGCCCCGAAGGTACAGCCGCCGCCGAGCCACCCACCGTGAAAATGATAAGAACATTGGATAGAGTGTGGAAAAAGATACCGCCTTTTGTTTCTATTGTCTCGTGATTCAAATTAGTTTAATTCTGGTATGTTCCATATGATCTAAATTTTCATTGTCATTCATAATTTTCTATTATATTACTAATTTTGGTATATTTTATACGTAGTTGACTTATCGCTACTCCGCACTCATGGCGTTTTCTATTATCGCGGTACATACTTTGTATTTCTCTATTTTTTATTGTTTGTTTCCATCCAATTTATAATTTCTATATGAATTTGAAAGTTTATAAGAGTAAAAGACTAATTTTATGTCAACTTAGTTTAGATTTATAAATAGTTCGGTGTACCCTTAATTTTATTCCTGGCTTCGTCAATGACTACTGGTAATGTGTCACACTTGCTGACTTGCACCGGAGGGGGAGGCAATGGCAAACGGTGGAAGAAAAAGAGAAAAAAAAAACCGTGAAAGCGAAGGGGACGGTGAGGGTATACCGTGAACCCGCCTCCTTCCCCACATGGACGTAACGCCAAACAAAGTCCGGCCACCTTCTCTACTTCACGCCACTTTCCCTGCTCCCTCCTCCCTTCGCACCGTCCGTTCATCTCCTCCTCCTCACTCCAACGCCCACCCGCTTTATAAGCGCTCCACGTCACCACCATTTCCCGGACCATCGTGGCGGCCTCCTTCCCTCCCTCCCGTCCTTCCTCTCAAGGCCCCCCGCCTTCTCTCTGATCAATCCTTCGTTCGTTCAGCGATCCATTTCGATCCTAGGTAACATTCGTTCCTTGTTTCTCTGTTTCTTTCCTTGAGATGTTGCGGATTGTTGTGCAGCTCTGTGTGTGCGCATTGTGGCTGTCTGTTGGTGTGTGTGATGGGAATGGGAAGGTGGTGAAGCGTTCTCGGCTCTGCGAGTTTGGCTGTTCTTTGTTCTTGAAATGGGTGGTGAAATATTTGCCTTTGATGCGTCAAGAAATGCTGCGTTTCTAGAAATTTTTTTGTGCAGAACTTTTGCCCTGTGAGTGAGATGTTGTTGGCAGTAGACAAGTTTGACGCCGGAGAAGGGAGGAGCGGTGGATCCGATGGCCGGCGGTGGCGGTGGATTTCTGACGGCACCCGCGAGGTCACCGGCCATGTTGTTGGGGGATAAATTACGGGATTATGGCCGCGAGAAAGGGATCAGCAGTCAGCGAGGAAGAAGGATGGTCTGTCATGGATTTTTGGAGGAAGAGGGAGGTGGCGGCTAGGATCGTGCTTCTCAATTTCTCACACTATGCATATAAAATTTCGCCTGAATTGAATAGATTGCAACAATTGACGTCTAGTCTCTACGCTTGTTCTGGGTTTTTGCTCCTTGGAAGGCTGTATTGAACCTGTTTCTTGATCTTCGCTGTGGATGGGGTTCTACGTGTTCTTTCGCCCATTTGTTTTCTTTTCCAACAGTAAGGGTCGTCCTTGGATCCTGTGCACGGTGCTTTTTTCTCGTATTTTTTGGCTTCTGACCAGCTTCGTTTCATCATTGTTGTCTTTAAAATAATCGACAAGAATATCGGCTTTTCTTGCGTCGGGAAGCTCCCTCTTCTCCATTTTCTTGTGAAACTCTGCAATACACATCTACGGTGAAATCCTCCTGCAAGTGTTCAGGTGAGCTACACTCGTTTGGAATGTAATGGCTCACCGGTTTGCTCCGAGGAGAAAAAAATTGGAAGGTCTTATTTATGGGGTTATGGCTGTTCAACGTTGTGATTGTTTCCAGAATTCCAGTTATTGTTCATCACGTACGCGTGGAGTTCTTAGGTTCTTACGGAGCTGGTGTATCATTTTCATTTGCAGAGTTCTCTTGTTATTCTACTTTGGTTTTGAGTTCAGAGGAAGAAGAAGAAGAATACCAGTCACAACTCACAAGATCCCAACTGGGCCTTAGATCATGTGATCGACATGACTATGCCCTGAAAAGAAGGCAGAAAGTCTTTTTTATAGCTTTCTCGGTTGATGTGTACTTCGTTCCTTCGCGTCAAGGGCCCCCCTATCCTGTTCTTTATTCCGTGATCATTTGTGCTGATCCCATCTAAGTACTTCACTAAGGGCTGTGAAAAAGTTAGTACCTTTTTTTGCTTGATGTGGGAGTTTATCAGGAATTTGGCCAGAAAAGAAAGCCAGTTACTTTCCTTGCTCCAAACTAATTTTTCCCTGTGTTTGCCTTAGTAAACACTGAAGAAATTTCCAAGATCCTGCTCAGTAGTTTATGGATGGTTGTCGTCTTGCAGGTGTATTTCAGCCATGCAGTTCAGCAGTGTGTTCCCCCTGGAGGGTAAAGCATGTGTGAGCCCAATGAGGAGATGTGGTGAGGGCCCTGGGAGTGAGAGGGTGAGGATCGGGGACAGCAGCAGCATCAAGCAGGAGAGGGCATTGAGGAGGATGTGTTTCGGTGCTAGGGGCGCCGCAAGCAGCGCGCAGTGCTTGCTCACCTCAGATGCTGGACCAGACACTCTTGTAAGTTTCATCCCATCAAATTACCAGATTGGTGATTTCTATCTGCCTTTTGTGCTTGGATGCTATTAGTTGTTAGCATCTAACTTTGGATGCAAAAACTTGCAGGTTGTCCGAACCTCCTTCCGGAGGAATTATGCTGATCCGAACGAGGTTGCAGCTGTCATATTGGGTGGTGGCACCGGGACTCAGCTTTTCCCTCTCACAAGCACAAGGGCCACACCAGCCGTAAGATTATACATTCAACATCCAGTTTTATGGTTTTAACTTTCTAGGTTTATTTAGTTTCAAGTTGATACACCTCAATTGCAGACAGGAATAAAAAAATCTGTGTCATTTGCAGATATGTTCAAGTTGATTTTCCAGCTTTAAGTTTGTTAAGTAGATAGGAACCAGAAATCTCTATTTATTTTCAATTGTCGTCTGCACATGGCAATTGATTTGGATAGGGCTAGTTAGAGTATAGCTCATTCAGTAGCAAGGTTTCTGCAGTGTGTTTAAATTATTAGTGGCAGTGGGCAGTGTCCCTGTGGTTTCTGTAGCCAGTCCCCATGGTGCCCTCTTGAAGGACCATGTGAGAGGATCTATGATACTATTGTGATGAACTATTGCAATAATTGTGAAGTGATCAATTAGTTTTGCAAAGATTGCATTTGATTTAGACTGTTTTCTGGAAGTGTTAAAAAAAATCGGAAATACCTCAGGTATTACTGCGGTAGTTCTACTTTGCGGAAGTACCGCAGGCATAAGTATGGTAGTACCGCTCGGCGGAAGTACCGAATTGAGTTGTGATATGTTTTTTCCAGAGAGGTCCGGGTGAGATTTTCAGCGTGCGAAAGTACCGCTTTAGGTAACGGTACTACTGCAGAGCGGAAGTACTGGCATGGTAAATGCCGTACTTTCGATCTTCCAGAAAAACAAGATTTTGGGGAATTGAGTCATGGATTAAGTTGGTTTAACCTGGGTCTTTGGATTAAGGTGCATGATATATGTTTTGGCTAATGTAGGTCAAGTTGTAAAAAACTTATGCCTCAAAACGATTTCTTTGTCTTTGAATGTGCAAGGTCACTTGGACTCAACCATAGTCAGCTAGGTTTATGGAGTTGAGGTCCAGAACGATTGAGGATACCGGGTGAGACGGTGAGGTCAAGCATGGCACAAAAAAGACAAGAATGTTGAAGGCAAGTTTGAACGGCGGGATGTCGCCATGTAGCTTGCACAAACCAAGTGAGTCGTGGTTCGGTGGAACCGGGACGGGAGAGACTTAGCGTCGCGTGGCAGACTAGTGGTGCACCACCACGTGGCAAGCATGGCAATTGCTTGCAGTGATTGGTGATGACGGGGTCAAGGAAGGGTAGTTTGACCAAAATACCGGAAACCATCTTGGATCAAAACCGCGGCGCATGGGCAATGCGTGGGAGAGCGGTTTAGGTCAAGATGGAGCTGCTTGGATTAAGGCTAAGGATTTAGTGGATTTACACTTATGCGCTTTGAAAAGCGTGCATAAGTGAACTTGTGAGGTTAAAACTCATGTGTGTGGGGTTAATAGGTTTCTCCACTGTAATAGTGGATTGGATCCATTAAGGAGTGTAGGTGGCTAGTTTCCCACCTAAAAAAGGGGTTGGGATGAAGACATATAGAGTTAACCATCCAACTCATCTTTTGTGTTCTCATCACTAGGGTTAGGGTTTGAGAGTGTGTTTTTCTTAGCCTCGAAAGATGAGAACTTCAGCCATTTTTGTGGTCTATTTAGTATGTTGTCCATTGAACTCTCTGGTGCCTTACGAGCAATCCGCAGTGACAATGGCACAGAGTTCAAGAACTCCTACTTTCAGAGTTTCTGTGTTGATACAGGTGCAGAGCATCAGTTTCCATCTCCACACGTTTCTCAGCAAAATGGCGTAGTGGAGAGGAAGAACTGTATCTTAGTCGAGATGGGCTGGATGATGCTAGATGAGTATTCTACATCTAGGAAGTTTTGGGCTAGGGCTATAGCCATCGCGTGCCATGCTTCAAACAGAATTTTTTTGAGGGCACACTTGCATTGCACTTCTTATGAGTTGAGAGATGGGCGAAAGCCTAGTGTCTCGCATTTTCGTGTGTTTGGTTGCAAGTATTTTATTTTAAAGTCTAGAAACCTAGATAAGTTCGAGTCACGCTCATCTGATGGTATCTTTCTAGGTTACTCGACTTCTTCGGTTATAGGGTCTGAAACTGTGAGTCTAGTAGAATTATAGAGACCTGTAAGGTGACTTTCGATGAGGCTAGTCCTCGTACTAGGCCAGATATCTTAGATCCAATTGTGCAGTCCGAGACCATCTTCGTAGATGAGTAGGATAAAGATGAAGATTCTTTACCTAATCCAGTCCCATCTTCCCTTGAGGTGCCTACTTCTACTACTGCACCTCAGGGAGATCAACCCTTACCTTCCAGTTCTTCTAGAGCTAGTGGCTCTGCTCCTACCTCTGCAGTTCATGAGGTAGATGCCACTTCTTCTCATCCAAGACCTTCCCGTTACATTTAGCATCGTCATCCTCAGGAGCAAATCATAGGAGATCTTGAGCCTGTCACGCATTCAAAATCTAGCTTATCTCACTTCTGTCTATATTCTGCCTTTGTCGCCTCTTTTGAGTCCAAGGATGTCTGTCATGCACTCTCTGATAAGTCTTGGATCAATGCCATACATGAGGAGTTAGAAAATTTCGAAAGGAACAAGATATGGTCGCTTGTTGAGCCCCCTAGTAGTCATAATGTCATAGGAACCAAGTGGATTTCACCATGTGTCTATGCACTTGATTTCAGGCTTCTCCTTGTGTCGCTTACCGTCAGGCGGTGAAGCACATCTTTAGATACCTTCAAGCTACTCTAGACTATGGTATCTAGTACTTTTCTGCTTCCTATCTTTCCCTTAGAGCCTACTCCGATGCAAACATTGCTGGCTATAAAATAGATAGAAAGAACACCTTCGACACTTGTCAATTCGTTGGCACTTCCCTTATTTATTGGTCTTCTATGAAGCAGTCCAGTGTTGCACAGTCTACCCAGAGGCCAAGTATGTTGCAGCCGCTAGTTGCTGTAATCAGATGCTTTGGATGGTTTCGATCTTGCAAGACTTTGGGTTAGCCATAAATAGTATTCCTGTCTTCTGTGATAATACTTCTGCCATTAACATTGCCAAGAATCTAGTGCAGCACTTCAGGACCAAGCACATAGATATCAGATATCATTTCCTTAGAGACCATGTGGAGAAAGGTGACATAATGCTTCAGTTCGTCGAGAGTGATCACCAGTTGGCTGATATTTTCGCCAAGCCTTTAGATAGCTCGAGGTTCATGACCTTGCAGGGACTAGGGAGAGCTTGGAGTGGTTTATCCTTATGGCTTAATCTGTGGGAGAGCATTTTGTACTTTTTGTATTATATTATTCATATGCTTCTTTTTTATTCTGTTACACTTTGTTTATTGGGTACATTTGGGTTAGTGTTTTTATCATAGACTAGAGTAGTTCTCATTCTCAGTTGCTTAGAATTCTTCTTCTCATCTTGTGATCCTAGGATGATGTTTATTAGTTGCTTCTCTTCTCACTAGGTTGAGTTCACTCACTTTTTTTAGGACTAGCGAGGGTTAGGCCCTCTTGGGTAGATAGGGAACATGTTTACTCCCTTATATTTTAGATGACTAGCTAATAGTCCTAGAGTCATATGGAGTAAATGAGAGCATGTCTGAGCCATAGTATTCATTCTATCTTGTCTATACTGTAAGGACTGCCATTTCTTCTTTCTGTCCAAGCTTCTTTCTACTCGCTTATTGTTTTGGTTCAGAGAGAGTCCTTTTGAGATTTTCTGGAGCTTAGTGATAACATAACATAACTTGAGCCAAACTGTTTCTAAAATTGACTAAATTGTTGAGAGGAAGCTGGGATTTTTATCATATTGTATTTAAATTCAGCATTATACATTGTAATATAAATACATGGAATTCTGATTATTATTCTTATGTGACATGATAAACCTGCTTTACATCTTGCATGATTTGTGCTAGTTTGCTAGATTTATCATACCCTTCTTTGTATTCACTATGCTTTTCATAATCGTTTGTTGGAATAGGTTTCTAACATCCTAGAGTAGGTCCCTACAAATTTTTATGTCATTTGGATTTACAGATCAAAAGTTCTCCCAAATTTGGATTTTGAAATCGTGATGAAAACCCTATTCATCTTGATTTTACTGTAGCAGCGGAGGTACCGCAGTTACTGTAACAAGTGGTAGTACCGCAAATTTAACTGCGACAGTTCCGTTTTCGCTGATTTTTCTTGGGTTTTCAGTGTTTTTAATCGTTGGTTTTTATGGTGGTCTTCCATTCTAATCTACATAGCTCTATAGCTATTGAAGTGAAGGATTTGTGAGTATTTGAGAGAAAAGTTTAAAGCACCATTCACCCTCATTCTGTTGCCATCTTTGGTCTTTCACCTCCACTTTAACCGACATGATGTCAGGCTCAACGCTACCAGTGACTATCCAGATAGCTCGCTGAGTCATCTTTAAATCACTAATCTAAATCTTGTTTCTTTCTTTTTGTTGCATTACTTAGGTTCCTATTGGAGGATGTTACAGGCTTATCGATATCCCCATGAGCAATTGCTTCAACAGTGGCATAAACAAGATATTCGTGATGACTCAATTCAACTCAGCTTCTCTTAATCGTCACATTCACCGCACATACCTTGGCGGGGGAATCAACTTTACTGATGGATCTGTTGAGGTAATTCACTTCAACTTATTGATAGATACTTTATTTTCATTATGATTTTCATCTTGATGGCTTGGTAAAAATATTTTAAGTATTGCTACGGCATACATTAACCGAGATTTTTTTTTTGCCAACAAATAGGTATTGGCTGCAACACAAATGCCCGGGGAGGCTGCTGGGTGGTTCCAGGGTACAGCGGATGCCGTCAGAAAATTTATCTGGGTACTTGAGGTAAGAACTGTATAGAAACACATGTCCCTTCTTTCAGCTCATCCTTATTTGTCTGGATTGCTTCTTCTTATGTTGTTTGTACCTGTTCAGGACTATTACAAGCATAAAGCTATAGAGCACATTTTAATCTTGTCGGGAGATCAGCTTTATCGTATGGATTACATGGAGCTTATGCAGGTTTGTGATGTTCTATTTCTACTGCTTTACAGTATGTTTTATTTCTAACTGGCTGACCCTATGACATGCATCATTTGCAGAAACATGTTGATGACAATGCTGACATTACTTTATCATGTGCCCCCGTTGAAGAGAGGTATACCCATTGTTTCACATCTCAAATTCCTAATTTCATCAGTATCTATTCCTTCTCAGAAGTTGCAGTGCAACCTTATTTGCTTTTCTTTGTTTTGGAAGCCGAGCATCTGACTATGGACTAGTGAAGTTCGATGGTTCAGGCCGTGTAATTCAATTTTCTGAGAAACCGAAGGGTGCTGACTTGGAAGCAATGGTTAGCACTCTCCTTAGCTCACATACTTAGATGTATGTTTGAACTTTCCAGTTATAATTATCTTAAATAAATTGCAGTATCTGAAATGTAAGCCATTGATCATTGCAGAAAGTGGACACCAGTTTTCTCAACTTTGCCATAGACGACCCAACTAAATATCCCTACATTGCTTCAATGGGAGTTTATGTCTTTAAAAGAGATGTTCTTTTCAACCTTCTAAAGTAAGAACCTTCTCTTGTGATAATACGGTTCCTGTAGTTCCGTATACTAATAGTAACATTCTTAGGTCAAGATATGCAGAACTGCATGACTTTGGGTCTGAAATCCTCCC
This sequence comes from Dendrocalamus sinicus, assembly GCA_036346575.1. NCBI lineage: Eukaryota > Viridiplantae > Streptophyta > Magnoliopsida > Poales > Poaceae > Dendrocalamus > Dendrocalamus sinicus. The sequence continues at coordinate 31,724,607 of CM070654.1, read as the reverse complement.
GAGAGCTTTACATGAGCACAATGTACAGGTAAAATTTTAACCTTGTTCCCTATGTGATTTCCTTTCCTTGTTTGGAAAGTCATGCCCTATTTTCCAATTTTGCGGTAGTTCAAAATCTATTGGGGAGGCAATATAGCATCAAATGCAGTCTGTACAATTATGTCCTCCATGTGGCATGAACTGAATAATCATTTGATTCTATTGTTGTCAGGCATATGTCTTCACTGACTACTGGGAGGACATTGGAACCATCAGATCGTTCTTTGATGCAAACATGGCCCTCTGCGACCAGGTGACATATTTTTTGGTTGTTTTCAAATTTAATGTGCTCTAACTGTACAAGTAATTGGGCTCGAAACATCTGACAAATAATAAAGTTCCATTCAGACTCTTCAATTAATATAATTTTCAATCTTTTCTCATATATTTGTCCATTGCAGCCTCCAAAGTTTGAGTTTTATGATCCAAAAACTCCCTTCTTCACTTCGCCTCGATACTTACCACCAACAAAGTCGGATAAGTGCAGGGTACGAATCGCATGGAATGAACTTGCTATCTAAAACTATGACATGAGCTATGCCTATCTGAGCTCTGGATTCATGTGTGCAGATTAAAGATGCAATTATTTCTCATGGCTGCTTCTTGCGTGAATGTACCATTGAGCATTCTATTGTCGGTGTTCGTTCACGCTTAAACTCTGGATGTGAGCTCAAGGTACGCTCTTTCACCAATGAAAATCATGCGCGTAATGAATGTCAAATCTGGTTTGAACAACTGGTATTCTTGCAAATGATGTTTGCAGAATACTATGATGATGGGTGCGGATCTGTACGAAACCGAAGATGAAATTTCGAGGCTAATGTCAGAGAGCAAGGTCCCCATTGGTGTAGGGGAGAACACAAAGATAAGGTGAGAGACCGACCTGAAGCTTGAAAAAAATGTGTACTGTTGCGACTTCGACTTAGCTAGTAGTATCCTGTTTCCCACATGATCTAAGTCCTTTGTCGATACATTGTAGCAACTGCATCATCGACATGAATGCAAGGGTAGGAAGGAACGTGGTTATCACAAACCGCGAGGTAAGCTAGTGGAAGATACACAAATGTTTCGAAGCAAATACTCTCTTAAATTCTCTACACTGCTTTGTAACAGTGCTATTTGGACCGTTTCTGATAGGGTGTCCAAGAGGCTGATCGGCCGGAGGAAGGATACTACATAAGGTCGGGAATCGTAGTGATTTTGAAGAACGCGACCATCAAGGACGGAACCGTCATATAGAGCTTGCCGTGGCTACAAGATCTGCACCTGCACTGCAGTTCGTCTCCTCGTGAGGTTGGGATGCGCGACCTTGATTTCAGATGAGAGAACCCAGGAAGACGGTTGAGCTAAGATCGAGAAAGATGGCGTAGCAGTGGTGGTACCAGTCGTTCTTCCCTTGCTAAATGTATGTAATAAGCTGCCCGAGTAAAGTAGCAGCAACGTTTGGGGATGTTGGCATGTAAATAAACTTTAGCCTGAAAAAACGGATTTTTTCCATCACCAATATATCTGTTGTCAGGTATAGAGGCATGATCCACCGTGGGCTGGACCTCATCCTAACCCCATCTCAATCTGGACGTAACAACACGTAGCGATCAAATGGTTCATGCCATCACGACATCACGCCGTCCGCACCCAACCCCAGACGACGGCAACGGCAGGGACGGACTGACGGAGCGTGCGCGGTGAGCTGCGTCGTCGCTGCACGGCTGAATTTGTTTCGAAGTTTTTAATATCAAACGATATAATTTAGATGTTTAGTAATATGTTTACGTATCTTATAGGTTATTTAAAATTTTAAGATATCATAAACATTGTAAATGATAATAGAAATTTGAAAGAAAATATAACTTAAATAATGCATTTAAAATTTAAAATATAAGCTTGATGGAAGAAAATCATTGAGCATACCAAATTGTTGAGATTCTTAACAACGTAAACACTCTCTATTATACATAGATCATATAGTTGCATATCCCTATTTTTCTCCATTAGTTACTCTTTTCAAAAAATGTATGCATGCATATGTACCTCTAATTAATCTCAAAGTAATACATTGATTATATGTACAGTAAATTATCTTATTAGTTTACATGGTATTAAAGTATATGGCTCATGTATACATCGATGCAACATAGGCAATCTATCTTAAATTTATAATCCCTCACACGCTAGCTATGGTACCGAACCATGTGTCTTATATCACTTCTCACCACTACAATTTTTCTACCTCAACCTTCAACGGCTAGTACAATTCTTGATCGGTCCCTCTTAGCTGTTACCCACTACAATACATTCTCTTCACTGCTACCTATTCCAACATAATACTGTACCATATATTTATCTTCTATTTTTCTTTAATTATTGCTTAATGCTGACCGTTGCAACATCAAACATGCATAAATATGCAACTGTCGTTAATCCCTACTAAGGACATCGGTCACACTCTCGTAGGTGGCCATAAGCCTATTCTCTATAGTTGTACCATCTCTGTTTCTATACGTCTGTGCTTCTGTTTGTATAGATGCATGCATGGATATATGCATGCATGATGTTATACATGTTTAATGTCCCTCTTCTCTTATATCGATTACTCCTCTTCTTTGACATTAGCCACCTCAACATTATACCTTCCTCACTAACCATGGTGACTTTGTATTTTCATTAATGCCGGCATATCTACTTTAGTTGTTGTCTAACGATATGGAAAATCGTCTCGCCATCGTTGATGACGTTGTCCTCCTCACCAGTGATGGCATGCTTCTAGCTATCTGATGGCCCTATATCGTTATAGCTCATCTTTAATGCAAAGCTTCATCTCCTCTTTGCTAAAACTTTTCCATTATTAAGCTTATTTATACACTGACTTTTTCAATAATGTTGATGCTAACCACTCGTTGTCGTGGCTCTTAGTTCCTTTGACTCTGATAGTTTTCTTCAAAGACTTCGACTAGCAACACGATATTTTCCTTGTCGAACAACTAAGTGGGCAGCATGACATTGTCCTTATCTCCCCCGCCATCACCTCTACCCTTTGGAGTGTGAAAGAGCGGAGGGGAGAAGAAAGAAAGAGAGAGAGAGAGAGAGTAGAAAAGAGTTCAAATTTGTTTTTGTAGGTGGTTTTGCTGCAATATAGGGGATTTTGTAGGTGGAATTAGTGTGGTTTCCATAAAGACGTTCACAAAGAGGTGTATTTCATTAACATATCATTAGCTTTAACAGTAGTTCAGTTGTGTGGAATGTGCTCTCTAACAATGTGCAGACAACGTATGTGTTTAGTTCGTGCGGACCTTTTTTTGTAATTACGCATGTTAGTGATGGATTAGTGGCGGTATTAACAATTATTTGTTAATACCCAAACGTTCTAGTTGTACACTATGATTTTATGTGTACCGTTATTATTTGGGCACTCTTATTGTTTGAGTATTTATGCATTATTATTGTTTGTGCACTGTTATTATTTATGCGCTATTATCATTCATGCACTGTTATTATTTCGGCCATGTTGTTGTATGTGCACTGTTATTATTTGTGCATTATTATCATTTGTATCACTGTTAATATTTCTACACTATTATTATTATTGTCTGTATTATTATTTGTGTGCTATTATTATTTCTACACTATTATCGTTTATACATTGTTGTTATTTCCACACTGTTATTATTTATATAGTATTATTAAAAAAGGTAGCTAGAGTTCATAGGTATGTAGCATCATCTGAAATAAGTGTATTTCGTCTGTATTGGTGTTAGGTACCTACTTGTCGGATATAGAACACTTCTTAGTGTTATATGGGAACCGTACGGATGCGGACCTTCAAAATTATAAAAGGACCGTAATAGAGGCTTCAAGGTTTAAGGAGATAGGTCTCGCTGAGCTCAAGAGGTGTATGTGGAGTGCATTTGATAGGGAAGTTGCCAAAAGAAGTTTGTCATCGAGGCGGTGACATCCACGGTGGTTGGAGATTTGGGGAGTGTTTCTAGGAGATAAGATGGTGGTTAGCAATGTCGCCTAGCGGTAGTACATGGAGATTGCTAACAATCCGCTACGGCGATATATGGAGAGGCTAATGGTGTGTGTGCGTTATGAAGTGGGTGTTGAATGATGCACTGAAGCAGTTTGGGCATGGTAGACGTCAATCACGTCGCATCCACAATGACATGAATGACAGTCAACGTGGCCAGCGGCGAAGGCCACATAAGTGCAGGCTATGCAATACAACGGGCTACTCTATAAAGAATTGCATGAATAAGCCCTGGTCCATTCAAAGTGCTTGAAAAGATCAATAACAATGCATACAAGATTGAGCTTATGGGTGATGATTATGCTATGAGTTCTACATTCAATGTTGATGATTTATCACCATTTTGGGTCGGAAGAATCAAAGTCGAGGATCCTTTCCAAGAGGGGGAGGATGATGATGACATCCCGAAGACACCAACTGGACCGATTACACGAGCACGAGCTAAAAAGATTAATCAATAGGTGAACTTGCTACTAATTAAATCTGGTTTTAATTTACAAGAGAACTAGATATTACCTCATGCAAATGTTGTGTGCATGCTCAGGTTTGAATGATGTAAAGCTTTTAGAATTGAAAACATGGAGGTGAAGCTAATGGAGAAGAAGTACATGGAGCCAAGCAAGGGAAGACACATTCAAGTCCTCATTACCACGTTGGATTGTTCACAAGTTCAATCAAACTCACAAAGATGCTCCGAACATTGATTTCAACTGGTATCAAAAACTATCTTCGGATCGGTTTGATCGACCTCAAATGTGTTTAGGATCATCCAATCCTATCGGGTGCTCGGAAGACATTCAGAATGTTCGGACCAGTCGAATGGTTTCGACTGTCCGAACTATCCGATCAGCGTTGGACGCTCATATGCCTTTAAACGTTTGGGCCACTCCAATGAGTCATACCATCTGATCTTCAGTGGACCACCCGATCGCCTTGAAGATGTTCGGACCGCTCCGAACGTTCGTTCATTCCGCAACATTCGATCGGTTTTGGATGGTCGATAGCAACGATGACATTTGGACCGCTCAAACGATCGCCCTTCTGCGTTGTTCGATCAACTTTGAATGGTCGATATTGATGGTAACGTTCAGATCAGGCCGAACGATCCTACCGTTGGATTGCCTTGAGATGCTTACAGCCCTTCGATTGACTTGGAGGTGTTTGAATAGTATGACCGTATATCTGACCGTATACCTGGCATATAGAAGCAATAACTTTCACATACAAAGTCCGATTGAGGTGATCTTGGATGCATTTAAAAGCTTATTTCAAAAGCTACGTAATGGAGAACAATTTATCTTCAAAAGTGTCATGGATTTTTATTTTTATTTCCTTTTTGTGAGAGTCTGAGTCTAAAACACTTAGGATTTGTGTAGAAAACCTTACGACCTTCCAAAGGTTATATAAACCTTATAATACATAACTTTTTGGTAGATCATGATTGAATCTATTATTTTCAAGAGAGAGCTAATGCTTGTTCTTCCTAGAGTTTACCATTTGATTCCAACCTAGAGGGGAATTAGGCGTTTCTTTACATCGTTATTCTTGTAATTTCTTGTGATTCTCAGGAGCTATGACACATCTGCTTTGTGGTCGGGTAGACGGGATCACGAGCGTGTGGTTGGGTAAATTCTTTTGTCGTAGGTTGCTGTCCTAACAATGGTTGGCGTTATCGGTTCATCAAATTGCACGGATCCAAATTATCATTCTCGATCCTATATCGTAAAGATCGGGCATCCCGTATCAACAAGGCTAGCTATATGTTGATCACCAATTCACCACCGATAGATCCCCTGTCCTGACCCGATCTCGTCGCTGTTGCCCGTAAAGAAATGATAACGATTCCATTTGTAGCCAATTCGGAATATTCTGGTTAACTGCGGTTAGCACTTGGCTTCAATCCTGTGGGCTTTGCATATATGGCATATATTCTTGAGTGTGGCTGTCAAAATCTGGCACCCTGGAGCGCAAGTTGCTTGATAATTTGATCTGAAAGGGCGACGTATCATTCTCCCAGTGGATCGTGGACTTCCACACTCTTAAACTTGCTCAAACAGCTTCGGTTTCTGCTTTTTTTAGCATTTGACTTATTTTGGTTTTTTGCCTTTTTTTCTTGTTATTTATTTGCATTATTCATGATGATGTAGTGATTTTTTTTTCAATTTTTCTGATTTTTTCTTATTTATTTCTAAAAAGCTAATAGTCGTTATAGTGCAATTTTAGCCAGAAGCTTGAACCAAAAGCTATTTGGAGCACCACCTAGGGTCTATTCTTTTTTGGTTTTGGCTTTTAGCTGTGCCTTATAGGTTTTTGGTTGTTCATGAGAAAGAGTACGGAGTAACAGAAATTCGTGTATGGTTTTAGCCGACATAAATAAAGCCACTATAGTGTGTACTATACACCTTAAAAAACACTTTCTTTCGGTTGGACTGAAAAACAGTAGCTTATGACTAAAATTGCACAGCAGCTGGCTGAAATTACACTGTAGTTGAAGGTGGCTTATTTAGCGTAATTAAATTTTAAAAAAATTAAAATAGCAAAAATATGTTATCTCATCACGGACAATCCAAACAAATACGAGAAAAAAAGAATTGGTAAAAAAGCTCAAAAAAGTCCAAAAGTTCATAAAAAGACGAAATTTATGAATAGTAAAAAATAAGTTAGAAATCAGAAATTCAAACCGAAATGAGCGGGACGTTAAAGCTAAAAGGAAGAGATCAGCCTTGTCCTACGCAAGTGGTTTCAGCATCTTGCACCGTGCTCTCAATATATATATGTGAGAAGTAATTCTAGCAGAAATTATCTGTCAATTAGTAATTAGTACCATTTCCTTTCTAGAGAACATGAAGTGATCGAGATTCCGAAATTATCTTTAAGCTGTTTTTTGTCGAATAATGTCGATATCTTGTCCTGAGGAGATACCTGTTTGATATATAACAAAATGATAAGTAGTTTCGTTTTCATTACGGAAGTCTGGTACAAGGTACGTCAACTTGCATAAGCTTGCACATAACAAGGTGCTAAGTTTTATTTTCGTCTGCTTGCATAAACTTACACAGAAGGACTACCAAGCATGAACTCATGGATTATTTATGCAACTTCTTTTCAAAGTAACCAAGAGCTGAGATCGAGATTGTCCAATTTAAGTCTAACACAACAGAGATAAAAGATATTTTTGGAAGGCGCAACGGTGAGCAGGCCCGCCTGAACTCAATTATATTTCATCAAAACTGATATTTAGATAGGCCGGCGTTCACTTAAGGGTGACCTTGGTAAATCAAAGCAGGGGACGTAGACAGAAACAGAGATAAAGTATCTCGGGTTCTTTCTTTACAGAGTGTATGCATTATTTTCTAAAGCGATGACGACGGCATACCTGCATCCGGCATGCTAGTAGTAAACTGAATGTTCAATCCGAGCATGCATGCACAATCCGAATGCGGAAGAAGTTCAGATAGGAACATGCATGCGTGTAGTACAACTCTTCTCCATGGAGGCACAAAAAAAAAGCTTGTAGAACTCAAAAAAATGTTTCAAACATAAATACATACTAGTTAGAGAGCCGTACGTTACAACAAAATCATAAAAATAGTAAGATAAAACTTACTGCCTGACCAACTTCACATATCAAATATTGAAGAGTAAGTGACAGAGATAGAAGGGTGATCAGAATACGCGAGGAGATAGGGAAAGTGGAAGGGGTGGACGGTTGTATCCTGAGAGAGACGAATGGTCCAGATCAAATTAGATGGCTGAGAAGAGAGGAGGAAGAATGAACCAATCACCAACTCACACTTTTATAATAGTAAAAACATGGGAGTGTCTATACAACATTCGACTGTTTTTAGGACAAAAATAATCAGATTTTGAGCCGTTAGATGAAGATCCAACGTCCTAGATCATTTTTTTGGAGGGAGTCATTTTTTTTGGAGGGGGGCTTGTATGGGTGGATCCGTTGGATGGAGATCTAACGTCCTAAATCAATCTGACTGTTTTTATTCTCAAAAACAGTCAAATGTTGTATAGCAATACTCTAAAAACATATATACATACATATATAGTACAGCACGCACTAGGCTGCCGACACCAATTCAGTGACGAGATTGAAGATGTCGATCTCATTCTCATGGAGAGCTCGCACGCACGTCGTCTAGTTGTCAGCAACTTTGTATTTGGTTCCGACCTAGGTGCAGTGCACGCATGCCGCATGCTCTATCAGTCTATCTAGCTGCAGCCTCGCGCGTGCACACACATGCATGCGTGCACTATATATACCAGGTCCAGCTCGTCGAACCGTTTCAGCTAGCTAGATCTGCCTTGTAAGTTGTAACATTTAGCGACGCCTAGCTTGCAAGCACTAGCTGCATATAGATCATGGCGTCCGTCGGATAGCTCCAAGGGCTCGTCTCGCGGGTCGTCGTCGTCGCCGCCGTGGACGCAGTGGCAGAACAAGCAGTTCGAGTGCGCGCTGGCGGCGTACGACAAGCTAGGAAACGCCTGACCGGTGGCACAACGTGGCCCGCTACATGGGCTGCAGCAAGTCGGCCGCGGAGGTGCGCCGCCACTTCGAGCAGCTCGTCGAGGACGTCGAGCAGATCGAGTCCGGCCTGGTCCCCTTCCCCCGCTGCATCATCTGCAACCCCTCCGCCGCCGGCCTCGACGACGGACGGTACGTAATTACTTATAGTCGTGCGTTATCCGTCGTCATCTGTCGGAACCGGTGGTAGCACACCATAATTAAGGAAGATGATCACGCAAAGAAGCACAAAAAGCACATAAGAATTTGGATCACCGACTCATCCCGTCAACTTGCCCTAGCTAGCTAGCTTTATACCTACATGCATCAACAACTAAATCAACACGCGTACTCACATGCGTCTAAATCTTACGCTCTGTTTGCCTGCTGATCTAGGTGCCTAAAATTTGAGTGATAGCCAAGGCTGGTGACGGCCGAGGCCAGGGCTCTGACCCTCCCATCACGCTGATCATTATGTCACTATAAGAAACACGTTTGTTGCAGTAAAACTAATTATTATATTAAGACTAAAATTATTATAATATGCATATTTTGCAATAAAATTAAAATCATTGTCAAATGTTGTAATAAACATGTGGTAATAATTCATTGCAATAAAAATAAATCGTGGTGATAAATTATCATATTACAACGATTATAATGTTGCGATAGTATTCTATCACCATGAACAAAAAAAGTTACAACCCATACATATTACCATAATTTACATTTCGTGGCAATAGCTTAATGCAACAAGCTAGATTTCATGGCAATAGCTTAATACAACGAGTTGGATTTTGTGGCAATAGCTTAATGCAACGTACTTGATTTCGTGGTAATAGCTTTAATACAACACATTGGATAATGCAACACGTTGGATTTCATGGCAATAGCTTAGTGCAACACATCAAATTTCGTGGCAATAGCTTAATGCAATACGCTGAATTTTATGGTAATAGTTGATTGCAACAAATTGAATTTTATGGCAATAGCTTATTGCAACACACCGAATTTCATAATGATAGCCAGTGGCGGACCCAGGAAAAAAATCTAGGTAGGGCGAAGTCCAGTGACGGACCCAGGAAAAAAACTAGGTAGGCTGAAGTCGAAAGCGTGAAATAAACAGTAGTACCCAAAAGCAAAATAATCCATAATCAAACTATATTGCAATCACACTAATAAAAATATGTGATACGAAATAGAAACAACAACTACAATTCGCATGTTAACATATGTAGATAATGGAAGGACAATGAAAAATACCTCACTAATAAAGTTTAATCCACAATTGTAGATGAGCTGTAAAAGAAACAACCTGTCAATTGTGAAAGATAGATAAATCAATAGTGTCACAATTCGATAATAGAATATAAAAGATGCAATAAAAAGAAGACAAAAAATATACCAGTAAATAACTAAGTACGTCTAGGAGAACAAGACATTTTCATTCTTCGAGTTTTCATGTCTTGAAATCGTTTCTTGATTTTTTTAACGATCAAGTTCTTTGAATATCTCTCACTCGATATAGCACACCATCAAGCCAATCACCGGACATCTAAAATAGCTTTTCAAATCTTTTCTATTCATTTTGAATTTGAACAAGCCTCAGGCTATTGTTTCTGGAGAGGTAAAAATATATATACCCTTATTTTGACAAGCTAGTTTACATATTCTACATAAAATTTTGACAAGCTATCAAAACTGATACTCAAATACACAAGTCTGATCTCTAGAATAAATAGAATTTGTTGTACCTTTATAAAGTCTGGTCTCCTAATTAATGGAGAATGTTTTTCTTTGGGGGTCTGGTTAATTGTTTGCTCAAAAGATTTTTGTTTTTGCTGTGACTAACTGACTATGAATTAAATTTGATAAGATTAATTAATTTGCTGGGATAACATCTTAAGGCTAGATAATGGATTTGTGGTGACCGATGGGTTCTTAGCATCCCCTAGATAGTTTGTTGCATCGACGATCTAAACAAAGTTTATTGCATGCATGGACGTCGTGTGTTCTGTTGCCGGTTGAATTGGCTGCGGATTTTGATGGAGAGCGTCATAGGAAATTTTGGGGCTAGCTTTTGCGCGCGGGGGGTGGACCGGCCGGCGAGGGGAGCTCGGGCGGCCGCCCGGGCTCGCCCGAAGGGCAGGTCCGCTCCTGTTCAACCTGGCATCCATGACGGCCAGATCAACTCGGGGTGGGAATTCGCGGCGAAGCCAAGGTAGGACGAGCGCCCTACCTTGCTCTACCGGACCCTCCGCCCCTGATGATAGCTTAATGTAACGGACTAAATTCGTAGCAATATCTTAATGCAAAAGATTAGATTTTGCCATAAATTAAATTTACATTACTATACATATATGAATCTATTTCACATTAATTCTCAGCATCATTTTATACGCTCAACAGTAGACGAATGACTAAAACAGGAATGTTTGATATTTTCTTTTTTCATTTATATATACATTGCAATATACACTCAATATATACAAAAGATTAAAATAAAAATACTTGACATAATCGTATTGCTAGAGCCAGGGTATGTTCGAGAATACAATCAATTGGGGCATGTATGCGTGCAAGTAAATATGCAGAAGACTGCAGATCAAGCATAATTCGGCAAGAAAACAAGGCCTGATCAAGAAACGAAGGGTGGTGATCGAACAAGAACTATTTCCCACCTTACGAAGTAAATTAATTAGACTTTAGTTGATCGATCGACCAGTACTGCTAGAAATATTAATGTTTCATGTTATATATATTCTACGTTTAAAATCATCGATGTCGTGTTCCCTGACGATGTCTAGCAGCTAATATGTATAGCTACACGCCTACTCATCTATATGCGTGCATGTGTAATTGTTAGAGTTAATTGGTATATCTCTATATTTAGTAGTTTAGGATTTATAATCATGTGATACCTGTCTTATCTCTAGGAGAGACTTTTTCTAGGAGAGGTTTTTTGCCCATCAAGCTTTGTACTCTATATAAATTGCCCTCGAGCCTCAATACAATAATGAATCTATTGTAGTATATTCATCTTCCAACATGGTATTAGGGCGATGCCGCTCCTAAGCCGCCGCCTCCATAACTTCCACCGCCCCGCCCCTGGGAGATGATCTCATCTCCATGATCTCTCCCGGGGCTGTGCAACCCATAGTTTAAGCCGTGTCGCCGATCATCCGATCGGTTACCGATTAGAGTTTTCCCTGGTCATCTTCATATCAAATTTTCTCTACTTTTTTCAATCATAGATCGGTTTGCATTGCCCTGCCGCTCATTGACATTCCTCGGCTCTGGACTTCACCGCCTTGGCTTCGACCTCTCTGGTGCCTCCTCTCCTCCGATGATGTTGTGGTGTGACACGGCGCGCTCGTTGACACGGCCCTCCCTTCGTGGCCTTCCGAGCGCCCCGTCTATCGTCGTCATCATGCCGGATTATCATTGTCAGCCCATCATCTGTGAGTATGAGCCGCCGCACCACTGAAAGCCTGTGGTCACCATTGCCATTGTCTTCGCCACCGTCCTCGTCTAGGCGCTTCTTTGCGCTGACGACTCCCCAACTTCGTCGTCTCTCTGCTCTCCTTAGTGGTCTTTCTGCCCAGATCTAGAGCCGGCTCACTCCGCCGCTCGTCTCCACGGTCCGAGATCTGGGCTTCCTAGCCGACGGGGCCGCAGCCTCCAGCTTGCCTTGGCCTTCTCCGGTGCCGTGGCTCCCTGATCTGGCCTCCTTCGCACCAGATCCGGTCGGCCCCCTCTACTTTATCTACGACCACAACCAACTGACCTCCTCCCCAGATCTGGCCAGCCCCCTCTGCTTCGTCTACGACCGCGCCAATGACCACAGACACGACCTCCTCTACGATCGTGCCTCCGGTCGTGTCTCCGACTACGCCTTCGATCGTGCCTTCAACGCGCATTTGACCTTGCCTTCGACCCCGACCACGCCTTCTCCCAACAGCCTCCTCCTGCCTCTCCTACGACCACGTCTACAATTGCACCCACGACCATGTCTACAACTAAATCTACGACCGCATCTATGACTGTGCCCATGACCACGTCTATGACCGCGCCTCCGACCACGCCTCCTCCTCGCCGGATGCAGCCAGCCCCCTTGCTTCATCTATGACCATGCCTAGCCGACCTCCCAGGATCCGACTGGCCCCCTCTGCTTCATCTTCGACCATGGCTGGACGACCTCCTCCCCAGATCTGGCCCCCCTTGGTTCATCTTCGACTATAGTCGTTCGACCACGTTGTTCGACCACGGCCATTTGACCACGTTATTTGACCATGGCCGTTCGACCATGGCGAGTCAACCATGGTTGTTCAACCCCGGCTGTTCAACCACGGACAAACGACCATGTTGGCTCTGATCGGTTTCCTATAGCTCCGACCAGTTCCCTCGAATGACCTCTCTCTGCTCCTTTCCCTCATCTTCTTGGTCGACCACGGTCGGTCAACATCGGTGACCTCTTCACCGACCTCAGCCACAACCTCCTCTGTATCAATTTCACTACCCGACCACAGCGATGACCTCGACATGTCTCCCTCCTCCACGGCTATGACCATGATCACCACGCTCTCGGCAACAAAGGACTATTATTAACTTGAGCAAACTCGTCGGCTCCCTTTACAGTCACCGCGTCTGCAACGCCACAGTAGTCCCCGACGCTCCCGCTGCGATTATGGAGGATGTCAATCTGACGGCTCCCCCACCTTCGGCTTCCTCTACCTTCGGTTTCCTCTCCAATTTGACCGTCTACTCCTGCTCCTGTTGTTTGTGAAGCTATCGCTACGACTATGGGATGTTAGAGTATATTAACATATCTCTATATTTGGCTATTTAGGATTTATAATCTCGTAATGCCTACCTTATTTCTAAGAGACTCAATACAATAATAAACCCACTACAGTATATTCATCTTCAAACAGTAATAACGACCACGATATATTTCCTCCCAGTGCACACGCAGTACGCTTTGATCGATCGATTACTCATGTACACATCGATCATATCGTTTACTTTTCTCATGCATCGCCTAGTGTAAAGATCCACGTCAACTTGCGAAAGAATCTCCTCTTAAAGAAAAAAAGGAGAACCGAATCAGACCGATCACATCATCACATGGCTCCAACCATTGCTCCAAGGACCGAGGCTTTTCACCGGTGGGAATAAGAATTTCGCTATGCTAAATATTCGTTTGTAGTTCATGTATCGGAAATGATCGAATTAATAAGATTTACGTTTAGATGAGCCGACATGCAAAAGCATGCCTGATAATTTCTCACTCAACAATCTCTGAAGCTTAATTAGATTTATACTACAACAAAAGCAAATAAAATCACAGCAAAACATTTATTTGATCCTATACCTGAATGACCAGCAAGCCTAAATCGAAGCTACGCGCACACCTTGTAGGATCGGTACAAACACTCACCGTACGTAGAAGTGACACTTACTGTAAGAAGTATGTAATTACAGTTAATTTTCGTCTACAAAAAAGGTTAATTTGAACCTACCAATTGTGGTGAAGATAGAGCTAGTTCTCCCCTCTTTCTTCTGCTTCTACTTCTATTTGCGGAGACGTTTCCTTTTTCCCCCTCCCTACTCTGTTTATTCAGTTTAGAATCCAGTGTAACAGGGAAAGGACGGGTTGCCTTTGAACGTTCCTGAATCGACTAAAAGGAAGAACTGATCAGAATCTATTGGACCCAATATGACAATCCGAGAGAGTGAATGATATCTTCAGATTCATCTTTTCAAATGATATTTTAAAACTTTTACTCCGCTAGCTACTAGAGACTAGGAAGATCATATTTGCTCACTCATGAAGAACTCATAAAAGCGCGGAAGCAAATTGAGTTCAACTCATCTGGATCAGTCGGATCGTTATGAGGGAGCAGTTGGACCGGCCAAGCAGTCTAATCACCGGAAATAACTAGTTTGACTAGTCTCCTATCGGATCGTAGGCCTAGGGTAGGTCGGATCGCACCCCTATTCTCAGAACTGAAAATCAACCTAAGCCAAAACAAAAAAAATGTTGTAATCTCCAAAAATACATATCTAAATGATTTAAAACTTTGCACACGCATTGCTGAGGATCTTAGTAATCTAATCCATCCAACGATCGTATGGATCTTGGCTAAAGTTCCAATATTTCCTCAAGACAAGCAATTTGCATTAAAATCGGCAAAACTCAAGAATTTGAGATATGACTTGCTCGTGGATTTAGAATAGCCAAGATGGTTCTAAATGAGTTTCCACATATCACAACAAGTAAGAGCATTGAAAGATTCAAGGTCAAAAACCTAGAAACAAGATATCACTAGAAGGGCTCTAAATCAAACCAAACCGGACAACCTTCATGATCTTGCTATAGCTGGTCTCTAGATAGATGGAGTATGATCCTCATGAGGCATCTCTATCACTTACACATACCTGAAATCCAGCAAGATTAAGAGGGAAGGAGAGAGGGCAAAACACCAACAAAAATAAGTGCAAAATCAACAAGACCAAGAACACACCACATAGGATGAATAAGATTGATCTATTGCAACTTATAGATGAAGGTCTTACAGTCATTCAACCCATAGAGGATAGAGCTCTCATAATAATACTCACCCAAAGCATCCACCACCAAGAAGCCTCTCTCTCAAACCCTAATGAAGGGATGGTTGGTTGGTTAGCCATATACCTCCAACCCCTTCGACACATATAGATGGAGCAACCAGCTAACATCTAACCCTAATAGATACTGTCCATTACCATAACTGAGGAAAACCCGTTAACCCCCATACACACCGACTTTTACATTTATATATGACTTATGCACGCTTATCAAAGTATATAAGCCCAACCCACTAAGGAGCAAGCTTCCCATCCATTTGGCATTTTTAGCATCTTCTTGACCTAAATTGCTCTCTCAACGCCCACTAAGTGCCGCAGTTTTGGTCCCACTGTCGTTTATGGTATTTTGGCTTCTCTGCTAAAATACTTTTGTTTTGACCATGGACCTCACCTTTTCCCAAAGCCTAGTCCAGGGTATCACATTTTTTGCAAGCAATCTCTATACCTACAACACGTAGGTTCACCAATGGTTCACACATCGGTAATTCTCTCTATGTCGGTTCCTCTCGACCACACCTCACTTGCATCAACCACACCATTTGATGAATTGTTGCTTAAACCTTTCTTTCAACATCTCTAGTCTTCCCTATGTCTTGCTTGAGGTCAACTATCTCGTCGGACTTCTTTGACCGTACCTTAGCTCATCTTCGGTCCTAGTCCTGGTCCACGCCGTCGACCATGGTTGGCTTCAAGCTTCCTATACATCAAAGACTAAGAAATCATTTTCAGACAAAAATTCTTCACAACTTGACCAACGTTAGTCTAAACATACTTCATGCACCATGAATGCAATGACCTAGGACTCCAAAACTTAACCCATGACCATTTCCCATAAATATCCAAACCTCTTAGATACTTTCAAACAAAATCGTTTGACTGCCATTGAGTGGCCGGTTAGACTGCTGACCCCGATCGGACTGTCCCCATGGCCACTTGGGTTGAGCACCCAGAAAACACCTCTCTAGAAAAAATAATCGCCAACTAGAAACCGATCACACTGCACTAACAGTCCGTCTGCCAACCAAAGTGTGGTCCTGAAGCTACGGTCAGACCGTGCCCACGGTCAGTCAGATGTCCTTGACTGACAACAATTCTAAAAACTAGCGAACTCTCATAAATTCAAACTTCAATTCGACATGATTGCCAATTATTCAACACATATGAATCATAGACATTCTCAACATGAGTCTACAATCCCTCCCTTGATGAACACATTGGCAATACCTCCAAACATGCAGATGAGAGTACAATTGAATTGATTTTGAAAATAACAAGTTCATTTTGCAGAAGAGAGCTCCACTTATACATAAGATGTAAAAAACATTGAAATTGACCAGGTGAGCAGGAAATGAAATGAAGCAACTAGAAAGAGCAAGTTTTCTATAAAAAGTTTCAACTTCACCATGAAAATGGGAAATCTTACTCTATGTCCATATGAAAAAACAATTATTCTATTTAACTTTGGTCGTGGTAAGAAGATTCAATAAGATCAAGAAAAAACTCAAGAGAGCCACAAAAAGCTCCAAAACCACTTTTAGATCCTCTCTATTTATGCTAATGCTTAATTTTACCATTTTAGGATTAATCCTCCATTTATAGGAATTCTCACTCCTCTGGGCAAGATTCTCCTCTTTTAAAGAACGACAAGTATTTTTGGGCATAAATTCTCCACCTTTGACAATGGATTCACTAAGGTTCAAATTCTTCTCTATTTAGTTAATGCGACTGATTCAAGATATAAGTTCTCCCTTTTTGAAAAGATTGAGGGACAAAGAAGAAATATAAGAAAGAGCGTGACACAAATGGAATTACTGTAATTTATTCATTTTGTCTTAACAAGGAGCTATGGAGATTATCTATGTTGATCCAAACAAGAATTACCACAAGACATATAATGAATAGAAGCTATCGAGATCATAAAATTTCATATATAGCAAAGCATGGCTAAACTAAAATGAGATCAAATATTGACATGTTTTACTTCAAGTTTTGTATTTTCAGTTTTTTAGTATGATAAAGAGCTAAGCTATACCTAGAAAGTCATGAAAATCAAGCTAAACTAGCCCAAACCATGGCAAGAGCAATTTCATGATAGTATATCATACATGAGTAATAGTCAGAACTCTATGGATATTAACTAATGCTAGTTGTAAAAAAAATAGATATGCAATATTTACAATGAATGCAATAAAGATTCAAACTCCCCAACGAGAAAGGCAAATAGCTCCAAACTCCCTGTAAGAAGTAAAACAAGAGAAATAAAAGACTAAAAAGTGCAAATTATTTAAAGCTCAAACTCAACACAAGAGCACTATTCTACCCTTCTCAACATGGTTTCTAAGGGAGGGGAAGCAAAGCAAGACAGAAAGATACTAATTACAGAATAGATACTACTTGCATGAAAGAAGTAAACCAATTGAAGAAATATATAAAAAGATAAGAAACTTCAACCAATTGGAAGAGACTAGGATCCTAAACAACAAGCACAAGACACCTAATCCAAATCACCACCCTCTACTCCACAAAGGTGCCTAGGTCAAGAAAAACTCAAGCTAAGGAGCGAATCAACAACACTAAGTATTCCCACTACTAGATACTAGTGACTGAAGAGCAAAACTCAACCTAGACAAAATATAAGACTCTAGAAGACCCAAAGGAGATCTCTAGCATAAGTAAATAAGACAATCTTAGCAATCACAAAGTTAGAAATATAAGTGCGGAATGTAGAGGCAAAGAAATAACCACAAGATGACTCAAGAAGTGTTTTCGTGGTACCGAAGACTTGCTGGACTTCTCTAGTCCACATTGAGAAAAGCCTAAACAACTTGGTCCGACTCCATGAGATGTGCAGTGAATGCTCTATACTGAAGGATGTTACAATGAAGTGTTTAACTCTGTTCTTGAGCTGGTGGGGGAGTATTTATACCCCCGTCAACCAAATATAGCCGTTGCATAAAACAATGAAAAATCGGGGCAAGTAGTAATACCGCTGTACAAATTGCAGAACTACCGCACCTGTATTGTAGCAACCGTAATAGGTATATCAGAGCATTGGACCTAGCCGTTGAAATTTAGAGCGGTACTACCGTTGTTATAATCATGGTAGTTTAGATCTTTGGTAGCTCTGATTTCTAGCGTGGTACTTCCGTTTGTCCTAGGGCTATAACTTGGTGCTCTCTGGAAAAAAATGTACCGCCCAAATTTTTGGAGATTCCGTGTTCCAGTAGTTCCGCTCAAGAGTTATGGTCCTTCCGCTCTGCGGTAGTTCTACCGTTAAAACTTTGGTACTTCTGTTTTCTAGAGAAACAAAGTGATTTCGAAGGTGCTCTCTAGAAAATACGTACCGCTAGTTTTATTGAAACTTCTGAATGATGGAAGTACCGCAGTTTACACTCTAGTACTACTGATTTTCCTGATAGTGTGCAGTTGGCTATCAATTTTAATTTTAAATGCATGTATGATCCTAAATTGATCCAAATGGCACAAGAACATATTATTAAGTTACTAGCCATGATCTCTTTTAATAATACAATATTTATCCTATAATACGGTTTTCTACCCTTTCTCCTAAGATTGGTAAAACCAAAAGGAGATCCTAGACTACTTATACCTTTGTCTTGAGCCACATTGATCTTCATGTTGACCGTTAGCATGCATCTCACATTCATCATTGGAACTAAACCTTTCAAACACTCATAAATATGTATATTCACATAATGTCATTAATTACCAAAATCATTTTTAGGGGCCTAAATGCTTTCACTCTGTGAATGTCTAAATGTTTTGCGTGTGGATAAGGAGAAACACCGTGTAAAAAAAGTGAATTGTAGGACCGTTAGCAGAGATCAGACATGGTGAATGATCTTTGCCTCTTTATCAACTTCTACAAAAAAAAATAACCTCCCTTTGGCTTCCTCACTAAAATAGCTATGAAAAACTAATAATATTAGAAGCACAATAGAAACAAGCACAAAACAGAAGTAAACAAACCAAGAAAACAAAAGAAGCAACAAACGGGCCAAGGCATCAACTGGTTGATCTAACCATAGGCAAAACACCAGTTTGATTGGCCTTGGGCGGTCTAACCACTTAGATCACAACGGTTTGACACTCACTGTTCCAGAATAGAAAATAGCCTGCTGCAAAAAAAACTCAAAATGGCCTAACTTCTAGTGTACTCAACAAAATGACTTCTCAACTTGAATCGTAGCTTCATCAAGGTCCTATAAACTTATTCAATCAATGGATCGATAAGCTACTCAATAAACTTTTGACCTTTGCCCAAAGCAAGGCAGATTACATAAAAAAACTAGGCAAATCAAGGCAAACAGTAAGAACTTGCTTTAGGGCTATCTAGATGGATATGATCTAGGCTCTAGGAGGTTCTTCCATCATCTACATATCCTTGGGAACCAGCAAGATCAAGGAGAGAGAGAAAACAAAAACCCAACGAATCAAATGCACAAGGAGGAATCCATGGCAAACTCACTTAGATAAAACTTAGATCTTTATTTCACTTGGAGATAAATGTTCAAAGTCACTCTACTCTTGGAGGACAAGGCTCCCTCACCATGGATCACACACATAAAGTTTTTCCATTGGAACCCTAACCCTAACTCTCAAAAGCTTAGCCAAGACCCTCAAAGCTTTGCCTCTAAGCCATCTCCTCTCCCTCCTTTCTTACGGAGGCTCATAAGGAACCTTAACTAGCACCTTTAGTTGGATTTCATCTACTTACACGACCTAACCCATTAATCCAACACCATACTGGGTTTTACACACATGCATGTTTTCCAAAGTCGTACATCCAAAGGGCTCCGATAGCCCAAAACGCCTATCCAATTAATCAAAGCATCTCTGTATGTTTTGACATGTAGCTCTAGTGTCCAATAACTAGCTGTCACGTCTTCATGCATTCGGCCTCCCCTGAACCGTCTCTGTGTGCATTGGGCTCATCACTCAGTGCATCACATGCACCAACTCGTTTCATCATGATCCTCGTCTCTTCTATGCTTTCCACTTGAGCCATGTAGCATCACCCGAACTTACCAGATCGCACGGACCTCAACTCCCCGCCTAGTCCTAGCTCACTACCATTGACCACTACCATTCTCTAAGCCACCTGCACATTCAAAGATCAAGCAATCCGATTTTGAGCACAAGTTCTATGCACTTGACTCACGTTAGCCAATGTTGGAAACGAGTCACTCTAACTCTCGCGGACGGAGGTAGAAGATGAACAGTAGACAAAATAGATTTTCCCAGCGACGAACGCCGCAGCGACGAACGCCTGTATCTTGGCTTCTATTATTCAAATACACGACTCGGGACACCCTAAAACACGAGCCTACACGGCCAGTTTATACCCACGGCGATGCAGCGCCCACGCACCCACTTCGCGAGCTTCACGCGCACGTACGCATGGCAGCCTGGACGACCTGGTTTCACGCGTTCGTGAGCCACATACTCCTCCGCATGGACGGGTCTCCATCCTTCTCGCATGGCGTGCTCCTGCATGCGCTCAACCGGCAACGACATGGCCTCTGGACTCGATCAGCCTGCACCTAAACCTCGACGCACATACGTCGAACACACACACGCACGCACGCGTTCTGACCCGGAGCACACACCGGTCAGGTTTATTTCCAACAATCTCCTCCTAAACCTGAACTCGCCACGCGCTCTGCCCTACAGAAGCGTCGGCTCGTCGGCAGCGTCGCCAAACAGCGCCTCCTCCTTCCTCGGCTTGGTGCACTCCCTCGAGAAGTGGCCGCGCTCACCACAGTTGAAGCACTTGCCTTTTCCGGAGCTGCGTCGGCGCTGCTCGAGCTCGATGCGGCGCTGCTCCCGCCGCCGTCGTCGTCGGGTCTTCGGCCGCCGCCACGGCCTCGCTCTCTCGCCGTCGCCACGGCGCGTGCTGCGGCTGTGCGCGCGCTCCTTGCCACGACGTTCGCGCTGGCGAGCCTCCCACTACTCCTCCGTGAGCAGCAGCAGCCCGGCGCTGTCCGCAACCACCTCGCCGCCGCTGCAGCGCTCCTCCGCCACGCGCAGCCGGCCGACGAGCTCCTCCATCGACATGGTCTTCAAGTCTGCGAACATCTCGATGGAGCATGCGATCTGATTGTACCTCGCCGGTACCACACGAAGCATCTTCTTCACGACGCGTTCCTCCTCCATCTTCTCCCCCAGCTCGCGAAGCTCCGCAGCGAGAGAGTTGAGATGCATGGCGAAATCGTCGATCGCCTCGCCGTCCTTGAACGACGCGTTCTCAAACTGCTTGAGGAGGTGTTGCGCCTTGGCCTCCTGCACACGCGCATCACCCATCCTCAAGGACTTCACCGCCGCCCATGCCTCCTTCACGCTCTTCTTCGCGGCGAGCCCGGACTTCATCTCCGATGGCACCCCACGGGGATGACAGCCAACGCCCGTCGATCCCGGCCGCGCTCGGCGTTGCCTGTCTCCACCGCATCCCAAATCTCCATGCCCTCCAGGTGGACCTGCATCTCGAGCGCCCACTCGTGGTAGTTCGTCTTCGTCAGCTTCGGAACCTCCCCCGTGACAGCGGTGACGCGCTCCACCACGACCGTACGCGGCGAGCTACTGCCATCACCCTTCTCACCATCACCGGCCATCTCCCTAGTGCTCGAACACCTCTCCCTAACCTAGGCTCTGATACCAATTGTTGGAAACGAGTCACTCTAACTCTCGCGGACGGAGGTAGAAGATGAACAGTAGACAAAATAGATTTTCCCGGCGACGAACGCCTGTATCTTGGCTTCTATTATTCAAATACACGACTCGGGACACCCTAAAACACGAGCCTACACGGCCAGTTTATACCCACGGCGATGCAGCGCCCACGCACCCACTTCGCGAGCTTCACGCGCACGTACGCATGGCAGCCTGGACGACCTGGTTTCACGCGTTCGTGAGCCACATACTCCTCCGCATGAACGTGTCTCCATCCTTCTCGCATGGCGTGCTCCTGCATGCGCTCAACCGGCAACGACTTGGCCTCTGGACTCGATCAGCCTGCACCTAAACCTCGACGCACATACGTCGAACACACACACGCACGCACGCGTTCAGACCCGGAGCACACACCGGTCAGGTTTATTTCCAACAGCCAAATCATGCAACAGAACACAACTAACCAATGGCTCCCATGTTGTGCATACACTCAACTTAACCCAACTCAACTCACACCATGCTCTGAACCTAAAGGACTAGTTTAACCACCAACCATATTCCTATCAGACTGCCCAACACTTCTCAACCTCACACTAGTAATAGGGGGCCGGTTTGACCGTTGGCTCAATGCCGGTCAGACCATCGACTACAGGCCGGCTTGACTGCTTATGAGCACAAAAAATACTCTTTTTAGAATTTTAGTTAAACTCTATCTAGTTTCAGTTCAGAACTCC
This sequence comes from Dendrocalamus sinicus, assembly GCA_036346575.1. Lineage (NCBI taxonomy): Eukaryota > Viridiplantae > Streptophyta > Magnoliopsida > Poales > Poaceae > Dendrocalamus > Dendrocalamus sinicus. Next base: position 31,701,971 of record CM070654.1, on the reverse strand, counting down.
AATTTGAGTGGTACCTAGTGCAAAGTCATCCTCAAACATACCTATACAAGTATTCAGCATATGTTTTCTAAAAGGCCATATGGCAAGTTTGGTTATTCCATAGCCGCCGATCAAACCACGTTGGTCCTGACAACAACTCTAAAATCTGAAAAGCTTCAAAACCAAACTCAAACTTCGATAAAACTTAAACATCAAAGTTAAATATTTACCATACAACAATATAGGGTGGCCTCCACGCAGTCAGCAACGGAACCAAAATCATTGCGCCGAGAATTGGCTGAACCAAAATATTGATCAATATCTCCGTAGTGTAAGCTAGAACCTGAGACAGTATGTACAGGCTAGTAGAACTTCAGCTTTCGCATAACCAACAGCTTCATGGACCATGCACGAGAGTGTATGCATATTTACACACCACATGCATGGTGCCGGGGGAGGCTTTGAATTTTCGATCAGGAAGAGACCGAGAACAGATGCTGAGTTGAATCGTGACGCGACCGAGAAGAGATAGAAAGCTAGATCCCCACTTCCCGGGGACAGAAATGTTTGTTCCTTGCTCTCCGATCCTCCTCACCCCGGGGTCGATCGTAGTTGCTAGCTTTCTCTCCCGGTCCAGTTGATTGCGTTGTGTGCCTTATTCCTCTTTGTTTTTCCTCCCTCCGTTCTGACCCCACTCCTCCCAAACCACCATTGTTCCGCCCCCACGCAGAATCCTCCTCGACTCCTATAAGTAGCACCCCTTCTCACACCCTCCTCATCCGCAGCTAGCTCCCAGTGCCTCATCAGCAGCTGCCTACCTAGCTAGCTAACGATACACAGGAGTAGGTTGGTCTTTGGTAGCTTCTTGTCGAGTCTCAAGAGTGCTAGTCATCAATGGCGTCTCTGTCGATAAGCTCGGCGCGGGCGCAGTGGACGCCGAGGCAGAACAAGCTGTTCGAGCAGGCGCTGGCGGTGTACGACAAGGACACGCCGGACCGGTGGCACAACATCGCCCGCGCCGTCGGCGGCAAGTCGCCGGAGGAGGTGAAGCGCTACTACGAGCTGCTGGTGGAGGACATCAAGCACATCGAGTCCGGCAAGGTGCCCTTACCCGCCTACAGGTGCCCCACCGGCGCCGGGCGCGTCGGTGGTGCTGCCTCCCTCGGCTACGAGGCCGAGAGGTACTACGAGTCTACGACTACTATTACCATCATGATCAGTTTGTACTTAGATTGGTTAAAGTTGGATATATTGGGTAGCCTATGAACTGACAGGCCATGGGAATTTCGTGCTGCAGGTTGAAGCACTTGAAGATCTAAATGGACAGATCGAAGAAGCATGTATGCTATCCGGAGGCTATATGCATGTATATATGGTCCATGTGTCAACGGAAGGCCGGCTAAGTTGGGGAAGAAAATCTAATAGGAGAGGGACGTGATTTAACGATGAATGGGGGTCTGACGTGAGGCCCTCACCCATGGAAGCAAGAATCGATCGAGCAGATGCATGCATGTTAGTATTAGCAGGAGTACTAGTTAGTCTACTACGCGAGACAGATCGACCGATCTCCTCCCATGTGTCTATCGTATTCGTATACTATATATATAGTATTTGTCTGCACATGTACCATATCAATCAAGAAGATTAAGGAATTGTATGTTAACTAGTATATATACATGCAACTCGTATGTTCTGTTCGTTTCGTATGTATGTATGCTGATTACTGAGAGATCTTTCTCAGAACACATACGAAGCCATTAAATGAGCGATGAGTGTGGCGTGATGAACGGGTTTGGGATTGTTTGTCTACTGGTAAGGTGACTGGCTTTTTCTCGAGCATAAGTCACCTTTTCATCTATTAGACCAATAATTTGGCACATTAATCTCTATGTAAATTCAATGGTCACAAAAATTGACTCAAACTTAATATGGAACCGAGAATCGGCGACTACAAGAAGATGAATAGGAGCCAACTTGGTTAAAAACTTTTCAAAATATTTTCAAAGGAAAAATCAAAGCTCTTCACTCTAATAGTTATTAGAAGCTACGAAAAAGTGTGAATATCAAAGCCTAGACACCACAAAAGAAATATCCAAAAAAAACCAACAAATAAGGTTGTACCACTCAATGAGGTACTACCACCATGTAAGATGTGTTAGTACCTTTGGGTGAGGTACTACCGCTTCTTAGTTAACGGTACTACCTTTCCCTCAAATTGGCACTGAGAAATCAATCCGAGCATAACCAAAAACTATGCGACTTTCACATGGAAGGTCCAAATAATTTGAAATTTGAACCAAAACAAGATCACAACCTTATGAACTTAAAACAATAAGAGATATTGCAAGATTTTCTCTAGGATATCATAAACCTAGAAAATTATTACCAAAATTTTAAACTTTTCCTATTTGAAGAAAGATTGCATCAAAACCAAGCAAAAGAGAAAAATCTCGATCTGCTCTTCCTCGTGAGTTTTTGATGATCTAGACGACCTTGGATGAGTTCTCACATGTAATAGTAAGTTAGATCATAGTACGAACTCAAGCCAAAATACACACAAGATCAAAATCCTAAAATCACACTCTCTTGAGCCAAAACCGGGCAAGCATAAGAATTTGCAAATAACAGAGTGCCTAGATGTATGACATATAATCTCCAAGAGATATCTTCTTTACTTACACATCTCTAGCACAAAGCAAGATCAAGAGAAGAGGGAAAAGCATAAAAAAACCAAGCCAAACCAAGATTTCTCACATCTTCCACAAGGTTCTCTTTATAAACCCTTACTCTCCTATCTTCTCTTCACAAGGCTTGAACTAAACTCTCTAAAAGTTTAACCCTAGCAACCTCCCTCCCTCCTCATATATGGAGGTTCACAAGAGAAATCCTAACCAGCACCTCTAGCTGGGTTTCAACCACTCCTACATAGGCTAACCCATTAACCCAGCATTCGGAGCAATTAAATAACATGCATAGAAATAAATAAATAGAAATATAAAGTCATTCATGGACAATCACATTGGATTGTGATATAGTATGGCTCTTTCATATGGTGATCTCTATTGCCGTGCTTCCTGTTTGCCATGTCTCTAAGTGGCAAAACCTCCAAGTACTTCCATTAAGCTATTACTCCATAGCACGTACTAGTAAAGGTTACAAGGAGTGAGGAAGCAATACAAGTCGACACACAATAAGCATGACACGCAGACCATGAATATTACATACATATGTGCATCTCATACATCGTTCACATGCATAATGGGCCATACTATTCACAACAATCCTGAAAACAAATATGCATAGAATCACATTCTATCTAACATACCCAAGTTATTATTCTAGTCACAAAGGCACTGTTCGGCAGTTCTGCTCACCGGTGAGTGGAGCGGGGTCTAAGGGTGGTAGCCCCTGTTACGAAAATTTTGGACTATGTCGATCCAATCTACTGTTCTGTCCATGCAAATTGCATTGGACTAATCACATTAACCCTTTTCGATCACAACTCTGATTCAATCAACCAAAATTGATCTTCGTAGGCTCCATGGATTTATGCCTTCACCGTCTGCCCCGATGGCGGAAAACTAACCGGTAGAGGCAAGTCGTATACGACTATGAAAACACGATCATGGAATAGCGATCATAAATCCATCTATAGACCACCGTGTATGGACGATCGTATCGTCCACCTCCAAAATCAATCTATCATATAGAACAATCATAGAAATAGTAATAGATCACATCTATGACTCCCACATATCACCATATGCATCTAATCCGAATCTAAAACTAGACAGGATGGCTCTGATACCATTGAAGCTCTATGGGTAGGCTATGCAAGCACAATTTCAAAATTCTACCGCATAAACAAGGAACCTCTGCTAGTAATAGATCACGGGATTACCACTAGACGCGTAGACTCGTAGCGGAAGTAAAGTCGATGTAGCGTGCTGATGCGGTGGTAGTCATACTAGCCACGCGTCTCCTTCAACTCCTTGTGATTGTCACAGTGTGGATTATCTTAGTGCTGAAGCTTTGCATTAACACCTCCAAGGTATCTGCACGTGCGGGCAGGAACATCACGAGCTGGAGTAATAGCGCCACCAGCGTGGTATTAGATGAGGAAGGTGTGGCGTCTAGGGTTTGAAGAATTCCAAATTCTCTCTGTCTCAAACCCTATGCCACCACGCCCATCTATTTATAAGCATCCATAATGGTCCTCGAACTTAGGGTCATTAGGAACTCGTGGCCCATATGAATTTAGATCACCATCCAAATTATATCCTAGCCCCTTAAGTATGCAACCTTATAAGTTCACGTATACTTGGACATAGCCCGAGTACTCCTACTCGTCCACTAATAGATAGCGGCCCCTAGTAAGACATGTCAATTGCTAAGTATACGTAAATATCATATCAGATGAATATCAACAAAGCTCATATGCATTTCCCTTTGCCTCACGATATCGGTTAAGCTTAAGGTGAGTACATGCCATCCCTGTTTGTTAGCTTGACCATTCTTTCTCGATTACGTGACTTGAATTCCCTTACTAAGGTTAACTCTTTAACCGCAAGTAGCATGGCCATGCATTTCTGGAATCCAATCACTCGAGAGGCCTAGAGATATCTCCCCCGTTGCATAGAGGGGCAAATTCTATCTTGATCGACCACGTCTCGATGCATGCATCATGACAAAATCCGAAAGCTATTTTTATAACTACCTAGTTATAGAATAACGTTTGGCAACCCCTAAGTTAGCCATTATGTACCATGAGTATGTGCGACGAACTCAAATATAAGGATATAGCATACGCATTGTAAATGATACCAATTGAAGACATGTAAGAATGCAACTTTCTCGCGGTATCTCATGTTGGGTCGATTCAACCCCATATTTCCTAACATATGTCCATATTATTGGTTTGATATCTCCATATCTATGACCAGCGAAATATGGTCATCAGCCAATACATATACTAGTCTATTCATATGTGTTCTCATATGTTTCCGACTAGAAATCGTTTAAGAATAATCATCATAGAAATATAGAGTTTCACAATCAAGTCATATACTCGATAATAAATATTAACGATATTATTCAAAGAATAAGATAACATGTTATCTAAGAGATCGTGAACATAATGAAACAACGTGATTGAACCAACGTGGTCGACATAACGTGATCGAAACAACTCAATTATTTCTAAGATTGCCTCTAGGGCACAGTGGCGGATCCAGGAATTTCAAAATGGGTATTCAAAATTATAAAATATTGTTCAATTGAAAACATAAAAGTCCACAAGAGTTTAAAATTAAAGTACAATTAGTTATATTAGAGACAACATCTCAAATAATATAAAGAAATTCTAAAATAATAAAAATTAACACGACGATACTTCATACCTTGGAAACGAGATATAATATCATGCACAAACACACAAAAAGGAAGCAACTTCAGCAAGGAGTGAAAAACAAAACTCAAAGACTAATGGTTTTAACCATGATGATTGGAATTAGAGATGAACTGTTTCCTGGAACTACTAATTTGAGTCAAAGTTCAAATCGAATAATTCTATAATAGAGTTGTACAATCACAACGAGATGCTTTAATCAAGTTAAAAGACAATTCTCTTTGTTAGATTTTTGTATTTCCAAGCGAAGTTCAAAAGTGCTTTATCATGAACATACTTTGTTGAACAGCTTCTAACAAGCAACTTAAGTAGTATGCTAAACAAAATATGGATTAGACAATGGACATCAAAAGGATCAAATCATCCAAGTGTCCAACACTATGCAAAAACTTTAGAATCATTATAGATACCTCACTTGTTTAAGCAAAATACAACTCACGTCTTTATTTAGACACATAATTTTGGTTTAAATCGAGAGATCGCTAAGGAGTAGTAGACAGAGGGATTATCGGATTAGGGATATGGGGCCATGACGCTATGGAGGTCACTAGGTTGGGAGGGTGAACTGCATGCTGCACCGCATTGGCGAGCGACGATGGCAAGGTGACTTGCGTTATGAAACAGTCGCTCCAAAGACTCCTTTAAGACCAAAAGCTCATGCGCCACCAAATAGAGAGACAAAGAGGAGAGACTTGAGTGAGAGAAAAGACCGAGTGTGACCTAGAGTTTCGTCATGTGTCATGTGAATCATGGTAGTGGCCTAGTGGGTCTAGGCCAGATTTGGTACCAATTTGAGCTTAAGAAAGGGAAATAGGCCAAAAAATTAGTAATAATTTAGGCTAACTGTGTATGAACAAAATGAATTTGGCCTAACTACTAATATACATATATATTATACCTTATATATAGTAGATTTTTGGGCAAAAATTTTGGGTATTCGACTGAATACCCATGACTTACACTGGAACCGCCCCTGCTAGGGCATATTTCCAACTCAGGTTAGATGCCATGCGTTTGACCGCAGAGTTGAGCTGGGAGTATTTCGGTGCAGTGTATAAGATGGCAATGGCGGCCGTGTCGTCGTTAGCCTAGACGAAGGCCAGTTTGGCGCCGAATTCTGGCAGTTTGGCCCATACGGGGAGGTACCGGTCCACCACCAGCTGGTCGGGGTAGCACGAGTCGTAGTTCTCGGCGGACATGGCCGTGTTAGGGCCTGTTTGGCAACGACTGTGGCTTATGATTTTTGGCTGTTTACGGTGCAGATTACGGAGAGAGAGAGATACTCACTTACGATTTTGGCTGATACAAATGTTGAGCTTTTAACGTGTACATCGTTTAACTTGTAGACCTCATCTTGAGAAAATACTCCGTTTGAAAATTAGGTATTGTAGCAAAAGCCAAAACCGCCAACTTCGGAAGAAAAAAGAACAGGCCCTTAGTGTGTTACCGACTTCATCCTATGTAAGCCGCTAGCTAGCAATTGAATCTCCCTCTGTAGTCACCCAATTACAATTCATGCAATGCTATTTATAGAGCTGGTCGACAACAACTGATCCGGTTCTTTTCAGTTTATCACTATAATTTATGGCTTTTTCTAAATAAATAAATGGGACGGTTTTTTATCGTTGCTTATCGGATAGTGTTTTTTTAAACGGTTTATTAGTATTCAATTTGTTCTCGCAGACGTCTGCAGGACAGCCATAAATCACTAGCCGTAACAAAAGAAAAAGGAGGTCCTAAATTCGGGTAAATCCCGTTCTTTACTGCAGCATGTCGGATATTGCAGAAGAGCACTTCTAGCTAGCGTTTTGATCACTCGTTTGCGATATTGGACAAGTCGATGTGCTAAGTTGCTAAGCGGTGCAATCTTCCTGCAAACAATAGGTTTGTTGACCTGGATGAAAGCAAAAGTACTAATTGACACTGCGGATAGTAGGGTAAAATGTGCTTGTTTTTTCTCCTTGGGTTTGTTTTGTGGGGGATGAAGTAATGATACGGCATATCCTGCCCGAGATAGCTGGCGCAGCCTGTAGGCTCCTGCCGTCCACGGTCACCTGACGACGACGGCACATTGTTGTTACGGTGCTTGGCCTGCGAGAACATACAAAGACAACAATGGCGGATAAGGGATTAAGGAGTCGCTACCGGGGCGGCGGCCGGCGGCGACAACCGGTATAAATGTATAATGCGGCAAGGGAAAGAATGAAATTACCAAGACTCAAACGGCACGAGAGGGGTAGCAGAAAATGTACTAGCTGAGTTCTTCTCAGAATGTACTAGCTGTGAAGTGAGAACGTTGAAGACATTGACTGCAGACCCTTTCTTTACACATACACCAAGCTAACAGCTGCTTTTACAGTATGCCTGAATCGCCTGTTCTATATTAGAAAATCAGATCGCGACTTATCAGAAAATCTTGATCAAATTAAAATCGATTCTCAGATAAGCATATCCAAACAGGGTCAAAGATACTCCCGTTTCTAGCGTGCCAGCACCACAACAGGATACTTGCATCATATGATTGTGAAACAAATGTCAGACAAAAGGTCAGCTGTTGTATGTTACGTGTTTTCATGCAGAACCTGACCCTTTTTCTGATCTTATCTCCACTCCACCCTTGTTAACTGTCAGGGTGTGTCACACAGTACATTGAATTGTCTTTTTCATGACACAATGGCCATGATGATATGTAAATCAACTTAGTTTTATTTTTTAAGTTGATCAGTGATCACACAACCTATGATGGCTTGCCTCGCAAAAATCACAGGCTTCACAGCATCAATACATTGAGAGATCAAACAGCATTAATCTTGACCTCGACAAGGCTACACTGAATAAAATGAGGTAGTCAAAACTGCACCAAGAATTATGGGAACTGAAGCATTCGGCAAAGAGAAGTCAAGAACATAACCTCCAAAATAAATATTTCAATTCCCGTAACTCTTCCTCTTTTAGAATACAGATATTCTATTCTGCTGGCTGATCTTTCCAAACTTCCTATGCTTCACGCACGTAGTCTATCCTACCATTTTGCATTAGTTGTATGAAGTGAAGTATAAACCATTTGCTGGATCCACTGAATTCAATCAAAGCTGCACAAAACAAAACAGGCAATCACCATTCCCTCACAAACTACATCTTCCATCAACACAACTCTTCTCTTGGTTTTATAATATGACCACCACAAAAAAGACTGCTTAGTGCAGTATAGTAGTATTAAAATTTTGGACAAGAACTTATTGGCATTCTACTATGTGCTTCATCTTGCTATTTATGAAATCCCCTATGCCCTATCGACTATTGAGTCTTATCCACCTGCTACACACCATACAAACATCATATATACCATTAATATATAGATATGTGAATGGTTGGTGATTTGAAAGCATTGAGGTATCATACAGAATACTCAGAAACCTCAAGCATTGTCCTCAGAAGGGAATATCTCAACTCCTGGACATCTGAACAGCTATGGATATACTGAATTACTGATGCCAACTGCACATCCAGCTTGGATGATGGGTTTTCAAAGGTTATTGTACATATGTTGGTAGAAGTATTCAAAATTTTTAATTCAGGGCAAGTATGGCATTATTCAACTAACCATAACCCACATGTTTCTATGGCAATGGATTCAACTAAATTCTTTGCCAATATTCTTTTTCTCTTATCAATACTACTCCCTCTGTCCAAGTTTATAGGGCGTATTTTTTGAACGGCCTTATCCATAAATATAGGACATATTTCATGTTCCAATACAAAATTAGTGTGATATTCTCTTCATACCCCTAATAAATATGCAACTTTATTTGCTATTCTCTACATGCATGCATTAAATATAGTGCTTAGAGATAATAATTATGAGTAATCTAGCTATTTTCACTATTTTCTTAGTCTATATGTCAAGAGAAAACACACCTCATAAACTTGGACAGGGAGTAGCTCTCAAGAATATATCATACCATTTGTGATATACATATACAAACATATTTTACCAAGTCTATATATTCAACTACAACATACATCGTTAGCTCAACACAATTTTGTAAATGCTCCAATCTGCAACATTACATAGATGGAAACGATGATAACATTTTTCTCACTAAGTAATGGACATTGGGATGCTAGTAGATGCCCTCAGAAGAGGGCTTCTTATGTTTTCCATGCTCTAAATGAATTTATTTTAGACAAACTACAAGCATGTCACAACTCCAAAGGGGAGATTCTTAAATACTATGAATGATTTTTACATGATATAAAGAACGGCCAGCCCCAATCTCCACGAATTCTTAACACAGATGAGTGACACAAAAGCCAATTGATTGATTAAATAGTTCCCCCCAGATCCTCATTTCCAATGCTACCATCCTGCCTTCTCCCCCAACACAGAACAATGATACACAAAGCAAGCAACAGATTCACGAAGTAACCATCCATCTAATATCAAGAACTAACGAGCAGAACTGCAGAATTGATACCGAATTCACCCCATCCCTGGAAGCATCTGAAGCGGATCGATCATTTGGATGACACTCAGTTGCTGCTGCTGCTGCTGGAGCATGACCTCATCACCAGGCCCAGGCAGTTCGGGTAGCCCAACAGGGATGGCCGGTGCCGGCTGCGGTGGCTTGGACTCAATTAACCGCCACATGTACCATGCCCCGACGGAGCGGTACGGGCGCCACCGCTCACACAGCTTCTCCATCTGCGACGGCCGCGGCACGTCCTCTAGTCCATACAGCAGCTGCACGCCCTTCCGCACCCCTAGGTCCGCGGCAGGGAGCACATCGGGGCGCGCTAGGGAGAAAATCATGAACATGTGGACGCTCCAGGCGCCAATGCCCTTGACCATGGTAAGCATGGCCGCAAGGGATCGGTCGTCCATGTTGACGATGGCGGCATCAGAGAGGATACCGGAGGCATACTTGCGGGCGAGGTCATGGAGGTAGGAGGCCTTGCGCGGGGAGACGCCGATCTCGCGGAGCTGGTGCGGGGTGAGCGCGAGGACGGCGTCTGGGAGCACGTTGGGCTCGCCGCCGAGGAGCGCGAGGAAGCGGGAGTAGACGGAGGCGGCGGCCTTGAAGGCGAGCTGCTGGTAGAGGATGGATCGGACGAGGGAGTGGAATGGGCGGTGCGGGCAGTGGAAGGCTGGGGGCTCGTGGGCGTCGATGACGGTGGTGAGGGCGGGGTCGACGGCGCGCAGGTGGCCGATGGCCGCGGCCATCTCGCCGTCGGCGGAGAGGGGGCGGCCCGGGACGGACAGCGTCAGGCGGGGCTTCTTGGATGGGTTGGACCCGGAGGGGTCGGAGGAGTGGGGCTTCTTGGAGCGCAAGGCAGCGCTCGCGCGGGAGGTGGAGGTGAAGGCGGCGGCGGAGGCGGCAGGGGATGGGGAGAGGGGTTGGGGCTGGGAGAGGGATTGCTCGCCCATGGTGGGATGGGTTCTTGACTTGTTGGTGATTCGGATTTGGGGGCGTTTGTGGTATTTTGGATCTGGACTTTGGCTGTGTTTGCCACAGCAGAACGGCCGCGTGGATGCGAGGTGTGTCTTCGGTGAGGAAGATTCTAGGTCTAATCGTTGATGAAAATGGATGACGCATCTGTTCTCTTTAGCCTCAATTTATAATTTATGGTTATAATTTATAACTTTTAAATTACTTATAAAAGAGAATGTAGAGTAATAGAAACTCTTTTTAGCCTCAATTTATAATTTATGGTTATAATTTATAACTTTTAAATTACTTATAAAAGAGAATGTAGAGTAATAGAAACTCGTGTAGTTTTGATCGATATAAATGAAGTCCATATAGTATATAATATGATCAACTTGAAAAGACACTGCGTTTGAAAGCTAGTTAATTTAAAAATTGAAAAGCAGCTTTAAAAGCTAAAAAGAAGAGGCATGATTCCATGCACGAAGTGCACAGTGAATTATACTTCTATTAATGCACATCCACAAGGTGATTCGATGTATTTACTCTTTAAATGTATCAAGATTTGTGTAAGCTATTATAGAGAGAGAAAGCATGAAGTCACTCTTCGGATAGGTGAATTAGAAAGTATCTGGATGTGGCTATATTTCGCCTTGTGCACGACTACATTCCTGCGCGCATATCCATTTTTAGCAAAACAACCAACTAGTAGGCACTCTCTTTCCTTTTTTTTCCTTTCTTGTTGCTTTCCGTTATTTTTACAATAATTGATACCAAAAATGTAGATCAATCTTTGCCATCTGCCTATCTTTTCTCACCACACATACCTTAGTTATGTATCGATCAGATAATTTTTAAAAAATAGAATTGATAACTTGAAAAAAAAGAGTAATATTAGAGGCAAATCTAAAGTCATTCGAGAGCAAGTTGGTGCAAATTTAGGGAGCAAGATGGTGCATACTTGAGAGCAAATCCATACAGACATGCATAAAGTCACTATCAAGTTAGAGAGCAATTCGAAATAAAAATTATGTTGATTTGAGGAGCAAATTAGTACAAATTTAGAGCAAATATGAACAAATATGTGTAATTTCAAGATCAAATCAATGAACAATTCGGGAGCAAATTATTACAAATTTAGGAGCAAACTAGTACAAATATGTGCATATACAAAATCAAATCTAAAAGCAATTAGGGAGCAAACACTACAACAAAACAAGTTATACTGAACGCCTCATCACAGATGGTTTATAGGAACCGTCTTGCTGTTATTATCACAGATGATTTTACAAGCGTGATCGTTTATCGATCTGTGATACGCAACTATCACAAACAGTTCTTGTTAATAATTGTCTGTGATAGTTGCAAATATCACAGATGTTTATTAATATTAACCGTTTGTGATAGTTTAGTTCTTCAGTATATCCCGACGTACCACTTGACCATCTTCCCACTAGCCAAGTGGGCCAAAAAAAAGATGGACAAATTGTGATGATCCTTTCATTGGAAAGGTAAGGAAGATGCAAATGGAGGCCACTGCCTTGCAAACTGGGTAAAAGTTTGTAAACCAAAAAACCTCTGTGGACTCAGTGTCATGGATTGAAGAGATTTAGTAGAGCACTACACCTATGCTGGTTTTGGTATGATTCGATGGGCCCCATCAAACCTTGGATCGGAACTATGCCACCTTGCGACATCATGGACAAACACCTATTCAACATGTCCACTGACATAATGATCGGCAGCGGCATTAAGGCAAAGTCCTGGCACAATAGATGGCTGGAAGAAGACGCACCAAAGATCCTTGCCCCCAAATCTATTTGCGATCACTAGGAGGAAAAATATATTAGTCCATGATGACATGCACAAGTAATTGGATTAGAGCACCCAAAGGCAAAATATCCAACTCTACCCAACTGAAAGAATTTGTACATCTTTGGCCCAGTTACAGCGGATCCAATTATAACTGGGTATGCCAGATGTCATCAAATAGCGCTAGACAGACCACGAACGCACACATGCAAATCGACATACCTTGTGTAGTTCCAAGGGAGCTACGAAACCTACAATAGTAGAATCATATGGAAAGCAAGGGTGGAAAAACAAATGCAAATTTTTCGCATGGACCATAGTCCAAAACAAGATACTAATGGCTGACAATTTAGCAATCCAAGGTTGGCCTTACCATCAATCTTGCCTGCTTTGTAATAGCCACCATGAAATAGGACACCACCTTTGCCTTTGCTGCCTATTTGCTTCGGATGTGTGGACCCTAGTGCTAAGGTGGTACAACTTCAACGTCCTACAATATTCCCAACCCTCCTAATATTCTAGCATCATCGACTGGTGGCAGCAAGCTTCTAGCACTATCCCAAAAGCCCAAAGACGTGAATTCAACGGCATAGTAATTTGTATCATGTGGAATGTATGAAACGAGCGAAATTGTAGAGTTTTCCAGAATAAACAAGCCACGGCAGAAGAGGTTGTAGCGCAAACCAAGGAGGCGATTGGGCAAAGAAAATGGGCATTTCACAAGCCTTGAGTACGAGTTGCTCCCTCTTTTCTAGTCCTAGCCCCTCTATCAACTAGTGTGGCCCTTTTCTTGCGGGGACTCACTCTACTTTTCTTTTCTAGTACTACTTGTGATCCTTTTACCTTTGTTTATTTGATCGGTAGAGCTCCTGCCTTTGTTTTTTTAATATATTTTTTTAGAACTTGTGTTTTTGTATTGGAAAATTTAGAGAAATTATGTTAAACTTGTTTTGAAAAATGTTTTTTAATAACTTTATTCAAACACACAATCTCTACTATAATTGACCAATTGAAATTACACTCAGTCCACCCAAGCATACGTCCCCCGCTGAGAGCACCAACCTTCGTGCACCCACAAAAATGCACCCAGCAAATTGTCTTTATTAAAATCAAGGGCTAAAAAAAAACTCTCCCTGGCTTCAACCCAATCGTGCGGCCTGGATGGAACGTAGGCTTCAACGCGAGGCTTCAACGCCCGCCCGCGATTCAACACTGTTCCGCCTCCCCCGCGCCTCCTCCGCCTCCCCCGCGCCTCCCCTCCCTCCGCCTCCCCCGCGCCTCCCCCTCCTCCCCCGCGCCTCCTCCGCTCCCTCCGCCTCCCCCGCGCTTCCCCCCTCCTCCCCTCCCTCCGATTCCCCCCTCCTCCCTTCGCCTCCCCCCATCCTCCCCCACGCCTCCTCCTCCGCCTCCCCATCCTCCCCCGCGCCTCCTCCCCATCCTCCCGCGCCTCCTCCATCCGCCTCCCCATCCTCCACCGTGCCTCCCCATCCTCCACCGTGCCACCCCATCCTCCCCATCTCCGCCTCCTCCGCGCCTCCGCCCCGCCGCCTCGCGCGCCCGCCTCCCGCCGCTAAAAAAGGTGAAATCCCTCCATGCCGACTCAGGCCGGCTAACGCGTGCTCCACTCCCAGCCTAGTCCCGGCCGGCCGCCCACCTCCTCTCCCGGCACGGCACCGACGGCGGCGGCTGCGCCCCTCTCGCCGTCCTCCTCCGGCATACTGCCTAACTCCTCTCGAGTCCAGCCCTCCGGCTCCACCCGCCCTTCTCATCCTAGGGTTCGTGCGACCGGCGTGCTCGGCCGCCACCCATCCGGGGCATACCAACCGCACCTCCGAGCCGTGCGAGCACAGGACCTCGCAGAGGCACCGTTTGCCTCCTCCGCTCCGCCGTTAAGTCCGAGGTAAGTAAATCATCAACTATTTCTTCATATCTCGCATTTCACCTCTACATTTCGGACTTAGGTTTGGGTTTTACCCTAGAGGTTTAGTTTGTATCCTCTCGTAATATGTTGTGCATCTTCGCGACTCGTTTGTTCGACTAAATGCCGCTGCAATTTCGAGGAAGCCAATTACCTTGTGTATCCGATTGGATCTTTTGGGTTTTCGATGAAATTAAGGTGGTGCCCTTTGCTCTTGAAGGTATCTCTATGGGTTGGATCTCGAGACGCTTTAGATAGTCTAGATGGTAGGTTGAAATTTGGATGCGACTTGTGCCTAAATGACCTAAACGATGGAAGGGACACGTTAGCTTCAATACTTTTCATGAACGAAATGGATTGTTGATTTAGCATATGTTTGGAGGCACCGCGTAGCGATGGCATGTTCATATTGGGAGTGATTAATGTATAGGAGGAGAATGCAGGTTCTCTACAATGGTGGCTACAATGTAAATCATAGAGACTATTGTTTTAGGTTGTGCTCTAAAGCCATCTTGGAAGGAAGTAATGTTGGTATAAGAAAAAGATTGGTACAATACTAACAAAATGGGCTCTCTATCGTAAAGCTTTCTTGCATAATCATTGCCACTGACAAGATACAAACTTGGCTAATATTTCAGCTTGCTCTTATCTGCTCTAATATTTTTTCCTTATGGCCAATGTAGTTCATGTCCCTAGCTCCCGTATTGTTATTATTGAAGGTATCTGTGCATTGAGTGAAAAGTTATAGCCAATAGTGAACTTGCATGTTTCACATTGGTGGTGTTCATTTCGACTGTTAAAAGAGGGTCCTAAGGGACATATCATGAGCTGGCCATGACTCGAGGAAATAATTTGTAAGATCTCGTAAATGGTTGCTTCAACCTTTGGCTTGACTCTATATATGCTTTTTCCTTGATTTCCCCTATAATAGATCGTAATGTAAAATCCATCGCAGTTTCATGTTTCATATTTGCATGTATAGTACCTCTTTCATCCAAACATGCGGTTTAACAAGATGAAAGATCGTATTTTCACATTTATCCAATGTGCAAGGCTTTCATTGAGCCATGTTTGCAGACATCACATATAAGAATTATCAACAAGTTCACCCTTTCTCATGGTTCCAAAATCCTATGTACATTTCAAGGTAAGCCTAAATGCGTAACATAATTATGTTCTCTTTTTCATACGTGTCCCGGTAATCTACTGCTTTTTGATGGCAAGATGGTGATTGTTGAATTTTTCACCAATAGGATAACTATAATACTAAATAGGTTTCTTATGATTTATCAAAATGACCCCGATCAAATCAAAGCCAAACAGAAAGCAATGAAGAAACCTATGATATATATCTACTTCCACCGGTGAAGATCCGAAACATGCCAATCTTATTTGAGAATGCGAATGAAGGAAATATAATCCGATGTTTGAGGTATGCCATTTTATGTTTATGGTCACATACTATGCATTTGTGAAAGATATTGTTGGTCGCTCTGCTTGCAAGTATTGCATTTTTAAGGTCCACTTTATATGCATTCTCACTTTTTTAGTCACTGCCTTTTATTCAATACATGTAGGTTCTAGGAAGCTTCACCGTGGTACAATATTCAGATTTTGACCACTGTAGCACCTGTTAATTCATGAGCTTATTATGTAGTGAGCATAAAAAAAGGAAAGACCACCAAGTCTTAACAAAGGCTTCCTTTTCTTAGCTTGGTTCATTCGGTCAGTCTTTGAAAATTTATGGGGATATCTACCGTGGTACTTACCTTAGATATACCCGATTGTACCTTTTGTTTGTTCTTACTATCCTATCCTATATGCACTAAACAAACTCTTGCCGCTTGCCTTAGTGTTCACTGCTCACTAGATGACTGACAATCCTTTTATCATATCACCAAGGATTACTTTTGAAGTCAATGTACCTCTTCTTAGTGGTTTGATGGCATTGGGATATACTATAGCAACTATCTTGAATAGAAGCGTAGTGTTTTTCGATGGCAAGGCAATCTGTTAAAATTGATTACTTGGAGCAACCTAATCAAGGTATATTCATGTGATGAATGATGTTATGGTATGTGCATTTTTTGGCTCTACATTGCTTTCGAGTTACACAAGAACTTGGCACATGATGAATGGGAAGTGAATTTAATGCCCGCTTAGCATTTGAATTCAAAACATTCGTGTAATTGCTGTGTACCATAGGAGCAGATTAGTGTTAACGCTGAATTGGGTTACATGAATCGAAATGAGCTCATCACACCTTAATAACCGGTTTATGTAGGCAAATCTCAGACTCTGGATTGTGTATGTGTTGTTTCAGCGATTAAATTTGGTAGTACTATTCGAGATCTATTTGTATTCCATGGCCTTAGTATTGGTAGATAAATAATATGTTATTTAAGAGTTCAAGGTTTGAATCTCATTTGTTATATCCAACTAATGAAGAGTATAGACCATAGTAGCAAGACAACCAAGATTAATTATTGTGTACCCTTTATCTCGAGAGCACTAAACTAAAATTTGAGCTTTATGCTAATTTTAGTTGATTCCTGTTCTTGAGAATGCTCTTTATGCTCATTTCATGATCATCATGCTTTCGCTTTATGTTTATATTTTTAATGACATGGTAGAATTACATTACTACAAGATAAGGAGGATTTCGTGTTATTGATACAAGATCAATTAGGAATGCCATGTTACTATTCCAAAGGGATCTTTTAACAATAATATATGCCACGGAAGGACTTACGACCACGACAACCATGGTCGGAAGGACTTACGACCACGACAAAGTCTTAGCAAATGTGGTGAAATTTGTTCAACAACGGCAATCTCAAGAAGACGTACGACCACGGCGCATAACATTTGAAGGTGATCGAAGGACGACGACCGCACCGTAACGACCACGTTGTGCGACCATGTTGAGCGTGATAACTCAAGTACCGGGAAAAAATAGTACCGTGGATAACTCAAGTTTGAGCATGATGTTTGCAGCATTCTATTTGTACCGCCTAATATCTCGCACAAATTACTCTTCAATTAATCCCGTCTAATATCTCGCAGCAAAAATTACTCTTTCGCTTTGTTTTTCTTTCCATCTCGCGCCACGGAACAATCTCAAGGCCGGAGCACCAAACAATGTGGGGATGGAGAAAGTCGTCGGTGGGTGAGTTCAATGATGTTGTCGCCTCTTCAAAGGATCGATCGTTATGTGACATTCATTATGTGACAAAAATATTTGGTTATACAATATATGAGATGTGAATCTTAATGAATCGATTGTTCGTTTTATTTTTATAAATTTTATCTTGTTTTATAATAACTTTACCGTAGCGTTAGCACGGGCACACTACTAGTTACTTTCAGTTGAATTATGTATTGAGTTCACATGCCCACAGCTGTCCAAAGTTACCAATGCTCCGATATTAACATCCCAATTTTTTTTTAAAAAAAGCTTCCTTTCCTCCAATCAAGCGTTGAAAGATTGCATCACATTCCTAGAGAATAGTAGCATTAAACAACTTTAATCTGAAATTGCCAGTGCAATGGAATAGGCAATCATCACCACTCACAAGAATAAGCTTCCATAGTAGAGGTGTGAAAACAATAATCACGTACCTTGGTCTTCATTAATCCATTTCTTTGATATATGTTTGAATAGTCATACTCCTATATTACAATGCTGGGATAAGAAAGAGATTAAGGCCTTTTCAAAAGTGCTGTAGCTTTTAGATGTAGCATTTGAATTTGGCTGAAATAACACTATAGCGGTTATTAGAATTTTCTAATGTATGCAATTAAATAAAAATAAAAAAAGAAAAACACCATTATATCTCATGGATAATGTAAAAAAGGGGGGAAATTTATGTTAAAAAACCAACATGTTGGTTGTGCTAACGCCCGTACATCCGATCGGAGTTTTCCCATCGGACACACCGATGTGACAATCTTACACCATGTATGCAACAATTTTAATCACCGTATACAATAAAAATATTTGATAAAAATATTGATGTTGCACTCATTATTGCTAATTGTTGCACACATGAAATCAAAATGTTGCAACAAAACAACACCTACCTCCCTTGAACATCTGCAACAGCAAATTCAGGCAATAGTGGAGCTCGCTGAGCAATGGAGGTGGATAAAAATGGCGGCATGGCAACAGATCGGAAGGATCTCGTCTCTTGGACCTGGTGGTGATATATGGCTGTTACCAGCTCACTGTAGGGGGAGATGAGGGAGGGAGAGGGAGGAGGGGAAAATGAGGGGCAAGGGGAAAGAAGATGAAGGAGGAGGCGATCTCTAGCACTCCGTGGCTCGCCGGAGCTTCGGCTCATTGGAGGAGGGGGAAGGGAGAGAGTGGCAGTGAGGCGTTGTTGGATTTGGGTGGTGCGTGTTGTGCTGAATGTTTGGGAATGTCAGGGAGTAGCGTCTAGATTTGAATCCAAGGGTCCAATGCAGTGTGCTCTCTTCGGACGTCTAATCCATATCATTATCCTTTAAATGATATTTAGCTTCTAAAATTAAAAGACATAAATGAGAAACCGTTTGGAACAGGCGCTCGCACGCAGAAAGCGGAGGAGTGGCTGTCTCTCCTCTATATCCAGCTCATCGTATTTCCTTACAGAGAAAAATGGTAGGACAAAAGCCAAAAGAAACCCACTGGCTCTGCTGTCTTTCCCTCCCCAATCAAACTTGGTGAGAGAGAGAGAGACGGAATCGCATCCACGCAGCACAGCGAGGAAGCAAATCCGATCCACAACGGAAGGCAGCGCGGCGGCGCGATGAGCTTCCGGGAGGAGAGCGGCGGCGAGGATGGCGGGCGGTCGTCGTCGGCGTCGGACCTGCGGAAGCCGTTCCTGCACACGGGGAGCTGGTACAAGATGTCGGCGGCGGGGGGGATGGGCTCGCGTCAGTCCAGCCTCATGGAGCGCCTCGGCTCCTCCGCGTACGCCCTCCGTGACGGCTCCGTCTCCGCCGTGCTCTGCACGCTCATCGTCGCGCTCGGCCCCATCCAGTTCGGCTTCACCGGCGGCTACTCCTCGCCCACCCAGGACGCCATCATCTCCGATCTCGGGCTCTCCCTCTCGGAGGTGAGGTGTTCCGGCCGCTTGCTTAATTGTGAATGGTGCATCGCCTATCATGCTTGGCTTTAACGTTGTTTGGATTTGCTTTGCTTTGGCTCTCTTCTCGGGCTGCAGTTCTCGGTGTTTGGGTCGCTGTCGAACGTCGGGGCGATGGTGGGCGCCATCGCCAGCGGGCAGATCGCCGAGTACATCGGCCGCAAGGGGGTGAGACTTCCCTGTCCCTTTGTCTCGTCCTAGTTCACGACAATTGTGCGGTTTCTTTTCGACTTGTGTAATGTGAGAGGAGAAACCGGATTGTGTTTTGCGTGTCCACGATTGGTGGTGAGGGCCTAGAAGGATCTGCTTCTGGTAGATTTTCATATGAAACGAGATTCACTAGTGCACTGATTGCCGCTCTCTTTCGGGTTGGTCTTGTAGTCTCTAATGATCGCCGCAATTCCGAACATCATTGGGTGGCTCGCAATATCATTTGCCAAAGTAAGGTGTATTTTCCGTTTTTATTTCCATGCTCATGCATTTGGTTTGCTTTGCTCAATGCAACATGTCCTGTGTCTTGTTAATTTACTTCTGAATTGGTTTATCCAGGATTCCTCCTTTTTGTTTATGGGTCGGTTGCTGGAAGGATTTGGAGTTGGTGTAATATCCTACACGGTATGCAACCCTTTTTTCGCAACTTAACGAACAAATGTAGTAATTTACTCTAAACAGAAGAAAATGGTGATATCCTTGGTGATTGTCTTTCAATTTTTCATTCACAGAATGTAAAATTGGTACCCTACCACCTTGAGATCGAATAGTGATAACAAACTATGATGTTTCCAACATAACAAAAATCCCGCTTTCGATAAAAAAAATTAGTCTTTAGATGTTCATACAAAACAACAGTCCCAACACCCGGGAAATTAAGCAGTAGACTTTATGGGAAACATAGTGAGCCAGTGAGCCACATAGCCTGACATCACAAAACTCAACCAAATGACAAGTGAAAACAACAAAGGTATTTCCTCTTCTGTGTCATTAAGGGAATAAAGGAGTATTATTCATATGATATATGAGAATGTTATGGTCGTTGGTACTGCACGCATGAACAGTACCTTGTGCTGTAGTATTGGGATTTTAGAAAGGATTACATTCCTAAATAAGAATATCTATTTCCCTTAATGAATAGTTAGTTTCCTAGGATAGTGACTAGTTAAGTGGTATATTATCTATTAGTTAGGAAGGTTATGATTTTGCTTGATTTTATCCATAATTGTTAAAAGAGCTCTCTATATAAGAAGGCCTACTGTAATCGTTGGAGGCAAGCAATGAACAATCGAAGAAGTATCCAGTCTCTCTCCCATCCTCTTCTAAAATCAGGCCTCAGAGCCTCTCTATCTTGCCAAGGAAGAGCCCCGCCGGCGTTTGATGAGGGCGAGCGCCCTACCTTGGTCCTCGGACCTGTACCCAACCACAAACCATATCATTTGTTATCAAAGTCACTCACCATGACTTCCGGTGCCGCACTATCTATCTTGTACAAGTCAAAGGCTAGCAGCGAAGAGGAGGAGGCCTTACTTCACGACATGAAGGCCACATTGAAGAAGACTATGGAGTTGATGGCCAAGAAGATGGAGCAAGAGAAGGCACAACATGTCACTGCGACTTCTGTGATGCCACCACAGGCCAAGTCGCCATCGTAGCCCGCTATGACCTTGGCCAAGGTGGAGGAGCAGCAGGAGGCGATGCTTGTTGTCGCCACCATGGCCGCAGCGCCTCCATCTCCACCACCTCTGGAACCAACGCCACCAAGGAAGAAGAATGCTACCGCCATTTTGTTGTCACCCTTGCCACGTCGTCCACCGACATCGTGCCGCAAGTGATGCAGAGCGCAGTGGCTGACAGGTGGGGGCCAGCGACATAGTCGCATCACTCCCACAATTGCTGCATCCAAAGGCAAGAAGGATACTGCTGCTACTCCGCGCGGTTGCCTTTGCCACTGGCGACTTATGACGTCAACCAACGTTGAAGGGTTGCTGTCCTTGTTGTTGTTATCGGGGCTTCGTGGATCTTCTTCCGTACGACACGACGTCATCATTGTGCCCTCTCGTCGAGATGAGGTTACAAAAGACTTCAACTGTGGCCATCGCCGCAACTCGAGGATGAGCTACCTCATCACAAGGGGTGAAATGTTATGGCGTTGGTACTGCACGCATAACTAGTACCTGTGTGCTACAACATTGGGATTTGGAAGGGATTATCTTCCTAAATAAGAATATCTATTCCCCTAAATAATTAATTAGTTAACTGGTATCTTATCTATCAGTTAGGAAAGTTATCTTTTAGCTAGGAAGGTTATTATTTAGCTTGATCTCATCCATAATTGTTAGGAGAGCCCTCTATACAAGGAGATCTATTGTGATCATTGGAGGCAAATAATGAACAATTAAACAAGTTTCTAGTCCCCCCCCCTCCCCTCTAAAATCAGGCCTCATAGCCTCTCTACCTCCCTAGGGAAGAGCCCTGCCGGGAGTTTAATGAGAGTGAGCGCGCTACCCTCGGTCCTCAGACCTGTACCCAACCACATATCATATCAGAGAATTTCCCTTAGCCTAAACATAATTTTAACAATCTTGCCTATTCATGATTACCCATATAACAATCTTGCTCCCCTGTTCAGTCCTCATAGAAAATAGAATAAAAACATGCTTTTTTGTATGTCAAAAGGGATTTAAGTTAAGTAGCCCATAAGAGGAACTGAATGGCTAATATTCCATGTCATCTTATGGTTGCGCAGCTGAGTTGTGATTTAGAACTTTCTCTCATACCGGATATTGAAGCTGGGAAGTTTATGTTATCGTGAATGATATTCAACTTTAGTGTTGTTACCTTGCATTGTAATAAATAGCTAGGTAGCATTTCAACTCGTGAATAGCACTTCTTGTTTTAAGTTTTCCAGATCGGGCGTTCAATACCATTTTTTTTTTGAAAGGGACATGTTAGTCACTGAGACAAGATTTTCTGCGAAGGGGGTAGCTACCCACCTGGCATCCACAGTTAGATTTTACTTCAAGATTCGTGTTCTTTCTTCTCCTTGTCAACTACGAAGACTTTTAACTCAAAATTTGAAGATTTTTAGCTCAAAATTTCTCACTTCCGTCTCAAAAAATTTAACTTTCAACTCAAAATTTTTGATTACTATCAATACCGTAGTTGAAAACTATCACCTCGAAATTGGTGACTTCCAACTCAAATTAGAAGACTTCCAACTCAAAATTTCCTACTTTCAGTTTCAGCTCAAAATTTTCAACTTTCAACGGGAAAATGTCGAACTTCAACTTTAAAAATCCGGTTGGGTAGCTAGCCTTGAGCAGCTACATATTTCCGATATTAGCTTTCTGATTAAACTTTTGTTTCGTGGTCTCAGGTGCCAGTTTATATAGCAGAAATTGCTCCACAGAACATGAGAGGAGCTCTTGGTTCAGTCAATCAGGTCATTTTTCAATAATAAACAATAACACTTGATTTATGCATAGTCTGTCTTCTGCTCTGTCCATTTGTTTGCTAATTTTAACCCTGTTCATAATTTGTTTTGTAGCTGTCTGTTACAATTGGTATATTGCTCGCCTACTTGTTTGGGATGTTTGTTCCCTGGAGAATTCTTGCCGTTCTTGGTAAGATGGACAAATTAGTGTGTACTATTATGTTTACCTGTTGGTTTAATATGATAGAAAATGTGCTACTGCCCACTGGTACAAATCAGTTTGGCTAATTTGCTACGTTCGTTGATACAAAACATTATCCTAACTCTTTTCTGTTACTTTCACATTTCTTAGGCATTTTACCTTGCTCAGTCCTGATACCTGCATTGTTCTTTATCCCTGAATCACCAAGGTGGCTGGTAAGTGTGCTTTGTTGCATTATCTTATGTTACACTAACAGCAGGATCTAAATAGAACAGATTGTTGTATCAGGCAAAAATGGGAAAGATGGAGGATTTTGAATCTTCACTGCAAGTCCTGCGAGGATTTGATACTGACATCACAGCAGAAGTAAATGAAATAAAGGTAACCAGTAGTAACAGGCCTCAGTTTTGTTTCAATCAACTGATATGGATGCGTTGTCGACAATTTAATGCTTTATGTTACACCTGTCAATGTATTGCTCTCAAGTGATATGGACTGGTGGTGATTTTCTCTTATTTTTGCAGCACAATGTAACATGAGGAAATGTGAATTTTATATGTTTTACACTTGTCTATGCAGAGATCAGTTGCATCATCAAGGAGGAGGACAACCATAAGATTTGCAGATATCAGGCACAAGAGATACAGTGTTCCTCTCATGGTTGGTGGCTTGCTATTAAATTCTTTTGTTTGACACGTTAATGCTCCTTTTTTTTGCTTATTGGTTTTATTTCTTTAGATAGGAATTGGTCTCCTTGTACTGCAGCAGCTAAGTGGTGTCAATGGCATTCTATTTTATGCTGCAAGTATCTTCAAAGCTGCTGGTATGTTCTGCAGGACATGATGAGGCTTTGTTTACTAAGCCTGCTTGTGTGTACTTGTTTTCAACACATATTTCAGAACTCTGCAGCATACATGTGAATATGTGATCGAACCAAATGCTAAAATCAATTATTACTAAGCATGCTACTTATGTATACCAGTTTGATTTGGATATTTTGGAACTCTTGCAGCAACTGCAAAGCTACCCTATTTTTATTTGATTTATGCTTGCATGAGGCTCCTATCACAACACTGTACTTTAATACCTCAACAAACGACAATAGCTTAGAACTCTGTCAAGTCTGGTATCTTACAAAATTCTCTTCCTAAACAGGTCTTACAAATAGTAATCTAGCAACATGTGGTTTGGGGGCCGTTCAGGTATATTTGTCTATCCATGTTGTGCGTATCAACTTTGTACAAATGTGGGCTTAGTATTGCATACTTAACAGAATCTAATCATTTGTTAGGTGGTTGCTACTGGAGTAACAACCTGGTTGACTGACAAAGCTGGTCGACGGCTACTTCTCATTGTTAGTTTCATTACAATTGTTTATTGGGCATGGTTCTTTTGAAAAAAACGTCAGTTATGTTCATTGAGTTTTTTTTTCAGGTCTCTACTACAGGGATGACCATAACTCTTGTCATTGTTTCTGTGTCATTTTTTGTGAAGGTAACATCATTTTAAAAGGTTATTTGGTAATTTATGTAATGGTTTGTACTAAACTCTAATTGTCTAGTTTAAATTGATTAATATTACTTGAGTTTCATGAAACTATCATCCCTTTGTGAAATATTTGCGTCAATTTTGAAACAGGACAACATAACTGATGGTTCTCATTTGTACTCCGTAATGAGTGTGCTTTCGCTGGCTGGTCTTGTGGTTAGTTGCAGCTCTGTATACATCTCTTTTTCTTGTTGAGACAAGCTGGTTTGATGCCTTTTATTTTGCTACTTCAGGCATTTGTGATTTCATTTTCTCTTGGCTTGGGAGCCATTCCATGGATCATAATGTCTGAGGTATAGTTTGCTCTTCGTCACTGCTAATATTAAATAGAACTTAAATTGTTACATGTATATCATCTTTTTGTTGAATATCTAGTCAATTTTCGGCATATTTTAATCCAGAAATTCAGCATATAAAACATGACATAAACAAGCATGAGTGATCTATCATCGACGTATTTATATTCGCTAACGAATAAGCTAACAGAAACATCTATTAACATATTCATAGCGCACAGAAACAAATACACCAGAAAAGGTTTCGGATTATACCCTCGGGCGGGGCCAGTGCCGGAGACACCGGAGGCGCCGTTATCATCAGTCGTCATGATGGCCTATTCGATGTAGTCGATCAAGGCGTGATGCGGAAGAAGCTTGATGCGGGAAGATGTTCGCGATGCGTCCCGCGAACGATTCACCACCGGGAAGAAGACGTCGCAGATTGAGTAGTCGCACGATGCGCTCCCAAAACTTGATCGCCCGCCTACCCGTGCGGTACACAAGCGGACGGTTCCGAGGCCTACTCGCCGAAACTTGTGCGCGCAAGGTTCGGACCGGAGATTGCAGAGAGCAAAAAAACAGAGAGAGTTCGTTCTTTCGTATCCCATTGGAATGGAGAGGAGAGCCTCTTTTGTAACAAAAAACGAAGAGACCGACAAGCTGCAGCCATTATTCACTAGTGCGGCAACCATTACTCAAAGTAACCACGGCCATAATCGTGCACCGTTATTCGCGACCATCGATGCGTTTCGTTTTCGAATAGATAAAGAAAACGCGCGCGCGCGACACGCTGCGCTGCAGCGCGCGTCGACGCGCACGCACACGCACACGCACCGCACCGCACGCGCGCGCGGCGGCGTGGCGTGGCGTGGCGAGCGAGCGAGCGCGTGTAATGGCTCTCCAATTCCACAAGGGGTTACCACATTCCACCTTTTAAAGTGGTGTAACTCCCATTTAATTCTCCATATGGGACTAAACAATTTTCTACCTAGCATTAGTTGTGGGCCTAGGAATTTCATTTGATTAATTGCTAAATTAAAATGGGCCAATCGCAATTAATCCAACAATCCCCACCAAATTTCAAGGCACACGAGAAATGCTCTCGATTCTTTGTTGTTTGATATACCGGTGTTTCGATGGAGTATTAAGTTGAACATCCATTTAGGAAAGGAGTTACACTCATCTACAATCGAACAATGGACTATGCCTTGAATTGACAGTTTTGTGCGAACAAGCTTTACCCAATTCCTTTACTAGTACTAGGTGCCTAAAACATCCCCTCTGGTTGGAGCGTATAAGTCATACTCGTGCCTATTCATGAGTATCTAGAGATCACCCAAATCTCATAGATCGTGACCAGTGATCGAACTCATATATGTGTGTTCTTTCTAAGATGTCCTGTAGGCGACATCTCGCTTTAAAAAGCCACTTGGATCACATTAAGGTAAAACCAACTCGCCATACGAATAGGAGAGAAGCGCATCATCAAGAAATGAGCCTGTAAAGGTCTCTCCTCCCGATCAACCAACGACTTGTTTCACCATCCTACTTCACGGGATCTCCGATCACATAGAACGAGTTACCACCGTGGTATGACTCATGTGGGTCTCGAGCCCATCTCACTCGATGCACTATCTATCACATTACGTGATAAACCCTTTGTAAATTGGTTCGCGATTCTTAGTTGTGCGGACATAGTCGATGCTATAACTCCGAGTTTTTCACTTTACTGCGGACTTCAACCGCCTCTTAACATGCCTAGATGACTTCATGTTGTCCTTAGAACTGTTCACCTTGATAATTACTGATCGATTATCACGATTCATCGGATAGCCAGATCGGTTTTTCAACCACCGGCAGATCCATAAGGAGTTCACGAAGCCACTCGGCCTCAACGATGGCGGTATCTAACGCCGTGAGTTCGCTTCCATTGTTGACCTCGTTAAGATGGTGCGCTTGCAAGACTTCCAGAAACAAAGACCACCTCCAAATGTGAACACATATCCACTCGTGGCTTTTATCTCATCAGCATCGAGATCCGGTTTGAATCACTATATCCCTCCGGTACCTTTGGGTACCCAAAGATAGTGAATGCCATGGCTCACGATTGCCTTTAGATAGCGCATCACTCTCTCAAGAGCACGCCAATGATCATCTCCGATTTGAAACAAACCGCTTAGCTTGCTCACAAGAAACGAGATGTCGGTCTCGTAGCACTAGCTAAATACATCAATGAGCCAATGATGCGGGAGTATCTCAATTGATCCTTGTTATTCTTCGGTTTTCCTCAATAACACACTAGGATCATAAGGAGTAGAAAGCAGCTTGCGATCACTATAACCAAAGCGACTCAAGATCTTATCCACATAGTGGGATTGCATGAGTGTAACCCCACCATCACCTTCTCTCAAGAGCTTAATGTTAAGAATCACATCACCACTCCCAAATCTTTCATCTCAAAATTCTTGGACAGAAAGTCCTTGACCTCCTCAATCACATTGAGGTTGGTCCCAAAAATCGATATGTCATCAACATACAAGCACAAGATCACTCCTTCTCCCCACCATAGCGATAGTACACACATTTGTCACTTCATTCACAACAAAGCGCAGAGATGTCAAAGTTTTGTCAAACTTCTCATGCCATTGCTTAGGTGCTTGCTTTAGGCCATACAAAGACTTTAACAACTTGCACACCTTTCCTTCTTGACCTTCTACCACAAACCCGTCTGGTGATCCATATAAATCTCCTCCTCCAACTCTCCATTTAGGAAAGCTGTCTTAACGTTCATTTGATGAACGAGAAGACCATGAGAAGCACCAGGGCAAGTAGTACTCGAATTGTGGTCATCAGCAACAGTGAATAAGTATCAAAGAAGTCCTCGCCTTCTTTCTCGGTATAACCCTTGGCCACAAGCCTTGCCTTGTACTTTTCAATTGTACCATCGGGCCTAAGCTTTTCTTGAAAATCCATTTACATCCTACGGGTTTACACCCATAAGGACGGTCAACGACCTCCCAAGTTCCATTAGACATAATAGAGTCCATCTCACTCCGTACTGCTTCCTTCCAATAGTCAGCGTCAGGAGAAGAATATGCCTCTTCCATGGTTCTTAGAGTGTCATCCACGAGATATACAATGAAATCATCACCAAAAGACTTTGCAATCCTCTGTCTCTTACTCTTTCGAGTAACTTCATTGTTATCCTCTTCAATATTTTCCATAGGCGTTTCCTCAACATGTTCTATCGGCACAAAGGAATCAAGGGAAATTATAGGTTCTTGACTAGATGAGCTAGGTACATCATTATTCATAGGAAATTCATTCTCAAAAAATGTAGCATCTCTGGACTCTATGATTGTACCAATACGCACGTCAGGCACTCCAGATTTTATAATTAAGAACCTATAACCCACGCTGTGTATAGCATAACCAAGGAATACACAATCTACGGTTTTTGGTCCAAGTTTGCGCTTCTTGACAATTGGCACGTTAACTTTGGCCAAACATCCCAGTCTTGCAGTATGAGAGAGTCAACTTCTTCTTTTCCCATTCCTCGAATGGTGTTACTTCTTTGTTCTTTGTAGGAACTCTATTCAGACATGACATGCGGTCAATATAGCCTCACCTCACCATTCCTTAGAAAGTCCCGCAGTTGTCTAACATGGCGTTAACCAAATCGATTAGAGTGCGGTTCTTTCTTTCGACAATCCCGTTTGATTCGTAAGAATAGGAGGCGTCCTCTCATGAATAATTCCATGTTCCTCGCGAATCTGATAAACTCATTTGAAAAATACTCTCCTCCACGATCGGACCTTACCCGCTTGATTTTCCTTTCAAGTTGGTTTTCTACCTCGACTTTATAGATCTTAAAGTAATTCAATGCTTCATCTTTTGTTTTCAATAAGTACACGTAGCAAAATCTAGTGCAATCATCTATAAGCGTCATGAAATATTTCTTTCCCCTTTAGTCAACACGTCATTCATCTCGCATAAATCGAATGAATGAGTTCTAACGGTGCCAAATTCCTCGCCTCTTTGCTGCCTTGTGAGGCTTGCGAGGTTGTTTCGATTGAACACACGCATGACACTTAGAACCTTTGACCAAAGTGAATTTGGGATTAAACTCATATTAGCTAAGCGCGTCATACACCCAAAATTAACATGACAAAGTCGTGAATGCCAAACATTAGACTCATCATCATCATTACACACATGGTTCACAATTTTATTACAGAATCCATCAAAGAAAAACGGAACAAACCTCCGCTCTCATAGCCTTTACCAACAAATGTTCCATACTTAAACACGACACATTTATTGGACTCAAAAGTAAGCCTAAAACCATCTCTACATAGTAGAGATCCGCTAACGAGATTCTTCTTTATGGAGGACATCGCACATTCTTCAATCGCACGCTCTTTCGAAGTAAACTTGATCGACCGTACCAACACCATGTACGGTTGCATGCGATCCGTTCCCCATCAACAAGGAGCAACCTCGACCGACGATAAGATGAAAACAAGGAAATATCGGCACAAACATGAATATTAGCACCGTGTCAACCCACCACTCGTGTGATTGACAAGCGAGAAAGAAGCGTAGGTAAATAATTACCGCACCGATGTTCCTCCGGCATCACTAATAACCATGTTGGCGGACTTCTTCGCTTATCCTTGCGATCTGGACAATCCTTAGCCCAATGGCGAATCACCGCACACAAAGCACTGCCCTTTCCTTTGCCTTTCTTCTTAAACTCGGTGGTAGCCTTGGGCTTGACAAAGGCTTATTTTTCTTTTGTTGTGGAAAGCCCGAGGATTCTTCTTACGCACCAAATTGGCGCTAGAACCTCCTCGTGACAACTTTCTTGCCACGAGTATCTTTTGCCCTCGCCTTCTCTTCAACACCAAGAGTGCCAATGAGATCGGAACACCGAACTCCCCGCCTCTTGTGCTTTAGAGAAGTAGCAAAATCCGACCAAGAGGGTGGTAACTTAGCGATAATACCGCCACCACAAACTTGTCCGTAACTCGCACTTATTGTTCTCAAGCTCCTTTGCGGCGCTGAATCTCATGAGCTTGCTCTACTACGTAACGGTCATCGACCATCTTGTAGTCATAGAAGCGCTCCATGACATACGACCACCGCCAAAGATCGAAACTCGAACTTGGCCTCAAGTGCATTCCACATATCTTTTCCGTAGGCAAATGCATGTACACATCCACAATGTTATCCGCCGAATGTTGACAAGCGCACCTCGGAAAAAGTTATCCGCTACATTGAACTTGCGTTCATCCTCATCGATGAGGCTCGTGGGCTTTCCTTGTGCAACATGAAAACATTCCATGGCAAGAAACCACGAGGATCGCGCGTGCACGCCATCTCTTAAAATTTGAACCATCAAGCGGAGGGTGTGGCTTAAGCGACGCAGCAAAGCCAACTACCGAAAAGAC
The DNA here is from genome assembly GCA_036346575.1 of Dendrocalamus sinicus. NCBI lineage: Eukaryota > Viridiplantae > Streptophyta > Magnoliopsida > Poales > Poaceae > Dendrocalamus > Dendrocalamus sinicus. The sequence goes on along the minus strand of CM070654.1, from coordinate 31,671,389 downwards.
CTATCAAGTTTTTGGATTGTTGAATATCTAGTCAATTTTCGCATATTTTAATCCAAAAATTCAGCATATAAAACATGACATAAACAAGCATGAGTGATCTATCATCGACGTATTTATATTCGCTAACGAATAAGCTAACAGAAACATCTATTAACATATTCATAGCGCACGAAACAAATACACCGAAAAGGTTTGGATTATACCTCGGGCGGGGCGTCGAGACACCGAGGCGCCGTTACCATCGATCGTCATGATGGCCTATTCGATGTAGTCGATCAAGGCGTGATGCAGGAAGAAGCTTGATGCAGGAAGATGTTCGCAGTGCAGTCCCGCGAACGATTCAACACCAGGAAAAAGACGTCGCAGATTGAGTAGTCCCGCCTACCCGTGCAGGTACACAAACGGACGAAGTTCCGGAGGCCTACTCGCCCAGAAACTTGTGCGCGCAAAGTTCTGGACCGGAGATTGCAGAGAGCAGCGAAAACATCCCATTGGAATGGAGAGGAGAGCCCTCTTTTGTAACAGCAAAAACGAAGAGACTGACAACTGCAGCCATTATTCACTAGTAATAGCAACCATTACTCGAAAGTAACCACAGCCATAATCGTGCACCGTTATCGCCACCATCGCATGCGTTTCGTTTTCGAATAGATAAAGAAAACGCGCCGCACTCCGACACGCGCTGCGCGTGCGACGCGACGCACCGCACCGCCCGCCGCCAAGCGCGGCGAGCGAGCGAGCGCGCGCGTGTAATGGCTCTCTCCAATTCCACAAGGGGGTTACCACATTCCATCTTTTAAAGTGGTGTAACTCCCATTCAATTCTCCATATGGGACTAAACAATTTTCTACCTAGCATTAGTTGTGGGCCTAGGAATTTCATTTGATTAATTGCTAAATTAAAATGGGCCAATCCCAATTAATCCAACACTTTTCTGTATGTAATTGACTAATAGTTACGACTTACGAGTGTCACTTGTCACTTTTGTTCCTAGTTGTGAATTTCTTCCATGAGTTATGTTTAAATCGACACTGCAACCCCGAGCCCCTCCCAATACCTTTTTCTTTCTGAAAGGGAGTGAAATAGTGTAATTACTCTTGTGATTGGTGAACTAGTTGCTACTTTAAATGCACAGGAAACTGCATGGTTTTCTCTAGCCATATTACATGAGCATAACTGTACCTATCACTAATGACTGCAATTACTTCATTTAGTGGTTCTTCGCTAGATTTGGAATTGCAAATGAAAGCGAGCAGCCTATATAGATGCCGCATTGTGCATATATAATGAAAGGCCTAGAGAAAATTTATTTCTGAATTTAGCTGGGTAGATTAATTTATTTACCTAGTGTGCTTTCAGATTCTTCCTGTTAATATTAAGAGCCTTGCTGGAAGTGTTGCAACCCTTGCGAACTGGTTGACAGCGTGGCTCATTACGATGACTGCGAGCTTGATGTTAAACTGGAGCAATGGAGGTCTCTCTCCCTCTCTCATACGCGGCCGCGAGCCAAGCGTGCCCTTTTCCTTGCGAGATTAGAATATTAGATCTCACCATGCATCATTTTCTTTTTATCAGGAACCTTTGCTATCTATGCTGTGGTGTGTACCGGGACCCTCATTTTTGTGTGCTTGTGCGTGCCGGAGACCAAGGGAAGAACACTGGAGGAAATTGCATTTTCTTTCCGCTGAAGCACACAAGTGCAGGTCAAATGGCAGGCATTATGATCGATGTTTCAGAGCCACTTCCATGTTTGATTGAGCTCGACATGCACGAGTTGGCAGCGGATTTGGTTCCATGAGCTATCGAGTTACGCCTTGAGGTTCGAACTCTGTAATCATGCAACCATGTTTTGCTTGGATTTTGTATCATGTGTTCGTGTACGTTTGATAGAATTCAACAGCTGTACCCGGTGGAATGATGAAGATGTAATGCAGAATAATAAATTTTGAGCAAATATATCACAATGAGTCACCGTTCTGTTTTCACGCGCATATAACCCATACAATCTGAGTACAAAGTGTATAAAACACAAATAACTTTTTATACAAAACCCTAAATAAAATATTGAATTATGCGTTAGAAAATAGAATCGATAAGCTATCTAACGGTATATAACGTGTACCAAAATTATCAAGGCTAGCACAGAAGCCGGACTAAAAGCATAGAAAGCTAGCACGGCAGCTAAGGATTCCGGACGGAATACCCATGAATGGCCAGAATGTGGACAAAACAGGTTGACTAGTCAACTCTCTTGCGTGGCTGCCACCTCTCCTCTAGACTCTGCCCACCCTCACTGCCTGCTAGGCCCCACGAGTATCCCTATGTGGGATGAGCACGACGCCACCACCCATCACCTGTGCCGTCGCGCGCTGCCTCCAATATGGGGTGCAAATGGAACGGATATTTTCCCGATCGTCCGTCCGTCTGTTTTAATTCGGATACAATTCGGAGCAAATTTTCGGATATCCGAAGGTTTTGTCGGATACAGAAACGGATTCGGATATTTTTTGTCAGATGCGGAAACGGATTCGGAATCAGCATTATCCGACGGATTTGGAACAAGCATTATCCGACGGATACGGAACTATCCAGATATTTTTTCGAATAGTTACCGGATACGGAAACGGAGTCGGATACCTGGCCTCTCCACCGGCTAGGTGGGATCTCTGACTCTTCTTGAAATGTAGCATCATTTATTTATATAAGATTGCTTGCTTCGGTAGTTATTGCAACGTCGGTACACTCGTATTAGATCTCAGTTTGATTAATTTGTCTCTGTCACCATGTGAAATTTGCTTTCACGCGTTATCCGATTAAATATTCGTGACCGAAACTAACCGTATTCGGAGTGGCATGTATTCGCTCCGTATTCGTGACCGAGAATATCCGCATTCGTATTCGTATCCGGCACTATCCGTGTCCGACTCCGATAAAAAAATATGAAAAAGGATACGGGATGAGCAATATCCGTCCGTATCCACTCTGTTTGCACCCCTACCTCCAATGGCCGCCGACACTTTGTCCTCTCTTTGTATCTGCTCTCCTACTCCTCCTCCTCCCTCTTTGTAGAGGACAAGATCTTCGCTCCCATCCTCCCTAGCGGCTCCCTTTCTAGCAGGCATCTTTGGGCCTGTTTGGCAGGAGAGAAGCCGGGCGGCTTTTGCTACAGTGCCTAACTTTCAAACGGAGTATTTTCTTAAGAGGGGGTCTATAAGTTAAGCGATCTACACGTTAAACGCCGAATATCTGTACCAATTAAAATTACAAATGAGCATCTGTCTCTCCGTAATCTGTACCGTAAACAGTCAAAATTCAAAAATTTCAGCCATAAGCCACAGCCGAAAAGAACAGGCCCTTTATCACTCGCACTTTCATTGTACCCTAAGCACCTCTGCTGCACGATCCCTCAATTTTAGATGCCGAGGTGCCGGTTGGACTCCAACACGGCCTCACCAGGTAACGCCTACCGTACATCGTCATCTCCACCGCCGATGACGAGCGAGCAGTACTGCGGCTAATGTAACGACCCTATTTCTGAGGCCATCAATTTTCTCTACAATTGTCTAGGATATTCAATTGTAGAGTTTTAAATATGAGTGTGTATAGAAACAAAAACTGCTCATGGTTTTAAACTTAAAAGACAACTTTATTACAGGAGATTACGGCATACCAGCCTAGTTTTACAGCATAAAAGCATGGAAGTCCAAAGTTTATATTACATAAAAAAAACTTTCAAAAGATCCACAACGTGTCTCAGCATAGGCGAGACCTAAAACCAATAATCATCTCCTACTAGGGATCATCACAGGTTTCCTCTAAAAGCTCTTTATTATCTTCACGGATATCTTTTGTTGATATTTTGACAAGTATGAGTACAATTGTACCTAACAAGTCACATGGGAATATCTAATTATATATTTGCCAAAATTTCAATGGAGTGAATGTGTTGGTTTTATTACCATATCTGTGGATGCAAATTTATTTGTAAACAGTTCTAACTAGGAAATGTGAAACATTATCTTCTTAAGAAAAAGGGTTTAATCAATTTAATTACCAACTTGAAAATCGTATCAAGACTACTTATACTTTGTTATTGGATTCACCAATTAAATACATATTTATTTACCGAAAACACAGTGTATCCGAATACTATATGTCTTACTGTGCAGAGTTGTCTAGCTTTACCCACAAAATTTTTTAAACTCACAATGTTATGAAATATACATGCAACCTGTTAGCGTGTGCCTGAGGTGAGATAGCAAGGTTGTTCATTGCTCTTTCCATTCTAGCTTCTACTCGGTAGGCTCGGGACTATTCAACTTTTGCTAGGAATCTACAAGCCAATGCGGAAATCATGACCTGACGTTGAGTAGACCCATCATTTCACCCTGTTTCACGGGCTCTCCTAAAACTCTAGAATACCAAACTTTCATATAGATATTTGATCAAATCGAGCAATGTACTATACCAAATTTGGCAAATCAAACTTGTGGTCGAGTGATTTCTATGTCATTTACTTAGCATAAGATTCTACTCTTTATTTTTCTCAATTGAGACCAACATCCACATTCCATATTCACAATAGCACATAACCACCAAACTCTGCACCCTAGGATGGGGTCATAGGCCCCAACCATCTAGCATCTTCCGACCAAGTAGTCTCTATCTTAATACTATTTTGAAATCTAATAGAACAACAGACGACAGCGCCCAACAGTCAACACGTGGCACCTACGGGCTGTGATGGTGACGTGGCGGGAACCAGCGGGCTGTGTGCATAGCGTTGGGTAGCATGCAGCAAAACATTGGAGGTTGGTGCCGACAGACACCATGGTCAGGGAAAGGGACAATCGTCATGTCTCAGTTCAGTTCTCAAGGTGACTAGCAGAGCCCGCCCCGATCTTCTGTGGCTGATTATTTAGTTGTCATTCTGTTATGATACTATTACAGTATAGGGAGCTTACATGTTGCATTACGTGCAGGGCTAGGGTACAAAGAGGTAACTGCAACTGCATGCCGCTCACCATCTCAAAAGATGCTCTCTCCATATATCGGCCGTGCTTGGCGCGTAAAAGCATTCTTAAAGCAATCTCGAGGCCTTTTTAGGCGACAGCCTTTCGAACAACGATCTCCTTGGGCGAACCAATTGTTAATTGTTCTCTCCGATGCAATGTACTGCACCAGATGGGAACAATGTGCGTGCATGCGCTTGTACTGTACTATCAGTAGTAGTAATTAGAGCAAGTATAATAAAGGCTGTTAGTAGGCTGTATACTGAGGTGGAGGAGAGAGAAGAGAGGTGGGTTGTAAGTTTACAGCCAGCTAAAACACAAGAACCAAGAAACTTTGTGAGAGAAAGGGATGGGTCATACAGCCTTCAGCTGGCTGTAAACTACTATATAAATGGGCTGATAAGTGAGCTGTAAATGTCCATACAGCCAGCTGAAAGCTGTATTATTAGCCTTGCTCTTAGGCAGTGGTCGGTTGGGCTTAAGCTTATGGCTTTCAGCTTATTTTTCATTATTTATAAATTTCGTCTTTTTCTGAATTTTTGACTTTTTGTTGAGCTTTTTTTCTGGTTCTTTTTTCTTGTATTTGTTTGTATTATACGTAATGGGCTAACATATTTTTTATATTTTTAAATTTTTTTAAATTTAATTATGCTAAATAAGTCTATGTCAGCTACAGTGTTTTTTTCAGCCAGCTACAGTGCTTTTATCTATAAGCCATGAGCTTTTAAACTCAACTGATCACCACCTTAATCGATAGATTAGCTGAATGTTTTGCCATCACACGTGCAAGCCCATGTGAGTATCAAATTTGAGATCACCAAACAATATACAGCTTATTGTTAATTGTGGCCGGCCTTCTGGGGTCCACTGGTATGTGCCACTGACTAGTGTAGAGGTATCTTGTGGTTAAATTAAATACTTTATATTTTTTAAATTTTTTTAAATTTAATTATGCTAAATAAGTCTATGTCAGTTACAATGTTTTTTTCAGCCAGCTACAGTGCTTTTATCCATAAGCCATGAGCTTTTAAACTCAACTGATCACCACCTTAATCGATAGATTAGCTGAATGTTTTGCCATCACACGTGCAAGCCCATGTGAGTATCAAATTTGAGATCACCAAACAATATACAGCTTCTTATTGTTAATTGTGGCCGGCCTTCTGGGGTCCACTGGTATGTGCCATTGACTAGTGTAGAGGTATCTTGTGGTTAAATTAAATACCCAAGTTGATCAAGTTATATACTACTAACTGGTTTTTACGGGCACAGTGTAATTCTGGTGGAAATCGTTCTGGTAAAGCCGGTACTGGAGTGTGTCCATGTTGTACTGCACATTGCATCCATAGGTAAGCTACTCCTTTTCCTCGTGAACCTGAGCTATGCTTCTTTCCGTTCTTTGACTCGAGGAGATCGAAAGAAGGAACGATCAATCCATAGATATCCGTTGAGTTCGTCGCTATTCCTTGATGCATGCATGATTTATGATCGATTTTGGTACGTTGAGATTCGTGTCATTCCAAAAGGGAAAGCCGATCGATGTCCATGAAAAGCCGGAGAGAGAGAGAAATAAAGAGGCTTAGACCGACCGGTGTGCACTTGGACTGGACATTCGCAATGTTTGGTTCGCTTCGGCTCTTTTGGAGCTAAACGTGCATAGCATAGCTGCAAGCCTGCAACTGCAAGGCTGCAAACCTGCAACTGCTAGGCTGTGTAATTCTGCTGCACTAGTAGCCTTCTGTTTCCAATCTCGTTTTGCACCTCTGACCTTTTCCCTTTTGATGCTTCCTTGTATTTTAATCATACGACCATAACAGCCTTCTCCAAAAACCAAATAAAAATATACTGTTACACCTATGTTACACCTAGGAAATAGTTTTTTTCCGTTGAAGAGGAAAAATAAGGATACAATCACACGTCATTAATTAATGAGAAAAATCTAAAGAATGCTATAGCATTCCGACAGTATAGCTCGTTGCCTTCCTGTTTCCTTTCTTTCTCGCCTTCCTGTTTCTTTTCTTTCTCACAAGCAGCAGGCAGTGACATGTAGCGTCTGCACTCGATGAGGTGGGATGGAGGGCGACCAAATCCGGTGGTGTTCAGATTTGTATGCCACCGATGGCTTCACCGTGCCTCCCGTATATAGAGGGAGGCCTAGGAGGTGGCGGTTTGGCTGTGGGCGACGTTGGAGGACGTAATGGCAAGTCAGCAGTGTAGTGAACATTAAGTTGGCTGGGTGGGAGAGGTGGGGGAGGAGGAGACGGTGGTGTGGCGAGGCAACGAGGTTGTCGTCAGGCGTTGGTAGGGTCGGAAGGTGAGGGGAGGCGGAGGTGCAGCACAAAGATGTGGCTGGCGTCAGAGAAGAAGGTGAGGAGGGCGGAGGACACGGAGAAGAGAGAAGAAGGGGAAGGAAATCAGCAGTGTTGGAGCCTGGTGGAGGCCAGTGTGTTGGAGCTGTTCTCTAGCAGCTTCCTTAATTAATCTGTGATCTCTCGCATGGTATGATACCCCCGATGAGCATAGGTAGCTACAGGAATTAAGGGTAGGCATTTATTTACCACAACCAAAATACCTAACCGATTTTACTGAAATTCTTGGTTAATTCAGTGTTCGGTGATCGACTCAGTTTTAAATTCATTGCTATTCAGTATTAGGTTCGGATTTTATCTCTCAAAAACCGAATAAGCCATATTATCATCCTACCCAGAAAGCTAGCACTCATGAAACCCAAGGCCCAAGCCCAACCGAGGCAAACAACCCATCGCCCACTTCCCATAGTTCCAACTCCCATGTGACCCTAGCCGCTACCCATGGCGCACGAGTGCCCCATCTGCCACCCCCTCTCTTCTTGATCTATTTCACTCTCTCTCTCTCTCTTAGATGCACACTATCAACATCGGCTATCTCTCTATCACTTCTCTCTCTCTCTCAGACACAGGCATGCAACACCGCATACATCCAACCCACCTCATCCAGCTATGGCGCGGTGAAGATGATGGAGATGACTCTAGATTTGGCGGTGCTAAGGATTGAAGGAGGTAGACGACAACAAGCTCAGTCCTCCGCTCGCGACGAAAACTCTACCTGATGGCGATGAGCTAGCACGGGCTAGTGGCAAGCCAACGAGGAACAGAGGACTAGCGAGGTGCGAGGGTGCAAGTGTTGTCCTACCCCTCTATCTTACTACCAGCGCCGTCCTTGTTGCCCGCTTCGCTGGCCTTAGATTCTCCACTAGATTCATGGTCACAGACATGCTATGATGATTTTTCTTATGTAGCTTGTATTGGATTGAGATGTATGTTATACTAGCTCGCTTGTGTGTTTGGAATACCAAGATACCAAATTAACTGAATCAATTTATTTTAATTAATTAGGTTCATTTTGTATTGTAATCTGCCTAATGCAGTGAGCAACTTTTAAATATGGAAGTATTTTTTATCGAGTAAACCGACCAATATTGGCCCTGATCAACTCGGCTTCGGCTTCGGCTTCTGGCTTATTTTTTACTATTCATAAGTTTCGTCTTTTTCTGAACTTTTGGCTTTTTGTTGAGCTTTTTTTCCGGTTCTTTTTTCCCGTATTTGTTTGTATTATATGTAATGGGCTAACATATTTTTTTATTTTTAAATTTTTAAAATTTAATTATGCTAAATAAGCCTCTGTCATTTCCATGCTTTTTCACCACTACTGATGTTTTCAGCCATAAGTCACAAGCTTTTCAGCCGAACCGATCACCACCATAATAACCCTGTAAACCGAGTGCCACCCCTAACTGGAATTGTAGTACAGTACGGTTTAAACTGATCGCGCATCGACTCGCGTGCACGTTAAGTACAGCAGCGTCTAGGTGCGTAGGTCACCTACTTGCTTGTACGTGTTTGTATTGCTACATGTCATGCATGTACGTTTCTTTCTCCAGTGCGCGGATGCACGGCAAAAAAATCTTGACACGAACATTGATCGATGGATTGGCCCCGTAACGAACCCAACTACGTGCCGTCGCCGGAGGCCAGGGCTAACAAGCTCGGTGCCCTCGCCTGCACGACACGAATCAACATGTATATGACGTTACCGGATCAGCCGCTTAAGGCGTGAGACGGTACGTACGGTGCAATATGCGTCGACCTGACCGATGATCTGCCGAGATCGATGGACCAGCAGGCCAGTGGGCTAGGCACCTACACGATATGTAGGAGAGTATCACGTTGCACGCTCCTCAACGCGACCAGGCCAGGGCCTGCCTGACCAGAGCTCTGCCGCGGTACGTACTCCGGTGGCACGGCAACAATCTTATCCCAACGCCGCGCGCGCCTCGTGATCCGCGCGCCAGTATGAGCAAGTATATACGTGCATGCATGGGAGACTGTTCCACGGGTCACATGCCCCGTCTTTTGACCGCATGCAGTTGCTGCTCCAAGGCAGCGCTGCCTGGTAGTAGGGGTACTCGAGATCGGCAAGCAGCTTTCCTGCGCGCTGTTGATCATATATGCCTGCGTACGCGCGTCGTCTCGCCCCCGTCTGTCAGTGAGCTGTGGCTGGGGGCCAGTGGCCGTGAGGCGTGGGCATTGGTTGGAGGGAGACGCAGGCTCCCGTGCCTGTACCTGCCAAGCCTGGCCTGACCTGACTCGGTGCTTGCAGCAACCTTGCCTGCCAGCTCTCTCTCGCTCGATGCCCGGTGTAGCTGTGACGAAGCAAAAGGCCGGAACAGTCACTCGTCATTGCTATTTATGGATGAAGAAAAGCTCGAGTCAGCTTGGCTTGTTTAAGATTTGACTCGTGATATAAATAGTCGAGTCAGGGTTTTAACTTAGTCGCCTAATGAGCCGAGTCTGAGCCACCTAATGAGATAAGTCCGAGCCAGCTTGCGAGCTTATTAGGCTCGACCCGTCCAAAGCCCCAATGCATGAGACGGAATCACCCAAATCCCCAATGGCCAACCCATTCGCCACCATCCCCATCCATTCCATTCTCCATCCCCTTCACCTCCGACCAAACCACTCGACGACGACGACGACGACTACGAATAAGAAGCGGAAGAAGCAGCGCCGCTGCCGCGCACGGAGGGAGGCCACGGCGCTTGTTTGGGCAGTCGTGGAGACGCTCGCCATCGACTCCGAGGAGGAGCGACGCCTCCATGAGCTCCAGGAGGCCAAGGCTGACGTGTCTGAGCGCACGCGATGGGACTTCAAGGCTGCTAAGCATCGATGCCTCGGGGCCACCGCTGAACGCGCAACGGAGAAGGTAGCCGCAGCGGCTGCTGCTGCTACGGAAGAGGTGATGGCTCACGAAGCATCCTCCCAATCTCGAAGAAGTAGAACCCTAGAGCCACCACGGTCCCCACATCTCTCTTTGCTCTCCTCACTCGATGTCGTTGCCCAATGGTGCCGCTGCCCTCACCGGCCTTCTTGCCTGCGACCTCACGCAGCCGCCCTCTTCTCCTCCCCCGTCTCCTTTGTCCCGGGTTCAAGGCGGCGCCTCCGCCACTATTGAGGCCACCGACGCCTCGACGGCCCCTCCGCCTCGGCGATGGAGACCCCAAGGGCACTACTTCCTCGGCCTTACTCTCCATGGCGTAACTCCGGCCGACCACCTACTCTCCAGGTTTGGCCCCCTTATCTCGATCTCTAACTCCTAAATCTTATTTGGCTGAGTCATGGATGATGCATGGATGAATGGGGAATATCTAATTTGATGCTTAAATGCTGGATGACTGATGCCTAAAAACATAGATGGATGATATGCACATACATTTGCATCGCATTTTTTAGGATAGCAGTGAATCTGATGGATAAAATAGTAACGAGCCTAATGAGCTGAGCTCAAGCTTCCTACCGAGTCGAGCTACCTTTTCATATCGTTAGCCTAACGAGCTGAGCCGAGCCGTTTCTCTAACAAGCTTTAGCAAACTGAGTTGAGCTGATATCCTCCCCTACTATATATGACGCGGCTATACCATGCTAATCACTCATTTTTTGTTGTCAGTTCCAAGGAAGGGACCCCAGCCCAGTGTAACATCCTAAAAATAGGATATCTGAAATTTGGAGTAATTTAAAAATTTTATTTGCCTCTCACTGGCATTTGAATTTTTGACTCAAAATCTTATTTGAGTTTTCCTGAGTTTTTGTGCTGAGTCAATAAATAACTAGAAATAATCTTGGAACATAAAATAGCAATCATAAGAATTTCAAATGGATTAAATAAATACAAATAATTTAAACGATATTTAACCCCCTCACAACCTAAAATTCAATAAAACTCACTGAACCAAAGTCGTGTTTAAAGGACCAAGAAATTCATTTTAGATATAGCTCAATCATCATACAAAAAGGAAAATGGAGTATGATCTAAAAATTTAAATAAAGAATTGGCGAGTTCCAACCCTGAGAACGTAATTCAAAAATTCATTCCCTGAATCAAACCAAGGTTTATAAAAATGATAAGGGGTGAGTTCAACCATGAGGAATTAATTTGAGTTTAAGTTATTAAATGGACAAAAATGCAGTTTGAGAAATATATAATGTATGTATGTTTAAATGTACATATATATATATGTACATCCAAAAGTATAGCAAGTGATATCAGAAACTCATACTTAAGAAATTGAATTAGGAGTTGCATTTTAAATATGATGCAGAACTTGATAAACCCTAAGTAAATTTGGAAGTCAAATTAAAAATCTAGATTTTAAGTTATGGGCCCAGCCTTTTTTTCCTTCTCCCCATTTCTTCCCTCTTTTCTTTTTCTCCCGTTCTTCCACTGCTGCTGGGCCCGGCGCCTCCTCCCTCTCTTCTCCCTCCTCCTCGCTGCTTCTTCCCCGCAAGCGCCAGTCAAAGCCGACAACTCCTGCTGCTGCTCGCGTCATCTCGACCCCGCGCCAACAGCTCCCATCACCGCACGTCGCTGCCCCATCGCGTCGCCACTGCCTCCCACGCCGCCTCGCGTTAGCTCTGCACTCGCGCACGCGCGCCTCGCTGCTGCTGCCATCGCCGTGCCGAGCCATACTGCCCTCTGTTCCTCGTCAACGGCAGCCGTGGCGCCACAGCGACCCTCCTTCCGTTGCTATAAGTATCCCCGCCGTCCCATTGCTCCCTCCGGCTCGTTCCCTATCCCTTCCCCGCCTAGCGTCGAGCTCGCCGCCGCAGCCTTCCCGCCAAACCGTCGATCCGGCCACCACGGCGAGTCTTCCCCAAATTTAGAGTGCCATGGCGTGTCCTCTCGCCATCGGCCTCTCTCGAGCCAATTGGAATTCTGCGCGCAGATAGCTCGTCGCACGGCCGTCTTCCCAAAACCGCCCGCGCGCTCCACCGCCGCCGTTCCTCTCGGTCGAGCTCCTTCGATTCCTCGCGGCGAGCGACTCCTCAACGTCCGGACCTCCGCCGACCATCGCCGGAGCTTCTCCCGCACCGCAGCTCGCCGGCACCGTGCGCCACCGCCGCCCGACCCCGCCTCACGCCGCCGGCTCGCCGTGGTCCCCCTCCGGCTCGACCAACACCATGGTGAGAATCCCCCTACCTTGCTCTTGCTCCTACGCCCACCAATTCTCCCTCCCCTCCACCACGGCGCCGGCGCCCCGTTCCCACCTCGCCGCCGGCCACACCAGACCACCGCCCGCCGACCTGCGCCGTTTTGAGCCGCGTCACCGCCTCCATGGGCTGGCTAGCATCGTCGGGATTCCGTTTTGCCGGCTTACCTCGCCCCTCTGGCCTCCCCGCGCCGGCGAGCCTACCCGCTCCGAGCGCCGCCGCCTTGCTCTGTTATGAGCACCCCCCCTGCCCGGCGCTTACTCCTTATAGTCTAACCCCTCTCCCTTCACCAAGAAAGATCGCTGGCCCGGTTGGCTAGCCCGAGTGCGTGAAGGTCCCTGAGTGCCCCACCTGTGTCCTGTGTTCGAGTCTCCTTCTCTCTCATTTTCCCACCCTTTAATCCATTTTTTTATATACTTCTCAGAGTGGGAAAATCAGAAATTGTTCATAGAAACTAGTAAATTTAATTTAGGCGTAAATGATATTATTTAAGGTTTAACATTAGATCAATTATCATGTATGAAAAATTAATGTGCCTTTATTATTTATTCTAAACCTGAAAACTTAAGATGGTTCTTTTTGTACAAATGTCTAAATATTGCAAGAACCTTAATTAAAAGAAAATGACCAGAGGAATGTGGAGAATATGGATGCAGTCCATTAGAAAACATATTAGTAAATATCTTGCATTCACCCTGAACTCTAATAGAAATGTAGACATCATTATTGCCATACCACCGACCCTAAAATCTTAAACGATGACCTTAAATTAGTAACGATGGTGAAATGTAATCCTATGTAACATGCTTCATCGGCCATAAATAAGTTAAGATCAAAGTGTTACAAATGCTAAGGAATAAAATTTGAGTATAGCAAGCTTGGTCCTATGTAAATAGAAGTTTGAGTAATATATGCAAGATGCTGATTCAAAGGATAAAACGACAATGACTGTTGGTCTTTTGAGTATTTCCAACTAAAAGGTCACACTATTGTAAAGATACTAAAATAGAGTAGCCTTAGGTCATCAGGCATTGAAATAGTTCCACCATAAACAGTCCTAAGAAACATATAATATTATAACCAATAGTCGCAGACAAGTAGCAACTAAGAATATACTAAAAGTTTTTGTTAGACATCCGTGAGATAATTAAACACTCCCATGTGTTGCTGAACCATTAAATTAATCATTAGAAGTGTACTTAAAATAGTTAGTAAATAGGATTCCATAAAATACCATAGCCTAGACTGCTATGGCTTTAGGAATATAGGCTCTGAAAATTAATCTAATAAACCAAACCCATATGTCTGTCCGCAAGTCTACCCTAGATCATGGAACTTCCTTGATAAATGTAAATAAATTAAAAGAAAGTCATCAAACAAAAGGTCAAGCCTCGTTTTTTCCCAACCGGCCATGTCTGTCCACCTTCTTTTCCAAAAAAAAGATAATTCCTGTAGGTACATCTTTACTTTTGATCACTCGTATTTCTAAAATTTTCCCTCACGGTAAAGCATTCACACAACTCGTCCTCCTGCTCAGACCCAGCTACCGCGGTGCTTGCAACGCACTACACCAAATCATCCATCTATTATCAAATCGTAATAAATGCATAAATTAAATTAAATCGGGCATTTAAGTTATTTGGATCTTTTGAATTATTTGCTTTTACTTGGATTCAGTCGCTTATCGCGTAGTTAGAAACGGGAGCCTTGAAGATTCAGTGGATCGAGTGAGATCAAGATCAAGGTGAAGATGCAGACCAACGATAAGAAAGCATTGTGTGAGCTCAAGACCGCGGTAAACCGCGCCAAGGCGAGTCAATACTTTGATCATGTTGAACCTACATTTTCTGCAAATTATTTTTGTTTAAATTATCAAATTGCATGCTGTTATTTTATATGCAAATCCATGTTTAATTTAGAATTCTAGCTAAATGCCTATTATCTAACTTGATTAATATTACGCCTCCTTTGGAACATTTAAAGTTGAGAACCTTGTCGCCCTAGCGAAAATAAATTATAATGGTAACCTTTCGAAAGTAAGTCCGTAATTATATGCCATGCTTAGAATTGCTTAGATATTCATGGGCGTAAGAATGTCCAAGCATCACTTTAATCCTGAGAAAAATTGGTTGGGCAGTCATGGTGGTAATGACTGGTGTATGTTGGATATGGTTATTTTTATATTCCCAAAAACCTCAAATTGCTTATTTATCTGGGCGGATGGTTCGGGGTATGGTGCAGTGTGCACGAGTGTGGTTTGTGATAGAACCGCCTGAGATAACCCTAAGGACTGAATCTTGTCATGACCTCTGTGTAAAATAAGTACAACCACAAGTCTGTAAAGTACAACTTGGCTTAGTAGATTTCTGGGACCACGAAAGTCATCATCATCGGTGGAGGAGTGAAGTAGTGCAAGCGGTATCGTGTGGCGGGCTTGAATGGGACACCGCGGAGGGTGAAGTTCTGCTGTGGCGGGCTAGCAGGGGACGTAGCCAGCTGCTAGACGTTCAGAAGGAGAACATCCCGCACAACGTATGGGACCCACCGCAAGTGGGAGCGGCCCATAGGGTGAGATGATGGAAGGGGCGAGGTACTTTAAACGGTTACTGTGATGGTTTGCTCAACCGCACGGCTAAGGAATCGTGTGGGGCAACGAGTGAACTGTCTCTTGTGGGTAAAGTGTGCAAACTCTGCAGAGTCTAAAACTATTCGAATAGCCGTGCCCACGGTCAAGGGCGGACATGGGAACTTAACCAGATATAGTTCTATTTCAAAAACTTTGTGGGTGAAAATGGAAAAAGTGGAGGGCGTGAAAGCCACGATTTGAGTTGTCCCGGTGTCGTCCCAGTGGTAAGTTAAGCGGATATAATTTGAAAGATGTCAAATGGTGTGATGCCATATGTATGGAAAAATTATGGTGATATTAGGCATATGGTGTGATGCCATATGTATGGAAAATCATGTTAATATTCCTTGAACATTATGTTTTGTTCCAAAGCTGCTAGGCCTCAGGAAATTTTATGTATTGTATTTCAAATAGTGGCATTTCTATTCCTACAAAATAAAATATGGAAAGAATAAGTGGTCATGAGTAAAGGAAATAGATGTTTGTAGTGTACACATAAAGGTATTGGTGGATTCATGTCAATCATAAATAGGAAATGATAGTGTGGGTTCTGGAAGAAATAAACTGGTGGAGTCTAGCTGAATAGATAGGCTAAATAGATGATCTAATTGAATTTTCGGGAACTTGGAGGATTAATACAAGTATTGGATTGTAGTTCTTGATTAGTGATTTACTTGGTGGGAGGATACTAGTGGATCGTAGAATTAATCAATGATATTATTGGTGGATATATAATGGTGAATCGTAGAATTGATCAATGATATTCTTGGTGGAATTATAATATTAAATCATAGGCTTGATCAATGATATTCTTGGTGGATTTGAATCAATAATAAAAAGGATTGGATTGTTAGAAAATCTTGATGAGAATGTTCGGTGGATTAATTAGGTGATGACACTCGCTGTTTGGAGATTAGACAGCAATCAATTTGGAAAGAGTATGTTTGGTGGAATATCTAAATAATGACACATCTGTTTGGAGTTTAGACAAGACTCAATAAAGAAAGTGTAATTTGGTGGATTAAGTCAATTCGCAATCGTTGGGAGTCTTAGACCGCAGACTAATAATGAGAGTGAATCTTTGGTGGATTAAGTCAATGATGTCAATCGCGGTGAGGAGTTTTAGGTTGCAAAAACAACAATATGATTAATAATGAAATGCTACTAAACGCATTTTATGGCAAATAAAATAACCCAAGCCTCTCCTTTGATAAGCCATGCATACTATTTATTTGCATTCGTGTATTGGCTCGCGAGCACGGGTCTGAGTGCTCACGCCGCTTTTGCGACAAAATACGAATCAGAATCAAATCACCTCGCCTCAAAGAACAAGATTGGACAAGTGGCGAGAGAAGATGAAGATGTCAAGGGCTAGGTCGCGATCCTCCGTTGGTCGCTGTGGGCATGTCTGAAGGACCCACTGTGTGCCGTTTCGCTTCGCTTTGCATTTCATTGATTTCGGCCCAATCGGCCCGTGAGTAAGTTTACTATTATATTTACGCTTCCGCAAGATATGTACTTCGATATTCAGAACTGTAATCTGTGAGCACTATCTACTGATCCAGGGAATAGTGCGGTGGAATCACAGAGGACGCCGGATATTAATATCTGGGCTCTTACACCCAGCCAGCCGAAGGGTGGCAGTACCATGCTACCATGCTATATATGACACAGCTATATCATGCTAGATCTTGTCGGTGAATTAACATAGATTTTAAGAAGTAAATGTTAGCAATAGGACACCTGAAAACATACAGGAAAAAAGGCTTGGTGTGTTACATGGGTTCAGTTTTTTTCAGAGAAAATAGTAATCCTACTTACTATATTCTTGTATTGCTAGATACTACAGTAGGGTGTATAAAGCTATGGCTATAAGAAGTATGTGACTATCTTGCACTCCACATGCTTCTGCTTGTCATCCATCTCCCGACTCTACTCCTTATAAAGTGTCAAAGGGATGGCAGTTGTAGCCTGTAAGGAAGTGTCTCATCGGTTCATGAATCCTGCACATGGTTACCGGTTATTGTCAGTGAGACTTCTGTCCATGCATGATCGTCAAGCAGTTGTTGTTAGATACAGAGGTTGGATATGCGGTTATGTCAAAGAGATAAGGATGCACGTTCCCTTTTGACAACCGTACATAATTAATTGTGGTGGATTTAGTATCTAGTCAGAGAAGAGTTCACATGTTTGATTAAGGACCCTTCTGACCAGGGGGTGGTCAATACCCAGCTTGGCCCAAGCACATCCTTCCCAACCAGGGGTACTCAAAGGAACTATTGGAGCAATTCTTTTCGATAATTATTGTGGACATTAAATCTATTTATTAAGGATTATTTAATCCCCAATATCTAGCTCCCAACTTCAAGTGAAAATGGCTTACTCGAGAAATGCTTGAAAATACTGGTCGAAGAAAAACCTTCCAACTACTATATCTCTTGATTGAAGTCGGACTTAGTCAACGGGGTTATTTTGGCTTGAGTTGTAAACTCTATTGGAGTTCCACACAAATGAAAAAGAATGCGAATAGTCGTCCCACTTCTGCCCATTGGGAGTAATTGGTACTTGAAGTTCCAACCACTAATTACTTTTAATTTTGCTCTTTATAACTTGTTGGTGCACCAGAGTCCTTAGATGATGTGGACATTGACCTAAGCTCGGTAGAAGATGACTTGGGAAATAATGATGATCCTCTGAGCAAAAGACACCGCCTCATAAAGGTGACAAAGAAAGAGAAGAAGGGAGAAGGCTCAAGTTCTCCCTTGCCACCAACTTCCCCAACCACTCGTTCTCGATTAGCAGCAGCTACAGGGGAGAAGGATAAGGGGAAGAAATTGGTAGAGCATAAGAGGAATGCTACACGGTCGAAGGTACCACTCTATTATGATACCCAATCATTCTGATCTCTCATTCGATCACTCTTACTAAAGAAGTGCAAAGAGAGGACTAGAGTAATTTGTTTCTTTTCTGAAGGCTATGATGGCATCAGATAAAAGCCCAAGCCCCCAGTTGGTCAAAGTTAGCTCCGACCATCCTGGAGATGAGAGTGCTCGAGCAATCGTGGTTGAGAAAAGTTTGGTTGCTTCAATTATCGAAGCTAGAGGCCACTCAGAGGTCAAAAGTCTCAAATTGGTTAAGTCAGTCAAGAAGGAGGAGAAGAAAAAGAGCAGCTTGAGTGCTTTCGGCCAATTGCCCCTGCCTAGGGGTGGATATCGAGCCAGCTTGGCTCACCTCACTAAAGACCACAGGGTTGTTGTTACCCGGTGACGACAAAGACCCGGAGAAGTTTGTTCCAAGACTTCGCATAGAAGGTCCGCCGTCAACTAGCGAGCCTAAGTGCTCAGAGGTGGTGGCCTCAAAGCGGGTGGAACCCTCTGGTTCTGGTTCCCCATCTAGTCGTAGCGATGCTAGTGGTGGTGTGACCACCTCCGCCTCCGCCTGGCTGGAGAAACAACTTTCGCGGTCTGGCGACGCGCCTAGGGAATAGGTATTCCCTCCGATGAGAAGACGCTCTACTCCAGGAACTAGAACTTCACCTCTGTGTCCCCACGGTTGGCACCAGCTATCAATGAATTACCACCGATTTTACGAAGCAAATGTGAAGAACACAACTCTTGAGATCATGCAAAAAAAATATAGGGTATTTTTGACAAGTTCATGCCTTCTCTGAGGAGAATAATAACACTACTTCTTGTGTTCTTATATTATTAGAGATTACAATGGAGTTCATAGCGCTATCTCTGCATGCTTCTGTCTACCCTTCATCTCCTGACTCTACTCCTTGTAAAGCATCGAAGGAGTGGCAGTTGTAGCCACAGGGAAGCGCCTCGACGATTCATGAATCCCACATGTGGTTGTCGGTTATTATCAGTGAGACTTCTGCCTACGCATCATCATCGGACGATTAGTTTCAAAGACAACAGTTGGATACATCGGTTATATAAGAGAGATAAGAGCGCATAATCTCTTTTGACTGCCACACATCATAACCTATACAAAGCCGGGGGAAACACCGCGCGGAGGAGGCGGCCACGTCGCCCCTGCGCGCGCTCGCGCCGGCGCGTGGCCGCCGAATTCCCATACGGTCGGGGGGGCCTGTTTTGCAAAAAAGTCCCTGGGTTTTCCCGAAATTACGTAAAGGTCCTCTGTTATCGCAAAAAGGTCCCTGGATTTTTCAAAAAAGACCCTGCGCATATTTAGTTTTCGTTGATAACAATCCGCAGTTTCCGAAATTACGTACAGGCCCTCAGTTCTTTCAAAACAACCCCTGATTTTTACGAAAAAAACCCTCTGGTCTCCTTTTATTGCGAAAAGCCCCTCGCTTTTTTTTTTGAAAAAACCCTACGCTTTCCTTTAGCTACGAATTTTCGCCTCTTTTACTTTGGTGCACACGGTGGCTGACGCGGTGTGCCGCCACGCCTATGAGGCTAGTAGATATTATATTTGGTATCCAGTCAAAGAGTAGAGTTTATGTGTCTGATTATGGACTCTTCTGGCTAGGGTGGTTGATACTCGGCTTGAACATATTCTTTTCCATCAGAGATACTCGAAGGGACTATAGAAGTAATTATCTGTCTGATCATTGTTATGGATATTTAGCTATTAAGTATTATTTACTCCTCGCTAGATCTTTTTGCTTGCTTGCTTCATTTGATTCTCCCTCTGGCTCCAGGGAGAGAGAGACGACTAACGAGCGCTAGGTAGCTACAACTCCGGGATAAGTGCGGTCCGTAGATGGCAGTGTGATCGCAGCGGTCTGCTTCGACCTGTCAGTCCATCGAGTCACTACTCGAGCCTGACCCCCGCTGGCCGCATCACCACATCCACAGGGCTGCTGTTCGGCCGCGCTTGCACTCATTGGTTGCTCGCTGTTACGCCGTCTGCTTTGCCTCTGTAGTCGTGCGCCCTCTCTGCACCTGCACAATCTTTTGTTCCATTGCTACTCCTACTCTCCAAGCTAGCTCTAGCTAGGCTAGTGCGCAGCCGAGGTAGTGGTGTTCTTTCGACTCCGATCTATGGTGTACAACTGTGATTTATAGTTTTCAGTTTTCATATAAATATTTATATAAATAAATTAAATATTAATAAATAGGCAAGTCGTTACAAAATAATAATAATAACTGCCTTATTTATTTATTAAAAAAAATCATGAGCCAATAAACCAAAAACAAAATGAAAAAAAATCGGCAAAGCGAACGAGCGTCTCTGTTTCCAAGCGGAGGCATTTTTAAATCAACCACTGTACGGTAAGCTAGCTGATCCTATATAACCTAGCTGCCTACCTAGCTTTGCTGCACTCCTGGTCCCACAGTCCCACTAGCAAACCAGTTCTATCACCCTCGACGCTTCGCTTTTAATAAGAGATAGCGTTGTGGCTTTGCGACGCACCATGCTTCACCATTACAGCGGAAACGTCACTAGCCCAGCCATGGCTTCCACCTTCTCTCTCTTCTTCCCGCTGCCCAAAGACCAGTGGCCGCTGGTGGAGGAAGCCTGCGACGACCACAGCACCATCACCACCTCTCCTTCCACCCCCTCCTCGTCGTCCACTGGCTCCGTAGACTGCACGCTCTCGCTCGGGACGCCGTCGTCGCGCCGCGCCGTACCGGAGCCCAAGCACGGCGCGCCGCAGTATCCGTCCGTGTCGCCCGTCATTTCGTGGGACGCCGCTGTCGAGTCCTACTATGGGCAGCAGGGCAAGCCCACTACGGCCGGCGTCTGCAAGGGCGCCGTCGGGATTGTCGGGCACGATCCGCTCCTAGACCGCCGCTGCGCCAACTGCGGCACCACGTCGACGCCGCTCTGGAGGAACGGCCCTCGCGGACCTAAGGTATGCGTGCATCCACACTTGTTCTTCGTGTTCTTGCTGCTAATGCACTGCATTAATTGTGCTAAGGTTCTAGATTTCCTCAACTATTAGTTACTGTTTTTCTTAATAATACAATGCAAATTAATTGCATTATCAAAGATTAACATGGGGAGAACAAGCCAATATGTGACCATCCCATACTTGTATCACAATGTCACTTGTCATCTGAGAACGGCCAGAGCTAGCTAGCAAGCATCGTGTCGGTAACTGGCTTTGTTGCGTATAATTCTAACGCACAGTACATGTACGTTTTGGTGCAGTCCCTTTGCAACGCGTGTGGCATCAGGTTCAAGAAGGAGGAGCGGCGCGCAGCGGCAACGGCGGGGAGCGGCGCCGCCGGGTGCTGCTACAGCACGCAGCGTGCGCACGGGCCAGCGCCGAAAGCGCCTTGCGCCGTGTCGTACGCGGAGGAGGCGCTCGTGTGCGGCGACGCCGACGCCGAAGCGCCCTTCCTCGCGTGGCGGCTTAACGTTGTTCCGCCGGCACCGGCGACGGCGTTCTCGGGCTGGCCGGAGCGGACTAGCCTGTTCCAGTACAACTAGATAGGCGGGGATTGTATCGGTGGGCGCTGCACCGTTTTTTGGGGTGTTTTGTACGGTCGCAAGCGGCGGGAACATGCATGTGTAACACAGTAGAAGTGTCTATTTTGGTGGCGGTCGCTAATTTATTTTTAACTTTGGCTACCGATTGCTTATTTACCGTATTTAAATTTAAAACATTTAAAAATAGAAAAAACATGTTAGCCTATCACGAATAATATAAAGGAATAAAGAAAGAGAAAAAACCACAAAAAAGCTAAAAAGTTTGAAAAAGATGAAATTAAGAAATAATAAATTAAATGCAAGAAACTGGAACGAGTGAGGCCAAATCCGATCGTCAAATTTAGCTGATCAAATTAACAACAGAACTCTTATTACTAATCCCAACAAATGAAGAGGGTAGTTTCTTACGTTTGAGTTGTGTGCTGTGTTTTAATATTGTTTGGATTTGGGAAAACTTTAAAAGATGTATGAACATATAGAGTAGAGACACATAAAATTTTATACAGGTTTAGGCCTTTTCTTAAAAGAATAACAACTGTACGTCTTGTCTGACTATTGCTCAGAGAAATTGTTTATAACTGAGAGTAATGTGAAATGTTTAGCACTATCTTCTGATCTAATGTCCTTCCATCCATCTCTCTCTGGCGTTAACCTTTATATAGTTGACGAAGCGACGGTCGTTGTTCTACGCCAAAAGACGTCTCAACGTTTCAGGAGATAACCATCTAGCGAAAGTTATTGTCCAAGAAATATGGTGGCCTGTTTGTCATGCAGGTGTTGTTGTCACAGAGAGATCATATGTGGTTGTTAGGAATAAGCGCACGTTTTAATCGCCTTGTCAGATAGACCCACGATGTAGTAGGTCATCGTAGATAAAACCAGTCGGAGATAAACTGGTCGTAGGAAGATTTACAACCGCAAGGTAGTATGAAGATAACTTACGACTACATGATCGTAGAAGGACTTACGAGTATGTGGTCGTAGAAGGACTTATGACCACAGAGCAGTCGTAGAAGGATTTACGACAAACATGATCGTGGAAAAACTTACGACCAAGGAGTAATTGTGGTAGGAAACTCCTTGACCTCTTTGTTCGGCTTCGCTGCAACTTTAGACTTCGAGTGCTTACTCGAAGGCTGCGCCTTGTAATCTTCTTGAGTTGGTAGTTGGCCGACCATCTCGAGTGACTTGCAGTCACATGTTAGTGCCATTTTCTTATCATAATAGATTCCCTTGGGACCTAGTAACTTAAGACATTGATATGCATAATGAGCGACTATAAAAAATGTGCCAGAGTTGGTCATTTGAGTATGACGTTGTATACCGTGTCGAGGTCGACCACATCAAATGCATTTTCTCTATCCTGAAGTTGTTCAGAGAACTGAACATAACAGGCAGGGGAACTTGGCCAATAGGCTTGGCCGAAGAACCAGATACAATTTCATGAAATGAATATCGTACATGCTTTATTCTAGTACGAGAGACATGCATCTTATCCAAAACACTTACAAATAAAATATTTAAAGAACTGCCACAATCAATCAACACACGATTCACTCGATAGTTGTTGATTATGGGCTTGACCATGATCGAAAACCAGTCGGGTCAAGCCAAAGGGATCGGTCAGTCACTCTTCTTGGAAGAGATGGTGACTTCCGACCACTTAAGGAAGATTATTGACAAGGGGTGGGTCGATAGAGTTTACCTCTCACTCGACAACCTTATACTGTCCCGTTGTTGTTTTACCGCATCCGGTGCAGGTCATCCTCTTTCTCAAGGCAATTGCATGTGCCCTGGAAGTTAGTCAATAGAAGATTGCAGAGGTGTTGCGATGAGTAGATTGACTCAAATTGTTGGTTGAGCAACAATGATCGAGCAGATCCCTTGAGCACAATCGAAAGATAGTTTGCCATGACGTGCTCGTCTCCTCCTACCACCCAAATGGTGGTTGTGCAAATTTAAAGGAACTCAATGGAATTTTGGGACCCATCAAATTTCTCCATGTTTACCGAGCGAAATCGCAGTGGCTAGCGCACTGCTTGGAGTTCGGGGATGAATGCCTGACATCCGGTAACAAGTTCCTGACGCCTCCTTTACAGGTAAGGGTAATTGGCATCGCCAGGTGATTGCACTCGACGATGCCCGACAGTGGACGGACCTGACATGTAATAGACCTCGTCCATACAAGGGTAGTACTCCTCATACTCCATCTACTGTTGTGGATTCCTTGCTAGAACAGGTGATCGATCACCTCATCGGTAGTCCCACCGATTCAAAGTCATTCGAGGAACTCTCCTTCGCTAGAGTTGTGGTTAGCAGATCGTCGTAACCTGTCATCATGTCAAACCCCACGAGATGAGTTCTGTGAATAACTAGACGTAATCATACTTAGTCGACTCCCAGAGTTATTCCAGTGAGGCTGCTCGAATCTGTCTATCATGTTGCGAAGTCTTTGCGCAATTCCCTTAGTGAAGTGGTTGTAGTCTGCCACTCGAGTGAGCTCCGGAGTCGGGTTCTTGAGCATGTCATTAATGTGTTGAAGCTCTTGAGCCTCTTCGGACTGGTACTGGGCACGCCCAGACAAAGACCTCTGGGCAGCCAATCGCCTCCTTCGGGTGGTCTCGGGGTCCTCAATTTCTGAGGCTGGTTGAGACCGCCTTAAAGAGAGCAATTATTTCTAGGATTACTCCCACGCTCATTAGCGAGCTGATCTGGTTCATCACTAGAGCTCTCCTTGTCATCCTCACGAGAGTTGATCTAGCGGAAGTTATTGTCTAAAAAATGTGGTGGCCCATTCGTCGTGCAGCGGTTGCTGTCAGAAAGAGACCATGTGTGGTTATTAGGAATAAGCGCACATTCTAACCATCTTGTCAGATAGACTCATGATGTAGTGTGTCGTCGTAGACAAACCAATCAGAGATAAACTGGTTGCAGGAAGACTTATGACCGCCAGGTAGTCGGAAGATAACTTACGACTATGTGGTCGTAGAAGGACTTACGAGTATATGGTCGTAGAAAGATTTATGACTACGGAGCATTTGTAGAAGGATTTACGACATACATAACTGTAGAAAAGCTTACGATCAAAGAGTAGTCGTGGTAGGCCTTACGACTACCTTATGAAACTTCTCCCTTATCGATAAGGGGTATATTCAGAGAATATAATGATGTAATAATTAGAGATTATTATATCCTCGTCACGTGCGATGTGGCTCGTTTGAAATTTGTGCACAAAATTGGTCGTTTCGTCTGCTCAGTTGGCCTTTTTTTGTGGCTTTGACTTTTTTTTACTATAGCTGGCTTATTTTGTACTGTATCAGCTGATAGCTTTTTATCGTAATTAAATTTACAAATTTTAAAAATAGAAAAAATAGATTATCTCGTTATAGACAATGCAAATGAATACGAAAAAAGAAAAAGTAAAAAAAACTTAAAAAGACAAAAAAGATAGAAAAGAATAAAATTAAGAAATAATGAACTAGAAGCTGTAATCAAAATGAATAGAGCCAGCTCCAGTTTGGAGGGCGAAAAGCGTGCCTTGCATAAAAACACACAAAAAAACGTTGGGGCCATAAATTCGTTGCATCGCCGGTGCAACGTGGCCGGAGGGAGGGAAGACAGCATGCCGCCGCCACCGCGCGCCCAAACCATGTTTGTCAGTGGTCACAGATTGCGCATAGCAGATGATTGGACAATCAGGCTCTAAATTTCCAAGTCGAGAAAGCCATGTCGTACCCCGAACGTCACGTGCTTGCAGACTGCGATTGCACTGACAAGAATTCGTGTTATCTCGATAGAACAGCCTTCGGAAATGGACAGTCTAAATGTCCAATCTAATGTGGGATAATAATTCGGTCAGAGGGGCAAAAATACGATCGAATCGATCTCAGTTCTCTAGAGTAATACTCTCCGTACTCTATAACGCTGAGAAGGGAGAGGAGACAGCCATTGCAGCTCAGGCGAATCGGGCCAATCTGGCAGGAAGCAGCAGCCCGTGAGCGCGAGCGACGTCCCGAAATTACTAGCCCATTTGAATCCTAACCCAACCTTGTTTAAAGCCAGCCCAGCGCTGTCCTTGCCTTTTTATTTGGGCCCAATTAGTATAACCTAAATGAAGGCCATTACAAGCCAAACCCTCTCGGCCCTGTAAATCCTGGCCCATCACAGGCCTACGCATAGGCTTGTGCGTCGAGGCCCGGTCTCTCTCGCTAGTCCGCCCCGGTTCTGGCGGTTGGTCCGGCCGGGGAGCTCGCGCGCATGGGGCCGGCAGTTAGCAAGCCACCAGGAAAACCGGCGCTCCTGAGCCCTGATGCGATTGAAATGTTGCACTAGCTGCAGAAATGTACTACATAATGTCCGTGTTAGCTAGAATCTAGGCTCGATTTAGTACATCCCATTCCATGCTTTAGCCTGTAGGCAGGGGCGGAGCCAGCCCTGGCTCAAGCCTCGGGCTGAGCCGGTTATCTTAAACCAATCTGTAAAAAAACAACAAATCTGCAAAAGAACAAAACATTCTCAAATCCTAATCTTTAATGGGGCTTGATCCTAGACCTTGGTTATAGCCCACCTAGCTCGAGATCTAGATCCACCACTGCCTATGCTCCTCATAAAACTTGATTCAAGTAGTAAGCCCATACACCAAACCTATGCACTCGTGGAATACATTAACAAGAATTTTAGTTAGCCACCTCATGTACCATGTAGATATAGGGTGTGTTCGTATTGGCTACAATGATAATTTTGATTGAAAATAAATAGCAATACCTGAAAGAAGTGGTTTTTAGGAGTGAGCGAGTGGTAGAAAAAGTGAGAAAGAGATACGTACACGAGATGAGGGTGAGAGGAGTGAGGTGCGTGATGCACCGATGACCTCTTACTTTATCTTCGAAGCGAGACGAAAATAAGAGAAGTGGAGAAGCCACTTCGAGAAGCTAGGTGTTCATATGGCCCTCATCTTTTTAGTTTCTAAAAACTGCTTTTTACAATAACTAGCTTTTCTACAGTAACTAGATTTCAAACCGACCGTCTTTTCAAAGCATTGTCTGCAAATCGATTGTAGTACACATTACAGTGACTTCATTTATATCAGGCAAAATCACACGTGAGTCTCTCTCTCTCCGTACTTTTTTCTCGCAAACAGCCCAAAAGAACAGGCTTAGCTTTTAGCTTCTCCAAACAGAAGACAATACAAACACCCCCATAAAGACCCAATCTGCTAATCACCCAGTTTAGGTAATTGCCTAGTATAAACTAAAAGCCATAAAGACCCAGTCTGTTAATCATCACTCAGCTTAGGTAATTGCATAGTATAACCTAAAAGCCAATTTCTCTGAGCAGTACATTAACCAGTAGAAAGGACAGAATTCAGGTCTAAGGGAGTAAGCCGAAAAACACTAGTAGAAGTACCCGAAGTATTGACTTTTGGAATCTACACCAGAACAGTACAATCATTTCTCTATATAGAAAATAGAGAGGGAAAAAATAACATGAAATCTTTGCATTGTGCAATGCAGGTGATGACTGTGTTTCAATGCAGACAGGCTGCAGCGACATAAACATACATCATGTGAACTGTGGACCAGGCCATGGGATCAGCATTGGTGGTCTAGGGAGGTACAACACAAAAGCATGTGTCTCTAACGTCACTGTAAGAGATGTCAACATGTTCAAAACAATGACTGGTGTCAGAATCAGGACTTGGCAGGTAAGCATAATCTGACTACCCAACGCTGTTCATCCAGCAAAGGCCATTGTATTTACAGAGCTAAACACATTGACCTGTCAATGCAGGGTGGTTCAGGGCTGGTTCAAGGCATAAGACTCTCAAACATACAAGTGTCAGAAGTTCAAACACCTATCATGATAGACCAATTTTATTGTGACAGAACAACCTGCAGAAACCAAACTTCAGCGGTGGCAGTTTCAGGTGTCCAGTACGAGAACATCAGGGCCACTTTCACAATTAAGCCTGCCCACTTGGCGTGCAGCGACAGCTCGCCTTGTTCAGAGATCACTATAACCGGAATACAACTCAAACCCCCTGATAGTGCTGCACTACCATCTGGACAATCCCTTCTGCTGGCAAGCTTTCGGAGAGCTTTACACTCCCACCATCCCTCCCATTTCTTGTTTGCAGATCGGCAAACCAGCAAGGGACAGCGTGCTGTCAGATCATGATCTATGTTGAAATTCTCTGAACGAATGGAAGCACAGTGATCCTGGGAGCTCTATACGCTAGGTGGTCGTTGTGATTCTTCCGACCCCTTTCGCACAATCGCCGTGTGGTATACAGCTATCGTGAGGATATGGTTATCATGGCGTGTGCCAAGCTTCCTTTTTGAAAGGAGATATAGGAAGTTTGATGATATGGGATAGTGTCCGTGCAGTGTTTCCAGTTTCCAGTGGAAAAACGCACGCTTATGAGATGCTTAAAAGGGGAGAAACATAGAACCATTATTATGCTGTATCGTAATTCGTAGACAAATTGATGGTAGAAACATAGTACATTCTTGTTGCGATGCTGCCACTGCTGGGGGAACGGGGATAGATCGAATCCCCAGCTATCATCGACCTGTGTTTAAGGGGAGCCAAGCCAAATAGTGTAGAATAATTGGAGCGTGAGAGGAGGCTACCCGCTATACGATTGCCAAGTCGGCGGCGCGCGCCGGTGGACGGTGGTGGGTTCCGTTGCGCGGAGTGGGGATTCGGGGCCAGAGCGGACGACTGGAGAGGTGGGATTGATCCCATCCACCGCCCAACTCCAGGCCCCGCGCCGCGCATCTCCGCATCATATCATCGTCCGCCGCTCGACGACGGCCGAACGCTCCCAATCGCCAATTCGCCATCGCTACGGCCGCGCCGGCAAGCCGGACGAGGCTTCTCTGCTCCCAATTCCTGCCCCCTTTCCTGTTCCGCCAGGTGTCATAATTTTATTGGCTTTAGTCGACCAGCAAAGTTTGCTTCGTTTGCAACGAAACGGCGTTATCTCCCGTCTCTTTTCCTTGTCCCCCA
The DNA here is from genome assembly GCA_036346575.1 of Dendrocalamus sinicus. Classification (NCBI taxonomy): domain Eukaryota; kingdom Viridiplantae; phylum Streptophyta; class Magnoliopsida; order Poales; family Poaceae; genus Dendrocalamus; species Dendrocalamus sinicus. The sequence goes on along the minus strand of CM070654.1, from coordinate 31,642,806 downwards.
AGAGCGAGCATCTTCCATCAAAATCACTCAACGCTCTCTCTCCACGCTCTCTCCACTGAGCAGCAGTAAATCCCACTAGCAAGAAGTTTGAGCTGGCATGGGAGTTCGATTCGACGACGGAGGTGTTCAACTGGTCCGTGCTTGAGCTCGACTGACCAACGAATGGGCGGTGGAGAAACTCGAGGCCCCGCTCGTTTAGTTTTAGACTTCTGATTTTTGACTTATTTTTTATTATTTTTAAATTTTATCTTTCTCTAATTTTTGGATTTTTGAGCTGTTTGCAGGCTCTTTTTTCCGTATTCATTGTATTATACGTGCTGGGCTAACCCTTTTTCTATTTTTAATTTTTAAAATTTAATTATGCTAAATAAATCACCATCAGCTATAGTGTAATTTCAACTCAACTACAGTGAAAATTCAGCTATAAGCCACAAAAATTCAGCCCAACTGAGCACATCCTCTGATTCAACGTAGGTTTGATATGAGTTCATGGGGAAAATTGAATATATAGGACCCAGTTGAGAGTGCTTTGATAAAATAAGTCCAAGTTAATTGTCGTTGTAAATATAGGATTGAGTTGAGCTACTTCTTACAAATATGGTATTTTTCCCATTTTAATACCATTTTCATTTTCCAGCCCTTTTTCTCTATGCGAAATGATGCTTTTGCCCCTTATCTTTTATCCCTTATGACCATCAGACAGAGGCCTTTTGCTGGACCGATTCCTCTCCCAATGATCAGAAGACGAGAGGATCCTGCATCGTTCCATTCGCCCGATTCCTCCCAATGGCCGAAGAAAAACCCTAGAAACTCCGCGGCGGCGTTCGCGGCAAAGCGAGGAGGCGGCGGCGCGGCTGCGGCGGTGTAGCGTGTCGGACCGGATTTTTCAATCCAAATCCATCGTGATTTCTCGCACTATTCACTGGATCGTAGATAGTGCTCACGATTTCTGATTCGAATATCAAAATACATATCATGCGGAAGCGTAAATATAATAGTAAACTTACTCATGGGCGATTAGGCGAAATCAATAAATTGCAGCGGCGGAATGAAGCACGCAGTGGGACCTTGAGACATGCCCACGGGCGACCAAGCGGAGGTTCGCGACCTAGCCCTTGACATCTTCATCTTCTCGGCCAGCTTGTCCAATCTTGTTTCCGAGGCGAGGTGATTTGATTCTCGATTCGAATTTTGTCGCAAAGCGAGAGTGAGCACTACGACCCGTGCTCGGCAAGCCAACACACGAATGCAAATATATAACATGCATGGCTTGACAATGGAAAGGCATAGGGTTATTTTGTTTGCTAAAGAGTGCTTTGAATACAATTACTTAAAAGTTTCCTATGACCGAGCGGTGTGGAATCACATTTTTAAACCATTAGTTGTAATAATCCAAGTAATTTTGTCGGCATCACACCAACTATCCTTATGGCATCGCACCATAAGTTGCCTCTTGGCATCGCACCAAGGGCGGCATATGACATCGCACCATATGCTTGTTGTTGACATCGCACCAACAACCCTTATGGCATCGCACCATGAGTTGCCTCTTGGCATCGCACCAAGGGCGGCGTATGACATCGCACCATACGCGTTGGCATCACACCAACTAACCTTATGGCATCGCACCATAGGTTGCCTCTTGGCATCGCACCAAGAGCGGCATATGATATCGCACCATATGCTTATGGTTGGCATCGCACCAACCATCCTTATGGCATCTCACCATAAGTTAACCCTCGGCATCGCACCAAGGGTTGCGTATGACATCGCACCATACGCTAAGTGTCGGCATCGCACCAACACTACATATGGCATCACACCATATGATTTAAAATAATTTGAGGAGTTTTCCTTGGGGCATTAGTGTCACCCCAAGTTGCTAGCATTCCTAAGCATGTCATATAAATAGGGACTTATTTTGTGAAAACATATGCTATTTCTTACTATGGCGACAAGGTTCACATTTCCAAGCATGGCAAGGAGATTAATATAAACAACAGCAATAACAGGGCATAACTAGCTTGCTGAAATTGAACATAACATTTCTCATGAAATAATAGCATGCACTTTGTTAATTTAAAAGGAAATAACTTTGAAATGCTGGGTTCAATATGTTCAAAGTGTTGACTCGCCTGGCGCGGTTTACCGCGATCTTGAGTTCACACAATGCTTTCTCTCGGGCTTCTGGTCTTTATCTTCGATTCGCTCTTGATCACGCCTGATCCTTTGATTCTCCAATATTCCCATATCTAATTACGTGCTAAATGACATAATACAAACAAAGGCAAATAACTCAAAAGATCCAAATAAATCCGAGTAAACTCGATTTAGTTTCATTATGAGTTAATGGGTGATTCGGGTGATTTGAGACAGGGTCAGTGGAAGGATATAATGGTTCGATCTTTCTATTGATCACCTCTTTTATTATTTTTGTATTTATCAAGGAAGTTCCATGAGTTAGTGTATTCTTATGAATTGGTGTAGGTGTTTAGTGTACAAATTTTATCTTTAGGGTATGCATTCTTTGCAACTCAGGTAAAGGCAAACTGGAGTGATGGATGAGATCTATACTTATTCTATAAATCTTTTAGTCGAAGGTATTATAACATTTGGATATCGTTTTGTCCTTTTAATTTAAGTGCTCTTTGAAAACTACTGATACTCGATATTTTATCCTTTTACAAGTTGAGCCTGCTATACAGGAGTTCATCTTATTATCATTATCAACTAATGTTACTATTTAATATTTCATGACTAGCGGTATATTAACGATAACCTATATACATATATATGTTAGTAGGTTCTACTGACCGCATAAAGTTGTTTGGTTATTTTTACTAGTGAATTGTACACATGCCATCCACTTCTCTCTACTCATTTATGCATATGTAGATATATGTATGTATATATATATACATACATTTTAGTTGTCATTTGGCTTGGCTTTAATTAAAATTTATTTACCTAGCAAAACTTGCCATACGGGGTTATATATTAATATAGCTACTTAATTAAATCTATTAAGGGAATTTGTTTTAATGATGACATGCTAGGGCATATATGTTAATTTTAATTTGAACATTTAACCAAAGTATTTTCTCTATCCATGTCCTTAACTAATATTTAGCCTTTTAGGTTATTGTTCAAACCATATTAATTAATCATATATGAACTAACCCAAATTTAAATCTTACATAACCTCTTTTATATCCTAATTAAATCTGGTTAGCTTTTCTAAATTATTTCCTAATTTTTCCTTAATTTTTACTAATTAAATTGGATTAATAACAGTAAATCAAAAAGAAATAAAAATGTGCAAAGGGTGGAATCGAACTCGGGACCTTGGGGTAATGCTGAATGTTAAGCGCGCTCGGTTAGCCAAGTGGGCCGGAGGCCTGGGCTGACTGAGAACGCGCAGGGAGCTTTATGAAGCTAATCCGCAGCTGAGACCGAAACAGAGGATGAAGGCCGGGTTCGGTGTTGGCGTCGCCGGCGGCGGACGGCGGCCGGGGAGGTTGCGGTACCAGTCAAAATGGGTTGCCCTGTGGATGGTGCAACTTTCGGTGGTGGCGTCGCGGGTCGTGGTGGCGCCGGGGGTGGCCGGCGTCAGCGCGAGCGGCCGGCGGTGGAGGTGAAACGGGCGCCGATGTTAGCGTGGAGGGGGGCCGAAATGGGAGAGTGCACAAGCACGAGGGAGTCGGGAGGAATCCTACCGAGCTGCTGGTTGTGTCGGAGGTGGCTCGAGGATGGCCGGCGGCAGTGGCCTTCGGCGGCGCAAACGGGCTCATGGTGCCGGCGACGTGGAGGCGGGGAAAGGTCCGGCCGACAGCGGAAGGAGCTAAGCGACGCCAGGAAGCTCTGCCCGATGAATTGGCTTGGGATGGCTCGAGTGCGGATTCCCGCCGGCCGGAGTTGGAGGAGATGGGGTCACCGGCGGGCATAGGGGCTCGGGTACCTCGATTCCGCGGGGTGGGAGCAAGAGGGAGGTTCGGGGAAGAAAATGGCGTGCTTCCACGACTTTTGTAGACTCCGGTGGGGCGAGCGTCGTCCGGTCCAATACATGCAAAGCGGTAGCGGTAGCGGCGGCAAAGCGGCGATGCGGCGGCGGCGACTAGACACGGCAAGCACGCGTGATCTGACGGAGCGAGCGGCGCGATGCATGGCGCGCCACGGGCGAAGAGAAGCTGCGCGCCCAGCAGAGAAGATGGCGCGGGCGCACTGGGGGAGAAGGAAGAGAGGAAAGAGGGAGGGGCGCTGGTCCATGCGGGAAGGAAGCGGGGGAGAGGGCCCAGCCGGCAGTGAGGAGAACGGGAAAAAGGGGCTGCGCGCAGTGAGAAAGAAGCAGGGAGGAGAAGAAATGGGCCGGGCCATTCGGCCGGCCGAATGCATTCCCTTTTTTTATTTTATTTTATGTGTGCACATGGATGTATATATATATATCTTTATACCATTATTTTGGTATATATATACATTTTTTATGCTTTTGTTTACCATACTAGTCCTTTTGTATATAATCGCATATATTTTACTTATTTATTTTTGTTGCCCTTGACTATCATTCTCAAAATGAAATTTTACATTTTATTAACTCAGGTTTCTCTTTTCTTATACTGGATCATGTTTTCAGATTCGTATTTATAATCTTGAGTTTTCATTATTTGCATATTCACCTTTTTAGGGCATTATTAATACCTGTCTTTCTCTTTTATTAATTCTTCAATTTTTAGAACCTCAACAAATTCAGGAAAACATCGTAAAATCCAAATTCAAATAGAATATATTGTAAAATATTTCAAAAGCTTCATATTTTCAAATTTTAAATTTTCAGGATGTTACATAGCGCCAGGGAGCGGCCGGCGGCGGTGCATCCCTCCTTCCTTTCTCTGGTAATCTCTCCTCCCTCTACTCTATGCACTGAATCCCTCTACTCAGTGGAAAATGTGTAACCCTAGATTGCTTTATGGGAAAGGATTGACTTGGAGGTAGGAATGGCAACGGGGCCATTCCCCGTGAATGGCTCCCGCCCCGCCCCATGAGAGAATTTTGCCCGCTCCCCGCCCCCGTCCCCGGTCGCGGGGACACAATCTCCCCGCCCCCGCCCCCCGTTGGGGATCCGGTTCCCGATGGGGTAAAATTCCCCGAGAAGGGGACCTCGATGTGCCGCCGCGCCGGAGCCTCGCGCGCTGGACCTCCGCGCCAACCGCTGGAGCCTCGCGCGCGCGCGCTGGAGCCTCCGCGCGCTGGAACCTCGGCCGCCGCCGCCGCTGGAGCCGCGCGCGCGCTGGGTCCGGGGAGGAGTTGGTCGCCGCCGCCGGGGTCGAGGGCCGAGGAGTAGTTGGCCGCCGCCGCGCAAGGTCCGAGGGGCCGGGGGCGCGGAGATGGTCGCCGACGGCCGCCGCCTGGGTAGCTGGGTGTGGGGTGCGGCCGTGCGGGGACTGGGGAGGAGTAGCGCAAGAGTTGGCCGCCGCCATGGCTGTGGGTGTGGAGAAATGTTTCTAGGGTTTGGGTGTGGATTCTCAAAACTTTATATACTATATACATGGGCCCACATGTCATATGTGAATCGGGGCCCGAGCGGGAATGGGGACGGGAATAGGGGCGCCCGCCCGCTTCACCCGATGGGGGGAGTTTCCCCCCAAATCCCTCCCCACGGGGAGCAAAACTCCCCCATCCCCGTCCCCTAATAGGGGAATTCCCCGACGGGGAACGGGGAATGGGGCCCGTTGCCATTCCTACTTGGAGGGAGGTCACCATGGCTAAGAATCATCATGGAAAAGGGTATGTATCATCTGATCTTACACCTAGTAATTTTTTGCGAGGCATGGTTGGCACATAAAAGAGGGACAATATAGCAAGGTTCTAACTTGTCATTTTCTGTTTGGGCACGTAGGATTGATCAAATTTCTCTAGTAGCTACGGGTGTTGATTGTTTCATTACTGCTGAGGATGCCTCTCAAGCAAGGCAGTGCAACACTGCAACATTTGAAATCAATGTGCCTGGGACAGGTATGGACCAATCATCGTCTAAGAGCATTGACACTAGTGTTTGTAGTGCACCTCTTTTGTTGGAGGGGCATGGTAATAGCAATGCTACAGAAGTAGAGGTTCCAACGAATGTGTGGTCAGCACAAGGCGTTGTGGATTGGTCATCTCTGATAGTCACTAACATGTCCGATGAAGATGATAGTGGTGCACTAATGACCGATGCAGAGATGTGTAATCTTCTGGGTATAACAATAGACTCTGATAATGTAAGGGAACAAATAACTCCAAATGCTCCTATGGCTCGCAAGGTTGTTCAATCTAATACACAAGAAGATGACACCATAGGAGCAGCTATACCGGTTGATGATTTCATCCCGGAGGAGAATCGGCCTATGTATGATAAGGATCATCCCACAATGAATTTAGGCGACATGTTTCCTTCCATGGATGAATTTAGGATGGCTGTTAGACAATATGCTATTAACAATGAGTTTGACATGGATATCGTGAGGTCTGAACCTAAGAGGTTTGTGGGCAAATGTAAAGGAGAGGGATGCACGTGGAGGATCAATGCTCGTAGGATGTTAGATGAGAAGACTATCAGGTACTAACTAATTTATGTGCAATGAATCACCATTGGGAATATTTTTGGTTGTGTAGCTAACACCTTTTCTTTTATGCAGGTTACCAAGGTTATAGATGGACACATGTGCTCATCAAGTAGTAGGATCAAGTCAAGTATGGCCTCTCGATCTTGGGTTGCTGATAAGGCAATCACAATATTGAAGAATACTCCCAATGTCGGTGCCAAGCAGTTACAAAAGCAACTACAAGATGACTACAAAGTTACCATTGGGTATGAAACCGTATGGCAGGGAAGAGAGATAGCTGTCAATAACTTGTATGGCAATTGGGAAGAGAGTTTTCAGAGATTGTACAATTTCAAGGCTGAGGTAGAGTTGAGATCACCTGGGAGCATAGTAGAGATTGACACTATAAGTCTGCGAGGTAATGTGCATTTTAACAGATTCTTTTGTGCATTTAGGCCTTGCATTGAAGGTTTTGTTGTAGGATGTAGACCATACATCAGTATAGATTCAACAGCATTGAATGGCAAGTGGAATGGACAATTATGTGCAGTTACAGCTCTTGATGGGCATCATTGGATGTACTCGGTTGCTTGTGGGTCCATACAAGTTGAAAACACAGAAAATTGGACTTGGTTTATGTTGCAATTGAAAAAGGCTATAGGTAATATCCCCATCCTTGCTGTATGTTCAGATGCTTGTAAAGGTCTAGAAAATGTTGTTGTTGAGGTGTTCCCCCAAGCTGAGCAGAGGGAGTGTTTTAGACACCTTATGCAGAATTTTATGAAAAAATTCCATGGTGAGGCTTGTGAACATATGTGGCCTGCAGCTAGGGCATACAAGTATGATATATTTTATCATCATTTTCAGAAGGTCATCTCAGCATCTCCACAGGTTCATGGGTATCTTACCAAATATCATAGTTTACTTTGGATGAGGTACAAGTTCAACCCTGCAATTAAGTGTGATTACATTAACAATAATCTTGCAGAATCTTTCAATAGTTGGATCAAGGATATTAAAGACCTTCTGTTGATGAGCTAGCGAGATAAGCTAAGGGTTATGATCATGGAACTTTTGACAAAAGGAGAAAGATTGGTGATAGGCTGCAGGGTACAATACTACCAGCTGTCATACATCAGTTAAATGGTAATACAAGAGGATTGGGGCACTTAAAGGTTAGAGTTTCTAACACATTCAATGCAGAAGTGATAGATAGTAGGAGTGAACAAGATAGGCATGTAGTGAAAACACATATTCATGAGTGCACATGTCTTGAGTGGCAGCACACAGGAAAACCTTGCCCATATGCATTGGCATTTTTGACAACTTAGAAAAATGTTAACATGAAAGACTATGTGCATGAGTATTATTCATTACAAAAGTTTAGGGCTGCATATGAGGGTGCAATAGAACCAATGACAGGCAAGGCTCAGTGGCCAAGGGTGGAACTTGGGTTCACAGTTTTGCCACCAATTGCCAAGAGAAGTGCTGGTAGACGTAGGAAGCAAAGGATCAAGAATTGCTTTGAAAAGGGGGTGAAGGTGAAAAGGCTACAGAATAAGAACAAGTGTAAGAGGTGTGGTGAGTTAGGCCATAGGCAAGCTGGTTGTCCACTGAATGGAACAAAAAAAGGTTAATACAAACTAATTTATAATTTCTTATTAATTGCATCTCTTTTAATATCTAACCTACATTTTTCTCATGTTAGGAAAAGAAAGAGTAGAACTGACACAAGATCAGAAGCTTCAAGTAGAGGCAAAGGCAAAGAAACTCCTAGCACACCTATAAAGTCCACCATAAATATCCCTTCTTCTTTGAGTGGAAGTCCTGGACCTATCACAAGGAGGTGAACCACTCTATTCTTGAACATCTATTTAATGTGCAACACAAACTACTAACACTTAACATGTGTGCAGACAACTAGCACTTGCCATGGCAGATGGCCCATCTCAAGTGGCTTTACCTACTTCTCCACAAAGGGCTAGGACATCTCCAGAAAAGCAAAGAAGATTACCCTAAGAAGAAAAAGAAGCGATGTTGGGTGCTAATTATTAGTACTTTTGTGTATTGTGGTGTAAACCACTATGTTAGATTCCTAGTATTTTGCTAAAGATGATTTGGCTTGTAGCTGTGAACTCCTAAGTTGGACCTCCTAGTATTTTGCTAAAGATGATTTGGCTTGTGGCTATGAAATATGTTGGATCTGTAGTAGTTGGCTTATGTAATCCATACTCATTAAATGAGCTCCAAATATTAGTATCTTGCCAATTTGTTAGGCTTATATAGTTTGATGTTGAGAATTCATTTACATTTATATGCTCTATTGCTCTACAGATGCAAAGCTTGGAAGATGGGTGCTGACAGCAGAGGATATCTGCTTCAAGAATGTATTCATGTCTTACATGTTTCGCCTTGGTAAGGGTCCTTATGTTTCTTTGTTATTTCTGTTGCATGATTTGTATGGTCAACATGTGTAGAAATTATTTTCTGTAATGGATGAGGATCTACTAGTGCGTGTTTTTAGAATATGAAAGTGGAACTTGTAGAAATTGCTTTTGGGTTTGGAAATTCTGTAATGGAAGCGGAGAAGGCGGGAGATGTGTAGAAATACCCCTGTTACTTATGATGTTCAGTCTTTGTGTCCTTGCTGAGTGCTCCTCATGTAAAACTCGATAGAGAAGAAAGCCAAAAATTCTCTCCTAATATTCATAAACTTATGCTTCCCTTCATGAAGCGAGTGTTATTTGACTATGAACATTGATCACATTTACTATGTGTTTAGAGTTTGGACCTATACCTGGCAGATTGTTTCTTGTGCTGAGCAAAACAATTGTTGGAAAGACTCTGTTGCTTTCCATTCTGATTAGGAATGAACACTTGGGGCAATTACTTTTGGGTTTGGAAATTCTGTAATGGATGAGGATCTTCGGTCGCTGGGAGGAATCGGTCCAGCAAAAGGCCTCTGTCTGATGGTCATAAGGGATAAAAGATAAGGGGCAAAAGCGTCATTTCACGTAGAGAAAAAGGGCTGGAAAATGAAAATGGAATAAAATGGGAAAAATACAATATTTGCAAGAAGTAGCTCAACTCAATCCTATATTTACAAGGACAATAAACTTGGTCCTATTTTATCAAAACACTCTCAACTGGGTCATATATATTCAATTTTCCCGAGTTCATGTACCATTTGTTCCAAACACGCCCCTTAGTTATTGACCAAGGAGTGATCGTGTAGCTCGCCGTGTTTGCGCCGATGGTTTCCTGCAAAGCTGATGCACAATAGAGCTCACAATAAACTCGCAGTACACTCATCGCTAAAGCTACAGATCCACTCCATCTCCTCTTAAGTTTTGTTGGTAAGCTTTTTCTTCCCCTTGTACTTGACTGATGCTATTAAATTTTGAGATTTATTTGTTGCATGAGAAGGCTACTGAGGATTTACACAAGATTTTTATGGTCTTTAGAGGATTTACCCAAAGGAACTCCAGCGAAGAAAAGGCAATAAAAACAATGTTAGCTAAGCATGATTGCAGCACTATGGCCTGGACTAGTTTTCACAAGAAGATGTGGCTCTATTTTGGAAGAAGTGAGAACTACACTTAAGCCACTAGCAGAAAGCATCACATATAACATAATGTAAGTATTTACATACATCTCAAAGAAAATGATTCACAAATCCAAGATTCGCAAATTCACATGCTTCTTTTTACATTAGATCAATAGTTACTTTAGTAGAATTACTTACAGATTTTGCAACTTCGATGCTTGCAATCTGTGCTTCATTTATCTTCCTATACAATCTTAATTGATGAACTTGGCTTCTAGTAGCAAGATTATGACTATGCTCAGATACAAAGTTGTAGACATAATAGATCCCGTCCTTAAGACTTATCTTTATACATGCTTGGCACTTACATCGTGTTTTCAGCCTATGAAAATATTTACCATCGTGTGAAGTTTCTGCTCTTTTGTCAAGGCCTCGAGTTCCTGTAAGTACAAATAACTTATTGAAATTGCATACCTCTACGTAGTCATAGTAAAAGAAAAGAAAGTCAGTAAATACCTTCACATGAACAACAAAAATGTTCTATTCTTTATTATTGTAGAATTTCCCACATAATGGTAGCTGCTTCTTCTAATATTGAAACCCATCTCATGAGCATAGGCATTGTAAAAGTTGTAAGCTTTTTGTTTAGAGTTAAATTTCATTCCGACCTTCGGTATCAAGTCTTCAAAAGAATCTTTTGTTTGAGGATCTTCGGTTTTTCCATGATCCTATTTTTTGGTATATTTCGCATGAAAAGAGAAAAAAAAAATCAATGGAGCTGCCATACAAGCAATCTGGATGCACATATGTATGTTTATAAAAGTCAAAAATTTAAGAATGACACAATTGTTCAACTCAGATTCAAAGTATTTCCCATAAAAAAGAAAAAATATCAATGGAGCTACCATATGAGCAATCTAGATAAACATATGTATGTTTATAATAGTCAAAATTGAACAATGACACAATTGTTCAACTCAAATTCAACCAATTCTTCAAAACAAAAGGATAATTTACTACACATCTTACATTTTCTATTTGCGATGGTGTTCCCAGGTTACCAGGAGAATTGGGCTGCAAATGAGATGCTGCTGCCATGGAACAAGCCATGCCTCGGGCGTTGTAAGATTTGGTGAAGATGCCATTGCATCAAGGTATAGAAGATAGCTAAGTTAGTTGGTAGTGATGGACTCTGGAGATGCAATCTATCGATATGTCGATACGGAAAAGAAAAGAGTTGTGTTTTCTATATATTTTGGCGCTCAACTCTGTATTTTGGCACTCAGTTTTGTTCCCTCCATTAGTTACAGTCTGTTTGGCGCCATAACTTTTTTGTTAATCCCTGCAAGGATGCTGCTTCGTTTCTTTCAAGCATGTAGACATAATGTTGTTTCGTTGGAAAGGAAGCAAACTTTGCAGGTTCACCAATAAAACTAGAGCCAATAAAGTTGTGACACCTAACAGGGAACAAGAAAAGGCCCCCCCTCGATTTGTTTGTGGCTATGGCAATGGTGTATCCTACCGTTTGTCATGGCTAATTCGGCCCACGTTCTCGTCATGTCGGCCGAAACAGCCCAAACACGTCGGTGGGGTAAGCTTTTGTGCTTGGCCAGGCCGAACCGGTCATACTCCCTTTGCCAACTCTGGTTGGTGCATCAATTTCGGAGTGCATCGAGCTTCTCTCTCGGTCTCCCCGTGTGTCATGTGGTCCTCTTTTGGACGGATTTTGATTGTCGAGCTTATGAGAACTGTGCATTGGCTCTGTGGTTGAGGTTGTCGTCGAGCAACCCACCGTCGAGGTCATCATTTGGATAGGTTCAGAGCGTCTCAACTATGTATTGGTGGTGTATGGTGTGCACGAGTACATACTCCATTCTAATTTAAAAAAATCGTTTGACTGTACAAAATTTTATCTAGCTAGCATTATTAACGCACCAAAACTCTCTGCAAAATCACACACGCACCCTCCTCTCGTTCCCTCCCTCCCCTTGAGAACTCGTCGGAGCTTTAGCCTTTAGTCGTACGCGACGGGGTAGTAGGCGTCGTAGGTGCACCTCCTCCGCGAGGACACCAGCCTCGCCAGCTTCCGGTTGCAGAGCTCGAACTGCGCCGCCCGGTCGTCGGAGCCGCGCTGCGCGGGCGCCCTGCCCAGGAGCCCCAGCTGCCGCTCCAGCTCCGCGAACTCCTCCGCGCGACGGACGACGTGGTCGTAGCAGATGTACCTCCCGCCGGCCGTGCCGCTCATCGCCTCGTACACGCGGACGTGCGCCTCCGCCACCCTCTCCACGTCCGCCGTCGCGAGCACGCCTTCCGCGAGCATGGCACGCGCTCCTGCAGATGAGATAATACATCAGTGTGGTGTTCTGAACATCCGACTGATCTGTTGACTGATAGATACTGCTGACCTTTGAGGTAGGCAATGGATGGGGTAGAGTTTCGTCTCCGGAATCCTGGCCCGGTTACCAGTGCAGGGCATATCGTCACAAGCTTCAGATCTCTGCCCCGTGCTGCCCTCCAGGCCGCCTTTTCCGCCATCGTCTTGCCGAGCGCAAACCATAGCTGAAAAAAAAAGGTTTAGATCACATCGTTAGTCTGTTCATTGCTCCACAAAACGGATTCTGTTCGCGTTCTGTTCTCAACAGAATGGAATGCTGCTATTCGACATTACTCGCACCTTGTTATCACGGCAGAAGCTCTCGTCGCTCCAACAGTTCTCATCGATGGTGGTAGGAAACCGGCGGTGACGAGGATTGTTTTGCCTCCATACGCACGCCAATAGCGACGAGGTGAAAACACACTTCCTCACGGACTCTGCCCTTACGCACGCTTCAACCACCTGCTCTGCCGCTTTCGCGTCCAAACTTGCCATGTGTTTCTGTTTAGATTGCATTGAAAAAGTTGAGCAAGCCAGGCGTTTCGACTTAATGCTCACTACTTATCTTGTAGCAGCTTGGAGTATTAGTCCCAATAAACTCTGATGCTCTGTGAAGCCCAGATAATGTGTATGCAAAAACAAGAGGAATTTTCGACTTATAAGGTCGCAAATTTAGTGCACAAATAATCCCCCCGGGATATCCTACTCTGTATTCGTGCGTAGAACAAACACACAGAAAGAAAAACTTTACAATTTTAAGCCCCTCACACACAAAAAGTACTTTACAATTTTAAGTATTCGTGCGTAGAACAAAAACTGAGCTATTCCAGGTTCCAGCAGGAGAAACTGGTTGAAACTTCATATAAAAAAGAACAAGTTTACTTTTCAACCTTTTAACTATTAGGTTAGTCTGGAAATCAACCTTAAATTTCAAAACCATCTTAGTTGCAATCTCAAACTAACAAATCCGTCTGATTTATCCCCTCAAGACAATCCACCCCGGTTTCATTGGCGGTTTTTGCCACATGGCGCTTACTTGGATCTGAGTTGGCAAGGATTTGCTGACTTGGTACAATGGTCAACAACAAATAAAAAATTGATGATGGACCTATGGGTGCCACATGTCAGCCTCATCTCTTATTTCTCCCTCCCTGTTCCTTCTCTCCCATCTCTTTCTTCTCCCTTGCAATGCTCGATGAGCCCGAGCTCAATCGCCGGTGACAGCTGCTGCATGGCCCGAGCTGCTTCTTCTTCCTCCTCTTCTTCCCCTTCTCCTCCCTCCCTCCCTCTCCCTTCCTCTCTCTCTCTCTCTCAATTGCCGGCACCGAGCTCCTCCACCTCGAGCCGAACTTGACATGGCGGCGTGGACTGAAGGCGATGATTATAAGGGATCTTTGGCAATGCCTCAGTCGGATGGTATGCACATGGAATGTTCCAGAGGTAAGCGAAGCTATTCGAAGTGGTGGATTTCACGAAGATAGCCTATGGTGAGCTAGCGGTGGTAGGTTGAATTTGGAAAAGACGATCCTAGCAGTGATGACCTTGTTGTGGCATCGCTTAATTGGGAGGTGTTTGAGCATCAGGGTGTCGAGGCGTTGTGGTGCTCACTTTATTTTGGGCGGAGCTGGGGCGACACGTGCTGGCGGTGTGAGCCATGCGTGACGGCCATGGCCCAAGAGCAGGGGAGCTCACCAACGCTAGCTCTGACGATTTTTTTGGTGAAGGTGAGGGCTCAGAGATGGTGCAACACGATCTGATGGTGTGAACTAAAGGCGGCAATGGTCAATGTCTGACGGTGGTGTCTAGGTAGGTGGCATCGCCGTCTTCACATTCCAGGAGGATGCGATCGTCGTGGACGTCGTGAACAAACCAGCGAGCAGGGAAGGGGAGGAATGAGAAGTCAAAATCGGTGGCGTAGGCGAGCACATGGGTTGCGGGTGCGAAGGGTAGCGTCGGTTAGTGGAGTAGAATCTAGTAGAGGCAATGAAGTCAAGGAGTGGCAGCGGGTGGAGGGTGAGCCAGCGGTGGTGTAGGGAGGGCAGAAGGAACAGAGAGGAAAATGATGTGGCTTTATTTGATAGCAAGGATCCGAGGTGACGTCTAAGTCAGTCCAAAATCGAGGTGGAATGGGTGTAAGTCCAAAACCGAGGTGGAATGGGTGGAGGTCAAGTGAACAGTTTTAATAGGTCAAAGTTGTGCTCCAAACAGTTTTATAATTCAAAGTTGTTTTTCATACCAAAGCAAAAGTTCAAGGCTGAAAAGTGGATTTGTTCAACCCTGAATTTTGGCCTCATCTCAATTTTCAACCTTGAACTATGAGACTGTCTGATTCATAACCTCAAACTAACAAAACCGTCTATTTCACCCCCCACGACCCACTCCACTTTAGTTTTGGGCTGACTTGGAAGCCATGTTGAATCCTTGCTATAAAATGAAGCCTTGTCAGCACTGGGCCCACATGCCACTCTAAACACACTTTCTTTGTAATCTTCTTCTACGGCAATGACTGAAATGTGCACCGGCGAAGCTGTGGTGAACTCTGTCGAATCTGAGGAAGAAAGAGAAAAAGGAACTAAGGGCAAGGAAGAAGTCACGGCTGCGCAGCCTGGTCGCCGCCTCTGCCATGAAAAAAGGGCTATGGTATCCATTCAATTTTTACCAAAAAAACGGGTGCATTAGAAGGCATCATTAAACTGCCTTTAAGAAAATATAATAACAATAAGATATTTGACTTAGTGGACTATAAAGTAATCGTGTCAACTACTATCTCTAGTAAGTGCACTTCAACAACTAGATATAGCCTCATGCCATTTACAACAGTACATGTTTTTTAATCAGCCAGTTGCGAAATGATGTCTTTGGTTGACTGATTTCAGTGCCATGGTCCATGTTCACATAATTTGATTATGACTGCCCAACTAGCAATCATGGCACAAAGCATACTATCTTCCCTAATTGCTTCTTTTAAAGGAATCATAAAATTGAAAATTCAGCAAGATTTGTTAAAAAAAATAAGCAAGATTGTTCTAGAACTACTGGCTCGTGATCATAAGTTTTGATTGTGTTAATGTCAAGTTCGTGAAGACATGAAAGGGCAGGAAACCACATCAACACTGATGGGCTACTGGCCTACTGCAAATTAAAGACAAAATTTATCTGATATTTTATACAAAGGAAGTTTTTTTGGGCCCATGCCGCAAATCCAGTATGATTAACTTGGTAAGAGCTATATCGAAAGCTTCAGATACAAAAGTAATATGAATTTGGCAGAGAATGTCAAAAAGACTAGACAGGAGACTACCTAACCAATGAATTTGATCAACTCATTCTTGCCTTGAATGCTGCTAAGGGCACTGGTAGCTACTACAACAGAAAAAGGATAGGCAGTGCTAAAATGTTCATACTGTTCGTCAACTGGATGAGCATACAATTGCAACCGAAAGAGCAATAGGATGCCTTTCATATCTGCGTTCAAATCAGCAACATCTCAAGCATAGGTTATGTATACAGGCAAAGAGCATGTTGACTACATGTTCAGGCTAGATACTTTTCCTCCGAAGCTGGCGGCTTTTGGTTTTTGTTACAGTACCTAACTTTCAAATGAAGTATTTTCTCAAGATAGAATCTACAAGTTAAACAATGTACATGTTAAAAGTCCAACATTTGTACCAACCAAAATCGCAAGTGAGTATCTCTCTTTCCGTAATCTGTACCGTAAACAATCAAAATTCAAAAATTTCAGCCAAAAGCCATAAGCCGCAACCGTTGCCAAACAGGCCCTAAACTACATGTGGGAATCAATGGTACGGTAAATCTAAAAGATGTTTCCTCACGTATGTTTAAGTGTAAGCGAAGATAAATAATACAGATAAAGAGCGGCATGTACAAAGCAAGAGCAACATCCATATGGACCAATTATGATAAGCCTACTAAAGTAAGGGGTGGCAACATCAGACATGATCTAATGAAGGCTCCACGACACCAATCTGAGTGGATTTGGTACTACAGTATTGAACTTATATCCAGCATTAAGGTCTATATTTGGAGTTGCTAGGCTTACACCTACCACCACTGTTTCTGTTGTAGGGATTTTCAGACTAAAGAACAATACCTGGATGGATTGTTACCTCTTATTTTAATGGTTATCACAGATCATTCGTTGATGCTTTGGTCAGATGTAGTAGGGAAAAATTTCAGAAATAACATCCGAAAAGTCAAGCACTCCAGCTACACAAAGCCTTCTGTAATTTCAAATCAAAATTGTGGTGGTCTCAGGAAGAACTATTATTAAATCAGTGGTTGATGCTAGGATTCACATAAGAGGTGAACACCCTGCCAACCAATATATTTCTATAATAGATCACTTGGTCAGTATTCCTGTACATAGCAAACTCAAAACAAACAACTCAGTCTCTCTCTGAAAGGAAAGGAGTAGTAATAGACTGCACAGAATACGTGATGGACGGATGGTGTGGCTCGAGCCATTTCACAGGATCATTGAGGGGTAAGTGCCTGCATATATGATATATAGTTCATACCTCATATGGCCATGGAAACTAAAAATCTCTTGTGCTTGTATATTGTATTTGAGACTTTCTCTGGTGCTTGGAAGAAATTTCAGATACATTCTCTCTAAAAAGGTCACCCTTGACTTGCCCCTGGGCAACTTAGGAAGAGAGAATATTGTAAACATGGGTAATTTAGTAACCTTATTAGGCATAAACATTTAATCTAAAAAAATCAACCGTTTTGCCAACGTAAGGTGTACTTTAACTACTCTATTAGGCACAAATATTTAACCTCTTTAATGACACCCTACTGATTTAATATGATGGGATAATTCATGATATACTACTTGAAAGAGTGGCATGGCTCAACAGGCCACTCGAAAGATTGACTTTCACTATATACCATTCCAAATATGTTTATATTTAGAATACACCATTACCTCGATTTTATTGTGAATTAAAACTTTTTTCTCCTTTTTGGCCATGGGAAATAATCGTTTTGCCCTTGTGTTCCATGTTTTCACACTTCTAGGAAATACCACTGCTTATGTGTTATGAACCATTGCTTACATGAGATTTGTGCAAGGATGTGAAATGGGATTTCATTTTTGGTAAATGTTGAATGTTCTAATGGTGTCATGAACCAGTGCTTTTGCAATGGATGATTGTCTAATTAACTTGATATGTCGTTTGCAACAACTCTACCGAATTTTTCCTTGTTGTAATAATAACAATTCACTAAGACGAATAACAATAACAATTAAGTACTAAACAACATAATGTCGTATCACCATCTAAGTTATTACATAAAGTGCACCAAAGTCTTGTGCTATTTCATGCACAAAACACAACATCTAACCCTCTGCAGTTGTCAGCCATTCTAGCAGTGCCATATATGGGCAAAACAGTTATTTCTCATAGCCAAAAAAGGAAAAAAGCTTTAATTTGCAATAAAGTCAAGGTAATGATATATCCTGAATCTAAATATATTTGAAGTTAGATGTAGTGAAAGTCAATCTTTCGAGTGGCATTTTGACCCACACCACTCTTTCAAGTGGTATATCATGAATCATCCTAATATGATTGTGTTGTTGTCGGTTAGCCATGACTCGTGAGGTAGAATTGTGCCTTTCACTCTCAGAAAATTACATTTTTGGAACAACAGCGCCATCTATTATACCTAATAAATTAATTAGGTATTATCAAGTTGACATCAACCTATTCCATAATGTGTGCATACTAAATTGTTCACACATATAATGTTGTAGCTTTTTTTTTCAAATTTGTCCCTAAACATCCGCTTTTGCAAATCTAGCCCCTCCTTAAGCTCAGCAAGAGGGTGTGCCGAGCTGGCCAGCACGACGGCGTTTAATTAGTGTTAATTATGCTTAATTAGTGCTGATCATACAATATAACACTTAATTAGTGCAGATCATGCTTACGCTAATTACTAATTAATTCTACCGATTTGCTGCTTCTCGGTAGCTCGTCCTGCCAAGCCATAGTTACTCGACCTACCGAGGTGGGGTTGCTCGACAGGTGTTGTCGAGGTCTGGTGGCTCAGCAAGACCTGTCGAGCTGTTGTGTTTAGGAAGGGGACTAGATTTGTAAAAACGGATATTAGGAGATCAAATTTGAAAAAAATGGCTACAGTGCTATATGTGTGAACAGTTCGTACATCTTGTCTTCCTTGAAAAGACTGAGATAACTGCTTGAGCGTCGCACATGTTGATATGTAGGAGTGAGGATACTATCAGAACCAGACTGAGACAAATGCTTGAGTGTCACACATGTTGAGATGTAGGAGTGAGGACACTATCAAAACCGCATATTTCTTCTGCAGACAAACAGAATAAGAAGACGAACTTATCTGGCCTACATTTGCACGGATGATTCTTTTATGATGGATTTTGTGTTCAGGGATATATATAAGTACCTACTGTAGGAACATTAACACAGGTCGAGCAGCTCACCGTGTAGCCGGAGATGCCCCCTGGATCCACGAGTGATGAGGTGTGGAATACACCAACACAGCCGTCAAAAGCACGGTGAAGGCTCTCGGGGTCCATCACATTTGCCATCACGGTCCAGACCCCATCCCTGCCATTCTCACCAAACATCTCCATCTCCCGCAGCTTGTCCAGATCCTCTGCCACAGCAAAATAAAGTACCAGACACATCAAGTTTCAGAAGAAATCACTTCAATCTGCCAGTAACAGTGATTTAAGCCTAGATATTTCAGTTGTTACTTTAAGTTCAGTAAGCCCATTGTTGGAATATGAATGGGCCAGTGCCATATCAACAATGCATAAATGAGTAACACGTCAAGTTTCCGAAAGAAACCACTTTGCCAGCAACTGTGAAGAGGACTAGGAAACCACAAATGGAAATTTTTATTTTTAAGTTAAGAAGTTAATTTTTGGACTATCAATGTCATATCAAACATTGCATTAAGAGGGATAGATATAGGATATTTGGTTCGTCACATTGTTGCTGACTCAGAGCAAGGATAAGAACAAACGCAGCCTATTTTTTACAATTGTCCTCCTGTTCCGAGAAGGTTAAAACTGGAGTGTAGCACCAAAAATGCAGAAGAGCTTTGGGTCTGTTCGTATTAGTTTCTAAAAGCCGCTTTTCTACAATACCTAGCTTTTTAAATGAGTGTATTTTCAAGGTGGGGTTTACTAGTCGATTATAGCGGACACTGTAGTAACTCATTTATATCGGCCAAAATCGCACACGTGTGTCTCTCTTTTCGTACGTCTTCTCTAAAGCTGTTACTATTCATAAACCAAAGTCAAAAGCCATCAGTAAAAACCAATATGAATGGGCTCTTATTCCATTCCATTAGAGAGAAAACAAGTTTATAATCACCAACCCAGCATGGACAAAGTGTCAAAGTTACCTCTTATACGTGGATAAAACAAAAAAACGCAACAACTAATTTGAAACATCTTTCTTTGATTAATGGCACGCAAGTAACCTGCGCCCACGGTTTCTCATCCTCCCTGATTGGCACACTACAATTTAAAACTGACAAGCTGCTAACGGACAAGACATGATGCATCAGTAATCTTTCGATATCAAACTATTTGTCCAAAAAATGAGGTTAGCCTATCAGTATACTACTAAAGAAAAGGAGAACCTTATCAGTAATGCTCCCTTTTTTTTGCAAGAAATTCCTATGCTCCCTAATTGTCCCAAAGAAAGGTTCATATTTGTTGAAAGGGGATTGGACTTAACTTTCTCGTAAGGGAAGGAAAATTTAGGAAGAGAATTTGATACATATATAGGAGCCTACCGTAATTGACCCATAATTTGTTGACTGATGTGCTTGATACAGCCTTGGTTTATAACTAAGCAGTAAGCATGGTAAAGTTAGCTGGTATACTCAACAGGTAAAACATAGGCCCTATTCAAAATGCCTTTTGGTTTCTGGCTTCCAGAAGTTGGAAGCCATTTTAAATGTGTTGAAGTTTTTTCTTTTTCCCTTTTTCCTTTACATTGCCTGTGGAAATATAATTTTTTTCATTTTCACTCTTTCTCTTTATTTTCTTTTAATTGAATGCCTCATTCAAAGACTAATAGCCGCTACTGGGCACATTTCAGTCAAAAGCCATCAGCAAAAACCATTTTGAATGAGCCATAATCTAGTGCTACAAGAGAAAAACATCATGCTGGCTGCTGCCATGGAAATTGCAGTTTGTTTGCGCGTTCGCTGACTAAATTACCCTACGCCACAGATGAAATGAGCGGTTTAGCAGCCCATGCTTTCCCAGCAATCGATCAGCGAGAAGTTATGAAACGGTAGGAGAGAAAAATGGGACATCTCTTATGCAGTTATGCATGACTTAGTATCCTCTTGCTTCCAAAGAGAGTAAACTGGTCGAATTGACCGCAAGGGCTATGCAAAACTTCTAGAGTTCTAGGAGTCCAAAAGACCACTACATTAGTGAAATATCAACTACGGAAGGTGATGTGGTCATACAACGTGGACCAATTGTGATGCAACATTCAACCAATTGTTCCAGCTTTCTAGTAGAAAACACATACGTACGAGTCAACATTTGGACACCTCACTACGTAGTAAGGACCTAATTGAAAAGAAAATGGGCGTGCGCTAATAAATGTCCTGAAATGATTTCTTGACAATAAAACATGGTTTTGGGTCACAAAATCCCTTGTACAAAGTCTACCAGGTAGAAATAGAATCACCGGAAGGTTTCTCGAGGTTTTTACCCACAAGATGACAAATGGCATTATTACAGCTGGAGAAGTAAAAATGAATTGAGATTATCTTCAGTTCAATGCAATTAGAATGACCCTAGATCTCTCCAAAGAACCAAATTATCGTGTGCCTGGTAGCTTGCTAGCAAAATGTTCTCACTTCCCATGCCAGAAACTAAATGACTTTTTTTAAAAAAAGGGCAAAAGAAAGGATCTTTGGTGCTTTTGTAGTTGTGTGCAACAAAGAAAAGGATCTTCAGTTGTAGCTTGCTAGCAAAATGTTTGGTGCTTGCCTAAGAAAAGAAATTCCACGACCGCAACGCACCAAGCATGTGGAAAGGAAACAGGAGATGAGCAAGAAGTCAACGGTTGAACAGCTAAAACAAGGAACGGAAAAGGTTAAAGAAAAGGAGTGCTAGAACAATACAAAAGATAAACATATGGCATTTTTTGAAAGGAAAACATGCCAAATTTATAAACTAACCCTTGATTCTACAGATTTTAAACTGCAATTTGGTACTTCAACGCAAAATTAAAACTCCTAGATTATAGTATTGAACTGAATTAGTAAATGGGCAAGACACGTGCGAATTGAGCTGCATTGCAGGGAGGACAGCAGCCATTCAAAATTGCAAATGCGTCGAAACAATTTTCAAAAACAGGGACGTTGCCAATTCTCGGCAGGCGATCCAATGTGAAATGTGTGGGGGGAAAACATCCTATTCCCCCATTTGTTAAGAAAAACTCAATCGCTCAAGAGTCGAGACTAACCTTGCGTCTCGAGGGCGAGGCGGACGGTGTAGCCGTGCCGGAGGAGCCGGTCGACGACGGCGAACCCCACGAACGATATCCCCCCGGTGACGCACACGGTGCGCGCCTCCGCGGCGCCCTCCTCCGCCCCGGCCACCCGCTTCACCGCGCCGGCCGACCTCCACGCGCCCGCACCCGCCCCGGCCGCGCCGTGGAGCAGTGCGGCGCGCATCTCCTCCACCTCGGCCTCCCTGCTCTGCGTGCTCCGCAGCACCCCCATCCC
The DNA here is from genome assembly GCA_036346575.1 of Dendrocalamus sinicus. NCBI lineage: Eukaryota > Viridiplantae > Streptophyta > Magnoliopsida > Poales > Poaceae > Dendrocalamus > Dendrocalamus sinicus. Next base: position 31,620,539 of record CM070654.1, on the reverse strand, counting down.
CGCCGCCTCGCGTGGCGCTTGCTCTCTCGATCGCTACGATGAGCGCTTGCCCACTAATGCCTCTCACTGCTGCCTTGCCTTGGCGTCTCCGCTTTGCCGTATCGCGTGGAGTGGTGGTGGTGGTGGTGGTTTGTGTGATCGGCGGTTGCGCTTGGAGACGTGGATATATAAAGGAGACCGGACGAGAGTGGCACTGCTATCGCTAGCGAGGTCACGCGCGCATCGGTCGGCTTTGGTGACGAATTTCTGGGCTGCGCTCCACGTCGCGGCTTGGAACGGCGGATGTCTTGGTCGGCTCGTCTCGTCCCAGGCTCCCAGCTCATATGGGCAACGGTCAGGCGGCGGCTTCAACTTTCCACTGATCTTGGGTAAAAAAAAGAGGAAAAGTAGAGGATCCTGCGTCGTTTCACATGATCCTGATTCTAAGCCGCGTCGTTTCACATATGGCATTCGTTTTAGCTTTTGTCGGTGACTTTTGTTATAGTTTATAGTTTGTAGTTGAAAATAAATAGTAGTGGCTGAAAGAAGTGACTATAAGAAAGAAGACGTGGGTGGTGGAGAGAGTTAGAGAAATATACATCCGTGTGACAGGAGCGAGAAGAATAAGAGATGTGATACACCCGTGATACTTTCCCTTATCTTTAGAGTGGGATAGTAGCGAAAGGAGTGAGAAAGTAGTTTCGAGAAGCCATATGTTCGTATTGACTCTTGCCTTTTGTAAATAGAAGCCAATACGAACAGGGCTGTACATTAGATTTTATGTTTGGTATGTGTTTGGCTCTATTGCTAAAGCTCTAAGTGAATGGTCTGAGGAAAATGCATGGTGCATCCTTCTAGAAGGAAACCAAAGGTGGGTTATACAAAGGGGTGTTCATATTATTTGTAGTTGATGGCTTTTGATTGAAAATAAATAGTAGTGGCTGAAAACATAGCTTTTACAAGAAAGAGGTGAGCGGTGGGGAAAGTGTAGGAAAGATATGTGCGTGAGACGGAAACGAGAGGAGTGAGATGTATGATGTGACTGTGACCTTTGACTTATCCCCGAAGCAAGATTGGAGGAAAAAGAATGGAAAAGCTACTTCGGAAAATTGGATGAGCTGCTTAGAAAGCCGAGTATTCATCTTAGATTCTAACTTCTTTAAGTAAAAATCAGTATGAATAAGTCCTACCAGCCTGAGTAAACTATGGTTCTAGCACCATCTATGATGTTTTCTAAAGGTTTACCTTACCTTTACACAAGTGTTTAGAGATGATCTCTACTATTATATAAAGAGGAGTTGGTGGTTGTCGATGCATTCTCCTCTCCCCTCTCTACAACTATTTGATTTAATCTGGACCATTCGTCTCTCTCCTCCTTTCTCTCACAGGATACAACAGCCCACCCCCACTTTTCCTATCTCCTCGCGCGTTCTGGCCACCCTTCTCTCTATCGCTTGCTCTCTAATGTTTGATGTGTGAAGTTAGCCAGACAGTAATTTCCGTTTCATTATTTTTATGACTCCATTACAACACACAGATATCTAACTAGTAAACAGAAATGGAGTGGTTACTGGTTAGGAAAAGATGCATGCCCTTTTTCTTGAGCATGTAATAGGAGCGTTTAACATGCATGAGAAGCCAGCACAATTCTTTAATTTTGACCCTAAGTTTGAACCTTTGTGCCGAAATAGTATTCTTCAGATCTACTCCAGCATGGAAGCTGCAATAATACATACCATCAGCCGGCCACTCCCTATTTCCAAACGTGCAACGCGGCGAAGAGTGTTTCTCCATGTATTTTCCATAATCACATTAACTGTCACGACCAACGGTATTTTATCGAATATTCATTCCCGCGGCGGCAGTGCGGCGCGGCTAACGGCGTCGCTCGGGAGTTAGAACCGGGTTTGGTGCACTAGCTGCCTTGGTTCTGCCTGCTCGTTCTCTGGCTCGGCTAGCTTTTCAGCCGTGGCGTTCGGCTCGATCGGCTCTCACCCATTTCTGATTTCTGCTTGCCCACCGGCGGCCGCAACGGCCCCGCCTATGTGCGCGGATGGCCCGGTATTATGAATTTTCCGTGGGTATCGCTGGGCCCCGGTTTATCTAGAAGGATTTAAGCTCTGCTTTAAACAATCTTGAGCTTCTGTCCAGAAACTATTTAGAATACATCAACTTCTTAATTTAGATTTTTTATTTGTGACGATATATTTCTCTTTTTAATTTTTTTCTCTTCTCTATTATTATTTTTTATTTTTGTCTTCGAAAAAACAACTAGTCGTTATAATGTATTTATAAACAACAGCAGAAGTCAGAAGCTAGAACTCCTAAACCTGTTGAAGCGTAGGCCGAACAAATCATTGTATTCGGGGACCAAACCATGGGAGTAGTCTTGCTTGGTTTTAGGTTTGGAGAAAGGGATATATATCCGCCGAAAATGTTTCCATGCCACGTCACCTGAAAGAGGCTCGAATCCTTAGACTCGCCGTTAGTACGATATAAAGCTGTAAACAATATTAGAAATTTCGTACAAGGAACCAGAGAAAAAGCACGTAGGCCCATCGCAAACGCACAGGTCTTACGATTAACTATAACAGAAAACGTACTATGACCTGATGATGATCATGAGTGGCCTCCGTTGAAACCAAGGGACAGTGAACATATATAACACGAACTCAAGAATACATCTTTTTTTTCTTTCTTTTTCAACTGGATGCGGAGCGATGTGTTCCATTTTTCTTGACGCGGAAAATTCTTCAGACTTTTTTCCCAGAAAGATAGCGAAATTCTTCAGACTTATCTAGTTTCAGTAATAGAAGCTGGGGCCTGTAGTTCCTTTCGGAGTGTCAGTCTAAAAAACATTCATGACGTGTGTTGTAGCACGTGCATAACAGTAGGTACATGTTACTTCTTTCTTTCTTGGAGATATGGACTAAGAGACCTAGCGACTAACAGAGAAAGAAGGTTAGTAAGTGAAATGAGTGGCTCTGGCCCTCTGGTACCCCTTTTGGGGGTTTATATATACATATGAATGGGATATGATAAGAAATCTCCATCCTACTTAATAGTTACAAAAGGTGAAGATATATTGGTACATTTACTTATACTACCGGGTCTATTGTAAGGCCTAGTTGTTGGGCTTAAGCCACCCTAAAACAGTACTCCCTCAATAGCAAACGCGGAGGTCTCAAGGGGCGAGTTGATGTGGCCATTTGGTCCAACCCCTCGTCCCCCGACAGTAAGCATAGAGGTCCTGATCAGCAAGCTGATGCAACTGGTAGCTCCAGCCCCTAGGGGTGAGGACGCTCTAAACCTCCCGGAGACGGGTTCTTCTTGCACTGATCATGACGTGGTCATGGAATTCCTCGGTAGAGCCTAAGCCGCTGCGTCGAGGTCGTGCCTTGAACTTGGGCGACACGTGAGTGCGAGGTCCTACCTCCGAGGCGGTCGGCATGTAGAGGTGAAGTCGTGGGCCGGGCCACCCCTCTGAGGCAATAACTACGAGGGGGCGGCGAAGTCCCCTGACGCGTCGACGAAGTCTTGACCCCAAAGCGGTCGGACGAGTGTCAACGAAGTCCCCGACCACGAGGTGGTTGTGGAAGACCTCATGACTACGTCACTCCTGACGTGGTCATGGGCATCGGCGCAGTCGGCGACGGTGTAGGATCAAGGATAACCGACTAGAGGGGGGTGAATAGGAGGTTTTAAAATTTTCTTGTCTTCTAATTAATTTCTACAAATCTAATAAGGCAGAAATTTAAAGCAATTAAAACCTACACAATTCTAGTAAGATTATGGCACTACAAGTATAAATCTCTACAAGATGCTCTAGCACAAGTAAATAATCACAATATACTAAATATACAAGAGCTAAAAAAGAGACAAGAGGTAACCAATGAACACATGATGTTTATACCGTGGTGATAAAAAACTTGCCGGTTTCCCCTAGTCCATGTTGAGGAAAGCCAAAACGAATTGGACCGGCTCTACGAATTAAGCCTTAACTCCTTAATCCACTAGTGGTTGTCCTTCCTTCACTCCGAAAATGGTGGACACCAAACCACTCATAAGTTGATGCTGGGCTTCTTCGCAACCTTCTTGAAAAAGTCACTATGCAAACTCCACCAAGTCGTCCAGGTGCCAGCAAACACCAAGAGTAAAAGATCACAATCTTCGCTTGACGACAATCAAGTGCCAAAGGATCAATCTAAATATGCAATGCACTTATTTGACTCAACCACCTCAAATAAATGCACAATGAGAAAAAGAGTTGCAGAGTGAATGCTCTATGCTCAAAGATGTTCAATAGGGTGTATTCTTACTGTCCTTGAGTAGGTGGATGGGTATTTATATCCTTACCAACCAAAACTAGCTGTTAGAAGGAAATTCCAGAAAAATTCAGGGTGAGCGGAAGTACCGCAGGCCAATAGCTGGTACTTCTACACCAGTTCTGACATGACAGTAACAGCTATGTCAGAGCTTCCGATCTAGCCATTGAAAGTCAGCGTGGAACTACCGCCATTGAAAATCCCAGTAGTTCCATTAACCAGAAGTTCTGAGAAGTCAGCACGGTACTTCCGCTTGATCCGAGGCTGAGAGTTGGCACTCTCTGGGAAAAAGGTTCCGCTCGATTTATTTGGAGCTTCTGTGCTCCGGAAGTACCGTTTAAGGCTACGGTACTACCGCTCTACGGTAGTTCCACTGTTGAAACTCCAGTACTTCCGTTTGCTGCAGACTCAAAATCATCCCGAGGGTGCTCTCGGAAAAAGGCTCCACTCAATTTTGCCGAAGCTTTCGGGAAGCGGAAGTACCGCAGTTTGCACGCCAATACTTCCGGTTGTCCAGATAAAGCACCGATCGATTCTGAGGGTGCTCTCTGGAAAAAGGCTCCACCCGGTTTTTCAGAGCTTCTGGGCACCAAAAGTATCATTTAAGGCTACGGTACTACTGCTCTACGATAGTTCCACCGTTAAATCGCCGGTACTTCCATTTTTCTAAACAGAGTACATATTTGGCTATCAGATTTGTTTTTCAAGGAATGCATGATCCTAAATTGATCCAAATAGCACAAGAATATGCTATCAAGCTACTTGTCATGATCTCTCTTTATGATACGACATTTAGCCTATAGTCCGGTCTTCCATCCTTTCTCCTAAGACTGGTAAAAACAAAAAGAGGATTGTAGACTACATATACCTTTGCCTTGAGCCACTTTGATCTTCATGTTGATCCTTAGCATGCGTCTTGTCATCATTTTAGGGACTAAGCCTTTTAAACACTTAATAAACATGTCAGTCCTATATTCACATAAATTCATTAATTACCAAAACCATTTTTAGGGGCCTAGATGCTTTCAAACGAGACGAGTAGTTGAAGTGTGCATACTCTGTCCTCCACCCTTCAGATGAGCATCGACGAAGTCAGCGGTGGGATGAAGACTTAAAGCGTATGCTCCGTCCCCCACCACTCGGACGGGCGTAGGCGAAGTCGCGACCACGAGGTGGTCAGATGAGTATCGATGAAGTGCCGACCATGAGGTGGTTGAGCGTTGATGAAGTCTCGACCCCGAAGTGGTCGGACAAGTGTCAACGAAGTGCCGACCACGAGGAGGTCGAGCATCGATGAAGTCTCGACCCCGAAGGGGTCGGACGAGTGTCGACGAAGTGCCGACCATGAGGTGGTCATGCATCGATGAACTCTCGACCCATAAGTGGTTAGATGAATGTCAACGAAGGCACAACCATGAGCTGGTCTAGCATCAACAAAGTCTCGACCCCGAAGTGGTTGGATGAGTGTCAATGAAGTCCTGACCACGAGGTGGTCATGGAAGACCTCACGACTACGTCGCTCCTAACGTGGTTGTAGGTGTCAACATAGTTAGTGGCGGGACGAGGAGTTGAAGTGTGCACGCTTCGTCCCCCACCCTTCGGACGAGTGTCGATGAAGTCGGCTGTGGGATAAAGACTTGAAGCGCATGCTCCATTCCCCATCGCTCGGACGGGCGTCGATGAAGTCGCAACCATGACGTGGTCCGACGAGTGTTGATGAAGTGCTGACCACAAAGTGGTCAAGGATGACAAAGTATCAATCCCGAAGGGGTCGGACGAGTGTCGATGAAGTGCCGACCACGAGGTGGTTCAGCATCGACAAAATGTTGACCCTGAAGGGGCCAGACGAGTATCGATGAAAAAATGACCACGAGGTGGACAACATTGACCCCGAAGCGGCTAGATGAGTGTCGATGAATGCACGACCATGAGGTGGTTGAGCATCGACGAAGTCTCGACCCCGAAGCAGTCAGACGAGTGCCGATGAAGTCCTGACCATGATATGGTCGTAGAATGCTTCATGACTATATCACTCCTGATATGGTCGTGGATGTCGACATAGTCGGCGGCAGGACGAGGACTTAAAGCGCGCGTGTTCCATCCCCCATCATTCAAACGAGTATCGATAAAGTTGGTAGTGGGATGAAGACTTGAAGCACGTACTCCATACACCACCACTCGAACGTGGTGCCGACGAAGTCGCGACCACGAGGTGGTCGAACGAGTGTCGATGACATGCCTACCACGAGATAGTTGAGCGTCAATGAAATTATGACCACGAGGTGGTCTAGCGTCGATGAAGTCTCGACCCCAAAGTGGTCGAACAAGTGTCAAGGAAGTGCCGACCACGAGGTGGTCAAGCATCGATGAAGTCTCGACTCCGAAGGGTTTGGACGAGTCTCGATGTGAAGTGCCAACCACGAGGTGCCCAAGCATCGATGAAGTCTCGACCCTGAAGCGGTCGGATGAGTGTTGACAAAGGTGCGACCACGAGGTAGTCAAGTGTTGATGAAGTTGTGACCCTCCAAGTAGTAGGACGAGTGTCGATGAAGTGCCGACCACGAGGTGATCAAGCGTCAATGAAGTATCGACCCCGAAGGGGTTGCATGAGTGCCGCCAAAGGTGCAACAACGGGTGGGTGAGTGTCGACGGAGTCTCAACCCTGAAATGATTAGACGAGTGTTGACGAAGTACCAACCACGAGGTGGTCGAGCGTCAACGAAGTTGTGACTACGAGGTGTTCGAGTTCAACAAAGTCTTGACCTCAAAGCGGTTGGATGAGTGCTGATGAAGGCACGACCATGAGGTGGTCGGACGGGCATCGACGTAATTATGACCACAAGGTAGTCAGATGAGTGTCAACGAAGTGCCGACCATGAGGTGGTAGAGCGTCAATGAAATCTCGACCTCGAAGAGGTTGAATGAGTGTCGACGAAGGTGCTACCATGAGGTTTCGATGAAGTGCCGACCATGAGGTGGTCGAGTGTTAATGAAGTTGCTACCATAAGGTGGTTAGTCATCAATGAAGTCTCAACCACAAAGCGGTCGGATGGGTGTTGATGAAGTCGCGACCACGAGGTGGTCGAGTGTCGACAAAGTCTCAACCCCGAAGGGGTCATATGAGTGTCGATGAAGTGCCGACCATGAGGTGGTAGGGTGTTAATGAAGTCTTGACCCCGAAGGGGTCAGATGAGTGTTGATGAAGTCATGACCACAAGGTGGTTGGACGAGTATTGACAAAATGCCAACCACGAGGTGGTCGAGCGTCCATGAAGTCTCGACTTCATAGAGGTCGGATGAGTGTTGACGAAGGCGCGACCACGAGGTGGTCAAGCGTCGATGAAGTTGCGACCATGAGGTGGTCGAGTGTCGATGAAGTCTCAACATGGAAGTGGTCAGACAAGTGTCGACCAAGGCGCGACCATGAGGTGATCGAGCATCAATGAAGTCTCAACCCCGAAGCAGTTGGACGAGTGTCAATAAAGTCCCGACCACGAGGTGATTATAGAATGCCTCATGACCACGTCGCTCCTAACGTGGTCGTGGGCATCGACGTAGTCGGCGGTGGAACGAGGACTTGAAGCGCACGCGCTCTGTCCCCCACCCTTCAGACGAGCGTCGACGAAGTTAGAAGTGGGATGAAGACTTGAAGCATGCATTATGTCCCTTGCTGCTTAGGTGAGCATCAACGAAGTCACAATCGTGAGGTGGTCAAACGAGTGTCGATGAAGTGCCGACCACAAGGTGGTTGGGCATCGATGAAGTCCCGACCCCAAAGCGGTCGAACGAGTGTCAACGAAGGTGTGACCACAAGGTGATCAAGCATCAATGAAGTCTCAACCATAAAGCACTCAAACGAGTGTCGATGAAGTCGTGACCACGAGCTGGTTGAGTGTCAATGAAGTCTTGACCCTAAATGGGTTAGACGAGTGTTGACAAAGTACCGACCACGAGGTGATCGAGCGTCAATGAAGTGTTGATGAAGTCTCAACCGCAAAGCAGTTGAACGAGTGTCTATGAAGTCATGACCACGAGGTGTCGAGCATTGATGAAGTCTTGACCCTGAAGGGGTCGGACGAGTGCTGACGAAGTGCCGACCATGAGGTGGTCGAGCGTCGATGAAGTCTTAACCCCGAAGCGGTTGGACGAGTATCAATGAAATCACGACCATGAGGTGGTAGTAGAATACCTCATGACTATGTCGTTCCTGACATGGTCATGAGTATCGACGTAGTCGGCAGTGGGACGAGGACTTGAAGCTTGCGCGCTCCGTCCCCACCCTTCGGACAAGCGTCGATAAAGTCAAGGGTGGGACGAAGACTTGAAGCACGCGCTCCATCCCTCACTGCTCGGATGGATGTTGACAAAGTCGCGACCACAAGGTGGTCGGACGAGTGTCGATGAAGTGCTGACCACGAGGTGGTCGAGCATTGATGAAGTCTCGACCCTTCGATGAAGGCACAACCACGAGGTGGTCAGACAGGTGTCGACAAAGTCACAACCACAAGGTGGTCGGATGCAGCTCTCGCTTATGGGAGGAACTGTCGTGCGACACTATTTGTGAGGGGAACTCCCTGGTGAGACGCGTGAGGTGTGAGAGGCTCACCAGGGTTATCGCTAGTGGTGGGGACTCCCTAGTGGGACACCGGGGCCGAAGCCATTATGTGATTTCTATACTCCATAGAGTACACCAGGGGCACAGGGTCACCGTGCAATTTGTTTTATACTCCATAGAGTTGCCCGAGATAGCTGAATTCCTAGCACTTTATACTCCGCAAAGTATGTCAGGGCGTGAGGCCGCTATGCGATTTGTTTTATAGTTCGTAGAGTTGCTCGGGACGACTGAGGTCCTGGCACTTTATACTCCATAGAGTATGTCAGGGCACGAGGCCTCCATGTGATTTTTTTATACTCCGTAGAGTTGCCTAGGACGGCTGAGTTCCCGATGCTTTATACTCTGCAGAGTACACTGGGGCCGAGGCTATCGTGCAATTTTTTTATACTCCGTAGAGTTGCCCGAGATGGCTGAGTTCTTGGCGCTTTATACTCCGTAGAGTACACCGAGGCCGAGGCCGCTATGCGATTTTTTATACTCCGTAGAGTTGTCCTGGACGGCTAAGTTCCCGGTGTTTTATACTCCGCAAAATACGCTAGAGCTAAGGCTGACATGCCATTTTTATACTCCTTAGAGTTGCCCGAGACGATTGAGTTTTTGGCACTTTATACTCCGCAGTGTACGCTGGGGCCAAGGCCGCTGTGCGATTTGAGCACACATCAGATCTAGCAGATCTCTCTCATGGCAGCGACTATGAGGTCATCAAATGCCTCACGACCATGTCTATCATGAAATAGGGAAGAGTTACGGTTCAATAGGTATCGATCTAGCCCAGTGCCTATAATAATTAACCTAACCCAAAGTAACCTCTTTGTGTATAGGGATGCAAGCCGATCGAATACGGACGGATAATGTCTCTACCATATTTATTTTCATATTTTTTTCTCGAATGTGGATACGAATACAGATACCTTGGATATGAATAATATCAAATATATATACAAAGCGAATATGAATTAAAATGAATACAATCATGAATATTTATCAGAACATGAAAACACCTTAAACTATACATATAAAATCAATGAAAATACATAAATAGTTTATCTTATCAAAACATTCATGAAATCTAAATAAGCATAAGTATTTTCATCAACAATAAAAATATACTTGATAGTCGATCGGTACATAGCACAAGTACCAACAATGTGCAATTCATGGAGTACACACGATAGCAATTTAAACAAGTATAAGAACATATCATAAATACTAACACACATACTATTCAGGCTTGGATGCTCTTAATTTGTTCCATGAACTTAATTTTCTCTCTTGTGTTTTCTTCTTCTTTTTTCCTTTTTGGTAGCAATCTCTCCATTATGAATGATTATTAATGGTTTTCTACAGTTCAAATGGAATTAACCAAAATATTTGGGTATTTAAATATGTCATGGAGTGGTCTAAATGATAGTACATGAATTTTAATATGTATGCTTATTAGCTTTAATCTACTGACGGCACTAAATTTATTATAATAAACTTGAGCATTATATATGAGTTTCTACGATTTAAATAGGGTTAACCAAATTAATAGGGTATTTGATCCTGCATCAGGATGATTTAAATGATATTTGCATGATTTAATTGATCACGTTTAACTTTTCTCCTAACCATTCTCTCTCTCCTCCCCTAATTCCTCCCCTGGTCATTCCTTATCCTCTTCCTCTTCTACCTAGTCATCCTTCCCAAATCCTTCATGCTCCAGCTGGTCCTTGTCCCAGACCACGATCAGTGCTACCAGCCTACACGCCTCTAGCTACTCCCTGCTACTACGCCGATTGGATCCTGGCTGCTCCAGCCAACTTCAGCCCCTAGGTGGCTGCTGCCCCTCCAGCCCAGCCTCGGTCGCCTACGCGCCTCCCCTCAATCGCCTCCCGATTTCCTCGCCGCCGGCCACTCTGGGCCTGACCTTGGCAGTCACCCTTGGGCTCCGACCATTGTTGCCTCCTGGCGCCACCTCCCTCTGCTACCCTCCCAGCTCCCCAACCGCTGGCGCCAACCCTCAGTCTGGCCTCCATGCTAACTGCACACACGGTGGACTCAGTGCTCCTCCTCCACAAATCCTTCATGCTCTAGTCAGTCCTTGCCTTGGACCACAACCGACGCCCCCCACCAGCCCGGCCCTGGTTGCCTACGTGCCTCCCCTTGGTTGCCTCCTGATTTCCCCGCCGTCGGCCACTTCGGACCTGACCCCAACCATCGCCCTTGGGCTCCAGCCTCCCGATGGCACCTCCCTCTACTACTCACCCGACTCCCCGACCTCGACCGTCGCCCTTGGGCTCCGGCCGCCGCTGCCTCCCAGCGCCACATTCCTTTGCTGCTCACTGGCTCCCCAACCGCCAGTGCTGACCCTCGGTCTGGCCTCCATGCTAACTACACGCACAGTGGCCTCGGTGGTGGCAAAGGTGCCGAGCCAGATGCAGACTTCTTGTTGGGCGGATATCTAGACTCCATCATCCTCGGATAGTATGAGTCTGTATTCGTATTTTACAGATAGTGCATTACCATATTCGTATTCATTCCAAAAAATAATCCGTATTCATTTTTGATCTAAGACTATTCGAGAAAAATCCGAATTGAAACATTTTGTATTCAAAAATTGTTCGGATTGGTTGGAAACTATTTGATCCATTAGCATCCCTATTCGTATAGTACACTAAGTGCAGTACTCCCTCAGCCCAACGATGGTTATGTGCCCCACCACGTACGCGCGCGTCAGCCTCACCTCCGCCTTCCTAAGGCTTGGCCAACAGGCCCTCTCATCCTTGTTCGTGAGCCCGTGCTGCGTAGCACAGCCCAACTTGACTTCGTGTGTTAAAGAAGGCCACGTACCCAACGCCTGAGTCACAACGCCTCGAGCTGGGTGGCTGACCCATTTCACCCTTGGTTCAACCGACGAGGCTCCATTTACACCTCGAGTTGCTGCCAACCGGCGGGCGCAACAGCTGAATGCTAAACCAAGCCGCCTGGTGGGGGAGGCCGTGTAGCCACAGCCCACTAACCAACCAACCAAGTCCCAGCCGTGCTGCACCACATCACACTTGTTACATCCTAATGCCCCTTCTTATACACAGCAATCAACAGATTAGTTTATGAGATACAACATAGTGTGCACAGTATCAAAAATGAGAAAAGATGATCTTGTAGAGATGTAACATCCTGAAAATTTTGAAATTTAGAATATGAATTTCTTGAATGGTTTTGCAATATATTTTATTTGAGTTTGGATTTTTATGGCATTGTTCTGGAATTTTGTGAGGTTCAAAAAAAATTAATTAAGAAGCTCAAAAAGAAACAAACATTAGTAATGCCAAAAAGGAAATATACAAATAATTGAAATAGTGTCTCACCCTGACAACCTAACAATTGTTATAATTCGCTAAATCAAAGTCTTATTTAAAGATTAGAAATGGATAATAATAATTAATGCTAAGAAATCATTTTTTGATACAACTCAATCATCGTACAAAAAGGAAGGAGAGTATGATCAAAAATTTAAATAAAGATGGGTGAGTTCAAACTTGTAATAGTAAATCGAAAATATATTTATAGAATCAAAATATAGTTTATAAATTAGCCAAAGGGATTGGAATATACAATACTCAAACTTTTAGAATTCTATTATTTATTCTCCCTATTTTCCAACCCATGCGGTCTCCTCCTTTTTCTACCCGTTGCCTTACCCCCTCTTTCTCTTACATGCGGGCCCGGCCTAATTCCCCCTCCCTCCTCTCCTTTCCCCTACGCGCGGGCCCCGGCTCCTGCTCCCACTCCCCCTCTCTCTCTTTCTTCTCTGGCTTTTTCCCAGGCGCTGCGCTCCCATTTCTTTCCTCCCTCCTCCCCTTCCGCGGCGGAGCTTCTTCCACGTCTCCTCCCACCTTCTCCCTCTGTGCCGAATCCCGCAAGCAGGCAAGACGGATCTTGCGCGCCTGCCCTGCCCCTGCTGCACAGCACCGAGCCCCGCGCCGGGCAAAGCCCTGTGGGTAATTTCCCCGTCGCCCGGCCCGTCCTCGGCCGCGCCTTCCTGCCCCTCTGCGACTACAAGTACCCCCACGCCACTCCTTTCTCACTTGTCCTCTCTTCCACCGGCACCCGAGAGCTCGCCTCTACCCATGCGACGGCCGCAGCGCCTCCATGCCGCTCCCGGCCTTCCGGCGACGTCCAACCACCTCAAGTGCGTCAAAGTGTTCCCCTGCTCCCTGTGTACCTCCCCGCCGCGTTAATCGGACTCCGGTGCGCCGGAGCTCGCGCACGGCCCATCTTCCCCAACACCGGTCGCCGCCGCCATCCACACCGCCACCTCCTCCTCGCGCTATCTCTTTTCGATTCCGCGCGATGGGAGCAACTACTCGGCACCCCGGAGCTGTCCCAATCCTCGGCCGGAGCTCCCTGCCGCCCGAGCTCCCCGGCCACGGTGACCTCCCCGCGCCGCCCATGGCCCGCGTCGCCGGCTCACCACAATCCCTTCCCCGCTCGGCCAGCCTCGTGGTAAGCATGCCCCTACCTGCCTCATGCTCATGCGCACCTCACTTTCCCCTCTCCTTTACTCCGTCTCTGCAGCCCCGCTCCACCTTCGCCGCCGGCCGCTCTCGGCGCCGTCGACCCCCCCTGGCGCCACCTCGGGCCACAACACCTCCCCCATTAGCCTCCCCACCTCCGCCGGAACTCGTTTTCCCGGTTGCCTCATCTTCTTCGGCCACCGCCTACCACCGGCACAGCCAGCCCCGAGCGCCGTCGGCATGCTCTGTTTTGCCCCGACCGTGGAGTGCATTTAGCAAACGGTCCCCGTTGTTGTATCGGTAAAGGGGCAATAGCCTAGTGGTACACTGAGCCGTGCATTAGTCCACAGATCGGGAATTCGATTCCCATCCTTCCCCGTCTCCCACTCTCTTTTTGCCATTTTAGTTTTAATACATTTCAATTAGGAAATTAATCTAGCAAAAATTGGGAAAAATCAGAAATGGTTCATGGAAACTAATAAGATTTAACTAGGATTTCAAAGAGCTTAGGCATGATTTAATTGGGTTAGTTGTCATGATAAATAAGTAGTGTAACTTTAAATTTTAAATCTAATAATTTATCAAAGGCATGAAAGAGGGGAAATTGCTTTGGATAAATGTCTACGTGCAATAAAGATGTCCCCTAATTAACATGTAAACATATATGCCCAATGTTTAGCATGCCACTAATAAACAAATCTCAGTGTCATACTTTAATATAATAGTTCTAGATTATCAAGCATCAAAATAATCTCATAGACATATAAATATTCTAAAGTAAACATGTAACCACTAACACGAGTAGTTAGGGTCACATAAAATGATACATACTAAGTTTTACTCTGATAGTTAAGTTTAAAAAACCGAAATTGAAATAAAACTAAGCCTAATACCATCTAAAGTATAAGCAGAAGAAAAATAATAGTGCCATTGACTAAATTTTAACACGAGCTTTAGTACGTAGCAATATTGAGCATAATTGTGTGTGTGTGTCTATATATATATATATATATATATATATATATATATATATATATATATATATATATATATATATATATATATATATATATATAGCCTAACAGTATAAGTAGACCCTAATTCAAAGGAAACTTAGCCTAGGGATAACTTAAGGTACATAAAATGTTGCACCACAAAATGCTATACCCTAGACTATAAGACCAACTTGGTAAGCTAAAATTTGCAAACATTGCTTATGTATATATATCATGTGCCCTGAACATTAGCACTCGACAAAATACACTAATTCCTAGGTCTATCCTAACTCATGGAATTTCCTTGATAAATAACAAAATAATAAAAAGAGATTATTAATAAAAAGATCAAATTATTGTATTCTATTACCAACCTTGCCTCCAATCATCCATTAACTCATAATAAAACTAAATTGAGTTTATTCGGATTTATTTGGATCTTTGAGTCATTTGCTTTTATTTGGATTCAGTCGTTTGTCTCGTAATTAGAAATTGGGAGTCGTGAAGATTCAGTGGATCCAGCGAGATTAAGCTTGAAGTGAAGATAGAGACCAGAAGCTCAAGAGCAAGCCTTGTGTGAGCTCAAGACCGCGGTAAACCGCGCTAGGCGAGTCAATACTTTGATCATGTTGAACCTACATTTTCTGCAAATTACTTTGTTTTAAATTATCAAATTGCATGCTGTTATTTTATATGCAAATACATGTTTAATTTAATACTCTAGTTATATGCCCATTGTTTACCTTGAATAATATTACCCCTCCTTTGGAATATTTGAATGTGTGAACCTTGTCACCCTAGCAAAGTTATAATAGTAACATTTCAAAAATAAGTCCCTAATTATATGCTATGCTTAGTACTGCATAGATACTCAGGGGGGCACTGAAATGCCCAAGCATCATTGTCATTTTTAATCATGAGAAATTGGTTTGGACAGTCATGGTGGGAATGACTGGTATATATTTGGACATGATTATTTTATACTCCCAAAATCCCCAACTTGCTTAAATATCTGGGCGGATTGGTTTGAGGGTGTGAGTGTGGTGCAGTGGATGCACACAGTGAGTTAGTGGTAGACCGCCCAGATACCGCTAAGGACCAAATCTTGTCATGACCTCCTGTGTAAAACAGTGCAACCACAAGTCTGTAAAATACAACTTGGCTAAGTAAATTTATCGAAATAATCCCCGGACTCATCTCACTGGTAGTGGATAGAAGTGGATATGCTATGGCAAGGGGGCCTGAAGGGACACCAGTGTAGGGTGAAGTTTTTCCCAGATGTTCTAAGCGTTGCGGGGAGTCGAGAAGCCTGGCTGCGTTAGTAACTGTAGGGGAAAAACATCCCGCGCATAGATGGGACCCATCGCAAGTGGACAGTTTCCCATAAGGTGAATGAGAAAAGGGATTACATACTTTGAAAAGTCACTGTGATGGTTTGCTCAACCACATGACTAAGGAATCGTGTGGGGCAACGAGTTGATTGTCTCTTGTGGTGAAAGTGTACAAACTCTGCAGAGTCAAAACTATTCGAATAGCCGTGCCCACGGTCAAGGGCGGACATGGGAACTTAACCAGATATAGTTCTATTTCAAAATGCTTTATGAACGGGATTGGAAAAGTGAAGGGCAGTGGAAAGCCCTTATTTGAGTTGTCCTGGGTGTCGTCCTAGTGGTAATGTAAGCGGTTATAACGCTGAAAAGTGACATGGGAACTTAACCAGATATAGTTCTATTTCAAAATGCTTTATGAACGGGATTGGAAAAGTGAAGGGCAGTGGAAAGCCCTTATTTGAGTTGTCTGGGTGTCGTCCTAGTGGTAATGTAGCATGAAATGTTAGCATATGGTGCGGATGCCATGAAACGGTGGATGGAATCTGGATCGCTATTACTATTGCATATTCTTGAACATTATGCTTTTGTTCAAAAACTACTAGGTCTCAGAAAATTTCTATGTATTATATTTTAAATAATGGTAACATTTCTCACAAATAAAATGTCAGGGAGAATAAATAGAGTCGTAAGAAAGGAAGTTGACTGTTTATGGCAATCACATAAAGAAGTTGGTGGATTCATGATTGATCATAGGAGGGTTAATGATAGTGTGGAGTCTAGGAGAAATAAATGGTTGGAGCCAAATGGATTTATAGACTAGATAGATGAATTATATGATTTTTAGAGTATTAGGAAATGCGAAGGTAAAGGTTGGATTACAACACTGATGTTTGATATAAATTCTTGAGAGATGTTGACAATATTGGGATTAATAAGATTTGAACAATTTCTAGATGGATGAATTGATCTCGGAAATTGGGAGGTATGAAAATAACTATAGGAGATTAAACTTGATCAGTGATATTTTTGGTGGATACATATATTAGTGAATCATAGATCTGATCAATGATATTCTTGGTGGATATATATATTAGTGAATCATAGATCTGATCAATGATATCCTTGGTGGATATTTAATAGAGAATCCTAAATCTGAGCAATGTTACTCATGGTGGATGTATACTAGCGATTCGTAGATTTGATTAATGTAATTGGTGGAGGTACATTAGTGAAGTAGTGAGAGATGGATAATGGATAATAAGGTTGATAATTGGAAGAGCAATTTATGGTTGTGGATCAATAACAAAAAGGATTGGATTGTTAGGGATTAGAATACAAAAGAGATCGGTGGATTAGTTAAATGATGTTACTCGCTGTTTGGAGTCTTAGACATCAGTCAATAATTAAATTGTATTCGGTGGATTAAGTCAATTATGGCAATTGTTGTGTGGAGTTTAGGTAGCAACCATAATACTAAAATTAAATCATGATAATGCTACCAAAAGCGATTTTTAGCAAATAAAATAACCCGAGCCTCTCCTTTGTTAAGCCATGCATACTATTTATTTGCATTCTGTGTATTGGCTCGCGGAGCACGGGGTTAGAGTGCTCACACTCGCTTTTGCGACAAAATTCAGAATCAGGAAATCAAATCACTGCGCCTCAGCAACAAGATGGGACAAGCTGGTAGAGAAGATGAAGATGTCAAGGGCTAGGTCGCGAACCTCCAGTTGGCTGCCTGTGGGCACGTCCTGAAGGTCCCACCTGTGTGCTTCGTTCTTCCGCTGCTGCAATTTAATGAGTTCGGCCTCATCGGCCCATGAGTAAGTTTACTATTATATTTACGCTTCCGCATGATATGTATTTTGATGTCTATAACTGTAACTGTGTGCACTATTTACTGATCCAGGGAATAGTGCAGCTAAACACAGTAGAATCCGGATTATAAATTCTGGGTACTACAAGAGAGAACCAAAATAACGATGTTGAAGCAACCATGACGAGAGATAAAAGAATTGGTGAAGCCGATCACAAATTCTTTAAGCATAATCTCAAAAGAGTAAAGGGATTGTCGTTCTCTCACAACCCCCTCCATCTTCCCTCCAATGTTAAAATTTAAATAGGTGATGAAGCGACGGCCGTGTAAGATCGAGGAGGCCGACTAGAGGGGGGTGAATAGGCGGTTTAAAAATTCTCTTCTAATTAATACTAACAATTCAAGACCTATTCAATTTGCCTAAGCCAGCAAGTGTATAATGCGGAAGCTAAAATCAAATTGATTTAGCTCAAATGGCGCCTAAGACAAATAAATTCGCCTAAGTGCAAAAATAATTCTAGCCTAGGTCAAGGTTTGCAATCCTAAGTTGACAAGCAATCAAATTAATTCTAAGAATGTAAATTGCCTGAAAGTAAGTTGTGCACAAGAAAGCAAACCACAATAACACGTTCTCTTTTTACCGTGGTGTTCGGAGACTTGCCGGTCTCCCCTAGTCCACGTTGAGGTAAGCCCGAACAAATCGGACCGGCTCCACGAATTAAGCCTTCCACCTCAAATCACTAGTGATAGCTCTTTCCCGTTCCGGGTAAGTGAGCTTCCGACCTTCACAACTTCGCCGAGTCTTCTCACAACCTCTGTTGAGAAGATCACCGTGCACGACGCCTCCCACGCCGTCTAGGAGTCGGCAAACTCCAAGAGTAATAAGCCAAGTCCCTTACTTGACTCTCACCACGTGCAACGAATGCACAAACTCAATCCGGACACAAAGTCCTCCTCTAGATGCAACACATGCACTCTAGATCACCTCTCCTCTCTCACAAGTGCAACACATGCACAATTGAGTGGAGAACCTCACTCTAGCTCAACACAATAGAATATGAGTTCAACAACCACCTCCCAACAGCCCTTGAGGAGGTATTTATACACCTCCCTCAAAAACTAGCTGTTGGAGCAAAGAGGGGGCTGAAATCAGCCCAAGGGCTGGAACTACCACCGTTATATGGCCGGTACTTCCGCTCTCCCAACGGTCACAAAAAACTAGCCGTTGGGCTGAAAAACCGGTCAGACCGCCGCACAAAACCCGGTTAGACCGCTCAGGCCGGTCAGA
Source organism: Dendrocalamus sinicus (assembly GCA_036346575.1). Classification (NCBI taxonomy): domain Eukaryota; kingdom Viridiplantae; phylum Streptophyta; class Magnoliopsida; order Poales; family Poaceae; genus Dendrocalamus; species Dendrocalamus sinicus. Next base: position 31,601,691 of record CM070654.1, on the reverse strand, counting down.
CCGCCCACACAGGGCCGGTCAGACCGCCCACACAAGGCCGGTCAGACCGCCCCTCAGAAAATCGGCAAAGTCCCTCTCTGGAAAAAACATTCCGCGCGAGGAACGGAACTTCCGGGGCCCGGTCAGACCGCTGCCTTAACATTGGTCAGACCGCCATTTACACACCGATCAGACCACTCTTACAAGGGCGGTCTGACCTCCATTATAAGAGCGGTCTGACCGCCGTTATAAGGGCGGTCTGACCTCCAGATCAGCACCGGTTAGACCTCCGATCATAACTTTTGACTCCGATGTCGGAATTGAGTGATCTTGGACTCTATGGAAAGCTTATTCAAAGGGCTACACAACCCATCTATTTGAATGATCTCAAATACATTAGATCAATGCAGAAATCAAGAGATATCCAAAGAGTCACTACCATGGTCTAATGCCAACGGAAATAGCAACAAACAATCTTAGACCATGCCAAGGGATAATGCATGATCTCCAACTTTTGCAAAACACATTTGCAAACTTAGATCGTGTCACAAGGAGTAGGTAAATGGACTTCAAGCACTTGCAAAACACATTTGCAATGCATAGTCCCATGTTGCTAGAATTCAACACATGAGCTAGAGCAAGTGAGGTTTGAGCTATCAACACATGATGAGACTCAAACTGCTAGACATGACCCCTCTTAATAGTACGGCAACCTATACTAGCAATCCAGTCTTCCAACCAAACACCAAGACCGGTAAAAGATTAGGAACACATTCTTAGCCCTAACTAGTCATACCTTTGCCTTGGGTCACCGTCTCGATATGCATCAACTCATGATGCATCCTTTTCTTCAACTTCATCAACACATGATGGTCTTCACTTGACTTGATGATCAACACATGATCATCTCCTCATGCATCAACTCATGATGCGTCTTCTTCTTCTTGATGGCCTTCAACACATGAAGCCATTTTCGTCTCGCATCTTGACTTGATGACCTTCAACACATGAAGTCATCCCAAGTCGTTCTCATTTGTGGAACCTAATCTATTCATCCAACTCATGGAAACCGTTAGTCCACAAAATAATTGTCATTGATTACCAAACTTCACTATTTTGGTAATTCATGACAATCTCAACAAATGATGAGATATAAAATTGATTTGCGAGTATACACATTGTACACAACAAATGTATACTCTACGATAAGCTTTAAACAAAGCTTACCAATCTGGTTGTCATAAATCATCTATCTATTAACACATAATGGAGAAGCTAGATGACAACCCGATCACACATGAGTATATATGAACTACACAAGTTACATATACTCAAGAATATGTTTCCAAGTAAAGATCCTAAATATGCATATTGAAAGAAGCATTGATCATTACTTATGAAACTCCAAACTATAGAGAGAGCTCTCCCTAAATGTGTGCATACAAGTGTAAAGAAAGACATATGCACATATTCATTTTAGACTAATTGAGGAGTTCAATCCATATTTTGGATCTAAGGAATGCATTTGTAAATGAGAAAGCGATTTCGAATGCATACCTCTTTGATTTTACCTTTCCATCCAAATGAGACTAAGCATAAATAAACTCAAGCAAACATATTAGTCTCATATATACATTTGTCATTATCACCAAAATATTATAAAAGTATTTGTCATTATTACCAAGATCTCATAATAGTATTTGTCATTAACACCAAAACCAACTTAATGGAGCTTGATCTTTCAGGCCGTTGTGTCGTGCTAGAAACCTTAACACTTCAGGTGATAACCATCTGACGGAAGTAATTGTTAGAGAGACATAGTGGCCTGCTCACCATGCAGTGGTTGTTGTTAGAGAGAGAGATCGTGTGCGGTTATTAGATAAATGCACGTTCTAACCACCTTATCAGACGCCCCCATGATGTAGTAAGACGTGGTTTGACAAGTCGATTGGGGATATAGAAATCATAGAACTGCTTACGACTATATAATCATAAAAGAGCTTATGATTTGATGGTCGTAGAAGAGCTCACGACTATGACGTAGCCGTAGAAGGACTTACGACTTCATAGTCATAGAAGAACTTGCGATCACGGAGTAGTCGTAGAAGGACTTACTGCTTCATGGTCGTAGAAGAGTTTGCGACCATAGAGTAGCCGTAGAAGGACTTATGACTTTATGGTCATAGAAAAGCTTACAACCATCGAGCAGTCGTAGAAGGACTTACGATTATATGGTCGTAGAAGAGCTTACGACCAATGTGTAGGCGTAGAAAAACTTACGACTACATGGTCGTAGAAGAGCTTACGACCACTGTGTAGCCATAGAAGGACTTACGACTTCATAGTTATAGAAGAGTTTACAACTACAATGTAGTCGTAGAAGGACTTACCACTTCATAGTCGTGGAAAAGTTTACGACCACAGACTAGTCGTAAAAGGACTTACGACTTTATGGTCGTAAAAGAGTTTATGACCATGGTGTAATCGTAGAAGAACTTACGAATTCTTAGTCGTAGAAGAGTTTACGACCATAGAGTAGTCGCAGAAGGATTTCTGACTTCATGGTCGTAAAAGAGGTTACGACCACGATGTAGTCGAAGGAGGACTTACGACTATTTTGTGAATCTTCTCTCTTATCAATAAGAGGTATATTCGGTTGATATAATGATATAATAATTTGAGGATTATTCTATCCTCGTCACCCTCCTATCCCTCTCCAATGTAAAATAAGAATTCTGATCTAAATAGTAGTTAAGTCCTGGTCCTATTAAAATTCATTTAAACCCTTTGTAGCGCGTATTTTCAAATACTTTTGAAGCGATCACCCTCAACAGCACCGCACGACCGCCTTGACCGACACAAAGCTCCATTTCAGCATTGCCGCGGCACGACAAGTCGCTGCGCGATTAACGTCTGGCCGAACAGCGGCGGTATGGACTGAGAACCTGGCCACGGAACAGGAGCTAACCAAGAGCCTTTACTCGTTTGTTTGTTGCGTTGCGTTGCGTTGCAGAGCAAAGTCTGCTTCTGCCGCTTTCGTCCGGTGTAAACCGCAGCGTGGGAACGCATATGGTGTGTTGGTCCTTAATTATGAACACGCACACAGGGGCACGGCAGAACAGCGCACGGTGGGGATCGATCGCCGTTGATCCGGAAACATGTCAGCAGCAACGGATCGAGTACGTGACGAGATCGCCGCCGACCGGCGCAAATCATCGGCTTCTCGGTTGATTAGGGCAGGCAATCCACAGAGCAGGGGCGTAGCCAGCGTGAAGCTGAGCCTCAGGCCCAGCCCATTGAGCAAGGCTGTACTCAGTTAAAATGCTAATAGATTTCTCAGCTAGACCTCGGGCTGTCAGTGCAATGGCCCTAGGCCCAGCTCCGTCTCTGCCATAGAGGATAGCGACTACGACATTTCATGGAGATCCAGTCTTCACTTAATTTTTACTACAGTAGTAAGCCACCTTGCGAAGCATATTTCCAACCCAATCTATGGTCGTTTGATTCCAACACAAAGGGAGACTTCGAGTCCAAGGGACTTTAGTAGCACTGCTCTCACACAAAGTCTCGCGGTGGGGCATTGCAAATCGCAAAAGCGTGCGAGTCGTTGAATAATCCAGCTTACGTCCACTGATCAGTGATGGTGCTCAGTGCTCACGCCATCGCGGACTCGCAGTGATGTAGTCGTGTACTGGTGTGCAAGTGCAACTAACAAATATCACCACGGTAAGCCAACACGTAAATCACCTCAGCTCCTCTGTTCCGCTATTGGGCACTTTAGCAATGTGCCAAATTGCAGGGGGGATAAAAAAAACATGGGACCTTATCGAAGGAATTGGAAATTGTAATATATGTATATATGTATATACATGTATGTATGTATGTGTGTGTATATATATGTGTGTGTGTACCGAAATTGGGTTAAAACGTAGGACTTGTGGTGAAAGTTAATCGAGAAACCAGCACACAAACTATTAATACGAAACCAGCATACGCGCAATGCAACATGCAAAAAGAACAGAAGAGGTGGAGTAAATAATATGAAATATGAGACCCTGTTTGGAACGCATTTATCTGGCAAATTATCACAAAATTTTAAAAAATTAATTTCAATACGAATATACTCTTTCCATGTCAAATATAATCTAGAGATTACACATTGATACAGTCTCCCAAATGATACTCCGACTAGCAATTTATATAAAATGTATGTTATTCCAAATAAAAAATAGTTATATATTATGAAACCATTTCACTATTAATCTAGTGCCATCAATTGTATGTTATCAATCCAGGTTATTCTTTATATAGCAACGATCAAACATAAAAATATTTAACCAATGTAGATCCTAAAACAACTTATATTTTAACACGAAGACAGTAACTATTGCAAACGGATTATCCCATGGATCACGGGGTCTCATGAATTCGAAGCTTTTTAGGCAGACTCCACCTGCACCAACTCAACACGAATCAAAGACCTGACTTTCTTGAGGAAGCAAATTCTCTCTCTCTCTCCAGATGCTGCCACGTATCCCCCAAGAGCCACGTGTCATCATCTGGGGAGGGCCTCGGGCATGGCATTTATTCCCTTCTCGAAGGCGAGCGCCTGCCCCACCCGCGCCTCCCGATCATTCAAACTCCCCCCGACCCCCACCTTTATAAACGCCGCTCCGTGACTTATCTTATCCCCCGCCTCGCCTCCTCTCCTCATTTCCCCTCCCTTCCCCGACTCCGCTTCCCTCCTGATTCTCCCCGAACCACATAGAAAAAGTTGCAGACTTGTAGTAGCAATGGAGGACAGAATTCCCCAAGACCAAGAACTACAAGACCCCACCGCCGACGTCGCCGCGGTGCCGGCTGAGGCGCCCTCGCAACCAAAAGGCCCTTCCGGCGATGACGCCGCCGCCGCCCCCGTGCTTTCCCCCGGCGACGAGACGGATGTGGACTCCGACGGGGAGTTCGAGTTCCCCTTCGTCAGCAGGGACTCCCCCGCTGGCACTGCCGCCCTTGCCGACGAGCTCTTCGCCGACGGACGTATCAGGACGTTCTATCCGGTGTTCGGGCGCGGCGGCGGGGGAAACGACCCGGCCTCGGCCTCTCCGGCGGCGCCGCGGACGAGGGGGCCACTCGGGCGGCTCTTCCTCGAGGAGTCCCGCGCGCGCAGCTCGTCGACCAGCTCGACGGCGTCCACGTCCTCGTCCGCGGCGACCGACGACGACGGGGGCCTGGAGGGCGTGCCGCCGGAGAGCTACTGCCTGTGGACGCCTGGCCCCGGTTCCGGCTCCTCCGCGTCGGCCTCGTCCTCCCCGCGGCCGCCCAGGAAGAGCAGCTCCACGGGGTCCATGGCGCGGTGGCGCCGCATCAGCGAGCTCGTCGTCGGCCGCAGCCACAGCGACGGCAAGGAGAAGTTCTTGTTCCTCCCCACCCCGCCGCCCAAAGAGGCCGCCGACATGGACAAGCCCAAGCCCAAGCCAAAGCCGAATCCGGCAGGCGGCAAGAAGGCTCCCGCCGCCGCGGAGGCCGACACGGTGACCGCCGCCCACCGGATAGCTTACAGCGCGAAGGGCAGCGGTGTCACCGGCGCCGGAGGAGCACCACGGCGCACGTTCTTGCCATACCGTGAGGAGCTCGTCGGCCTCTTCGCCAACGTGAACGGCATCAGCCGGAGCCACCCACACCCGTTCTGAGGCTCGCGCTTAGCTAGTTGTAATTAATTTGAAATCGAGGCTTGGATTTCCGATCAGTGGGCAGGCTAATGATGCGATTAGGTTCATTAATTGAGCAAGTCAAAAGCATAAGGTTAATGTGGACTGTGAACAGTGCGAAGTCAGTGGGAGCGGTGGAAACCGGGACATGTGGCGTCGCTTTCTCGGCCAAGTGTGAACGCCTACAGGTGGCGTGGGGGACACCTCAATTAAAAAGGTGTTTAGATCCGAGTTTGTACATTTGTAATAGTAGCCATTAATTCGTGAGCGCGACATTTATTTTTTTAGTTTTGTTAAACATCATCGGATATTTTACTAACTATTATCCAGATTTAGAACTGTTGGATTAGAAATTCAATTGTCATAAATTCTCTCCCTTCCCTTTGAATTCTACCCTCTCTTAAAAAATATCCTCCCTTTAAAAATAAGAGTTCATTGATCTTTTATCTAAGGGTTATAAATTTGGATGATAGATAAGAAGAAAACATCTAGGTGATACTAGACACTTCCTTTTATTTTTTTCCCGTCTAATTTGCAAACGAATTGCAATCCTCCGCTACTCTCCATTTGTTGTGTTCAACTAATTGTTTGTTTTGTGCTGTGAAATGTGTACTGTAATTGCATGGCCTCTCTTCTCAGTTTTCTTTTTTGATGGAGACGAGGCTGTTCGGCCACTGTGTCGCGATAGAACGGCTGATCGGGCCATGGCGTGGCGTCGACACACATGATGCATGCTTGGAGACCAACGCCGCGACGCGCCCACCCCCTACTTTTACGGAAAAAGCCAGGCCGCTTTACTGAAACCAAGCGCGACGTGTACAACGGTGGCGATCCCGGCCGGCCGAGGTGCCGTGTATGCGCCGCCACCACGGACGCGCGGCGGCGGCGACGCCAAGTGGTCGGGCTCAGACGACGCTCGTGCATGCAGCTGCGCATTCATGGCGCGCGCGGCCGTCGCCGAGGCACGCGCGCGCGCATGCAGTTTTCCAGCCAGCTTAATATGCAGTTGGATGCATGCACGGTTCTGCATGTACGGATCTGTGTATGTTGCTCGTCATTATGTTTCTGTGCTTGTCGCTTAAGATTGGACGAGATCGATGATACCTGCGGTTCGTTTGTTCATAATTGGGACCATGACAGCACCGGCGCTAGCGTACGTAATGGTCTATCTGAATGGGCACCACCAACCGACACTGGTTAATTAGCTGGACGTCATGATGAAACAGGCTTTTCTTGTTATTTTCCTTTCACCGGTTGATTTGGAATGCCGGTGTTCCATTGTGTAGCTTTCGTGTCAATCTTCTCTACAATTATAGTAGCATTCACGTGTTTAACAGGTGCTTAGATCATGAAAAGCACATGTAATTAGTACAGGAGTGACGGATTTTTGCCCTCAACCCCTTGCTTGTTCTAGCTAATATACTTACAATCTAGCTGATTGGTCATCTTTATCTGCGTTATTTCACTGAACTGAAGCCCCTAAGTTGCTTAACTCTGCTGAAACCCTTTTCCTGTTGTTATGCTTTCTCGAGAATTTGCCATTCAGTTTCTTTGTGTCTTCCCCCCTACCTGTCCCTTTTTCTTCCTTTCCAGAATTTCTTTTGATAGTTCCATGTTCAGAAATCAAAAGCAGTACCCTCAGTATCACTTTGCACTGTAATAAGTGTTGGACTCTGAGGGCAATTGAGTAATTTCCCAATATGATGAAAAGAGAAAAAAAGAGAGAAGAGAGAAAAGTGGTCCCACTCCCACCTGTCGGTGGGACAGAGGATGAAGAGATAAAGCCGAACGCCATCAATTTATCGTGTGCGTACTTGGGTTGAGGCACTCGGCTTGTCTGGTTCTCTCGGTCGACCGGGTCAAGCAGAGGTGGCGACGGGGGCACCACAGGCCCAAGCGCTTCAGCGCCAGCCGTGGCAGCAACCCGCCGGCCTCCACCTTGCTCCCCGATAAGAGGCGGCCTCCCTCTCCTCTCCTGAGTACGGAATGCAGTGAGTCTTCTTCCCCTCAATCTCCTACTCCTCTCGATTTGGGATTCAGGGCAGTCGATTTGCCATGCTATTCTCCGACGCTGGCGACTGTGCAAGGCCAAATCACCTCCTTTGGGCTTTTCTCCAGTGGTTCCTTGTGTTGTCTCTTTTGAGATCTGTTGGGGAGGAACCTTGGGGATTTTCCATTGAGGGTTGGATTCGATTTTTGTGTTGAGTTGAGAAGGAAACACCAAGTTGTGTTCTCGGGTGCTTTTGATCGGAGTGCTCATCGGTCTTGTGTGGCATCCACCCTGACCCTTGTCTTCATACTCTGGGAACCCGAGGTTTGAAGAGCGGAATTGGATCTCTGTCTACCTCGTCTCCTTGCGTGGCATAGCGAGACGCTTGGTCATCTAGGATAGCGCTACGTGCGTGCCTTGCCTTGTTTGGTTTTTTCTTGGTGATTTCGAGTATCACAGGTGTTGTGAGTATACCGACTATTTACTCTTTGCGATTTTGTGATCTATTTCATATATCTGTGAGTTATCACTGATTGGAAATTTCAAAGTATTGTTGGTGGGTTAATTGCTCAATGATGAAATGACTTTAGAACTAAGATTATATATGATTTTGAGTATAGATTAGTCTTAAGCTTTCGGTTAGCTTGCTATTTGATATGCTCGGATCATTGATGAGTGTCTTTCAATAGCAAAGTGTGATTCAAGCTCAAGAGCTAATCTGTAAGCTATCATATATAATTAAGAATGCATTTTGTCTTGACAGAGACAGCCAAGAGTGACTGCAATATATAACATTCTAAATGTTAGCAATGTGCTGATTTTAGACATTTACATGATATATATGTTGGGAATAAGCTTCTACTTGAATGACTTAAAAGGTTCATACGTGTATGTATTGATTAAGTCACTTTTATGCCCTTCGTATCATGCTTTTGTCATTATTAAATATAGTAGAATTAACTCTGAATTTATGCTAAAATCGCATAATTTCTAACAATAAGTTGCTTTCAACACCAGCAGGAAGCAGTAACACTGGTGAGATCTTTTGGTTTAGCTAGGAACATGCCCCGTCGGACTCAAACCTTTTAGCGATTTCCGTTTAGTTTTGCGTCGCGTTCTCGTTGGAAGTCCGCGCGCTGTTCTTTTCAGGGAGGGAAACAATAAAAAACAAGAGGGAAAAATGAAATAAGGCGTCGCAGTCCGTCTCATACTCCTATTAAAGAGGTAAAAGAGACGCCGCATGTTTGAGCGCTTGGCCGAGCAAACTCCACAGTTGCTAGGGGAATCCAGCGCCGGTGAAAGGCATTATCCGTTCAGCCACGGATGCGCCGGTGAATGGCATTGTTATCCGTTCAGCCGCTCGTTGATCGGTAGTCATCAGTTCGCGTCAACTTGTTCTCTGGATTATTGCTAACTCATCAGCTTGCCCACACCAGTGCCATCTGTTAGAATGATCTCAGGGGATTTGGCCTAACGGCCAAATCCCCCCCCCCTTACTCGCGCCCTGATCGGGGGCGCCCAGCCCATAATGGCTGGTGGGCTCCTGTCGCCAGCGCTATAAAAACAGAGGTGGGGGCCGGGCGGCACGCATCCCAAGGTTGACCGTGCCGCCGCTACCCCACCGACAAAACCCTAGACCGATCTGTTGAGGGGGCGCTGAAGCGACGGGAAGCTCCACCGCCGTTCACCGCCGCCAGGGAGACGCCGCCGCCCGGGACACGCCGCCGAGGAGCCCTGCACCTCTTCCCCGACCGTCGCTACCCGTGCGCAGACGTCACCGAGCGTACCCGTGATGGCTACTTCTGCTTCCTCTACATCCGAAGGTCGGTACCCCTCTCTCCCTCTCAGTGTAGCACTCAAGAATCTGAACGCATAGAAGAACCCCTAGATCTAAACCCTAGGAGATCCTAGAGGGCTATCCATGGTATCAGAGCACTAACCCTAGGCGTAGATCTAGAAGGGGACAGAGATCGCCGTCGGTTGACCGGCGTGCGGAAAAGAAAAGAGAAAACCCCCTAACCCTAGAAAAAGAACAGAGAAGAGATCGGGTCAAACCCTAACCCTAGATCTGAAAAGAATCTTACCTGGCCGTGGTCGCCGGGTCGCCGTCGTCGTCCGTGGCGTGCGGGAGATTGGCCGAGTCTCGGGCTCGCGGCGCTCACGTCGGGCCACCGCCGACGCAGCGCTTGAACGCGCGCCGACACGGAGCCGCTGACGGCGCGCGCTCCTCTCGGGAGCGCGCGCCGGCGGAGAGGCTGCGGCGGCGCCGTCTTCTCCTCTCGCGGCGTGGGCGTAGTCGCCGCCGCCGCTTCGCTTCGCTTCGGTCGGAGTGCGGGCGAGAGAGAGAGAGAGAATGAATTAGGGTTTCGGGCGCCCGCGCGCGCCGCTTTGATCGGCGAAATCACCGCGCGGCCGTCGGACGGCCGAGATTGCGCCAGCGCCGCGGCGGTTTCGCCCAGCGAGGGAATTCCGCCCAGCCCAGGTTGTGGCGGCGCGGCAACGCGCGCGCCCGCCGCAGCGTGAAGCGCGTGGCGCGTGAGAGAGCCGCCGAGCGAGCCGCCGAGGCGAGCGGGCGCGCGTGGCGTGGGCTAAGCGTCGCGCGAGGTCGCGCGAGGGAGCCGCCGAGCGGGCGCAGCTGAGCGCACAGCGCGTGGCGCGCGGCCAGCGGGCGCACATGGCAGCAGCCGCGCGCGTGGGCGCAATCTGCAGTGGCGGGCCGATTGGCCGAATGAACAGTGAAAATTGATTTTTGATATTTATTGATTTTCAGAAGTATTTGTTGATGAATCTGAATGAAATTTTGATTTAAAATCTCTGTAATTTTTGCACCAACGTGTTAATTCTTTCAGAGATTAAAAGCGTACAGAATAGTGCTTCTGAAATATGAATTATTTTAGAATATTTACAGTTTCCGCTGCAAAAGTTAATATTAATTGTTTTTCATTATTAAATTCAAACCAACGGGAGAATTTAATTTTGGAAAAATAGATAAAATTTCCAGAGATTTATGATATTGTTATTTTCTGACCAACGTTGTTAATAACAGTATTATAAATTTTTTAATGTTGATTTTATGCATTATTTTTATTTCTGCCCAACGGTGATGTAGATTTAATGTATGATAGAATTATTTTTTAAATTGTATGTCGTATTTTTGACCAACGTTGGAAATAAGGCATATAATTTTGATGTTACGTTCTCACTGTAATTGAAATAATTTTTCGGAGGATACAACTTGATGAGTTGTATTAGAGAAATCCCACTCTCAAAGGTGATAATTATGGAGAGTGGAAGAAAAGATAGACTTAGCGTTTATCTTGGCCGAGGTGGTGGGTCCTCACTACAAAGACGTCCCACCGAGCCTTTGGCGCCGGTGAGGAACAGAATGAGGATGACACGCATGGCGTAAAAGACAGATGGATCATGCTCCTTACGGATGTCTTATGACCTTGATCATAAGAAATGGACCACACCAACAAGAAATGTATGGTCTGTGATAAAAAACACAATTGAGCTCGCTATTCAGGCTCAATTGCAGAGTGTGTTCTTCATCATCGAATACCTTGATAAAATAAAGAGTCGGTTCACTGGCTCTTCAAAGACTTATGCTACACGGTGATTAAGCATTTGTAAGAAAGGTATTCAAGCGGTGGCAATGGCATAAGAGAGCACATTCTTAGAATGAGCAACTTGGCATCTAAACTTAAACCGATGGATTTGGCTCTCAAGGATGAGTTCCTTATTCATTTGGTTTTTGCTTCTTTGCCAAAAGAGTTTGACACCTTTGTTGTCAACTATGCAGCCCGAGAAATGGGACATGGAAAAGTGCATAGCTATGTGCGTGCAAGAGGAGGAAAGAATCAAATCCTCACATGGTGGTTCTATAAACTATGTGAAGGATAACAAGAAAAAGAATTACAACAAGTAACCCCTTCTCAAAGAACAAGGGCAAAGCCTCGTACATCAACCTCAACGAATAAATTTGTCAGAGACAAAGACCGGTGCCTTCATTTGCAAGAAGACAGGACACTACAAGAAGGATTGTCCGACTACTTAAAGATGATAATGGCTAAGAAAGGTGAGAACATTATTACCTTTATAAATGAATGCTGTATGTACAATATTCAAATCCACTTGGTGGATTGACTCAGAGCAACTGCTCATGTTGCTAATTCTTTACTGGATTCCGTTCGACGAGGACTACGCAAAGAAAAGAAAGATGCATTAAAGTTGCAAATGGAGTCGAAGTGAAGTTGAAGCCGTTGGCGATCTTTCATTAGAATTAGCTAATGGCTCCACTCTTTACTTAGAGATGTCCTTTTGTACCCTCTTTACAGAGGAATTTGATTAGTGTGTCAAATTTGGACAAAGATGGTTATGATTGCAATTTTGGAAATGGCAAGTGCGAAATAATGTTTAATAAAGAATGTGTTGGTATTGCCATATTACGAATGAGCTTTATTTGTTATCATTATGTGATGATGTGAATGTCGTATGCGATAATGAGAACGTTGCGTGCGAGAAAGTGATTAAATCTCGTCTACGAATGTAAAAGAAAACGAAAGAGAACTCTAGATGAGTCGTCGAAATTATGGCACCGTCGTTTAGGCCATATTTCGAGGGGAGAATAGAAAGACTAGTAAAGAATGATATTCTTCCTCCATTAGAGTTCTCGGACTTAGAACAATGCAGAGAATGCATTAAAGGAAAATATGTAAAGAAAATTAAAAAGACGCTAAAAGAAGCACAGGAGTTCTACAAATTATTCACACAGACATTTGTGGTCCTTTTCCGTGAAAAGTGTGGATGGATATGACTCGTTCATAACATTCACAGATGATTACTCCGTTATGGATATATTTATCCAATCAAAGAAAGAAATGAAGCCTTGGATAAATTCAAGATATTTAAGGTGAAGTTGAAAACCAACACGATTTAAAGATTAAGATAGTCCGATCTGATCGTGGGGAGTACTACGATCGACATACCCCATATGGACAAGTTCTGGACCTTTTGCAAGGTTTTACAGAAAATGGCATAGTGGCCCATATTCTATGCCGGCGAACCTCAAAAAATGGAGTAGTGAAAGACGCAACTGCACTCGATGGATATGGTGCGAAGTATGATGAGCTACTCCACACTCCCATTGAGTTTATGGATGGAGGCGTTGAAAACCGCCATTCATATTCTCAACAGAGTGCCTAGTAAGTCGGTGCCCAAAACACATGCAGTTGTGGACAGGAAGAGTTCCTCACTAAACCACTTACGTGTGTGGGGAGTCCTCACGAGGCTAAAGTATTTAACCCAAACCTTGGGAAACTTGATCCCAAAATAGTAAGTTGCCATTTCATTGGCTACCGTGAAAAGTCAAAAGGTTATCGTTTGTACTGTCCAGACAGATATACAAAGTTTGTAGAAACGAGACACGCTGTCTTCTTAGAGGATGAAATGATGAGGGGGAGCATGGTAGCTCGAGAGATTGACCTTGAAGAGAAGCGGGTGTATGCGCCCACTCCGATGATTCAAGAGCCATTCTTCACACTACCTGCTGTCGCTGCACCGACGGTGCAAGACACTGTGGTGCCAGCACCTGTTATTATTCCTTCCGTGGCAACAATGAATGAGAATGAAGAACCTGTTCTTCAGGATCATATAGAACCAATTGCCACAGATGAGGGGAAGCAACAGCAGCCTCAAACAGTACATGTACCAAATGAGGAGGCCCCGAGGAGGTCTCAAAGAGTAAGAAGATCAGCTATTTCTGATGATTATCAGATTTATCATACAGAGGAATTTCAAATGGAGGATGATCCCACCTCATTTGAAGAAGCCATGAGAAGCGAAAATTCCTCCTCATTTGAAGAAGCCATGAGAAGCGAAAATTCCTCAAAATGGCTTGAGGCCATGGAAGAGGAGATGAGGTCCATGAAGACTAATAAAGTCTGGGACTTGGAAACTATTCCTAAAGGAGCCAAACAAAGAGGCTGTAAATGGGTCTACAAGACAAAGCATGACTCCCAAGGGAATGTAGAAAGATACAAAGCGCGACTTGTGGCAAAAGGATTTACGCAAAGAGAAGAGATTGATTACAATGAGACCTTTTCTCCAGTCTCATGTAAAGATTCTTTCAGAATCATAATGACATTAGTAGCACATTATGATTTAGAGTTACATCAGATGGATGTAAAGACGGCATTTCTTAATGGGGATTTGGAGGAAAATGTTTACATGGCACAACTGAAAGGTTTTGTCGTGGAAGGAAATGAAAGAATGGGTTGCCGCCTAAAGAAATCGATTTATGGGTTAAAGCAAGCTTCAAGACAGTGGTACTTGAAGTTTGACAGTACAATAAGAAAATTTGGGTTTAAAGAGAATGTAGAGGACAACTGTGTTTACGCAAAGTTTAAAGATGGAAAGTTTATCTTCCTAATCCTGTATGTGGATGATATCCTACTAGCTAGTAGTGATGTTAGTCTCTCATGGAGACAAAGAAGTTTCTGTCCTCAAACTTTGATATGAAAGATCTTGGTGAAGCTTCGTTCGTTCTAGGATCAAATTCACCGGGATAGAAACAAAGGGACATTGGGATCACACAAAGACATACATAGAGAAAGTCTTAAAGAAATTTGGGATGCATAAATGTAGTCCTTCACCTGCACCTATAGTCAAGGGCGATGATATGGGGATTTTCAATGCCCCAGAACCAAGATGAGATTGATCAAATGAAAGCGGTTCCATATGCTTCATTGTCGGAAGCTTACAAGATGCTCAAGTGTGCACACGCCGACTTAGCATTTGTTACTGGGTTACTTGGCGATTCGAGCAATCTCGAATAGAACATTGAAATTGATAAAGAAAGTCTTGCGTTATTTGCAAGGAACAAAAGGCCTCATGATGACATACGTAAAATCAGATTTACTCCATATAGTGGGGTATACAGATTCGATTTTGCGGGAGATGATAGAAAGTCTACATCCGGATATGTATTCACTCGCAGAGGAGCTATTTCGTGGAAAAGCTCAAAGCAAACCGTCACTACATCGTCCACAATGTATGCCGAGTTTGTAGCATGTTATGAGGCCACGGGCGGTGAACGGCTAAAAAGTTCATACCGGTTTAAAAGTGGTTGACGACATCAATAGACCACTTAAGTTGTACTGCGATAATGAACCCGCAGTAACGTATGCCCACAACAATAAGTCAAGTGGTGCTGCCAAACACATTGACATAAAGTATTATGTTGTGAAAGATAAAGTTCGGGATCAAGTTATAAATCTAGAGCATATAAGTACCGCAAAGATGTTAGCGGATCCGCTTACAAAAGGCTTACCACCCAACGTGTTCAGAGAACATGTAGCCGGCATGGGTTTAAGGGAAAGCCTATGATTCCTGGACTAAAAGATGGCCCAAAAGTTTAAAGTAACTATTTCAGAACAGAGAGGTGTATTGTAACTGTTGAATCTATCGGCGATTGACCGTGACGATGAGACATGTTCTATGCACTAATCTGTGATGGAATGTGTAAAGTCAAAGGTAATTAAAGATAAAGTATAGATTGAGATCAAGGGGGAGAATGTTAGAATGATCTCAGGATTTGGCCCAACGGCCAAATCCCCTGCTCGCGTCTCGATCGGGCGCCCACCATAATGGTAGTGTGGCCCTCGCCGCCAGCGCTATAAAAACAAAGGGGCCGGGCGCACGCATCCCAAGGTTGACCGCGCCGCCACCCCACCGACAAAACCCTAGACCGACCGTTGAGGGCGCGAAGCGACGGAAGCTCCACCGCCGTTCACCGCCGCCGGTGGAGACGCCGCCGCCGGACACGCCGCCGAGGAGCCCTGCACCTCTTCCCCGACCGTCGCCGCCCGTGCGCAGACGTCACCGAGCGCACCGTGATGGCCGCTCGCTTCCTCTACATCCGAAGGTCGGTACCCCTCTCTCTCTCAGTGTAGCACTCAAGAACCCGAACGCATAGAAGAACCCCTAGATCTAAACCCTAGGAGATCCTAGAGGGCTATCACCATCAGCATCAGCCATGGATTTCTTTCTTCCTTCCTTTTTTTTTCGCTGCAAAGAAACGAGATTGGGATTTCTCTTGGTGTCATTGGCATGATGATCGATTTAAGCTGCCTAATACCTAACGTTAGGCTAGCTCTATGTTGACGATCTACTAGCTTTCCCGTGATGAAGTTTTGGTCGTCCTCTCCTCTCGACATTCTGGATATCGGTTCCAATTATCTAATATACTCAGCCGGCCATAGTCATGAATTATCGGGCATGATCCATAACATCTCGACGTCTCCGGGACGCTAAAGCAACATGTCCCTAATTAAGCCGAAAGTTTCTTCGTTGACGAGAGCATGATGCGAGTCAAATGCAACTCCGTAGTCTGACTAGAGTAGTAAGTAGTGGTCATTAGTCAAGTCAATGCCAACCAAAAATGCTCCAAACATGTGGTCAATTCGGCCAACAAGCCTGGTAAGAGACTAAGTAGTAGTAGTATTTTGGACTGGTTAGGCGTGTAGCTTAGTCTTGATCGTCTTTTGTATCGTATTGGTTAGGTTGGCTATTGGTTGACGACTCGAGGTGGTTGGCAATTTAGAAACTGGGAGAAAAGGCGAGAAGGACTGAAGCTACCTGTGACATTTTTTGAGAACTAAGCTGTGTGTGATGTTTATATATCGATGTGTCGACGTCAGGACCCACCGCTGCGGTCTGCAGGCGTATCGAAACAATGCCTTTCCTTCTTATTGAGGACACGCGCGTAGTAGCATATTCGATGCCGCAAATAAAGCTGATGCACTTACACACGTGCGAGGAGACTTGGTTCACACCCAGGCTGGGTTCACACCGGTGACCGGAGTCAGGGCCGTCCCTGGGCATGTGCAGCATGAGCGACGGCGCAGGGTCTCCAAATCCCGTAGGCCTCCAAATATAGAGTACTTTATACATAATAGATAGATAAGCACAGCAGAAGCTTTGGCCTTTGGCCCATTAGCAAGCCAATTACAGCAGCGTGCACAGCAGCAGTTTAGCCCAATAAAAAATGACTTGTTGGCCGGCCGCTGGACAGTGGGCGTTGTTTTGTTTTGCCGATCCCAATTCGCAGCAGTTAGGTCTCCACGTCTCCTGCCGCCGCCATCGCCCTGAAGCCCTATCGGCCGCCGGCCGCGTATCACGAGCGACCGAGCGTGACGAACTGACGGCAACAGCGAGGCGCTGAGGCCCTGAAGGTAATATTAATCATTCGTTTCAAAGAACACTAAAAGAATGATGCTATTCAAGTAAAGATTATGCAACATAGGTACCATTCTTGATATATCTTATTGCAATGTACTACATACTACATCATATCGTATATTTAGCCCTATTTTTTCTAGGCTAGTAGGCCTCATTTTTTAGTTTCGTACAAGGCCTCGAATTTCCCCGGGACGGCCCTGCCGGAGTGCCTCTGTGCAGAACGTAGAGAGTTCATCAGGCCAAGCAATCTTGCGTATTACGATTCAAGACATTCATGCGTTCAGACATGCTCACATGAACATTGTACTCTTGCTTAATTGTATGCCCTTTTATTTTTGGCTTTTGGCTTTGCTTCTTCGGAAATTAAAACAAACGGACCGCTTCTTCAAACAGTTTCTCAAATTATTCTCTAAATGGATTTCTGAGCCCGCCGACGCATGTGCCGTCCATGTTTGCGTCTCCATCATCTATTACCGTATAAAAAAACCAGATAAAAGCCATTTATATAGTCAAAAGCTGCTGCCCAAAGAACAGGGCCGTATATTGGTATGATTACCAATTAGCAATTACGTATTGTATCAAACAATTGTTACCATCAAATGGAAAGTGGAAGATCTTTTGTACTTGCTCATTTGATTTCAGCAGTAAGTGTCTATCCAGTCACAAGTACGCTGATTAGTAAACTCAAGTAGCGTCTGAGAATTCCAGAGGACCAATAGACCATCTCTGTTGGAAATCTAGTCAATTTTCGGCATATTTTAATCCAGAAATTCAGCATATAAAACATGACATAAATATGTACAAGTGATCTATCAACGATGTATTCATATTCGCTAACGAACAAGCTAACAGAAACATCTATTAACATATTCATAGCGCACATAAACAAATACACCGTAAAAGTTTTAGATTTATACCTCGGGCGGGGCGGTCGGAGACACCGAGGCGCCGTTACCATCAATCGACATGATGGCCTATTCGATGTAGTCGATCAAGGCGTGATGCGGGACGAAGCTTGATGCGGGAAGATGTTCGCAGCGCGATCGCGCGAACGGTTGACCACCGGAAGTAGACGTCGCAGATTGAGTAGTCGCGCCGATGCGCTCCCCAAAACTTGATCGCCCGCCTACCGGCAGGTACACAAACGGACGAAGTCCCGAGGCCTACTCACCCGAAACTTGCGTGCAAGATTCGGATCGGAGATTGCAGAGCAGCAACAAAAACAGAGGAGAGAAAATCGTTCTTTCGTATGGAGAGAGAGCCTTTTTATGCTCGTTCTCTTGTAACAAAAAAATGAAGAGACCAATGAATCGCACCCATAATCCATCGTAATCGCACTGCATCGCGGCGAGTCAATGCGTTTGATTTTCGAATAGATAAAGAAAACGCGCCGCACCCGACACGCTGCATACAGCAGACGCACACGCACACACGCCTGTGCGGCGCGCGCGGCGTGGCGAGGCGAAGCGAGCAGCGAGCGCGCCGCGTGTATTGGCTCTCCAATTCCACAAGGGGTTACCACGTTCCAACTTTTAAAGTGGTGTAACTCCCATTCAATTCTCCATATGGGACTAAACAATTTTCTACCTAGCATTAGTTGTGGGCCTAGGAATTTCATTTGATTAATTGCTAAATTAAAATGGGCCAATCCCAATTAATCCAACAATCCCCACCAAATTTCAAGGCACACGAAATGCTCTCGATTCTCTTTGTTGTTTGATATACCGGTGTTCGATGGAGACCGTTAAGTTGAACATCCACCTAGGAAAGGAGTTACACTCATCCACAATCGAACAATGGACTAAGCCTTGAATTGTGATTTTGTGCGAACAAGCTTTACCCAATTCCTTTACTAGTACTAGGCCGCCTAAAGCATCCCCTCCGGTTGGAGCGTATAAGTCATACTCCATGCCTATTCATGAGTATCTAGAGATCACCCAAATCTCATAGATCGTGACCAGCAATCGAACTCATATAGGTGTGTTCTTTCTAAGATGTCCTGTAGGTCGACATCTCTCGCTTTAAAAGCCACTTGGATCACATTAAGGTAAAAACCAACCTGCCATACAGAATAGAAGAAGCGCATCATTGAAGAAATGAGCCTTGTAAAGGTCTCTCCTCCCACCAACCAACAGCTTGTTTCACCATCCTACTTCACGGGATCTCCGATCACATAGAACAAAGTTACCACGGTGGTATGACTCATGTGGATCTCAGGCCCATCTCACTCGATGCACTATCTATCACATTACGTGATAAACCCTTTGTAAATTGGTCTGCCAGATTCTTAGCTGTCTGGACATAGTCCAGTGCTATAACTCCGGAGTTTTTCAGCTTTCTGACAGATTTCAACCGCCTCTTAACATGCCTAGATGACTTCATGTTGTCCTTAGAACTGTTCACCTTGATAATTACAGTCTGATTATCACAGTTCATCAGGAGCCTAGCATTAGTTGTGGGCCTAGGAATTTCATTTGATTAATTGCTAAATTAAAATGGGCCAATCCCAATTAATCCAACAATCTCTAGAATATATTGATGTAGTACTGGAATCTGGAGCTTGTTTGGCCAAGCTACAGGCTGAGATAGCTTTTCATCATGTTTGATTCCATCATCGTGCATTTTCAGTTACTACTTCGAAGAGGCAGCACCATCAGCGGGGGCTTCAGAACCCGCAACCGTTCCTGCCAGCAGCAGCAAGTCCCTCTGATTGGAGTTGCTGCTTGATCCCGTAGCCTGGTTGCTGTTATCATTCTGAACTTCTGATCTCGATTCGCTGGAGTTGCTTGATTGAGATTTCAAATCCAAGCTGGAAATTTCTTGACCTTGCTTTTCCCATGGCTGTTTACCAGCAAAATAAATGTGAGCAAACCGTTGCTCTCATGAAGATACTCTGAATTCAGCATCAAATGCTGCTTGTAGTTCCTATGTACATACATATGTTGCTTTATCCACAATCATGAGACTACAATAAGCTAATCCATATTATATATGAGAGTTTGGTTAGCCAGCAATTCAAACCTTGGGCTTGGGTGCCATTCGGGATTCCGAGATTGGTTGGTTTGGAGGGTCATCAATAATATCCTATATCACAACAGAAAAATAAGGCTACTGAGTCCTCTTGCTGCAGCAATCATATGGTTGATCAAGGGTTTGGGACTTATTTTTCACTATTCATAAGTTTCGTCTTTTTCTGAATTTTTGGCTTTTTGTTGAGCTTTTTTGCCGGTTCTTTTTTTCCCGTATTTGTTTGTATTATACGTAATGGGCTAACATATTTTTTATATTTTTAAATTTTTTTAAATTTAATTATGCTAAATAAGCCTCTGTCAGCTACAGTGCTTTTTTTTAGCCAGCTACAGTGTTTTCAGCCATGAACTTTTCAGCCGAACCGATCACCACCAACTAGAAAATTTGAATACCTAGATATCATCTGGCCGATCTCCCCTTTGCATAATTTCCGTGCTCTGTCAAGTCCAGAATGAAAATTAAAAGGCAACTTCTAGTTCAATATTAAAACTCTACATAGTTTAGCACTTACTCCACAAACTCAGCACACTAAATTCACAAATACCATGCCACATGCTGAAAAATACTGTTTATGTGCACTGTTCACGCATGTAACCAATGCCGTGTATAGACTTATATTGATTAGGATAGAAATAAGAATAGTTAGTTTCCTTATTAGATAGATTTATTACCTTATAGATATATTCTATTTAATATAGATAGGTTTCCTTACAGATAGATATTATTTCTTGGAAGACAAGTCGAGAATGTGTTTACTATCTTATAGATATATTCTATTTATTAGAGATAGGTTTCTTTACAGATAAAGATTATTTTTTGGAAGTCAAGTCGAGTTATCCCTATAAAAAAGGCTAACATGTATGTATTATCAAGCAAGTAATGAAGATGAATTAACATAGTCTTTTCCTCAAGTTCTATCATCCCAGTCTATATCAAATTTCGCATCCCACCAAGTTGACGCCGTCCGCCTTCCTCCCGGCAATGTTTACCCCATAATGATCTAAGGATCATCACATTTGAAATCAGAGTAGTTGATCTCTTCCCACGACTTCTACTACCATGGTTTCTATTGCCGAGTTGTTGGCCATAATAAAGACTAACACCAACAAGCTGGCCAATATTGACAAGAAGACGAACATCTTCCTCAACATGCATGCCATCCTGGAGAAGATGATCATGAATCAGAAGAAGGTGCAACAAAAGCCGGCAGCACTGCTATTCCCAACAGCCGCCGCGGCGCCGCCAAAACATGTCGTGGCAGTCGCAGTTTTGCCAACGCCGCTGCAACCATGCCACACCCTGCCGCAACAACCATGTCGTTGCCGCGACCTGCTGTGGGACTACTGACGCCAGCCATGATCGTGCCATGTCGTATCATAGTGTTGCCGAAGGCCGCCGTGACCCTAATGAAGCCTATTGCGGCAACTGCATCATGGAAGCCTACTACAACGCTGCCGTGGTTGCCACCGCGTCTGCTGTGGCAATCGCAGATGTCATCAGTGTTGCTTCACCTGTACATGGACACGGTCTTCAAAGTCACCAGTAAACATCATAGTATCTCACATGGTTATTAAGGTAGTTCAGCGAGGTGCGGCGACTCACCACCTTCACACAACAATATCGCTTATGGCGGCGACGCCATATGACATGCGGTGTGGCGACGCCATACACACACCTTAAACTAGTTTGGTAGCAAATTAAATCGATAATGCAATAGATTATGCATATCTTAATTTTGTCTATTCTTAAGACCATGTAGCACCATCATTTACCAATGTACCTTCTCCCATGACTAGGGTTGTAAACGAGCCGAGCTCGAGCGAGCTTGGCCTTCCCGGACTCGAGCTCGGTAGAAGCTCGAGCCGAGCTCGAGTTGGGGTCCAAGTCTAGACTTGGGCTCGAGCTCGGCTCGGTCTAAGCTCGAAGAGTCTCGAGTTCGGCTCGTTGAAGCTCAACAATAATTAAAATAACTTATTATGCACTATTTTTCAATAATAAAATTTTTTGAGTTCGAGCTTGGCTCTAGTAAGCTCGATAACAATCAAAATAATTCAAACATACACTAATTTTCAACAATAAGAAAAGCTCGAGCTCGAATTCGGTCGAGTAAGCTCGGTAATAGTTAATATGTATCACTATTTAAGCTCGAATCAAAGCTCACGAACTATTCGAGCTCGGCTCAGTAAAGCTCGCGAGCTCGAGATCAAGCTCGAGTTTGGCTCGTTTAAAGCTCGAGCCGAGCTCGAATCAAGTTTAAAACGAACCGAACTTGAATAGTTCGTGAGCTTCGAGCTTTTTTTATAGTCTTACCCATGACCTATATAGCATCTATCCCCTTGTAACTTGCAAGTCGCAACATGTAGTTTGTTACAATACATTACAGTAATGCATATTTGATATTACATTTAATTGAGTAAATATGGATTGAATGACATACCTTGTTCATACTTGATAATATGCCATACCTTCTCGTAACCGACAAACTACATGAAAATAGGTCAATATGAAGTGAATAACTAAGAATTAAAATATACAATTACATAAACAATGAGCAACATGATAAGCATAACATAACCAACATAAGTCAACACTCCACAACCATAGAGCCATAAGTCCATAACAATAACATAAATTCAACTCTCTCATCTCACAAAAGTCATCCAAGTCCAACTCTCTCATCTCTCAAAAGTCATTCAACTCGAACTTATCTAAATTGGTAGATACTACCTTGTTGTTCCTATCACCATCTTGGATAGCATCGATTAGATCTTCACCATAATCATTCACATCATCGTCATCAAGCATGATCTCTTCTTTCTCTTCTTCTTCATTGCCCGGGTGTGGCTCATCTTCTTCAACCACCCTTGATGTACATCTCACACATTGAGTGTAGGTCAAAGGCTCATTATGAGTCCTCCTAGGAAGATTACGACTTTGAAGCTCACGTGATGCACCAATGGCTTCATCAATATCGTCCCATTTAAGGCCACACTCACACCCACGAGCGCCTTGAGGTGGTTCGGCCATTGGGTCAACCCTTTCACTGCCCTAATCAAACTCTTCTATGACAAAGGGTCATAACTTTTGCCACCCATGTCGCTTTTGAAACCTACTTAGCATCTTTCGATTGTATGCAACATAGACCAAATCATTCAATTTCTTGTGCTCTAACCGGTTCCTTTTCTTGATATAGATCTACAAATGATCAAAGCAAGCAAAAATTAATAATAGATTTGCTGAAATTTTGCTAACAAAATTGATCAACTTAACTTACAAATTCAAATGTACTCCAATTTCACTCACAACCGGATGATGAAGCACAAAGACTAACGATACGCTTTGCAAATCTTTGTAGCTTAATGGCTCTACCTCCATATGAACGCCACCAATCAACTAAAATGACAAAATACATACCTCCATATAGGCCATTTTAGTATTATCTACTTTTCCTAAATGTAAGTTGTTTTATGATTTCGAAGCACTTTTGCCTCTTTTGTTCTTGTTTTAACCTTCCTTAGTTTCATCGCTAAATAAGTTTGAGAGAGAGAATTTACAACATTAATGGCACAGTTAACATAGCAATTATTAAGGATAAAATTAGAGGAGTGTTTCTATGTTCTTCACTCTAACAAGAATGGCACTAATCTTAAAGCACACGAAAGAATAAGTATCCATTATCCATCATTATGTTCGGCTTTAAAAATTGTATAAATCACTTTGAGCATACTATTTAAAATGCGACAAAATTCAGAATCAAGAAATCAAATATATTGGACAAGCACCTTCCATAAAATTATTATTTCACCTACCTTCTTAGATCTTGTGCCTAAGTCTAAAACAACCTATATTTAGAATTGGAGGGAGTATTGTCATGGCAGCAAGAGGATTGTTGTACTTGCACCCACCTATTTTTTTTCTCTGCAATTAATCCTAAGCGTCGGTTTGCCATCCATTCATCTGATATACAATGAGAGCGGTGGAAACTGCACGTCTTTACGCCCCGCCGCGACGACCCCCTCCTCGCTGCGCAGAAATAGCTAGGCAGCGCTTGCTTCAGACGACGCAGCGTGGCAAATCGCACCGGCGCGCACATCGTAAGCGGAGGAGATGGGGATCTTCTGGAGCAAGGCGGAGCCGCCGCCGCCGATGGTGCTGGTGCCGCCTCTCTTCGACTACCCGCCCATCGCCGCCCGCACCAGGTGGCCGTCTCCCCATCCCCTCCCTTCTTCCCCCCAAAAAAATCTAGGCTACTCCTTCGAACCCTCCCGTTCTCGTCAGAAAATGGCACCTCGCTTCGTAGAATCGCTCTCGGCTGATTCAAACGTTGACGTATGATTTGCACGGTTCGCTTCAGTAACGAAGGGCTCTTACAGATTTCCCCACTAATTGCTAGGCTAAACGATCGTAGTTAGTGATGCCTCTTGAGCAGTTGCGCCTGATTATTTCTATGTTCTGAAATGAAACCGTGGATCGGTGAAATGTATCATGGAATTAACACGGGTTGGTTGTACGGTTGTACTTCTGTATTCTCGTAGCTTGTACTGGGAATACACATCTCTGAGCACATAGGAGTCCTTTCACGAGATTTTACCTCTCCTGTATTCCTCAGGGTTAATTGGAATGGCTCCGAAAGACGAGAGACTCTACATTGGACTAGCTTGTGATCCTTTATTGCGATTCACTGAAGTGGTTTTGGTCTTAAACTCGCAGGATGTCGGTGCCGGCATATGAGCTAATGTTTGGAAAGCTCTCGCTGCACAATCTGTTTGAGGACTACTTCGATCAAGCTAGGACTATGACATCAAGGATTATGCTGAAGCCACTGGAAGATCCTCATGTTGATTTGATTGCCAGTGTATCCTGTCAAACATGAAGTATCTTACTACATATTTTGATTCTTTTTCATTATATTCTTTCAGTAGTATCGTTTCTGTCTATGCTTGATAGCAAATTAGGATCTGTGGATAACCGATGGTGCTTTCTTATAGTTGATCTTTTCTACTGCTTCACGTTGCTAGCATTTTTGCCCCCTTCTTGTATCTCTTTTGTTCAAAGGAGCATTAGTTCATATCTCTATTTGTCATTAACATGTCATGGTTCTTATACCATCTAATGGCCAACTGGCCTCTTTTTTGTATGTCAAGAAAATATAGAAAACCAAGAATTTTTTTTTGCAAAGGACTCTCCCTCTACCATTTTTTGCTTGTTCTGTCAATTATGATAACATATTGTTGCCAATGGATGTTACGTTTTGGCACGAACCGAGGTCCATTTGTCCACTGAGTAACATGATCTTCACAATAAGTAATAAATTAATTGAGATTGCTTGCATTGATTCATGTCACCTTTGTGTTAGGAAATATTTCCAGATGACGCTGTTGGTGCCATCACATGTACACAAAGCCATTAACTTCCTGTACGGCTGTACTCTTGTAGAATGGTTATAGGTCCTGTATTTGGAGTGAGATTTATTCCTATCCAATGTGTTTTTATGGATTTGATTTCTAGTTATTGCAAGAGAAGTTTTGGCTTTTTGCCTACCTGAATATCACTAGGTGTCTGCAGCTGCTGATAAAAATGGTGGAACAGAAGTAAAGGGAGATGCTCTATTTCGTTGGCAGAAGTAATTATTCCATAATTTACCAGCACTTCATTTTTATGCAATCTTTGTTATGATCTAACATAAGAAAATTATTTACTGTTTTTTTTAGAGATTTGAATGATCCTAATACCTTTATGGACATTCTTGTGTCAACTGCAAAACCGTAAGTGCTTTCTTGTTGGATGGATAATATCATCACTTCATTATTTATTTATTTATGAAAACTGCATAGGCAGTGCTGTTTTGGCTCATAACTTGTTTATCCAGCATGTTGCAGCTGAGGTCATGTGCTTACTATCCTAAGTATCGTATTGGTGCATTTGGGACACTCCCTTTGCTAGTGGGAAACAGGTAGACTATATATCTTGTTTGCAGTTGCAAATCATACATGGTGGTGTTAGATAGCTGTCCACTGATTTGTTTGTTTGATATTGTCAAGACTCAAGAAATGTTTCCAAATACAATGGAACATGTTATTGATTTCAATTGATATGATTAGAAACCACAAGAATGAGGGAGTTAAGTTTTGCAGGGCACATTCTGAAGATTATGGTGTCATGGGTGTAAGATATGGTTCAGAGAATCTATCGTTTGGGGCATCCTTTGTGCCATTTCCTGGTATGCAATCATTTATTATTCTCTTGTAATTTGTTGAATTGTGATTGAAGATGATATGTAACAAAGTAGAAACACACCTTAAATTTGAATTTGTGTAATGGATTTGCATTATTCCCTAATAACATTCAGTTCATTGTTCCCGAATAATATATGCCATTATTACTTTTGTTTGCAGCTTCTGCTGAGGCACCCCTTGGTGCATGGTTGGTTGGGAGAAGAGGGAGTTTAACTGCAGGAGTACAATATAAGCCAGTTAGTGAGTGTTACTAGTCTAAAGCCTAACTTGTTATCATTAGCAAAAGTCAAATAGAGGTAGAGTAGTTCATCAACCTGTAAAATTCCAACAAAAGATGGAAGGAAAAAAGGAAATTAATGGTGAGTAGTATCCTTGTATTATATTGGTTGAGTACTTGAGTTAGAAGTTGAAATTTTGTGGTGGTTTGGGGTCTATTTGAAGGGGAAGAATTGAAGCATGGGAGCATAAATAGTTGCAGCATCGGGTGTTCATCTTGAGCAGCTATTCTTATTTTCTTCTGTGTAGGTTTTAAAATCGTCTTATGCAGATGGATGTGTCTTTCCCAACGTCATTTTGATGCTTTGCATTTGCATTGTTTTATTCACCACCAAAGGAACATAGATGCGTCTTTTACTATCAAATTACAAAGTGTGAAAGTACTTTCAAGTTTCAAATTCTGAATGTTTTCTATTTCTGTTCGACTTCCCAAGATTTTTGTTCTGTTGAATTCTAATATTTTGCAGAAATGTCATTTTTGTTATGACTTGTACAATAGGTATCTGCTTTCCTGGCAGTTGTCTGCCTTTTTCCTGCATGTAGACAAGTAGATGTGGACATTCAGTTATTTATTATGCTGCTATATTTAATTCTCTCCTGTCCATTCTGCAATAGGTGGAAACAAAGATCTTATGCCATTTACAGAGTTAAAGAACTGGAATTATGCAATCAGTTATGGTGTAGGCTCAGCAAGCCCGCTCAGCCCTTCATTCATTTTTTCCCTAGAGCTTGCCAGAAGTACACAGGTTTGTTGTTCTTGTTCATGTTTTTCGATTGGAAAGCTTCACTCAGTTTATTAGCTTGCAACTGCTAGGATCTTTTGACAAGGCTATAAACAAGTTAGTGCCTCTTATGGAGCGATGTATATTCGGTGCATGAATTAAGTCACGGTTTTTAAAAGTGGCTATATACATGTGTAGATGCTTTTTCTGAAGAAAAGTCTTGATGCATTAGAATACTTTTCTTGATTTTATCTCTCATTGATCTATCCACGCAAGTACGCAACATAATTAGAGTTGGATTAGTATTTCGAAATGGAGGGAGTACCTAAAAGGTTGCTGCTCACACAATATATGCTTCTTCATAAAAATATCTTAGATTTTCACCTAGATATCAAATAATTATACAATCATCACACTGAACTGGGTCATGAAACAACTGACCTGATGGATATGTTTTTATTTCCTTTTGAGTCTCATGTGCAATGACATTTTCTTTTCCTTGATGTGCAGCTTGTTGCGTCATTCTATCAGCACCTGGTTGTTCAAAGAAGGGTAAGGGCAGTTCTATTTCATTTTATAATTTGTGGAGGGTTACTTCTGTTTTCTCATCTCAATGTAACTATTGTTGATATTCAAGGGGAAAAAGTGGGATTATCTGTATTTGATGGGATGGAAACTAATTAGAACATCAAGTCTTGTATGCTTCATCAGAATTCTAGTTTTAGTTGAGAATTCATTACTTTCTGTGGATACTGATTTTTGTAGTTTTCTGGTGCCTTTGTACTGCAACTATGTCACAATGGGTTAGACAATTATATGCTAGTCATTTTTTAGGATACACAGAAACACTTATCATTTTACTAAGAAGAGGAAAAATTACAGAGTTCAGGCTTTGTTTAAGAAATGCACAATGTTCTATTGTCAGAGTCTTTGTTTAAGAGTTCAAGGCTAGGCAGGGTGTTAGGTAGATACCCATTCTTGTATTGCAAAAGATAGGTGTTTGGGTGGTGTGGTTGTAGCGACCCTCTTGTTTGTACCATAGAACTTCGTGCTGTTTTTTCCTTCTTAACGCTAAAGCGCACAAATCTTTTGCATGTTCTCAAAAAGAAAAAAAGATTTAAAATTTACAGAGTTCATACAAAACACAGCCATCCCTGGCGCTTGCCTGCTGTTGCCAACACCATGATTTACTTACCTTAGACAACAGGCATGTAGTACACACTATCACCAACTAATAAACCACCATCCCCACAAACTGGTGTAAATTCTTCTTGGTCACAAACTTGAACTCCTCCACTCTTTGACTGAAACTGAAGATGTCACTATTCAGTTGATTGATGTTCCATGTCATTGATAATTGCGTTTAAAATTTCCATGTCACAAAAAAATGTTTTATGACCAATCACACTCATTATTAAGGGGAGCTGTATATTTGCTTCTTTCTTCCTTGTGTGCATAGGATGGTATTTTTCTGTCTTTTTATTTCCTGGCTTACTGTACTGTCTTTCATTGTTAAGTTTAATCATGGCAACCCATAAGTTTTGAAAGGTGAAGCTTGTTAAGAGTCTGTGCTGCTTGTATATCAGGTAAAAAATCCTTTTGAAGATGATCAGATTGTTGGAATCACAAACTACATTGATTTTGGACTTGAGTTGGCTACAAGGTGAGCCTTAAATGAAGAAATGTTGCTCTGTTTTTCATCACATCAACTGACTAACATCATTTTTACACTGTTGTTAGGATTGATAAAGATAAACCAACAGAGAGTGCCAACAGTTCCTTGTTTCAGTTAGCTGCAAGTTGGCAACCTAATAAGAACTTCCTATTGAAGGTTGAGTAGATACATTCATCAATTAGGCCTTGATGACAAATCTTTAGAGAGCATGCGCAGCTCCACTACACAATGTGCACGTCCCAACTCAACATTTTTAAAATAGATTTTTTGGGGGGGGGGGGGGGGGTCCGCCTGGTGGCAAAATTCCAAATTCAAACTCAACCTATAGAGTAATTTCTCTTTTTTCGTATCTAGCTCCTTAGATGGAATTTAACATTTTTCCACCAGGTATGCCATTCCTTTCCCTATTTTATTTATTATTATTATTTGAACTTTGGAAGTCATTTAGGTGAATTACTTAAGAGATGCAATAAAAAGTGGGAATGCATTGCGCATGCCCTTACCTTTAGATTAGCACATTACTTCATTGTTTTTGATGTCCATTACTCTTTTTCTTCTTAATAGGGAAAGCTAGGTCCTTCCAAGTCTTCTATAGCTTTGGCATTCAAGTCATGGTGGAGACCGTCCTTTACATTTAGTGCCACAGGTGTGCAATCCTGTCCTATAAATATTTTTGCGTACAAACAAAAGCCAAGAAAAGGGCAACTATGAAGAAGAATAGCATTTTTTCTCTGAATCCATAGAACACGGAAAGAAGAAGAATTCTGAGATCACTTCAAATTAGTAATAATTCATCAAATAGAACGTTGTTCACTGGCTGCATTGCCATCAATCTGTTTACAGCTGTGAATGATCATTCAAAGGGGACAATATCATATGGCTTTGGAATTCGTGTTGAGGATCTTAGACAGCCCAGGTTCTGTTATTTATCTCCTGTAATTGGATTATATTTTGTTCGAGTCTTCGAATGGCATAATGAACTGCAAGCGAATCCTTCTTTATTGTAGTTATTAGCAATGTTGTATTGACTACTGAGAACACTTTGTTCGTGAATCTTAATGAAATGCAGTTACCAAAGGGCTGATCCGAACTATGTTATGTTGACACCAAGCAAGGGGCATTTGGCACCAGGTGTGTTGCGGCAGTACGGGAAGCGGCCCATGTTTCAGGCAGACATTGATTCGGGCAACTATGACCATTTACCTACAGAGTTGAAGCCTATTGGCAAGATATTCTAACTGTGGTCTTTTTTTTGGGTCATCCTTTGGTCGAAGGAGCATCAGCAAGTACGTCTGAAAAGCCTTGTAAATTCGAGGCCTCTTTCAGATTCGCAAGAGTATATGTTTGCAGCTGCTCCATCTGATGTATAAATTTTGGTTGTGAAAATGTGTACACTGGAACAGCGTGAGAGCTCACCAGGAAACGTATGCATCTACTCCATAGATTGGAATGTAGGCAATCAACTTAAGGTGATTATTTAGCGCGTTGAACTAATTGATCAGATGGTTTGCTCATGATTTCTTCAAGACTAATAACGCGGGGCAGAATAGTCTATCGATACTTGAGGTACCTGATGCATTTTCATTTCATTTGTCGGACGACGACATCTGCAACAAGCAGCCCGTCTTAAAATCAAAATTTCCGTATCATCGATTGCCAATTGGTACTTGATAGGGGCTGATAATTACCTCCATCCGGCCAGTCTATGATTTTATTGTCCATGTCACTTTCATTCCCATTAGGAAAATCTTATGCGGCTGTCAGTAGAGGCTAAAAGAAGAGTCCTAGATAACCATAGATGTATAACATGGCACCTAGGATTAGGAACTCCATCTGCAGCAAGATACATCGAGGAACAAGCGGTTTGGTTGTTGAGAATGTCGAAACTCACAAAAAAAAAATAACGTGGCACATCTTTGAACGTAACCTAGTGCTTAATTTAGTGATGGCTTATGATTTTTTTTATTATAGCTAATTTATTTTTTATTTTAGCTAATGGTGGTTTATTTGGTGTAATTAAATTAAAAAAATAAAAAATAAAAAACAGATTAGTCTAACACAAAACAATGTAAAAGCATATGAAAAAAGACAAAAAGTACCAAAAATAAAAGGCTAGAAAAATGAAACAAAGGAATAGTAAATTAAAAGAAGTCTAGAACTGAAATGAGTCGGGCCTAGTCTTTGGCAATGTTCCTTTGGACTTAATGTTGGTTTATGTTTGTACTGTCTACAGTAACTAGTTTTTAAACGTTGCGTTTTTTCAAGGTGATATTAATAGAAAATTATAGTAAAAAGTATATTGAGTTCAACTGTACCAGTTAAAATCATATACAACTATTTTTCTCTTTGTACTACCTCTCATAAATAACCAGAATTTAAATATTTAAATTTTAAGCCGTAAATCATTAGTCTAAAGAATTCAACCTTATCTTGTGAATTGATTATTTCTTGGAAGAAGCAGTAGCCAGCGTGACGAAAGGGACAAATGAAGAGAAGCTCACCCGTGTCAGCCTTGGGCTCTGATCAACTCGGCTTCGGCTTCTGGCTTCTGGCTTATTTTTCACTATTCATAAGTTTCGTCTTTTTCTGAACTTTTGGCTTTTTGTTGAGATTTTTTGCCGGTTCTTTTTTTCCCGTATTTGTTTGTATTATACGTAATGGGCTAACATATTTTTTATATTTTTAAATTTTTTAAATTTAATTATGCTAAATAAGCCTTTGTCACCATGATGCTTTTTTCACCAAACTACAAGTGTTTTCAGCCATAAGCCATGAGCTTTTCAGCCGAACCGATCACCACCTTGAAGTGACAACGAAACAAGCCTCGCAGAAGTCAAGCAGAACACAAGATACGAAGCCGCACCGGCCAGTTCCTTTAACACTTTCACTGATTTCTCAATATGTAATCATCAGGAACGCACAACTGAAAGATCAAGCTCCATTTAAGTTGGTTTTAAGTTGGTTTTGGTGTTAATGACAAATGCCATTATGACAGTATGATATTGATGACATATACTTTATAATGTTTTGGTGAAAATGATAAATGAATTTATGAGACTAATATGTTTATTTGAGTTTATCTTTGGTTAGTCTCATTTGGATGAAAAGGTGAAATCAAAGAGGTATGCATTCGAAATCGCTTTCTCATTTACAAATGCATTCCTTAGATCCAAAATATAGACTGAACTCCTCAATTAGTCTAAAATGAATATGTGCATATGTCTTCGCTATATACACTTGTATGCACACATTTAGGGGGAGCTCTCTCTATAGTTTGGAGTTTCATAAGTAATGATTCATGCTTCTCTCAATATGCATATTTAGGATCTTTACTTTGAAATACATACTTGAGTATATATAGCTTGTGTAGTATATATATACTCATGTGCAATCGGGTTGTCATTTAACCTCTCCCTTATGTGTTAATGGTTGAATGATTAATGACAACCGGATAAGTAAGCTTTCTTTAAAGCTTATCTTAGAGTATACAATTGTTGTGTACAAGGTGTATACTCGCAAATCAATTTCATATCTCATTATTTGTTGAGATTGTCATGAATTACCAAAATGGTGAAGTTTGGTAATCGATGACAATTGTTTTGTGGACTAACATTTTTCATGAGTTGGATGAATAGGTTAGGTTCCACAAATAAAGATGATTTGTGATGACTTCATTAGTTGAAGGTCATCAAGTCAAAGTTGATGAAGAAGAGGTAGCTTCATGTGTTGAAGGCTATCAAGACAAATGCTTCATGTGTTGAAGGCCATCGAGAAGAAGATGCTTCATGTGTTGAAGGCCATCGAGAAGAAGATGCTTCATGTGTTGATCAAGTGAAGACCATCATGAGTTGATGGTGTTGATGAAAAGAAAGCATCATGAGTTGATGCATATCGAGACGATGACCCAAGGCAAAGGTATGACTAGCTAGGGCTAAGGATGTGTTTCTAGTCTTTTACCGGTCTTGGTGTTTGGTTGGAAGACCGGCTTGCTAGTATAGGTTGCCGTACTATTAAGAGGGGTCATGTCTAGTAGTTTGAGTCTCATCATGTGTTGATAGCTCAAACTTCTCTTGCTCTAGCTCATCTCGACATGAGGCTTATATTTGCGAATGTGTTTTGCAAATAGTTGAAGCTCATGTGGTAAATCTTTGCAACATAGGGCTATGCATTGCGAATGTGTTTTGCAATTGCTTGAAGTCCATGTTTTCGTTTTTGTGATATGAGACTTATATTTGCAAATGTGTTTTGCAAATGGTTGAAGCTCATATATAATCCTTGTAGCATGATCTAAGTTTGCAAATGTGTTTTGCAAAAGTTGGAGATCATGCATTATCCCTTGGCATGGTCTAAAATTATTTGTCGCTATTTCCTTTGATATTAGATCGTGATAGTGACTCTTTGGATGTCTTGTGATTTCTGCATTGATCTAATGTGTTTGAGATCATGCAAATAGGTGGGTTGTGTAGCCCTCTGAATAAGCTTTCCATAGAGTCCAAGATCACTCAATTCCGACATCGGAGTCAAAAGTTATGACCGTTTTTCCGAGTGTCGTCTGTGCTGAAAAACCGGAAAACGGAAGTACCGCGATTTGTACTGCGGTAGTTCCGATTTTTCCGGTAGTTCCGCGATTCCGGAAGTTCCGGATTCCGAGCGGAATGTTTTTTCCAGAGAGCGATTTTTTGAATGACTTAGCCTCGGGAAAAACGGTAGTTCCGCGATTTGTACTCTGGTAGTTCCGGTTTTGCTGAGAAACGGCTAGTTTTCTAACCGTTGGCGAGGAAAGCGGAAGTACTGTACTGCGGTAGTTCCGTTTTTCCTGTTTTTTTCAGGTTTTTGGCTCCAACGGCTAGTTTTCTTGTGTGGGGTATAAATACCCCCTTGTGGCCGGTTGGAGATGTTGTTGCTTCATTTATTTCTGTGTTCTTGAGCTAGAGTGAGGCTCTCCACTCAATTGTGCATGTGTTGCACTTTGTGAGAAGCGAGAGAGGTTCTAGAGTGCATGTGTTGCATCTAGAGGTGGACTTAGTGTCCAATTGAGCTTGTGCATTCGTTGCACGTGGTGAGAGTCAAGCGAGAGGCTTGGCTTGTTACTCTTGGAGTTTACCGACTCCTAGACGGCGTTGGAGGCGTCGTGCGCAGTGATCTTCTCAAGAAGGTTGTGAGAAGACCCGGCGAATTTGTGAAGGTCGGAGCTCACCTACCCGGAGCGGGAAAGAGCTACCATTAGTGGATACGAGGTGTTTCGGCTTAATTCGTGGAGCCGGTCCGATTTGTTGGGGCCACCTCAACGTGGATTAGGGAGACCAAGCAAGTCTCCGAACACCACGGTAAAATATCGTTGTGTCAATTGTGGTTTGTTTCTTACACTTAATTTATATTCAAGCAATTTACATTCATAGAATTAAATTGATTGCTTGTATACCTAGGATTGCAAACCTTGACCTAGGATAGAATTGTTGGTGCACTTAGGCGAATTCATTTGTTTTAGGCGCTATTTGTACTAAACCAACTAGCATTTAGCTTCCGCATTGTTTCCTTGGTTTAGGCAAATAGAAAAGGTCTTGAATTGCTAATATTAATTTGTAGAGAATTTTTTAAACCGCCTATTCACCTGTAACACCCCCATTTCTGGGAGTATTATGCAACCCTCGCAACTGCCCAGGACTGTTCAGCTGCGAGTTACAATTGAGTGTATAACATTGCCGACACATGCTTAAGACAAGAGCCAACTTTATTACAACACAAAGGCATAAAAGCCAAGTTTTACAATAGGGCGAACGGCCCTTAGATACATTACAAAAAAAAAGGACACCACAGGCACACCTGAGCGGAAGACGACCCTAATTCCACGTAATCTTGATCTTGTAAAATCCCACCTCTTCGCCTTCATCTGCCTCCTCATTACTGGCTAATTTCTGTTAATGTTTTTAGCAAGTATGAGTACAACTACCGTACTCAGCAAGTCACACGGAGACTACCATTAACTACATGCAGGGTACATCAAGTAATGGGGAAAAGTTTATTATTTTATGTGGATGCAGTTTTAGTTGGAAACCAGATTTTAAACATAAAATCATAGCTTTCTATAAACTTTAAGGGGGTTTCAAAGTTCAATTACTAGACCACCAACATTACCAAATCCTTTCCAAATCTACTTATGCCTTGTTATTGGATTCACCCATTAAACACAGCTTCATTTACCGGAAGCACGGCGTATTCGAATACAATTAGTCATGACTTTGCAAAGCTGCCCTGCTTTACCCACAAGATCTCTTAACTCCGCGCTAATGAGTTAAGAAAACAAGGTTGTTCACTGCTCAATTCTTTATATAGCCTCTACCTAGTAGACTTCCTCAATAAGCCCAAGCCGTAACCTCTGACTTACCTCAGCCTACTATTGTGTGAACGATAATCGATTCAGTAATAAAAACAATAACTGCGCCAACTTCCATACGGCCCTTCTTAACTCCCTTCCGTATGTACTCGCACTTTGCCTTCGCCCTGCGTTCGTAGAGGTTCAATCGAATTTGAGCAATTACTAGACCAGGTTTGACATATCAACGCTTGTGGTTGGGCGATCACTATGCTCTTTACTCAGCATAAGGGTCTAGTCCTTGTATTTTCACTGGTGGCAGTTTCTTCCCACAAATTCTTGTCCAGTGTCACCACACTGTCACTGATTTGTGTACTTGCCTTCACCCACAGTTAAGGTCATAGGATCCAGCGATCCTCGCTTACCCTAGAACCACTTCCCAAATAAACACCAACTTTTTTTACTAACAGGAGGTGTTGATTCTCTAAGCTACCATAATTTCAGATTATTGCTATATTCAATATTACTATGTCTTGTCAAGGTGAATATGGCCATCAAATTAGACTGGGCTTTTTCTTGTGGTAGGACGTAACTAGTATCATGTCATTCTAAGCATTTGTTGTACATAAAATATCAGTGCACAAATAACATAATGAAAGTACAGTTAAATAGATAAATAGCGGAAACGTAGGCTCAACATGATCAAAATATGTGTGACTTGCCTTGCGAATTTACGATTTCGATTAATTTGTATTCGTCGATGGGCTGGGCCTGAACTTGAGCTTTTCCCTCCTGCTCCTGCGAATCTTCGTCTTCGGATACTAACGTAAAACAATTAAAAATAAATTAATTCCATGCCCGAAGGACTAGGCTAGGAATAAAGAAAATAAAATAAGGAAATAAAATCCGAAGAACTCCATTAAATTGAGGATATTGGATTATATGAGGGCTATATGGGGAAATGGGTCTTGGATTTGGTTTGGCGGGCTCGAAACGAATCCGGGGAGTATAAATATGCATTTTGGGCTTTGGGCTAGTCACTGTTCATCCGGTCCGGTCGGTTACTGTTTCTCGGGCTCGGACTAGCTGGCTCGGTCGAACCACGTTGGTCGGGCTCGGGTCGGAGGCGACCGGCGCGGGTGAGCGGACTCGGTCCAACCGTCTCGAGCGGGCGCGGTCGGAGGAAACAGCGTTCGGCACTCGTTCTTCTTCCCGGCCGCACGCGCGCGCAGAGAGGCAGGGGAGGGTGGCGGCGGCTGCCGGCGGCGGAAAAGTGAAGCGCGACGGCGGTGGAGGACACGGACGGGTTCGGGGCGACGCCAGGGACCCATTTTGGGTGGTTGCGGGCCCGGTGGAGGCGGCGTTCGCCGGCGGTGAGCTCTCTCCTCCCACGGTCAAATTTTGAAATTGCGCGCTAACGGGAGGGGCTCTAAGCAGTTGGCTTGGTTCTTGAGCTTCTCTGGGGTTCGTGTGTGTCTAATGAGGGTTCGGCCGAAGCTCGGAAGGCTCGTGCAAGGCTAGCCACGGTGGCCGGTTTTGGAGGTGAGGCGGCTCACGGTGCCAGGGAAGATGGGAGATCGGGAGGCTATGGCGGCCGGCTGGGGATGTTCCTAGGGGTCCATGGGAGCTGCCAGCACAAGCAATTGGAAATTGGTTGGCGGAAACAAGGATTGGATTAGGGCACGATTTGGGAATGACGGCCACACAGGCAATGGAAGAAGCAGGGAGCTAATTGGGCGAGGGGGACGCTTCACGGGTGTGCCAGGAGAGGGTCGGAGCGATCCCTTGCCTTTTATAGAGGCCCTAAGGCGGTTTGCACCGTGAGGGGATGAAGGCGGTCGCGGGGCAGGGGGGAGGCACTGCGCGTAGCTGGTCGGGTCGGATGCCGAGGCGTCTCGGGCATCGCAGGGAAGCTGTCAAAGCTAGCCAGGGGTTCAGGTCGGCCGTGAGGGAGGCGGTCAACAGGCGGCCGAATTGAGGTGAGGAGGTGGCGGCAGAGGACGTCGGCTGTGAGAGCGGAGGGCACTCAAGTGCTTGCACGGGTAGGGGGTGGCGAGGGTACAGCGCTGCAGCTGGCTGGTAGGTTGGCAGCCACTGGAAGGCGCGAGAGGAGGCAGCGGCCGAAGAAAAATTGGGGGCATGAGGTGATATTTTCGGTTTGCACCGTGACAATGGCGGTAACAGTGGAGGGAGGGGATTACTTTGGGATTAGTGGGGAGATTTGCTTTGAGATTGGTGGGGATTAGGGCTGTGGAGGAGATGGAGCTCAAACCAAGGGCAATTCAAACCAAATTCAAATTTTGACAAAATTTCGCTTTATTTCATCACCCCCTCTAGTCGGTCTCCTCGATCTTACAACAGCCTAAACGCCGCAATTTCTGAATGGCGACAAATACGTACGCAGCATGGACTGAAATGAGGAAGCGCATTACTACATCGATTACGTTGTCAAAACAACTGTACTATATGACATTAATAAAGCGATGTAGATGTCAAACGACAAAACGAGCCAAGGCTCACGAGAAATGTCATCCACAGCACTAGCCAACCCGTGACTCCGTGAGCAAGAGGTAGCGAAGGTCAATCGAGAATTGAACCGACAGAAGAGTATTATATCTTGTTTTTTTCTTTTGTAATTTAGTGCGCATTGAAGATTGGTTCTATAAAAATTATGCTATTAGATTTATTGTTAAAAATACTTTTATAATATTGTAATTTATTAGTCATTTTAATATAAAATTATAAAAGGTAACAATCAAAGTCACATCTTAAATGCCGCGAAAAATAAAAATTATCCGGTAAAAAGAATGGCGGTAGTAATAATGTGGCCCTTGTTTTGCAACCTAGCTATTGGCATTTTCTCAGAGCTTAAACTTGACCTGCCTAGCTATTTGATGATCGTGGATAAGAACCGATCGTCCGGTAGAACTTGTTGACCATCTCAATCCCGCGAGATCAGTTGGTTTTATTACGTCAACAAATCAAAATTATTTTAAGATATGGTGAATTGGCGATTCTAGTGCCATCAACCAAGCATAATCAGAACAGTTAATTTCTATCCACAGCTTAGATCTTGCTTTAAACAACTTCAGTTCTGGTTTTTTAACTTTGGATTTATTTAAGCCAAAAGTCACTTAAAACGCATCGATTTTTAATTTTGACGTATTTTATTTTTTGGCCTTTTTTGGTTTTTCTTTTTTCCTTTATTCTTTGTCATTATCACCAAAACTAATTTAAATAGTGTTTGATCTTTTAACGTGCCAGAAGTCCACCTCCCCGCAACGATGCCCCC
Organism: Dendrocalamus sinicus; assembly: GCA_036346575.1. Taxonomy (NCBI): domain Eukaryota; kingdom Viridiplantae; phylum Streptophyta; class Magnoliopsida; order Poales; family Poaceae; genus Dendrocalamus; species Dendrocalamus sinicus. Next base: position 31,563,230 of record CM070654.1, on the reverse strand, counting down.
GTAGCAACAACCCCTACCTCAACATTTCAACCGAGCATTTGCCGCAATAACCGCTTGAGGGGGAGACATTGCCCCATTTGTTGGTGTAGGGACAGATGCAAGTTCTTCAACTCCGAGCAACGGTTCAGTCTTGACATGCGCTAGTGGGGTTGCGCAAACTACGCATTAGAGTATCCCAATAGCCGTTGGGATATGAGCCGCTACCGACAGTCGGTAAGAACCTGCTACAACTTATTCACGCAACATTTCTCTCTGCAAGTGCGCACTAACATCCCCTCCCGTCTATCCATAGTCTCTGGATCCGCTATCTGTCTACCGCATTTAGATCAACTGAGAGATCCACCCGCTACAGAGATGCAGTCACTGGACAGTTAGGCAACAACAACTATCGTTCAACCGTTGGCGCGACAGCATCCCTGGTCCAACCATTGGGTGACTACCTAGTGTCACTCGGTTGTTGGGCGACAGGGTTCAGTCGTTCAACGATTGAGTTACAGAGATTACTTTTATAAAAAAAATTAAAAATATAAGTATGCTTCTGTAATGTTGAATAAAAAATATTTTTAAAGAATCGACGTACTCCCGCGCCCCACCCCGTACGCCGGCCTCCCCCTGACCCGTGCTACTGCTTCCCTCCCCCGCACCGCGCCGGGTATAAATGCACGCCGCGCCACACCACCACCCGCCAAGGCGCTGAGCCCATCAAACCAGACGCGATCCGAGTTAAAAAAAAACCGCAGAAAAACGCGCCGCTGGCCCCCGCGCGCGACACGAGCCCACGCGTCTCCCTCCCTCCCCTGCCTCGGCACTCGGCGCTCGGCAGGCAGCCCATGTGCTCACATGCTTGCCCGTCCTACTCCTCTTCGCCACCCTTCCTCCGCCTGCTAGCCTCCTCCTCCTAGCCGCGGCAGCGGCAGCCACGCGCGCGCACACACCACCCCACCCCGCGGAATGCGAAACCCCAACTTCTGACTGGAGCGAGCGCGGGACGGCGGCATGAAAGAGGGAGGCGGCGGCGGGGACGGGGGGTTCGTGCGGGCGGACCAGATCGACCTCAAGAGCCTGGACGAGCAGCTGGAGCGCCACCTCAGCCGCGCCTGGACCATGGAGAAGTGCAAGGAAGAGGCCGCCGCAGCCGACCGGGGGCCACTGCAGCACCAGCGCCAGCGGAGGGAGGACTGGGAGGTCGACCCCGCCAAGCTCGTCGTCAGGGGCGTCATCGCCCGCGGCACCTTCGGCACCGTCCACCGCGGCGTCTACGACGGCCACGACGTAGCAGGTGCCATTCTTACCATTTACTAGTTACTGCCAACCCACTAACCAGTAGGGAACAACCATGTCTTCGCGTGCGCCCGTACGCTGTTCGACGAAATGGCCGTGCCAATGCGGCGCTGATTGAGACTAACGGCGGGCGGAGCAACTGATCAGTGTTTGCTTCCGAGAGGTGCCTGCCTGCCTTCCTGTTTTGGGTGTTCCTAGCAAATTGCGGGAGTTGATGTCGCTCCCTTTTTTGTCTTTCCATGGTGTTCCCCGTGACATTAGTTGGACAAGGCGGCTTTTAGTGTACCCTCGCTCAAGAGAATCCGAACCACTCATCAGTATTTCTCGTGGGCGTTATTCTTGTGATCCCATGGAGGTCCGGGGATAAAGAAAAGAAGTGCTATCACCCGGTGCAGCCAGCACCCACGCGTCTATCTCCCTCACTTCCTTCCCCTCTTAGGGCCTGTTTGGGACTGCTCTGCTCCAGTTTTTCCATCTCTGCTCCACCAACTCCACCATGGAGCAGCTCCACTGTGGAGTTCCTGGAGCAGGTGGTCCTGTTTGGCATGCAGTTAGCTCCAACTCCAGGAATGTGAGGTTTCGCTGAGAAAGGTCCAATGTGCCCCTGAATGATGTTTGGTGTATGTTTCTTTTGTGGTTGTTTTATGTTAGAGTGCTTGAAAGTAATTCAATTGTACTCTATGCAGCATTCTCATGCAAACAGCGCATATCAAATCAAAATGCACACACAGCGGTCAAACACATCGATCGGAGAGAAGATTGCTGCAATTTTTCGGTCATGGATTGATTTGACGGAAGGCAAGATTCTGAACAACGTTGCAGAAAGGAAATGAAGAACTCGGTGCTCACAATGACTAAACAGATGCAAATTAACCAGCCCATGCGATCGCAAATCCGATTAGCTACTCAAGAGCGCCTATCCTTCCCTTCGCCCTGCGCGCGTGGCGCTCGCCGACGCCGCCGGCGGCCGGCCTCGGTGGATGAGCGGCTTGAACCTCCGTCCTCCTTGCACGGCTGCAGTAGCTCTTGCGACGGCAGGCGCATCTCCCGCAGCACGAGCTGGCCGGCCTCCGGTGCGCCCGGAGGCTTAGCCACGACCACCCGCCCTTGCCGATCATCGATATTGGTGGCGGGAACGCTCTCCGCTCCTCGTCCGCCTCGGCGTCGCCACGTCTTGGTGACGTCACCGTCGCCGCCGAGGAGGCGCGCGCGGGTGGGGCGAGAGGAGGAGGCCCGCGCGCGGGTGGGGCGGAGAGGAGGAGGGTTGCGCGGGTGGGGCGGAGAGGAGGCGGCGCGGGTGGGGGGTGGAGAGGAGGAGGGGCGCGGGTGGGGAAGGAGAGGAGGAGGCCGGCGTGGGTGGGGCGGAGAGGAGGAGGCCGGCGCGGGTGGGGGGAAGGAGAGGAGGGCCGGCGTGGGTGGGGGCGCGGAGAGGAGGAGGGCGGCACGGGTGGGGGGCGGAGACGGGGCGTGGGGTTCGGGGGGAGAGGAATTGTGTAATGGCAGTGGTGGGTAATTTTTTACCAACTTCATGAGGAGTTTGGAAACCTTTGTTTGTGGAGTACCCCTTGAGGAGCTCCATAAAAAACGTGGAGTTGGCCTCTAACTCCACCTTTTTTTGGAGCGGAGTTTTTGCGAGTTAGACCTGTTTGGTTAGCGAAGTTGGGAGCGGAGCTGGAAAACTTGGAACGGAGCAGTCCCAAACAGGCCCTTAGAGCCAAGGCAAGAAGCCAAGTTATTCTATTCTCTCCTTCTCACTTTCCCTCAGCCAACAACAGAGTAAACCATGAGCACCCTAAAAGCAAAACTAGAGCCTTGCTCAGCCACCAACAGGGCCAAGCCCTCTAACCACCAGAGGAAGAACAAAGTAAAGAGCTTGGAGGAGAGGAGCACGATGAATTGGGAAGGCAAAGAAGAGGAGGTGAAGACCCCGGATGACTACATGTGGCCTACTGTCAAGGCCATCTCGAGTATCGTCGACGCCACTTCCCACTCCTAAACCAACAAAACAAGTAGGTTGCCCCATCCCCCATGTTTATCCAACGAGTACTCTTATCCAACACGGTCACACAAGCACAACACTTGAGCAGTCATAGCACCACACTAGCATGCGTAAAGAAGAGAGGGGAGTAGGGCGGAGTGTACCTAGATGAAACTGTGTCAAGGGTTGGCACTAGTGGTTGGGGAGCCATGTGGGTAGTGGGAGGAAGCCGACAGCGGCCTAGGGGCTGAACCCACAGTGCCGCTTTGGCCGAGCAGCGTGGGAGCCGAAGCCGAGCGGCTTGAGGCGTAAGGGCGACGCAGGAGAAGCCGGAGAAGGAGGCCATGGCACCAAGCTTTTGGCCGGCGTTGAGCCTATGATGGCTTGTAGACTGGGGAGGAGTAGAGGAAGAGGAGGCAACTGGGTCCGGTGTCGTTCGATCGGATTTGAGGAGGGGTAGTCCCCGGCGGCAAGCCTTTGGCTGGCGCATTAGTGGCGGTGAATCAAAGGGGAGGCACACAGAGCAGTGCATGGTGAGAGTATCGATTTTATCACACATGCTATACTCTGATACACTTCTTATGCCCAACAGCCTTGATCATATTTTTTTGAGACACGGTAGGAGCGTGTAGTCTTAAAAACGAAGTAGATAAATCTCGTAGAGCCGAAATAACGACATCGAAACAACCATGACGAGAGAAAATATTTGGCGAAGCCAATCGTAAAACTCTTTAAACACAATCTCAAAAAAGTATAAGGGATTGTCGCTCTCTCATAACCTCTCGAACCTTTTAGGACCCTCGGATTCTTGCTCTATACAAGAATCTAGTGCTAAAAGATTAATCTAGCCTCTAATCCTCTTGTACGCTCTCTGCTTTGGACAAGCTCCTTCTGCTTGGCTTGCTTGGGTTGGATTCTCTATGACCACTCTTTGTAAGTTTATATAGTCCCCTAGTTCTCTTTCAAATAGAAGTAGGAATCCTATTCTTAAGAGAACTAGGAATCATAATTCTGTTAGGATTCATCTAGAAATTCATATAGCACGCCTCTCCAAGTTCTGTTGGAATAGAATACGAATCACCATACGCAACATATCCCATTAGCCTAACAGGTTGATAGGAACTAGCCTGTTGTTGATCTATATCCTAGGATAGGAAATATAAAATATTATGTAGTCAATAGCCCCCCCCCCCCCCTCTCTTTCTCATTGTCACACCTCCCTCAACCCTGGCACCTCCGTTCACATCAATTCTCAAATTCTTATTTATGATCACAGTTTGCTTTGGAAAATTGAAATTTCTTTTTACAATTTTTATTTTCCAACATGCATTATTAACGCCAATTATGTTCCAGTGAAACTACTTGATTGGGGGGAGGATGGTCATAGATCAGAACAAGAAATAGCGGCAGTAAGAGCAGCTTTTTCACAAGAGGTCTCCGTCTGGCATAAGCTTGACCATCCAAATGTAACTAAGGTACTATTTGGTCAACGAGTTATTATGTGTTTCTTTCGAATTTATTTGGTAAATTTGCTTTGTTGTTATAACATGCATTGATTTAATGCATGTTCAGCAATTCTTGAAGAAATGGTGATAAACTGAAATGGATCTCTAATGTTAAAACTCATTATAGTTTATGATACTTGTTTGTCTAAATGCTATACCAGGCTCATTGCAGTGTTAAATTTGTTAACTGTGTCTGTAATGTAACATTAGCTTCCTCAATTAGATCTCTAATAAAGTAAAAAAGTTGTCAGTAAGTTCAGTATTAGCAATTATAGTAGCAGTCTTATTGTCTTATCTACTCTAATACTTGCAATATATCACCATCAAAGCAGAACAATTATTAATTTTCAGTTAAAACGTAGTTTTGATGTTCTCACTTGCCAATTGTCATCTGCCATGAACTTTTCATTTATGTTATTGCTGTATGAAAAATCAAATAACCCATCCTATGCTTGAACCGTAGCTTAGCAAGTCAATCTAGTACATACCTGCCAGTTACGTCATTTTACGTCTACTTTTATTTCTGTATTATTAAGAACCCTGGCAACTTGGCAAGTATTGTTTTCTTGCTATATTAAACACGAAACGTCTCCATTAGTAATTGATTCTATTTATTGGTTGGCTGCCCTAACAAGAGCTTGAAGTTCGTTGTACAGTTTATAGGGGCTATAATGGGTGCAGGGGATATTAATATTCAGATGGAAAATGGACATCTTGGCATGCCAAGTAATGTCTGCTGTGTTGTTGTGGAGTACCTTCCTGGAGGTGCATTAAAAACATTTCTGATAAAGAACAGGAGAAGGAAGTTAGCTTTTAAAGTTGTGGTCCAAATAGTTCTTGACCTTGCCAGGGGGTAAGTAATTAACTGAATTCCATCAATATTTTGTCTGACGCTTTAGTTTTCCACTCTGTAGCTTACAAAAATCTCATTGATTTAAGAAGTGTTGATTTTTAAATCTTCAATAGATTAAGTTATCTTCACTCAAAGAAGATTGTGCACCGTGATGTGAAGACTGAGAATATGCTTCTTGACAAAACAAGAACTGTGAAAATTGCTGATTTTGGTGTAGCTCGCCTTGAGGCTTTAAATCCCAGTGATATGACAGGCGAAACAGGAACCCTTGGTTACATGGCACCCGAGGTATCTTTTCTTGGATGCTAACGGATCATTTTGCCCCTCACTTGCTCTTCGATCCTTTGTTGACACTTAATCTAATAAAAAAACATTTTTTTTTTGCAATGAACAGTTGTGTGTGCCTCGGACCTAGGAACCATGCTCCTTGTGTATGCTAGCCACCTTGCGTGTTACATGCCTTATATTGGCATCTGATGTGCAGGTTCTCAATGGCAATCCTTACAACAGGAAATGTGATGTTTATAGCTTTGGGATTTGTTTATGGGAGATATACTGCTGCGATATGCCTTATCCGGATTTGAGCTTCTCAGAGGTTACATCTGCTGTTGTTCGTCAGGTAAAAACCTGCTTGTAGCTTGTTTTCTGTTTGCTGTCTATCAGCTGATTTCTGAACAAGTGGATAACACAATCCTTGATCTATAGAACTTGAGGCCAGAGATACCACGCTGCTGTCCAAGCTCTTTGTCAAACGTGATGAAACGTTGCTGGGATGCGAACCCTGACAAGCGACCTGAGATGGCTGAGGTGGTGTCTATGTTGGAGGCAATCGATACATCAAAAGGTGGAGGCATGATTCCTGTAGATCAGCGACAAGGGTGCCTTTCATGCTTCAGACAGTACAGAGGTCCCTGATGGTGATGGATGTAGCGCGTTGGAGTAGTATCTGCAGATTGACTGCTAAATCTCGTGTAATTTGATTAAATTTGTTTTTGTTAGAAGTAATCTTGTTTTCGTTGCTTAGTTGTATTCGAGTCCGTATCTGTATACGCATTGTTGCCGTATACGTAGAAGTCGAGTCCATATTAGAGTCTATATCTGAGTCCGGTTCCAGTCTATTTCCAAGTTATATGCTTTTCCGTTTCTTAGTCATTGTGTTGGGTATAAAAGGAGAGCAATGTAATGAGAAAGGTACACACAGAGAGCGAGGTGATGCGATTGGTGTGATCGAAACAAGAGGAAGAGAAATAAAGAAAAACGAGGTGCTTTGTCTCACGGAAATTATCGAGTTCGACGTATTCGCAGACGTAGTCGTAATTAAGTTACGACCACGGTGATCAAGCGGAGGTGTCCATAGGAGCAGAAGATGTGGTTGTAAACGAGTTACGACCACGGTCACGGAACAGTAGATGTGATCATAAGCTTTACGACCACGGCGGTCGATAGAGCCTTTAATGTGGTCATAAGTCACAGCGTAGTCGTAATCGAGTTACGACTACGGTGATCGAGCGCTACTACGTGGTCAAAGGAAGCATAGCGCAATGTGAACATGGTCATAATTTTTGCTAAAGTTACAAATACATGGTCGGGGCTGGGAGGCTCGGTCGAAGCAGTTACAACGTGGTCTAGCCAGACTCTGACTGGTCATAACGATTGCCAGGGTGGTTGTAATTGCAACAAGTGGTATCAGAGCCTGTTGATTTTGATGATTTCTGAAGATCATGGGTGATAAGGTGAAGGCCTAAGGTGGGCTAATCTCCCTCCAGTACCCTCTCCTGACGACCGACAATTACCCGATGTGGGCAATGAAGATGAAGATAGACATGCACATCCAGAGAGTCTAGGGTGCAGTCAATCCAAAGGGGAAGGATAATGAGGTGATGACAAGGTGGATCAGGTGGTTTTGGCCATCATCTACCAGGTGGTGCCAGATGCGATAATGCATCAACTCATTGGCAAGGAGACGGCATGGGAGGCGTGGGAGACGCTACAGACGATGTATGAGGGCGTTTATCGTGTGAAGAAGGTACGGCTCCAAAATTTGCGGAGCAAGTTTGAGAATCTCAAGATGGGAGAGACTCAGTTGGTGGATGAGTTCATGGGCAAGCTGACTTCGTTGTACAATCAGATTAACTCTCTTGATGACAAGATGGAGGAATCTGTGGCGGTGAAGAAGTACCTGCGCGTGCTTCCAGAGAAGTACATACCTGTTGTCACCACACTTATGTACTCCTTGATCTGGACAAGAAGAAGATAGAGGAGATCACTGGCTCCCTCAAAGCGCATGAGGAGTTATCGAAGGGGTTTCAGTCACGTAACGAGTAGTGATTTCAGACTCATAATGAGCAAGCATTTCTAGTAAAGGGAGATCTGAGATATGGTCGTGGCTTATCAAACAACCGCGGGAGGTGATGCAGTCGAGGTGGCTAGAGCGGCCAAGGCGGCAGAGGTGGCCTTGGAGACAAGGCTGGGCAAGGCGGTGGTGACAGTTCTTGTGATAAGTTACATATCAATGCTTTGAATATGGAAAATACGGACACTACGCGTCAGGACGATGCAGCCATATAAAGTGTTTCAATTGTAACGAGTATGAGCACTATGCTTTGGATTGTCGAAGTAAGAAGAAGGAAGGAGAGGTGAACCTCGCCCAAGATGAAAAAGAAGATGAATAACCGGGACTACTTCTCTCCTCATATGTTGAAAAGGCACCGGTCATGGTGATGCTGAACGAGGAGAACGTAGTTCCAAAACTACGTACGAAGGAATGTAGCCATGATCACACGGATCAGCAGTACTTGGACAATGGAGCAAGCAACTACATGACTGGAGATCGCTCCATGTTTCATGAGCTCGACGAGAAGGTTTGGGGCAAGGTCAAGTGTGGTGACGCTCCATGGTAGAGATAAGAGGCAAAGGGACGATAATGTTGCAATGCAAGAACGGAGATAAAAAGTTGTTGACAGGGATTTTACTTTATACCAAGTCTGTGCAATAACATACTTAGTCTTGGGCAGATGACAGAAAGAGAGTGCATGGTGGTGCTATAGGATGAGTTCTTACGTGTGTATGACAAGAACAAAGATCTGTTAATGAAGGTGAAAAGATTTCCAAATCGGTTGTACAAGATTTCTTTGAAAACTTGTAGATCAGTTTGTGTGAAGAGTGATCTGGAGGAGCTAGAAGATGGTGGACTTCACGAACGTGTAGCATGTGCTATCTCAAGTGATCAGCATGGACCGCACGCACCGCATGTAGGTGGCATGCATGCAAGCGGCTTAGATGGGCATGTAGGGCGCGTCACGCTTGTAGTAGGAGGCATGGGTGGCAACATGCATGCTGCTGACACGAGTGGACGCGTGCATACAGGCACGGAAAGCATAGGTGCTGGAGATAGTGACATGGGAAGTCCTCACGCACATGCTGGTGAAAGGAAGGATGAAGAAGAGATGTATCGGAATCCAGATGGAAAAAGTGCACAAGGTCCAAGAAGAACACTTGGAGTACAAGTTGGTGTAGTCTTTTGTGGTTTTGCAGAGGGAACGCATGAAGCGTTGGAGACAGGAGTTAGAGGCGGTATAGCCTCAGCTGAGATGTATGCAGGAAAGTGGACAGACTTAGTCCAAGAGAGAGGAGTGGGAGGCTCAGGGAACGACAAAGCCAAGGCGGCTATGGGAGCAAGTGCTCTAGCCCAGGCAGGTGTACAAGGAAGGACAGGATCAGTCCAGGTGCGAGGCACAGCAAGCGTCGGATTGTGCAAGGCTCAAGAAGGTATGGCGCACGGGAGTGCAGGTAGAAGGAAGAAGCGGAAGCAAGAGAGAAGATCGGTATGATCAAGATGAAGAAACAAGATTAAAGAGGTAATTGTTAGAAGTAATCTTGTTTCTGTTGCTTAGTTGTATCCGAGTCCGTATATGTGTACGCATTGTTGTCGTATACGTAGAAGTCGAGTCCATATTAGAGTCTGTATCCGTTTGTTTCTGAGTTATATGCTTTTTCGTTTCTTAGTCATTGTGTTGGGTATAAAAGGAGAGCAATGTAATGAAAAATGTACACATGGAGAGCAAGATGATGCGTTCGATCAGTGTGATCGAAATAAGAGGGAGAGAAATAAAGAAAAGCAGGGTGCTTTGTCTCCCAAAAATTATCGAGTTTGACGTATTCGCAGATGTGGTCGTAAACGAGTTACGACCACGGCAATCGAGCGGAGGTGTCTGTAGGAGCAGAAGACGTGGTCGTAAACGAGTTACGACAACGGTCACGAAGCAAAAGACGTGGTCGATAGAGCCTTCAACATGGTCGTAAGTCACAGCGTGGTCGTAATCGAATTACGACTATGGTGATCGAGAGTTACTACGTGGTCGAAGGAAGCGCAACGCAGCGTGAACGTAGTCGTAATTTTTGCTGAAGTTACGAGTACGTGGTCGGGGCTAGGAGGTGCGGTCGGAGCAACTACAATGTGTTTGTAGCCAGATTCTGAGTGATCGTAACGACTGTTAGGGTGGTCGTACTTGCAACAGTTTTAAGGTAAGCAAACTGGTTAATGGAGCTAGTGTGCTTATGATCCTTGGTTTGAGAAGCCCTCTAATGTCCTTTTTCTTCCCTTCTGTTTGCCAATGAAAGAACCGGCTCGTTCATATATGTTTTCTGACGCAAACTATTTGACCAGCATCTGCAAGACAGCAAGTAGTAGCTAGGAAGAAAACCCCAAACAAAGGACTGACTGGTTTGCTTATCTTTTCCCCCCTAGCTTAATGTCCTATGTTTTGGTTTGCTTATCTCCCAAACATTAATAACTAATTCAATATCATCTGATTCTGATGTGTTCTCCATGACAGTTGTAGACATATACAAGTAATTCTTACAGGTAGAAAAATTTAAGAGAATTCAAGAAACAGTTCTGTACATGAAAATGTCTTGCAGTTGACCACGTGCACCCCACCCAACAATGAGTTGACCTGATAGGCTGGCGCCGGTGCTCACTGACAGGACCAAATCCAAGATCTGTGGCCGGAGTACATACTAATGACAAGTATTTGATCAAAACAAATACTGATGAGTGATGACAATGACAAGCAGGTCCTCTATGCGGTCAACCGAGAAAAGAACAGCATAGATCAGATGAAGCTAATGTTTGCTTTATGTCAGTTTGTAGCTTTCTCCGTAACCATCGTAGTTTTCATTCGATTAATGAAACATCAAGACTAGACAGTTCTGAAATATTCCATCACTAAATATTTCCCATTATTTTGCAAAATTATAAATGGCCAACCCATCCTGATGGGTGATGACGAGACACAATTGTTTATGTTAAGAGGGAGCTGTAAGATTCCATGTTGCTAATCTTGAGCTGCTAATGACAGCCATATTTCATTTTTCTTTTTGGATACAAGCAACCTTTAGGTTTGGATAGAGCTTCCGTGCATCTTCCTAGTCTTAGCTGGTGCCTAGCTAGAATTGTATATAACTACTGAGATAGAAAATCCTTGCCTCCCTTTGGACCGTCATATTGTCCTAGAAGGAAGTCAAACGATGAATCGCGTTTGGACACTTCAACCAAGGCTGCCAGCCTACCACACGTCACACAGTTATAAAATGAACAATTTTGCGCCATACATTACCGTCGATTGGCTCGAAAAAAAAATACCAGAAGGAACGAAATTATTTAGCATGTACTATAAAATGGCCTTGTAAAAATATATACAGAAGCGTGTCCAATTGGAAGTGTAAATTTTACAATAGAAGCATTACATCACGATGGGGAAACCTTCGACATGCACGCATCAATGACACCAAAATTCCGATAATCAAATGCTGTAGCAGTACAATCTTACATCATTAGTACAATGGAACTACCCTTATAAGCGGTACATAAACAAGTTAGTTTTTGGCTAGTGAAAATTTATCTATCGCACAATACACGCACGTCTAACAACACTGTCTCCACAAACCAAATAACCTCACTGGAGCACAAATCCGCCTCTAAAGGAGGTTACGGACCTGTTCTTTCTGTTGAAAGTGGGCAGCTTTTAGTTTTTACTATAAGGGTATTGATAAATATCATCTGGATGTTTTCTTTCTAACTATCATCTAGATTTATAACTTTTGGATTAGAGATCTAATGGCCACGAATTATCCCCACACCCTTCAAAAAAATCTCCCCCTCTAAAAAGAAAGGGGCCGTTAGATCTCTAATCCAACGGTCCAAAATTTGGATGATCGTTAAGAAAAAAACATCCGGGTGATACCTATACACACCTTACTACAATACCTAACTTTCAAACGGAGTATTTTTTTCAGGACAGGGCCTACAAATTAAACGATCTACAAGTTAAAAGTCATCATCTGTACCAACTAAAATCGCAAGTGAGTATCTGCCTCTCCGTAATTTATATCTTAAACAGCTAAAATTTAAAAAATTCAACTAAAAACTATAAACTACAGCTGAAAAGAACAGACCCTACGAGTTGCAGCTAACCTCGTGTCTAGGGTCGATAACGAAATGCTCGGCTCGGCTTCGGTGGCTCAGAGGATAACGAGTGGCTCGTTATAACTAACGAGCTAAAAGCTACCTCGGCTCGGCTCAAAAAACTCGAGTTAGCTCGTTTGGCTCGTGAGCCAGGGCCAAAAAATGTCTCCATATATTCATCCATGGAAGTATGGCTCGTTTGGCTCGTTTAGCTCGTTTGGGTACAATAGAGTACAAATTAACACATGCATGGCTCGTTTGGGTACAATAGAGTACAAATTTACACATTAACACATGCAATAGAGTACAAATTAGGTCCATGGAAGCGGCATATGCATATCTAAATTCTCGAAGTATGGCTCGTTTGGCTCGTGAGCGGCTCGCGAGCAAGCTCGAGTTGGCTCGTTATAGCTAACGAGCTAAAATATTAGCTCGGCTCGGCTCGTTATCCTAACGAGCCGAGCCGAGCCGCTTAACTAACGAGCCGAGTTTTTCGTCCAGCCCTACTCAGGTCCAACCAGAAAAACCAAAGCCCAAAACCGTCCATTTTTTTTATGCACGCCCATCCGTCCATGCACGCGCCGACTCGGTCAGTCCCAACTCTCCAAGCACCCAACGCGTCTTCCCGCCGTTCCCGGTACTAGCTTATCCCCTCCATAAATAAAAGTGTCCACCCCTCACCCATCTCCTCATCTGCAGACTGCAGCGATCGATCTCCACGGCCCCACGGATAGATTGCCACGAGGTAGATCGAGACGAGACACAATGGCAAGGTCAGCACCGGCAGCCTCCACCCCGGCGCTGCGCGGCAGCCAGCTGAAGCAGCTTCGCGAGATCTTCCGGCGGTTCGACATGGACGGAGACGGCAGCCTGACGCAGCTGGAGCTGGCGGCGCTGCTGCGGTCGCTGGGGCTGCGTCCCACGGGCGACGAGGTGCACGCGCTGCTGGCCGGCATGGACGCGGACGGCAACGGCTCGGTGGAGTTCGAGGAGCTGGCGGCGGCCATCGCGCCGGTGCTCACCACGCAGACGCACCTCGTGGACCAGGCGCAGCTGCTCGAGGTGTTCCGGGCGTTCGACCGCGACGGCAACGGGTACATCTCCGCTGCCGAGCTCGCGCGGTCCATGGCGCGGCTGGGGCAGCCCCTCACCTTCGAGGAGCTCACGCGGATGATGCGCGACGCCGACGCGGACGGCGACGGGGTCATCAGCTTCCAGGAGTTCGCCGCCGTCATGGCGAAGTCCGCGCTTGACTTCCTCGGCGTCGCCTGAATTGACCACGCGTGCACGCGCGCGTCGCTACCTGTCGATTAAGTTTCCATTTTTAGGGTTGTAGTATGTTCTTGCTAGCTAGCTAGGATGGTTGCGACGAGAGCGATCGTGCAACTCATGGATGCATATTAACGGGAAAAATGCGTGTACAGATTTTGATTAATTTGTTCATGATTTGGTTCTTTCTACCATTTGTGAAACTGAAACAAATGCCCGATTGATGCTGATGACACTTGATGGAGCTCTGCGCGTGCTTGTGCAGTATTACTTTACCTTGTCAGATCGAGAAATGCTGTTGCGTTCGGCTTTTTGTGCTGAGCAAGCTCGTCCATGCATGTGCGCGCACCGACCCGGAGGAGCAACGCGCCGACGCGCATCATAACAGCCATGCTGCCGATCGAGCTGTCCCCCACGCTTGCTCATTTTCAACTTTTGGTTTCTAGTTTATTTTTTTTATTATTTACAAATTTTATCTTTCCTAGTTTTTAAATTTTTAGTTTTTTATCGGTTTTTTCTTTTATGCGTTTGCATTGTTTATAATAGATTAATATTTTTTGTAGTTTTAATTTTTTTAAATTTAATTATATTAAATAAGTTGGTTTTATCTTATGATACAATTTTAATTAATTATAATAAAATTTTTGTTGTAAATTATTTTTTCAGCTTAAATGACCAGCAACAAAGAACCGTCCACTTTTTCACGCAGTCGGACAGGGCGCGTACCTGAAAGATCGAGCCGGCGGGTGGAAGAGCCACGGCACGGCGCAACGATGCAATGGACGAACGTTTTTGTCGGGGCCCGCGACAACGCCCCAAGCGTTCGCCCGCCATCACTTCGGTTCTCGCGCCGCGCCCCGTCACGCTAGGCGTCAACCCAACCCAACCATTCGAGATGGACGCCCACGGCGGCGCACGCAAAAGACCGGCTCGCCGTCGGCGTCGCATGCGCCCCTAACCGTGACTTCGCTGCGTACGCGCACGCGCAAAGCCACCTCAGCCTACGCGTCGCATACTCGCGGGCCAACACAATCACGGACCAGTCGCGCGCCTGAACTCGCCGTCTCCAATTCTTACTGTATACACAAAAAACATGCAGCAATTTTTTTCCTCCAAATTTCATTTCAAACATCATTTTTACAAACTTAGTTTCGTTTTTAGCCAGTTGTGCCCACCTACAGTAGCTTGACAGGTCGCCGCCAGATTAAGGTGTCACAAGGATTATGCATGAGCTATAATTATTTTCAAAACACATTCGAAAATACTAGCATCATACCACGAAGAGCTATTAACATATGACACACTCAATCTACCAGTCACGACCCCTTCTTAATAGTACGACAACCTACACTGGCAACTAGTTTTCTAACCAAATATCAAAACCAGTAAAAGACTAGGAACACATTTTTAACCCTAGCTACTTATATATTTGGCTTGCGCATCCTCTTGAATCTTGATGACACACATCTTCACTTCAAGTTTAGGTGCTTGACTTTAGTCATTAACATATGATAACCTTTGCTTGACTTGATGACAATCAACACATGAAGCCATCTCAAGTCATCCACCAGCACAGGACATAACCTATTCATCAATCTCTATAAAAATATTAGTTCTACAATTTGATTATCATGAATTACCGAAATATATTATTAACTTATAATAACGGGTCTATATTCTTCAATGAGAAAAATCGAAATAGTGAGCTCACCAGCTTGGTTCGCTTAAAAAACCGTTCATGCAGTCAGACCAAAAAAACGGGCAAACCAGGCGATTTGGAAGAAACCTCCAACCGGTAGGTTTCAGAACCGAGCGGTTTTGTTAAAGGGGACCAATAAAGCAAGAGTGTTGCAACTTGGGTTGGCCAACCCAAATAGCCTTCCCCTTCCGCTGGACAACAGCGCTGCCCTCTCTCCAAGGCTCACACTCATCCGCTTTCCAATTTCTCCTCTTCCTCCCTACTGGCAACTCTAGCCCCATATCCGGTGAGCCATCATCTCTGGGAGCCTGATCTATGACGTCATGACACTGAAAGCCATGGTGCAGACCGGATCTTGGCGTGAGGCTCTGGCGAGATGCAGCAACTTGGGCGGTGGCTGCGCGTCCTAAGGCCTACCTGTCTATGGCTCTAACGCTCCAAAGCCTCGTATACTAACATAGTAGCTCTAGAATTTTTCGCTCTCATCATTTGCAAGGCCCGAAATCCGTGTGATGCAACGGTGGCCCGCCTCTGAGTCTAAAATAGGACTTTGAGCTGTTAGCCGTGCCGCGCCTCCGATCCCTGCGAGCGGCGACGATGGCATTAACCGCGCCGCGCCCGTCCCGTCCGCATGGTCACCCACCCGACGTCGTCCGCGCCGCGGATAGCGCGAGACGTGCTCGCCAACGCGACCTCTTGGCGGCTTGGGATATACACCTCCTCCCCCGTATGTGGAACGAGCAGCCTTGGAAGATAGGACAAACACTTGGATAGAAACACAGGGATAGAGCACCTCTGACTGCAAAATTTTACCGCGTCGTAGTAACAGGATAGGAACCGAAATATAGGTATAGAGTACTTCTGATTGAGAAAATTTTACAGGATCATGGTAGTTCCGTCAAAGAAAAGTCGAGGAACTAATTAGTCCAGTTAGACAGTTCTTGTTTGCTGATGAAACACAAAATATGAGGGAAAATTTACAGCATAGCAAAGTTACCATAACAAATTGTGGTCTTATTAGTTGCAGACTCTTGGCGTGATTAAGGTCATTCTGATCTTGAGCACCTATCGACTCTTTGCTGTTGTACATGCTATGATCGCTTCTGTGACCTTGAGAAAATCAGGTTTTTAGCTTAGCGATCTTCAGTGAGACGTCAACTGTTTCATTCACGCTCTCCGAAAGAGATTCCTCCTAGAAAGTGCAAAATATCCATTGCATCATCAATTGAGAAATTGCTCAAATCAGATAGAGATTATCTTAAAGAGTCAAGACACTTGGAAGGGGAAAAAATAAGGCATTAAACAGTCTGCAAGGATGGAATTCAAATATACCAGCAATTTTCTTGAGAAAAAGCCATACTTCCTCACAACAAAAGGAAAAGAAGAGAGAAGAAAAAAAAATCCTAACATATATGTAATGCAGGAATGAAAGAATGCTGCTATTGAACTTACATCTCTATCTTGCCTTTGTTTTTCACCTATACACTTGGAAGCACTGATGCTATCACTCTTCAACAGGCTCCGAGCACTCAAGAGCGGCTTGCTTATGCCATCTGTCACTGATGCATGTGCTGGCTTGTCACCTACATTCAGCTTTATATGGCACTCACCATCTCCATGCGTATTGCCATGTACTCTTTCCCTGAGACAAGATGCAAGAATTGTTAGCTCCAAGAAAACAGAAGAGTAAATTTGAACTTACATGATACTTGTCATAAGGTCTTTACTGTGCTCACCCCAAGGTGTAGAAAACAAAAAATCGAACTCAGAACTATTGATATATACATATTCTACATGCCTAACCAATTGAATGTCCCTGCCTAGTCCAAATAGAAGTTTCTTTAGGGAAAAGGCATAAGATTCTCAAAAGAAACAAGCACAAGTAGGTCAGAAAACAAATAATCTCGTCCCTACGTCCACTTCCATGGTAAGGAATAAAATGGAAGTTTTGATGATAACATATTGCCTTGGTAAGGAAGCATTCTGCCGCAGCTGTGGACTGGATTTTTCACCCTTTGCAATACCTTCTTCCAAATGAGCAAATTGCCGCTTAAAGCGATCCACCCCACTGTCAACACATATACAGACATCAAAGTTATACTTGCAATATACCCTCAACAAATAATACATATAATTAGTATAGTTCAGTGTTTGTGTAATATGGCATAGTCATCATAAAATTCTCCA
Source organism: Dendrocalamus sinicus (assembly GCA_036346575.1). Lineage (NCBI taxonomy): Eukaryota > Viridiplantae > Streptophyta > Magnoliopsida > Poales > Poaceae > Dendrocalamus > Dendrocalamus sinicus. The sequence continues at coordinate 31,545,992 of CM070654.1, read as the reverse complement.
TACAAGTGAATATTGTTTGTAAAAGTAAACAAGTGGACTCACCTAGGATACATGAAACTCATCTGGTCTCCTCCACGTAGGTATTCTTGCAACATATGAGGATGGTACTCTAAAATCTAAAAAAATAACACGTGTTGGTAAAGTAATGAGTCAAGTAACAGCTCTATCATATGTCCGCAAAAGAATTGAGCAATGGTACCTCTCGGTAAATTAATTCTCGAACGTCATCTTTGGCCAGTTTCCTCTTCTCGAACTCAAATTCAAGTTTTGAGATAGGCTGTGTCGTGGGTTCATGTTCAGAATTTGCTAATCCAGTAAAGTATGGGTCTGTCAAGGCCTTGCATAACATTTCCATATCTCAGTATTCAGGATATCAATTTATCCAACATTTCAAATCTGGAATATGTCTTGATGGTGAGCAAAAGTTGGTCTCAACCACTCCTACCTCTGCAGCACTTGGCCGATCCTTAGGATCAAAAGCAAGAAGACGCTCAAGCAAATGGAGAGCCATAGGATCCACACCTGGAAACTTTTTAGTAAAGGGAACTGGAGGCTTTTTCCTCATATTGCTCAAGTATCGTCGAGCTTTCTCATTCCGTATCTGCAACCATTCAATAAATGGTTGTAAAGGATATGGTTTAAGCATCATCCCTACAATTTACACTTCATTTCTATGATGAATATATAGAAGACTGTGCTGCTATTGATGTCCATTGGAGCAGACTCTGTGGTCTGTACTACCCAGTAACTAAACACTAAAGCATATTAAAACACTTCAGAGTTCTAATATGGAGTGTGAATGTAATAACAAGAGACTGAGAGATGGAATAGGCAGACAGGAAATTCATAACTACACAATAGACACTTTTGAATGCAAGGTTGGTGATTTTACAGGAATTTCGTACTGAAAAAACTGAAATAGAGAGCGATGCCTAGCATAAAAAATTCATAAAATCGCTAAGGTAGTTGAACACAGGACTCCAACTGCTGTCCTAATTTACTACTGACTAGTGAGAAGTGAAATACCTTTGCGAGGGATTCTGCTGAAGGAGTGCCAAGTAGATCAGTCATGAGATCCAATTGATGCACAACATTCTTCCCTGGAAAGAGTGGCTTCCCTGTAAGCATTTCTGCAAATATACATCCTACGCTCCAAATATCAATTGCAGGAGTGTACTGCAAAAGTCAAAGTCAAATCCAGTTCCCTGCAATCCTTTAACATTTTTTAAACATGCGCACACATCAATTCATAACCAAGAACAGATGAAATTCAGTGCCCAGACAGTCCAATCACATGATCAAGATTAAATTAGCACTCAGACTGCATATTTATGTTCAATATTCACGCTTTTATGAAAGCAGCATAGGGGAGAACACAATAAGTAATATGTTCTTCGTAGTTTACTGGGAAAACGTTTGTTTAAAGACAGGCAGAACAATGTACAGATCATGACAAATTGAACAGAATATATTTCCTAACTACAGACATTTTATAACTGTACTAGCTACTCTTAAAAGAAAGGAGATATGTAATTGCACACAAAGAAGTTGAATATATTTAATTAATGGAAATCACAAACTCAAGATATCCCCTGATAACTAAGATTTAATTTGAGTAACAACACCTAATAGCGTTCTAAAACTAGTTTTACTTTGTTGGATCCAAACATGTCATAGTAATAATGTAATATAGCAATTTCGCGAGAAAAATCATAACATGATCATTGTTGTTGGCAATACAAAGTTAGGACAAAATTCCCCTCACCTTTGAAAAAAAGGAGCCACACAATTCTGGAGCACGGTACCATCTAGTTGCCACGTAATCCTAGGACAAGGCATGCAAAATCATAAGAAATCAAACTTTGGCTGCTCATCATAAAAAATGGCTGCTCAACATTACTAAAATGGATACCGTCCAGAATATGGCTGATGGGGTATCATTAAATGATACACGGGCAAGGCCAAAATCACAAATCTTCAGCTTGCAATCAGCATTGGCTAGAATATTCTTGGGCTTAAGATCCCGATGGAAAACATTCGCTGCAAAACGCTCACTTAGACAATAAGCACAGCAACCACACATGAAAAAAATCTGATAAACCATTACTAATTTCCGCCTATGTGGAGTATCATTACCTGTATGTATGTACTTCATCCCCCGGAGCAGCTGATACAAGAAGAACTGGTGATGCTCCGGTGTGAGATCATCGTTTGCTTTTATTACCTGATGGAGATCCGACTCCATCAGTTCAAAGATTACATATATATCCCTGAATTCCCTCCTTGAAGGGGGAAGCATAATGTGCTTGATCTCAACTACGTCCGGGTGACGCAGCAGGCGGAGCAACTTGATCTCCCTAAGGATGCGGGTGGCATCGGAGACGTGATCAAAGACGTCATTGATTTTCTTGATCGCCACACGCTCACCGGTCTGGGTGTCGACAGCCGCGGCCACAACACCGTAACTCCCTTTGCCAATGACCTCACTGACCTGATACCGGCTTGCCTCACCATACTCTGTGAAGAAGTCGGATTCCGAGGTCTTAAAAGGAAGAAGCGTGTTCATGTTAGTACCATTAATGCTGAATGCTAGATAGTGTGATGAACACCAAACATCCTGATGTACCACTGGTAAGAATTATTAGGCAAAAAAAATCACGTTTCATCGAATGGCCGTTTGATACTGATGTAAAAGGGTTGGAACTCGGAACCCAAGGCATGTACACTACTGCAAAACGTACTCAAGACATTTTTGTGATCCTTCCAGATTTAGATTGGATTAAAGAGTGGCTGAACATTGTTGAACTGTAAACACTTATTTTTCTCACATCGACTATAAGGTGACAAAAGCCTCACCATGGAATCATCAAAAGGTAAAAGGAGAACACTGAAAAACTTGGGGTGGGTTCTTTTGGGTTTGTCGCATGTGGTTTTTAGCTTTTGCTACAGGAAACTAGCTTTCAAACGGTGTGTATTTTTAAAACGAGGTCTACAAGTCGATTGTAGCAGATACTATACTGATCAAAATCGCATATGTTTGCCTCTCTCTCGCGAAAAGCTATAATTCAAAAGTCATAAACCACCACCCAAAAGAACCCTCTTCTAGTGTGCATTCTGCCGGTAACAACTCAGTTTCAAATGAGACAGGAATAGTAAAAGGCAGTAGGTCTGATAATGTTTCTTAAACTGCTGTTCTTTACTAAGTTGTCACGGATTCATATAAGTCAAACCCCATTGATGTATAGCAGTTTGTACTATAATCACAAACAATGATCCGAGCATTGGTTTATGCAAGCATTTGGATGCCGCATCGAGCGCCAATCGAATCTAAATCGGTAAATCCAACCGAGCAGATCCGTAGCACAAGGCAACCTCACGGATTTCCTTTCACCCCATGAAGCACAGATCACAGCTCCATGCACAGCACAGAGTAACTTGCGCAACTTACCGAGAGACGGAAGCCGCCATTGGAAGCCTTGTAACTCACCACAAGGCTCAAGCCAGCAGTCGCGGATGGATCCAAACATCACAGCAGATGGAACAGAAATGGACAAAAGTGGGCAGTAAAACAAATCATAAGGGTCCAAAATGCGATCACGGAGTAGAAGCCCACCCACCTTCTTACTCGGATCCATGCGTGGCGGCTTCGTGCGCGCCGGCGCGCGTATGCCCCCGCTTTCCAACAAAATGTACTCCTCGGGGTCGGACAACTCGGGAACCTCGGCGCCCTCTTCCCGCTCGTCGTCCTCTTCCTCTTCGTGCTCTTTTCGCGGGAGCGAGTGGGCGTGGATGTCGCTGGTGGTATTACTGGTGAAGGTCGGGTGGAAGGAGGAGGAGACGCGGCGGGAGCGGTGACGGAGCCAGCGAGGAGGGAGCGGGCGCGGCCGCCCATAAACCGCCTCCCTTGGGGTGGTGGAGGAGCATTGGGCGGGCGCGTGGCGCGTGGGGCCTGCCCGGTCGCCGCGGGAGCGAGTCTCGCGCGGCGCGTCACGGGGTGCTGGAGCAGCGAGGCGCGCGGGGGAGCGTGGCGTGGTGAAGTGGCGGTTCGTGCCCGGTGGGGTGGGGTGGGGTGGGGTGGGAATGTCCGAATGTGGGATGGCGGAGACGACGTATGAATCGGGGAACACGTCGGGAACTGTTCATTTTCTTCTTCGTAATTTTTAAAAAAAGAATAAATCCATTTTAAACACCTGAAGATTGTGAAAAGTCCACTTAACCCACTGATCAATAAAGCCGGGTATTTAAGGGCTGCTTCAAAACAAACGGCTTTTAAGCTGCGTCTTCCAGCTTTTAACTGAAAGTATACTGGCTGTTAGTTTTTTAATCATTAAATTAAAAAATTAAATATAAGAAAAGAAAAAACCATTATACTATCACAGACAATACAAAGAAATAAATAGGAAAAAAAGAAAGAAAAAACCAAAATTAAAAAGCTGATACGTTCCAAGTGACTTCTGGAGATAAAAAACTGAAGCCGTTTAGAGTAGGGCTGTAACCTCATAGACTTACAAAATCGGATAACTTACACTCAAACGGTTTTAGAGGATGATATTGCTGATGGGGATTAAAGTTAGGGTGGTTTTGCCATGTCGACAGTCATGTTATCTATTTTTGCTGACAGGGTTCTGAATGAGAGGAGGGAAGATGAGGAGAAGATGAAACAGAATGGAGAGAGGGGAGCAAGAAAGAGATCAACGATGTGGATGTCAACATCTTTGAGTTAGATCATCGTCAGCAAAACCCAATAATATGACTGCTAATATAGCAAAATCCACATTAAGTTAGAACAACATCATCAAAACCGCTTCCCAAAACTACCATATGTGTAAATTGATTTGATTTTGTAAATTGAAGGTGTTAAATGAAAACTTTCAAAGATTGACTAGAAAATAAACGAGAGCTAAAGGGGAAGGGAATCTTGATCATCGCTACTAAAGTTTTGTAGGGCAAGCATCGTCAATGATCGGTAGCATTCCAAACAGCCCTTTCTATATATCATTATTTGGAATAAGTATTCTACAACAGATGCAGACCAAGGAGATATTATTGTAAGATGGAAAAAATAGTAGGGTCAAATATTGAACGATTCGAAAAGTGTATGATGATTTTTCTTGAAAAACATGCACATCTTTTACATGTGTCAGTATTAAGAGGACAAAGGCCAAAAGGAACTACAAGAGGTCACATGGTACAACACCAACTCAAAAAGTGGACTCTTTTGGGGGCTGCGCCTTATGTTTTTAGACCCCGCTCGTTTGAACTTCAACTTTTGGCTTCTGATTTATTTTTATTATTTATAAATTTTATTTTTTATGAATTTTTGGCTTTTTGAACTTTTTTGCCGGTTCTTTTTTCCCGTATTCGTTTGCGTTGTCCGTGATGAGCTAGCATATTTTTTCTATTTTTAATTTTTTTAAATTTAATTACGCTAAATAAGTCACCTTCAGCTACAGTAAAATTTCAGCCGTTACAATGTAATTTCAGCCATAAGTCACAGCTTTTCAACCCAACCGAGCGTTAGTTTAAATTTTTGAATAATACTATTCGCAAGAGAGTATAGAGAGATAATCACGTACGATTTTAACTGATATAGATGAAGTCATGATAATGTCTCCTACAATCAATTTATAGACCATATTTTAAAAAGATAATTTATTTGAAAACTAATCTTCATAGAAAATCAAGAGACCAAAAGAACTCATTCAAAAACTATGGCAAAACTTCCGAGACACAACAGTAACCACGCGAGAGAGCAGAATACAGTCATTGCTGCTACAAATTGCTGAGCGCCAGCTCTACCCCACTAAACCATACACCGGATATATGAGACGAATTCTGCAACATTCATCTGCTCGTGTTCATGTATTCTGTTGCTGCGCTTGAGGCTTCAGCCGTAAGTTCTGTTTGCTATGGTCAAGCTGTCAACTCTTTTGCTCACAACAAACACCTTCATTCCAGGGAGACCTGAAGACTGGCACACTTTAGTTTCTAGTGTCGCTATTGGTTTTTAGCAGAAATTACACTATAGTCACTGTCAGTTTTTTCTGAGAAATTCAATTTAAAAATTGATTAAAAATGAAAAATGCCTTTATATGCTCGTGGACAATGCAAAGGAGAAAGGAAAAGCAAAAAAGTCTAAAAAAATAAAAAAAAACTAAAATAAAAGGCTAATATGTTCTAAGTGGCTTCCTGCTTCTAGAAGCCAGAAGCCGAAGTTACTTGGTGCGGCCCTAAATCACTAAAAACTGAGTACAGTGCAGGTGAGCCATTAGATTCTTAAAAATGCAAGAGAGAGAAGAAGAAGAAAAAGGAAGAAAAAAGAAATTTTGACTGCGTGTAAACCAGTTCAGTTTGTGAAACACACTCCAGGTAAAATTGGCCCCGTTTTTTCCACATTTATGCAATGCAAATAGTAACATTTCGACTATTGCTTCAGATAAAATCAATCCAGATTAGCAGGGTACTGACATGCTCCATCCTGTGAGCCTCATAACTTTCCTCGTCGTTCCTATCCAAATATCACTATCTGACTAAAACACCCCCTACTCAATGACACCCACACACACTAGACACCACCCATTTTTGTGCGCAGGAAATGGTCTCCTAGCTTCCAAGCCACAAGCCTTTCGTGTATCACGACAGGGCAAATCAGAAGCCACGAAGATGTTTTCCTCCTGGTACTATCAGCATATGTAAATTTTGTCAGCTACTAGTAAGTACCACACTGTTGGACACAGAGAGAAAAAGGGACATGTGCGATACATGAGTCTGTTTGGGATAAACGTGGATAGACAATTTGCAGTACCAACATGGGATGAATAAGGCCAGCCACATGTTCTAGTGGTGTTCACTAGCTCTCTCAGGCACTGAATTCCCCTCCTCCAATCTGTCTCTAGGCTAAGATATGAAGAGAGTTTAGCAGCCTTGGCCATTCATACCTGCTCTAACTCTTGTTTGCCAATTTCGGATGAGTAGAGCTATGTGTCTCGGCCCTCCTGCTGGTTGTGGCCGGAACAGTGATGAGTGATCGGAGTCATGCTTGTGAGATTAGGCTTCGTGGTTGCAGCTTCTGTTGCAGCTTTTACTCTTAAGAGAGCAAACAGTGGGAGGAGACCTAATAAAGGTGCAGTTCTAGCTCCCCACTATGCAAAAGTTCTTTCAGTTCATTTGAATTTCTCACTCAAGCTCTACTGCATCGCTTCTTTCAGACAATGGCCAAGCAAGGAAAAGAAAGGAGAAAAGTCGGCATTCTGAACATGTACGTGTAGCCTCTGCTGGTTGCAATTTAATAAAACTCTTGGTTGTATTAGTGACATGTGACCTACTGTTCTGTCCAACTGTTTCAGGGGGAGAAAGAAGAAGAGAAGGAAGAGGTTAAAACAATCAGCGGAATAATCAATTCAGCTCCGTCAGTAGACGATGACGATGATATGCTTTCAGAAATTGAGAGCCTCCTGTCAGGGGAGATTGACATCCCTTTACCTAGTGATAAGTTTGATGTCAAAGAAAGGTCCCAGTACAACACTCACATGACCAATAACGCCTATGAGCTGGAGAGGCTGCGCAACCTGGTGAGGGAGCTGGAGGAGAGGGAGGTGAAGCTCGAAGGCGAGCTCTTAGAGTATTATGGCCTCAAGGAGCAAGAGACTGACATCACTGAGCTGCAAAAGCAGCTCAATATCAAGACAGTGGAGATCAACATGCTCAACGTCACCATAAACTCACTGCAAACAGAACGGAAGAAGCTGCAGGACGAAGTTGCGCGTGGCGCGGCAGCCAAGAAAGAACTGGAAGCAGCAAGGAACAAGATTAAAGAGCTGCAGCGCCAGATACAGATGGAGGCGAACCAGACAAAAGGTCAGCTGATGCTGCTGAAGCAACAGGTGATAGGGTTGAAGTCCAAGGAGGAGGAGGCAGCCAAGAAGGATGCAGAGGTTCAGAGGAAGCTAAAGAAGCTCAGGGAGCTGGAGGTGGAGGTAGTTGAGCTGAGGAGGAAGAACAAGGAGCTGTTGTATGAGAAGAGGGATCTCATGGTGAAGTTGGATGCAGCAGAAGGAAAAATAACAGAGGTATAATAATACTGTATTACTGTTACACTGCAAAGTTAGTAAAGCTTTGAATTTACATGACATAATTTAAAGCAGCAGTTCTTTTTAACCTAACCATTTTTCATGGTCCTCAAGGATGCTAGTTTCGGTGGCAGACATGCATTAGGCATTACTTCTGTTACATTTGTAGCGTTTGTCTTTATTTGTGCAGGCTTATCTTCTTTGCTTGTCTCTAGTTGACAATTAGGATTTGCTTTTGCTATTGTTTTCGCTTTGAAAAAGTAGCAACAAGTGATATCCTTCTGTTTTCTTTTGCTTTTTCCCTAAAAACCAATCAATACGTTTCATGAGCAGGACTGAAAATTTTGACCTTTTCTCTATATCATTCTCAGCTGGGCAAGAAATTGCACAGCCGAGTATCAGTATAATTACAAATTCCTTCCCTGTTCGATATAACATGGAGTCAGCTGAGGGGCTTTACTAGATTCAGATTCCTTCCCTGTTCAATGTAACGTGCAGTCAGCCGAGTATCAGTATAATTACAAATTGCAGATTCTCTACAAAGGAAGGATTCTACCTAGTAATTTCTAGTCAATTATTAGATAGGCTTTTTTTTTATGATACACCTTTCCAACATGTACTAATGACATAGCATGATGTCATGCAGAGTGATGTAGTTGCCCATGCAAGAGAAGAGATCAACAAGCTGAGGCATGCAAACGAGGACCTCACAAAGCAAGTAGAAGGCCTACAAATGAATAGATTCAGTGAAGTAGAAGAGCTGGTTTACCTGCGTTGGGTCAATGCTTGTCTGAGATACGAGCTCCGCAACTACCAGACACCATCCGGGAAAATATCTGCCCGTGACCTCAACAGGACGCTGAGCCCAAAGTCACAGGAGAGAGCCAAACAGCTAATGTTGGAATATGCAGGATCCGAACGAGGTCAGGGTGACACTGACCTGGAAACTGCTTCTTCTGCACCTTCGTCCCCCAGAAGTGAAGACTTCGACAATATTTCAATTGACAGTTCTTCCAGCAGATACAGCTTTCTAGGCAAAAGGCCTAATCTGATGCAAAAGCTCAAGAAGTGGGCCAGGAGCAAGGATGACAGCAGCAATTTAGCATCTCCGACACGGTCCCTGAGTAGTGACTCCCCAAAGAGGCTCAGTAGCAGCCAGAAACCAAAGGGCCCCCTGGAAGCTCTCATGCTCAGAAATGCTGGAGATGGCATGGCCATTACGACATTTGGAAAGAGGGAACAAGATCCCAACGATATCTTGGATGAGGCCAATGTTGTGTCCTCATTCCATTTGATGTCAAAGACTGTCGAAGGTTTTGCTGATGAGAAGTATCCCGCTTACAAAGACCGGCATAAGCTTGCGACAGAACGGGAGAAGGCAATAAAAGAGAAGGCCGAGCAAGCAAGAGCACAAAGGTTTGGTGGTCACCATAGTTCAGGCCTTGTTTCGTCTCCAAAAGTCGCACTCCCCCCAAGACTTGCTCAAATAAAGGAGAAGGTCCCTGCAGCTAATGCTGAATCCAGTGAGCAATCTAGTAATAACCAGAACAACCCCCTCGAGGTGACTCAGTTGAAGCTTGCTAACATTGAGAAGAGAGCTCCAAGAGTCCCCCGTCCACCTCCCACACCATCAGCCATTGCTTCAGGAGCTACCAATACCGCAAGTGGGGTACCGCCGCCGCCACCACGCCCACCTGGTGCACCTCCTCCACCACCGCCTCCTGGGAAACCTGGTGGCCCACCGCCACCACCGCCACCTCCTGGTTCTCTATCCAGGAGTCTTGCTGGTGGCGACAAGGTACACCGTGCTCCTGAGGTTGTGGAGTTTTATCAAAGTCTCATGAAGCGTGAAGCCAAGAAGGACACAACTTCTCTGGGATCAACAACATCAAGTGTTTCTGATGTCAGAAGCAACATGATCGGAGAAATTGAAAACAGATCAGCATTCCTCTTAGCTGTAAGTATCTTCCGCAGATCTACCTTGCGTAATCCTGCCAAATTCATGTAATCCATTACTAATGCAGCTCATTATAATTGGTATGCAAAATATTAATATAAGAAATGACGAGTGTTTTCAAAAAAACTTGGAATGCTTCAGGTCAAAGCTGATGTGGAGACACAAGGAGAATTCGTTGAATCTCTAGCAAATGAGGTCCGGACAGCGAGTTTCGTAAATATTGAGGATGTTGTTGCGTTTGTAAATTGGCTGGATGAGGAGTTATCCTTCTTGGTAAGACCCCACTAATTTCTCCATACAACACATGACAAAGTAGTAAGATATCCTGTATAAGGTATTGTACTTAGGAAATTTACATATGATCTGCTACTAAAAAGATAAATAAACTTTTTAGGTTGATGAGCGAGCAGTGCTGAAGCATTTCGATTGGCCAGAGAGCAAAACTGATGCATTAAGAGAGGCGGCCTTCGAGTACCAAGACCTATTAAAATTAGAGAACAAGGTTTCATCCTTTACCGATGATCCAAAACTTCCATGTGAAGAAGCTCTCAAGAAGATGTATTCGCTGCTTGAAAAGTAAGTACCTCCTCTGAACTAGTATTCTCCCCAATTGCATAGTTATTCAGAGTGAATCAAGAAACCTTTGACAAGTGCAAAACGTTTGTGATAAACACTAGCATTATTGTTTCAGTGAACTAACTAGTGCCATACTTATGCCAGAGTGGAGAAGAGTGTTTATGCACTTCTCCGTACAAGAGACATGGCCATATCACGCTACAGGGAATATGGAATACCAGTTGATTGGCTGTCTGATTCTGGAGTAGTTGGCAAGGTGTGCATCTCTAGCCTATATCCATTGTAACCCGATTATCAATTTATGTTGGCAACCTTACGTTAAAAAAGCATACATCTTTTAATTCCTTGTAATGATGTATATGTGTCTAATCAGACCATGCATCAAATCTAAACCAACATTCCATTTCATATTTTGGGTGTAGATCAAATTGGCATCTGTTCAGCTGGCAAAGAAGTATATGAAGAAGGTTGCCTCGGAGCTTGATGCATTGCAAGGCACTGAGAAAGAGCCCAATAGAGAGTTCTTGCTTCTCCAGGGTGTCAGATTCGCTTTCCGAGTTCATCAGGTATAGAATATCTCTGCTTTATATATGAAACTGGGTAATTTTACAGGTAATTTGGAGATACTAAATCAAAAATTCACTGTTCACCATTATACAGTTTGCTGGAGGCTTTGATGCGGAAAGTATGAAGGCTTTTGAAGAGCTAAGAAGCAAGATGACTACACAGACATCCGCTCCGCAGATATCTGATGCATAACTTGGACTCAGCATTCCACACTTGTCTGGTCTATTTGATCAGAACGCATGATTATTTGGCTAGCTAAATTGTACAAAAAGAGAGCTGTAAATTCCAATGTTGTCTCAATCAAGTTGTATATGCCAAGAATGGACTAAAAATCTACAGGTTCTGATTATACGTATACCGGTTTTAGTACAAGTTTGTTTCTTTGCATTTACAGGTAGTAAACATGCAGTTTGTTAAAAAAAATGGAATCACGATACCTAGTTTTGCTACTACTAGTTTGGCAATATGTTACAATGGGGATTTCTTTTCCGGAGTCCAGAGGAACCTTATTAGACTTGAACACAATTCGGCTTGCTCCCCAGGACGGGGCACTTCTATAATAGCAGATGTAATGTAGAAAAATCCGAAGAAATTTATATTGAAGAAAAGGATGTTACTTGGCACTGGTCCGTAGAACAGTGGAAGCCCAGCTTGGTGTGAGATACTGCAGGGTTGAACCACCGGAGAGACCCTGCAAACAACGGATAGAATAGCCAAAGCAGATTCCTAGTCATGTGATGTGACTACACGAGATGGGGGAAAACAGACAGGGGGCGAGGAGGGAGAAGGTGGACTGGAGGTTTGCGGCGGTGAGCTCCACCTGAAGGCTGAAGGGAGAAGCGACCACATCCAATGGGCGGTTGAGCTCGATTTGCCGCCAACTACGCGCCGGAACCGCTTCGGTGTGCATCGACGATCAAAACGATGGCGACGCGGGGAGAATCAGTTGGTGCCGCCAGCCGGGGAACCTGACCGGCGACAAAGGCCGTCTTGGTCACTCGGCTCTTTACGACGGCGGCGGCGTCGGCGGAGTGGGGGATGGATGGCGCCGGTGGTAGGTGTGGGCCCGAGGAGCCAGCGACCGAGCGGAAGGGGAGGAGCGGATTACTGCCTGTGGGACAGCTTCCATGCGGTTGACCTGTCAACGAAATTTTGGACGTATTCGTGTCGTTCATCGGTTTTACGTCCGCCCCTGCTTCCAGGCAAATTTGGAACTACTCATGCACACGTCCTTTATAGGAGTGGCAGATCTATATCAAAATTTAGAGAAAACCTAATAAAATTTGTTTATCTGTTTATCAAATATTGAATTGTCGACCTACGGCAGTCCATCACATTGCTAATGAGAGATAAAAAATATTATTACAATTATAGTGGACTACTTTGAAAGTTTGTTTCATTATAGTGTTCTATTTGCACTTCTTCTCTGATTTCAAACCAAAAACATCTTCCTCGTGGATCAATCTATGCTCCATGAGGCCATGCCCCATTGGCGCCGATTGGCCCATTGGAAAAAAAACCTTTGCCATTCATTTACAGATTAGTCGACCAGTTGGGGGCAGTCTCAACCACTCAGTGCCCTAGTCCCTAGCCACCAGCTCCAGGTCATGGCAACACACCGCATAGGCGTGCATGCTTGGCTTAGGCTGCTCGTCAAGTCGGCGTCGTGGCAGGCTGGCGGTTGCTCCTGACTTCTCAACCACTGATTTTGTTCATCTTTCTTTCCCAACTTGATTTGTTTATTACCGATGTTCGTAGAGATGAAAGATTTAGAAAGGTGAAGAATCTTACTGAGCTTTCTGTGATGCTTGTTGAGACAAAGAAGTGCAATAATTACAAATTTGTTGAGACAAAGAAGTGCAATAATTACAAATTTATTTATTTGCTTCTTAAGTTTGTGCTAATCCTTCCCGTAGCATCTGCAAGTGTTGAGCGAGTCCTTTCGGTAATAAATTATGTGAAGAACAAATAAATGAATAGCATGTGTGGTCAATAATTGAATGATTATTTAGTTACATATATTAATTGAGCATGTCTTTTTTCTACAAGTTAGTGACAATGATGTAATCAATCGTTTTCAATCAATGAAGGAGCACCATGTGAAATTGTAATATTTTGCTAAAGTATTTTGTATTTTTTTATTGTATTTCATAAAGTTGTAATATGTTACATTTGAACTCTTTTACTATGTATTTTGAATCTTTAACTTTATACTTTTGCACCATCGTTACTCAAATTCTAAATCCACCACTGGCTAGTGCCACCAAATGTTTTTTTAACCGGGCAAGAGGGTTGCCGTATATTAATTCAAAGGGAGAGGGAGTAGCAAAGGATTAGTAAAACGAAAGACAGGGAGAGGGAGATAAAAACAAAAGCACAGAGCGTGGAAAGCGATTACAGGGTGAGGGATAGCTCTGCTAGCTTCTTGGCCTGCTAGGACCCAAGCTCTGGCCTCCTCTTTTATAGTGACGAGTATATGCACCAGAGTTATCATTGAAGACTGGAAGATTCGGGCGTTCTGCTCTTCTCCAAATTTACCATGTGACAAGCATTATGAGTGATGTCATTGCTTTACATGGTGTGCCTGTCATGAAGAAAACCGATTCCCACCAGTCTCAAAGTGAATGGAAAGTGCACCAGGCGAAAATTTTGTATTTTTGAGGTGCCCATGTTTTGCAGACTAGATTATTCATGGAGGTTTTAGTTGCTCCTAGAAATTGAGCCTTGTAGGCAGATGCTACAGTATAAGTTTCAGTTAGGGTGAGCTGCCAAGTGATTGTATCCTCAATATCTTCCCGTATGTTCAAAGAAGAGGTGTGGCTTTAGATCTCAATCATCTCACAAATATATTGGAGTGTTAGGCCGGCTGCTTAGTTTAGGTACTGTAGTCAGTTATTGTTCATAAGGGCATCTGTAGTGTATGAAAAGAGGAGGTCTTAAGCCACCTTAAGGTCAACCTTATACATTACAGGGGTGACCTTACGCAGACCCTAAGCAAAAAAAAGCTTAAGGCTGATCCTCAAGCTAAAGACCTGACCATAAGCATTAAAATAAAATTTTTCTTTATCTGCCAAGTGGGACCGTCTTAAGGCCCCTTGGGTTATATACACTATGGAGTTGGTCTTAAGGTTTAGATGAGACCCACCTTAAAACCCTTTAGATTATATACACTACAAATGCCCTAAGTACTGCTCTCACAGTGCGATTTTTTCTCGTTGAGTTTCTAAAATATTAATGGTGCACCATGCAGCAGGCATCTCCTGCGCCTGCAGTAAGAACGAAGAAGAGTCCGATCCGAAGACCAAGGCAAAAAAGGATCGAGAGACTGAAGAGCAAGCGTTCGGTCATCGCCCCACACATGTCGCGCATGAATGCACGGCGCCCCGACACGTGCCGGCGCCTGCACGTCCCTCTCCGCCCCTTTAACTCGTCCCCGCCATTTCCCCAACTGCCATCCTCCGTCCTCCTAGCTCCCCCGCCTCCTCAAATCCACGCCACCGCGCGCGCACGCACGCGAAAGAGCGAGCATGGCAGATCGGCAGCAGCACGTCCACGGCGAGGGCGTTGCCCCGGCCAAGCCCGCTCGGCCGGGGTTCTCGCCCGCGGACTCGTCGACCCTGCTCCGGCGGGTGCAGACCCACGCGCCCAATTCCTCCCAGATCGTCGGCTTCCTCACGCTCGCCGTCTCCGGCGCCGCCCTCCTCCTCCTCACCGGACTCACCCTCACCGTCGCCGTCGTCGCGCTCATCTTCCTCGGCCCCCTTGCGCTGCTCACCAGCCCCGTCTGGGTGCCCGTCGCAATCGCGCTCGCCGTCGTCGTCGCGGCCGTGATCTCCACCTGCGGTTTCATCGTCGCCGCGCTCGCCGGGGGCACGTGGATGTACCGGTACTTCACGGGGAGGCATCCGGTCGGCGCCGACCGGGTGGACTACGCGCGCAGCCGGATCGCCGACACGGCCAGCCATGTCAAAGACTACGCGCGCGAGTACGGAGGATACCTGCACAGCCGGGCCAAGGACGCCGCACCCGGCGCGTAGGCGCGCCAGCACCACCGTGCATGTTGCAGCTAGATCGTTGTCCCTTTTTGTTCGTCTTCTGTGTATTTTTCCTGTTGTTAATTTCCGCCATTTTTTACGTAGAGTGCTTCATTTGCACCTTTCCCGTCTTGTATTTAGTTGGATCATAAGACGTTGCGCCAGGCTGAACTGATCGGTAACCTCGTCATTCAGCCTGATTCCCGCAATATTAATGCTTCTCTTGCCAAGGTTAAAGTAACACGCACAAAAGAAACTTTGCGTGTGATTACAGGAAGTTCATGTGACGAGAAATCCAACGCAAACTTGTACATGTACAGGGATCAGGAAAACACAAACTCGTGCCTCTACATACACCCGTGAGCCATACATGCACCGTGCGCGCGTGATCTCATCAGCCAGATCTCAAGCTTGACGATATAGCTTACTTGTATCTTTACTGTTATAAAAGAACGAGTTGGTCATCGTACGTTCCTTCTCTTTCAACTGTCTTATTCTTAACTTCTCATCACTATCCACTTTTTAACTGATCAGAGTAGTCATCTTTTATAATATGATTCTCTATATATCCAATAAATTTTGTTGCAACTCACGAGCTGGCAACTAGTTAGTTAATACACAGCGTTTTGGTTTGTTCTCCAACTGTATAGAGATAACATGGGAAATGGTCTTCTGTTCGCTACGCTAATGATTAGGGGAAAGAGGTCTAAAGCGCGTCGGAAGCCTGCGACGGCTAGCTACAAGACTGGGAGTTTACCACTACTATTTGTTAATGAGTTCCACCTGGAGGGATTGCATCTTCTCTTTGTCGATCGATATGGATATATAGACATACATGCGACTTGTTCAAGCATAACAACAAAAATAGTTGTGTATCTTAATCTGCTCTAGCCGTCCCAAATGCGCAGCAGGCTGCCCAGATTTACACACGCCATGCATAACACCATATTACAAGACAGCTTGTTCCTACACAATAACCATTTATACGCATTAATTAATTCCCATATTGGCAAGACCATGTGGTTTCTAATCTTCCCTATAAATACCAACCACATGATGCTTAGTGATCACACAACAACATAGCAAGTCAATTCGATCTCTCACATTAGTAGTTCTTCCGCATTCCGTTACATATTTCTGCCCTCGCTAATTGAGTTTGCTTGACGAGAAACAAAGACAAATGGCGGCCATTCGTGTCTTCCTCCTTGCAGCAGCTCTCTTGGTGTTGTCATGCTCTCAGGGCGCCATCGCCTCCGATCCGAGCCTTCTCCAGGACGTCTGCGTTGCAGACAAGATGTCTCAAGGTAAAAATGCATACAAAAAAAATTGTACTGCTTGGCATTTACTCGTAGCTAATTAAGCAATTAGTCATCTCGGTTATCTTGTATGAATAAATCCATGCAGTGCGTGTCAACGGATTTGCCTGCAAAGATGCAAAGGACGTTGTCGCCGAAGACTTCTTCTTCTCCGGCCTTCACATGGCCGGCAACACGACCAACAAGCAGGGCTCTAACGTGACCGCCGTGAATGTCGCGATTAAATCATTGTATGGTCTAAAGCAAGCTCCTAAGCAATGGCATGAGAAATTCGATAGCACGATGGCGTCGGTCGGCTTTGTGTGAATGAAGCCGATAAATGTGTCTACTATCGGTTTAATGGGGGCGAAGGTGTCATTCTATGTCTTTACGTAGATGACATATTGCTATTTGGGACCAACATAAATGTGATCAATAGCACAAAGTCTTTCCTTTCCGAATTTTGATATGAAAGATCCGGGTGAAGGCGATGTTATTTTAAACATTAAGCTTATAAAGGGTGAGAATGGGATTACTCTTTCGCAATCCCATTATGTGGATAAAGTCCTAACGATTTGGGTTTATGGATTTGTAAGCGTGACTACACCCTATGATCCAAATGCAAAGTTACATAAGAACAGGACATGGAAGGATCAACTTAAGTATTCTCAAATCATAGGATCACGATGTACCTAACTAGTGCGGCGAGGCGGACATCTCATATGTTGTATGCAGATTGAGTCGTTATCACGTCCAATCCAGAGATGATCATTGGATAGCACTAGAAAGAGTACTAAGATACTTGAAGGAAATCCTAATTTAGGAATACATTACTCGGTCATCCTACGATCTTGGAAGGATTCGGTGATTCTAATCGGATCGGTGACTCGGATGACATGAAGGCTACAGTGGTTATGTATTCACTCTAGCAGTGTGGGGCCGTGTCGTGGAAGTCCTCTAAGCAGACTATTCTTACGGTCCACTATGGAGGCTGAATTGGTAGCGCTTGATTCATGCCGGTAGAGGCGAGAATGGATTCGAGAACTCCTTTCGACCTCCCATGTCGGCTGGAAAACCTATTCCACCGTATTAACTCTCATGATAACCAAACCATTCGGTTAAGGCGAAGAGTAGGAAGGACAATATGAAGTCCTCAAAACATATAAAGCGCCGACTTAAGTCGGTAAGGCATGCAGAGAGGCGGGTGTTATTATCGTAGAATACATCCGATCGAAAGGAACTTAGCAGATCCTTTCACTAAAGGATTGGCGCGTAAGGTCATCCAAGCAGCGTCACAGGAATGGGGCTTATACATGTATAAAGGCTCACATTGGTGGTAACCTAACCTAGGAGATCGGAGATCCCGTGAACTAGGCTCTAGGACAACAAGCGTGGAGATTAGAGAGCACATCTAACGGGTCCCATTAGCTGCGATTGCTCATGCGTATGGAAGGTTGAGCATTAGCTCTTAATGAACTCGATGTCTATATGACTTATGGAATCGTCCTACAGATTCCTAGAAGAGTTCACCTACGTGAGTGAGATCGTGAGTCGCGATCGAAGAAAGATGAGGTATACTTTCTTAAGCACTCATGAGATAGATACGGGGACATGGCCGAACGTCCCAACCCGAGAGGGAAGGGCTAGCCGCCCGATCTGCCAGCAGAATGTGATTTGGCGAAATCCTCACACCAAGGCATTGGATCAAGGCGTAGTCCTCCTTTGTCTCTGCAGAGTCGTAGTCCTTATCGCTAGACTTTGGGTTCAAACCCGCAAGGTACCCATAGTCGAACAACTGTATATTAAACAAGACATTGAACATATTTTACCAATTGGTAAATTGGTGGGGACTGTTGTATAAGAGAGGGGCAATTTGGGAATTTCCCAATTGAGAAAAGAATGAAAGGGTGCCCTAAATGGTGGGGCCACAGCCAGTCCATTTGGAAGAGATAAGGGGAGAGACAAAGTCTCCTCCCGACTCGTCAGTGCGGCGTCGGTGGCTCCCTCCCGTGCGATTTCGGCGCGCCGTTCGTCTCCTCCTTTGATCCGGCGATTTGGGCGGAAAGATGGAGGGAGTGGCGAGGAAGAAGCGGCGGTGGAGGCGCGGCAGCCAGTGTTCTCTCGAGGCGGCGCTCGTGCCAACTCGCGGCTCACCTCGTCTCCCCTTCATATGCCGGCTCGGTTACGGGTTTGGGAATCCATCTTCTAGACTCCCGATCGACTTTTGCTCTCTTGAGTTGCAGATTGGCGGGCTGAACACCATGGGCATCTCTCCTCGCATCGACTATGCGCCCTACGGCCTCAACCCTCTTCATACTCACCCGCGTGCGCCGAGATCTTGACTGTCTTTGGAGGGCTCGCTCTACGTCGGCTTCGTGACCTCAAACCCTGACAACAAGCTGTTCACCAAGGTTCTCAACAAGGGAGACGCGTTCGTGTTCCCTAAGGGCCTTGTCCACTTCCAGTTCAATTATGGGACAAGCAATGTCGTAGCACTTGCAGCGTTGAGCAGCCAGAACCCCGGGGTGATCACTGTAGCCAACGCGGTGTTTGGATCGAAGCCATCCATCTCTGATGATATTCTTGCCAAGGCATTTCAGGTGGAGAAGAAAACAATAGATTGGATCCAAGCTCAGTTCTAAGTGTCTGATCCCATGCACATTTGTTTGTCCATCGATTCGATTATTTTCTCTTGTCTTAGTTTGCATTTCATTCTTTAAATTGTTGCAAGTTGACAACCTTGTGTGTTTCGTGTATGTTTCTTTTCATCAACGGAGCCTTGTGTTGAATGTGTTGTGAAATGTTCCTATGCGATATTGCAAAAGTAGTTTAAATTTCTTCTTGGTTAATGTTCCTTTAATTTGGAGTAGTAAATATCTCCTGCTATTGAATTCTTCTCCCTTTTCCCCCAGGTACTTCCTGGACCTTCGGTTGTCATCGTCCGGGTTATGAGTTATGACCGTAGACACCAAATCAATTCTCCATGTCCGATTGAAATTCCCCTCAACTGACAAGATGTATCTGTGGAAAGCTATGCTTTATCGAAATAGAGCAGAGTTTAAGAGATGATAATACAAATAAGAATTTCCAATATATATTTCAAAGCACATATGTATAGTTGTAAAGTGCGTGTGAAAATTCTTCACAAGCTCTACTAATTAATGGTATAAGTGAATCTACTGGCCGGTAGGGGTGGAAAAATAGCTCGAGCTTATAAAATTTCGAACCAAGCCGACCCTCTTTCGCAGCTAGCAAAAAATCCAAGCTGGCTCGGAAGCCTATTTTGGCTCGTATCTACAGTTCTATCACACTGTTTTCAATGTGGTAGCCTGACCAATATTACTTTGTCACCTTAAAAGCATCTATCTGTATTCGCGGCAGTGTCGAACAGAAGCAGCATCTGACTTGGGGCGAGAGATGGCCTCCTGGATGAAGGAGGCGGGGCGGTCAACGGACTCAGGGCACAGGAACACGAAGGCATAGCAGGACATCTCCAGCGAGGACGCCGGTGGCAAGTACGCGCGGCCCCAGTGGGGCGGGCGCAAGAGACAATAGTTGCGACTTGGCATGAAGCGGAGAAGCGGCAAGCAGTTGCTTCATGGTGGACCAGCACGCGGGGAGGGCGGCGGCTCAACGAACAGGGCTGGGAGAAAGCGTGAGGAGGGCAGCAGTGGTGGAGCTGTATTTCCCTTTTTTTCAGGGACCTTGAATGCCGATCGGATTGGTCCGAACCACTCTAGCCAATCGGATAGCCGAAAACCTCTCTGGCCGATCAAATGGTCCGAAGCTCTCTGGCTGATCGAACTGGTCCAAAACCGCTTTGGCCGATCGAACGGTCCGAAACCGCTCTGGCCGATCAGACAGTCCGAAACTGCTCTGGTCGATCGGATGGTCCGAACATCTTCAAAGAATTTTCTTTACAAAAATAATTCCAGAAAATGCTCCTTTTCTTTTTTTTCCTTTAGATTCAAACTTCCAGAAGCCCGTATTTCTTCATCCTAACTCCGTTTGGACCGGTTCAAATTTCTAAATCCTTATAAAATCCTAAACTACCCATTTCTGGACTCTTTTTTATTTTTAAAATTTATTTGAATTTTATTGGGCTCTTGGCTACTTCTTGCTGAATAGCTTGGTGTGGCTCACGAGCCGGATTGAGCTGGCTCGAGCCACGAAACGAGCCAAGCTGAGCTGGGCTTTTAGCTCGTTTTCTGAACGAGCCGAGCCATAGCTCCAAGTGAGCTCGGCCCAGCCTGGCTCGAGCCAGCTTGCTCGGCTCGTTTCCAGCCCTACCAGCCGGTGACCGATGTGGGTTTAGTAGAAAACGAAAATGGACAAACTGTTGGATTAATTGGGATTGGCCCATTTTAATTTAGCAATTAATCAAATGAAATTCCTAGGCCCACAACTAATGCTAGGTGGAAAATTGTTTAGTCCCATATGGAGAATTCAATGGGAGTTATACCACTTTAAAAGGTGGAACGAGGTAACCCCCTTGTGAAATTGAAGAGAGCCAACACGCGCGCGCGCTCGCTCGCTCGCCTCGCCTCGCCACGCCACGCCACGCCGAGCCGAGCCGAGCCGTGCGCCGCCGTGCGCGCGCGTCGCGCGCGTGTCTTGCACGTCTGCGCAGCGTGTCGAGTGCGCGCGTTTTCTTTATCTATTCGAAAATCGAAACGCACTAACTCGCTGGCAGTAACGGTGCAGTTACTAGTAGATTATGGCTGCGGTTACTTTCGAGTAATGGGTGCGCAGTTACTAGTGACTACCGGCGCGTTTCGGTCTCTTTATTTTCTTTGTTACAAGAGAACGACATAAGAAGGCTCTTCTCTCCATACGAAACAATAGGGCTCTCTCCCTCTGTTCTTGTTGCTGCTCTCTGCAATCTCCGGTCCAGAACCTTGCGCACAAGTTTCGGCGAGTAGGCCTCGGAACCGTCCGTTTGTGTACCTGCACGGGTAGGCGGGCGATCAAGTTTTGGGGGCGCATCGCGACTACTCAATCTGTGACGTCTACTTCTGGTGGTGAACCATTCGCGCGATCGCATCTGCGAACATCTTCCCGCATCAAGCCGTCCGCATCACGCCTTGATCGACTACATCGAATAGGCCATCATGTCGATCGATGGTAACGGCGCCTCCGGTGTCTCGACCGACCCGCCGAGGGTATAAATCTAAAACTTTTCTGGTGTATTTGTTTATGTGCGCTATGAATATGTTAATAGATGTTTCTGTTAGCTTGTTCGTTAGCGAATATGAATACATCGTTGATAGATCACTCATGCATGTTTATGTCATGTTTTATATGCTGAATTTCTGGATTAAAATATGCCGAAAATTGACTAGATATCCATCAATCCAAAAACTTGATAGGTCTTTTTCGGTAGTTGGCTTTGCTGCGTCACTTAAGCCACACCCTCCGTTTGATGGTTCAAATTTTAAGAGATGGCGTGCACGCGCAATCCTGTGGTTTACTGCCATGGAATGTTTTCATGTTGTACAAGGCAAGCCCGCTGAGCCTCTGTCTGATGAGGATGAACGCAAGTTCAATGCAACGGATAACTTGTTTCGAGGTGCACTTGTTAACATACTGGCGGACAACATTGTGAATGTGTACATGCATTTGCCTACGGGCAGAGAGATGTGGAATGCACTTGAGGCCAAGTTCGGAGTTTCCGATCTTTGGTAGTGAGTTGTATGTCATGGAGCGTTCTATGACTACAAGATGGTCGATGACCGTTCTGTAGTAGAACAAGCTCATGAGATTCAGGCGCTCGCAAAGGAGCTCGAGAACAATAAGTGCGAGTTACCGGACAAGTTTGTGGTGGCGGTATTATCGCTAAATTACCACCTTCTTGGTCGGATTTTGCTACCTCTCTAAAACACAAGAGGCAGGAGTTCGGTGTTCACGATCTCATTGGCACTCTTGGTGTTGAAGAAAAGCGAGGGCAAAAGATACTCGTGGCAAGAAAGTTCTTCTTGAGGAGGTTCTAGCGCCAATTTGGTGCGAAGAAAAATCCTCGGGCTTTCCACAACAAGAAGAAAAATAAGCCTTTGTCAAGCCCAAGGCTACTCACGAGTTTAAGAAGAAAGGCAAAGGAAAGGGGGCTGCTTTGTGTGCGGTGATTCGGCCATTGGGCTAAGGATTGTCCGCACCGCAAGGATAAGCGAAGAAGTCCGCCAACATGATTATTAGTGACGCTGGAGGAACATCGGTACGGTAATTATTTACCTACAGTTCTTTCGTTTGTCAATCACACGAGTGGTGGGTTGACACGGTGCTAATATTCATGTTTGTGCTGATATTTCCTTGTTTTCATCTTATCGATCGGTCGAGGTTGCTCCTTGTTGATGGGGAGCGGTTCGCATGCAGTTGTTCATGGTGTTGGTACGGTCAATCGAAGTTTACTTCGGGAAAGACCGTCGTACCAAGAACGTGCAGCATGTCCCTCCATAAAGAAAAATCTCGTCAGCGGATCTCTACTGTGTAGAGATGGTTTTAGGCTTGCATTTGAGTCCAATAAATGTGTCGTATCTAAGTATGGAACATTTGTTGGTAAAGGCTATGAGAACGGAGGTTTGTTCCGTTTTTCTTTGATGGATTCTGTAATAAAGTTGTGAACCATGTGTGTAACGATGATGATGAGTCTAATATTTGGCATTCACGACTTTGTCATGTTAATTTTGGGTGTATGGCGCGCTTAGCTAATATGAGTTTAATCCGAAATTCACTTTGGTCAAAGGTTCTAAGTGCCATGCATGTGTTCAATCGAAACAACCTCGCAAGTCTCACAAGGCGACAAAAGAGGCGAGGAATTTGGCACCGTTAGAACTTATTCATTCGATTTATGCGAGATGAATGGCGTATTGACTAAAGGTGGAAAGAAATATTTCATGACGCTTATAGATGATTGCACTAGATTTTGCTACGTGTACTTATTGAAAACAAAAGATGAAGCGTTGGATTACTTTAAGATCTATAAAGTCGAGGTAGAAAACCAACTTGAGAGGAAAATCAAGCGGGTAAGGTCTGATCATGGGGGAGAGTATTTTTCAAATGAGTTTACTTTATTCTGCGAGGAACATGGAATTATTCATGAGAGGACGCCTCCCTATTCTCCCGAATCAAACGGGGTTGCCGAAAGAAAGAATCGCACTCTAACTGATTTGGTTAACGCCATGTTAGACACTGCGGGACTTTCTAAGGAATGGTGGGGTGAGGCTATATTGACCGCGTGTCATGTCCTGAATAGAGTTCCCACAAAGAACAAAGAAGTAACACCATTCGAGGAATGGGAAAAGAAGAAGCTAAATCTCTCATATTTGCGCACCTGGGGATGTTTGGCCAAAGTTAACGTGCCAATTATCAAGAAGCGCAAACTTGGACCAAAAACCGTAGATTGTGTATTCCTTGGTTATGCTATGCACAGCGTGGGTTATAGGTTCTTAATTATAAAATCTGGAGTACCTGACATGCGTGTTGGTATAATCATAGAATCCAGAGATGCTACATTTTTTGAGAATGAATTTCCTATGAAATGTGATGTACCTAGCTCATCTAGTCAAGAACCTATAATTTCCCTTGATTCTTTTCTGCCGATAGAACATGTTGAGCAAACGCCTGTGGAAAATCCTGAGGAGGATAACAATGAAGTTACTCGAAAGAGTAAGAGACAAAGGATTGCAAAGTCTTTTGGTGATGATTTCATTGTATACCTCGTGGATGACACTCCAAGAACCATTGAAGAGGCATATTCTTCTCTTGACGCTGACTATTGGAAGGAAGTGGTACGGAGTGAGATGGACTCTATTATGTCTAATGGAACTTGGGAGGTCGTTGATCGTCCTTATGGGTGTAAACCTGTAGGATGTAAATGAGTTTTCAAGAAAAAGCTTAGGCCTGATGGTACAATTGAAAAGTACAAGGCAAGGCTTGTGGCCAAGGGTTATACCCAGAAAGAAGGCGAGGACTTCTTTGATACTTATTCACCTGTTGCCCGACTGACCACAATTCGAGTATTACTTGCCCTGACTGCCTCTTGTGATCTTCTCGTTCATCAAATGGACGTTAAGACAGCTTTCCTAAATGGAGAGTTGGAGGAGGAGATTTATATGGATCAGCCAGACGGGTTTGTGGTAGAAGGTCAAGAAGGAAAGGTGTGCAAGTTGTTAAAGTCTTTGTATGGCCTAAAGCAAGCACCTAAGCAATGGCATGAGAAGTTCGACAGAACTTTGACATCTCTGGCTTTGTTGTGAATGAAGACGGATGTGTGTACTATCGCTATGGTGGGGAGAAGGAGTGATCTTGTGTTTGTATGTTGATGACATACCGATTTTTGGGACAAACCTCAATGTGATTGAGGAGGTCAAGGACTTTCTGTCCAATAGCTTTGAGATGAAAGATTTGGGAGTGGTGATGTGATTCTTAATATTAAGCTCACGAGAGAAGGTGATGGTGGGGTTACACTCTGCAATCCCACTATGTGGAGAAGATCTTGAGTCGCTTTGGTTATAGTGATTGCAAGCTGCTCCTACTCCTTATGATCCTAGTGTGTTATTGAGGAAAACAGAAGAATAACAAAGGATCAATTGAGATACTCGGATCATTGGCTCATTGATGTATTTAGCTAGTGCTACGAGGCCCGACATCTCGTTTCTTTGTGAGCAAGCTAAGTCGGTTCGTTTCAAATCAGGAGATGATCATTGGCGTGCTCTTGAGAGAGTAATGCGCTATCTAAAGGCAATCGTGAGCTATGGCATTCACTATCTTTGGGTACCCAAAGGTACGGAGGGCTCTGATGATTCAAACCGGATCTCGATCTTTGATGAGATAAAAGCCACAAGTGGATATGTGTTCACACTTGGAGGTGGTCTTTGTTTCTGGAAGTCTTGCAAGCGAGACCATCTTAACGAGGTCAACAATGGAAGCGAACTCACGGCATTAGATACCGCATCGTTGTTGGTGAGTGGCTTCGTGAACTCCTTATGGATTTGCGGTGGTTGAAAAACCGATACGGCTATCCGATGAATTTGTGATAATCGATTTGTAATTATCAAGGTGAAGCAGTTCTAAGGACAACATGAAGTCATCTAGGCATGTTAAGAGGCGGTTGAAGTCCGTCGTAAAGCTGAAAAACTCGGAGTTATAGCATGGACTATGTCCGCACAGCTAAGAATCTGCGAGACCAATTTACAAAGGGTTTATCACGTAATGTGATAGATAGTGCATCGAGTGAAATGGGCACGAGACCCACATGAGTCATACCACAGTGGTAACTTTGTTCTATGTGATCGGAGATCCCGTGAAGTAGGATAGTGAAACAAGCCGTTGGTTGGATCGGGAGGAGAGACCTTTACAGGCTCATTTCTTGAGTGATGCGCTTCTCTCCTATTCTGTATGGCAGGTTGGTTTTTACCTTAATGTGATCCAAGTGGCTTATTTAAAGCAGAGATGTCGGCCTACAGGACATCTTAGAAAGAACACACCTATATGAGTTCGATTTCTGGTCACGATCTATGAGATTTGGGTGATCTCTAGATACTCATGAATAGGCATGGAGTATGACTTATACGCTCCAACCAGAGGGGATGCTTTAGGCAGCCTAGTACTAGTAAAGGAATTGGGTAAAGCTTGTTCGCACAAAACTGTCAATTCAAGGCATAGTCCATTGTTGATTGTGGATGAGTGTAACTCCTTTCCTAGGTGGATGTTCAACTTACGATCTCCATCGAAACACTGGTATATCAAACATCGCAGAATCGAGAGCATTTTCGTGTGCCTTGAAATTTGGTGGGGATTGTTGGATTAATTGGGATTGGCCCATTTTAATTTAGCAATTAATCAAATGAAATTCCTAGGCCCACAACTAATGCTAGGTGGAAAATTGTTTAGTCCCATATAGAGAATTCAATGGGAGTTATACCACTTTAAAAGGTGGAACGAGGTAACCCCCTTGTGAAATTGAAGAGAGCCAACACGCGCGCGCGCGCTCGCTCGCTCGCCTCGCCACGCCACGCCGAGCCGAGCCGTGCCGTGCCGTGCGTGTGCGTGTGCGTGTGCGTGCGCGCGCACGACGCTGTAGCGGCGTGTCGAGTGCGCGCGCGTTTTTCTTTATCTATTCGAAAATCGAAACGCACTAACTCGCTGGCAGTAACGGTGCAGTTACTAGTAGATTATGGCTGCGGTTACTTTCGAGTAATGGGTGCGCAGTTACTAGTGACTACTGGCGGCAGTTTCTGGTCTCTTTATTTTTGTTGTTACAAGAGAACAGCATAAGAAGGCTCTCCTCTCCATACGAAACAATAGGGCTCTCTCCCTCTGTTCTTGTTGTTGCTCTCTGCAATCTCCGGTCCAGAACCTTGCGCGCACAAGTTTACGGCGAGTAGGCCTCGGAACCGTCCGTTTGTGTACTGCGGGTAGGCGGGCGATCAAGTTTTGGGAGCGCATCGTGCGACTACTCAATCTGCGACGTCTACTTCACGGTGGTGAACCATTCGCGCGATCGCGACTGCGAACATCTTCCCGCATCAAGCTTCATCCCGCATCACGCCTTGATCGACTACATCGAATAGGCCATCATGTCGATCGATGGTAACGGCGCCTCGGTGTCTCGATCGCCCCGCCCGAGGGTATAAATCTAAAACTTTTCTGGTGTATTTGTTTATGTGCGCTATGAATATGTTAATAGATGTTTCTGTTAGCTTGTTCGTTAGCGAATATGAATACATCGTTGATAGATCACTCATGCATGTTTATGTCATGTTTTATATGCTGAATTTCTGGATTAAAATATGCCGAAAATTGACTAGATATCCATCACAAACAAGATAAATTCATTTTTTATTTTAATGTAATATTAATGGAATTCACAAATAGAGCTGAAAGATTAATCGAGGAAAATTGTAGCTCTTTATCTAAAAATGTGAGAACATGTGGATGTCCTCCCATGCGTTGTGTTGAGTAAAAGACACTTTCGTTTGATTGGATTGGTCATTTGCAGTTTGTTTTTGGAAGAGCGAAGAGATTGAAGGTAGTTTTCTTTTGGAGCGGATGATACAGGTCGGTCAAACCTTTTGAGTCTGGTCATTAGTTCAGAGAGCACATGAGTTGAGCTAGTATGGGACGAATGTAGAACCGGTATGGCAACTAAGGTATGGTAAATGGTGCCATAAATTTTTCCCTTTGGTGTTCGCTAATTCTTTACTTCGATGCTATAAAATTATGAAGATTTAGGATGAAATGCTAACACAAAATCCAGCAAATCTGGAAACCCAAAATTCAGAAATTCAAAACCCCACTGGTCTATATAAGCTAACGATCGCCAGAAATTCGCTGGTGAATTTCGCTACCAATTTTTCTTAGCGGAGCTAATATCAATTTATTCAATGGTGATGATTGCCAAAAACCCTTTATTCAATCCCCTGTGTTCATTGCCTCTCGGCCCTCTATTTTCGCTGGACGTCTAGGCATGCCCTTTTTTGGCTCATGATTTTTGTTATATTTTTTAAGAGCACAAGTGGTAAAGACGTTGACGCAAATGATATATACCTTTTGGCCTCGAAAACTCCTTTAGAGAGATGGCTTCAATTTTGAAGCCGCTTCGTCGGAGAAGCCAAAGCAAAAAAAAAAGCTAAGCAAAACATAACAGGGCCAGACTTCGTTCGTTTCCTTTGGTCTCGACTGAATCAGACAGGGCCATATTAGGCTGTGATAGGCTTCGTGGAGGCCTCATGACTAAATGAGCCCGTTATGACTTGTTACTTGATAGCCGAGGTTCCAGTAGTAAAGAGCAATTGGGCCGGCTAACGAAACCCTCAGAAAGCCCAAGCAGTTACATCCTTCTGTACTTGATGTTGGCAAGCCCAGTACAGATCCTACTTGGTTTTTTCTATATAAAAAAAGGATTACTAGCGCCCGGACGATGGAAGACTTTTTATGGTACGCTTTAGTATAACATCAGTAAATTACTTTTGCAATAATTATAATCATTGTATACAACAAAATGCATAATAATATTAGGTAAAATCGAGCAAAATAGAAAAAAAAACTTCTCACAAAATACATAATATCATAAATACATGACTTTGCAAAGTGCTAAAATAAAATCAAAATTCCCAAACAAAAAATTTAGAACCTTACAATACAATACTGTAACATTTGAAAAAGATAGTTGCAATATTTAAATACCTAGTGCAACAAAAAAGAGAGAAGAAAGAGCACACCTAGATAGGCCAGAATAGGTTAGAAGCAGTCACTTGTAGGGAAGGTCAGAAGCAATAGGTTGCGAATTGGTAAATAGTACAAAACACCAAGTGAAGATTCAAATCTGAATTTTGGAGGCTTGAACCGTTGTTGTAACTTGGAAGCAACAAGTGCTACGGGGCAAAGAGCTATTCTTAGATGGCAACGAGCTATTCCAGATGGAGATGGAGTCAGGACTCAGGAGAGCAATAACAAGGGGAGCATGGAAAACGAACAGCATCTGGTAGTGGAGAATGAATGATGTAGAGCTAGCAGTATCTGATAGTGAAGGTAGCAGCATGTGGACGTACAAGGAATGTATACTATCATTTCCCATAAAAAAAAACTTACCGATGTGACACTCCTCCCCAAAAGAAGAAGAGCACCGATACGACGAAATCAGCATGGAGATGGTTTTTCGCTGTTCTGCATGGTCATGTATTTACAACATGGAAAGTCCAATTAGCATCCTTAAGTTTTGAGCATTCAGCAAGCAGTACATAGTGCGCACGTAACCTTCATATACTACCACTTCCCACAGGAAGACTGTGATCACAGAGAGCCGAAAGCCCGAAGATTCCACCACGTGTATCGATCGTTCCGTCCAAACTCCAAACCCCGGAGCCAAAATGTCAGATCCGGCGTCTGATGCGCTGACCAGGAACCGTTCGGTCCTCGTCGACCAAAGCAGCTCACGTCAAGTTCCTTTCTCGCCCATCCCTTACCACCGTACTGTTCATACCGAACGTGAACTCGAGTCCTCGTAATCATGCATCAAATTTTGTCCGAGCATTCCAAACACGTGCGTGCGCATGCTTAACAAAACTTATAAACCAAGCCAAGCCAAGCCACTGACTATTCCTTGATTTAATGGTTTTCTAATTAATCACGTGGTTTAGTTTGACACATCACTCTACTTTGACCACCAAACATATGATCCAAGACTTTTCATGAACGAACTTTGCAGGCATCGAGCAATCAAATGAATCCTCTCTGACCAAGGGATCCTCCAGCCGGTTCAAACTATAACTTTTCTGATTAGCTTCTAGATGTTCCACACACACACATGTATATAATTACACTTTATAAATTTTTGTGTGATTTACATTGAATTATCTTATAATTAATATACGAGTATAACTAAAATAATAAAGAAGTATTTTAAATTTGTTTAGGTGGTATATTAGAGATGGGTGTAATACACCTGGGAGTAAAATGTATTTTTCATACACACATTATTCAGTAGCTACGCGTAGAATAATCGTGTGACTCTGACTGACCCAACCAGCTAATCACCCCACCATCCCACCCCATAGATTTTTATAAATGTTTATTAATTACGGTAAAGTTACTATGATATGCACATCAATTTATCATATATAATTCATGAAGTTACTTACAATTCTCACACGTGTTATTATCTTATGCACATAAAATTATTATCTATAATTCATGAAGTTACTTACAGTTGGCAAAGTTATTATCTCATGCCTAAAAAGTTATCATCTATAATTCATTAAGTTACTATCTTATGCACTACAAAGCCAGTAGTAAAAATGACACACATTTCGCAATGTCGAAACATATTCAACATGGATATTATTTTATTAAGTTCATAATTTCAAAAACAATGGTACAAACGGATCGCAGATCGGACTTTCGATGAAAGAGTTATTTATTTATTTTAGTTTATAAAGAAGATAAAAAATCACACGTTAAATGCGCTTATTCCCTTCTTTCTCTTCTTGCATGCATGCATGTGTCAGACCGTAACTGCCCATCGCAAGAGACCCGCGCGTAGTTACCATCTCATGCACAAAAAGTTAGTATCTATAATTCACGAAGTTACTTACAATTTTCACGTGATAACTTTCACACTGCAATGCTATGAAAAATTACTATCTCCTGAACATAAAGTTATCATTGGAATTCATCAAGCTACTTACATTTGCAAAGTTACTATCTCATGCAAAAGTTAACATATATAATTCATGAAGTAACACATCAACCGAGTTATACACCAATCGCACCAGAAATCCAGCTAGCGACCCGCGCGTAGTGCGCGCACACACGCTTGTTAGCATAGCTGTGTGTATATATACGGACGCGCTATCCAACGCGTGCGTGCACACATGAACTGGCTTGCATCAGCGGTTCGTGCGTAACGGCATTAGCAGTAACTTTCCTAGCATTGCATTGTGAAAGTTACCACTGGACAAAATAGGAGTTATTAGCCCACCACGATTCGTGCATAACCAAAGATTTCCCAATTTGCAAAATATTATTAGCATGCCCTCTTCAAGTTACATGTCGTGAAATACTAAGTTATTGCCACCAATTGTAGTTTAACAATTTTTTGTGGCGAGCCAAAAAGTTACTGGCGTTTGTGAATAAAGTTATTATCATATACATGTTGAGTTACTACCAACATTTAAACACACTATTGACAGTAACAATATGTGTATTTGGAAGTAACTTCACTAACAAACACAGGTAACTTTCTGGGCACGAAGAGAGATTCCCGGGTGGGCTTAATAACTGTTCAGATTCCATACCCCACTAAATCCCAGAAACTTAATGTATTGTATACGATAACTTTATCCTGCGGATGGTAACTACATTGCATATAGACGATAACTTTATGCCTAACCGCAAGTAACATTTCGAGATCAACTAATGAAGCTGGGTGGACGCTCGAAGTTTGACTTCGACCGAGAAGTCAAAGAGTATCGGGTGGTGTTCGAGTAACACAAGAGAATCGGATGGTGTTCGAGTAACAACGGAGATCAGACGACGTTCGAGTAGTAGTGGAGTATCAGATGGCATTCGAGTGGTTTCAGAGCATCGGATGGTGTTCGAGTAGCAGAGGGGAATCAGACGGCCTTCGAGCAGAAACAGAGATCGGATAGCGTTCGAGTAGCAGGGGAGTATCGGATGGCATTCGAGCGGCTTCAGAGCATCGGACGGCGTTCGCGTGGTGTTGAAGCGGAGTAAAATTGTCATACACATGTTGGGTGGTGTCAAAGGAGTAGTCGAAGCCGTGGTCGAAGCTACAATGAGTAGTCATAGCTACAGTAGTCATAGGTGTTGTAGCAGTCGTGGTTACTATAGCAGGTGCTGTAGCAGTTGAAAGTACTATAGCAGTCATGGATACTATAGCTACTGAGTGATTCGGTCGTACTCGGAAGTCATAATCGAAGTAGCGTCATAGTCGTAACTCGTAAGAGTACTGTAGCAACCGGACTCATAAGAGTCTCCACGTCAATTGTACTGTTGCATGCATGTGATGATTTAGTAGATTTGGTTGTGAGAAAAGTTATTGCCTATTATGAGTGAAGTTATTTCCTATTGTAAGGAAAGTTACTGCCTATTGTGAGGAAAGTTATTACCTGTTGTGTACTGTGAGCATTTGTTAGTAATTTCACTCATTACCGATAGTAATTTAGTTCACAATGGATGATAACTTGATGTATATATGATAGTAACTTCACTATGGGATAACAACTTCGCTTGGGGATGATAACTTCATTTCATATTGATGATAACTTCATGTGTAATGGAAAGTAACTTTTCGGAATAGGGTGGGTTGGTGGGGCTTCACCATGAGGATGGTAACTTCATTCCATATGGATGATAACTTCATGCGTAACCAAAAGTAACTGCAGGCATTACAGATGATAACTTGATGTATATTCGATAGTAACTTTATCATAATTAACAAACAATAGTAACTGACTATGGGGTAGGATGGTAGAGCGGTTGTCTGGTTGGATCAATTAGGGGCGCACGTTTATTTTACACATGCGCGCTGGTTAGCAATTATATGGGGGGGGTGTGCATGCATGTGTGTGGACGCCCCTTTCCTCTAAAACTTGGGTCATGGGTGGGTTTTTTGGGCTGTTGCTTATACCTTTTAGTTTATAGTTTTTGAATTCTAGCTGTTCGCGAGAGACAATACGCAGAGAAAAATAGTCGCATGTGATTTTGGCAGGTATAACTGAATTCGGCACAGTGTATAATATAAACTACCTGTAGACCTTGATTTGAAAAAACGCACCGTTTAAAAGCTAGTTACTGTAGTAACGGAAGCCAAAGCATAAGTGCAAAAGAATCCACCCTATGCAGATGGTGAAAGCGACCAAACCACCATACTGAGTCAACAACCGGTGTGCACTTCGCGCGAACGTGTTATACTTATCTATTACTTTCGGTATACTTAAATATTAATTTTAAAATACCTCAATGTGACTTGGATGAAATTTTTTATCAGAGCCATTTAGTTTTGCTATATGTTTTTTAAATATACTTTAATAGTACTTATAGGATACTTTAGAGGGAATTTTATAAAAAAAATTCATCAAAGTCACGTCCCTTCCCTCTAAAACTTGGGGCATGCAGGAGGCGAAAGCGACCAAACAACCACGCCGAGTCAACAACCGATGCGCACTTCGCGCGAACGGGAACCATACGTGCCATCTGCCGCAGTTGGCATCGTATCTCATTATCTTGTGACGGCACCAATAACTCCCACCAACCACGGCCCCCTGCATAAAGAGAAAGGGTGGCACCGCTATTTCACCAAACTTCCCCAAGCGGCTAGCTAGCCAAGCCAAGCTGCACCCCACCAACCCATCGCAAACAGCCGCGCGCGCGCACGAGAGAGAGCGAGCGAAGGAGATGGAGGTGGAGGCGTTCCCGATACGGTTTACGAGGGGCATACGCTCGTACTGGCGCCGGCGCAAGTACCAGCGGCTCGAGGCCGCGGACGGCGGGGGCAAGATCAGGGGCACGCAGCACCTTGGGGCGCGGCGCGGCGGGTGGGGCGTGCGGCTGCGCAGGCTGCTCCGCGTGCGCGTCCGGGTGGTGACGGCCCCCGCGCGCGTGCTGCGGTGGGTACGGGACGCCTACGTGCGCGGCATGCTCGCGGTGGCCAACAAGGCGTCGGCCATGGCGCTGCCCGACGGGCCCGAGGGGTTGTGGGCCAAGCGGGTGCCGCGTCGGAAGCAGCTCCCGGCGGCAAGGCCCGACCAGCCAACGGAGTTCGAGCAGAGGCTTATCTTTGAGATCTACAAGTCCATCGTCGCGTCCAAGGAGCTCACCACCATGCTCCACTCCTCCACGGCGCACCTGCGGACATCATCTAGCTAGGCGTAACATCGACCGATCTGCTCGACATGGAGACTGGAAAATTTCTTGCAGTGCTAGTGTCCCTAGCAAGCTAGCACTTGCATGCCGATGTTTTGCTCGCTTTTCGTTGTTATATTATGAAGTGCTAATGCTGGCTCTTCCTTGTAAGAAAGAAATTAAAAGCCGTTCTACTGTTCTTGTTGTAGGGGTGATCTAACACCGTGATAGCCTGATAGGGCTTTGCGACTATCCAATATGGGTGTGTTTGGTTACCCGAACGTGGATGGTCTGATACCAGCTGGATTGTATTTTGCCAAAAAAACGGATGTTTGGTTGGATGAATATACTGTAGCATCCAGGATCCGCTCGTCCAGCATACGGTCTCATCTGGGATCCCCAGTGAAGGCCATTTCGGCCGAAGCTAGCAGTCCAGGACCGAGGGATTCCAGAGAAGGGCGGGCTAGGGTTACCTCTCACGCGCTCTCCTCCCTCCTCCGGATCCGGCGAAGGCCTTCGGGTTGGAGTCGCCGCCGCCTCCCGCGGGTGGAGTCGCCGCCGCCTCCGCCATGCCGGCTCTCCCCGCGCCGCCGCTCTCGCTGCCGCCACCCGCGGCGCCGCTGACGCTTTCTCCGGCTTCCTCCTCCTCGGCCGGATCCGGGCCGCTCTCCCGCCTGCTTGGCGCGCGAAGGTCGGGAAGGGGGCCGACGGCGGCCTTGCGCGGAGGCCCAGGGCGGCGCCGGGGTGAGGAGAATCGAAAGGGGAGAGAGAGCGCCGAGAAGGGGAGGAGCTCAGGCGTCGGTGAAACCGAGAGAAGTGAAAAGAAAAATAAAAATAGGGAAGAAAAAGGGGAAAGGTAAAATAAAGTAGGAGAAATAAAAAAATGTGCAAAAAAATATGAAAAAACATGTGAAGGGGGTAATTACACCACCTCTCATATTCGGGGGGTCACTATATCCCATTATACAGCCAACCAAACACCTTCTCAGCCTACGGTATCCGCTCATACAGCCTCATATACAGCCTACCAATCACAGACTCATTCAGTCTGTATCCACATATACATCGAACCAAACACTCTTCTTTTTTCAAAATACAGCCCTCCTCATCCAGGATATACGATTCCACTACCCAAAAGCAACCAAACACACCCTATATAATAGGTTCAATAGTATAAAAAAACACATGGTAGCCTGGCACCTTAGCGTACATTGCGGTGTATAAAGCAACGGAAATTTAGTCATCCTGAGCAACTCTACGGAGTATAAACGGCCACGCAAAGTCCACGGCGTATCCCACCAAAGAGTCCCTGGCATGGACAATAACCTCTGTGAGTTTCACGTGTTTCACATGTCTCACCAGGGAGTTCACCACGCTATTTCATTTGACCACCTCATGGTTTAGACGCCAGTTTGACTGCCTCATGGTCGCAGACTTCGTCCAACTGCCTCATGGCCGTAGACATTTCATCCGACCACCCCCGTAGTCGTAGAGTTCGTCCGACCACCTCATGGCCGTAGACATTTCATCCAACCATATCGCGACCATACACGCTTCGTCCGACCGCCTCACGGTCCTGACTTCCTTTGATCGTCTCGTGGTCGAGGCTTCGTCTGACCAACTCGCAGTCGAGACTTCATCCGACCACCTTGTGATCGTAGAAGTTTCATCCAACCACCTCATGGCTGTAGACATTTTGTCTGACCACCTCATGGTTTTAGACGCTTCATTCGACTGCCTCATGGTTTTGACTTCATCCGACCGCCTCGTGGTGGTAGACATCGATCGTAGACTTCCACATCTGTCAAGGCTTCGTCTCGCCGCCAACTTCGTTGACTCCAAGTCCGAAGGGTGGGGGGACGATGCTAGGTTTGATGGATGCAGGACAGACGATGCGCGTCAGGGCTTCATCTTGCTGCTGCCTTTGTCAATGCCAAGTCTGAAGGGTGCGAGACGAACGCGCACGTCAGGGTTTTGTCTCGCCACTGCCTTCGTCGACTCCAAGTCTGAAGGGTGGGGTGGGGACGGACCGCCACACGCGTCAAACTTCATCTCACTGTTGCTTTTGTCGATGCCAAGTTCGAAGGGTGCGAGACGGACTGCGCACGATAGAGCTTTGTCTCATTGTCGCCTTCATCGACTCCAAGTCTGGAGGGGGGACGGGCTGTTTGCGCATCAAGGCTTTTGTCTCGCCGCTGACTTCGTCAACTCTAAGTCTGAAGGGTGGGGAATGGTTCACGTGCGTCAAGGCTTCATCTCACCACTGACTTCATCGCGCGTGTCTAGGCTTTGTCTCATTGCTGCCATCGTCAATACCAAGTCCGAAGGGTGCGGGACGGCCCGCACGCATTAGGGCTTTGTCTCACCTAAGGCGTGAGGTTCGAAGAGTGCGGGATGGACTGCGCATGTCAGGGCTTTGTATCGCCGCCACCTTCATCGACGCCAAGTCCTAAGAGTGGGGGTCGAACCACGTGCGTTAGAGATTCATCTTACTGCCAACTTCATCGATGTAAGTTAAAAAGGTGGGGGACGAACTGCGCACTTCAAGGTTTTGTCTCGCCGTCGACTTTTTGGACCTTTGTCTGTAACATCCTGAAAAATTTAAATCTAAAAATATGAATTTCTTGAATTATTTTTGGCAATATATTCTATTTGGAATTTGGATTCCATTGTGTTTTCCCGATTTTGGTTGTGATTTGAAAAGTTGAATAAATTCATAACAGATAAAGACAAACATTAATAATGCCAAAAAGGAAATATGCAAAAAAAATAGAAAACTGAAATTATAAACACGAATCTGAAAAGATGATCCAGTATAAAAGAGAGAAACTTGAGTTAAAATATAAAGTCTCATTTTAGGAATAATAGTATAAATAGCAATAAAAGTACATGACTAAAATGCCCACATCAATACATGTACATATATATATATGGGTGTATATATACACAAATTGTGCAGGGAAAAGTTAGCAATATAGGAAATAATATATATATATATATATATATATATATATATATATATATATATATATATATATATATATATATATATATATATATGTACACACACATATAACCTAAATAACAATAATAATAATAATAATAATAATAAACTCTTACCTAATAGTTAAAATTTAAAGCTTGAATTCTAAATGTTATACAAAAATCAGTAAAATGTTAATGCAAATTAAAAAGTTAAAAATCAAAAAAATCCGAAGTTCAGAAAATGGTTGAGCCTATTTTTCTTCTCCTTCATTTTTCCCTACCATCTATTACATGTGGACCCCATTTCCTATCAACCTCATTTTCTTTCCCCTCTCACCTCTCCTCACTGCCAGCGGGCCCAATCCCTTTTCCCCACTGACAGCCCGGACCGGACCCCCCTTGCGCGCAGCTCCCGTTCCTCTCTTCCTCCCCGAGTGCCTGCTCCTCCTTTCTTTTCCCCATTTCTTCCTCCTTCCTTCTCCCGTGGCCAAGCGCCCTCCACGTCGCCTCCCTCCTGTTTCTCTGCGCTGCGCCGTCCCGCCATATCTCGCGCCACTGTGCTCGCGTCACCCACGTCGCGCCTCGGCGTCTCGTCGCTCACGCCCACGTCGCCGCTCCGCCCTGCACCCGGGGCCCCTCCTCCTCTCTCCGGTCAAACCCGCGCGACACGGCGCGTGAGCCAAGCTGGGCAGCGGCATGTAGTATCCCCTGTATCCCGCCGCCGCCCGTCGCCGACACGCCGCTGCAACCGCTGCGCCGCTGCTACGACGCGGGCAAGGTCCCGAGGACGGCCTCGCTCGCGCGCCTATAAGAGCCGCCAAGGACCACCATGAGCTCCCCACACACCCAAGCTATCTCCACCTCCGAGCAATTGAAAATTTGAGCTCTCTTCACCACCGGCGCCACCCTTCTTCTCCACCGCCGACCACCGAGCTCGCCGCCGATTGAGAGCCCGCCGGGTCGATTCCTCCTTCCCTGAGCATCATAGGAGCACGGCGAAGCTGTTACTGTCCTCGGCCGAGGTCCACATTGACCGTAGCTCGCCGGCGACGAGCCTCTCTCGAGCTCGCCGCCGCCGCCCGTCGCCGACCCACTTCCGGTGCTCCCCGGCCGCCTCTGACACCCCCACCGCCTTCACCGTGATGCAAGGATTCCATTTTGCCCTCACCGGCACCTCCCTTGCTCCTCTCGCCAAGCAAAGCGTCATGCGTGCCCGAGCTCCTCTGTTTCCTCTGTGGTGAGCTTAGCTCTTGAGTATCTCTTCTAAATTATCTTACCAGCGTAGCCACAAAATGGCAGTTTCCCATTTGGTCAAGCCCAGCAGGCGTAAGCTCACAGACCTGGGTTCGATCCAGCCGGCCGCACCCCTTTTTCCCCCTGTTTTTGTTTTTAATTTTTGTGGCCCATTTCAAGTAAGAAAAATAAAGGAAAATGGAGAATAATCTAGGGAAGGTAATAAATATCGAGTAGGATGTAAAAGAAGATTATTTGAAATTTAAAAATAGATTAAGTGTTGTATGTAGTTTGGAACATTTGTCACAAATCCAAGTTTTAATTAAAGGTATTAATAAGAGATTATTCTAGAACTTAGTAAAGATATCCAAGTTAAAGAAAAGGGAATAAAGTGGGTTATATTGATTCGTCGGAAATTATGATTTAAAAAGAATTAAGTTCTAATATAAGAAATTCCTAGACCTAGCTTTCTGGACAACTGTTATAATACTTTTGACTAAAAGATTTATAGAATAAGTACAGATCTCATCCATCAGTCCAGTTGCCTTTACCATAACCTAAGTTGCATGGAATACATACCCAGCCAGACTCGTACATCGACACATAGGTCAACCTAACTCATGGAACTTCCTTGATAAATATAAAAATAATAAAAAGAAGCTATTAAATAAAAAGATCAAGTTATCGTATTATACCATTGACCTTACCTCAAATAACCCAAATCACCCATTAACTCATAATAAAAACTAAATCGAGTTTATTCGGATTTATCTGGATCTCTTGAGTTATTTACTTTTATTTGAATTCAGTCCTTTATCGCGTAAGTAGAAACTGGAATCCTGAAGATTCTCCGGATCAAGCGTGGTCAGAGCGAAGCGAAGATAAAGGACAGAAACTCAAGAGAAAGCATCGTGTGAGCTCATGACCGCGGTAAACCGCGCAAGGCGAGTCAATACTTTGATCATGTTGATCCTATGTTTTCTGCAAATTACTTTGTTTTAAATTATCAAATTGCATACTGTTAATTTATATGCAAATACATGCTTAATTTAATATTCTAGTTATGTGCTCATTGTTTACCTTGAATAATATTGCTCCTCCTTTGGAATATTTGAATGTGTGAACCTTGTCGCCCTAGCAAAAATATAATAGTAACATTTCGAAAATAAGTCCTCAATTATATGCCATGCTTAGCATTGATTAGGAACCGGGACAAGAAATTGTCCCAAGCATCACTTTTATTCATGAGAAATTGATTCGGGCAGTCATGACGGGAATGACTGGTATATGTTGGTATGATTACTTTATGTTTCAAAAAACCCCAACATGCTTAAACATCTGGGCGGATTGGTTCGAGGGGTGTGTATGTGTGGTGCAGTGGAAGCACAAAATTGAGTTAATAATGGACTAAAAGTGGGTTAGTGGTAGACCGCCCAGATACCACTAAGGACTGAATCTTGTCATGACCTCCCAGGTAAAACAGTACAACCACAAGCTGGCAAAGTGTAGGCAGGGTTAACTAATTTGTATGGCTCTAAGGTGGTTACGTGAAGGTGTGAACACGAGCAAAGGGATGGATGGTCGCATCCCCGCCTTTGCCCGTGATGGCTCACGAGGGACCCTTCCCGAGGGATGGTCGTATCCTACGGAAGATAGACCTTAGCGGGCGTAACCACAGTAGGACTATGCATTGTAACAATCCTGTGATAGTCTACTCAACCGCATGGCTAAGGAATCATGTGGGGCAACGGGTGGATTTATCTCTTGTGGGTAAAGTGTGCAAAACTCTGCAGAGTCAAAACTATTCGAATAGCCGTGCCCACGGTCATGGGCGGACATGGGAACTTAACCAGATATAGTTCTATTTAAAAATATTTGGAAAATGGGAATGGAAAAGCGGAGGGCAGTGGAAAGCCCTGATTTGAGTTGTCCTGGGTGTTGTCCCAGTGGTAAGTTAAGCGGCTATAACGTTGAAAGATGTCATGTGGTGTGATGCCATATGTATGGAAAAATTATGGTGATATTAGGCATATGGTGTGATGCCATATGTATGGAAAATCATGTTAATATTCCTTGAACATTATGTTTTGTTCCAAAGCTGCTAGGTCTCAGGAAATTTTATGTATTGTATTTCAAATAGTGGTATTTCTATTCTTACAAAATAAAATATGGATGGAATAAACAGGGTCGTGAGTAAAGGAAATAGATGTTTGTAGTGTACACATAAAGGTATTGGTGGATTCATGTCAATCATAAATAGGAAATGATAGTGTGGGTTCTGAGAGAAATAAATTGGTGGAGTCTAGCTGAATAGATAGGCTAAATAGATGATCTAATTGAATTTTAGGGAATTTGGAGGAGTAATACAAGTACTGGATTATAGTTCTTGATTAGTGATTTACTTGGTGGGAGGATACTAGTGGATCGTAAAATTAATCAATGATATTCTTGGTGGATATATAATGGTGAGTCGTAGAATTGATCAATGATATTCTTGGCGGATATATAATATTGAATCGTATGCTTGATCAATGATAGTCTTGGTGGAGGTACAATAGTGAAGTAGTTAGAGATGAAAAATAGAAAATAAGGTTGATAATTGGAAGAGAAAAATTATGGTTGTGGATCAATAACAAAAAGATTGGATTGATAGGAATGTAGAATACAAAAGATGTTGGTGGATTAATTAAGTGATATCAGATAAATGATGTCACTAGCTGTTTGGAGTTTTTAGACAGCAAACCATATAGAGAATGAATGATCGGTGGATTAGTCAAATGATGTCGTTCACTGTTTCGAGTATTAGATAGTAATCAATACAGAAAGAAAGAGATCGGTGGATTAGTTATATGACGTTATTCGTTGTTTGGAGTTTTAGACAGTAGTCCATAATTAAAGTGTAGCGTGGTGGATTAAGTCAATTACGACAATTGTGGTGTGGAGTTTAGGTGGCAACAATAATACTATAATTAACTCATGATAATGCTACTAAAGGCAATTTTTGGCAAATAAAATAACCCGAGCCTTCCTTTGTTAAGCCATGCATACTATTTATTTGCATTCTGTGTATTGGCTCGCGGAGCACGGGGTCGGAGTGCTCACGCTCGCTTTTGCGACAAAATTTAGATTCATGAATCAAATTATCTCGCCTCAGCAACAAGATTGGACAAGCTGGCCGAGAAGATGAAGATGTCAAGGGCTAGGTCGCGAACCTCCAGTTGGCTGCCTGTGGGCATGTCTTGAAGGTCCCACCTGTGTGCTTCGTTCTTCCGCTGCTGCAATTTAATGATTTCGGCCTAATCGGCCCATGAGTAAGTCTACTATTAAATTTTACGCTTCCGCATGATATGTATTTTGATATTCATTACTGTAACTGTGAGCACTATCTACTGATCCAGGGAATAGTGCAGTAATCACAGAGGAATCCGGATGTTAATATCTGGGTCCCTACATTGTCCGACCATTTTGTGCTCGAGACTCCATCGATGCCAGTCCGAAGGGTAGGGTACGGATCTACCACACGTGTTAGGCTTTGTCTCGCCACCGCCTTTGTCAACTCCAAGTCTGAAGGGTGGGGTAAGGGACGGACCGCTGGGTTCATCAGACTTCGTCTCATCGTCACCTTCGTCAACGCCTAGTCTGAAAGGTGCGGGATGGACTGCGCACATCAGAGCTTGATATCACTGCCGCCTTAATTGACACCAAGTCTGAAGGGTACGGGATGGACTGCACGCATCAAGGCTTCGTCTCACCATCGCCTTCGTCGATGCTATGTCTGAAGGGTGCGGAACGGACTACGCGTCAAACCTTCATCTCGCCGCTGCCTTCGTCGACTCCAAGTCCGAAGGGTGGGGGCATGGGCCACACATGCGTCAAGGCTTTGTCAACTCCAAGTCCAAAGAGTGGAGGATGGGCCACGCGCGTCAAGGATTCGTTTCATTGCCGACTTCATCAACTCCAAGTCTGAAGGGTGCGGGATGGACAGCGTGCATTAGAGTTTCGTCTCGCCACTGCCTTTGTCGATGCCAAGTTCGAAGGGTGTAGGATGGACCGCGCATGTTAGAGTTTCATCTCGTCGCTGCCTTCATCGACACTAGGTCTGAAGGGTGTGGGATGGACAGTATGCATTAGGGCTTCGTCTCACCGATGCCCTTGTCAATGCCAGGTTTGAAGGGTGTGGGATGGACTGCGCGTGTCAGATCTTCATCTCGCCGCCACCTTCATCGACGCCAAGTCTGAAGGGTGGGGGATAGATCGTGCGTGTTAGAGATTTGTCTCGCCGCCAACTAGGGCTGTAAAAAAGCTCAAGGCTCGCGAACTGCTCGAGCTTGGCTCGCTCTAGACTCGATTTGAGCTTGGCTCGAGCTTCAAACGAGCCGAATTCGAGCTTCATCTTAAGCTCGCGAGCTTTAACGAGCCGAGTTCGAATAGCTCGCGAGCTTAAGATTTTTTTACCCACCCAGCCACCCCCACTGCCCCACACCCCTCCCTCCTCTCCCCGCCCCAGTCCCACCCGCCTCGGTGCCTCGCCTCCACCTCCCCGCTGCGCCTCCTACCCCGCGCCCCTCCTCGCGCGCCGCCGCCGCCCACCCCACCCCACGGTCTCCGCCGCCCCCCGCCGCCCGCCTCCTCCTGCCGCCCCAGCCCCAGCCGCCCACCGCCACCGCCCCTCGTCGCCCCGCTGCCACCCCACTCTGTCCCGTCCCCTCTTCGCCTCCTCCTCTCTCCTCGCCGCGGCCGCGCCCTCCTCGCCCCGCTGCCGACCCCTCTCCCGCCCCGTCCCCTTCCTCTCGCCGTCGCCCCTCCTCCCGCCGCGCGCCCCCCCCTTCCTCTCTCCCGCGCAGCCCCGTGGCCCGTCCCCTCCTCGCCCCCTCTCGCCCCGCCACACCTCGTGGCCTCGTCCCCCTCCCGCCCCTCCTCTTCCCGCCGCCGCCTCCTCGACCCACCCGCCGCCGCCCCTCGTGGCCTTGTCCCCCCCGGCGCCCCTCCTCTTCCCCGCTGCCGCTGCCCCTCTTCCCCCGGCACCCCTCCTCTCCCTCGCCGACGCCGCCCCTCCTCGACCCGAATGGCCGGATCCGGCAACTCGGCGCCTCGGCCACGGCTCTGCAACTGCAGGTACTCCCTCCGAGACTTCCCACCAAACCTACACGAGCCGAGCTCGAGTGAGCTCGATTTTTGTCCGAGCCGAGCTCGAGCCCAGCTTGAAGTTTGATGTCGATCTCAGGCTCGCTCGAGCTCGGCTCGAGTTTCTACCGAGCTCGAGCTTGCCAGGTCAAGCTCGCTCGAGCTCGGCTCGTTTACAGCCCTACCGCCAACTTTGTCGATGTCAAGTCTGAAAGGTAGGGAACGAATTGTGCTCATCAAGGTTTTGTCTTGCCACCGACTTCGTTGACCTTCGTCCGACCATGTCGTGGTTGTACAAGCTTTGTTCGACCACCTCGCGGTCGAGACTTCGTTCGACCACCGAAGGGTAGGGGACGGACCCGCGCGCATGTCAAGGCTTTGTTTCGTCGCCGACTTCATTGACTCTAAGTCCGAAGGCTGGAGGACGGGCTGCTCGCATCAAGGCTTTGTCTCGTCACTGACTTTGTCGACTCCAAGTCCAAAGGGTGGGGGATGGGCCGCGCACGTCAAGGTCTTCATCTCATTGTCGCCTTTGTTGACTCCCAAGTCTGAAGGGCAGGGACGGGCCGCGCACATGTGTTCATGGTTGTGACGCCAGTCCGATCACCTCGTGGTCGTAGACGTTTCGTTCGACCGCCTTACGGTCGTGACTTCGTCCGACCATCTTGTGGTCATTGACGCTTGGTCTGACCGCCTTACGGTCGTGACTTCGTCCGACCATCTTGTGGTCATTGACGCTTGGTCTGACCGCCTCACGGTTGTGACTTCGCTCGACCACGAGACCACCTCGTGGTCGTAGATGTTTCGTTTGACTGTCTCGCGATCGAGACTTCGTCCGACCATCTCACAGTCATAACTGCGTCCGACCACCTCATGGTCATACACGCTTCGTCACCGTCACTTCATCCAACCTCCTCGCACTCGAAACTTTGTCACACGCCGCCTCGAAAGCTTGACCTCGACAAGGCGCCT
Organism: Dendrocalamus sinicus; assembly: GCA_036346575.1. Lineage (NCBI taxonomy): Eukaryota > Viridiplantae > Streptophyta > Magnoliopsida > Poales > Poaceae > Dendrocalamus > Dendrocalamus sinicus. The sequence continues at coordinate 31,501,819 of CM070654.1, read as the reverse complement.
TCGGCTGCATCGCGGGATTTTGTCGCCCTCCTCGTAGGCATCACCTCAGAGGGTGTCCCGGCCCATGATTCCGCCTTTGCATGCCGCTCACGTCAGAGCACCGCATTGATGACACAACCACAACCTCGGCGTCGTAGGAGCTGAAGCTACCAATTGCATCAGCTCGCCCATCGGGACCTTCGTGCTGACTGGCAGGCGACGGGGCTGAGATAGTTGGTCACATCAGCTCATTCATCGGGACCTCCGCGTTTGCTATCGAGGGAGTACTGTTATAGAGATGGGCCAACCTCCATGACAGGACCTTGCAATTGGGCCAATATGTAACATGCCTAATAGTGTAGAGGAATATACCATGTACCTTTGCTTTTTGTAATTATTAAGGGGTAGAATGGAAATTTTTCATCCTACTCAGTTCATGTATAAAACCCTCCAAGAGGAGTATGAGAGAGGCAGATCTACTCATTTCATACACAAGTACTCTCTCTCTTCTATTATTAACTCTCTCTAACTAATTTTCTCATATACTATTTAATTCGTAGCCACAACAGTTCTGTAATTCTACTTGGTGCAAGCCGCCCTGCTGCAAAGAGCCGATGTGTAATGTAACCAAGAAAAATTGGCAAAACGAAGCTCGTGGATTTGTTTTTTTCGATGCGGCGGCTGCATGTTAGATCAGCCCTGCTTCGCGAATCTTACTCTTGACAACGGAAAAGGAATTGGGAAACGCTAGCTTTTCGTAACCAAATGCAAGGCGAAAGACAAAGCGGTCTTTCGCGGCCGTCTACTTTTCCCAGATTCACCAGTGTGTCAATGTCATGGCAAACTTCGCTGCGACTGCTTTCATATCTGCAGCCGTGCAACATATGGTCCAAGTTCAGAAACATGTGTTTGACAAAAGAGTGAATTGTATAGTCTTGTAGATATGGAATACCTCTGAAAACGTGTAATCGAAGTTTGGTATAAACCAACACCTTTCCCTGTCAACGCATGCACTTGGCTGCATGCTGTAACAAAGTATGAATGATCGGAGGAGGACCTAGAGGATATCCCCCTAAGTTCATTGCCGCTGGATGCTGCTTCGAGATCTGTACTAGTATTCAACGGGGGTGGGAAATGAATCTGTACTTGTAGTATTCAACGGGGGTAGGAAATAAATACAACTCACATAGAGACCCAAAGGCTGCACGAATCTCAAAAGAAGATCAAGGGGGAGGTAGTGCAGGAGGACATCCTCGGAGGAGATTTGCATTTCCCATGAATGGATCCCTGGTTCATCTAGAAGCTGAAGACTAGAAAATTCTCGTTATGCGTCACGTCATTCGTCAGGCTTGTCCCATCTGTTGTTCCATAGCTTGGAAGGCGATACCCAGCAAAAACAATGGGTTGGTTATTTTTAGTTTGTGGTTTCCCTTCCTCTATTAATTAGCTTTTAAATAAAATATTTTTTATAATAGCTATTATCCTAATTTTATCTATATCAATCAAAATCGCAAACAAATATCTCTTTCTATACTCTCTCATACAAATAGTTAGAATTCAAAATTTAAGTCAAAAACCATAAGTCAATCTATGTACTATCTTAGAATAGCCAGAATTTAAAAATTTAAACAAAAAACAACAATCCACAACCTAAAGAACCCACTCATTGATGGACCTATTCTTTTTTTGGCTTATAGCTATGACTTATGGTTGAAATGTTTTAATTTTAGATTATTTGTGATAGAGATTATGGAGAGAGATACTCGCTTGCGATTTTGTCTTGTACAGATATTGAGATTTTAACGTGTACTACAATCAATTTATAAACCCTATCTTTAAAAAATATCTCATTTAAAAATTAGGTACTATAAAAAACAAAAACTGTTTTTAGAAGCCGCAAAGAGGCGGCCCGATATCCTGTGCGCTGTGGGTTAAACAAAAGCGAAGCAAACGTCAGGTCTAGCTAAGAGAGGAGATTGATTTCTTCGTCGTGTCAGATTGAGTCGGTCTGCTAGTGTTCACGCATCTAAACATCAACGACGTAGGAAGCTTGGCTGGCGATTGGATTTGGACCTGCCTTGGCCAGACCCAACTGCTAGATGGGCGGGGCCAGGCCGAGTCCTGATTCCTGAACGATAGAACCATATAGACCTGAATATCAAGCCCATCTTTCTTCCTTGTTTACGAGAGAAGAATCCTTCCATTTCCATATGCAGGAAGTAAACTGTGGCGGCTAAGTTGGAACTCCTTCGCCAGCCACTGCCCACTAGCCACAAGCCCACAAGGAAGAAGCAACCCATCGCAGTCAGAGAGACACGGAGCTGAGCCGAGACAGTGAGAATCGATGCCGAGGCGACGCAGCTCCCCAGGATCGACTTCTCCGGTGTTGACCCGTCGGCGCCCGGCGGTGCGCGCCCAGGTAATGGACGCGCTCGGCTGTTTCGACGCGCACTACCCGCCCCTGACCCCGGAGCTCCGCGCCAGCCTCTTCGACGGTGCCGTCCGGCCGCTGTTCTCCCTGCCCGTCGACACCAAGCGCCGCAACTACTACGGGCCGGAGAAGCCCTTCCACGACTACCTCGGCGGGCTCCCGGGCCTCGACGCCTACGACAGCCTCGCCATCGTGGACGGCCGCAAGGCCTAGCCCGTCCGCGCCTTCGCCGATTTCATGTGGCCCGACTCGCCCGACGGCAACGCCGGTTTCTGGTGAGTAACTTAGTCTCTTCCTACCTGGATTTGACTAAATACTTACTTGAACCTTACAGCCTGATTGGTTTTGTTCTGGTGCACAGTGAGACTGTCCATGGCGCGGCGAGGCGCATCTTGGAGCTGGAGGAGACGGTGCGGAGGATGATATTGGAAGGGCTCGGGGTGGCCAAGCACCACGAACACGAAGCCCAGAACGAGTCCATGTGGCATCTGTTCCGAATGTCAGAGTTCTTGGGAAACACACCGGATCTGCACGTCCAAACTTAACACGACTACTCGTACAGTCCTACGACTATGTGGTGAAAACAAAGGATAGAAAGACCAAATCGCTCATGACCACTTTGTTGTCAAACAGGGAACATAACTTGTCGAGTTACCTGTGGACACACTACATGGGGAAGTCGAATGAACAGACGCGAAGGGAATTTTTCTAATGCGAACTCAACTTGCGTCGTTTTTTCTCTTTCTCTGCTTATTCGACTTAATCAGCTCTTACAGATTATATGGTATATATATACAACCGGGCCTCCCTGCAGAGCACTCAACTGCTTCGCCGCTCGCCCATGCTCTGCTGACGACCGCTACAGTGCGTACCAACTACAACTACTACCCACACTGAGCAGAGTGCTGAAGACTGCTATAGTGACCGCGGTATGCTACAGCAGCCATCGACTATTACAAAGGCTGGTTATAACCGATCACACACAAGTTAGTCGTCTTTGATCGCACACGTCTGCTACAGTGACCGGCCGCTCTCGCTTTCGTTCGCACACGTCTGCTACAGTGACCGGTGCTTTGATCGCGGCGCACTTCGACCACAGCCACTCCCACGACCACTCCGACCAAGGTCACTTCAACCACGGTTTGTCGTCCGAGCAGAGCCCCGGTACTGACAAGCATCAAGATTAATCCCAACATTCTCCTCCTTAATCTTGATGCTTTGGCTCACAAATCGAAGTCCAATCTCCTGACGCGTCTCCAAGGAGTTTTGCCTTCTTCTTGTTCACTGTGTTGTCAATGACACAACTTACCAGCTTTCTTTACATCTTTCCGCTGGCGACACACCTTGCCAACGACTTCGATCGCAACCCCAGCTCCAATTGTCTTTCGCCGGCGACATAGCTTGACGGCAACGGAGACTTCCATCAGAGCTTACACACTCTTAATTACTCAGACTTTTCTATTGACACAGCTAACACAAGAATACACGCGAGTACTCTGGACACACGATTACAGAGACACACACACTCAAATGCATCGTGCACTGACTTACCTACATGTACGACCATGACATACAAATACGCATGTATGTGACACACCTCCTACATATTTAAACAACTCAAGGTTAGTCTTAGAACAATGTTGGCTCGTGGACAGCAACTCGGAAAAGGGCCGGAGCTCTCGCTCTCGCCCCGCCTGGAGGGAAATGGGATGTCACGCCCGACTCTTGAGTTAAAGTATCTGTGTGGGCATATTCTTGCGAAAAAGGCTCTAATGTCGTCCCGTAATTGCCGTACGTCAATTTTCCCGATTATAAAAGCCCATCACTAAGGCATTTTTACCTCTACAGAGGTCCCTCTAATGTTGATGCCTCAACACACAAAAAAAGGCAGATCGGTTTGACAAAATCAGCAGGTTCTTTGGCCTCACCTTGCTAAATGGTATGCTGGACCCATCGAGGGAAAATGTATGAAGTTAAGCGCTAAGGCTTGGAGTGTCACAATAGTTCTTTTAAGCTTCTGCAGGGTGCAAATCCAAGCTCAGGTTTCATGCTGATTGCTGGGGAATGTGACACTGTCACCTTGAACTAACATCCAATGACTAAATTGTAAAAATGTAATGATCTTACAAATTCCAACTTACAATTTAGCCCAAATTAGCTGGCACGGCGAATTCAGAACAGGCTTACAGAGAGAACAAAGCAGAGCTGCACTCGGCAACGAGATCTTAAGACGCAGGACGCAAAAAAAGAAAGGAATAAGTTTGTATTACATCCCGAATTTTGCTCGAAAGTCCGTCCAACACGTAGAACTATAAAACTGAATATTTGACCTCTAAACTTTGCAATCCAGTTCAAATAACAACATAACCTAATTTTGAATTGTGGTATTATCCGTGTGACGCAATGAATGAGCGATTTAACCATGTAGGATAACTCATTGGTTAAATTCAGGTGAATGACCCATAGCGCCTTCTCTCCCAAATCAAAATAGAGAGAGGGAACTACAAGCGGCGATGACCATAAAAGCACGGTTGGGAGCTTCGTGGGAGAGAATCCACATGTCATGGTGGGGGAGAATCCCTTATGGGCTCCTCATGTTATTTACCTAAATTAGTGTGTCATTCTACGTAGCGTCCACTCAATGTGCCACGTGGGCAATATCACCATACAAAGGGTCGGGTGTTATTTGAGTTAGATTGTAAAATTTAGAGGTCAAATATCTGGTTTTTATAGTTTATAATGCTAGACGAACTTTCAAACAAAGTTTACGGTGTTGCATGGACTTATTAAAAAGAAATAATACAATCAACAGTTGTGTATCCATCATTAGTCATTGTTTAGGAGACAACAAGATCTTAAGTCATTGTCCAGCTTCGTTAAAAAGACAGAATAGATAACTCACCAGACACCAGCCATTGCAGTGATAAGACTGACAGACTGCAGTTGGGACAGCAAGCTTGTCTGGAGAATATATATGGCAATAAAATCTAGAAACAGAATGGCCTGCATGCTTGACATGTTCATCAAAAATGTAATTCACTGCTTCAATTGTCCAGAAACAATACAACTGAAGACGCATGCACTTTCCAAGTGTACAAGTATTCAACATATCAATCAAATACTTCAAAGGATTATTACACTAGTAGTGTCCAATAATTCTCACCCCGTTTGCTCAAAACGCAACTAGGTAACAAGATCATAATAACCTATACCGATAAAGCATACGACAAATAACCCCAGCATGATTCACATATTTGATGACCCAGATCAGCCCCACATATAATCCACAACTCAACAATAGCTAGAACTCTATATTCACATTTTGCCTGCTAATTATATAACTCTGTTCTCGTTTGCTTTGTGCATCTAATTATACCTTATTTACGGCTTCCATTTTTGATTTTTTTGGTTAATTTCCTGTGGCATAGTTGAAGAGAGGGGAGGGAGGCAGGGAGTGAGAGAGTGGTGGTCGGTGATGGGCTGGCGTATATAAAATCAGGGGCGGAGGAGGTGGCGGTCGGCGGGGGTGATGGAGTGGCGGAAGTGGCAGCGGTGGCCGTAGGGGCAGACGCCGCCGCCGAGCACCATGCGGCAGACCTCGGTCTTGTAGCGTGGGTGGCGGATGACTGGGCGGAGCTCCGCGATGCCGTGCGCGAACTGGCACTGGCCGCCGTACGGGCACGCCCCGGTCTCCTCCCACTTGTTGCACAGCTCCGTCTTGAACATGCCCTGGTTGTACACCTCGAAATCCAGCCCGCCAGTGAGCTGGTCCGTCTTCTCGCCACCCTTCTGCTCCTCCCCTTTCACGCTCGCGCCGTCCATGCGCACGAACACACGCTGCTGCTTGCATTGCCGCATCATGAACATCAATCAAACAGGTTTTGAGTAGTGGAATGCAGTCGACAATGCAGGATGTGGGCTTTGATCTCACCGAGCCGACGTTCACCGGCTTCGACACGCGATGCTTGCCGCCCTCGTTCATCTTCAGGTAGCCGGTCGAACGGATGCAGATGCTCTTCGGCAGCACCGCGTGCTTCTCGGCCGCCTGTGCTGCCGGCCGCGTAGGCGTAGGGGGAGCTGGCGTGGTCTGCTCCTCGGCGAGGCTGAGGCGGCGGAGCTCGTCGGCCATGGCGATGGCGGGGCCCTGCTTGCCGCCGAGCATGGCGATGCGGAGGGCGAGGTCGCTGTTGGCGACGCGGAGCTCTGCGTTCTCTACGCGGAGCGCGGCAGCCTCGTCGGCGGTGTCGGCGAGGTGGGAGAGGCAAAGCTCGTAGCGGTTGGCCACCTCCCGGAACTGGAGAGCGAGGCGGGCGAGGTGGAGGCGGTGTTCCATCGCTGCTGCATCGTTGCCGTCGTCGACGAGGGAGTCGGAGGAGAATGAGCGGTGGGAGAGCGAGGTGGCGCGCGGCGACGGCGAGGAGAGCCCGCCTTGGCCGGGGCTGAAGGGGGAGTAGCAGCCGTAGAAGAGATCATCGCCGTTAGTGAGCAGGTTGGGGGAGGAGAGCCGTCGATCTCCGATGCCCAACGGCTTGGGCCCAAAGCCCGAGCGGTGGCGGTCAGGGTGGGCCGGAGGGAGCAGAGCTTCCTGCATGGCGGGTCCCTTGTCCCTCCGCAAACAACTAATCCCTGCAACGAAATGGATCGAAATGTCACGAAATCTCCAGAGCGAAAGAAAACTACAGAAACTTAATGCCCAAAAGGACCCCAAAACAGGTTGAACATGACTATAATCCACACAAAAGAGAATTAAGATCTCAAAACTAGTTGAACATGACTAGAATAAAAAAAAAGAGGACTACGATCTCAAAACTAGTTAAACATGACTAGAATCCAAAAAAGAAGAAGAGGGAACTATGGGCTAGCATTTGAAGATGCGATGCACGCAATTAACAGCGAAAAGAAGCCATTAGAAGATAAACATTAAGTTCGATCTGTAACTTGCTCCGTGCAAAGCAGAACTGCAAAACAAATCCAAGCCAATAGAATGATCAGGAGTGGTAACTCAAAAAGTTCTTGCGTCTGCAGTACAAATGCCATAAAAATCTCATGTTGCTGCAGGAAAAAAATCCACCAGATCATGTCTGTCTGACGCGGAAGACAATAGTGATAGGATGCTATTGTCCTTGGGCTTACAGAACCCAAACAAGTTGAACAAACGCCTTTTAACGTTGGCGAAAACTCCTTAAACATTCGAAAATTCCTGAAAACGTTGCCTACTATAAATATCACAGCGGCCACAAAAAGCGTACTAGGAAGAGTACAACTAGTGACTCCAATCGCAGAAAAAATCGAGAACGCAAACCCATCGGTTAATACCCAAGCATGAGCCGTCCCGTAAAACGAGACGTGAGCCCATCGCGTTCATCGTTTAGAGATTAGAAGGATCGGATCGCACCTCCGAAGGCGAAGCGCTCCGAAACATCCACACGAGAACCGAAACGAACCATAAAATGTTCATCCGCGAGAAACCAGAGCTCCAAAGCTAGAGGGGGAATAAGTCAAAAAAAAAACTACGAACTCAGAGCAGAGAAGCGTCGAACAAAAGCGTAACAATCGAGCACGCACGCACGAAACAGATGGAAGCGTAAGCAAAAAAAAAAAACATCCAAGTCGCGAAAACGTCACCAGCACAGCACGAGAAACAGCAAGTGAAAACCCAGCCGAATCGATCGAACTCGCGTCCCAAATGTAGCCGCTCTAAGCAGAGAACACCACGCCCAACCCGATCAGCTCCTCCACTTATTATGGCAAGGCGCAACTAAATCGGCAAGTTTTAATCGAAGTGGAGATCAAACAGCACCTCTTAACTAAGCCTTTACCACTGGAGCAGAGTCGATTTGGGGGTGGAGAGGAGGGAGGGGGAGACAGGACATGAGCTGGGGCTCGGCGCTGGATGCGGGTGCGCATATATACAGGCCGCGGCGGTGAGGCATGCGATCAGCGGCGGATTCAGTGGGACCCGCGTGTCTGCGAAATGGCAGGCTGTTACGCGAGTGGGGATTCAGTGGGACCCGCGTGTCTACGAAATGGCAGGCTGTTACACGAGTGGGGAAGGGGTTGCGCGACGAATTTGTCTTGCCGCGCACGGTGCAGCGCAGTGTTTGGGAAGTGGCGCTCGAACCCGCGCCCCTTTCTCCCCTTGGCATGCATAGAGTCCAATGCCCTTTTGGCCGACTCTTCACTCATTTTAACGGATATAACTGAGGGTGAAAACAAGACGGATATTTCCCGTTTGATCTGGAGCCAGTACGATTGGGCCCAGATTCAAAAGGGATTTGACTATCCGGCCGGATCCAAGATGGGATCCAGGTAGTTGAATCCGGATTCGGGGTTATATTCGGAGCATGCAATATTTAGCAAATCCGAATGGATCTGGATATCGGGATTTTTCCTTATTGGATATCCAGCAACTATCTCATCTTTCCATCTTGGTCTAGCTCAGCCCATTATAATCACCTGCTAAGTAGCTAACCCTAGCCTCAATGTCTTACTTCGTGTCTTCCTCTCACGGCATCACCTAGCCACCACATGCCACGACATGAGGCAGCGTCAACTTGCCATCTACCGGGAGCCATAGTTGCTGTAGAGGGATGACCGAAGGAGGAGCCTCTCCAGTCGCCACCAACATCATTGTCCCCTCTCGAGTCACTGTGCCCTCTCCAATCACCATCGGCGTTGCCATGCCCTCTCCAGTCGCCATTGCCATCACGGTCCCTTCTCCATCCATCGGGAGCTACAGCCATCGGAACCTCTCCGCTCTCCAACAGCCACCGGGATATGCTCTCCATAGCCTCTTCGCTCTCCAACAGCCACCGATGACGGTGTGATGAGGGAGTTCGATTGTGTCTCCCTCGCCTCCTGCCCCCTCTCTCTCGCTCTCTCTCTCACTCACTCGAGCTCTCTCGATCTAGCTTGACCTCTCAATCTGGATGTTACATGCTTTGAGAATGGCGGCGATATGAATGCCTTCATGAGTTGTGACTTTGTTGTGGTGGCCTAGTAGCTAGTGTTGGCAACAGAAATGGGCCGGTGGCCCAATTGCCCATATCTCTCTTCGTTTTTTATTTCTTTGTTGTTATATTTGTTTTATACTTTTAAATGCTATACGTAATACATGCATTCATGAACAAAGACGAAATCATAGAAGCCTGAAACTAAACACAGTTATCACTCATGTTGAAATGACGATGGTATGGTTGAACTTATATTTCTTTCTTGAGAAAATTGCATTGTTGCTCTCCGAACTTGTAGGGTTGTGTCACTTTACCCTTTGAACTTACATTTTGCTTTCTCAGCCCCCTAAACTTATAAGGTTGTGCCACTTTACCCCCCTGAACTTATATTACTTTCTCAACCCTTGAACTTGTAAGGTTGTACCACTTTACCCCATAAACTTACATTCTACTTTCTCAACCCCTGAATTTGCGTCTGTTTGCACCGCAGGTCCATTGAATCATTTGCTAACTGAAAACATTAAGCTAGCATAGAACGTGACCGGTGCCATAGGGTTGGGCTCGATCACATGGGCACAATGTCTAGTCAGCATAGTGCTCTCTTCTCCCTTCCAGCATGGCAGAGCAGGGGATGGATGGTACGAGGCGATAGTGGGTTGTCATGGTGGGGCTCCGGTGGTGCCATGCACGTGGCGTGTTCCCAATGATTGCGAAGCCGTGTGCGAAAGAAGGAGCGGCTTGAGCAGGCTCCATGAGGACGATATTGGTGAGGTCGACGGCGATGAGGAAGATGATAAATTAATATCTAAGCGCATCATTCTAATCCGTTTGTCACTCCATCCACCTTTTTCATCCCACCACAACACCGTTGTACCCTCTTCCTCATCTCCAATCCAACGAACAGCCGCCACTGCTCCAAACCTTAATGGTAAATTTCCCAAATTCGCTGTTAATCAAGTTCATCTCCTCGAATTAACCACACCACTACCTTCCTTATTTTATTGTGGTCCTATTAGTGCCACTCCCATCGCTAAAACTCGTTGGATGGGCCACCAGTGTTGAGCTGCACAGTCTCTTGGCTCTCGGGGAACTACCATCCCTATCATCCTTGCGCCAGACTGTTCATGTCACAAGGTGTGCCGCATTGCACTAAGCCAAAACCCATCTCCTTACTCACCCCTCTCACTGTAATGCACCATCATTGTGCTCCTCCCCACCGCCATACCCGCTGTCGCCCCACGCCCTCCATCACCTGCTTTGCCTTGCTGCAAGGGAGAAGAGGGTACTGTATTGACTCAACACCGTGCCCATGCGATCGAGCCCGACACTACGCATCAGCCGTATGCTAGCTCAACATTTTTTGTTCGCAAACGGCTTAATAGACATACGATGCAAACAGACGCAAGTTCAAGTGGCTGAGAAAGTAAAATATAAGTTCAGGGGGTAAAGTGACACAACCCTACAATTTCAGGGGCTGAGAAAGTAAAATGCAAGTTCAGGAGTAAAGTGGCACAACTCTACAAGTTCAGGGGGCTAAGAAAGTAAAATACAAGTTTAGAGTTAAAGTGGCACAACCCTACAAGTTCAAGGAGTTATAGTACAATTTTCTCTTCTTTCTATATAGATGTACTATCCATCTATTTTTATCTGTGGCTTGACTCCATCATGTATCCATCTTGTGCCTATATCCCGAATAACCCGAATTTGAATCTGTATTTGGTATGCCCATATCTGACTTCGAATCTAGGAAAAAATATGAGTTATAATATGAGAAGAGCAATATCCGCCCGTATCGACCCGTTTTCACCCCTATATACAACCCCCTCTACACTCATTTTAGTAGACATACCGCAGTACAGGAGTGCAGCTGGCCACCTGTTGAGGTATGTGAGCACAATAGGCGGTCCACTATATGTTTCCCGTGCTTACAGATCTACCATATTAGGTAACACATGTTGCTTCCTGGGCCTGCCGTGGTTTGAGAGAAGGTTATTTCTGCAAATCCGAGTAGAAAGGGGTATTTCCATCAAAACGAGTAAAGAGGGGACACCGAGATAGTGCAAACCCTGCTTCGTTCCAATTCACCTGGTTTTGTTCTAATCACTGAATTGTTGCAAATGTATATCTTGCACATGCACGAGTTGACTAGGGGATCGGAGGCTCCCAATCATGTGTAAATTCCTCCAACTTCAACTTGTACAATACATTCCAAAATTGGCAATTGAAGTTGGTTGTAATCGCCAAGTAAGTTACTGTAGTGGATGGTCATCTTATAGACATATTCTTTTCAGCTTCTTGGATGTAATCTCCAAATAAGTTCCTGTAGTGGATGGCCATCTTAGGGACATTCTTTTTAGCTTCTAGCTTTTGATCTTAGTTTTTCTACAGTACCTAGCTTTTAATCATAGTGTTGTTTTAAGACGAGGTTAATAAGTCAATTGTACTAGATACCATAGCGATTTCATCTAGATCAGCTAAGTATCTCTCTCAATACTCTTTCTCATAAATAGCCAAAAATTATAAATCGTAGCCTAAAAAACATACATATAAATATGTTGCTAAGGTATTGTATCATTAACGACAGGGAATGGCCGTGCTCCTTTTGATCATTTTTTTAGGTAGTCAACCATTCATGTGTAAAATAAGAAGTGTGCTCGGTGTTGATGAACTTGCTAGACACGCAAGCATGCCATGTTGATTAATCAGCACTTACTCCAATGTACACAAGTACTCACTAGTCACTCCATGCATGTCTAAAGTGATTACTAAATGCTTCATAACTGACAAATCATCGAGGGTCCACTCTATAATCTACATACATATTGTTATTGATGGAAAATTTCTAATATTCCTATGAAGAATGCTCTATAGTAGTGTATACGGCGTACTAGTCAATTTTTTAGCAATCGGTAAAGTTGACGATAAGTAAACCTGAATAAAAACTAATCTTGAACGAAACATCCATGCAAATCAATAACGAACAAGAACAACCCTCGAAATAGGGAACATGCAGACCTTATAGATTGATCAACACATCGATGTAAAGTAATATTGATCAAAATTGAATTACAGAGGTAAAATTCTACTAGTTACATCCTATTTCTAAGGTATAGAAAAAGTAAATGCATAAAGTAGTAAAGATTGGCGTGTGTGTTTTTCCGTCAACTAGTACAATATACTTATAGTCCAAAATAGCCGACTCAATCTTGGATTGTGCTTCAAATCTCACTCTTCGTGTCGGCTCAACCTTTTCTTTGGTAAGTCCCTGTTCGTTTCCAAATCCCCAACCTTTTCTTGGTTGATGCTTCATTCTGATTTTTGGTTATTCTCAATCTTTTTATAATTACATCAAATACTAAAAAAAATACTTTTGCCAACTATTTTATTTGCCAAAATCTGACAGGCATCACATACAGCAGACCATGCACATAAGACACGATACAAATAGTGTGGTTATAGTGCGGTTCTTGATGCGATTATCACTAGTAGTAGCTTGCGTTGCTTTCACGGGTCCGTCCCTCTCCGGGCTACCCAACGCGCGCCGTCTCGAGAAAGAAAGTTTACGCAAAAAAAAAGTGTTACGACTCTCCATAATGCTTGCTTCCTCGTACAGCTTTAACTAACCTGCCCCACCACGGCCATGCACGTCCGAATTACGCATCACCCCGACGTCGAGCTCGACCGGCCGGCAGAACGATCGGCTAAAAAAGTTAATTAGCCGAGCTCATCTTTTTTACTAGATGGCTATAGCGCGTGCTCCCGATGTCCCGTGGCCGTGACGCCCAGACGAATTGGAGAGACGTTTAGGTGAGTGTTATCGTTTGGCGATGCCAATCAGGAATATCAGTTCGGCCAGATCTATGCACGGCGATTCCAATTGGATTAGTTATGCACTTGTTTTGTACGTGCGAATGAAGACATGCACGCGACGGTGAGCGCTTTGATGCGCAGGTTGGACCTGAAATTAATGGATATGTGGTGTTGTTTCCCAAGCTTGGTCATCCATTTGATGCCAAGGATTTCAAATCATGCACCTGAATGTGTACTCTTTTTTACTGAAGGTACATGCATGCAGTACAGATATGTCCATATGAGTTGTTTAACCAACACTGAAGCAAGCATCCTTCTCGGAAAGTCGAATCTACAACCAGTTGCATCTACCTTGGATCCACATAATACAGTTCTGCGAACGGCTCTGAAAGGAGTTACAGTAAGAGCATCTCTAATAATGATTTATGAGCTAGCTCTAAGTATATTATTTCATATTTTAATAAAAGAGAGAGAAAAGCTATCTCTTAATCAAGAGCTAGTCTCATACACACATTCCAAGATTATGTGAGAGTGTCATGTGAGTCTATTTATGTTATGAGCTATGTGCTAAAAGTCAGTACTATTGGAGAAGTTGTCTTAGAGCTAATAACTAGCTCATACTGTTGGAGATGCTCTAAGAATGAGTACGAAGTACTTTGCAAGTTTTTAATAATGAATGCAGGCACTATTAATCCTATTTTCCTCCTTTCTTTCCTTTCCTCATTCCTTTCTTTCCCTCACTCCTTTCTCTTTTCTTGCTCTTTCTCTTACTTGCAACCATTTATCAAAATTTAACGGGTTGGTATGTTTTAAAATTTTAAGAAAAATTGCTATAAATGCTCCAGAGAAAAAGATGACCAAAAGGACACATAGACTCTTTTCCAAGAGACTTGGTATGAATTCATGATTTAATTTAAGTACTGCGCAGACTTGTATTAGTCATAGTTACCCTAAAATTTTGACCATCTTGTGGGAACATATATTTGTGGTGGTGGAAATGTCAAAGTTCAGAATATAAAATGCTTGCCCAAATTGCGCATTTATATCTTCACCCGACTACAAATAGTCGTTGGTTGAGTAGATCAAGCTCAACACTCTAGTGTGCTAAATATAGACACCTGGGGATTTGTCCCTTTATGGCTCACAGTCCAATTGAGACCCCACCCCATCTTCATATTCCTTCGTATCTACTTATTTACCCATTATGGAGAATATAATTGCAAAATAAGACAAATACATTTCAGCCATTAGTAACGAGAATATGACCGATACGGGTTACGGTTTCATCCAGAATGAAAGGTGGTTCTTAGTCTTTATACGATATCCCTAGGTAGAGGATCCCATACCTTGCCTATTTCTTCTTTCTTCCAGAGCACCCTCCACCACATCTATTACGATATTTATGTAGGCCACTGCTCCATCAGTGGTTACTACCTTTCTATCTATCCACTTTATTTTGATCCTTAATCCTGCTTATTATTAGAAAATACTGTTTTGATGCAAGGTGGTTGAAACAAATAAATTTTTTAAAAAACAACTAGGTGAGATGCACGACAATCTTGCCTAAAAATGAATACTAAAGGGTTGTCTCAGTGGTGGTATGACTGATCTCTTCCCTTTGGACCAATTCTCCCTTGCATGATTGAGGACCATTTAATCTATACCATCTAATGGACTTGCCAATATCGGGAATGAAGCAAAAATCTAGATAATTAGTATTTCAATTTCTCACTAGTTCGGTGTTACCTTATTATTATTATTATTATTATTATTACTACTACTACTACTACTACTACTACTACTACTACTACTACTACTACTACTACTACTACTACTACTACTACTACTACTACTACTACTACTACTACTACTATTATATTTTCAATTTTCCTGGTTAATTGAATTTTTACAAATTTTCTAGTCTTGTTAGGTTTATTATTTGGGGATTTGGAACTTTGTTTATAGGTGGTCGTTTTTAATTCATCTTCCCGTGTGGGGTTGTCAGCCTAGCCTAGAAGGCTAAAGATCGTCCCATTTGGCTCTTTACTTCCCCTTTTCTTTTCCTCTTCCCGATTTGGTTCACACCAACCATTCACTCATCTCTGCCTTACCCTCTTGTGCCTCTCTCTCTCTCTCTCTCTCTCTCTCTCTCTCTTCTCCACGCCTCTTTTGCTGTTCTCTGCTTCCCTCCTCCTCTCTCAACTATGACACTGGCCATGCGCTGCATTGTCCTTGATTATTTGCCGCCTAGCTTCAAATGTGCGAGGTTTGAATAGTGTAGCGTGACGAGACATGGTTAGGCAATTGACTAAAACTACTCGACGCTCTATTCCTTACATCCAAGAGATAAAATTCAACATTTTGATCAAAATCTCATCCTGCAGACCAGCGTCTAGTGACTCTCAAGCAACTTCTACTTGCCAGCCAATAGAACCAAGGGGGTGTTGCTCCTGTGGGACAACAACTTGGTTGAAATCACCTCACCTAGTTTGGGCTGATATTCTTTGATGACAAAGCGACACCACCTTCCTACTGACTACTGTGTATGGTCCATCCGAGGATAGAGCCAAGCCAATTTTTTCTCCAAGAGCTCAACTCTACTGTGCCACCAGCTTTGGTATCATAGATAATCCTTGGAGACTTTAATATAATATATGAGGCACATGACATAAATAACTCAAACCTAAATCAAAGGTTAATGGGCCAATTATGAGTGATACTAAATCGATGCGAGCTGAAAGAAACTACATTGCAAAATGGGAAGTACACATGGAGCAGTGCACGAAAAGACCCAACCCTTGTTAAATTAGATTGAGTATTTTTGCAATCATGAGTGGGATACCCTCTTCTCAAATCACTTGCTACAAGCACTATCCACTTCCGTGTCGGATCATTGCACGCTCCTCCTCACTAGCAAAAATGGGCCAAGGACATCGTGGACCTTCAAATTTGAGAACTTTTTGCTGCAGCTACTGAGGGTCATACATGTTGTGCAAGAAGCATGATCGGCTCCCTGTTGCCATATAAACCCCATGAAACAACTAGTATACAAGCTGAAACACACTACCAAGAATCTAAGAGTGGAGTAGAAAAATGCTTAGTGGTGTGAAACTATAGCTCTGGCTAGGTAGCTAATGAAATAACCCTTCGACTAGATGTGGCACAGGAGAAAAGAACATTAATGCCAGTTAAATTTGAATTAAGGAAGATGCTGAAACAAAGAGTGCTTGGCCTAACGGCAATAGAAAAGGCACGAAAATGTCAAGTGGCTAGAATCACATGGATTAAGGAAGGAGATGCTAACACACATTTTTTCACGTTAAGGCAAATGCTCGAAGGCATAAAAAAATTCATCCAGATGCTCCAAACCTCAAGTGGCATTGTTAGCTTACATCAAGACAAGGTGCAAGAACTTCACAACCACTTCACTCACATCCTAGGTACAAGGGCACCTCGATTGCACGATGTTGACTAGGCTAAACTAGATTTGCCTTCCCATGATCTGGAAGCTCCTTTCACTGAGGAAGAAGTGTGCCATTCGATTACACAACTGCCAGCAGAAAAAGCCCTAGATCGAATGGCTTTACGGCACTTTCTATAGGCACTGTTGGGATATCATCAAAGATGACACATGATGGTCTTTCAATGCATACACAACTGCTCGGTGAACTTCTTTGATCCTCTTAACGAAGCACCTTGATTACCTTGATTAAGGGGCAGTGCATCCAGGACAATTTTTTCTTTGTCACGAACCGAGCTAGAGCTTATCACAAAGAATAAATAAGTAGAGATGCCGGTGAGTTCAGCGACTCAGCGTGCGTATATGATGGTCTAAGGCCCTGTTATCCCTGGACTAATTTTTAGTCACCTAAAGTTTAGGTCTAGTCCATCCAAATAGGTGAACTAATACCTGGACTAATTTTTAGTTCATCCCCAACTAGCTATTAGTTCATTAGTTGGCAAATGTGGACTAAAAGGTGGTACCAAACAGCAAAAGACGAAAATACCCCTGCTACCCTTTCTCCACTACTCCACATGCAACATACTAACAAATATAGGGGTATAAATGTCTTTGCCCATGAAAGTCACCACCTTTTAGTCCATGTATCCAAACAGCACTTGATTAATTTTTAGTCACCTAAAGTTTAGTCACCTAATTTTTAGTCCACCAACTAGTTAACTAATAATTAGTTCTAGGCGATCCAAACAAGCCCTAAGATGTAACTTGCTTCGTTGTATTGTTTCAGGTCTGGGTTGCGGGTGTTTGTATTGAGAACGACTGATTGATATACGCGAGCCATGAATTCTGCACATGGCCAGTATTGACCGCGACCCAAAGCTTGCTCAAAACCTTCCTCAGAAGTCAGAATGCCCCTGCGTGAAAAATCACCTCTGGGAACTGGTCCGTAGATCGAGAATTATCATGGACCGCGTTCGTCAGTCATCACGGTTCTAGAAAGAAGTTGCATGTGTCTTACAAATAGATACACAAGTGTGATTAAACCGGTCGATCCAAAATTGATACACGTATACCCCAGATCAACTCGATTGTCATGAGATTCGTGCAAGTTCCAGCCTGCATCTCCAACCACCGTCCTGCTTCCACTGCCACCCTCCCTCCTGAAGTAAATGCTCGACGTTCCGGGTACCGCAGGAACGGCCCAGGCAGCCTTTACAGCCCACGGACATTAGAACATCACAACGGGCTTGGCCCATATACCCACCCACGTCACGAGTCGTGATCTCAGCCGCGTGAAATGATAGGACGGCGAGTGGGAGCCCGAGCGAGGATCGCACTGCTCTCTCCTTACCCGTCCGCGATTGACGGCGAGCCCGCAACGGATTGGATGACTGACAATCGGGCCACCACAACTCTGGGGCCATTTGTCGGCGTCCGCATCAAGATTTCGGGCCGCGGATAAACACCGCGATCGGAAATTGGATGGTGGGAAGAGTAATTATAAAGTTTCGGTTTTCGACTTTTCAAACGATTTTTTCAGTAATAACTATATATACTAGATTAATAAGTTATAACTAAAAGTCATAAAGCGCAGCTAAAAGAACACTCCAAAATAACCGAAGGGTTATGTGTGGAAAATTCCATCTGTTGCATTACTCGCCTCGATCGGAGCCGCGCAATATGATCGGACAGTTTAAGGAGTTCCGAGGTTGGGTGCCGCTGATATGTGGGCTGTGCTTACCGATGGGCCCTTTTACCGATGTTCTTAAGGGTGGACCGAGGGCCTAGGTTGGGGGATTGTAGCTCTGGTCTAGCCCATTAACATCAATGGGCCATTGGGCCTCTTGTTTTTGTAGCCTCGCTTGATGCACACGCAAAGCAAACACCAATCGATCCTCCCTGTGCACAGTGTGCCTCCTCCCTCCCAACCCTAGGGTCCTTCGGTCCTCTCTCCTGGCACCTCTCTCTGGTGTTGTCATCGCCTCTAGGCCCTTAGGCTCCACCTAGGCGCCTACGGCTCCTCACGTTCTGCTCTGCCTTTTCAGGTGCGTCCTCCCAACCACATCCTTCCTCCGATGAGGTTGTTGGCTCTTGGCCCTCTGGCCCTAGCCTTTAGCTCCAGCCTCTGGCTCTTCCCAGTCACCCCACGACTCCTCGCCTCCAGCTCCGCCCCTTCAGGTCTCAGTTGTTGCCTTCTACCTCTGGCTCCGCCTCCAACCTCCAGTTCTGCCCCTCCGGGTCTCGGCCGCCACCTCCTGCCTCTGCCCCCAGTTCCACCTCCAGCCTCTGACTCTGGCTCCATCCCTCCAGTTCATTCTGCTTCCTTGTTTCCCTGATTGAGAAATTTCGTCTGTTATTTTGCGAGTCAATTTTTATCGAGTGTAGAGAGATTCCACAATCATAATATAAATATTTTCTTAATATCTAAAATGAAAAATCATAATATTGTTCGTAATGTAGGATTAATTTGGTCCGTGTTGAAGAATATGGATTACATGAGGACGAATGGTTGAGATGATCTTTTAGAAGAGGTAAAGAGCTTTCGTTTCAAAAATGAACATAATTGTGCCAGATATGGAAGATACAATACCAGTTAGACGTTGTTCAAGGTGTTGTGGCGACACATTGGTGAGTTACTACCATCATTTTCATCATAGAATTTTCAATGCAGTGCTTAACCAAATTTTTGTTGAGTTAAACAACCGTTTTATTGAAAGATTAAATTAGTTGTTGAGATGTATTGCTTGTCTTGACTCGAAGAATTCTTTTGCCAACTTTGACGTAGACAAACTAATCTAACTTGCTAAGATTTATGTTGCTGACTACTCTGAATATGATTGTGTAGTTCTAAGGGACTAGCTTGACATACTCATTATTGATGTGAGAGATGATGAATATTTCTCAACTTGTAATGACTTTAGAGATCTTGCTTTGAAGAAGTTCAAAGTGATAAACACACATGTTACCTACTAGTGTATCACCTCATTAAATTTGGCATGATTTTATTCATGGCAACAACAAGTGAACAGCCTTCTCCGCTACGAAGATGTGTAGCTAGCCACAACCATGGACGACGTCGGTTACGGTCCATCCAGACTGGACCTCAGCATTCCGGTGCTACTTGCATCGACGCGAGTGCTAGCAGATCAGCACACGCATGGGCATAACTCCCCTCTCAACTCTGATATTTGCATCATGCTACTGCTAGCCCTGGACTAATTAAGGAGCTTTATCTTCCGTCAAAGCGAAGCTAATTAAAGACGAGTACCGTGCCCATTTGATCATGGCCATGATGTGCAACTTTTGGTTGCATGACACTCCATCGGGTTCGATCACACGGCGCGTCAACATCCTCACAACTCGTGGTCTGCTGTGGTTCCAGAACATAAAATCCGTACGATCTTCATTCTCCGGTTGGGTACAACCACCATCGATCCGATTTTATCTTCATGACATTATTGTCTAGTTGCATGTTCTGTCAGCATACGAAGTAGATTTGTATATCTGATAAACAGCCGAAGATTGGGTTAATTTGCAGCAAGTGATAGCAAGAATTAACCTTGTGTGTTTGTGATATAAGATCATTTCCTTGAGATATTGGCCTTATTCTTTTAGGTTTTTAGGATGATTTTTGGCTTAGACTTCTTCGGAAACGGAAACAAATGGGACGGCTTCTCAAAGCCACTTCTTCAAACGGCTTCCTGAGTCCACCAGCTCGTGCACCGCCCCTTTCAATGTCTTTGCCATCCACACCCCGTCTCGAAAAACACAACCAAAAGCATCAGCCGCAGCCTAAAAAAATAGGACATTAGTCACCGGGGCATACATTCATTATTGAAAATTTACTTGGGTCACTTGTGATTTGTGATAGATATTTTCCTGGATATTATTGTAGGGTTGTGATTTAGTGGGTGTAGTTGGTGCTAGTAGTACTTGCTACTAGTCCAGTATTTCGGTAGCTGTATGTGTTACCTTGGGGGTCTGCAGGCTGCAGCTAGCAGTGATCCTGGGTTGCACTGCCGTAATTGTGGTCCTCTCACTAATTATGCATTTAAGCTCTTATAATGATTGCAGCTAATGATGAGGCGATCAACTTTCCAGCAAGGAAGCTAAAATAAACAAATGTTCTCCTTTTTCTTTAAAATATTTGGGCCACTTTTCCAAATTTTTTTTGAAGGACCACTTCTCCAAATTTTTAATGGGTATTGATAAACATCATCCGGATGTTTTTTCTAACTATCATCCAAATTTGTGACTGTTGGATTAGAGATCCAACGGTCACGAATTTTCCCCACCCTCTCCAAAAAAAAATCTCCCCCCCCTCCAAAAAAAAATCTCCTCCCTCCAAAAATAAGAGGCCGTTGGATCTCTAATTCAACGGTCCTAGATTTGAATGATTATTAGGAATAAAACATCCGGCTTAACATTTTTAATACTACAACATGCACTCTCTCATGCGAGTCCAAAGCAGTTCAATGTTAAAAGGATTCGATCCCACGCCACGAAGCCACAACCGCATCCATTGCAGCGGCAGGGACGGATCAGGGGGAGAAGATTACGGGGTATTGAGGTCACCTCAATTGTACCGTAGCCACTGCGACTGATTAACAGTAATTTTCTATATGATTTACTAAAACTAAATCCCATCGGGGTCACATTGTACCATAGCCTCTACTGATTAACAGTAATTTTCTATATGATTTACTTAATCCCACCGGGGTCGGCCTTGCTGCAACTTCGTCCTCGGTCACTAAGCTACGCGAGAAGCTGCAAGAGGCTTAAAACATTTGTTTTTATCTTAGTAACAATCTCGTGATCTACCATGTGACTTGCTTAATTATCTTAGTAACAATCTCGTGATCTACCATGTGACTTGCTTAATTTTGCTAAGCTGAGACTTTATTAAGTACAGCATGGGATCCTAAATTTCGGAACTCACAAGAATTAGAGGACTAGTAAAATGCCCATGAGTTACAACGGTGTTTCAAAAGAAGATAATACATATCATCAAACAGGACACAAGTCATGCAATGAACATTTAAAAGAAAACGACAGTATAGGAACATGTGAAGGAAACTCTTAATAGGTAGCTGAATTAATTTTGATTCATAACAACCTTTTTAAAATACAAGTCTAAATGCATTATTTTGTAAAACTGTGAAAAAAGATCGATATTATATCTAGCATTTCAGCTAAAAACAGTATTCTATAAAATGTCATGTAGTTGTCAGAACAAGAGGGGGGAGAGACATGTTGGTGAAAGAATGAGGGGATGAGAGAGAAATCAAAGGGTGGGTGAGGATAAGTACAGGATATGGACCTCACATGTACTTACTGTAATCTTTTCTCTTTCCACCAGGGCATTTTCAAAAATGAAAAAAACGCAAAAAAAATTAGCACAGATCTTGGTAGAGTTACTGAATGGTGAAGATAGTCGGTTCATCTACACTTAAGTTTATTATTTTGATCCATACACTGAAGTAGGTACCTCAGGTGCTGTAATGGATTTAAAATAAAATGATATCGCAAATGCTTAACTGTGTCAATGTTGAGGTGTCACGAACGAGGAAGAAATTGCTAGATAGAAGGAGGCATGTGCAAAGAGATTAGAGCAAGGGATGGTGAATGAGGGGAGAATGCACTGCTACAAACTTGTATTTTTAAGTAGTAGTAATATGAGAGCCCATACACATACTTGATGCAACATAATTCAATGCCCATTACAAATTGACATTCACATAAAGATAAGGTGGTGTTGTCAATGTCATAGCAGTGCCTACAACGAAAGAAAGAAAACGTAACAATATAATTTAGAGAAAGATAGATTTGCTATTGTTTTCATTTCATAAGATAGATTGATTTAGCCACATCCTCTAGTATATAAGGCATCTAATACCTGAAATGGGTATACTTACATGACAGTTCAGAAAAATCCCACGGAAGAGATGAGCCAAGATACAATTATCCTATGTTATTTTAGTATTATTGTATTTCATAGCTTGATTACTTCTAGACCTCTTTCCAGCCTGTGCCTCAAAAGCTATTCCACATATATGGCACAGAGAGAAGCCAAAAAGCATGAAGAGATATAAATGCCTAAAATTTTGAGAGAGCAAGTTGACTGCTATCATTAAAACGTTAGGGTAGACTTTCAGAGAATCAAACTAAACTCCGTAGAGCTCTAAATTGTTATCATACTGAAATCCCTCAAGTAATTTCTCTAGACCTACAATAATCAATGGAGACAATTCAGATGATATAAAAAACTTGACATAGTAAAAAGAACACCATTATTGAGGACTATTTACCAGAAGGAACACTTTCTGAAAGTGTATTGTCCTAGAGGTCTAATGTAGCAAGCTGTGGTGTCTTCGCAAGATTGGAAGGGATCGAGCCAAAGAGATGATTGGAGCTCAGGTCCAGCTGCATCAACTCTGGCAAGTCCCCAAGAGACACCAGTATCGCCTCAATGAGCTAGTTGGACTGAAGGGCGAGAACAGTGAGCTTTCTAAGCTGACCCAGTTTAATTGAGATGCTCCCTAAGAGCTAGTTGTTGCCAAGCTATAGGACTGCACAAACATCAAAACCTTTTCAGTCATTTGGTATTTAGATGAGAACAATTATCGTTGCAAATTAACTATCGATAGGTCGGTATAGCAAATTAACTATCGATAGGTTGATATAACAAATTAACTATCGATTGTACACGGCCATGTGCTTTAGGCGTTACTAAACGTTCAGTACATGTATGTTTAGCTATTTCAGGTCATCCAACAATGACTCCGTGGCCCAATGGATAAGGCGCTGGTCTACGGAACCAGAGATTCTGGGTTCGATCCCCAGCGGAGTCGTTTAAATACAATTTTGTCTATCTTTTTTCCTTATTTTCCTCGTTTAAACATGTTCTTTTCAAAGAAACTAATTTTATTTTCTAAACCAATCAAGAGTCATTTCTTCTTTTCATTGTTCGAAGGATCAGCGCTAAAAATTTCTACTTCTACTTGTTCGAAGCGTCGCGAAACAAGGTACAATCTGGAACACTAGTTTCCAAGCATAGCCGAAAGCGCGAAACCACTTGTCAAAATAGGAATTCATTGCTAGGTCCCCGATTGTAACGTTTCCGTTCGTGAGACATTCGTATTCAACGGCTAAAACACTGATGCCCAAGGCTAGTTCAAATCCTCGGACATTTCCCTGTTCTTTTCAGCTCCTAAAAGCTGTTTTTTGATTTTTCTATAATAACTATCTTTTAAATAGATTATTTTTTTAAGATAGAGTCTACTAGTTAATTGTAATACATACTTTACTGACTTCATTTATATCGGTAAAAACCGCACGTGAGTTTCTGTTACTCTGTAATCTCTCGTACAAACAACCCAAAAACCTAAACTGCAGCCAAAAATCACAAGCCGCAGCTAAAAAGAACAGGCTTGCATGGACCGAAGCAAAGTGAGTATAACAGCATTGTGAAGACAACATTGTTTGCAAAAGTTACTACCACTTTCCTACTTCTCCAAGCTCAGACTTCACATCTACTAGTAAGCTGCCATCGAGCACAAGCGCTTTTTACATAGATACTGCATAGTGCATACTACTCCTACGGTAAATAAATAAGGTAAATGTGAGTTCAAGTGACAGGAAAGCCAACGTTCAGTTATCATATCCATAGTTTTGCTGGTCATTTGTGTGCTTCAGCCTTCCTCCTCTCTTCTTTGGCTGCCAACAATAAAAGTAAACATCAGCATAAGCAAATAATTTAACTCTACATGTTTCAAGCTCTCAATTTTGTATTTCTAAAGTGAGAACATGAAGGAAAAGCTAAACTTGTTTCTAACAGTAGCAAGAGATATACCAGCTTTTTCCTCTTCGCGCTTCTTTGCAGCTTCCGCTCTTTGTTGCCGTATCAAAGTAAGGCGCTCTACAGTTGCAAAAGGGTAGGAAATGTTTATGATTGTTTGCAAGTAATCAAGCAACGAATACTAAAACCCCGTTTGGCACAGCTCTAGCTCCGAGATCTATGCTGAATCTGTAGTTTGTTGACTAAATTAAAGTGATTTAAATATTTTTATTTAATATATAATATAAATGAAATGAGTCATGTAAATGTACTTAACATGCCTGCAACTCTAGATCCAGGATTTCCTAGAGCTACAGATGACCAGCTCTAGGAAATCTATAGATTTCCTAGGAAATCTACAGATTTCCTAGAGCTAGAGCTCTGCCAAACGGAGCCTAAACAGAGGTACCAAAACAGTACTCAAATCGAACATTTGGTGAAATATAAGATAGATTATATATGCTACGGTAAATCTAAAAGAGAGAGAGAGAGATGAATGCAAAAGTGCAAAATCTTTGTTCCTAGATCTACCAAGACAATTTTCTTCATTGCGTAGGAAGAACGAGTAATTCTATTGCAGACCATCGAATAGGAATCAGAGGAAATATATTAGATGCTTATCTTCATAGAAGTTCTGAATGAAGGCAGGACAAATAGGACAACGTGGCAGAAAAGACAGCAACTTCATGCTGACATGCTTAAACCACATCATAGTCTGGGCTTGCACAAAAGACTCAATGGCAGGTCATTCCTACTAGTAGGGGTGGATATCGAGCCAGCTCGTCTTATCGAGCTTTTTCTAAAATTGGCATATTTTGATTTAATATCATTTTACGGATAATTTAAAAGTATTTTTAGGAACGAGCTAACGAGCAGAGGCGAGCTTGAGCAAAATTTAAATTCATTTGAAATCAACTCATTTTAATGTTTAACCAATTAACAAATATAATTGATGCAATTTTGAACCGAGCCAACGAGCCCACTAACGAGCTTTTTTTCCACCCCTACTAGTTATAATCTTTGTTGTGGTGAATTTACATGAATATAATGGAACATCATGATCTGAGTCTACCACGTGCAAGATCAAAGTACACAACAAACCATAGAAGGGGGAAAATCATGGAATGGATAGATAAAATCACTCCTAAGCCCTCACCTAAATCTTTCCTAGCCTGTTCTGTTTTTCCTTCCTCCTGAAGCCTCATATAGCGTGCATGAGATTGCTGCTTTTCAAGCTCCTCTCTGCAGCAAGAAAAAAACTATGAAATAACAACACTGCACTGTGAATGTGTTTATAAGTAAGCTGGTGTAAACTTCAGGAACATAGGAAAACTTTACTGTCCATCTAATTTTTTGGCAAGGTACTGTTCATCTTTTAAAATAATCGATTGCACCATGAATGTGTTTATAAGAGATCGTGTAAGCTGGTGTAAACTTCAGGAACATACGGAACACTTTACTGTTCATCTTTTTTTTCAAGATACTGTCCATCTTTTAAAATAATCAATATACGAAATGACTTGAAAACATTAGGCCCCATTTGGAACGCAGGTTATTTTCCCAATCCTTGCGGGGATTGAAATTTTGAAATGTTTCCTATGAAATTTCTGCGTTCCAAATAAGGCCTTAAAAGTGCACCAATCCCTGAAAGACGTGAAAATTATTTGCAATTGTCCAACAACAAATCTAACGGACCTTTAACATTGCAAAACTTATACAATTCTATCAACATTCAACATTATTTTCCACTTAATTAACATTGAAAGGAGAAAATACGTTAAAAAGGATCACTGGTATGTGAACAAATAAAACATAAGTACACAGTAAAAGCATCCCCTATTGAATTGACAGGGACATAGTACATGAACCCAGAACCCACCTTTCACGCCTGGAGAGATCAGTTATCCTATCAACCTGTGCCGATGCAAAAAACTAGTTAGCTAGCCATACGAACACAAACATGATTCAAACATGCAGACAGAATTAAAGAAAGCTGTAACAGAGTATGACAAAAGTCCGCAGAAAAAAATGAACAGCAATAAGCACCTATGGTCAGGATAATAACATTTTGAAGGACAAAGCTAGCAGCCTAAGTAAGTACATTGAGTAAAAATATTCTAGCATAACTTCACTAAATAAATACTGTGCCACCTTCCTGATTTGAATTCTCATGAATCCGAATTCAAAATAGTTTGCATACCATCATACATTCAGTTTTTATATAACTTTCTTTTTGAGCACCGGAATCACCCAGCTTTAGTCAGTTTATATATAACTTGCAACAAGTAAATGGTCTGCCTAGAGAACAAAACTTGTACTGCTACCAGTCTACCACCATCATGGACAGCAATACATTATATATGACCATAAGCAGGAAACAAGCATTAGAAATAGGACTTACATTAACGTCCTTGGCTTTTATATTCTTTGGTTTCACCAGGTTTGGATTCTCAATCTCAATAAGACCTTCAGTGCCTTTGTGTTTCTGATAAAATAAAAAAGGAACCAATTTATCACATAAATAAATAAACAATGTAAACAATGAATGATTGAAGGATGTAGAGTTGAATGTGTAAGTTTTGAGGAAGAGAATATCTTACAGTCTTCCCAAAATCTTCTTCTTCCCCTCCTGATTCTTCCCTTCTATCACATACCTCCTCTTCAGCTTGCTTCTATTTCATGTACAAATACAAGTCCAAAGCCAAAACAAGTATATGAGACGATCACACTATAAAATGTGCTTTGATTCAAAGCAGATTATAGCATGCTGACAGGGTCAACAAAATATGATGAAAATGCTTAAATTAGGGCATCTATAATATGCTTCAAGTCAATTAAATCAGTAATTGACTGAATTAAAGCATTGTAATGGAAACAGAAGTTAACCACAAATGCACCAAGTCAGTTGGTTCTACAAATCTTATTGTCATGTGTAAGAAGAGAGAACCAAAGCAGTTATTTGACTGTTCTATTGAATATTGATAGCGTAGGTTGAGAAGAAAAGGGTTTGTACCTTCTTAAAAGTCTTTGGACGATCTGCTGAAATACCAGACGCTGCATTCAATTTGAAATGAAAACTATGAGAAGATGGAAGCAAAGGGCCAGCTCAATAGGCTCAAAACGCTGGAATGAGATCCTCTGACTTTAGTGGGCCAAAGTCAGAGTGACTTTGGTGCATTTCAACCGTTGGATCTAGATTTGGATGGCTAGGATTAATGTGAAAGAGACATTATGATTATCTCGTGAGAAATTGAAAAGCCTCAAAATGTCTCTTCCACATCAATCCTAACCATCCAAATCTAGATCCAACGGTTGAAATGCACCAAAGTCACTCTGACTTTGGCCCACTAAAGTCAGAGGATCTCATTCCCAAAACGCTCCCGCAAGTGCCCTTCGCTATTTTAGGAAGAAGCTGCGCAAGCCCCTACTTTCTTTAAAAATAACTCGTGTGCCCAACAACATGACATTACATAACGTTCAAATTTCCATCTTAATTCAAAATCGGCAAGGTGCTGGCGATTTTCATCTACTGGTGGAATTACACAGAAACATGTTCCAGGATGAAGGTTAACCGATCAGAAGTTGTATCATGACAATATTCAAGTTATTGAGCAGGTTAAGAAGTATATTTGAGTTGCTTATAGCCAAATTAGCCACAGCACAA
The DNA here is from genome assembly GCA_036346575.1 of Dendrocalamus sinicus. NCBI lineage: Eukaryota > Viridiplantae > Streptophyta > Magnoliopsida > Poales > Poaceae > Dendrocalamus > Dendrocalamus sinicus. Next base: position 31,473,685 of record CM070654.1, on the reverse strand, counting down.
GAGCATGTATATCCGCATTGTACAAGGGATCTGGATGAAACAATCCACCACATATCTCAAAACAAAGATCAGACAGACAATCATAATCCAAAAAAATGACCAGGAGATACACCTAGATAAAAGTAACCCCTCAACACAACTTCATGGCCGCTCTTACTTTCAAGCACGACCAAGCAGCCCTCCAAAAAACATCAAATCGCCCACGTATCATGAGATGACATACTACTAACTAGCAAAACATCACAACAATGATAAGAATACACGCAATGCGGGACCAGAGGAACAGAGGATCAGGGAAAGACAAGTTCCCAAATACCCCCGATCATCCGATCCGAGCCTCGCGTCGCACAAAAAACACGGCCTTTTGACGCCAACTTGGCGCTGTATTCAAACGAAGCAACAATCAAGCAGCTTGCCCATGCGAGCAAGCCCGTCACACCACTTCCACCGCGCCGATCGTCAGATCAAGCAACCAAATCGCGCTAATCACTAAACCCTAAGCAGCAGACGAAGTAGCATCCGCCTCCGAACCAATCACCACCAACGCAACGAGAGAGGGAGATAGAGCGAGCGCTGTGCGGTGGCGTACCGATCTCGTCGTCAGTGGAGAAGCTGCGCAGCCCCGTGGGCTTGCCCTTGAACTTGCCCTTCCCCATGGGTGCGGCGGCGGTGGCGAGGAGCAGGAGGCGACGGTGCGAAGCCCTGCTGCGACTGCGTTTCCCGCGGTGGTGGTCTCTCGCTCCTGAGTCCTGGGCGCTCGCTCGCGACGGGGTTTTTCGGGTGGCTTTTATGGGTGGAGCAACCCGAGTCCGGAACCGAACCGACCCCGCCGCGGCCGTGTCGCTTCGAGTCCTGCTCCGACCGGACTCCAGTCGTGTCCGGCTCGACCCAAACGCAACCGTCGCCGACTCGGTACTAGTGCCGTGTCCTTCTCCAAAAGGTACATGCGCGGCGCCAGTGTCGGGTATGACGGGCCTTCGGTGTTAATAATCTAGCTCACTTGCTATGGTCGAAGAGTTAATCAAAATGACTATGATCATAAATCGTACTTGTAAGAGTATTATAGTGTTATGGTCGTAAGTCGTAGATACACTATAACAATTATAGTGGTCGTGATCAAAAGATCACTATAGCAATCGTAGTCGTCGTGGTTGAAAGATCACTGTAGCATTCGTAAATACTCGATACGTGCTCAGTCCACGCGAGGGTGTTTTTCCGGTTTGATAGCGTCGTATGCGACATAGCTTGGATCCTTGGGATCGTGTAGGAGGTGGCGTATAATAAAGGTGATTTAACCACCAGAGTTAGATTATGATTTCTTTTAAATAGCAGTCTAATATAATAGAAAAAAGCTACCTAGTTTTTTAGCAACGTAAAACTTTTATGTTCTTGCTCTGTGTTTTTTAACTTCGTGTATGAGCTCAAACGTGTTGATCACCGAAATTCCTAACATTCGGTGACGGCACAGGAGAAGCTAGCCGTCTAGTTTCCGCGACAGCCCTAGCTCCTTCGGCCGGCCGCGTGCGGTACATCTGATTATTACTAGCTCTTCAACATGACGGAAGGAGAGCAGAAGAAGAGTGACGGTGAAGGAAGAGACGGCGGTGAAAAGGAGTAGTTTCCGACTGGGTTCCGGTTCAAGCCGACGGACGAGGAGCTCGTCAAGTACTACTCCTCCGGTCCTCCCCAGGCTGCAGGGCAGGCCGTCCGTGCCCAATAACGCGGTCATCGAGGCGAACGTGTACGAGTGCCAGCCGGACAAGCTTATCAACGGTGCGTGGCCGTTCATGTCCAGCGTGGTGGTGGTAGTAGTGTTTTCGTTTCTTAATTTTAGTGCATTTTGTTTGTGCTTGGTTTGATTCTTTAGTAATTATGGTTTTATTGTTTAATGGAAAAGGCCCAATTGTTTATATTTCGACATATATAGCATTCTTAAACTTTTGTACACCCTTTAATTTCTTCGCTCTAGGGATTTCTAAAATTATTTGCAACCGCCGATCGCCACGACTAAGAGCAAGTACAATAATGGTCTTATAGTCAAGCTAGTCAGCATTTTTGCTGATGTGGAGGAGAGAAGAGAGGAGAGAGATGAGAGCTTGGCTCTCATGCAAGCAACAAGCTGGGCACGGGAACCTATGCAGTGGTGGGCCAAGATAATAAATATATGTGAGTAGGAATAGGAAAGAGAATGTGAGACATGGTACCACATAATAATAAAAAGCCTTTTGTAGACAAATAGAAGATAAATTATTGTATAATTTGGCTCTTATAACTTGACTTATAGCTAAACACTTGACTCTATTATTGAATTTGCTCTAATAACTAGCTGGTTTTTCCCGGCTTTTAGAACCCTAGTGGCAGTGCCAAGTATACTTAATATCATTGCTCACCGTTGCTCATCCCAATGGTTTTGACACCTTGTCTATGTGGTTGAAGATCAAAAGTTCGACTCCCCCGCCAACCTCCGGTTGGCTGGTTTATTTGTACAAAATTTTCATTGCGATTTTTGGGATTTTGAACCCATGATCTGTGAGCTTTAAGTCAAATATACTAGCCAATTGCCCCATTTTAAAACAAATATTCTTGTGTCCTATGATGCCTATTATAGTTTTCCTTTTTTAATGAAGTTTTTCCTTTAATTTCAAAACAAAGCACCATATTTGCATAATCTACCTTTCAAGATGGACCTTACACAGAGACAACGTTGGCTAGTTCAAGATTTCCAGGTATTCGTGGTTGTCTAGCCAAACACAAGATATCTGATTCCCATTAACTATGTGTACCCGGAATTGTTTTAAGTTATTTGCAATATTCCAGTGCAGTAGTAGTAATCTTTTGAATTTGCATGCTTGGTGATCGTCAATCTCAGAGATGTACAAGGATAGGGGCGAGACCGGCTGGTACTTCCTGTCTGCGAGGGCTCGCAAGTACCAGAACGGAGACAGGCCGTCGAGGAGCACGGACGACGGCCTCGGGCGGTGGAAGGCGTCGAGGGGCAAAAAGGAAGCAGAGGAGGCGGTCTGCGACGGCCAGATCAAGTTCTGCAAGAGCACCCTAGCTAGCCTACTTCAAGGGCCCCATCAAAACCGAGAAGAAGACCAAGTGGCTGATGCAGGAGCTCACCATCCCGCAGTTACGCAGTACGAGAGCAAGCTCGACAAGGGCGGCAAGTCCGGGAACAGCAAGACGGTCAGTTTCGAGACGATTAATTAATTTCTACTCATGAATCATTGTCAAGTGTGTTTTTTCTTTCAGTTTTTGGTTAGTATGAGTTGCTAATCAGTCGTGACTAAACTTTGTTTGAAAGTGTCTGCGTGCAGTTGGATGAGTACGTCATGTGCAGGATTTACGTGACGCCGAAGGGCAAAGGGAATGACGAGGGGGCAAGCAGCAGCTCCGCGTGCGGACAAGCGTGCTCCTCGTCGCAGCCCGGGCAGGTGGAGCAGCTGAACGGTGAGGGGACGGCACGGCCGAAGCTGTCGGAGTGCAGCAGGCGGGCAAGAGGCCCGTGGAGGAGCAGCCGTTCGGGCGCGCCACCCCGCCGAAGCGGGCTCGCCAGCCGACCCTGACCCTGGGACCAACACCGGTGTACGGCGGCGGCATGCAAGTGCCGTTCGGAACAGCATGGTGCTATGGCGGTGGAACTGGGCAACCAGGCACCAGCGCAGCGCCCGCCGGTGGCAGGGCAGCAACCCCCCGTTGACGTGCAATGTTGGTGTGTGCCCGTGCAACGACCAGCGGCGGCACACAACGGACAGGCATCAGTGCAACACCCACGAATGGCATACAACAGCCAGGCGTCAATACAACAACCACCGTCGAGCGGTGGCATACAACCGCCAGGAGCCATTGCAGCGGCCACCGGTGTTATATTGGCGCCATTGCCACCGCGCCAGGCCACAAACGCCCCCTATTCTTTTGGTCGAACGATGGTGCGACCTTCGACCGCCGAGGCTGAGCTCCTGGACAGGAGAGAAGGCGCGTGATATAGGGTCCGTTCTTTTTAACTTTTAAAAGTTGCTTTATGACTTTTTTTATATTAACTAGTTTTTAAACGAAATATCTTTTTAAAATAATGTCTACTAGTTAATTGTAGTACCTACTATACCGACTTCATTTATATCAGCAAAAACTGTACGTAGATTTCTGTTACTCTGTAATCTCTCATACGAAGAGCCCAAAAGCCAAAAGCCGCAGCCAAAAGTCATAAGCTTCTGCCAAAAAAACATACGCAGATTCACAGAGCACAAGAGTCAGGTTATATGTAACACCCCGCCCGCCCTCTGGGCCAGGATGCTACCACCACTGCATACTCATACCATTATCAACACTAGAAGAATTTAAATCAACTCTGAATGATACTTAAATTGCTACGTTCATATACCACATAGCATCCTTAACAATTACTCTAGCCTAGTAAAAGCTAAAGTAACTGGCAAAAGTGATATAAAAGTGCTGCTGGGTCGTGTTGATTATTCATGTGCTACTCCCGCCCGAGCAAGACATCCTCAACGGTCACCTAAAAACATCAACAAAGCAAGGGTGAGTCTGAAAACTCAACAAGTACATAATAGAACAATAGACACTACCAACATAAGTAAGCATATAACCATAATGCACATATATCATCATGTTCATAACATCATTCTCATAGCCAAGCAATGCAATGCCATCAATGCCATGTCTCATTACTCTTCATGCTCATATGCTCTTCACTTTGCAAGTACCGGTACTGCCGAGTGAACACCCGTCGATGTTCACCCATCGTGGGCCCGCCCTCATAGGCACGGGACCCCTCCACTCCCGTGGAGGCCTACCGAAGTAGGTCTTACTCAAGAGCACTCCGGATTAGTCCACTAGCTTTACTCATAGCTAGGGACTTTCTCACCGCCCTCACTCTTGAGTACACATAATGCAAATGCATATGCCATTGTCATTATCATAGTCATCCATAAACATCATGTCATGTAAACATCGCATTTCCACATCAACATTAGCACATCATGTAAACACCGCATATTCATAATCTCTACGATCTACCGCTCTACCATGCACTTGCCTGTTAACCAAGCGGAGCGGAGCGGCGTGCGACAGCGTCGACTCGGGACCTCCACTGCCAAGCAAACAATCCGATTTAACGCATCATACGAAACCGAGTTTAAATGGGCAACGACGATACTATATGCATAAAGCGGTTCGGGCATAAACGCGGGCTTTGGGGTCTTCATGCGGCACCAAAACTCCCAAATTTTCTAATTTTTCCCTTTTCTTTTCTTTTTCTCCTCTTTTCTTTTCTCTTCTCTTCTTTTCCTTTCTCTCTTTTCTTTTTTTCCTTCTTTCCCTTCCCTTCTTACCCGTGGCTCCTTCCTCCCTTTTTTCTCACCCACCGGCCCCTCTTTTCTTCCTCACCTACCCTCTCTCTCTCTCTCTCATCTCCACTCGGCCGAAACGGCCTCGCCTCTCCTCCCTCTGGGCGGCGGCGCGCGCACGGTGGCCGGCGTCACCGGCGGCCCTCCCGCCGCCCCCGCCTCCTCCTCTCCCACCTCTCTCTCTCTCTTGGCGCGCGCGCGCGCGGCGCACGGGAGGCTCGCCGGTCTGCGGCTTGCCGGCCCGGCCCTCTCTCCGCCGACCCCTCCTACCTCCTCCTCCCGCGCGCGGCCGGCGGCGGCCGCCGCCTCCTGGCGGCGCGGTGGCGCTCGGTGCGCCGCCGCCGCCGCCCGCCGCGCCTTCTCTGCGCAGCCCCACCTACCTCGCCGCAGATCCGGCTGCTCGACCGGATCCACGCCTCCCATGGCATGCGCGGCGGTGGGCGCTGGGCGCCGCCGCCGGTCGGCTCGGCGGCGGCCGCCGCCGTCCTCGGCCCGGTTGGCACCATCACGCCTCCTCGGCTCGCACGGTACACTCTCCTCTCTCTCCCCTTTAGGCTACGGCGAGGAGACCTGCAGGTGCGGCTTGGACGAAGGTGTGGCTATGAGGGGCTTGTGCGGGGAGAGGAAGAGAAGAGTATTGAGTGAGCCGTGGCAGAGGTGCTAAAATGGGGGTATTGGCTTCTGCAGAAGCAAGGCACAGTGGCATGCATGCACGCTTAGGACAGCCCGAGGCGCCACATCCCTGGCGGTGGGTGAGGTGTTACATTCTACCCCCTTACTGCAGTCGACCCGAATTCGGCATTCAACAATCCGCACGAAAGAACAAAATAAACATAATCGCTCTTGACATAACATTAACTCGTGCGAAGAGAACAGTGCAGGTACTTCGCATGCGAGACTCCAACTCCCATGTCGCTTCGCTCGATCGATGCGACCAAAGCACTTTAATATACTTTATCGTTTTATTCCTCAACACCTTCTCTGATTCCTCCAGAATCCGAACTGGACGGGACTCAATGGTGAGGTCTTGTTTTAAGGACACTGGTTCTAACACAATCTCATGCTCTGGGTCTCGCAAGAACTTTCTCAACATCGAAACATGGAACACATTATGCACTCCTCGCATGGAGTCAGGGAGATCCAAACGGTATGCCAACTTTCCAATCCGTTCCAGAATTGGAAATGGCCCAATGTACCTCGGGCTAAGCTTTCCTTTGGTACCAAATCGCACTATGCCTTTAGTGGGAGATACTCTCAGAAGCACACGTTCCCCCACTTTGAACTCTAGTTCTCGCCTCCTGACATCGGCGTAGCTCTTCTGCCTACTCTGGGCAGCCAGCAGATTTTGTCTAATTTCCGCCACTCGTTCCACTGTTTGCTGGACCCAATCTGGGCCCAAAACGGCCTTCGCCACGGCATCCCAACAAAGTGGCGATCTACACCTTCGCCCATACAGAACCTCGAATGGTGCTGCTCGAACACTGGAGTGGTAGCTGTTATTATAAGCAAACTCTGCAAGTGCCAAATGATCCTCCCAGCTACCCTTCCAGGACAAAACACAGGACCTCAACATGTCCTCTAGTGTCTGAATGGTGCGTTCGGACTGTCCATCCGTTTGCGGGTGGAAGGCAGTACTAAACTGGAGTTTCGTGCCCAGAGCGCCCTGCAAGCTCTCCCAAAACTTGGAGACAAACTTGGCGTCTCTGTCCGAAACTATCGACTTGGGAACACCATGCAACCTTACAATTTCTCGCACATAGATGGGCGCCAACTCACTTGCCGAGTTTGTCGTGCGAATGGGGATGAAGTGTGCAGACTTGCTGAATCGGTCCACCACTACCCAAATCGCATCCTTACCTCGCGGGGTACGAGGTAAACCGACTACGAAATCCATGGTAATATCATCCCATGGCCACTGGGGAACCTCCAAAGGCTGCAATAGCCCAGCGGGACGCCTATGCTCAGCCTTTACTTGCTGGCAAACCCCGCAAGATGCCACATACTTGGCGATATCCACTTTCATCCTCTTCCACGAAGCTCTTCTTGAGATCACGGTACATCTTGGTTTCACCGGATGCTTTGTGTAGGGGTACGGTGGGCTTCCTCAAAATGTCATCTTTGACTTGAGCCTTTGCGACGCAAAAGCGCCTTTAAATCGCAAAGCACCTGAATCATCGAGGCTGAAATCCCCCGTTTTTCCTTCATTAAGGCGCTTCCTCACTTGCTGAAGCAACCGATCATGATGTTGCGCCTCCTTTACTCGCTCCGGAATCGCTGATTCCAAAGACGATTAATGTCTCGGCTTTGTCTGTACCAGCAAAACAATAGGAAATTCCCATCCGTTCAAAGTCAGCAACGAGACAACCTAGAGTAGAGGGTGTCAGCTTGCGACTAAGAGCATCAGCAACCACATTTGCCTTGCCCGGATGGTACTGCAGAGTGAGATCATAGTCTTTGATAAGCTCCAACCACCTCCGTTGCCTCAAATTTAGCTCCTTCTGAGTGAAAATGTATTTGAGACTTTTGTGGTCAGTGAAGATATCACAAGATTCTCCATATAAGTAATGCCTCCAAATCTTTAGAGCAAAAACCACAGCGGCAAGCTCCAAATCATGAGTTGGGTAGTTCTGCTCATGCTTCTTCAATTGTCGCGAGGCATACGCGATCACTTTGGTATCTTGCATGAGCACACAACCTAGTCCCACTCGAGACGCATCTGAGTAGACCGTGAAACGCTTCCCTGGCTCAGGAAGTGTGAGAACAGGAGCAGTTACTAACTTCTCTTTCAGAGTATTAAAACTGCGCTCACATTCATCGGTCCACTGGAATTTCACATTCTTTCGTGTGAGCTGAGATAGTGGCTTGGCAATAATGGAGAAGTCTTTCACGAAACGCCGGTAGTAACCAGCTAAGCCAAGAAAACTTCTCACTTCTTTAACATTAGATGGCCTCTTCCAATCCACGACGGTGGAAATTTTGCTTGGATCTACTGAAATGCCTTCCTGGTTAATTACATGACCCAGGAAGCTCACTTCGGAAATCCAGAACTCACACTTCTTCAACTTGGCAAAGAATTGATTCTTCCTCAAAGTCTCGAGCACGAGCCTCAGATGCTGCTCATGTTCTTCCTCCGTCTTGGAATAAATCAAGATATCATCGATGAACACCACTACAAGTCATCCAGGTACTTGTGTAGCATACTGTTCATCGTCTCCATGAAAACAGCAGGGGCATTTGTTAGTCCGAAGGACATAACTGTAAACTCATAGTGCCCATATCTGGTGGAGAAAACTGTCTTCTCAATGTCTTGCTCGCGCACTCGGATTTGATTATACCCAGACTGCAGATCAATTTTGGAGAACACCTTGGCCCCTTTCAATTGATCAAACAGGTCCTCGATGCGAGGCAATGGGTATTTATTCTTGATGGTCACCTGATTGAGAGCACGGTAATCTATACACATGCGCCAACTCCCATCCTTTTTCTCAGTGAATAGGACAGGGGCTCCCCAAGGTGACACACTGCGATGAATCAAGCCTTTGGACAACAACTCGTCCAACTGCTTTTTCAGCTCCTCTTGCAAGGGTCGTGCCAAACGGTAGGGAGACATGGAGATAGGTCTTGTGCTAGGAACAAGATCAATTCTGAACTCCACATCCCGCTTGGGTGGCATACCCGGAAGCTCTTCAGGAAACACATCGGGATACTCCCGCACCACAGGAATGTCCTCAATGTGCAACGGCGCACTTGGCTTCTCCGTAAGGGCTAGCAGTAGCCCAGACTTCATTGTACGTCGGCCAGGGAACAGGCTGGCCAACACGAAGAGGGAACACGAGGGTGCATTTCCCTGAAAGATTATCTCCTTCCCCGAAGGAGCTTGCAAAGTGACTGTCCTCCAGAAGCAAGAAATCACGGCTTGGTAGCGATGCAACCAATCCATGCCCAGGATAACATCAAATGGCTCTAACTGAATCACCATAAGGTTGGCAACAAATTCCTCGCCATCTATTGCAACCACACAGCCAGGGCATACTACGGAGCTAGCAATGATACCCCTTGGAGTACTAACAACAACCGATTGAGAAATTTACTGGACACCCAACTTGGCCTTTCTAACAAACTCCCGGGACACAAAGGAATAAGTAGCACCAGAGTCGAAAAGAACAAAGGCTTCACATGAGTCCACTAACAAGGTACCTGTCATCACGTCAGGACGAACTGCGGACTCAGCAATAGGCAATGAGTAAACTCCGGGTGGTGTCAGGGCGACGAGAGCCCCAACGCTCTGCTGTGGCGGCAACGGGATTGGAGGCGGCGTAACATGCTGAAATGAAGGAGTCGGTGTAGGATGCCAGAAATAGCCGGCGGGTGGAGCCGGGGCGATGGAGGCGCAAGCGTGGGCGCCGCCATCATCTGGACTGACCCGGGGTGAAGAGTTGGACGACGAAGAAGATACGGGCTCCCACTTAAGAATGCTGGAGGGGTTCTGCCGACAAACCCGCTCCATGTGGCCTGATCGGCCGCAGTGCCGACACTCCCGCCCAGAGCACTCAACGAAGACGGTGCCCACCTCCACACTTGAAACAAATCATGCCTTGTCACGGGACGGGACGATAGGTTGGGGTTGCCGATGAAGAACGAGGCATCAAGAAGACGACCTCGAGGACTTGGACTTGGATGATTGTGGGGATCTTGGCCCCACTTGGACTTCTTAGGAGCGGGCGGCGAGATGACCCACCCCTTGGTGAAGCTTCTCTCCGTCACCACAAGCGCTTGAACCACCGGAGGGTTGTAGCCCTTAGTGAGCTGCATCTCCATTTCCATCCCCCTGGCCTGCTCTACCACGGATCGAAAGTCACGCGGTGCAGTAGCTCCCATGACATGCCGGAACTCCGAGTTGAGCCCTCGGCGGAACCTTTTGGCCTTCTCAAGGTCATTGTTTGTGACTGATGGCACGAAGCGGACCAGATTATTGAATGCCGCCTCGTACTCAGCCACGGTCATCTTTCCCTGTACGAAGGTCGTCAGGGCGACCTCCATACTCTCCACAAATGAATCTGGGTAATACTTCACCTTGAACTGCTCGGCAAAGATTTCCCAGGTAGCGGGACCCTGGGCAGGAGTCCTGGCTGAGAGAACCCCTTCCCACCAAATGTCCGCCTGACCCTTCAATTGAAAAGCCACGAAACGAGCTTTCAACTGCGAGCTCATCTCAAGGGCTTCGAATTGCCTCTCCATGTAGCGCAACCAATCCGCAGCCTGGACTGGTGTGCCCGAACCATCAAAGGTATCTAACCGCAAGGCTAACCACTCACGAAGGCCCATTCTTGCCTCTGGTACGGCCGGAACAGCAACAGGGGCAACAGCGGGAACGGCAGCAGCAGCGGCTGCCGGCCCTTGACGGCGAAGCGCACGGACCTCCTCTAAGAACTCCTGCAGCAAGGCTGAAGACCTTGCCGGATCTCTGGCTACGGACTGTTCAGCGGAAGCAACTTCTGCATCAGGTGCCTCCTGCTGAACCTCAAGCGCTGGCTCCGATTGGGCACGGCCACGACCACGGCCGCGACCTCCACGGCCACGCCCGCGTCCTCTCGCTCTCGGCATATCTGATCAGGACAGATAGCCAATCACTCAACAAGCCCATAAGCACCCATTTCAACAACACACATCAACATCAATGCTAACGAAAGCGTATAAGCAATGCAAGACCCACTCCCCATCCTATGGTGCACCAGTGTGTCAAATTTTAATTTAATTGTTGGCCTAAGTCAAATTTTGTTGAATATTTAAACTAAGTTATCACATTTCTTTACCACGGACCTAACGCCGCTCGATACCAATCAGTAACACCCGCCCGCCCTCGGGCGGGATGCTACCACCACCGCATACTCATACCATTATCAACACTAGAAGAATTTAAATCAACTCTGAATGATACTTAAATTGCTACGTTCAGATACCACATAGCATCCTTAACAATTACTCTAGCCTAGTAAAAGCTAAAGTAACTGGCAAAAGTGATACAAAAGTGCTGCTGGGTCGTGTTGATTATTCATGTGCTACTCCCGCCCGAGCAAGACATCCTCAACGGTCACCTAAAAACATCAACAAAGCAAGGGTGAGTCTGAAAACTCAACAAGTACATAATAGAACAATAGACACTACCAACATAAGTAAGCATATAACCATAATGCACATATATCATCATGTTCATAACATCATTCTCATAGCCAAGCAATGCAATGCCATCAATGCCATGTCTCATTACTCTTCATGCTCATATGCTCTTCACTTTGCAAGTACTGAGTCTGCCGAGTGAACACCCGTCGATGTTCACCCATCGTGGGCCCGCCCTCATAGGCACGGGACCCCTCCACTCCCGTGGAGGCCTACCGAAGTAGGTCTTACTCAAGAGCACTCCGGATTAGTCCACTAGCTTTACTCATAGCTAGGGACTTTCTCACCGCCCTCACTCTTGAGTACACATAATGCAAATGCATATGCCATTGTCATTATCATAGTCATCCATAAACATCATGTCATGTAAACATCGCATTTCCACATCAACATTAGCACATCATGTAAACACCGCATATTCATAATCTCTACGATCTACCGCTCTACCATGCACTTGCCTGTTAACCAAACGGAGCGGAGCGACGTGCGGACGGCGTCGACTCGGGACCTCCACCTGGCCAAGCAAACAATCCGATTTAACGCATCATACGAAACCAGAGTTTAAATGGGCAACGACGATACTATATGCATAAACTGGTTCGGGCATAAAACGCGCGGGCTTTCAGGGGTCTTCCGCGCGGCACCAAAACTCCCAAATTTTCTAATTTTTCCCTTTTCTTTTCTTTTTCTCCTCTTTTCTTTTCTCTTCTCTTCTTTTCCTTTCTCTCTTTTCTTTTTTTTCCTTCTTTCCCTTCCCTTCTTACCCGGCCGGCTCCCTTCCTCCCTTTTTTTCTCACCCAGCCGGCCCCCTCTTTTCTTCCTCACCTACCCCTCTCTCTCTCTCTCCTCATCTCCACTCGGCCGAAACGGCCTCGGCCTCCTCCCCCTCACAGGGGCGCGCGGCGCACGGCTGGCCGGCGTCACCGGGCCTCCCGCCCGCCGCCTCCTCCTCTCCCACTCTCTCTCTCTCTTGGGGCGCGCGGCGCGCTGCGGCAAGACGGGAGGCTCGCCGGTCTGCGGCTTGCCGGCCCGCCCTCTCTCCGCCGACCCCTCCTACCTCCTCCTCGCGGCCGGCGGGCGGCCGCCGCCTCCCTGGCGACGCGGTGGCGCTCGGTGCGTCGCCGCCGCCGCGCCGCGCCTTCTCTGCGCGAGCCCCACCTACCTCGCCGCAGATCCGGCTGCTCGACCGGATCCACGCCTCCCATGGCATGCGCGGCGGTGGGGCTGGGCGCGCCGCCGCCCGTCGGCTCGGCGGCTGCCGGCCGCCGTCCTCGGCCCCGGTTGGCACCATCACGCCTCCCTCGGCTCGCACAGTACACTCTCCTCTCTCTCCCCTTTAGGCTACGGCGAGGAGACCTACAGGTGCGGCTTGGACGAAGGTGTGGCTATGAGGGCTTGTGCGAGGAGAGGAAGAGAAGAGTATTGGTGAGCTGGCGAGAGGTGCTAAAATGGGGGTATTGGCTCTGCAGAAGCAAGGCACAGGTGGCATGCATGCACGCTTAGGACAGGCCTGAGGCTGCCACATCCCCCTGGCAGGTGGGTGAGGTGTTACATTATATATGTGCGTGGTTTTCCTATTGGGCGCGAATTAGCTCTATGCCGCTAATATGCATTGTCTACTTGGTATTTCGGTACATGTTATATGTAGGATCGGTTACAACAGTCACAAGGGGTGAATCACTTTCATAATTTTTTCCCTAGGTATTCGATAATCTTTTTACTTCAATAGTTATAGAGAGCTAAGAAGATCAAAATAGAAATTGCTTGCAGTGGAAATCAATACACACAAACAAGATAGTTTTTTCACTCTAATAGCTATGAAAAACTATGAAGATTAGAGTCTAATCACACACAACAGAAACACCTCAAAATGTCAAGCAAAACAACCAACGAAGAACCAAGGCACCCGGTTAGATGTTCCAACTTCAACTTGAATATTCTGAATTGACATGAACATACCCAGTCATAATAGTTGACTTCAACTTGGATATTCCGAATTGACATGAATAGAAAACTGCTAACCGCAACCTTGCAAAAACTCGCACAACTTGCAAATCATGACTTTAAATTACATCAAAATTGAAACACAACTACCCTAGGATATAATGAACCTATTTCAACCAATAATTTCAAGAATTGTTGTCAAAGTTTCAACTTTTATCCATTTTAGGGAAGAGTGCTTAAGAATCGAGTAAAAGAGAAGAATCACAATCTATTCAAACTCGAGAGTTCTAGACGGTAAAAATGATTCTAGATGAATTCCTACATGTCCTAGCGAGCCATATCACAACACTAATCGCACTAGAACAAGATTGAACCAAGAATCACCAAGAACTCCTCAAGAAGGTTTATAACCACTCCACCAGAAGGACAAACCCTAAGGGCAACATTTGCCTCTCTCAACCAAACTCTAGTTTCTCTTTTGGAGGCTCAAGTGCAACACTTAATTCTCTCTCTCTCTCTCTCTCCCTCCCTCTAATGCCCCCTTATATAGTGGAGGCTCACATAAAACCTTAACCTAGTCATAAAGTGGATACAATCCACCGTACTAACCTATGGGAACTCATTAACCCACTACACAACTAGGTTTTTCACTCACATGTGCTTTTCAAAGCGTCATCTTCAACCTTGGCTCCAATAGCTCGAATCCATCGTGTCTTTTCCTCTGTGAAGTCTCCTTGATCTAATCCGCTCACCATGGTTTTGGGCAAATGGCCACATTGCTCCTTAATCGATGTTTTCCAATTCCTTTGCCTCGAAGCACTGTTCATGCTTCATCACCTTTCATGTGGTCCCAATGACTTCCCACAAAGCTTCTCACGTATCCATATCCCACCGAACCATCCTCGCTTACAAACGGGTCCAAGTCACTTATTGCGCCACACATCCCACTTGACCTTAACCACTTATGTCTTCTATGGTTCTTGTCCATCTTGCGTCTTGGTTAAGTCTAACCATCTCACCCAACCTCCATAACTGCATCGGACTTTGGTTCTCCCAACCAAGTACCGGTCTATCTCGCCGTTGATCATAGTTGACTTTTAAACCACCTACATAATAATAGACTAAACAAACTATTTTTGGATATAAGTTCTTCTTAACTTGACCCATATTAGTCAAATACGCAACATGCAACCCAAGTGCAACAAGCCAACACTCTTAGAACCAACCATAAACTTTTTTCTAGCAAATTCCAACATCGTTCACTCAAACATATCTCTCGTTGGATATTCTGATTTCAATATGGACTCTCCGATTTGCTTATCTCCACAATAGACCCTCTCTAACGAAAGTCCAATTCATGATCCATTTCAATTTGGACCTTTCCACTATACATACGCCAAAATTTGAACTTCTGGACCATAGTCTGATTTGATAGTCCATTTCAATTTGAACCTTCTGACTACGAATACATCAAGATTTAAACTTCCCATGGTCTGATTTGATAGTCTTATTCAATATGGATCTTCCGATTTGCCAACACGCAAACTTCACAAAAGCAAATTCCCCAAAACTAAACTCGAACTATAACAACTATTCGATCACAAAACCAATTGCTCATCACGAACCGGAAACCACGTGGTATCACGTTACATTTCTTGTATGAAACACACTAGGCGTGCTTTTGGAAGGCGTTGTAACGTGTACCTTAATTTGAAGCCAAACAATTCCAATACTTATGTAGCATATACCCTCACCTGTAAAACATACATCTCATCATAATCAGCAGCAATGCATAATGGTACTCCTTAGTTTCTGTGAAGTAGCGTTGACAGTTGTGATTGTAAGGCCTCACCAGTGGTGCAAGATACCCTACTGGATCGGGTCGATCATCAGTGTTCGGTGATCGAAATCACGTAGTTTGCGTGCACAGCGCTTTGTTAGTTTAGTAACACGTTGATACACAATACAACGGCGGAACGATCGCATAGTATTAGCGAAGCAGATGTGCTACTAGTCTCGGGTAGTGCAGCTGATGAACGCGCGTGTAATTAGCTAGAATGCTTGATCCTATACAGCACAGCTCTCGTACAAACGGCACTAAGCACTATTCCACATGCATTACAGGATGATCCTTAACTATATTCGACAACTAATCCTGCAAGTTTCTCAATACACCAAGAATGTTGATCACCGTGACACATTTCATTACGATCGGAATAATTCTGCTCGTGCACACAAGTAGAAATTAACAATATTTTTCTGAAGCCGCCTCGATCCTCGTGCACCAGCTCCGGCCATGCATACCGGTGCTGCTCCACCCTTCGCGGAACAGATTCTCTGACGTAGCTTCTTCAAGTCACAGCGTGACTTACCTTTTGGATCAGCGTCCATCTAATAACTAACCGTCCAGATTATTTGAGCTTTTTTCTTCTAGTTTTAGCTTTTGATTTTTGTACTTCTAGTTTTTAATTTTTTTAGTTTTTTCTTTTTTCTTATATTTCTTTATATTATCTGTGCTAAAATAACATATTTTTATTTTTAAAAAATAAAAAATATGTTATTTTAGCGCAGATAATATAAAGAAATATAAGAAAAAAACTAAAAACTAGAAGTACAAAAATCAAAAGCTAAAACTAGAAGAAAAAAGCTCAAATAATCTGAACGGTTGGTTATTAGATGGACGGCTGATCCAAGAGGTAAGTCACGCTGTGACTTGAAGAAGCTACGTCAGAGAATCTGGTCCGCACCCCGACCCACCTTCCGGCACAGATTCTCTAACTTACTGAAGGTAAGTCACAGGTGACTTACCCTATGCCTGATGCCCTCCATTCCTCATCCAATGGTTAATAAAAACTGAAGGATTTCCTTGGGATCAAAGGCTTATTTGAAACGTTAATAGGGTATTTCTGAAATATTAATAAAAACTGAAGGATTATTTGAAATCCTTCAGTTTTTATTTGAAATTCATGGAACAAAACTCAACTTTTGTGGAAATATAGGAAAATTCTAACGTTTCAAATAAGCCTTTGATACTGAAGCCTTTGATCCTAAGGAAATCATTCAGTTTTTATTAACATTTCAAATAAGCTTTAATACGTTATTATTAAATTCAAATAAAAACCGAAGGATTTCAAATAATCCTTCAGTTTTTATTAAATTCAGTTTTTATTAATGTTTCAGAAATACCTTATTAACGTTTCAAATAAGTCTTTGATCCCAAGGAAATCCTTCAGTTTTTATTAACCATTGGATGAGGAATGGAGGGCGTCAGGCATCGGGCATGGAGTAAGTCACCTGTGACTTACCCTTCGGTAAGTTAGAGAATCTGTGCCGCCCACCTTCGCGCACAGCTGCGCTTACGTCCTTGGATCGGCCTGCCACCGCGTGTCACTCGTACGCCGGCCTCGCTGCTCAGAGCGTACTTCTTGGGCGGACGGGCCGGCCCGGCCTCCACGTGGCAGTCGAACGCCTCCCGGCTCTTCTCAGTTCTCAGCGCGTACGCGCGCGCCTCGCCACCACCTTCGCCTCCCTCGCGCACGACACACGGCCTCTGCGTACGTCTCGCCGACTTGCTCCAAGGACTAGCCATCAGGGGAGTCTCTCACGCCGCGCGGACCACTACCCGCTCGTGCGCCACGCCGTGCCGGTCGTCCTGGGTCCTCTTCCCAGGCGGCGAGCAGCACGAGCCCCCCAGCCCACGCCCCCGGGCACCGCGGTACGCCTCGCGGCGGAGGGTGTGTGCGCCGCCTGGTTGCCCTCCCGGTACACGTGCCGTACGTCGCGCCTGGCCGGGGAGGAGTGGAGGAACCCGAAACCTTCTCCTGCATCGTCACGGGCATCCGCGTCTCTCTCTCCTCGCCGCGCAGCAGCTGCGCCAGCACCAGGCTGTCGCCCTCGGCCACCACCCTGAGCTACCGCGCCAGCCACAGAAAACAGTCCATCCCTCAACAATGTAGTAGCTTGAAATTTCATAATCTTAGCTGCCAATTACAATCTTCAGAGGAGACTACATTGAAGCTGTCACCAATCTCTAGTAGTACGGGAACCACAAGTGAATCTGGGATTCCAGAGATCCTCAACAACGCTATTAACAAATATACATAAGAAAGGACATAACACAGCCATCTGAATTCTTAACTCAGAAGGCTAATATAACCGGCCGAACAGCAACAGTTACGGGTGAAGCAATTCGTCAATTTAGGGTGTGTTTGGTTGAGCTGTGACTTCTGAAAAAGCTGCTGTGAGCTGTGGGCTGTGGAAAAGCTGCTGTAGGTTGTGGGCTGTGGAAAATCTGTAAGCTGTTTGGTTCAAACAAGTATAAAACTTACCTCCTACTCTATTTTCCTTGAAACAACTGTGAAACAGCTCTCTATTTTCACCATTTCAAAAAGCAGAAAGCCAAAAGCCAAAAGCAGGGTCTAAGGTGCTTTCAAAACTGTACTACCCAAAAGTAGCTGCTTCTGAAAAAGCAGCTTCTGATTTCCACCCCTTTGGTTGGCTTTTGGCTTTTTAGAAGCAAAAGCAGCTCCCAAAAGCTCAACCAAAGGGACCCTTAACTTGCACTCAATAGGAAGCTAGGGCACCGAACTATATTTTACAGTCAAGAGTCAATGCAAAGTATAGCACTGCATTGCAAACATGACATTTTTCAAAGAGGTCTACAATTAGAAAACTATAGGGCCACAGTGTTGAGCCCCATAAAGCCATAATTTTGCTGATGCTGTTAGAATTTGTCTGACAGATGCCATAGAATGTATGAGCTCTATATATCCTATCTTCAAATCTCGTCACTTGGGTTCCAATAGAAGTCACTTCTTTCAGTGGAGTAACCATATGGAAGATGAGGCCCATAGACGGCGTTTTCATTCAGAAATGTCATCTGGTCCAACTGCGACACTGCTTGATAAGCATTGGGAGCATTGGCTTGATTGGGGGTGTTGAGAGACACTGCTTGATAAGCATTCGGAGCACTGGCTTGATTGGGGGTGTTGAGAGACACTCTTTGATAAGCATCCGAAGCACTGGCTTGATTGGGGGTGTTGAGAGCTGGATAGGTGTTTGCATTGCTATCCTTTTGATTAGTCTTTGGCCTGCTCCTAGTAGTCCGTTTGTTTTCAACAGGACTGTCTGCACTAAGCCTGACCATTTGCTGCTGGATTTCGTTCAGTGAACTACTAGCTAATTTTGATTTAGCACTCCTTTTAGTATCAGAAGATTTGAACTCAAGCCGGTACAAGGCTAGAGGATCAGAATCATTGATCTCATACTCAAAAAGATGCCACTCATAGTTGCTGGCTGGTTGTGGGTCCATGTAATAGGACCTCTTCAAACCCCCAAAGTCTTTTATCACTTGCTTCCTCGATTCATGCCATCCACGGCCGTTGTAATCTGGCAATGATCTTTGCTTCCGGTTGCCACTCTCAAATGCCCTTCTTGGTGTGTCAAAAAACAGCCATTCCCTAAGAGACTCACCCTCAAGAAGAGAAAGATCGAAAAGTTCTGCAAAAACAGGAGCCAAAAATTTGCACAAGAATTTGCTAATATAACTATTCACCTGAAAGGCTAAGACTTACACAACCGAACTTACCAGGTGCATTCCAAGGTGATTTTGAAGTTGCAGCCCCTTCACATACAGGAATACCAACATTCTTTCCTTTGATTTTTGCACAAAGAGCAGCAAACAGGGGGCCATCTTTCAAATCAATACCCCTTGGACGCATCACAGGCCTTGTCCCTAGAAGGCCATCGTCATTCAAAGCCAAACCAGCATGGTAAGGGTTGCAGTAATCTTGACACACTTCTGATCCTCGAACAGGTCGACCACAGTCCCAGAGTGCACATTTCGGCCCCAAATATTGAGAAGGCGATGGACACATTGTTGTGAGCAAGTCTGGCATGTGGAAAAAAATATCTGCAGTATTTTGTGCAGAGTTATTTGCATCAACATATGAATTAGGTGGTGGCAGTTCTAATGGCAAATCAAACTGTTGATGTTCCAGCTGACCAATCCCTTGCAGATTATTGAGGCCATCTGGGTTTGATCCAGGAAGATTTATCTTGTAATCATCATCGTGAAGAAAATCATCAATACTGAGTTCATGGTCTATATAGTACATCTGCAATCAAAGGTAAGACAAAAAGCCCATTAAAGCTCTCGGTAGAAAAGGCAAAATTAACATGAACAGACATTACAAGTTACAACCACCAAACAGACCAAAAGTGATGCACAGACAACGGCATGCATACATGTATTGACCTACACATTGTGTGATTCACAACTTTGCGTGCATGCTGGCATATAAAGAGTAAAGAATACCAGTACCACAAAAGCATCATAAAGTGTATACATGTTCATTCATCATATCAGAAAAGTACCTAGGATATATCAGAGAAGGCAGGAACAAAAATTTAGAAACTAAAATTTGCACATCGACCAATTTGGGCCAGAAACTCAACAGGGCATTTGGACAACTAAAATAAATCTAGCCAACCTATTTTTACTGGAGACATAAAAAATCAAACGAGGCCTCTCAACATGTAATCTTCTGGAGGCCATTATTAGTTCCCATTTACAATTTGGTCAAGCACATAACACATTATACTGCTGTGACTTGTGCTCCTCAGAAAGCTAGACATATAATACTATAACACATTGCTCGTCATAGAACAATAGGGTTGTCTATGCTAGCATACACTGAAGTACAGCACTCCAGTATTGGACACTAGAGTTAAATCAAGGTGATCACCTGTTCTCATAGTCTCATCTAAAGGAGCATGAAGTTAGTTCACAGTTTTGATCCAAACTGAGGTATATGAGTACAAAACTTAACTTTTTGACAAAAAAGAAGACAGATAAAATCACGCTATGTTGTATCCTTCAAGATAGAATTGGAAGGAGCCCAGTTAGGTCATAAACTTACAACCACAAATAAAGGAGATAGTGAGCAATATGATGTTGGCAAGATTTTTCTTAACATTGACACAATTTCAATTTGATTAGCAATATATTAACCAAACTATCGGGAAAAAAAAGGAAATAAGGGTCATAAGTAGTCCAATCATCAAAGAGTGAATCTGTTACTTAAACATAATGGTACAGGAACCAAATTGAATGAATTCTTTTGCTGAAATGCAATTTCACACAATACATATAGAATTCCAATTAATATCTTTTTGAGAATAGCTAACAGAAATTGAACAAAAACACTGTATGTAGTACAAAAAGTACGTAACGCTTGGTCCACAGTTCAAACGGTAATGCAATTTGACCAACAAATGCATAAAAAAAGTTCCTTGGCCAAACCTTGATACAAGTGACAAATTACTTGCGGGTTACACACTATCCAAGAATAGAAAAGTCATATCCCAATGTATTAGCAAACGATAAAGCTGATCAATAAGGGTGAACTCCACAAACAACATTAAGTGTGCTGACACATCCTAATGTATTAGCAAACGATAAAGGCATAAAGCTGATCAATAAGGGTGAACTCCACAAACAACACTAAGCCAGCCACTTAGTAGTCTCACTCACAAGCTCCCTTACGTGATTAATGACACAATCAAAGGATATCTAATCGATCACTGAAAAAGGGACTCAACAAGAGCGATACCTGATCATTGAACATCGCGTTAGAAACAGAAGGTAATTCTCCTCCAATATCTCCCTGCATTTGCTGACCCAGGGACTGCTGGGACACAGTGGCGCCCCCCGCCACAGCCTCCACCTGCACTTGCATCTCGGGATTGAGATTCTGACCGCCCTGCCCGTGCCCGTGGCTCTGACGAGAAGGCGGCATCGGCAGCGGCGATCGGGGCACCACCAGCTTGCTGGTAGCGTCGTCCTCCTCGTCGGCCACTGCCAGCTGTAGCAACCGCAGCGTGTCCGCCGGCGGACCCGAGACCTCCCGGTTGTTCCCCCTGCGAGCTCTGCAACACACCAGGAAGACCAGTCAGAGATAGCAAACGACGAACACTAATCTATGCGTAAGGGGAGGTTAGGGTTCGGAGAGGTGCCTGGAGGGAGGAGGCGGGGAGGCGACGCTGAGCTCGGCCCGCCACTCGCGCAGCATCTGGTGGACCTGCTCCTCGAGGAGGGCAGAGTCGGCGGAGCGGCTCTCCCTGCGGGCGGACTGGAGGCCGGAGAACATCTCCTGGAGGTCGTCCACGCGGGTCTTGGCGCGGTTGCGGAACTGCCGGTGCCGCGACGACGAGCGGGATCCCTTGCCCGGCGAGGAGCCATGGCCGCCGCCGCCGCTGGCCGGATCGCCCGCCATCGTGCCGATCAAGGTGGCGCTGGTGCGGTTGCGGCGATTGGGGGTTGGGGTCGACCTTGGGTTGCAACTTGCAGGGGTGTTTTTTTGGTTTCTGTTTCCCTTATATTTTCCTATGTTTTGGTTGAGGAAATCGCAGAGAAAGTCCTTGAACTTCCTCTTTCCTCTTCTTTTCCTTTTTTGACTGCAAAATCGAGGTCAATGAAACATAGATTGCAGAGCAGAAATTGTTATTATAACAATGTGCTGCTAAAAATAATAGAGTAGATTTTGAGAAATCTCATGTTTCGAAGCAAATGTAACGTAAAACCTCGTATTTTACAAACTTGTTAAAGTAAAAATATGTTTCTGGGCAAAAGGAGGGGAAGAAAAAAATATCTTCTAAATAATGTACTAGTTTCAATCGGTATATATAAAATTGTGCTTGTGAGAGAGAAAAAAAAAGATGAACCGACGTCGACCTTTCTATTTAACTTAACATTTGATAATCTAAACTTAACTGAAAGTTGGCAGTCATCTTTTATTCATAGATAGGACCATGCGCAAATCAGACACAGCCTTGTTTCCGTGGGCCGAACTGGGGAGTATTTCAGTCCGATATTGGCCACACTATAGGCATTATTCAAAAGTATTGTATTTTTGATTTTTTGCTGTTGTTTTTGGCTCATTATGAGAGAGATTAAGAAAGTAAGAGATAGTTAACTTGAGAAGTTACTATATTCAAAATGACTCTTAATAACTATTATAAACAACTTATAGAAACTACTCCGTACAAACATCAACTTCTAAAAATCAAAAGAAGAAGATGTAGAAAGTGTTCTATATTTGGGGCGTGAGAATCATGCGTTGACCATGTGATTGGACAGCAGTATGTATGATAAATCTAATTGTTGGGAAGTATTTTATTTCTTAAGGTGTGGAATTTGGGAGATGTGTGTGTTTTGTTTGTCTCCAAACCAATCTCGCCGAAATCTGGCTAGCCCCGACAGCTTGGCCTTTTTTTAAATGGTTGCCAAAATTTTAGTAAGCCTATGGCTATAGATCATATCATATTCTATGTATTTCTTGCCAATCATGATAAAAAATATAGTTAGGCAAATTTTGACAGGGTTGATTTGGGCACAAACCAAACACATTAACATACCCATTCCAGAGAAATTTTCCTGCCAAGTGCTTAAAATCTTTTGTTCAAGTATCAATATTTACGGAGGGCAAAATTTACAACCCATTCATGAGGTGTGACAAAAATATCTTCCATGGTCTAAAAGAACAAATTTGAAACTAAGAAGTGTAGTTTAAATTTGAAAGAAGTGGACACTCAAGTGAAATGTTTGAAAAAGAAGTGGAACCAAACATGAAAGTTTCTCTTTGAACAAACATTCGATTCGACGATTTTGTAGTAACAGTGGCAATAGGAAATAGCTCGATAGCTATCAAATTTTGAGTATCATTTACATCATTTTTGCCTGCTATGTACAAAAATGTACGTTGTTACTGTAAACATGCATCACATGCCTTGGTACAATCCCAAACGTCATACCATCCTTAAATTATTAAAGAATTAGTTAGAATTTGTGTATACCAAATGGCATGGCTCTAATCTACCGTAAGGCCATAACAAAAGAAAAGCAAGCACAACAAAAATGGCGCTCACCCAAGACAAGCATAGCCCTCAGGACTTGCTACAAGCTCAGGTTGAGCTTTGGCACCACTCGGGATTTGTCAAGTCCGTGACACTCAAACATGCAATGGAACTGCAAATCCCTATCACCATCCAACACCATGGTGGGGCTATGACTCCCCCGGAGTTGGCCACAAAGAGGAACTTGAGTGGAAAAAAATATTCTCATAAAAGCTGGGTGTCATCGATACGAGATTGGACAGTAAATTTGTAACCACCTTTGGTCAGATTCGAGAACCACCGAGGATGCAAAGTGACTCAACAAGGGTCACACAAGAATAAATGAACAAGTGTATTGTATATAGGTTCAAGTGTTACAAATGGCCTCCTTCTCTCCACTTACAATAAACCCTATTTATGTAGTGGGAGGAGGAGGCGAATAAAGTTACAAGTCTGTCTTCAGGGCCTCACTTACTTCTAAGGGTAGTTTTGTCCTTCATACCAAGTGAGTCCTACTGTGTCCGAGGGACTCTGGGATCAGTCTGCGGATCTTGCATGGAGTTGCTCCCGGACCCTGTTAGAGGCGGGTCTCCAGACCTCGTCCGAGGTTAGCCTCCGAGCTTCGTCTTGGGTCGATTCTTGGACCTCGTCCAGGGTGGCACGGACTCTGATCGAGGTGGACTCCAGACCCCATCCGGGGTGAACTCCGGATCTTGGATGAGGTCGGTCTCCAAGCTTCATCTTGGTTCCTCGGACCCCGTCCGAGGCGAATTCCGAACCTCGTTTGGGGTTGGTCCGCGGAAGCTGTTTGAAGTAGATTCCCCAATATGTGTCATCATGCCGAGGTTGTCATGGGTCTGAGATAAAGCGGGGCCCCTTCCCCAACAATAGCCCCTCGGCGTCAGCTTTGAACACCATCTTCATCTGCTTCCAAAATCTTCTCAGTCAAGGTAAAACCGAAAGGCCTGCAACTAATTCTTGCAATCTCCCAGTCAATAATCCCTGATTTAGCACCATCTAATTTCACTTGGCATTTGATGCTGCTGTCCACACGCAACGAGACTTCAGTTCCTCTCTGCATCACAAATCACTGCTCCGAAGGTTTACGCAGAAATTATGCATGCAGCTATCGTGAAGCGATCATGGCATCCGCAATGTGACCGACCTAGAGTTCTCAAGAGTATTAGCTGTAAGCTGGGCATACTTGGTATCAATATCTTCGGTAATGGTGCTGGCCACCTGGAGTAGTGGAGGCAGAGAGTAGCATTTTCATCTCTGGTCTCATGGCACTTCCTCCTGAAGATTACTCTGATCAAGGGACTCGCACTGTCGGTAATCGGTACTGTTAGTTTCAGATGCTCAATATGGTGCACAGCGGCGGATCCAACGGTGGGGCGCGGGGCTCGAGCCCCCCCTACTGCTACCGGACCCTTGGAGTCCCCTCTAAATTTTTAGCCATGGATGTATAATGTAGAAGGGGCTGAAGTCGAGCTGAAGGTACTTTAGCCTCTCCAAAAAATTTTCCTAGATCCGCCACTGATGGTGCACATGCCAAGTGCAGTGTTTCTGATCTTATCACCTCTGTTGTCAATCTGTCAAGACAGCACAACAAAACAGTTATTGGCAGGCAGGACCCCGCGGGCCGCATGCTTTCTTCCATGGAGGGTCGCTCATGCACTTACGATTGAATTGAACTATATATCTGCCTGTGCTTCCAAAAAGAAAAGGAAGCATCCGCCTAGTATTCGGCAATAATTGCTTGGCTCTTCTCCAAACGAACCATTACGATAATTTTGTTAAATAAGTTGAATTTCTGATCTTAGGTAGTGAAAACTGTAGATGGATTTGCTGCATTCACTTCCGCTTCTTGAAACATGAAGGATTAATACTGATAGTGTTTTTTCCCCTAAATGTTCGGCGTGTCAACATCTTAGAAAAAGATTTGCAAGAAACCTATCCATATGCTATAATCTTTTATACGGTGGCTGGTTTTGTTCCATAAGACATTATTATGGTGAAAGGGAAATGAGTTTTGTTTGGCTATTCTATCCTTCGATATTCATGACGCAATGTTTCAACCCTAGAATGGGGATTGGATTCATGAAATGGCACAACATCTGGAACTTGATCTCTATGGCCCAGCGCGTGGAGCACGGGTTGAAAAAAATATTTTGTCTATAAGATCAAATTGTTGCAAATATTGGTGTTGATTAGATCATCGATTTGTTCTTGAACACCCGGTGATCGGAGTAATATGCAAGTAAATTGTGCTATTATGAAAGTCACGTGAAATAGGACTTGCGCATTCGAGCAAGTTACTCATTACAGAGCAGTAGTCACTTGGCAATTCACCGGTTTTTTTTTATTAGGTCCAATTCGACAATTGGTAATTTCCCATCCCTTTGAAGATTTCGTACTCCGGTTGTGGCATTCTATTTGCATTATATTTAAGATGCACACTTTTGGCTGCAATTGATGGTTTTTGATCCTATTATGAGTGTTTATGTAAACAAACCGAATATGGATAATCCGATAAATCGCTTCAAAAAGGCTATTCCAATAAACCGCTTCGAAATGGTGACGAAAAAACTGTTCTATTTATTTGTTCAGGAAGTCATAACCCATAAGTTGAAAAGAACGTGGCCTTCAGCTATTTGGAAGCCCAATTGAGACCCTGCCCCAAGCGGCTTTGACTTTTTTCTTCTGGCTTCCTTCTCACTTGGAATGTTTCAATTTCTAATTTTGGCTTATTTTGACTTTTGCTTTTTTCTCCTCTTTTTTCTTTATATTGTCTGGAGAGATATAATGATATTTATTATTATTTTAAATTAAATAATTTAAAATAATTAACAACTATTATAGTGCAATTTGGCCAACAGGCGGAAGCCGCAACCATCAGCTGATTACAGCAGGTAAGGAGTGCATTTAAGTAGCAAGTTTTGGCGATCTACACGTTGTCACGTACGTACGAAGAACGGGCCGAGAACAAGCACCACGCCATGGCGCTTACCGGTCAGGACAAGCTCAGCACCGAGGACATGCTCCAAGGCCATGCCGAGCTCTGCATCCACACCTTCGGCTTCGTCAAGTCCATGGCACTCAAATGTGCCATGGAGCTCGGCGTTCCCGGCGCCATCCACGGCAACGGTGGCGCCGCCACGCTCGAGGACCTCGCCACCAGGATCAAGCTCCCTCCGTCCAGGTTACCCCGCCTACGTCGCCTCATGCGCGTGCTCACCGTCTCACGCGTCTTCACTGCCCACAAGCCGGACCCCGCGGACGGCGGAGAGGCCGTCTACGGGCTCACCCCGGCCTCCCGCCTCCTCGTCGGCGACGAGACCTCGTCGGGCCTGTCCCCCCTAGTGTCCCTCGTGTTCGAACCGATCTTCGCTGTGCCGTTCTTCGGCATGAGCGCGTGGTTCATGGACGAGCGGCCGCGCTCCTTCTTCGAGATGCACCACGGCGAGGACATCTGGGACATGGCCGCGCGGGACGCCGCGCTGAGCAAGACGGTAAACGACGGTATGGCCTCCGACAGCCGCTTCGTCGTCGAGGTGCTCCTGAGGGAGAGCTGCGCGCGCGACGTCTTCCGCGGGGTGAGCTCGCTGGTCGACGTCGGCGGAGGCAGTGGCGCCGTCGCAAGGGCCATCGCGGCGGCGTTCCCGCACGTCAAGTGCAGCGTACTGGATCTCCCGCACGTCGTCGCCAAGGCTCCCGCCGATGACGACGTGCGGTTCGTCGCCGGTGATATGTTTGAGTACGTTCCACCGGCCGACGCTGTTCTCCTCAAGGTACGTATACGCGTGCGTCCCATGCATGCTACACACAACTAGATTAATTCTCAAATTTATTTCCCTCAATAGTCACAAAAGATGCCACTTTGACCGCTCCGTCTTCATATATTCCAAAAAAAATTTGTAAAAGTGAAATACTGTGAAAGCATTTTTTATATCAAATTCACTCACATCATTTTCATATATCCAAATTATACATAGGAGACAGTATCTTTGGTCAAAATTATTATATTTTAACTCCATGCATTCTAAGAGTGGGTTATTTTGAGCTATACTTTATGGTTTAAAATTTTAAATTCTACCTATTCATATGTGATTTGGCCGATATAAATGAACTTGGGATAATGTCTACTTACAATCAACTTGTAAACTCTATTTTAAAATGGTATTTTATTTGAAAGATAGTTACTATAGAAAGTTAAATCATAAGTTCAAAAGAAGGAAGCCTAGAGTGTTATTCTTTTACGACCGGAGTGAGTAGCATTTTGTAGAATTTTATGGTTATATTAACATTATGTTTTTTTTTTTTCTTATGCTTGCTTATATATTGCAGTCGGTTTTGCATGATTGGCGAGACGAAGAGTGCATCAAGATATTGCGAAGATGCAAGGAAGCTATTCCTCCTCGGGACGCTGGAGGAAAAGTGATAATCATAAATATGGTCGTTGGATCCACATCGTCGAAAGACGACATTCCAAAGCATGCACAAGCGTTGTACGATCTCTTTCTCATGGTTATTGAGGGAGGTGAGCGAGAGGAGCACGACTGGAAAAGGATCTTCCTGGAAGCCGGATTCAGTGGTTACAAGGTTATACCAGTGCTAGGCATTAGGTCGATCATCGAGGTCTACCCTTGAATGCAAACACAGTGCAATTTCATGTTGCCCTGATCAAAACTGGATATGAATAGTCAATATTAGTAAAGGCGCTCCTAATGCAGATACACTAGCATCTAAACTATGCCGCTTAGGATGAAGAGTGATTGAAGGACTATGTGAGAAGATTAAGAATACTGTTGTGATGAATCATTGCAAGTTTGTAAAGTAATAAAAAGTTTTACAAAAATTGTATTTGATTTGGATTGTTTTCTGGAAGTGTCAGGAAAAAAATTGCATTTGATTTGGCCTATTTTCTGAAAGTGTCAGGAAAATCAGAAGTACCGCAGGTATTTATGCGGTAGTACTGACGTTGTGAGCACGTTAGTTCCGCTTGAACGGTAGTTCCACTCTGAGTCGTGGTACATTTTTTTCTAAAGAGATCCAGATCGGATTTATAAGGTGCGGAAGTACCGCTTTGGGAAGCGGTAGTAACGTAGTATGGTAGTACCAGCGTGGTAAGTACAGTAGTACCGATCTTCGTAGAAAAACAGGGTTTTGGGGAATTGAGTCATGGATCGAGTTAGAATGACTTGGCGACGCGTGGCAAGCTAGTGGTGCAGCTACACGTGACAAGCATGGCAATTGCTTGCAGTGGTTGGTGATGATCGGGTCAAGAAAGGGTATTTTGGTAGTTTGAAAAAAATACCGAAAATCATCTTGGATCAAAACAACGGCGTATGGGCAATGCGCTGGGGAGTGATTTAGGTCAAGGTGGAGCTAGTTTGATCAAGGCGGATTAAAGCTAAGGATTTAGCGGATGCACACTTATTTGCTTTGAAAAACGTGCATAAGTGAACTTGTGTGAGTAAAACCGGTGTATTTGGGGTTAACGGGTTAATCTCATTCTAATAGTGGATAGTATCCACTATGGTGAATAGGTAGCTGGTTGCCCACATATAAAAGGGGATTGAGATATAGACATGTGTTGTCAATCATCCAACCCATCTCTTATGCTCTCTCCCTAGGTCTAGGTTTAGGGTTAAGATTTGAGAGTGAGTACCTTATGTGATCTTTGTCCTCTAAGGTAGAGTGGCTGCAAAACTAATCTTATCAAGTAAGCAATACATTAATCTTTGTGTAACTCTTAAGACTTTCTTGTTTTTTTATTAATGTGCTTGACTTTTGGTTGGTTTTGATGTCTCTTCTTTCCTTGTAATTTTGCTGTGCTAAGGACGTATAAGATTTGAGGAAGCAAAGATGAAGCTAAGAAATGCGTTGTTGGATGAAATGGTTTCTCTAATCGACACGTTTTTGTGGAGCCACTGGATAGAACGAAATTACACCTTTAGATACAACGGATTGGAAAGTTAGTTTCTATAGTTGTATCTAGATGATGTGTATAACGTCAGATACAGCTTTGGTTATCATACATTGGAAATGCCCTAAGTGAATGTACTTATATTTCGTGTATGGTGCACCTACTTGTCTCTCTATCATGTATGGTGCACCTACTTGTCTGACTCTATCATATATGCCCTAAGTGAATGTACTTATCTTTCATGTATTTTGCACCTACTTGTCTCTAGATTTAGTTCGCTCCAACTTAATTTGTTTTCATGTTTGAACCAGAAATGTAGTCATCTCAGTATCTTGGAGTTTATTGTACAGTGTGTTCTTCCTGTTAGTCGAAACTGTTACATGCATGCGCCATGCATCGTCTACCTGGTCTAGCGGCGTGCACCAACAGCACACTTGAGTAATGGACTCGGCCATCAACTGCCGATCCGATTCTACAGCTTGTTTTGCGTTGTGTCCTCTCTTTATTTGTACGCAACCATCATGTATTAAACAGATGTGAATGCAATGAGAACAGTGTGTGCTAGCATTACACAATCTATCACTTCCTCAATGCAATAAACGTATGGATTAAATATGTAGTCACATCTCCCTTCTATTTCTTGTTCATGCTCGTCAGTTTTCACGGCGCCTTTATATATACGATGGTTATTGGTCTAAAAAAAAGTGCAATGGTTCTTGCAAAGTCATCTCTTTCATACGATGTGTTGATAAGTTGTCGACAGGCAATCCGGCCGCATTGGCATCGTAATTTTTGGAAAGATTAGGCTGATGCTTGTTTAAAATTTGCCTTCAGGAAATCACATTAATCTAAACTAATAATCCACCGTTAAAATTATCCTACATCCACCCAACAATTACCTGCTCCACAGTCATGACCTTAACTACGTTCACACCACAATATGCACCCATAATTACACCATCTTAAAAACGTCTGCACCAGATTAACTCTCCTTCATTCCCTCTCCTTACTCAACCATATCCGACGGTCATCCTTCAATGGATCTGCAGTACCCCTCCCGCGTCCCGCTCTCCTCTACTGTCCGCGTGGGCCTCCTCACGAAACCGCGCTGCCTCCTCCCACCTTCTCCCCCGTCTCCCCACGTTCTCCTCCCCTCCTCCCGTTCTCCGCGCCGCCTCCTCCCCTCCCTCATCCGCCGCGCCGCCACCGCCTCCTCCTCCTCACCCCGCGCCACCGCCGCCTCCTCCTCCCCCCACTTCTCCGCTCCACCGCCACTGCCGCCTCCTCCCCCCTCCTCCGCTCCGCGCAACGCCTCCCCGCCACCCTCCGCTCCGCCGCGCCTCCCCACCCGGCGCCGCGGATCCTCCTCCCCACTCCTCCGCTCCGCCTCTTCCCCGCTCCTCCACTCCGCCGCCTCCTCCTCCCTACTCTTCGCTCCGCCCAATCCTGCATCCACCCGCCATCGTCGTGCGCCGTCTTCCTCCTCCGCGCTCGCTCCTTCACACGCCCGCGACGAGCGAGATCCCCGCCGCCGCCTGGATTCTGCCGAGAAGATCGCCGAGACTTCGCCATGGACCTCGCCATCAACCCCTTCTCCTCCGGCACCCGCCCCGGCCGCCTCGGATCGCACCCCTCCCCGCCCCTTGATTTGTGCGTGGTGTAACCGAGACGTGTGTGACGCTGCCGCAGGACATGATACGGGCGATACGCGCGTGCAAGACGGGCGGCGAGGAGCGGGCGGTGTGCGGCGGAGTCGCGGCGACACGGCGCCATCGGCGAGATGTCGTTGGTGTACCGCCACGCGGAGACCGATCGCCGCTTCCGCCGCCCACGCCATCGTCATCGACAACGGGCCTCCACCTTCCGCATCGGGTAGGAGGCCCGCCGCCTGAACTCACTCAAACCCTAACCCTAGCAAGCCAGCCAAGCCCATCGGTTTACGCTAGATTTGATCTCAGATAGGTTTGCGCCACCGCCCCCCCCCTCTGGACTCGTGATTTCTCAAACTTTGATATGTTCACTTGTGAATGCTACTCGCGGCTAATCCTTATTAAGCCCAGGTGCCTGATCTACAGCAAATTTCTTGTTAATTTTTGCACGTTGTCACCATCGCCCCGCTCTTTTCCGTCTACCATTGTAGTTGAACTAAGCGCCTTTGTTTAGTAATAGTAGCTTCATTTTTTTACCAAATTGGACTTACCAGCAAGCGGTGTGGTGTGGCTAATTATTTTCCTTTTTCCCGTAGGATTTGTATGATACAAATATTTTCTTGGATAGCAACAAGGAGCCCTCGCGAGTCATCTCTGCATACAATTCATGTAGTTTAAGCGTTCAACGAAATATTTCTTTTGTTGGAAGCCAATTTAACGAGGTATTAGCACCAACAATCCCATGAGGTCGAATGAAATTTGGGAGGCTCAGGACAGAGCGCTTACAGGGGAACCGCGCAGCTACCCCGTTGTTCACCCACTCGACATTGAGAAGAAGCACGCTCACCGTGTCTATGATGCCATAGCTCCTCACTTCAGCTCAACGCGTTTGCTAAATGGCCCAAGGTTGCAGGATTCTTGAATTCGTTGAGGCCGTGGTGCATCACTTGGATCTTGGTTGTGGTAATGGCAAGTATTTGGGCTTCAATCTCGATTGTTTCTACATAGGTCGTGATATAAGCCCGCCTTGATTGAGATATGTACGGGAGAGGGCATGAGGTGTTGGTGGCGATGTCACAACCTACCATACAGGATAATTTTGGTGATGCAACGATTTCAATTCTTTGTGGCCGCATCATTTAAGTACCGATGATAGGCGGAGGAAGGCCATAGAAGAGTTGATCCGTGTTGTTCGAAAGGTGGTCTTGTGCTCATCATCATCTGGGGTGTGGAGCAGAAGACAAGTCACTTCTCAACAAGTGGACCCCCTCGTCGAAGTATAATGAAGAGTGGTTGATCCAAGCGACCCTCCAAAGGCGTAATCAAACCACAATCGTGCTAGAAAGCATTGCGCAGACCGATGAAAACACATGCATAGTGAAGCAAACAAATGATCAATTGAAAAGAAGTAATGATGGTTTGGAGGATAAGGCCATTGTGGCTCATAGTAATATAAGTATTGATGAGAATGACAAAACCCAGCAGGAGTACTTCGTTCCTTAGACAGTGTAAGCTGTACTAGAAACTATTTGAACCATGTGTTCTTCCATCACCCAATCTGCCTTGCAATCATGCCGGCATCTTCTCGTACACTTTTGCCTTTCCTTTTGTTAACTATTGCTCTTTATTTGGTAGATATTTGGTGGTGTCACTTTGCTTGCCTTCCATTGGGACTTGTATTCTCATTTGTCCAGCGCCCAAAAGCAGTCATTACACGCTCACAATATATAAAGGTGTGTATATTCTCACCGCTTCATTTTAATCATGAAGAATGTTTGCCTCCACACATAAGGATCAGATTTTTGGGTATCGATCTTGAGATTGAATTGTTTCTGCAGAAGCAATCGAATTGGGTAAGAAGGCTAGGAGCTAAAGAAAGTGAAGCCCTTCACCAAGAAGAGAGAAGTGGGAAAAAGGGCAGAAAATGGCGCAAAAACGTGAAGGTCGTTGAAAAGGTGTGCATGCCCTTCAAATGTCATGATATGGTTTGAAGCTATTAATTGTGTTTAGCCTTACACAAAGGAACAAACTTATATTTTAGGATTTGTGTGGAGTAAGAAGCCATTGCATTTTATAATTTTATGTAGTCACAATTTACCATTGAGTTGGTGTCCATTTGCACGCCGCATGTTGTTTTTTTAGTATTCTCTGTTTACTATGGACTATTTCTGCTATGTTCTATTATGCTATTATGTTTAACTTTGCTCTTTTAATCATCAGGAGTTGTTACTTCTAGAAGATGACATGAAGGCTCTAGAAGAGATGTACCTCAAGGAGAAAAGGTAATCGAATGTGAATTGTCATGTTCATTGGTTTTCATGGTTGTTAGTTGCTCTGTCTTGACATCCATTATGGTGCAGTGAGGCTACCGGCTTTGACGGTTCTTGGTTACATTGGAAAACTTATATTCGGCGTTGTTGGGTAAGTGTAAATATGTTCTAATCTCTGAAATGTATTTCTATTACTCCAACCTATCCCCAAGGGCATTCTTCCGATAGTGATTTGTTCTCTCAAAGTTAATTGTATCGATTGCTTGGGTTGCGCATATCATCATATACTTGTTGATTGATCCTCCTCTATCCGCTTTCTGAATGAAATCTTCATAAAGTTGGATGGAGTTTGGGGTACATTTCTGGTCCTTGATATTGTTCTCAACTTATCCCTTTTGATGAGAATAGTCCTGTCAATCTTCTTTTTCGTACTAGGTCCGCTTGGGATGCCGCTTTGCATTCTTCTCGCTTCTATCTCATTGCTGTGATTTCGGGGAAATGATGCTTGGCCTGAAATTAGTTTTCATCACCATTCACCCAATGAAGTAGTTGACTCATCCCGACACTCTTTTATTTGCTCTCTTCTTTTGGCATTCATTAATAACCCATTTAACTTATTTCGGATGGGGAGGAACTTTGATGAACTCTTTCCTGCTTAACGTTGGACTCATCCTACTTTGCTCCATCGTATGCTACCGAGGCTTTCTTCTATATGTGCATGTTTTATTTTAACTTATGATGAAGTGTTCAAGGTCAGAACTTACATTTTCACACCGATCGAGAGTAGTTGGCTATTTACCGTAGGTCGTTGTATTTCTCTCAAGTGTTTCCACCGATGACATCGGGCAATAGTGTCCTCCATTAGTCAAGAATATTGTGATACTTGGAAGCACACATTCAAAGCAACAAAATGTAGCATGGACCTAGCTTGGCTTGGGCCTATGTTCTAGCATGTTAGTGTAGATGGAAACGTCTTCGCATGAACATTATTTTTGTTGATTTGATTGACTATGTTTTCCAATGTTAGTGTAGATGAAAACGTCTTCGCATGAACATTAATTTTGTTGATTTGATTTGACTATGTTTCCCTACCTTAACAAATGCATGACACCGCTAACGAGTACCTATTAATTTGCTGCATTATATTTCTTGTTCTCTAAGAAGCCCTCTCAATTAAATTTTCATACTTGTTTTTATGCAGTGTGATTCGATTCTGCGCCACGACTTTCGCTACTATTCACAAGCAAGCGCAGCTCAGAGATCTTTGGCCACACACCGCAGTCTCTTCGTGGAATTAAGTATCTCTACAAGTAAGTCTTGAACTAGCATGAAGTCAGAGAAATATTAGAATATCATCTGCATTGTTGCTTGAATAGTTGAATGTGCCATTATTGCGGACATCAGTGTCAAACTTTTTAATTGCGCTGATTTTGAACATCTGAATATGCAGGTACAATGTTTTCTAGTATGGCTTTGTTGCTCTTGCCATACTCACTCTCTTTTACTATGCAATATTTGTAAGTCCATTATTCTGATGTATCCAGTCTATTCGCACCAAAATCTGGAAAATGCGAGCTTGCTTATTTTATTCATAACCTTGTTCAGGGTTGGCGAAAGAGGAAACCAACAGGAAGGTTTCAGCTCTCAAATTGATTTGTGGTTTGCCCTGTAAGCGAAGCCTAACGAATTAAACAACATTTGTTCCCCAGTGATAGTTTGGTTAGCACTGTATATGATCCTCCAAACTACTTTCTCGAAGAGCTGGGGAGTTACCATCGGTGTAAATTAGCGACCATGACAAATCTTGAAGGTGAAAACAGAGAAATATCGGTTGGCCACGGACATGGATGTACCCAGTTGCCTTTGTAATGTACACATTTCTCATCTCGGCTCTTCTTTTCCTTGTGTATTATTATTTTATAATCGGCTCTCGGAGATGGTGGGTCCTTTTGAGAGATGTTTGGTGTCATTGGGTGCCAGTTTGTCCCCCTTTGTTTTTTTGTTGGGTATGTACCGAGTTAGGTCAGTTCATTTCTTTCGTATGTACCATACTGCGATTACTACACAAACTTCTAGATTGTATTAAGGATTTCTTGATCATCACTGTTCCTCTGTCTGTCTGCAATTGTAGTTTGCTTCTCAACTGGAAACTATGGCTTTGTTTTTTGGTTTCTCTCGACAACCACTATTTATTAAGTTAATAACTTGTAAACCGTGTTCTAAAAGAGCATGCCCTTATGTTGATGTGCATCAGGTCACTATCAAACAAGCCTGTTATTTGGTTTTCGGCGTACTTATTGCTGCAAAGAATTGGCCTGTTTGTCCCCTAGATTGTGTTGTATTGTTCGTCTGAAGTGAAGTATTGGTTATAAAGTTTACCAAATGAAGTTCAATCCGCGAGCTCAACTCAGAACCGAAAGGAAGTTCAAGCCTCATGCATCTAAAATGTTTTTGACCCCTTCCTCTCGTTCTCCGCCCGTCCCGTCCCCCGACCAGTCATGTATTTATGTGACATTCATTTTGTGACAAAAATATTTGGTTATACAATATGTGAGACGTGAATCTTAATGAATTTGATTGTTTGTTTTATTTTTTACAAATTTTATCTTCTTTTGTATTTTATCGATGCGTTAGCACTGCACACTACTATTGTTTGAAATTCAAATGTGTCAAATGTTCCTTATATAAATTATTAAGGGATAAGTAATGTCGTTTCATTCTTTTTTTTATACTCTGTTAACATCAATAAGGACTAACATGGTAATGTTGGAAATATGCCCTAGAGGCAATCGTAGAGATGATGATATTTCGTTGTATCCATGATTTAATAAATGTTCCTTGAATATTGCCTTTGTATTGATTAACAAGTATGTGACTTGTTTGTGAAACTCTTTACTTGTATGGTTATTCTAAAGTTGTCCCTAGTCGAAGTTCATGTGTGGACACACGTGAATAATGGATTAGCACATGTATCGGTTGATGACCATGTTTCACGTGTCATAGACATGGAGATGTCAAACCAATAATGTGGACACATGTTTAGAACATGGGGTTGGACCGACCCAACATGAGACATAACAATTATACTTATGGTTCTCTCTCTACACAATGTGTACGCCTTGTCATTAGACACGAGATTGTCGCATGTACTTGAGATGTGAATCGACCTACTTAGGGGCTATCAAACGCTGCTCAGAATCGGGTAGTTATAAAGGTAGCTTTGGTTTGTCATGAAGCATCTTTGCGAGGCATGGTCAATCGAGATGGGATTTGCCCCCTCTCGAGAGAGATATCTGGGCCTCGAGTGATCGGATCCGAAATGCATGGCCATGCTACTTAAGGTTAAGAGTTAACCTAGTAAGGGATTCCGGATCACAGATCGAGAAAGAGTGGTCACTTGGAGCTCGACCAAATATCGTGAGGCAAAGGGATTGGCATGTACATAAAGTTGTGATGGTTCGTTCGATATGATCTTTATGTATGTTTAGGAGTTGGCACGCCTTGCTAGAGGCGCTACCAACTATTGACCGAGTAGGTAAACTCGTGTCATGTCTAAACATACGTGAACCCATAGGGTCACACACTTAAGGGCTGAAGCCTAATTCGGATTGGATCCGGTTGGATCGGGTATTGAGTCCTAATGGGCCTCCATTCGCTGAAGCCCATTATAAGGACGCCTATAAAAGGAGGGCTAGGGCGCACAGGTAGAGGAGAATTTCGTGACCTCCTCAAACCCCGCCGCCACCCTCCCACGCCTCGGCGCCGCGGATCTAGTAATCCGGCGTGCGTCGCTTCCTCCCGTACGTGTGGATACCTTTTGGCGGCGCTGCATCTGTAGCGTTTGGACGAACCGCAAGAGAGGAGTTGTACGTTGGACGCCGCGACGAGGACGAGGAAGTAGTACGACTACTCTGCCCCGACGTGCTGCATCAATTCCGCACCTGCGCGTCTAGTGGTAATTCCGTGATCTATAACTGCAGTGATCTTGGTTTACGGGCATAATTTTTATTAATTTGCGCTAGCGTAGCCTACCCGTAGTCCTTCGTGGTATCGAGCCATTCTTTGTCATGTTATAGGTTGGGTGATTTGCATATGGCGATATGTAAGTCGTTATGATCGATGTGATCGATTGTATAGTTACGTAATGGATAGATCTGGTTTCCATGATCATTCGCTAAGGTCGTGCCACAACTTACCCCTACCGGTCGGTATCACCATCGGGTAGACAAAGTGACACGAAACCGATTGCGAATGCGAAGATCAATATGATTGGTCGAATCGGAACCTAGATTAATAATCGATATTCCGTGATTGTGCTGCTAAGGTCGTGCCACAACATACCCTACCGGTCGGTATCACCATCGGGTAGACAAGTGACACGTAAAACCGGTTGCGACGCGAAGATCAATGCAAATTGGTCGAATCGAACAATAGTCGATTTGGGGTAAATATGATTTGCCGATCAAAATCCTAAGTAAAAATTGCATAGATTGGATCTCTGTTTTTTACGAACCCTAAGTAAAATCCTTCGAACCCCGCAAGGGGAAACCCCCTCGACCCCCTTATTCGGTAGATTGCGAATCTATGCATAACTTGTTTTTGCAGGATGTATGTGACCGTATGGCCTAATGTGTATGTGATGCATGTTTGTAATATTTTCATGACTGCGTGTCGTGGGTTCGCAACACGGCTGGAGCCATTGTGTTGTCAAAGTATTGTATTAACGGCTGCGTGCCGACTTGTGATGATTCCTTGTATCCATGTATTTTATTACTAGTGTTATGAGTAATAGCTTGTATTAGTACTCGGAGGACACATCACTTGGAGGGATGGCACACATTATCCATGGAGATGGAGATCATCATGGTGGATGATTCTATGGCGATGGAGATCACCATGAGAAAATGGGCCATCTTGAGTCACAACTATGTGAATGCTATTCTGTTTGTTTTACTTCTATGCATGCTTGAATGGTAGAAGTATAGCGATCCTCACATAATGTTAAGTTAAAACATATGCCCTCCCAACTAAACCTTGCACCATCCCATGTCTTGTAAATTGATGGTGGGTCTATAAAATTAGGCACCATCGACTTTCCTTGACTAGATGGGTTTGTATCGGATACATACATGCATAAGGGTTGGTGAACTTAACAAGGTTATCATAAAGGTTATGGGCCTTGGGGCATAAAGGTTGGGCGCGAGGCATAGAGATGTCACCCAACAACAAGAGTCATATAGAGATATGATTAGTAGGTGTTACTTACCGAATTACCTTGTCTCCTAGCGGTGATGCAAAAGCTCACTAGTAGACTAGTTAATTGCGGATCTTGAATCGCTAAGAATCAATAGAGGGATATTGATTTTAGTGGGAGTACATTCTATTAAATTTGTTTAATACGGTTTACTCTATCATGGTTTTATTTGTCTTAGTATTTTGCATTTTCGTTGTAGATCAATGGCATCTAACAACCACGCACACCCTTTTGCTTTGCGATCGATTCTTGAGAAAGAAAAATTAAATGGAACAAACTATTCGGATTGGTCCGTAACTGAGAATTGTTCTCGGGCGGATAAAAGGAAAACGCTCGACACCCCAATCCCGAAGAGCTCGACAATGCGATGCTTCTTGTTAAAAATGCCTACAAGAAAGCATGTGATGACTCTCTTGAGATTAGTCGTCTTATGCTTGCATGCATGGAACCCGACCTTCAAAAGCGGTTTGAGGATCAGGAAGCGTATGATATGATCATGGCGCTTAAGGACATGTTCCAGACACGTGCCAGACTGAAAGGTTCAATGTCTCTAAGGCTTTTACGGAATGCAAGTTAATGAAGGTGCACCCGTAGGCCCACATGTGATCAAAATGGTTGGTTACAATCGGACTTTGGATAAACTTGGTTTTCCAATTAGCCAAGAGTTGGCAACCGATTTCATTTGGCGTCTCTACCACCTAGCTATGGACATTTCATTTCGAACTACCATATGCATGGGGTGGAAAAGGGCCTTAATGAGCTTTGTGGGATGCTCAAAAAAGCAGAAGTGACATTAAGAAGTGTGCGTGGCCTAGCCATGTGATGGTGTGCAGAACAAGTCTAGCTTCAAGAAAAGGGTAAGAAGCCATGGGCAAAGAATAAGGGCAAGGCTAAAGATATGATCTCAAAGCCAACGCCTAAGCCTAAAGTGGACTCGAGCCGAGACAAGATGCTACTATTGTAAAGAGACTGCCCTTTGGAAGAGAAACTGCAAGAAGTACATGGATTCGAGGAATGCAAGAAGAATCTTTGAAGTAAGACTTCCACCCATGGTACACTTGTCATAAATGTTTTAGACATTTTTCTTGCTGATTCTCCTATTAACTCTTGGGTATTTGATACTGGATCGCTTGCTCACATTTGCAACTCGATGCAGGGCTAATAAGAAGTAGAGGAGTCGCAAGAGGTGAAGTTGATTTTCGCGTCGGAAATAAAGCAAGGGTTCTGCGTTGACCGTCGGCACCATGCAACTTCAGCTTCCTTCAAGATTTATTATGGAATTGAATAATTGTTATTATGTTCCTAGTATGAGTCGAAACATTTTATCTCCCTCATGTTTGATGAGAGATGGTTATTCATTTGCAAGTAAAGACAATG
Source organism: Dendrocalamus sinicus (assembly GCA_036346575.1). Lineage (NCBI taxonomy): Eukaryota > Viridiplantae > Streptophyta > Magnoliopsida > Poales > Poaceae > Dendrocalamus > Dendrocalamus sinicus. The sequence continues at coordinate 31,433,822 of CM070654.1, read as the reverse complement.
GTTGTTTGATCTCTAAAAATGAAATGTTTGTGGCTTTTGTGCCCATTGTGAATGGGTTATTTATTTTAAATCTTGATGATGCGCCATCTTTAACATAAATGCTAAAAGACTTCGACCTAATGATTTGAATCCCACCTATGTTTGGCATTGTCGTTTGGGTCACATAAGTGAAAAGCGCATGAAGAAGCTCCATGATGATGGTCTTCTAACTTCGTTTGATTTTGAATCATACGAGACATGTGAAGCTTGTTTGCTTGGTAAGATGACCAAGTCACCTTTCAAAGGTTCTTTTGAGAGGGCATCAGACTTGTTGGAAATCATACATACCGATGTATGTGGACCAATAAGCACGATCGCTAGAGGTGGATTTCATTACTTCATAACTTTCATCGATGATTTTAGTAGATATGGCTATGTCTACTTAATGAAGCATAAGTCTGAAACTTTGAAAAGTTCAAAGAGTTCCGAATGAGGTTGAAAATCAACGTGCCAAGAAAATTAAGGCTCGCGATCCGATCGTGGTGGCGAGTATTTGAGTCATGAATTTAGCAATCATCTCAAGAGTTGCGGAATTGTTCCACAGACTTACACCGCCGGAACGCCTCAAAGAAACGGGTATCCGAGCAGCGTAATCGGACCTTGTTGGACATGGTTCGATCGATGATGAGCCGATCAGATCTACCATTATCATTTTGGGGTTACGCTCTAGAAACGGCAGCTTTCACACTTAATAGGTACCGTCTAAATCCGTAGTTAAGACACCATATGAGATATGGTGGGAAGAGTCACGGTTTGTCTTTTCTAAAGATTTGGGGATGTGAGGCATTTGTCAAAAGACTTAAGTCGGATAAGCTCACACCCAAGTCGGATAAATGCATTTTCGTGGGATATCCGAAGGAAACCTTTGGATATTACTTTACAACCGACTAGAGGGCAAAGTGTTTGTCGCTCAAGTGGTGTTTTCTAGAGAAAGAGTTTCTCAACAGGGAGACAAGTGGAAGAACGGTGCAGCTTGAAGAGGTTCAAGATGAACCAATCGGGGAAGACTCGACGAATGATGCCCACGTGGCAGAACAAGTTGAGGAACCCATGGCAAAGGAAGCACCACCACCACGAAGGTCGGAAGGCTCCGCAATATGCGAGATATGTTATTGTTAGACAATGATGAGCCTACGACCTATGCGGAAGCAATGATGGACCAGACTCGAGAAATGGCATAGTGCCATGAGATCCGAGATAGCATCCATGGGAGACAATCAAGTTTGGAACTTGGTTGACCCGCCTGATGGTGTTAAAACCATAGAGTGCAAATGGATCTATAAAAAGAAGATTGATATGGATGGAAATGTTCATATCCATAAAGCTCGACTTGTCGCAAAAGGTTTTCGGCAAGTTCAAGGAGTTGACTACGATGAGACCTTCTCACCGTAGCGATGCTTAAATCTATACGGATCATTCTAGCTATTGCTGCATATTTCGACTATGAGATATGGCGATGGATGTCAAAACGGCTTTCCTTAATGGAAATTTAACCGAGGACGTGTATATGATACAGCGAGGGTTTTGTCGATCCAATCAATGCTAGAAAAGTATGCAAACTTCAAAAATCCATTTATGGATTGAAGCAAGCATCTCGGAGTTGGAACATTCGTTTTGATGAAGTGGTCAAAGGGTTTGGCTTCATCAAAACGAAGAAGAATCTTGCGTTTACAAGAAGGCAAGTGGGAGCTCGCCGTATTTCTAATCTTATATGTAGATGACATATTACCGATTGGAAATGATATTCCTATGCTCGAGTCCGTTAAGACCTCTTTGAAAAATAGTTTTTCAATGAAGGACTTAGGGAAGCGGCATATATTTTGGGTATTAAGATCTATAGAGATAGATCAAAAAGGCTAATAGGATTAAGCCGAGTACTTACATTGACAAAGTGTTGAAACGGTTCAACATGGAGGAGGCAAAGAAAGGGTTCTTGCCCATGTCTCATGGCATAAATCTTGGCAAGACTCGGTGTCCTTCGACAACCGATGAGCGAGATCGCATGAGTAAGATTCCATATGCTTCGGCCATTGGATCTATCATGTATGCTATGATATGTACTCGCCAGATGTTTCCTATGCTCTAAGTGTTACGAGCAGATACCAGCCGATCCCGGTGAGAGTCACGGACAGCGGTTAAAAACATCCTCAAGTATTTGAGAAGAACTAAGGATGTGTTCCTAGTCTACTGAGGTGAGGAAGAGCTCGTTGTAAATGGTTACACCGATGCAAGCTTCCAAACCGACAAAGACGATTACAAATCGCAATCGGGTTTTGTGTTCATTTTGAACGGTGGTGCGGTCGATTGGAAGAGTTCCAAGCAGAGATCGTTGTCGACTCTACAACGGAGGCCGAGTACATTGCGCTTCAAGCGGCAAAGGAAGGTGTTTGGATAAGGAAGTTCATTTCGAACTAGGTGTGGTTCCTAGTGCGTGCGGTCCTCTGGATCTTTCTTGTGATAACAAGTGGGGCCATTGCGCAAGCCAAGGAGCCAAGGAATCACCAAAAGAACAAACACATACTGCTGCGGTTTCATCTCATTCGAGAGATCCTCAATCGAGGAGATTTAAAGATATGCAAAATACATACTGGATTTGAATATTTCAGATCCTTTGATGAAGCCTCTCCCACGACCTAAGCATGAGGCGCACACAAGAGCTATGGGTATTAGATATCTTCTAGATTGACTCTAGTGCAAGTGGGAGACTGTTGGAAATATGCCCTAGAGGCAATCATAGAGATGATGATATTTCGTTGTATCCATGATTTAATAAATGTTCCTTGAATATTGCCTTTGTATTGATTAACAAGTATGTGACTTGTTTGTGAAACTCTTTACTTGTATGGTTATTCTAAAGTTGTCCCTAGTCGAAGTTCATGTGTGGACACACGTGAATAATGGATTAGCACATGTATCGGTTGATGACCATGTTTCATGTGTCATAGACATGGAGATGTCAAACCAATAATGTGGACACATGTTTAGAACATGGGGTTGGACCGACCCAACATGAGACATAACAATTATACTTATGGTTCTCTCTCTACACAATGTGTACGCCTTGTCCTTAGACCTGAGATTGTCGCATGTACTTGAGATGTGAATCGACCTACTTAGGGGCTATCAAACGCCGCTCAGAATCGGGTAGTTATAAAGGTAGCTTTGGGTTTGTCATGAAGCATGCTGCGAGGCATGGTCGGTCGAGATGGGATTTGCCCTCTCTACCTGAGAGAGATATCTCTGGGCCCCTCGAGTGATCGGATCCAGAAATGCATGGCCATGCTACTTAAGGTTAAGAGTTAACCTAGTAAGGGATTCCGGATCACAGGATCGAGAAAGAGTGGTCAGCTTGGAGCTCACCAAATATCGTGAGGCAAAGGGATTGGCATGTACATAAAGTTGTGATGGTTCGTTCGATATGATCTTTATGTATGTTTAGGAGTTGGCACGTCTTGCTAGAGGTCGCTACCAACTATTGACCGAGTAGGTAAACTCGTGTCATGTCTAAACATACGTGAACCCATAGGGTCACACACTTAAGGGCTGAAGCCTAATTCGGATTGGATCCGGTTGGATCGGTATTGAGTCCTAATGGGCCTCCATTCGCTGAAGCCCATTATAAGGACGCCTATAAAAGGAGGGCTAGGCGCACGGTGGTAGAGGAGAATTTCGTGACCTCCTCAAACCCCGGCCGCCACCCTCCCATGCCTGGCGCCGCACGGATCTAGTAATCCGGCGCGTCGCTTCTCCCGCACGTGTGGATACCTTTGGCGGCGCTGCATCCGTAGCGCTTGGACGAACCGCAAGAGAGGAGTTGTACGTTGGACGCCGCGACGAGGACGAGGAAGTAGTACGACTACTCGCCTCGACGTCGTCGCATCGACGAGTACGACTACTCGCCCGACGTCTTGCATCAATTCCGCACTGCGCGCCTAGTGGTAATTCCGTGATCTATAACTGCAGTGATCTTGGTTTACGGGCATAATTTTTATTAATTTGCGCTAGCGTAGCCTACCCGTAGTCCTTCAGGTAAGACTATGGTACAATCTGGTACTTGGATGGAAAATTCTTGGCAAAATTATGATATAATGTGACCTTGTATTTGGATTAATTGGATTAAACCATATCCATTGTTACTCTTGATGATCATGTCATACTTCATAGCCGCAAGTTGTGGAGTTGTGATGCCTTTATTTTGTTGAAGACTAAAGATAAGGTCGTGGAGTGTCGAGGCCAATGTATATGCAGTTTGTGTAGAAGAGGTTGGATATTAGCTTGATGTGGTTGTGGCATGTGGAGTTAAGATGGCAGGAGGCCTCGGCGGCTTCCTTTTGTGTGTGTGGATCGCATGACCAATCTTATGAGTGCATTTATAATGTCACTCGTACCTACCAGTCTTTCCTTCTTCACCCTGTTTTTTGCATCTTTTTTTAAGGGGATGAGAACTGCTCAAGGGCCCGATGACTTTGTGGTTTATGTAACCGAGGTCAGAACGTGGTCGAGGACTTACGACCACGGCAAAGCTACGATAACTTTGCATGATGGTCGTAAGGAGGAAGATCGTGGTCGTAAAGCTAGCAGGCGTGGTCGAAAGGCGATCGACCACGGCAAAATCGAAAGCAGGTGTGATTGGGAGCATCTACGACCACGGACACGCAAAGTCGAAGGTGGTCTGAAGACGTACGACTGCAAAGAAGAAGATTAAACGTGGTCGAAGGAGGCTACGATCACGTTGTGAAGGTTTCGACCACGGTGAACATTGATCGCCAGCATCACTGCGTGGTCGTAAAGGGTTGCGATCACAGTAACTCGAGAGCGGCTGAAGGAAGACAGTGCAGCGATATAGCGGAGCGGTCGTAAACTGATACAGTGAAGTTACGACAACGACTCAAAGCGATCGGTGCCGAGTTTGAGTGGTCGTACGGCAACGTAAGCACTCGTAATCGGTCATAAACGACTCTAAGTACCCCTCTATAATACACCAAAATTTTCTTTACTAAATCCACCCCCCTCAACCACCCCACGGTCATGCCTAATCTAAGTCCACCCAGATTTGTCCATGATCGCATCTCGCGCCAATACAGAGGTAGGGCGGACCACGTGGTATGTCGGGTGGGCCTTTGATACCCTGGGGCCCAGCAGTAAGTCATACATAATATAGATATTACATGTAAAAACAAAAGAAGAAAAAGCTTACTGTGTTTCATATTTCTTTATGTGAGAAAAATGTTTGTTTTCTTTGTAGCCTCAAGTTTAAACAATGTGGGGATGAAGAAAGTCGTCGGTGGGTGAGTCCAATGATGTTGTCGCCTCCTCAAAGGATCAGTCATTATGTGCCATTTATTATGTGACAAAAATATTTGGTTATACAATATATGAGACGTGAATCTTAATGAATCTGATTGTTCGTTTTATTTTTTACAAATTTTATCTTATTTTGTATTTTACCGTAGCGTTAGCACAGACACTATACTAGTAGGCTATAGTTAGTAAATCCTGGAAGTATGATTTACCCCTACCAGGGTTAACTCACCTATACGTACATACGATTGCATCTTAATAGGAAAGTGTGTGTTTACCTTCATGAGGTCATGGATTTATGCTAACTTCCACAATTTTAGACATGTGTTAGAGCATATATACTACTCTCTACGCGCGTATGTGTTTATCTTATAATTAAAAAAAATCATTGCATGCTGATTGGAAGCCCTAATATGGAAACGGTAAAGATTGGTCGTCTAAAGGAAACACATTAATTACGTGCCTGTTCTCATTGTGTACAGTGCATACAGATGGTTATGTGCAGCGCATACCAGGGACAGACCTATACGGGTTCAGAGGTGTGCAGTTGAACACCCAAAATATTTGAAGAAAACATCAACACTTGCACATAAAACTAGTTTTGCCATGTCAGTTATTGGGCTGTGCTCTCAAGCACTAGGTCCTGTGTTCGATTCATCAACCCTCATGTTCATTTTGAGTTTTCTCTTTTAGTTTAACTGCTGTAAAAGTTTTTGAGATTCCGTTTCTTTGTTATTTCTTAGGATTTTAATAACTTGTTCAGTATTTTTATAACTTCGATCATTTTATTCTAGAAAATAAATATAAAAAGGATGCATTTTTTCCAATGTATTTCAAAAACTTATAAGACCAATAAGATTAACAATATACTATTGTGTGGTCCTGCACTTTTCATCTCCTCTATCAGTTTTTTAAAAATAATATTGCATCTTCTTCATTGACAACACAACTCACTACATATCACCTTTAACACCTAACATTTTTCTAATTTCTTTTGAGATGTTATCTTTAATATGAACAATTTATACTTTAATCTTTGCTAACACGGACCTTGACTTTTTCTATTGAACAATGCTTTGTTAACTCTAAACACCCATCCAACAAAATTCTGGATCCGCCGCGGACACATACGTATGTAAACACTTGATTCATGGTTTAAAGGGAGGGTTGGTGAAGGACGTGGTTTCTCGGCCTAGAAATGAGCAGATCGTGTGGTCTTTTTACTGTTCTCCCACTGGATTGCCTGATTCGCCGGTTGGGGAAGAGTAAAAAGGATGTTGATGCTATGGCTGTTAATTTGGACACAGGCAGCTTAAATCTATTTCAGTTTCTTACATTTTGGGCCTTGAAGAAGCTGCATAGTTTTGGGCTTTGTAAACCGAGATGGCAATCCGCAGTGGAAGTGCATCCTCTGCCGTTGCTATTCGCTCTCACTTTTCAGCTTTTAAAAGCTGTTTTTTAGGTTTTTTTTTACAGTAACTAACTTTTAAACAGAGTACATACTTTACTAACTTCGTTTATATCAGCAAAAATCGCATGTGGATTTTTGTTACTCTGTAATCTCTCGTACAAACAGTCTAAAAGCCACAAGTTGCAGCCAAAAAGAACAGACCTTTGATCAAAGCATCAATGTATTACTAGATTACTAAATGCTACAACAAATCGATACAGTAAATTGTACAATATGTAATGTTGCTACAGTTCTAGAATGGAGCTCGTGCACTTTTCTAAAATCTAGCCACACAAATTAATAAAAGCACCATGCCATTATGATTATTTAATGGAAGAGATTGAGCTTCGGTCGGCAATGGCATGCGTTCATACAGTTTTTTTTAGTTCTTCCGTTTCACTATATTTCTGAGGCTCCTCAGATGTATCGGTTTTTAAAATATTTTTCACTGAGATAATCAAGACTATAGTTATTACAATATTTCTATTTAAATACTTTGGTGTTTGTGATATGTCATATAATTTGGAGTATGCATGATTGAAACGGAAGGAGTAGCATACAACTTTGGATGGAGGCATAGAGCGGACGTGTGATTTGAGCAGATATCATGGCAAGGACAGGACGCATGCGTGCACGTTGCTTTCTCGCGGTACACGCTCTGACCTTCTGGATTCTTAAAGTCGATCCGATACCTTCTGCAATGCTTCTATTTCTGAGACTGTTAGGTTTTTTCCCTACTGTTCAAAATGTTCAGCTGTAGAGATCAAAATGTTCAACTGTAGAGTACTATAATTGAGTGTGCATCGAGCCAGTATAAGCTTATTTCATAAAAACCGAACTTATTACATAATTATGGCATAACAGCCAAGTTTGACACAACAGAGCATTCTAGTCTAAAGTTTATATTACATCAAAAAAAATCCATAGGTGTGCCTGAGCGAGAACAAGACATAAAACCAGTAACCATCTACTTCAAAGGAATCATCGAAGTCTTCCTCACAAGGCTCTTCATTATCTTCTCAAGTTTCTTCTATTGATAATTGAGCAAGTATGAGTACAACTGCACTTAACAAGTCATATGGAGAATGTTATTTAACTAATTGCCAGTATTTCGAGAGATAGAATGTGATAGTTTTATTATTATATTTGTTTATGCATGTTTATTTGTAAACAAGTTTCTAAAGCAAAATATTATCTACTTAAGAGGAAGGGGGTTTCAAAATCTCCAACCCACGACTACATTCCCAAAATTTCAAAACTTACCATCGAAACTAGTAGACGGTTGGTCTGACCACTCAAGCTGAACCGGTCAGACCGATTTCACCTGTCGGATTGACCATTCGGTTGAGCCGACCAGACCGCTAGAAACCAAACAACAAGCAGAAAATCATATGGTCCCTCAAGTACACACATGTTTTCAATGAAAGTATGCTAGGATAAAGGCTTTTGTACAAGCTCGCAACGAAGGGTGTGATGTTATTATTCGTGAAGGTAATGAAATTATTCAAGTAGCTTGCAAATGGTGTCCTAAAACTAGTCATAGCTTGTGAAGTATGTAAGGTGATCAAATTTGGGTCCAAGAGATAAACTAGATAGTATATAAACTATGTATAAAGAAGGCCTAAAAAAATGAAGTTAATTATAAAGAGAAAAAATCACTTACGAAATGCATTGATTCTTATTTATTACTAGTTATGTACCCGTGTGTTGCAACGGAACATATTGAATGTATAGAGAATCGTGCTACAGAAGAGAGTTGCTTTGATCAATTGAAAAGTGGAGAATGGTAAGAAGTTAAGGGAATAGAGCGGTTAGAGGAGAATGGACGTATAACCACCAACTCGTTCTTTTATAATAGCAATGAAATGATTTTGGTTTGATTTTGATTGGGGTTAGAAGGGTAAATATCTCTATGATGAAAACAAAGGCTGAACCTCTCAAAGAAAAGAAAAAGAAAGAAAGAAAGGTCATAAGCACATTGCTTTCTCGTGGTACACGTTCTGGATTTACCTAAATTGGACCAAGTTACATACCGATCTTCCCCGCACAACTTGTTGATCTCCACGAGGCACACGCAGTCGATTCTTTTTTATCGGTGCACAGTCGCACCCAGCCAGTATATGGTGATGGGCCACTGATCACCGTGATACTGGCTGTATTTGCAACCTGATGACCGTGACTTCTTTAGTTGCCCTTGTGGAAGAATCGGTCTAGAGGCCCTCCCGATGCTGCCACGTGGCTCCCCAGAGCGACGTGAGGAGGCCCTCTAGAGAATTTGGTTCCGCCGTTGTGGAAGCCTTATAATAGCTATGCGTGCCCCATGTCAGGTAACACCGCCATTGACCTATTGTTACGTTGGCACTAAGCGAGAGTTCGTAGACGATGAGTTGACGACAGGTTCAAGCCTTCTCTGTTATTAATAGAAATGGTAATTAAGATGTAAGCATATATACTGTATGTTTAATAGAAATGGTAATTAAGATGTAACTTACATGATACATCGGTACAACTGTTTTAATCAAGCGGACGTACCATGCGTTGGACCCCTTCGCTGCACTGCACCTATCGGTCTTCTTCTTCTTATCTGTCCTCTCCAATTTGCGGTCTCTATCAAATCGTACAGCCCCACCACACGCCGTCCCACTACCCTGCAACCGACATGTTAGCTAGCACTAGTCACATGTTTGTATGTTACAACGAAATTTATTAGATATATAGAGAATCATGCTATATGCTATAGAAGATGGCTACTCTGATCAGTTGAAAAGTGGAGAGATGAGAAGTTGAGAATATGGTGATTTGAGGAGAAGGGATATACGGTCACTAACTCATTCTTTTATAGTAGTAATGATGTTACCACGTATCCAATTGATCGCATCTCTAGTATTGTCAATTCTCTTTTTCCAGTTCAGCTTTTTAGTGGGGAGTAGATCAGTACCAAAATGCCTTGGCTAGCTAGCCAAATCATGCATAGTTGCTTGGTACGCACTAATGTACTATGAATCAGAACGTCTATATATAGGGGGAGAGACAGATAGTATGGTTCTCAGCGGTCCAGCCTTAGGAAAGGAAAATCGAAGCATTGCACCATGGCGCTCAACCAGGACCAGCATAGCACTGACGTGGCCTTGCTCGCTGCTCAGCTAGAGCTCTGGCATAACACCTTCGCCCACGTCAAGTCCATGGCGCTCAAGTCTGCCCTGGACATCGGCATCCCCGACGCCATCCACCACCACGACGGCGCCGCCACGCTCACCCAGATAGTCACCAAGGTCACGCTCCACCCATCCAAGATCCCTTGCCTACGCCGACTCATGCGCGCGCTCACCGTCACCGGCGTCTTCAGCGTCCAGCACCCGGCGAACGGTGGCGAGCCCCTATACGGGCTCACACCGGCATCCCGCCTCCTGGTGGGCTCGCCGAACTTGACTCCTCTCGTGAGCCTGGTGCTCCATAATATCCTTGTCACTCCCTTCCTCGGCCTTGGCACATGGTTCCAGCACGAGCTGCCGGATCCGTCCGTCTTTAAGATAACGCACGGCCAGACCATATGGGAGATGGCCGACCACGACGCAGCTTTCAACGCGCTGATCAACAACGGGATGGCCTCCGACAGCCGCTTCCTCATGGACATCGCTATCAGGGAGTGCGGCGACGTCTTCCAGGGGATAACCTCCCTGGTCGACGTTGGCGGGGGGCTCGGCGGAGCGGCCATAGACATCTCAGAGGCGTTCCCGCATGTGACATGTAGCGTGCTGGATCTCGCTCACGTCGTCGCCATGGCTCCCAGTGGCACCAACGTGCATTATATCGCCGGCGACATGTTTGAGAGCGTTCCACCGGCAAATGCTGTGTTCCTCAAGGTACGTCGTGTAGTTCTCTTTCTTTAATGTGATTTTGACACGGAACTTTCTATACATTGGTTATTTCCTCGAAAAAAATCTGTCAAATTTTCAACCGTTGGATCTTAATCCTACTATCCAGAATAGATCTAGCATCTATACCTTGTCCATTAGAGAGAGGCAGCAACTGCCATCCTCTCGACTCTGCACACCAGCATTGCGAGTCGCCGCCCACCCCCATTGCCACCCCACATGTCGCTGCCTCACCACCTACCTCTTCCTCCTCTTCTCCTGTTGTCACCGTCTGACTCCTTCCCCCTCATCGATGCCATCGCCAGTGTCTATCTCCCCCACCACCGCTCTCATCCTCACCAGCCTCCACCGCCCACCCACCACCCTCTCCTAAGCCTGCGCCCAACAGTGCTATCACCTCGGTCCTCCAAGTCTTAGCTTCTCTCGAAGTTAAGGGGCTCTGATAAACCCTAAATCCTAACAAGTGAACTCCAAATTCTAATCTGCTATCGGAGAAGACAACCTTGTCAGCTGGAGCTTGAATCTTCAAGCGAATTATAAGGTCAGAAATTCAACTATTTTGGCCCCAAAAAACACGCAACAGTTTTTTTTAGCAACTCCGTAAAATCAAAACTAATGTCGCGTGTCATCATATGAATTTACATGGCTTATTTAGCTTGGGATGCTAAAGTCTTCAACAATAATTAAGAACGCAAAACCATGTGTACACATATGGGTACATGTGATATCTTAGCGCTCAATAGTGCCTCAAAAGTTGTGAAAGAGATATTCAATGATTAGAACATCAGAACATGGGACAATGGTTTGAATTTGAAAAGTTTACATCAATCTCAAGGTATATTTGGTGGTAGACTGGTAGTGATAGTGTGTGTGTATATATATATAAAATAGAGGACGCTGAAATGGGACTTCAGGGTGCCCAGGCACTAAGTCTCCCTGCTTTTAGATTACTTTTAGATGCGTGCAAGTGTAATGATATATAATATTAGGATAGAAAGTTTTAATTATGAATGAAAAGTCTTAATCATGGAGCATGAGCACCATGGTGCTCCTGTTTTTATATATATATATACACACACACATCTACATATAACATATATGTGTCAAAAAACCATATTCGACAATAATACCTTTCATGAGAAAGATATGTATTAAAGTGACATGACTTCTATAGATAATGCTAAAAATTGATGGATGACTCAAGCACTTTTTTTTAGACTATGACTTGCAATTCTATGGATATAATAACTTTTCTGTTGCTGTGAAAGACAAAGTAAAACGAGGTCAAATTTAGTCTTATTAGACTAAACTTATATGTTGCTGCGAAAGACAAAGAAAAACGAGGCCAAATTTAGTCTTATCAGACTAACTAGCGGTAAATCCCATGAAATTGTGTGGCTATATGCTGGTATACAAATATTTATATATTTTTTAAAAATAATTTTTATACAACTATAGTGACTGTAATTGAATGTCTATATGTATTTACACAGATATAATCTAGTTGGACCCATGATGTATTTAAAATATATATTTCATAATTTAATTATTAATGTAGAAATTTCTAACCCCTTAGAGCAAATGTGGTGTATCCTTTGAATTAGTTGTGCAATAATTTAACAATAATTATCCATAAACTCTTAATAATTTTCCTATCCGTGCTTGTCAGGGAATACCATCAGGAATTATTTTTCTATTGTTTAACCATCAAGCATTTAAGTCATTCAAGTAGTCACACTGCTCATGGGTAATGCCTGATGGTTAATCGTCAGGAAAATAATTCCTGACGGGTTTTCCTTAATTTCTGTCGGTCTTAAACCACCATGAAAGATCCGTAGATTGCTAGTGGCTACAATACAAATATTTATATTTTGAGATATATTAATACCAAAATTTTATTTTTAATTAATGTTTGCTTATTTCAGTGGGTTTTGCATGACTGGAGGGATGATGAATGTGTCAAAATTTTAAAGAATTGCAAGAAAGCTATCCCCCCAAGAAATGCAGGAGGAAAAGTGATAATCCTAGATATGGTGGTTGGAGCGGGGGCGTCGTCAGACTTGAAGCACAAAGAGACACAAGTCTTGTTAGATCTCTTCATGATGTTTATCGATGGAAGTGAGCGAGATGAGCAGCAGTGGAGGAAGATTTTCTTTGAAGCTGGATTTAGTGACTACAAAATTATACCGGTTCTTGGTGTTCGGTCAATCATCGAGGTCTATCCATAAACGTACGGTGTACAAGTGCTTAATTGGTATGAAGTACGTGTAAATTCTCTAGTTTTTTTTAAGGCAGTGAATTTGTTAATTCAATAAGGCCTCGTTCGAGGCAGTTAAGCATGTTGTGTTTCGCAGGAGTGTACGGTTATATATATTCGTTCAAGCTAGGAACTTTGTACTGATCAGCTAGCTAAGTACTTCCCACCCCTTTCAAGCTAGCAGTCATGAGACGCACAGAATGCTCGCGCGCACAAATTCCGCACCATTGTTGGTATCCCGAAACGCGCGCGCACGTGTGCTCGGCACCGATTCTGGCATTTTCGTTGTCCGCGAGCGTGCCAATCAGCCTCCGCGCGCGGCCGGCGCCGGCCGGGGCTCTACTTGCCGGTTAAGACCTCACCCACCCCCGGCCTCTCGATCCCGCTGTCTCAGCGCGCGGGCTATGGAACTTATGCGCGGTGCTGAAGAGCAGTGTCTTATAACTTTTAAATTCTATTTATTCATATAAAAAAGTATTAAGAAAAAAATAATTATATATGATTTTGATCAATATAACTGAAGTCAGTATAGTATCTACTATCATGAGCGATACCATACCCTGGATAGGATAGACTTCAGTTCAGGTGTGAACAAATATCTAGTGTACAGCCTGGTTAAATTAATCCAGTCTGGATAACATTTTTATGATCCAATCTAGATAGCTTAGATCATTCTACCACTAAGTTCAAGTCGTAACCAAATTCTAACTCTGCCACTGTCTACTACAATCATTCGTATACACCACCTTAAAATGTTCAAAATTTAAAAAACCTCCCGCTTCTTCCGCACGCGTCACGCACAGGACGGCACGTGGAGCAATTTATTTTTCGCCTGTTCATTCGATTGTAAGAGCAAGTATTATAAGAGGCTGTAAGCTGGCTGTATGCTGAGGTGGAGGAGAGAGAGGAGGAGAGAGAAGAGAGGTGGGCTGTAAGCTTACAGCCAGCTGAAGCACAAGAACCAAGAAACTTTGTGAGAGGAAGGGTAGATCATACACCTTCATTGTCTGTAACTACTATATGAGTAGGTGATAAGTGGGTCAGAAGTATCCATACACCACCAAGGTCAGGTGTATTATAAGACTTGCTCTAATGCAGACGAGCCATCTCATGCATTTCCTTAATTACAATTAATAAAACAAATTAAGTGCTACGTATGCGCATGCCTGACGCATGGCAAACTTTACTAACGTACAATATAGGGGTGTTTGGGACTGCTCCACAAACTCTGCTCCACGAATTCTACCGTGGAGCAGCTCCACAAAAAACCTAGAGTTTGTGGAGCACCCCTTTAGGTGCTCTCACAACTCCACCTTTTTTTCCTCGAACAGAGTGCGTGGAGCTGAACCTGTTTGGCTAAAAAACAGAGCGGAGCTGAAAAACGTGGAGTGGAGCAGTCCCAAACACCCCCATACTATGATGCAATTGCTGGAGAGCATTTGCCCCATGCATAAACATGAAATTTGATGATTTGCCCCATTTATCTCATTGATATGTGGGCTTTGGACCCACATGTCAATGAGACATCATAGGGCAAATCATCAATTGCAATGAAAGCTGTGGCAAAAGATCAATTATCTCTTGGCAGTAAAGGCTATGTTGAGCATCTTATTTGTAAGTATCACTCCGGGCCTGTTCGGTTGGCCACAAGCCGATCAGCTTTTCGCAACCGCTACAGTACCTAACCTTTAAACGGAGTATTTTCTCAAGACGAGGTCTACAAGTTAAACGTAGTACACGTTAAAAGCCTAACATCTGTACCAGCCAAAATCACAAGTGAGTGTTGATCTCTCCATAATCTGTACTATGAACAGTCAAAATTCAAAAATTTCAGCCAAAAACCATAAACCGCAGCCAAAAAGAACAGGCCCTCCACTGATAGAAAGAGCAAAAATAACATTTGCACCGTACAATCATTGCAAGTACAGATGGAGAGGCGACGGCGGTGTCGTACGGCCACTGTGCAGTGGGGGCTGCCGCACGGGGTATAGCGGCAGTGCACTATGCAGCCAATTGGGTAGGATAATTAATGTTAATTAGTGAATTTATTTAAGTGTACTACTTGTATAAAATTTTAAGTACAATATATGAGTTTAAAAATTTATAAAAATTTTGTGGAGCCTCTCAACACAGCATAGTTTATTGTGTAATTTTTTCATAAATTTACCCATTGTGAATTTTACTCGAAAATTCATTTAGTAAACTATTTGTAGGATTTTTTTAATATAGAAAATGAGCTTCCAAAAATTATGAAATATTTTTTGAAAGATCCTTACATAGTAGACTTAATTTTGTAATTTTTCTAGAATTTTTGTGGAGATTTTTCGCAGAAGGGGCTGATCGGGAGAGGGAGCATGGTTGATGGCAAGTTCACATGCACGAGCACCGTGGGAAGTGGCCAGGTACTTCCCATGCCCTGGTAGCATGGAAAGCCGGTTCCTAGTCCCTGGTAGCACAGAAAGCCGGTTCTATGCCCTGGTAGCATGAAAAGCTGCCACCCCCGTGCCCGGCTGTGGTTCCCACGCTTGCCATCCTCCCGTGCCTGGCCCACATCTTCCATGGAAAAGCTCCACAAAAAATTTTAGAAAAAATACAAAATCAAATCTACTGTGTAAGGATCCTTTTAAAAAATAGTTTATTTTCTATATTAAAAAAATTCTTACAAGTAGTTTACTTAAATGAATTTTAGAGTAAAATTTACAATGTATAAAATTATGAAATAAATTACACAACAAGCTACGCTGTGTAGGGAGGCTTCACAAAAAAAATCATAAATTTTTAAGCTTATTTACTATATCTAAAAATTTGTACAAGTAGTACATCTAAATAAATTTGTTAATTAACATTAATTAGCCTACCTAATTGGCTACACAGACCACAGTGCACTGCCGCTAGGGGTGCAAACGGGTCGGGTTAATCCCGACCGATCCGGCACCGAATCCGATTAGTACCGAATCCGATTGGTACCGAATCCGAAGAAAAAATATGGGTTAGGATATGGTAACAGCAATATCCGTCCGAATCCGATACGTCTTCAAGTTTGATTTCAGGTTAGTGTTACTATTTGACGTTTCATTTTCTTTTGCAATGGTAAAATAAAATCTCCCACATCAGCTATTAAGTAGTAACATCAAGTTCTTGACAGTACGTCCTCCTACTCCATTTGCTGTACTGCATGCATTCCTTACAAACGGGTTAATCCCGACCGATCCGGCACCGAATCCGATTGGTACCGAATCCGGAGAAAAATATGGGTTAGGATATGGTAACAACAATATCCGTCCGAATCCGACCCGTTTGCACCCCTAACTGCCGCACTAGTCCCGTGCGGCAGCCCCCCACCGCAAGGGGATGGGTGGCCGCGCGCGTCGCCATGTGTCATCTTCCCATCTGTACCATATGGTGATTCCATCAGCGAGGTGTAACTATTGTAAACACGGTGCTCAATAGTGCCATTACTGCCACGAACTCGCAATTGCTGCAGGTCCCATATACGGTATACCCCCAAAGCTTACAAATTCTGTGTACACCACCACACTCTGCCTCTTACACATACTAGTATAGTGTCCGTGCAAACGCTACGGTAAAATACAAAACAAGATAAAATTTGTAAAAAATAAAACGAACAATCAGATTCATTAAGATTCACGTCTCATATATTGTATAACCAAATATTTTTGTCACATAATAAATGTCACATAACGACTGATCCTTCGAGGAGGCGACAACATCATTGGACTCACCCACCGACGACTTTCTTCATCCCCACATTGTTTAAACTTGAGGCTACAAAGAAAACAAACAATTTTCTCACATAAAGAAATATGAAACACAGTAAGCTTTTTCTTCTTTTGTTTTTACATGTAATATCTATATTATGTATGACTTACTGCTGGGCCCCGGGTGCAAGTGGCCCACCCGCATACCGTGGTCCGCCGCCCTCTACGGCTGGCGGCGAGATGCAGATCATGGACAAATCTGGGTGGACTTAGATTAGGCATGATTGTGGGGTGGTTGAGGGGTGGATTTAGTAAAGAAAATTTTGGTGTATTATAGAGGGGTACTTAGAGTCGTTTATGACCGATTCGAGTGCTTACGTCGCCGTACGACCACTCAAACTCGGCACCGATCGCTTTGAGTCGTTGTCGTAACTTCACTGTATCAGTTTACGACCGCTCCGCTATATCGCTGCACTGTCTTCCTTCAGCCGCTCTCGAGTTACTATGATCGCAACTCTTTACGACCACGCAGTGATGCTGGCGATCAATGTTCACCGTGGTCGAAACCTTCACAACGTGATCGTAGCCTCCTTCGACCACGTTTAATCTTCTTCTTTGCGATCGACGCCTTCGCACCACCTTCGACTTTGCGTGTCCGTGGTCGTAGATGCTCCCAATCACACCTGCTTTCGATTTTGCCGTGGTCGATCGCCTTTCGACCACGCCTGCTAGCTTTACGACCACGATCTTCCTCCTTACGACCATCATGCAAAGTTACTGTAGCTTTGCCGTGGTCATAAGTCCTTACGACCACGTTTACGACCGCTCAGTACATAAACCACAAAGTCATCAGGCCCTTGAACAGTTCTCATCCCCTTAAAAAAAGATGCAAAAAACAGGGTGAAGAAGGAAAGACTGGTAGGTACGAGTGACATTATAAATGCACTCATAAGATCGGTCATGCGATCCACACGCACAAAAGGAAGCCGCCGAGGCCTCCTGCCATCTTAACCCCACATGCCACAACCACATCAAGCTAATATCCAACCTCTTCTACACAAACTGCATATACATTGGCCTCGACACTCCACGACCTTATCTTTAGTCTTCAACAAAATAAAGGCATCACAACTCCACAACTTGCGGCTATGAAGTATGACATGATCATCAAGAGTAACAATGGATATGGTTTAATCCAATTAATCCAAATACAAGGTCACATTATATCATAATTTTGCCAAGAAGTTTCCATCCAAGTACCAGATTGTACCATAGTCTTACCATGTTAGTCCTTATTGATGTTAACAGAGTATAAAAAAAAAAAGAATGAAACGACATTACTTATCCCTTAATAATTTATATAAGGAACATTTGACACATTTGAATTTCAAACAATAGTAGTGTGCCCGTGCTAACGCTACAGTAAAATACAAAAGAAGATAACATTTGTAAAAAATAAAACAAACAATCAAATTCATTAAGATTCACGTCTCACATATTGTATAACCAAATATTTTTGTCACAAAATGAATGTCACATAAATACGTGACCGGTCGGGGGACGAGACGGGCGGAGAACGAGAGGAAGGGGTCAGAAACATTTTAGATGCATGAGGCTTGAACTTCCTTTCGGTTCTGAGTTGAGCTCGCGGATTGAACTTCATTTGGTAAACTTTATAACCAATACTTCACTTCAGACGAACAATACAACACAATCTAGGGGACAAACAGGCCAATTCTTTGCAGCAATAAGTACGCCGAAAACCGAATAACAGGCTTGTTTGATAGTGACCTGATGCACATCAACATAAGGGCATGCTCTTTTAGAACACGGTTTACAAGTTATTAACTTAATAAATAGTGGTTGTCGAGAGAAACCAAAAAACAAAGCCATAGTTTCCAGTTGAGAAGCAAACTACAATTGCAGACAGACAGAGGAACAGTGATGATCAAGAAATCCTTAATACAATCTAGAAGTTTGTGTAGTAATCGCAGTATGGTACATACGAAAGAAATGAACTGACCTAACTCGGTACATACCCAACAAAAAAACAAAGGGGGACAAACTGGCACCCAATGACACCAAACATCTCTCAAAAGGACCCACCATCTCCGAGAGCTGATTATAAAATAATAATACACAAGGAAAAGAAGAGCCGAGATGAGAAATGTGTACATTACAAAGGCAACTGGGTACATCCATGTCCGTGGCCAACCGATATTTCTCCGTTTTCACCTTCAAGATTTGTCATGGTCGCTAATTTACACCGATGGTAACTCCCCAGCTCTTCGAGAAAGCAGTTTGGAGGATCATATACAGTGCTAACCAAACTATCACTGGGGAACAAATGCTGTTTAATTCGTTAGGCTTCGCATGTGGCAAACCACAAATCAATTTGAGAGCTGAAACCTTCCTGTTGGTTTCCTCTTTCGCCAACCCTGAACAAGGTTATGAATAAAATAAGCAAGCTCGCATTTTCCAGATTTTGGTGCGAATAGACTGGATACATCAGAATAATGGACTTACAAATATTGCATAGTAAAAGAGAGTGAGTATGGCAAGAGCAACAAAGCCATACTAGAAAACATTGTACTGCATATTCGGATGTTCAAAATCAGCGCAATTAAAAGTTTGACATCGATGTCCGCAATAATGGCACATTCAACTATTCAAGCAACAATCGCAGATCGATATTCGATATTTCTACCGACTTCATGCTAGTTCAAGACTTACTTGTAGAGATACTTAATTCCACGAAGAGACTGCAGCAGTGTGGCCAAAGATCTCCGAGCTGCAGCTTGCTTGTGAATAGTAAGTTAAAGTCGTGGCGCAGAATCAATCACACTGCATAAAAACAAGTATGAAAATTTAATTGAGAGGGCTTAGAGAACAAGAAATATAATGCAGCAAATTAATAGGTACTCGTTGCAGGTGTCATGCATTTGTTAAGGTAGGGAAACATAGTCAAATCAACAAAATTAATGTTCATGCAGAAGACGTTTTTCATCTACACTAACATTGGAAAACATAGTCAATCAAATCAACAAAATTAATGTTCATGCAGAAGACGTTTTCCATCTACACTAACATGCTAGAACATAGGCCCAAGCCAAGCTAGGTCCATGCTACATTTTTGTTGCTTTCGGAATGTGTGCTTCCAAGTATCACAATATTACTGACTAATGGAGGACACTATTGCCCTGATGTCATCAGTGGAAACACTTCAGAGAAATACAACAGCCTACGGTAAATAGCCAACTACTCTCTGATCAGTGTGAAAATGTAAGTTACAGCCTTGAACACTTCATCATAAGTTAAAATAAAACATGCACATATAAAAGAAAGCCTCGGTAGCATACCTGATGGAGCAAAGTAGGATGAGTCCAACGTTAAACAGGAAAGAGTTCATCAAAGTTCCTCCCCATCTGAAATAAGTTAAATGGGTTGTTAATGAATGCCAAAAGAAGAGAGCAAATAAAAGAGTGTCAGGGGATGAGTCAACTACTTCATTGGGTGAATGGTGATGAAAACTAATTTCAGGCCAAGCATCATTTCCCAAAGAATCACAAAGAATGAGATAGAAGCGGAAGAATGCAAAGGCAGCAGTCCCAAGCGCACCTAGTACGAGAAAAAGAAGATTGACAGGACTATTCTCATCAAAAGGGATAAGTTGAGAACAATATCAAGGACCAGAAATGTACCCCAAACTCCATCCAACTTTATGAAGATTTCATTCAGAAAGCAGATAGAGGAGGATCAATCAACAAGTATATGATGATATGCGCAACCCAAGCAATCGATACAATTAACCTGAGAGAACAAATCACTATCAGAAGAATGCCCTTGGGGATAGGTTGGAGTAATAGAAATACATTTCAGAGATTAGAACATATTTACACTTACCCAACAACGCCGAATATAAGTTTTCCAATGTAACCAAGAACCGTCAAAGCCCAGGTAGCCTTAGCCTGCACCATAATGGATGTCAAGACAGAGCAACTAACAACCATGAAAACCAATGAACATGACAATTCACATTCAGTTACCTTTTCTCCTTAAGGGTACATCTCTTCTAGAGCCTTCATGTCATCTTCTAGAAGTAACAACTCCTGATGATTAAAAGAGCAAAGTTAAACATAATAGCATAATAGAACATAGCAGAAATAGTCCATAGTAAACAGAGAATACTAAAAAAACAACATGCGGCGTGCAAATGGACACCAACTCAATGGTAAATTGACAGCTACATAAAATTATAAAATGCAATGGCTTCTTACTCCACACAAATCCTAAAATATAAGTTTGTTC
Organism: Dendrocalamus sinicus; assembly: GCA_036346575.1. Lineage (NCBI taxonomy): Eukaryota > Viridiplantae > Streptophyta > Magnoliopsida > Poales > Poaceae > Dendrocalamus > Dendrocalamus sinicus. Next base: position 31,412,873 of record CM070654.1, on the reverse strand, counting down.
ACTGTGTAAGTCTAAACACAATTAATAGCTTCAAACCATATCATGACATTTGAAGGGCATGCACACCTTTTCAACAGCCTTCACGTTTTTGCGCCATTTTCTGCCCTTTTTCCCACTTCTCTCTTCTTGGTGAAGGGCTTCAGCTGCTTTCTTTAGCTCCCTAGCCTTCTTACCCAATTCAGTTGCTTCCGGCAGGAAACAATTCAATCTCAAGATCGATACCCAAAAATCTGATCCTTATGTGTGGAGGCAAACATTCTTCATGATTAAAATGAAGCAGGTGAGAATATACACACCTTTATATATTGTGAGCGTGTAATGACTGCTTTTGGACGCCGGACAAATGAGAATACAAGTCCCAATGGAAGGCAAGCAAAGCTGACACCACCAAATATCTACCAAATAAAGAGCAATAGTTAATAAAAGGAAAGGCAAAAGTGTACGAGAAGATGCAGCATGATTGCAGAAGATTGGGTGATGGAAGAACACATGGTTCAAATAGTTTCTAGTACGACTTACATCATCTAAGGAACGAAGTACTCTCGCTGGGTTTTGTCATTCTCATCAATACTTATATTACTATGAGCCACAATGGCCTTATCCTCCAAACCATCATTACTTCTTTTCAATTGATCATTTGTTTGCTTCACTATGCATGTGTTTTCATCGGTCTCGCAATGCTTTCTAGCACGATTGTGGTTTGATTACGCCTTTGGAGGGTGCTTGGATCAACCCACTCTTCATTATACTTCGACAGAGGGGGTCCACTTGTTGAGAAGTGACTTGTCTTCCCGCTCCACAGCCCTGCATGCTGATGAGCACAAGACCACCTTTTCGAACAACACGGATCAACTCTTCTATGGCCTTCCTCCGCCTATCATCGGTACTTAAATGATGCAAGACAAGAATTGAAATCGTTGCATCACCAAAATTATCCTGTATGGTAGGTTGACAAAGATCGCCACCAACACCTCATGCCCTCTCCCGTACATATCTCAATCAAGGGCGGGCTTATATCACGACCTATGTAGAAACAATCAGATTGAAGCCCAAATACTTGCCATTACCACAACCAAGATCCAAGATGATGACACTCGGCCTCAACGAATTCAAGAATCCTTCAACCTTGGGCCATTTAGCAAACCGCGTTGAGCTGAAGTGAGGAGCTATGGCATCATAGACACGGTGCACGTACTTCTTCTCAATGTCAGGAGTGGACTGAACACTGGGGTAGCTGCTGCGGTTCCCCTTGGTAAGCGCTCTGTCCTGAGCCTCCAAAATTTCATTCGACCTCATGGGATTGTTGGTGCTAATACCTCGTTAAATTGGCTTCCAACAAAAGAAATATTTCCGTTGAACGCTTAAACTACATGAATTGTATGCAGAGATGACTCGGCGAGGGCTCCTTGTTGCTATCCAAGAAAATATTTGTATCATACAAATCCTACGGGGAAAAAGGAAAATAATTAGCCACACCACACCGGCTTGCTGGTAAGTCCAATTTGGTAAAAAAAATGAAGCTACTATTACTAAACAAAGGCAGCTTAGTTCAACTACAATGGTAGACGGAAAAGAACGGGGGCGATGGTCAGCAACGTGCAAAAATTAACAAGAAATTTGCTGTAGATCAGGCACCTTGGCTTAATAAGGATTAGCCGCGAGTAGCATTCACAAGTGAACATATCAAAGTTTGAGAAATCACGAGTCCAGAGGGGGGGCGGTGGCGCAAACCTATCTGAGATCAAATCTGGCGTAAACCGATGGGCCTGGCTGGCTTGCTAGGGTTAGGGTTTGAGTGAGTTCCGGGCGGCGGGCCCTCCTACCCGATGCGGAAGGTGGAGGCCCTGTTGTTGATGACGATGGGCGTGGACGACGGAAGCGGCGGTCGATCTCCGCGGCGGGCGGTACATCGACGACATCTCGCCGATGGCGCCAGATCGCCGCAAGACTCCGCCGCACCACCGCCCGCTCCTCCACCGCCGTCTTGCACGCGCAGATCGCTCGTATCATGTCCTGCGGCGGCGTCACACACGTCTCGGTTACACCACGCACAAACGAGGGCGGGGAGGGTGCGATCCGAGGCGACCGGAGGCGGGTGCCGGAGAGAAGGGGTTGATGGCGAGGTCCATGGCGAAGTCTCGACGATCTTCTCGGCGTAATCCAGGCGAGGCGGCGGGGATCTCGTCGTCGCGGGCGTGTGAAGGAGCGGAGCGGAGGAGGAAGACGACGACGACGATGGCCGGTGGATCTCGGGATTGGGCGAGAGAGGAGTAGGGGAGGAGGAGGCGGCGCGGAGTGGAGGAGCGGGAAGAGGAGGCGGAGCGGAGGAGTGGGGAGGAGGATCCGCGGCGCTGGGGGAGGAGGCGCCGCGGAGCGGAGGGGTGGCGGGGAGGCGTTGGCGGAGCGGAGGAGCGGGAGGCGGCGGTGGCGGTGGAGCGGAGAAGGGGGAGGAGGAGGGCGGTGGCGCGGGGTGAGGAGGAGGAGGCGGTGGCGGCACGGCGGATGAGGAGGAGGAGGCGGCGCGGAGAACGGAGGAGGGGAGGAGAACGTGGGAGACGGGGAGAAGGTGGGAGGAGGCAGCGGTTTCGTGAGGAGGCCCACGCGGACAGCAGAGGAGAGCGGGACGCGGGAGGGGTACTGCAGATCCATTGAAGGATGACCGTCGGATATGGTTGAGTAAGGAGAGAGAATGAAGGAGAGTTAATCTGGTGCGGACGTTTTTAAGATGGTGTAATTATGGGTGCATATTGTGGTGTGAACGTAGTTAAGGTCATGACTGTGGAGCAGATAATTGTTGGGTGGATGTAGGATAATTTTAACTGGTGGATTATTAGTTTAGATTTTAGCTGGATTGGTCTAGCCCGGTAGGGTAGGGTTGGTGAGGATACATGATTGACCGGCCCAGATGCGACCAAATGGGCAACATTATTTTGGGCAACTTTGCTATCGGACGTGACGTTCAGTAAATCGGCCCAGTTTGCTCACCCGGATTGCTGAACGCTTACCTCGAGCTCTGAAGCACGACCGCTTCGCCTACGCCATCCACCACCACGGCGACGCCGCTACCCTCCCGCACATAGTCACCAAGGTCACGCTCCACCCCTACAAGGTCTCCTGCCCGCGTCGCCTCATGGGCGTGCTCACCGTCTTAGGCGTCTTTAGTGTCCAGCACTCGACCGCCGCGTCCACGGATGGCGCCGGCAAGCCCGTCTACGCTCGGGCTCCGGAGTGCCGTCTCCTCGTCGGCTGGAAGAACTTGGTTTCTATTAGCTCCATCCCATCCTCGTCACCCCGTTTCTCGAGCTTGGCACATGGTTCCAGCTAGTGACGAAGCCAGGATGATAGAGGGTGGGCTCATAAGATTTTGTACCTTGTCTTATGATTTCATTTTTCAGAGTTCACAAGGACAAGGCTATTAGTAGTTTTGTTGTTTAAGGCCTTACAGAGTTCGTTCTTCTGAACTCCGGGTCGTGACACAGGGTATTACATCATTTAATCGTAGTGCTCCATCCCATCATCATCTGGCCTCACTCCGCCCCAATATCCAGTAATTGCATGCCACACATAGACATACCTAAATTTTGGTACAAGAAGTCAGAAAGATGAGAACTTTTAGAAATTTATCATTCATAAACCGTACGATAAAATTTTTATGAGATAGCAGTATAGCACCATATTTTAGCTCATGTTTCCTCTTAGTTTTAAGGACAATATGTGCAAGGCCATTTGCTGGATTATCTTCCCTCCCTCCCATTTTTCTGAAACTTGTGGTTCTCCTTAATATGAGTTTACCTGTTTGCAAAGCTGTAGACAGAATAGGCAAACATCAGAAATCAGAAATTAAGCACTAGAAAGTGTGTACAGAAATTAAGCATGACATTTGGATGCTTCTAGGCAGCTTACTTGGCTGCATTATCAGATATAAGCACTGTTACAGTCCTACCGACTGTGCCTAGGATCTTACGACCATCACCTAGCCGCTACGAGCACCTCCTGCAGCCGTACGACCACGTTGAAGAGGCTACAACCACCTCCTGAGTCATTATGACCGCTCTGCTGGTTCTTCGACCACGCTGATAGTTGTTAGACCACGTTGTGACCTCTCCGATCACACTTTGCTGCTCCGACCACATAGTCGTAAACTTCAGCTGAAGTTACGACCATGTTCACCGCTTCCCGCTACGCTTCCTTCGACAACGGTCGATCACCGTAGTCATAATGCCTTACAACCACGTAGTGATTTTATCGATCGCTCGTTGAGGTCGTACCCTTACGACCACGTCTTCCTGCGAGACCGTGGTCATAACTCCTTTACGACCACGTCTCCAACATATGCGGACACCTCCACTTGTCACCCTAGTCGTAACTTCTTTACGACCAGGTCTGCTACTCCTGCGGACACCCTCCACCTGATCACTGTGGTCGAAACTCCTTTACGACCACACTTGTGATCCTCTACTCTGCGGCCGTGGTCGTAACTCCTTTACGACCACGTCTGCTGCTACTGTGTGATCTACTTGAGTTCAGACAGCATACCTCAAATAGTTGTGCCTACTTGAGTTCAGACAGCATGTTCCAAATTCCTTATAGTTCCTCCGGAATTCACACCAAGGACCAATCGTTCAGTCAAAGTTCAGATACAAACTGGTGCAACATTATATAAGAGCGTTCACACAATCAGTCATCAGACACACAGAAGAACTAGCCCCATCGAAAATCATAGAAGAAAGATTCTAACACTACTAGTTCCATTTAGATTTAGGAGCATAGTATTTACCTGCCACAGCGAGAAAGAGACGAAGACAATCCCTTTGAAGGGAGTGCGTGGGAGGGGCGGCCGGCGAGCGCAGCAGCGCAGCGCGGGGGGGCGTCATGGGGAGGGGAGTGCAGTGAGCCGGCCAGTCGAGAGGCAAACGCAGGGAGGGGGGCAGCGCAGGGAGGGGAGCGCGTGGGAGTGGCGGCCGGCGGGCACAGCCGCACATGAGCAGGGAGGGGCGGCAGGGAGGGCAGCGCAGTCGCATCGCCACAGGGAGCCGGCAAGCCGGCAGGGGAGCGCAGGGAGGGGCGCAGGCGCAGCGACCGGAGGAATCTAGGAGCCCAGCAGGCAGCAGTAGCCAGTAGGGTTTGCAAATTAATGGGCCGAGTTGGCCGGCTAGCGATTAAGGAAGGAGGAGTAGGCAGAATGAGCTGATGGCCGCATGGGCTGTCTGGGCTACTTAGGCTACATCTTACGAATACTAGTTAGAGATTCGTATATTACAACGAAGTTATAAAAATGATAAGATGAAACTTACTGTCTAGCCAACTTCACACATCAAACATTTGAGAGCATGTGACAGAGAGAGAAGGGTGGCCAGAATACGCGAGGAGATGGGAAAGTGGAGGAGTTGGGCGGTTGTATCCTGAGAGAGAGAGGAGGAGAGATGAATGGCCCAGATCAAATTGGATGGTTGTAGAGAGGAGAGAGGAGAGAGAAGAACACCGACAACTACCAACTCCTCTTTATATAATAGTAGAAATTATCCTGAACTGAACTAAAAATGTCTAAACTGTACATTAGCTATTTTTTTACATTTCAGACTAAAGTGTATCTTATCATAGCCTAATTCCGCCCCTAGGTGGCGGTGCGGATGGCATGAGAAGAGACGGTGATGGGAGCGGGTGGAGCGACGGCGGCGGCATCACCTAGTAGGGGTGCAAACGGGTCGGATTCGGACGGATATTGTTGTTACCATATGCTAACCCATATTTTTCTCGTACAAATCGGCGGCATCGATGTCGGATCGGTCGGGATTAACCCGCTTGTAAGGAATGCATACAGACAACAAATGGAGTAGGAGGATGTACCGTCAAGAACTTGATGTTGCGATGTGGAAGATTTTATTTTACCATTGCAAAAGAAAATGAAACGCGAAATCAAACTTGGACGGGCTGTTACCATATCCTAACCCATTTTTTCTCCGGATTCGTACCAATCGGATTCGACGCCGGATCGGTCGGGATTAACCCGACCCGTTTGCACCCCTATCACCTAGGGAGAGCGCATGGGTGGCACAGGGCTCGAGACTAACACAGGCCCGGGCTAGGGTTTTTATCGTGGTGAAGGCAGGCGAGCGGATCTGACTATCTGAGCTATCCATCTCGGTTCCAGCGATCCGGTGGCTTCCGCAACCCCTCGGCCGCGCGATGGCGATCCAACGGCCTGATGCGCCACTCGAGCGGGAGGCCCAACAGCTGTCCCACGCGGCCCATCGACCAGCTGACCAGGCGGGAGCTCCAGTGCATAGCGTTTTCGCGCGGACGGGAGAAACAGCTGCACGCGGGGGCACTGTAATTGGTGGACTAAACGTACGGCAGTTCTCTAACCTTACCATTCTTTGCACCTTTATATAAGGTATAGATACCAAAACTTAACAGTTCTTGGACTCGATGAGTTTGCAGAGATCTTGTTGGTGCGGTGCATCCAAGAATATCATCAGCGTTTGGTAGCACATTGTTGAAATAAAGCCCTCTTTGGAACAAATGAATTTTGAAGGGGAAATGGAGGATTGCATTCCAAAGAAAACTTCCTATATATGGTGTTTGGATCGTAGGATTACATCAAAGGAATTTTCTAGTATAGGAATTTTTCCTATAAATTTTGGAGAAAATTAAACATGGGCTCTAACCATTTAAACACCTCTTTTAAGCAATTCATGTGTTTTTTGTTTCCTTAAGGATTCATCGAACAATGATATTCTAATCTTGCAATTTCGTTGTTCTACATTTTTTTTAGAATATTGCGTTCCTAAGAGGCCCTAAACGTATAGCATAGCCGAATCGACTGAATCTTGCAGAAGCTGGCGAACTCGAATTTTGGACACTACTGGCACTGATGGAGATTAGAATCCCAGAACTAGCCCCAAAAGCACAGCAATTCCCGATTTGGCCCCCTGTCGACCGCACGATTCATCCGGACGTGACACGTAGCAGGTGGTGCGGTCGCCGACCGCACGATCACGTGGTCGATCACGTCTGGCGAGTGGTGTGCTGGGCGACCGCACCATTAGGTGAGTCAGCCACCGATCTAGGCGGAACAGTGATGGTGCGGTCGGGGACCGCACGATCTCGGTGTCGTGCGCTCCCCGGCCGCACGATTGCCACGCGTCGCCCCAGGTGAGTCGTACGGTCGACAGGGGGTCAGATCTGAAAATATTTTACGCTTGACGCTATTTTGGGAATTGTCGACACCAACAGTGTCAAAAGCATCCAAAATTCGGCGAGCTCGGTCGGGTGGAGAGACCGACGCTACACGTATTGTCCAGCGTCACATCACTGACGACTGTAACTAAGATCCAAGCACTGTTACATTGACCAGTAAACAGCAGCCAGCAGCATCCAACGAGCCAAGTGAAAAAAAAAGGCGGTCGTTTCGTCTTTCCGGCCGGCCAGGCCACGTGAACGCATCCAGAGCGAGACAGCGCCACCGATAAATATGACCAAACGGATCCGAGGCAACGCGGCTGAGGCCAAAGCCGCGCAAGCACATACGTACGCGCTCGTCCTGCAGGGAAGGAAAGGCGACGCCGCCCCCGGGAAAGCAGAGCGGCCTCTCCTTTCCTCTCTCCTCTACGTCGTTTCATCCGATGCGCCCCCACAGGAAGAAAGCGCCAACGACTGCACAACGAGAAGCAGAGCGGCCTCCTTAAACTTCTCGGATTATAGGCATGCTCTTTTTAATTTTGATTTGTAGCTTTTAAACTATTCATAAGAGAGTACGAAGTAACAGAAACTCGTATGAGGCTTTGACCGATATAAACAAAGTCGTTATAGTATGTACTACAATCAACTCGTAGACCCCGTCTTAAAAAGACACTCCATTTGAAAGTTAGTTATTGTAGAAAATCAACGTTTAGACACTAAAAAGAAGAGACCCTATATCATGTCCCTCACAAGTATAGGTGAGAAACTAGCCAAATTTCCCACTGTAGAAGCCAGCCGACTTTCCCACCATTGAAACCAATCGAATTTCCGGCTAAATACTATATATATGCTTTGAGTGGGCGTAGCGCGCTTGGCAAGCTCTACCGTTGTGTGAGCTGTTCATCAGCGTTCAAACATTGAGTTGTGAGCGTCACATTTCCCTTAGTCTATAATCCCGATAAGAAGAGTACCTACACACGTGGGTGCGTTCAGTGGTTTAAGTATATGCCTGCGCTCCGTGAGGTTCAAGCCTCCGCTCTAGATTAGTTGTGGGCGGGTGTGTTGGGTTTTGGTGTGAGTACATGTGTCCTTCCTTGTACTCTAAAAAAAATAAACATATGCTTTTATTTGAAATATATTTGTATTGGTCATACAACTCTAATGCTTATAATTGAAAATGAATTGTATTTTTTATACGATCGTAGCAGTTGTAATATATTTGATTAATCTCTATCGTTATAAGTTGGACCTGCCAAATCCGGGTAAATCTTTATCTTTTTTGCTCTAATTAATATGGTGATTTCTAGCACTTAATAGCGAAAATAGCAACTTCTTTTTCTATTGTTACAACGAAAACATGCCTTTCGGAGCAATCAGTGCATAGCTGGCCAATCTACTACTAGTACTTTCACATCACATAAAGTAGTACTACATAAGTTACCTTTGCACAGATATAAAGAGTGCTATTAACAAGTGATTACTGGCTCTAGTAAAGAGAACCAGTTCCCTTTTAGCAAAACCATGGCTTCGTTCCGCTGTTTTTCACAAAACCCCACATACTGAGCAGGTGAGCACCGAAGCGCGCGCACTGCTCCCTCTTGCTATTGCATTTCGTGGGCAAAGGCACTCCTGATCCTTTAGGATGTATTTGGTTGCCTGTATTTCTCTAGTCCGGCTTGTATGAGGCATATAGAAGGATAGATCTGGCCTGGCTAAGTGGATGTAAGATAGGTTGGTTTGGTTAATTGGTTACCTATATCTATTGGGGTCAGGCTGAGGTGGAATGTAGTTAAACTGCCTGCATTAGGAGGGATGAGGATGGCCGGATGTAACAGATATTGTTTGGATGGTGTGGACCAGTGGATGGATTTCTACCATGTAAATCAAGAAGTTATATAAGTAAGAGATTATAGACTGTTACCACTAAACACGCAATGTAGCTGAAGAAGAGTTGGAGCAGCCCAACCCAATATTGTGCGCATCGATATAGTGGAAGTAATCGATCGTCCAACGTCCTTGGCCGCAATCGTCTCCTCTAGTAGTCTCTCGTGTTCCTTACGTACGTTGCAGATTGTCCTCGATTAGCACAGCAGCGCCTATACGGTATCTACATGTCTAAGGGTGGAACACCATGTGCCGTGTGCTATAGGGTGCACGGCATTGCCTTCGAAAGAAGGTGGCTAGGATTTCAATTGGTGGTGTGAACTACTACCAAAAGACACATGTCTCTCCTTATAAAGAGTCGCTTTAGTAGAACCTTATGCTAGGAGCCTCATGAAGATGCGAAGCCCATACGAATGTATCATATCCGAATCGGTTTATTCTAGCTCATTAAATATGCGACTCTATAGGTTCATGTATACTCGGTCGTGGTCTGAAAACTCATTTCCAATCCATGAGTTGGTGGCGGTCTCTAGCAGGACATAGCAAGCCTCAACACACATAAAGGTCATATCGGACAAACCTATACAATGCTCATGAGCTTATCCCTTTGCCTCACAATACCAGATTGAACTCAAGGCGAAATGCATGTTGTCCTACAATAGTTCAATCCTTCACTCAATTTTGTAGTGAATTACTTAGTTGTAATTGATTTCTCAGCCAAAATCAGCATGGCCATGCACTTCCCTAATCCAACCGCATCGAGAGGCCTAGAGTCATCTCTCCCATTAAAAAGGAAGGGTTGATCACTCACATTTCTCCGCATATTTTATAGTAAACCCAAAGCTACTTTTATGACTACCCATTTATGAAGTAATGTTTGGTAACCCCTAATTAAAGTATCACACATGTAGGAAACTATAACAACCATAGGCCTAAGGATCCCACATACACTACGTATGAGACCAACTGATGACGCTTAAGAATATAACAATTCTCGCAGTGTCTCAAGGTGGATTAATCCAACACTATATTCTCTAATGTATGCCCACATTATTGATTTGATACCTCATATCCATGATCCATAAAAGGTGATCATCAATCAGTACATGTGTTGATCCATAAATTATAAGTGTCTCATATAATGATATAAGATCAGAGATACTTAGAATAACATCATAAATACAAACAGAGAGTTTCCCGAATAAGTCACATACTTACTAATCAATATAAATGATAGTTCATTCAAAGGACAAAATAATATATTATTAAAAGTTCAAAAACATAGAAGTGATACAATCATCTCTATTATTATCTTTAGGACATATCACTAACACCAGACTCACTAGAGAAGCCCACCACCTACATTTCCCTCGGCCTAGGCTCGGGAGGGAATCTTGCATAAGCTCAGCCTAGTCCAGAACTTGGTGCAAACAAACAAACACGTAGAAAATTGCATACACTAGTGTGAGCCACCCTTGTTGCAGGTAATTGAACACACCCTTAATGATGACCCATACTAAAAGTGTAACACCACGGCCCAACACTGGGCCTAGAATGCTACTACTATCCACTTTCATACTAAAATTAAACCGCTATTACAATATTTCAGCAACACTTTCCTCAATATACTACTCACAAAACATTATCCACATGTAATAAATGATCAACATTATAGAAGATTAATGCTAAGAACAAGATTAAGCAACAAACGCGCGCGCACACACACACGTGCGCGCGTGCACACACACACATATCTATATATATGTATATATGCTTGGAACCCTAGCGCCCAAGAACACCCAGAACCATACGCTTGGGAGAATTAGCTAGACTAGACAAGTGGTATCAACATAAAGATAAATGAAAGCATAAATTCACCAACTAGTAAAAGAAAACCAAATTGTCCACATATGACTAAAAATTTCCATTAGAGGTCTATTATTAAAATAAACTAGGAAAAGTCTATATAACACCCCCAAACTTTGTTTGAATGTCTATCCAACACCCTTAACTACAAAACCAAACAGCTGATCCCTGAACTTTGTAATCTATTTCAAATAACACCCTAATCTTGTTTCGTATGGTGGTATTGTCCACGTGGTATGATGAGTGGATAGTTTTGCCATGTAGAATGATACACTGGTCAAATTTAAGTGAATGATATATGGGTCCCACAGAGACTTCTCCCCTGAATCAAAACAGTGAGGGAGGGAGCTACGGGGGCAGCCATGGAAGCGCACATGGAAGCTTGGTGGGAGAGAAGCCCCTATAGGCCCCACCTATCATTGACCTAACTTGATCATTATGTCATCCTATATAGCAATATCGCTTACTCATTGCACCACATGGGCAATACCACCATGTGAAACCAGGTCAATGTGTTATTTAAACCAGATTATAACGTTTGAGGGGTTAGATATCTAGTTTTATAGTTCAGGGTGCTGGACGGACTTTCGAGTAAAATTTAGGATATTATATAGACTTTTTCCTTAAAACTAACTAGCTAAACAAATCGTTAAAGTATGAATTTGATAACTAAAAGTGATATCTAAATTATGGTTGCACGTGAAGTGAGTGTGCTACCCCTGCCATGAATGTTGCCTTTAATGTTCACATAAAAATAACGACAACGCAAAGGTGAGCTCAGAACTCATCAAATATATAATAAAACGATAAACATTAACAAAGCCATACACATAACATAACCATGTCAATATCCATATCTCTCTAAAAAACATAACCATATCAATATCCATATATCCCTTTTCATCTTATCTTCCATTAATGCAATGCAACAATCTCCCGCTTTTAGAACCATTTTTAGCTGGCGTATACGTGGCAATTGATGACGGTGGGGTTGATAATGAGGACACACACAGATATGAGGCTGAGGCTAACTAGGAGTATGATGAGGTGGAGGCTGTACATAACAGCTGAGAAGACTAGGCGATCTGTAGCTCGTCATACAGGGTCGGATGCTGTTGCGGGGTACGGAGTACGTTCTATTGATTGCTTACCACGTAGTTGTACCTTGGCATGTATGTAGGTGCTTGGAACATCGATCTTGGGCTGAAGTTAGCCTGCTTCGTCGTGATTCAAAATTGTGTCAAGCGGGGACGGCTTGGATTGGTCGTGACTCGGCCGGTAGCGATGCTGGACCAGTCGTCCCAGACCTGGGCTTGGACCATACGGGACTAAAAGCCTACATCACTCAACGTACGGGAGTGGCAAAGGCCCTTCGAGTCCTTAGACACAAATGAATAGTACAATCATGTACTTAAAAAAATCAATAGATCGTATAGAAATAAAACCAGCCTCAGTTTATTTCGATCTTTCTTATCGATATGCATGCGGATCACTTTATTCATGGAGGAAAAGATGCGCGCGTATGGATGCATATGGGGCGATGGGCGAGCAGCTCATATGGCTACTTAACCCCTTGAAAAAAAACTTGTGCCAGTTCTATCGTCAAACTGGTAGCTAAATGCATGTAACCTAGCTAGCTTATCTGCGCCGAGAGAGAGGACATGAAAACCCGGCCTGAACATAGAAACCAATTCTATGGAAGTCATCTTCGGCAGGATAAACAGCTAGCTTCTATATGAATAATATGTAAGGCGGCGTAGAGCTAGCAGCTATATGTTTTGTTGAACAAACGGCTCGATCAGTGGCTCTCGTAGAACAGGGTTTAATTTCCACGTTCAGACTTGAGAGACTCTCTTCCTCCCCCAGCTTAGCAGATGAGTACATAAAAAGGTAAATGTTGTGGCTACTGATCAGACAATGAAGTAGGAGAGTAGTAGAGTGGTTGAGATAGATGAACAATGATTGCCCTCTCTTCATACGCAAGGCGTGTATATATATTTCCATAAATGCAATTACAACTTTACCCTTACAGTTATACGCCTTCCACAAAGGTATATGGGCTATTACATATATTATATTAGGCCTTACAACTCCTTAATAGACTGAATGAGTTTATGTGGGGGCCACCCTTACTACAGTAAAGCTAGCTAGTAATGATGTTGTGGGTCTGGGCCGCCGGGAACCGTCCTCTTCTCTTCGCGGAGCGTCCTTCGCGTGTTCCACTTGGACAGGCGAACGCCGGCCGAGTTGCCATTGCCGGCCACCCTACCACCGGTACCGACGTGTCCGGGAGTCGGGCTCTCGATCCGGAGAGCTTCCGGCACGGCCACGAGCTCCGCGCCGATGACCAAGATCACCAGGAGCACAATGCCGATGCGAGCAGCCATCTTGCTTAAATCTATGCCAATGTGTACTATATCTGATTTGTTCATGGCCAGGTGTATTGCTGCATGTTATTTATAGCTCCTCGCAGGCGCACCCTGACGAGCCAAGGATTGTGCATGGCCCTTTTGGAAGATTTGGTCGTTGGTTATTGAGGACAAGATTGATCACGTACCCAGCCGGCTGGGAAGCGCGCGTCCGAATGGCCACCACTAGTCGCGCCACACAAAAGTTTACGGCCTTCTGCGATTATGCTTCCTGTTGGCGCGCGCGGTTTTGCATGCACCCATGCCTGTCTGTACTGAACTTGAATTCACTGTCGCGATTTGCATTTTCCCCTTTTGTGTTTCCATTTCAGTTACCGGAACACAGAAGAGCTAAGGAACATATAGCGTTTATCTTTCTAATTAATCCACTAGCATCGCGTCACGACTGAATTTGTATAGTTCATTAATTGGATTGAGAATGAAAGTCCTGGATCAACCAGTCTGGAGAACGTTTTTTTTCGGGTCAACATTGATCCTAAAACCGTTGATTCAGTGACTGCACAACCGGACACGCATAAGCACCACTTTTACCTCTGAAAGCAAGAACCCTTTTAAGTCCTAGCTAGCAGACTAGCAGTCCATTGAAAAAGGTTAGTTACGCGCCTTTTCAGCCTGCAGCTCGCAGCTCGGAAGCTTCCCACTCAATTCCCTCCCATACCAACATTATCAAACTAACTAAAGCGTCAGATCAGAGTCAAACCACCACAAATTCTGGCTTATGCATGGGACGTCGCATGTTGTCTCCATGCATGTACGTGGAGTTTGCCCAGTAGTCATAACAGCGGCAAGCTCCTGTTTGGACGGGCTAAGAGAGAGACCGTACATAAGGTTGAATTTAAATTTTGCAATAGTTTCAGAAAATTGTATCCGTGTCTTCGATCACAATAGTCAGACCATTGAGAGGTAGCGATCGGACCGGCCTATGAATGGCGGTCTGACTGGTGGTCCAATGTGATCAAATATTGGGTGACAGTCAGACCGTCGGGGCGGTATGATCGATTTCTAGTTGATGGTTGTGTTTTTTTCTAGAGAGTGAATTTTGATGTTGGTTACGTGCGGTTGGACCAGCCATGGCTAGTGGTCGGACCGGGGTGAGTTGGCTGGTGTGACCGGCATTGAAAATACGGTCACACTGGTTGCCCTGTCAGATCGGCTAGTAGTTGGCGATCTGATCGGGGTGATTTGACAAACGTGGGAAGAGCGGTCAAACCGGTGGCTGCGTTATGATCTTCAACGTTTTGGTTTGGGCAAAATATCTTTTGTCTCCCAAAACCACCTTCAATGAAGTTTTGCATTTTCTTTGTCTTGAAGCAGCCTTGTGCTTTATCTTCAACTCTATATAGTCCCCAATGACTTCCCACCAAGCCTCTCACGTGTCTAAATCCCACCAAACCGTCCTCGCTTGCAAACAGGCCCAAGTGACTTAGCGTGCCCATGCTTCTCCATGCACCATGACAGCACTCGGCTTCCTTGCCCATTCTGAGCCACGATTTCTCCATAAACTTAGCCCCGATCAACTTTGTCGTATCACTCCTAAGACTAATCTCTTTGATAATAATTATTTGCTTAAGAAGGATAGAAATGATAATGTGTTTGCTAGATATGTTAGTTCACCAATGATCAATGTTATTGCCATTTGGGTACCCAAATCTATTGTGACTAACATTCATATATTCAACCAAGTTTAGGTACCAAAAGATATTTGAATGCTTAATATCTACTTAGAGAGGTGTTGGAGGCTTGACTCATTCATGAAAAGGTGGATTCTACCATGTGCAAAAATAGAAACAAGCATAAGGATGACCATTTCACATTATGGATCAATGCTATCTCGGTAACAAGTACTTATATTAAAGTATATAGCCTTGATGAGAATTAATAATTCATTAAACATGACTTTATTACTTAATTAAGTCCCTAAGATCCATGTGGTTGTAAGCTTTTCAAAGCTATTACCGAGTACCCCTGGTCAGAGGTCTCTTATACATTTTACCCAACTGGCAAACCACTTGGAGATTACATGAATTGGTATGAAGGCCCGCTCCTAGGGAAATCCTCCCATGCGGTGGATAAAGCACGTGATTTATCTGCTCCAAAAAGCATGACGTTTTGGCACTATATCTCTGACAACCATCATACATTTGTCTCTACGATTATTTTCCACTAACAGTAACTAAATATCAATTATCATTATATATATCTCTGACAACAATCACCCCTTCGATCAGACACGATGATTCCATAAGATGTCTCTTCAGATGGATAATGGATGCCCCTTCAATACTATTTAAGGGTTAACGAGAGAAGAAACAAACAAGTCAAGTCCAAGTAGAACAAATAGAATTGGAACCAGAATCCAAAGAATCAATAAAGATCTTCCGATTAGCGGAAAGATTATAGAGATTAGGGCTAGTTACATCCCTTTGTAATCCCTTAGCGAGGACATCTTGTAACAGTTCTTAGCAATAAATATCATCCCATTTCTCTTGGTAAATCATTCCAAGGAATCCAACCTATTCTCTTACATTTTCGTAAGATCGGTGACTTGGTGAGATAAACCTCTAGCCATGTGTAGGTTGTATTGCATGAAAATCTTTTCAAAAATGATGTTCTTACCTTTGTTCAAAAACTTTATTGTTGTAATCTTAAGCAAGATGGGTAGTGATACATTAAGGGGGGTGGGTGCTAAACTATAATCATATATATATATATATATATATATATATATATATATATATATATATATATATATATATATATATATATATATATATATATATATATATATATATATATATATATATATATATATATATATATATATATATATATATATATATATATATATATCACATCCGTAAGTGTACCTAAATTAACTAAGTGCAAGCATTGATTTACAAAATTTATCCTTTTAGCCAAAAGTCAAAAAAAATTAAATTATTAGTATATCTTTGAAGAACTAGTTGCAAAATATATAAAAATGTATTTCAATGGTTTTTGAAAAGCTTTAGCTTTAGAAAATCTATTGTCAAGTAAAAAATGAGTTTCTAATGTAAAACTAACTATTAAGTCTCTTTTTTGGCTTTAAACTCAAAATTGTCCAAATCAGTTTTAAAAAGAATTTGAAAGAGTGTTCTATACCAAAAGCTAGATTGATTATTTCAAACAATTTTGGTATTCAAAAGTTTCTCCAAAAAGGTCAACCAAACAAAAGTTATTTGGTTTTGAAATTCATCCAAAATCATTACTTGACCTAAATGATCATAATCTAGTACTTAAGTAAGTTTTACCACTTGAGCCAAAAAGTAAGTTTTACCACTTGAGCCAAAATGCCAACAAATATTGGTTCACACGGGTACTTATAACACATAGATGCAAAAAGATGCTCAAAATACCCTCACATGCTTAATTTAGAAATCTTATAGAATTTTTCTTTGAAACAAGGTTGTTTTGCAAAATGAAAGCATAATTTGGTAAAAAGTATCTTTAAAAGGAATTTATCTTTGGTATATAGCTAAAAATGCTCTAAAAGTAGTTTATATTTCTTTGTGTAAGTTTTGGAGCAAATTACAATACTA
The DNA here is from genome assembly GCA_036346575.1 of Dendrocalamus sinicus. Taxonomy (NCBI): domain Eukaryota; kingdom Viridiplantae; phylum Streptophyta; class Magnoliopsida; order Poales; family Poaceae; genus Dendrocalamus; species Dendrocalamus sinicus. Next base: position 31,395,934 of record CM070654.1, on the reverse strand, counting down.
TCTAATTTCTTATCCTCAAATTTTATACTATCTAATTTCTTATCCTCAAATTTTATTATTCAGCGTGCAATATATTTGCACTCTAGTATGACTGGAACCCCTTAGTGGTCTGATCGGTCCCCCTCAACAGTCTTAGCGAACCTGCTCAATGGTCGGACTAGCCCAGCCCTGCGGTCTATCCACCCCTTTGAAGCTGGTCTGACCAAACCTAGGAAGTTTGGTTGACTTTGTCTCATTTATTGATTTCCAAGTCTTTTAGCCATTCTTATTGCTCCCCAAGTTAAGTGGATCTTTATTTTCCTTGCTCACTACCCTCAAGTGATTTTCTTGACTCCAAATGCCATCGTGATCATATTGGTGATATTTACGATTAGTATTCTCTCAAGTGGTAGCATTTTGATCATCTTGACCTTGGCATTTGCTTTATCTAATTCTTTTCTTGCTGAGCAAATTTCTTTGATGAAGCTCAAGCTCTCCCCTAAGTTGCTTGATTTCAAGTAGTGACTGGTAACTAGTAACTTTGGGTGATAGTTACTTGCAACTTTAGGTGATGGTAAGTATCAAATTTGAGCATTGAAAAGTAGCAACTATAGGTGCTATTAACTACCAACTCTAATGTGATATTTACTAGGTGGTGAACTCATTTATGTATGTGTCTTATTAGTGTTAAACTAACATTGTTACTTGAAAGCACATATGTAGAGCCACCACTAGTAATGATCTAGTGATTGAGCAAATCTTTGACAATTTTCGTCAATATAGAGATATTATCAAGTAATATGTAGAGCTAGTAATTAATGTAGAGTTGCTATCTACTAATGTAGCAAGTGACATATTAATTTAGCAACTAATGTATAGTTTAATAGTTACCATCATTTAGAGTTGCTAACACTAGATAATTATAGTTGTTAACTAAGAAATAATGTTATCGATGTGTCTTCACATCTTGTCTTGTTAAACTTGATATATAGATCACAACAATTTAGTTAGAACAAAATTGGAACTTGTTCGATAGATACTGGTCATTGGAAGACAAAAAGATGAACTAGTACATACCTTAAACCAAGTGACGGCATCCACTTTGGTTAATTAGGTAAGACCCACAGTGGTTGTTCTTTTGGTTAGAAAAAGGATGGTGGGGTTACACGTGGACCAGATGCGATAGAGAAAGGAAAGATTGGGTTGGATTGATTCCAACAGCGCTGATCGCGTGCTTGTACTAAGCGCGACTAAGTGCGTGTTAGACGTGCCCTATGGTTAACTAATCCTCGGTAGTCTAACTAGTTATAGATGCTTTTGAGTTTATGCTTCGATTCGTTTGGCTAAATGTCGCAGTACAATTTCCACCAGCTTTGAGTTGGATCGATTGATACTTTTCTCAATAGTTGATTGTGCAAGCTTGTATACGAGGTCCTGCTCCAAACGACTTTTGTTTCTGACTTCTGACTTTTGAAACGTGTCGACTTCTTAATTTTATATTTATATTTATATTTTTTTTGCTTTTTTACCTTATTTCTTTACAGCGTATGTGATGATATAACTTTTTATTTCTTTACAGCATGTGTCGACTTCTGACTTTTTATTTTTAGTCGCTATAGTATATGATTATTTGCTATAGTATTTTTAGCATTTACAGTATAAAAATAGTCAAACAACCAGAAACCTACGGCTGGCTGTTTGGAGCGCTGCTTTAGCCTAGCCCGGAGAACAACAAGCACAGACATCCTGTACTAATCGTACGAGCAGAGCCACTGGACAATATGGCATTTACAACACGTGCATGCATTCTGTAATTAGTTCTCTCTACGTAGACAAGTAGATAGCAAAGTACCACCACCCTACATTCAAAGGAAGTTTTATTTGCTAACGAGCAAGCGCAGAAACTAAACTAACGCACAACTTGGTAATTCTAGCTGTACTCCATTTCAGCCAGAAACTAAACAGAGTACAGGAAGGACACGATCGAGATTACAAGCTAGGTAGGTGGTCGTCGATTTTTCATCAGTGGTGCTGGGGATCTGGCCCTCCGGGGCTTAGTCGCTTATCCTCGTACGGTGCGACGCCGTAGTCCATGCCTCTGGCCGTCGCCGGAAACTGTCGCCGGTGGCCGTCGCCGGAAACCGTCACCTTGGCCACGTTCACTGGGTGGAGCAGCGCCTCGGCCGGCTCCTGCAACGGCCGAGCAGAACAGGAGTACTGCACCACGGTGAAGAGCATCAGGACGGCACAAAAAAGTTTCCTCCCTGCACCCGCACTCGCTCCTGCCATGTTTTGTTTGGTCTAGCTAAGTCATATGAAAATCGAGGTAAAATTCGGTGCTTTGCTTGATGATTTGTTCTGGCCTGTGTGAGACTTTGAGTCTGAGCATCGATGACCAGTGCTATATATAGAGAGGCCGTACGTGGATAAACTTTAGATCTCTTTGGATCACAGGAAGAATTTTGAAGGAATTCAATCCAATAGGAAATTTTCCTATATAGCTCTTTGGAACAAAGGATTAAACTCTTAGAATTCCTATGAAATTTCTATGAAAAATCTCATTCCACAGGAATTTTGAAGGAATTCTAATATAAAGTTAGACCCCATGAAAAATTTTCTTTGTGCCTTGCATGTATCCTCTCTCTCAAATTCTTGCAAAATTCCCATGAAGCATCCAAATACCACTTTTACACCATTCCTCTCTTTTGTTTCCCTGTAGGATTGCACTAGCAATCCAATACAATCATGTGTTTTTCTTATTCCTGCGTTTTTCATTTTGTGCGTTCCAAAGTGGCCTTTAGCACATGTATGACCGCATTGGCCATTACCATACATAGTGTCATTATAGACGGTTTCTAACCCTCATCAGATACGGTTTCTAAACCGTCTAATTTATTTCATCAATGATAACACGTTGTTATCATAGATAACTCTCAAACCATCTGTGATAAGTCACAACACATATGACTAATACAAAAAACCATATGTGATTGTCTACGTATTTGTCAGACCCAGATTTTTCAATCCGGAATCTACTGTGTTAATTGCATTATTCCCTGGATCAGTAGATAATGCACACAGGAACATTGCTGATTCATTTCATACATCGCATACTCATTCATTAATTTACATAAATTGAAATACACCACATCGGGTGAGAGTTTTACAATAAGGGCCGCTTAGGCCAAATGTCATTATTACAAACGCACAGCGGAAACGAAAGCAAAAGTAAACCCAAAATCCACAGGCAAGCGACTGGAAGGGTATTGTGTGCATTATATGTCGCCAGATGACCGGTAACATACGTGCACACAAAGCCGGAATCTACTTGTCTATGCTTAAACTTCGTAGCCTACGCCTTAGTTCCTTTGGTGTCCTTCTCCTCCGTAGTGGAGCATCTTCATAGGCGTAATGGTCATGTGTCCTGCATCTAAATTTTTGTCGCAAAGCGAGCGTGAGCACTCCGACCCGTGCTCGCGAGCCAACACACCTAATGCAATATCTAACATGTATGGCTAAACAAAGGATGGCTCGGGTTCTTTTATTTGCAGGAGTGATTTTGAATACAATTATATAAAAATTTCCTAAGACTTAGCATTTTTAGAAATGACAGAGTTTTTAAAGAAATACTCATGTATATCGATTGTTATGAATCCATCCACCATTACATGGCTTCGCATCATATATCTTCTTTCAGCGTTATAGCCGCTTAACTTACCATCGGGACGACACCGGGACAATTCCAAATCGAGCTTTTCAACGCTCTTCCACTTTTCCATTCCCACCCACAAAGTTTTTGAAACAGAACTATATCCGGTTAAGTTCCCATGTCGCCCTTGACCAGTGGGCACGGCTATTCGAATAGTTTTGACTCTGCAGAGTTTGTACACTTTCACCACAAGAGATAATCAACTCGTTGCCCCACACGATTCCTTAGTCATGTGGTTGAGCGGACCATCACGGTGGACTGCTCAAAGTACCTCACCCTTCCGTCATTTCACCCTATGGGCGCTCCCACTGCGGTGGGTCCCATACGTTGTGCGAGATGTTCTCCTTCGAGCGTCTAGCGGTGGCTACTCCTCGCTAGCCCGCCACAGAGAACTTCACTCTCACGAGTGCCCCATTCAAGCCGTCTCACAGACCGCCGCTTGCACTACTCCAACACCCACTCCGGAAGGATGACTTTCGTGGTCCAAGACATCTACTAAGCCAAGCTATAGTTTACAGACTTGTGGTTGTCTTTGTTGTACACGGGTTGACATGACAAGATTCGGTCCTTATTGGTATCCGGGCGGTCTACCACTAACCCACTTTGTGCTTCCACTGCACCACACATTCACACCCTCGAACCAATCCGCCCAGATGTTTAAGCATGTTGGGGTTTTTCGGGAACATAAAGTAATCATACCAACATATACCGTCATTCCGTCATGATCGCCCAAATCAATTCCTCATGAATAAAAGTGATGCTTGGGACAATTTCTTGCCCCGAATCCCTAATCAATGCTAAGCATGGCATATAATTATAGACTTATTTTCGAAATGTTATTATTATATTTTTGCTAAGGCGACAAGGCTCACATATCCAAACATTTCAATGGATTATTATTAGCAAGCATTTTATTAGGTGTATAACTACCACTTCTGAAAATGAACATATTTTACCACATAACATATCAGCATGCATGTTGATAATTTAAAAGAAATTAACTTTGCCAAAAACATGGGTTCAAAATGATCAAAAAGTGTTGACTCGCTTGAGTTTCGGGGGTCGTGGTCTTGGTCCTCTGCAGCGTCTAAAGTGGCAGCCTCGGCTTCTTCTTCTTGGGCCTCGTACGCTAATTTATCGCGCGAAAATCCCCAAATAAAAGAAAAGCAATAATCACTCAAAATACCACCAGAAATTCAAATGAACTCTAAAAATTAGGATTTTAAGTCTATTGGATAGATCTTGAATTTAGATGAATTTAGAAATTTGTTTCACTTAATTTGGAGTTAAAATGAATAATTTACAAGCATTTAAAGTCTTCGGTTTAATTAATTCCAGAAATTAGTAAAATTCGACAGTGGGTCCCAGCTCCTATTTTTAATTTATTCCTTTATTTTCTTTTCCATGTCTTGTTTCTATGACAGTGGGCCCGGCTTTTATTTAAATGATTGGGGCATGGCCCACATGTCGATGAGAGTGGCATGCATTTAATCCAACATTATGATAATGGAGTTCATTAACCACTATACCTAGCCTCTAAACACCATTAGCTCTTAATTAAATTGATTTATCTCCTTAACCCCCCCTTCTGTGCCCAAAAATGAGTTAACAATTGCTACAGTGCCCGCGGCCGTGGGGATTCGAACGCGGGTGAGCGGAGTGAGAGAGCGAGGGGGTAACCGGTCAAGCCACGGGTGTTACACGCGGTGGGAAGGAGGATTTCTTGATGAACCGGGTGGTGAAGTGTAGAGCGAGAAGAGGTCGGCGGCGGTGAAGTTGGCGGCGTTGCCGGCGAGCGGTGATCGGGAGGCTCGGACGACTCCTAAAAGGCGTTCCCGGAAGTGTGCTGATGCCGGTGGTGCGGTCGGCGAGGGCCGAGGGGGTACGGTGGTGGCTGGCGACGAGCGGTAGCGACGGTTCGGGGAAGATCCTCGGTGCCGGCGGGGTAGGACCTTCAGGAGGCGCAGAGGAGACCCGGAGTGGGTTGGCGATGCGCCGAGGGTGGTGTGGGCGGCGGTGATTGGGTTTTGATGGACGGAATCGACGGAGAGGCCGATGGCCGGAGTTAGGGAAGATGGTGGGCGCAGCGACGATTTAGGGCATTTTAGTTCAATTGCTTTTGGGAACTCAATGTTTGGGTTGTGGGGATCTCCGTGAAGGCGTCGGCGCGTCTTGTAGAGGGGTGGAGGGGGCTGGCCACGGGAGGTGTCCCATGCGGTCACTTCCTGGAGCGGCGGAGAGCAGGGCGAGCGAGGCGGCGGGTAGGGAGGGCATGATGTCTTGCGTGGCTCGAGAACTCGCGAGAGAGGCGGCGTGCGCGCGTCTTGTAGGCTGGTTGAGCCGCGCGAGGGCGGCTCGGCGAACGGGGGAAAAAGAGAGGAGCGGACGAGAGGATAAGGCGTGGCGTCCTCGGGCGAGGCGGCGGCGTCCAACGGTCCGAGGTCTTGATCCACCGGTCCGAGGGAGGGAGGCGGTGGGCTACGATGCGCACGGAGGAATTTCGGCCCGAGAGATAGAGGCGGGAGGAAGAAGAACAGTGGAGTGGGGCGCTCGCTCGGGCGAGAGGAAAGAGAGTCGGCCGCCTGTATTTGTGAGAGAGAGAGCGGAGTGGTTCGGGCGGGGTTGGCGCGGGAGAAAGCGGGGTTAATGAGAGCTGGCCTGTGTGAACTGACCCCATTCCTTTTTTTTAAATTTTATTTATTTGTATATGTATATATACATATACACATATTTCCTGGGGTATATACATGTATACATATTTTCCTTTATTTCTGGTTTTTGTGTATGTACATATATTTTTGTTATTCATATGTGTTGGCATATATGTATAAATGCTAGCCTCTTTTAATTTGCTTGCCAAAATTTTAGGGATGAGGTTTCATGCTCATTTACATTTCTCCCTTGGTATTTTATGGATCATCTTTTCAGATTCGAATATAAAATTTTGGATTTCTCTTACTTCCCTATTTTCTTTATAGCTTAATGGCTTATTAGTGTTGTTTTGAAACCTTAACCAAAACTTTGAATACCAAGGAAAATTCAAATTACAAGAAAATTCATTCCAATTAATTCAGGATATTCATATTTTCAAATTTCAAAATTTTGGGATGTTACAGTATTACAAATGATTTTGTGTTACAAATCGTCTGTGATAGTTCTTTATATAGCTAAAAAATTTCTGTTTTTCGGTTAGCCATGCCCTTTGAAAATAAACAAGAAGATTACAGATAAATAACAGATAAGTGAATTACAACTCAAAGTGAATTATAAGTCAAAATCAATTACAAAAGAATGTTCATGTATTGTCACCAGAGTTACAATTGAATTACAACTCAAAGTGAATTACAATTGAATTAAATATTTGAACATATATTAATCGATGTTGTTAGATTGAAACTCTCTTTTTAAGTCAATGACATACGTAATGAAGAAGGTGGAAAGCCATCCTTGAACGTCTGAGAATTCATTCAGATTAAATGTACTTGATTTGATTGTCATGCCCTGTCGCTAAAAGGAGTAAAATAGTAAGCACACACATATATTTAAATTGGTAATTAGAAAATAATCATTATGAGATTGACAAACCTCTAGATCATTTGTCTTAGCACTCATGATTTCCTGTATATGACGGCAAACATACAATACACATAGGTTCCCTTCTAACTACTAGTGGTACTGTAAAAATAAAATTACATACATAGGTATAGTCAGTTCGTGAGGCATTATTACAAAGTATGGTATAGAATTATTGTGCTATAGTAGGTACCAAAAATCATGTCCTGTGTTGTAGTGTGGTGCTCGATTCCTTGTGTCTCCTTCCCCTGGCAACATAGGTGCTGAACGACCTACGTGATTCCAAAAGGATATTCTCGGCCATTGCAAACGAAGGGAAAACTACAATAGAGTTATGTATGGAGAAAATGAGCATACCCGTTGAGTGTTTGTTGCACAAGAGTAAAGTTATGGTGTTCTTGCATAGGAAATCAAGGTACATTATTTTGTTCCACTTTGATACAATGACTATAAGGATCCAATGCCACCTACTCATGTATGTCACCATAGTCATTAAACCTAAGTTCTGTTGCGTATAAAGTACAAATGAAATTTATATAGCAACTAGTGAAGCACTTTCCTCCGGTTGTAGGGCACCAATATGTGGTCTTTGCTGCCTTGAGCAAGCAATCCCGTTGTTATGTAATTCTTGATACAGGATGCATTTTGGGTGATGTATTGCTCAGAGATCGACTGTGGGTCGAGAAAACTCACCGGTTCTCATGATCATCGAGCTTCTTGCATCATGTATTTATACATAAGTAATGAGTTATGACATTTATCAGTATTACGTGAATGTAGAACATGATTGTACACACTTACAGTATCCAGCATCATAGAAGTGCGGCATCGAGGGCATCGAGATTGAATAGTTCAAATAAGTCATCGAAACCCACAACAAAGAAACCCGACTCATGGAGGAAATGCCTCTCTGTGTATCTGACAATGAATACAGTAGGCTGGTTTGTCCTTCGCTCGTTGGTCCTCCGTATATACCAGGCATGCAAACTCCCATAACCCATTCTAAGGTGGGGTAATAGTGTGTCAGGGACCAACGGCATTTCGAGGGAGAATGTCCAGGGCACACAATGTGTCTTAATGTTCTTTGATTTGGCCTTAACGCCTCACTTATGATACGTCTTCTTAGGAGATGACTTGGCACACTTTTCTTATTCCTTCGACATTATCTCTACTAGAGTCGATACTGCGGCCTTCTGAAGGGGAGGTTGAGGTTGAGTCATCGAGAGTTATGTTGGAAAGGCATGGTCGTATGGAGATAGGGCTGGACGAAAAACTCGAAGCTCGTTAGCTCGCTCGGCTCGTGGCTGGCTCGGCTCGGCTCAGCTCGGCTCGTTAGGATAACGAGCGAGCGAAAGCCAAGATTTTAGCTCGTTAGCTATAACGAGCCAACTCGAGCCGACTCGCGAGCGCTCACGAGCCAAGCGAGCCATACTTCCAGAATTTAGATATGCATATCTGCTTCCATGGACCTAATTTGTACTCTATTGCATGTGTTAATGTGTAAATTTGTACTCTATTGTACCCAAACGAGCCTTGCATGTGTTAATTTGTACTCTATTGTACCCAAACGAGACAAACGAGCTAAACGAGCCAAACGAGCCATGCTTCCATGGATGAATATATGATGGAGATATTTTTTGGCCCTGGCTCACGAGCCAAACGAGCTAACTCGAGCTTTTTACGAGCCGAGCCGAGCTAGCTTTTTAGCTCGTTAGTTATAACGAGCCAGCTCGAGCCAGCTCGTTATCCTACCGAGCCAAACCGAGCCGAGCCGAGCCGAGCCAGCTCGTTATCCAGCCCTATATGGAGATCATGGCATTGTAGGGTCCAGGACGATGTCCCTCTTGGGCCACTGGATAAAAATGTGCACAGCATCCCCTAATGTTATGATGTCTTTGTTGAGGACTTCTCTAGTGAGACGGCCATGAAAGGGTCATGTACTATATCCACCTGGAGCTTGGCATAACCCTGCACCAGCTGGGCACCGTGCAACACTGTCCCTTCCTGGCATGGAAATGTCATCCCCCTCCCAGCCTCAATAAGAATGGGCCCAACCAGCCTCACTTGGAGTTTGCAGGGTATGGACTCCTACAAAACAATACACAATTAGCTAAGGCAAACTATAGGTCTATCTTTGGAGCATTCCAGAAATATATTACCTAGATTTCATCGATCCAAATTTGTAACATCCTGATAAATGTAATTAGTAAATTATGAAGTTTTTGGATTATTTTATTTGCTTTTTATTTGAATTTGGAATTTCTGGTGTTGTCTCGAAAATTATGATAAAAGTTCCAAAAGCTAAAGAGGAAACAAACATGTTTAAATATAGAAAATTTAAAATTTTAAATAAGAATCTTAAAAGATGATCCAGAAAGGAGTGGAGGAAATTTTGGTTTAAACATAAAGCCCTCATTTTAAATAATGCCATAAATAATAAGGAAAGGAAATAAATTAAGTACCAACAATAGTTGAAAATATTTTTGTTAAGTCCAGAATGTCATCAGGAACTTCTGTGAATTTTTCCTAAATTTTTGGATGTATTTTCATATTTTTCTGACCTTATTGGAAATTTTTGGCAATCCTAAAAGCAAGAAATTAAAATCTGGAAAAATCGGAAATTCAAACCACCCATCGGGCGCCGCGTGGACGGCCAGATGCCGCCCACGTCGCCGCTCCCATCCCGCCTTCCCCTCCTCTCGGGCCGCCACCTGGCCGGTTCCGATTAATGCCACATCGACCCGCCCGCGCCATCCACCGTCCGCCTCTCCCTTTCGCTCGGCCGCCCGGTGCGCGCCTCGGCCCATCCGGCCCGTCCGCTTCTTCGCGCCCCCTCTCCCGCCGACCGGTGGACCCGATCCCGCGCGAGCCCCACACGCCAGGCCTCCCTCGCCCTCTGGCCGGTGGCCCTCACGCCCGCGCTCTCTTCTTCTTCTTCCCCCTCTTCTTCTCCACGCGGCCGCGACGCAATCCTTCCTCACGCTCGCTCCTCTGCGCAGCAAATCCGTCGCCCATTCTCTCACCTCGCGGGCAAATTTAAAAGTACGGCTACAGGAGGGGGGAAGCACCTCTCCCGCCACCTCTCCCCTGCGAAATCCCGAAGAGGATCGCATTCCTTCCCCCTGCCTCGCCTGAACAGCGGCGGCCAAATATCTCCCTCGCCGTACAAGCCCTCTCCGACTATAAAAGCCTCACTCGGGAGTCTCAATCGCGCGCAATGTTCCCTTCTTCATTCCCGGCAAGCAATTGACCTGTAGTGCACCAATTCCCCACCGGCGACCTCTTCTTCTCCACGGCCGGCGACCGAGCTGCCGCTGATTCCGACCACCACCAGCCAATTCCTCCCTCCTACACCCTCTTCAGGACCTGGCGAAGTAGAAACCACCCTCTACCGAGCTCCCCGATCACTCTACATCGCCGGCGTCGATCGACCTCTTCGGACCGCCGCCACCTCTCGCCGCCAACCCTCTCCGGTGAACCCCACCTCCGGCCGTTTGCACCAGAAGACTCCCGTCCCTCGGGGATTATATTCCACGCAGCCCCCATCCCTTTCCGGCCACCACTCGCCGCCGGCACCGTCACCCCCGACTGCTCTGCCCGGCCGCCTCCCCGAGCTAACTCAAAAGAGTAAGCTACCCATATACTGGGTAGGCAACGCGCCCCCTCCCAGCAGTTACAGTGCGATTCCCTTCTTCCTCGCTCCGCGCGCGCGTTTGAGCCCGGCTCGCGCGCTGCGGTCGAGCGATTTTTAAAACTTCCCACGACGGTGGGCCCCTCTGTCGGCTTTGTGCGATGGCGTGCGTGGCCACTGGGCCCCACAGTCGATGACACCTACCACAGAACCAGCTGCAGATGGACCCATGAATAGTACCTGGACCCACTCGTCAGCGGCACAGCAAGAAAATAAATTAAAATAAAAAGAAACTGACATGTGGGACCCCCTGTCAGAAATTTGATAATATTTGGAATTAACTGGGCGAGAACTTTGAATGATCATAACTTTTTCATTTTAACTCCAAATGAAGTGAGACAAATTTCTAAATTCATCTAAAATCAAAATCTATCCAATGGAACTGAAATCATAATTTTTAGAGTTCATTTGGATTTTTGGTGTTATTTGGTTTGATTCACGCTTTTCTTTTGTACGAATTTTGGGCGTGCGCTAAAATAGCTTACGAGGCTCAAGAGGAAGAGATCGAGGCCGCAGCACTAGAAGCCCCGGACAATCAAGCACCCGACCACTGTGACGAAGGCGAGTCAATACTTTGATCATGTTGAACCTACATTTCTGCAAATTACTTTGTTTTAAATTAACAAATTGCATTGCTGTTATTTTTATGCAAATGCATGCTAAATTTGATATTCTAGTTATATGTCATTGTTTACCTTGAATAATATTACCCTCTCCTTTGAGTATTTGAATGTGTGAACCTTGTCGCCCTAGCAAAAATATAATAGTAACATTTCGAAAATAAGTCCGTAGCCGTATGCCATGCTTAGCATTGATTAGGAACTCGGGGCAAGAAATTGTCCCAAGCATCACTTTTATTCATGAGAAACTGATTTGGGCAGTCATGGTGGAAATGACTGGTATATTTGGTTATGGATATTTTATGCTCCCAAAACCCCAACATGCTTTAATATCTGGGCGGATTGGTTCGATGGTGTGAGAGTGTGGTGCAGTGGATGCACAGTGTGGTGCAGTGGATGCACAAAGTGGATTAGTGGTAGACCGCCCAGATACCAATAAGGACCGAATCTTGTCATGTCAACCCGTGTACAACAGTACAACCACAAGTCTGTAAATTACAACTTGGCTTAGTAGATTTACCGGACCCTGAAAGTCATCCTTCCAGGAGGTGGTGTGAGGTGGTGCAAGTGGCAGTCTATGTGACGGCTTGAATGGGACACCCGGGTGGGGTGAAGTTCTGCTGTGGCGGGCTAGCAGGGGTAGGGAGCCAGCTGCTAGACGTTCAGAAGGAGGACATCCCGCACAACGTATGGGACCCACCGCAAGTGGGAACGACCCATAGGGTGAAATGATGGAAGGGGCGAGGTACTTTGAAAAGTCACTGTGATGGTCTGCTCAACCACATGACTAAGGAATCGTGTGGGGCAACGAGTTGATTGTCTCTTGTGGTGAAAGTGTACAAACTCTGCAGAGTCAAAACTATTCGAATAGCCGTGCCCACGGTCAAGGCGAACATGGGAACTTAACCGGATATAGTTCTATTTCAAAATGATTTATGAATGGGAATGGAAAAGTGGAAAGGCGGAGGAAAGCCACGATTTGAGTTGTCCCGGTGTCGTCCCGGTGTGTCCCGGATGTCGTTCGGTGGTCCGGGTGTCGTCCCGATGGTAAGTTAAGTGGCTATAACGCTGAAAAAGGTCATACGGTGTGATGCCGTATGTAGGGAGAAGTTATGGTGATATTAGGCATATGGTGTGATGCCATATGTATGGAAATTCATATTAATATTCCTTGAACATTATGCTTTTGTTCAAATGCTAGGTCTTAGGAATTTTTATATAATTGTATTCAAAAGCACTCTTCACAAAAATAAAATAAACCAAAGCCATCCTTTGAACAGCCATACATGTTATATACTGCATTCTGTGTGTTGATTCGCTGAGCACGGGGTCGGAGTGCTCACGCTCACTTTTGCGACAAATTCAGAAGCGGGAATCAGATCACTGCGCTTCAACAATACTTTTGGATCATGATGGCAAAGAAGATGAAGATGTCGAGAACTAGGCGCGAACCTCCGGTTGGTGCTGTGGGCATGTCTGAAGGTCCCACTGTGTGCTTCATTCTTCATTCTTTGCAACTTTTGAATTTCGCCTAATCGGCTCATGAGTAAGTTTATTATTTTAATTATGCTTCCGCATGATATGTAATTTGATATCCATTACTGTAACTGTGTGCACTATCTACTGATCCAGGGAATAGTGCAGGTAAACACAGTAGATTCCGGATTGTAAAATCTGGGTCTGACAAAATTCAGGCGTCGCTTTTGTTAGATTGGTGTGTGAACACGCAGCTACACCGATGGTGATGTAGACTGGTTTCCACAATAATGGTGGCAATCTACGATTGATTAAGCACTTGCTTTAGCCTTTCCTCCAAACATGCTAGCTTCCCAGAAAATTCTGCATGAATCTCCTCTTTTATACGCTCCTCACACTCGACCTTCGATCTCTTCTGACTCCTGTACGAGTCGGAGTCGTCTAGGAATCCCTACCTCCAGGGAAAGTAAATCCTAAGGCCTTATTTTCTAAGGCCTTATTTTCTAACACCGTAGATAATATGTCCCTCTCCCTGATGGCCTAGAAGTTGCCTTGGGATGATTTCGCAGTAAACATTTTTTGCAAGAGGCCAACATAATATTTTAGTTCTTATGAAGTTATGGACATATTACTAGCTAGGCAGTTTGATATCTTACCAAGCGTTGTGACAGTTCCTGGTGTACCAGGTTCTTAAAGGATATGGTGCCCAAACACGTGGTAAATGTCCTCGCTCTTAACTAGTTTCGGGTGCGCTTGTCTATGATCCCAACAAATAGTGGAGAGGCCTCCGACAGGATTGCCTCCTCGTGCTCCCTCCTCCATTGTAGGATTTTACCTGTGTACACAACGGTGCCGAGTTTATAGGGTGAGTGTTGTAGACCTAGATTGCCTTGTGCGCGCGCTTTTTTCGTGGAATTCAGCGGTCGTCTTCATACCCACAAGGGCATCCCATATATTCGGATGGAGGAAAGCTATTTCATGAACAGCGTCATATCCTGGTTCACGTACTTCGTGACAAGTGTGCTCTTGAAGTTCTTTCACATTTTGCCCATCACTAAGTGCGCTTGTCATCGTATGAGGCCGTAAACTTCTTCTCCAGTCTCGAAGGACCCTGAGACCTCCTCCCAAAGCTACTCTTTCTCTTCACGCATCAGAGACTTCTAGCTCGGTGTGGTAATGGAGACCCATTATTGCCTTACAACTATCCCGCAAGTGATCCGGAATGTGGCCGCTACTTTCTTGGGATGTAGAGGGACCCCAATTGGACTAACCTTCATGATGGTCATTTGGCTCTCAGACATTTTTGATGTGTCTTGGCCCTCTCGCTTAGTTGCTCCTTTGGTCTGGTCATCGACACATTCGACGAAACTAAGCCCGAAGAATGTGTGGACGCCATCTCGCTTAGTTGCTATCTATGAAGCATTCAAATTATATTTCAATATAGGGTATATAAAACACAAACTGAATATCATAGATGAAATTTTATTGATCTCCGGTGTCCTGCATATCACCAGCAAATTTGTCCACTGCCCTTTCCTAAAGTAAATATCATTTCTTAATTTCCAACAATTTCAAAGGATGACTACACAAAAAAAATAATTTCTAGCAGCATTCTTAGTATTACTTATCCAGAATTTAGCAATTGATTCAAAATCATCACCAATTCATATTCCTAGTAAATGTGAAACCTCTGACTAAACAAATTTCATCACATTACATTCAAAAAACAAGTGGGCAATAGATTCTTTTCCTGAACATAATAAACAAGTATCATCGGCATTTTTCACCTTTTGCTCAAGTTGTCTCTAGTAAGCAATTTGTTATGAGATAAAAGCCAAAGAAAGACTTGCACCCTAACAAACAGAATATCTGTTGGGATTAGTGTATTTAATAACGTAGTGAATATCACAGACACAGGCTTGCACCCTAATAGACAAAATATCTAGTAGGATGAGTGTATTTAATAATGTAGTGAATATCACATACACTTCTATTCACAATTCGTCTATGATAAGTAGGCCATCACAAACAGTTTTTTTTACAAAAACCGTCGTGAAGTATCAATGACGACTTTTCATAAAAATTGTCTGTAATAAGTCTATACATCACAGATGAATTTTATTATGAATCATTTGTGATTTATCATGGACGGTTTGTGTAAAAAATCGTTGATAAGTAGGTCATCACTGATAGCATTTACCATCAATTACAATATAGACGATGACGCTAGTAAAATCGTCTGAAATAACTACACTGTAACTTAACACTGATGGATTCTGTAGAATCGTCTGAGATGAGACGTTTATTACGACTTTTTCTATAGTGAAAGGTTGTTTTTTTGGGGCATTCGTGTGTATGTAACTACGTGGAAACAAACTTGGGAGTAATATTTCTCTCTCGTCGTGCGTGTGGATCGACGAAGAATCGGTGTATACGAGAGGGTCTCACTTAACGCTCTCCCTAGATGCTACTGCTTGTCGCAGAGGCCCTCCTAGAATTCCTTTCCGTAGATTGACATCATCCATCATACTAGTCGGCAGTGCATGCAAAGCTAAAAAGATAACGCAACTTGCGTTCATGATCGAGTTTATCCTAGAGGGAAACGGTGAGATTAACTCGAATCGATCCTTGTGTGTTTTCAGCTAGCTCGAACATATCGGTCATCGGTGCCACCTGAAGCGTCTGGAGCCGTCAGATTACCATCACGTACGTAGTTGGCCCACAGCCCACTAGCCAATCGATTCCCTTGACGGGTCAATGCCGACTATCAGTTGCATCACGTGATTGACGTACGTCGCATGATCAGATCCTTGTAATGAAGTTGCCGAAGTTGTATTCCTACTGACTACAGTCCATGTGACGTACATGCAGCTGGCCGTGCAGCAGAGTAACTCGGTTTCGGCTTCTAACTTCTGACTTATTTTTTACTATTTATAAGTTTCATTTTTTTGAACTTTTAGCTTTTTGTTGAGCTTTTTTGCCGGTTCTTTTTTTCCTTGTATTTGTTTATATTATACGTAATGGGCTAACATATTTTTTATATTTTTAAATTTTTTTAAATTTAATTATGCTAAATAAGCCTCTGTCAACTACAGTGTTTTTTTTCAGCCAGCTATAATGTTTTTAGCCATAAGCCATGAGCTTTTCAGCCGAACCGATCACCATCCAGACGCAGCCCAAAACCCTTTTCTATATAATAATCGAATGTCTATCTGAAGGTCACCGGCTGGTCGAGGTTTATCCTGCTTTGCTATTTACTTATGACTTACCCTTGATGCATTCATTCATGTGAAAGATAAAATACAGTAATATTGCAACTTCATCATAATCATCTTACACCGAATGACCTTATGATCGATCCATATCTCATGAATTTTCAGTCCATCCGCATGAAAAACTATACCAAAAAAGGATGTCGCGGATGGCGGATGGGACATATATATAGGATGGGCGGCAGCACAAAGACGCACGAGGGCAATGAAATTAAGAATGTGTTTGGTTGGTGGAATGAGGAGAAATGGGATGGGATGATTCCAGTTTTTTAGGATGGGATGGAACGGGATGGTTCTGTTAATATGTTTGGTTCATAGTATGGAATGGTTCTGTTTTTTGTTTGGTTAGTGGGATGGAGAAGAATGGAACCGTTCCGTCTCTTGTTTGGTTGGTGGGATGGGGATGAACGGCGCGGGAGGCCGGCGGGCGGGAGGACGGCGCGGGAGGTCGGCGCGGCGGAGGACGGCGCGGAGGCCGGCGGTCGGCACGGAGGACGGCGCAGAGGACGGCGCGGGCGTGGGAGGCGCGCGGGAGGGAGGACGGCGCGGAGGCCGGCGGTCGGCACGGAGGACGGCGCAGGAGGACGCGCGCGGCGTGGGAGGCGGCGCGGGAGGGAGGCGGCGGGAGGCGGCGGCGGGAGGGCGGCGCCGGCGGGAGGTCGGCGCGGGAGGGAGATCGACGCGGGAGGCCGGCGGCATGGGATGCCGGCGCCCCGATCTGGATGGGGGTGAGAGAACGGAGAAAGGGAGTGGGGTGAGAGAACGGGGGACAGAGGGCGTCGGGATGGATTCGTCCGGGATATTTTGGGGGATGAGTTGCTTCCGAATATTGAAGGAATATTCCTTTAGGAGGAATGGTTTGCTTCCACTTCATTCTCCTCCATACCACCATCCAAACAGCTGGATGACCTTGAAATTGGAATGTGATGGTTCCATCCCTTGGCCATCCTAGCATCCAAACACACCCTAAGTTGCCCTGATCCAGACGGAACTTGTCAAGCACATCACCCGATTTCCAAGCTCACAAAAATTGGTCATGACTAAATAGGAGGCGTTTAGTATCGATCAGCGGGGACCAGAATTAGGCTCTATTTGAAATGCGAAAATATTTCTAGATTAATTTCGTTAAGAGTTTGATTGTTTTCTATGAAATTCCCTTGAATTTCCTTCCAAACAAACCTTTACTACCTAGGAGTAGCTTAGTTTTGGTTAGTAGTACAAACTAAGCAACGGACAAATCTGTCGACATGACCAAACTTCCACATACCACATATATAAATTTTTTTTACTCATAAAAATCTAACAGCTAATATAGTAAAAAATCTGGTAAAAAGCTAAAAGTCAGGACTTTCGACGCCGTGAGCAGGCCCAGCTAGTGAGTTGCGGCTTAGGTAGATAACCAGCAATCTCAATAACTTACTAAAAGGCACAACTGCCGAAAGTTACCATCGGATAATGAAGGTCTAATTAAGCACAGATATGATGTGGAGCAAGCTATGAGCCTATGAACCGAGTCACCAGCCACATTCTTTTTAGGTCATGTTAAATTCTCGTCAGTTCATCCCTGATTGAGTCAGTCCAATGTGTCAACTGCTTTTCAGTTTTGAGAAATGTGCGATGAGGTAATCAGCCTTCGGATAGATCCACATTCGTAGTGCTCTGCTCAGTATTGTCGAGGCTTCTCAAATTAGAACGCGGCTTTCTTGTTCTCTTCTTTTTTTTTTTTTGTCTCTCCCGTGTTTTTATTGATGTGACGGAGATCTAGAGTATTAGAGGAACATAAGGGGATGAAAATAAAAGGAAAACATGGAGAAGGAAACAGAGAAGCTCCATTCCTCAAATTACAGCGTCTAGTGGTTCTTTTAGACTATAATTTATGATTAAAATTTTTAAATTTTAGTAATTTGTAAGAGAGTATAGAAAAAAGATATTTACATATGATTTTGACCGATATAACTGAAGTCAGTACAATATCTGCTATAATTAATTTGTAAACCCTACCTTAAAAAATATTACGTATAAAAGTTTATTGCTGTAGCCACTGCAAACTCAAGTTTGTGCCGTTGCACTGGGTGGCATTTGTCTGCTCCTGAACTGTAAAGAGTACAAAGAACTTTACTAGTGCTGCATTACTCTCAGATTTGTGAAAAGCTATCCATCTTTATATAATGGGGACAAATAAACCATTTTGAGCTTTTATAATGAAGGGATCCTTGCCAGTTGCCACTACGATCTGTAATTGTGACAATTTTTATTTCAAGTTGAAGAGTGAAGACAATTTTGATGACTGAACAATGAGGAATGAAGAGTGAGTTGGCAAAACTACTAGAAAGTTCTGAGACGTGGGTACTACGTACTACCGCTACTGCAGCTGCTGCTATGTAAGAGGTTAGTGGTAAAAAGCTTTTAGCTTGTTTGGCAACGGCTGTAGTTTGTGATTTTTAGCTGAAATTTTTAAATTTTGGTTATTTATGATATAGATTATGCAGAGAGGTATTCACTTGCGATTTTGGATAGTACAGATGTTGGGCTTTTAACGTGTACATCGTTTAACTTGTAGACCCCGTCTTGAGAAAATACTCCGCTTGAAAGTTAGGTACTATACAAAAGTCAAAAATCGTCAGCTTCGGAGGAAAAGAACAGCCCTTTATTAGCTGCTATGCTACCGCACACATATGCGTACCTTCAGAAACTATTTGTTTTGAACGGAGAAATTCAGAGTTTCGGAAAACCATATATTGATTCATGTTATATTCCTGCAAATATAGTATATACTGTGAATAAGAAGTGGCATCCTACTCAAAGAAGAACAAGTGGTGGCATCCTGTTCATGTACCGTTGAGTGGACGAGGAGTCAGGACGGTACTTTTCGTGTTCAGATAAACGTCGAAGATCCTACCACTCCTACAGGATATGCATGTAAGACTGTAGCATCTTCTCGAAAGAAGAAAAAAAGGGTACACGCATAGCATGCTTTCCGGCAGGAGATGCTGTATGGACTTGGCCGCGTAAGTCCCTAATCATCCAGCAACAAGCGCGACCGGATTAGTACGTACAGGTAGCTAGAGCTACCTATCCCATCACAAACCAGTGACGGACGCAGAAATTTTAGAATGAGTGTTCGAAGTTGTAAAAATATTTTTCAGTACAAAACATAAAAATCTACAGTAACAATAGTTAACATACAATTGTTCGTACTAGGCATAATATCTTAAATAATATAAAGATATTATTCCTAATCAAGTTGTCCATGTCATAAGCAGCAAATGAATCAGTTGGATAAAGCATGAGTGATGGGAATTAACTCTAATTTCTGACAAGCAAATGTACTTACATTGCACGATATGATGCCCTGCTGAACTTTGTATTTTGAACTTACTTGTAGACATCATTATTCGATTCCCCTATCAGGAAAGGAAGCTGATAGCTTCGCAGGAACTCCCTGAGAAGATTAATATCACCACGGAAAACATCCAAGTGCAGTGGAATTAAGTCACATAAAGGATCCCCTGTTAACAAAAACAACATTTACATTTAATCTTACAAGTTCAATGTAAGCTTTATTTGGAATTTGACAAAATTTTGATTGCACTCGTATATCTTGTTCTCTCTCCAAGAAGAAAGCAGTGAACAAGGTAAATGTGCTTAATTTATACATCTCTTACACATGGTAATTCCATCTCCGTTTCATCAATCGGTGATGCATCATGCAAATTATTTTTAATATAGACATGAAAACAAAGAGTAATCAATGCCTAGTTTCTAGGAAACAATGTTGCTCACCAATGGATGATCATCAAATCAATTATATAAATTGCGTTCGGTTTCTCAGCTCTCCTCCATCGCTTCTTTTGCCGTCGATGGAAGAATCCAGTTTTGTGGCCCTCAATGAGAATGTTGTCGTCCATAATATCTGAAACTCAATGTTAATGTATCAAGAAGGGAATGTGTAGATCGAGTCACCATCGTCATCCCGATTGTTCAATCGAGAACGGCGATAGTGCGATCTGCAGATATAACGAAATACTCACTAGCGGAGCGAGAGCCGGAGGTGACGGTGTGAGTGCGTGACGTCGCGCGAGACGGGAGGCGGCGAATCGTCCGCTCTCGAAGCAAGCCGCTGCGCAGGCGCCGATCTAGCCGAGGCGAGGCGGCAGGCGCGCGTCGTCAGCGGAGCGAGGCGAGGAGAGGCGAGGCGGCGCGCGCGCGAGTGGAGGGCGAGGCGGCGTCGCGCGAGGCGGAGCGAGGCGAGGGCGAAAGCGGTGAGGCGGTCGCCGCGGAGCGAAGCGAGCGAGGCGAGGCTAGGGTTAGTGTCTGCGGCTGCGCGTGATTTGCGAATGGGATCAGGGGGAGGGGCGACCGGGATCGGGGGCGGGGGGGTAGGCGGGCCGCGCGGGCAGTATGGGCTGGGCTTCACGCGCGGTCGCGGCCTGGCGGGCTGCTGCATTTTTCTCAGCATCTCGGGCCAAATTGTGGATATAAACAGCTGATTTAGCCCAACTATATGTATATATATGTATTATACCTCATATATACCAGGTTTTTTATCAAAAAATTTGGGTGTTCAGCTGAACACCCATGAACCATACTAGATCCGCCCCTGTCACAAACCAACTGTAATAGAGAACGCAAAGCTTGTGGTTTTATAAGGCATTTTCACCAAGCAAATTTACTTTATACTTAGTCTATGCCATATCATTTTTTGACGTAGAAGAGAGAAAAGAGAGAAGAAGTTTGATATTCATGCAAGTACAAGATTTTTTTTATGAAACCAAGAAATTAGCAAGGTTATCTCTCTCTAAACTAGTCATTCTTTCTCATCTAAATACAAACTTTCATAACAAGCTATAGTATCAAACTATTTGAATTATTGTACCTGAGATCTCATCCAACCATTCTCTCTCGTCTAGTAGTAAGCTATAGTATCAACCTATGGGAATACCCTCGGTCTCCAACTGACTGCAGCTATTGCGTTGGAAGAGTTTCTCTAAGTAGATAGCACCTTAAGGCCTTAGAGGGTGTTCATATTGGTTTTACTTCTGGTTTCTATTTAGAGAAGCCAAAAGCTAATATGAATATATGGCTTTTCGAAGTGGATTCTCTCACTCCCATCTCGCCCAGAGGTAAGGTTGGGGTTATGGGCGCATCACGCATCCCACTCCTCTCGCTCCTGTCTCGCGCACGCATCTCTCTCTCATTTTCCCCACCGATCACCCCTTATAAAAGTCACTTCTTTCAACTACTACTATTTATTTTCATCCAAAAGCCATCAGCTGCAGTGGATACGAGCACCCCTTAACCAAGTTTGACATACAGATTGCGTTCGAGCGCTTGCTCGGTTGTGAGAGCATGGAATATTTAGAGAAATCACGCAATGAATAGAATGAAGAACCAAATGTTACATATATAGACTATATCAGACAGGTGAGGAGGCAAGTGTGAAATCATGTCAGGCAGGTAATTAAGGGGGCAAGTATAAAACCATGCCAAGCAGGTGAGGGAGCAAATGTGAAATCATGCCATGCCTTAAGTATGGGCCAGTAACCGAGGCATCTAATACCCCACGTTGGAGCGTCGGTGGAGCGACGTTCAAACTGGACTGGAACTCGGTGAAAACAAAAGTAGGCAGCCCTTTGGTGAAGATGTCGGCGTACTGAGATGACGTCGGAATGTGAAGAATGCAAACATCGCTAAGACCAACTCGTTCCCAAACAAAGTGGAGGTCAGTCTCAACATGTTTGGTGCGCTAGATTCGTTGAGAGATAGACCGCACTAACATTATCGCAGTAGATGAGGGTAGCTTGGTGTAGAGGACAGATGAGGGTAGCTTGGTGTAGAGGACTGTGAAGTTCCTGAAGAAGTTGGCGTAGCCAGCACGCCTCAGCAACAACATTAGCCATGGTAATGTGTTGCCACTTGGAGAACTAGGAGACGGGATTGTCACCCAAGAATACGGCGTAGCCGCGGTGGACTTGCGCGTGTCGAGACAACTAGCCCAATCAACGTCGAAGTAGACAACTAGATCCGTAGAGGCTGCTCAAAGAAGAAGTATGCCATGGTCGATGGTGCCACGAAGATACTGAAGAATGCGCTTTACAACGGCGAGGTGCGTCTCGTGAGGATCATGCATATGGAGACAAACTTACTGTACGGCGTAGGCAATATCCGGTAAGTGAAGATGAGGTACTGCAAAGCACCGACAAGACTTCGGTAGAATGTCGGATCAGCCACAGAAGCAACAGTAGTAGAGGAGACCTTGGAATAAGTGTCGATAGGGGTGCTGCAAGGCTTGTAGGCGGTCATACCGGCGCTGTCCATGATGTCGAGAGTATACTGCCGCTAAGAGAGGAACATGCTGCCATCACGATGACTAACAGAAATACCCCAGAAATGATGGAGTGGACCAAGATCCTTCATAGGAAAAGCCTGCTAGAGGGAGGCAATCACTCGACAGAGCACACTCTCCAAAGAAGTAGTCAGTATAATGTCATCCACATAGAGTAGTAGGTAGACAGTGTCATTGCCTCGATGAGACACAAAAGAGAGGTGTCGGACTTTGCCTCCATGAAACTGAGAGATAGCAAGTAGGACGCAAAACAGTTGTAACATGCCTGGAGTGCCGTTTGAGACCGTAGAGAGACTTGTTGAGGCAACAAACGTAATTCGGGCGAGAGGAATCCACAAATCCAGCTAGCTGCAAACAAAAGACAGGCTCAGAGAGTGTGCTATGAAGAAACGCATTCTTAACATCTAACTGGTGGATAGGCTAATCCCGAGATAGGGCCAGAGAGAGAATTGTGCGAACAGTGGCCGACTTGACGACTAGACTGAAATTCTCATCAAAATCAACATCAGGACGCTGTGTGAAACCACAAAGAACCCAACGAGCCTTATAGTGGGCAAGAGTGTCGTCCGAATTGTACTTATGCCAAAAAAAACCTACTTCCTAGTGACCACATTGGCATTGGATGGCCGTGGAACAAGAGTCCATGTGTTGTTGGCCTGAAGAGCAGTGTATTCCTCCTCCATGTCACTGCGCCAATTAGGGTTGGCGAGAGCAGCTCAGTATGTGGTTGGAACAAGAGACAGAGTGGCGGCATGAAGGTTCATATGGGTGAGTGGCTACCGAAAACCATGCTTTCCACAAGTCACCATGGCATGGGAGTTATCAATCGGCTGGAGCGGCACAGCACCTGGGGGAAAGCTATGGTAGAATGACCCGTTGGGAGCCGGTGAGTTAACTGGACCGTGTGCTTCCACTGGAATAACAGTGGAACAAACCAAAGGAAAAAATATTAGCGAGGCCGTGGAATAATTGAAATCAAGGCAATTAGTTGAAAAAATATTGATAAAATGAGAATATTAACTTAACAAATAAGAAAGAAAGAATGGTCTTTTTTTTTTTTTTGCTTTTGTCTTTGGCTTCTTCAAAAGATGAAACAATCGGGATGATTTCTCTAGGTGGCTTCTTGAAATCGCTTTTCCAAATAGCTTTCCGAGCATAAAATCATATACATCGTCTATGTCGACGTCTTCACTATTTGTTATAGTCTTGAAAAGTATACATGAAAACTATTAGCCGCACACAAAAAAATACTAGACCAATGGAGCTCACATCGAAGCAAACAAACGCGACAAAAAAACTAAGGTAATGTAGCTCGGCTTGGTGGCAGTCGTTCCGCTTAGGCCCAGTGATGTCCTTGGCGCAGCCCACGTCCGGAAACAGCTGTAGCGAGAGACAGAAGGCACCGTGGGCCGCGTGTCGTGGGATCAGCGGCGCGCCGCTACATGCCGCGCGCAGACGCGCGTCGTCAGTGGCTAGCGGCAGCGTGGCCTGGCCCGTATGTAGACTTGGGCTCATAGCCCTTTGTAGATGTCTGGGCATGACTGCAACCGTGCAACGAGGGGCCCAAGGCGCCACCGACATACGCCTCACGGGAGGTGGAAACGGATCGGATGCGGTCGAATAGTCTCAAATACGAATACGAATCCATATTTTTAAAATGAATACGAACACGAATTCGAATATTTTCAAATACGGATACGAATATTCTCGAATACGAATACGGATATTTTCGAATACGGATTTTCTCGGATACGAATATCGGATAAAACGGATTCCTAACGGTTTTGCCGATTTTTCATCGGTTTTTGACCGGTTACCAGTTTTAAACCGTCTAAATTTAAGTTTTGAATCACAAAATTTGTACGGATTTTTCATGGGTTCTAAAAACGGACCGAATACGAATCGAATAGTCTCGAATACGGATACGGATACGAATATTCTCGAATACGAATACTCTCAAATACGGATACGAATATTCTCGAATACGAATACGGATTTTGCTTACCATATTCGGATTTCTCTCGGATACGAATATCGGATAAAACGAATTATTATCCGTTACCGTTTTCCACCCCTACTCACGGCACGGCACGACGCTGCGTTCTTTGTTCTTTCACTTGCCAAATGGAATACTAAATTTCGATCTAAAAAAATGTAAAACTAGTTTCTCTTCCTAAAAAAAATGTAATACTACTTCTGCCCTGTTGTTTGCTCAGATTGAACGGCAGGTGATTTTTTTCTTCTTGAAACTAACGGCACGAGAGGATGAGCATCGACAGCATTCAACGATGTCACCAAACAATGTTGTTGCCCTCCTCGCAAACATTTAGCACTAGTACCACAGGCAATGCAACCCGGTTTTATTTCACCAGCATATCGATCTTAGATTAAACAACACAAGTAAATTAAACTGGTTCACAAAGTGGCAAATTAAATGCTATCCTAGTGGAGAGAGAACTGATCGAGAAAGTCGTTTGCCATGCACGCTCGTACGATCGCCTCCGTCACATTTCGATCACTTCTGCCCCTTCTTCTTCCACAGGTCGCTGAGCATCCGCATGGCGCCGCCGGTCGCGCCGGATTTCCGCTTCCCACCGGAGCTCCCGCCAGAACCGCCGGCCGAGCTGTGGCGCCGCTTGTCCTTGTCCGTCTCCGCGCCTCGCGCACCGGCGTGGTGGTCCACCTCGCCGAGCACCACGGCGGCCTCCTCGGCCGCCTTACGCCACTGCTCGCTCTGCACGCGCGAGCGCTGCATCTCGGTCTCCAGCGCCTCCCGCGCGCGCTCCGACGCCCTCAGCCGCTCGGCTACCCGGGCTTCCCGCGCCGCGCTCTCCCTCAGCGCGTGCTCGATCTCCCTCACCTTCGCGGCCGTATCCTTCACGGCCTCGGAGGACTCCTCGGCCATCTTCATGAGATCGGCGTTGTCGGCCTGGAGGGCGGCCACCTCGGCGTCCTTCGCCATCAGCTTCGCCGTCAGCTCGTCCACCTCCGTGTCCTTCGCCGTCAGCTTCACCCTCAGCTCGTCGACCTCCTTGTCCTTCACCATGAGCTTCGACCTCACCAAGTTGACCTCCGCGTCCTTCGCCATCAGCTTACTACTCAGCTGGTCGGCCTCCGGGTTTCCCTTCTTGCCATCACCGTCTGCGATAATGGCAATGCTGTTCACCTCCTCCTCATCATCATGTGTAGTCTTCTTGGCCTTATCCTGAGCCCTCTTGTTCTCCGACTCGCTCGGCACGACCGGCTCAAGAACATCGGTGGCCGGCGAGCCTATGCTTCGTTTCTCCTCGCTGCCACCATTTGTAACACGAGCTGTGACGACTTCCGTCTGCTGCTTCTGTTCTGCCGGCACGTTTGCCCCGTCTTCGACCGGCGCTGAAGTGGCGGCATCTCTCTTCTTCTCGGCGCCGAAGCGCTTCTTGGCCTCGACGAGCGCGGCGCGCGCGTCCTTCCTGGCCTTCTCGGCCGCCGCGAGCTGCTCCCGCATGTCCGTGAGCTGATCCTGCGCCTTCCCCAGCTTCGCCTCCAGCTCCGCCACCCGCGACCCAGCACCAGCACCATCACTTGCACCCGCAGCTTTCTTCTGCAATTTCACCACAATTCAATATTGCGAACAAGTGTCATGTCTTTAACCGTACGTACACACTGTAATTAACTGCATTGTTCATTTCACGAGAGCGTGCTTGCCTCGTGCAACGGGCTGCGGGGCGACGTCCCTCGGCCGACGCCGACAGCACGGTGATGCGCGCCGCTCCCCTCAGAGCCCACGGCCGCCGCCGCCGCCGCCGCCGTCCTTGGGCGCAGCGGCACGCGTGGTGCGGGCCGATGCGGCAGCTCAGACACGGCCCTGAAGTGAAGGCAGTTGTGTATTAATTCATCTCCAGAACGAGAACAAACTCGAAGTGATTAAGCAACGTTGCTATAAAAACATTCAAAGTTAGCAGTACTCAGTACCTGGGCCTTGACATGTGACTGTCCGAGTCTTCGAACTTGTTCGTCTTCTTGGCGTAGGCTGTGCCTGTGCGTCCCAGCATCAGAACAAGAGCGAGTTGATCTCTGTTTCTTTTTTCCTTTGAAAGCAAGAGCGACTTCTTGAAACAGAAAGGAACTTCAAATCTGGAATTATATCGTTGAGTGAACGAAAGTTTGGAGACGTTTGGTTGGTGTGCAAGTCTGTTCGGTATTAATGTGGATGTGCTTGGCATATGGTACATGAGCAATGTCATTGAAAATTTGGAACTGCTTAATCTGGTTGGAGTTTAGGTTGTGTGTCTTTCGGTTACGTCTCGGGTTCAGAGGTGAAATGATCTAGACTGTCTGGGTTGGATCATAAAAATATTAACCAGGCTAAACTGAATTTATCCAGACTATAAATTAGATATTTTTTTCACACCTCGGAATGAGCCTACCCTACTCAGGGTGCGGCTCCGCCTCAGGTGTCTTTCTTATTCTCTTAAATTTCATGCAGAAGATCAATTGAAAGAAAATTTTCATCCATCTCTTGGATTCCTCGTCCGTACTTTCATCCAACTCTGCTAGTTTCAGAAAAATAGGTCTATCCCAACAAATCCATCACAATGCATTGTTACGATCAGGTTAAGTTTCTCATTTTGTTAATGTCAATATACAAATGAAGTTACGAGAAAACAAAAAATGGCGAGATGCGGGTTAAGATTGATTGAAGCAGAGACTGAGTGGTATATCTCACCTGGTTGACGCGAGATGTCACCAGCATCGGCACGTACCACGGAGATGTAGCTTCTAAGTTTGCAATTGTAAAAAAATCGCAGGTACGGCAGGAAATGAATATTAGAAACGACGGCTTTGTTGGGAAACAAAAAGGATGAGAGCCTATTTGGCCTTACGTACGGAGCAAATTAAACCGCACGCTTCGATCATTTATTGATGGAATAATCTGCTCTCCAAGTTAACCATCAATTATTGCGGTGATGCCACGATAAGTCCATGCAGACCATATAAATCTTTCGCAGATCACCTCAACAATATGAAGGGACATGAACAATTTTCGTAGCACATGCATATAAATGTCGGGATTTTGCTATAGATAAAAAAATCATATTATTTTAACATGTTTAAACGATATTATCAAGATTGATCTACTCGGCTCACACGCTCGATCACGTTGTGCCTTCGCGACTTTGACTGTGCCACACACCTAGTAGAGCTTCGTAGTTTTTTTATAGAATTTTTTATAGCGGTGAAATTTGTGTGTTTTTAGTAGGTTAATTTTTTTGGTTTTATTAGAAATTTTTAATAAGATATAAGAGGGAGATAGAATGGGTAAATGAAACACCACAATCAACCTTTTTTTGTAGTTAGTAGAGATACCTCAACCAGATAACTTGAGCTTCTAGCTACAGCTGTTCGATTGGTTCTGGAATCAATTACACTAGCCTCGTAGGCGCGGCGTCACGCCGCGCCAGCCACCGTGTGTACCGAACTAAAAGAGGCGATAATTCGTGAGGAGTTTTATAAAAAAAATCGAGGGCACATGTGTATTTTCGAAAAAGTTAAAAGTTTTTTCCGTAAAAAATTGAGGGCATGTACGTAAATAAACGAGGACCCGTACGTAATTAGGAAAACGCGAGGCGCTATTCTGCAAAGTGGAGGGGTAAAAAAACTGACAGGGACCTTTTCGCGAGGAAAAAGAACCTTTACGTAACTTTTGGAAAGTACAGGGAAATCACTCCCTGACCGTACGAAAATTCGGCGGCCACGCGCCGGCCGCACAGCGCGCGCGGGCGACGTGGCCGCCCTCTCCTGCGCGGAAACCCCCCCGGGTTTGTATAGCTGGGGATTTGTCAATGTGGTTGGCGATCGCACAAAAATATTCTCTGGCACGATCGGGTGGCTCAAAAGGAAGCTTCTATCATCCTAGCTCTCGCGGTCTCGCCTGCTCAGAGAGGTCGACTAATTGTGAGGCTCAGTTGGCCTTTTTTTTCGGGAAGAGAGAAAACGTTGGGCCTAGTGGTGGGCCTGTTTACCGAGCTGGGCCGTACAGAGTTCGTCCTTGGCCCAGTTCACCCGAGATACCACGCCCGGCCTAAACGACGGCCGGCAACGACGAAGGAAACAGCGGAATTAAAAGCAGGCGACATCGCCACGAGGCACGAAAGCCACCGTACCCCAGGCAGGTCGACGGCGACCGGCCCGGTCGAGAGGGCGGCGCACATGCGACACGTGAAACGTAGCGATGCAAACATCTCCCTGTAGACGCTTGCAATTCCGTGATGGCTTCTGCCGCTGTGACTGTGATGCGCATCAGCGCATGCCTGTTCGATCGACGCATGTTCCAGGCAGCTCGAAGAAAAGGACCGTGTCGCGCGCCTCGCAAACTTGGGTTTGGGTTTGGATTTGGCTTAGCTGCCCCGACAAAGCGAAGGGCCTGCACGCGCGGGCGTGGAACAAGTTCACAGGAATGGTTATCTAGTGTAATGTAGTACACCATAGTTAAGAACGAAAGCGAACCTTCCTTCCTTGCCTGGTAGCTAGCTAGCTTGGTTTATTATGTCCAATTGTCCAGCTATTCTGTACATGAAAAATACCAACCTGTAGGATCATGTAAAGGTCACCCTATGATATATGATGAGTATTTATTTTTGTTATGTAAATGTTGTCGAAGTTTAAGTTTGATTAATTTTAGGAATTTGCAATGTTCAGAGTTATCGTCAGTGCATTGCTGCTCTGATCGGTTTAGCGGTCAGACAACTGGGCATAGGCGGTCCGACCAATCCTCGCACGGTGGTCAGATCGGAGTTGAGCTATGTAGCCAAGTATGGTGCGTTTGGTATGACCGCCATGAGGAAGGCGGTCTGACTGCCCTATGATTGAGGAAAATGGTCTTGCAAGACAAATATGATCAAGGAAGTTGATCATGCAAGACCAGTGTGGTGGTCGTGGAAACTAGTTGTGACCAGCCATAGCATGGCGGTCAGATCGGTGCTAGCGGTTTGACCGGCTATGACATGATAGACATGTCTAGGATGTCTAGAGAGGTTTTGAAGAGGTCAGACATGTCTTGTGTGTTGATGAAAATGTGTTTTGAGTTGAGTTCAAGTGGTGTTGTGTTAAGTTACATGATGCATTGTTTTAACTAATGTGAGTCAGATGTATGGAACTTGTGTTCAAGATAGTTGCTTAGTCTTTCAATATGCAGGTGGCTTGGAGAATGCTATTCGTCAATGGCAAGTGACCGAGACTAGACAAGAGAGCTGAGGTCCGTGTGGTTGAGTAAGTCCGGGTGAAGCTATGTGGCTCAAACGGGAAGCATATAAAAGACAAAGATCGTGAAGAGGTGAGGTGATGCATGTGTTGCGTTGAGTGACAAGGCCGATGCACGTAGATATAGTTCGTGGAAGTTCGAATATGTGAAGATATGACGGCTAGTTATTGAGCACTACGGGTTACATGTCAAAGCATGCATAGATGCTTTGAATTAAAGGTGAAGATGAAATCAAGGAAAGGTGTCCACAAGCAAAATACGTGTTGGTGCCTTTCAAAGCGCAGACGGGAGGCACAAATGAGAAGTGGTTTAGGTCGTCAAGGGTATTTTGGTAGTTAGCCAAATACTGTGTGGTGCCTTGATCAAAGCGCAGCAAGGGGAGGAAAAAATGAAAAGTGGTTTAGGCTAAGGTGAACTAGGATTGCTACATTGATCAATCACTAATGGTTTAGTGGGTTGAGTCTTGTAAATGATTTGAGAAGCATACGTGAGTGTGTAAAATCCAGTTTGGTGTTAGGTTAACCGGTTAGCCCATATAAGTAGATAAAACCCAACTAGCGGGCTAGTTAGATTTTTGTGGTGTGAGCCTCCATATATAAGGAGGGAGAGGAGTTAGCTTGAGGGAAGCTTTGGGAGCAGAGTTAGGGTTAGGGCTTCCAAGAGAGAACCTTTGTGTGTGCTCCATGGAGAGAGAGCCCAGTTGTTCATGAGTGGAGTGGCTGTAAACATTCATCTCCAAGTGAAACAAAGATCTAAATTTTGTCCAAATGAGTATTATCATGGATTTCTTCTTATGCTTTTGATTTACTTGGTTTTCTTGTTTGGATTTCTTTCTTCTTGATCTTACTATGATTCATGATGAGTAAGAAGTACAAGATGAGTCTAGTTGATCAATCTTCACCCATCTAGATCGCACATATAGCAAGATTTAAGATCAAGCCTAGTTTCACTTGTTGTTGGCTCAAATTTGGGTTTTCGTGATCTAGATAGTTTTAGTTCAAATCATGTCTAGATTAGCTTGCTATGATATGTAGAGTAGATCTAGATTGTCCTCTTGA
The DNA here is from genome assembly GCA_036346575.1 of Dendrocalamus sinicus. Taxonomy (NCBI): domain Eukaryota; kingdom Viridiplantae; phylum Streptophyta; class Magnoliopsida; order Poales; family Poaceae; genus Dendrocalamus; species Dendrocalamus sinicus. The sequence goes on along the minus strand of CM070654.1, from coordinate 31,364,967 downwards.
TTAGAAATTCTTTGAGCTGGAACTATTTTGGATTTTAGGATTTTGGATGTTCTTAAGACCTAGATTTGAGTTTCTTCAATTCAGTGAACCTGATCCTAAACCTCATGATTTCTGATTGGTTTAAGTTTATATTGCCTTGAACAAGTCTCATATAAAATTTGAGAATGTTTGGATAGATTTAAGTAAGTTCTTGAGATTTGAGTTTTGACCTTAGAGGTTTTTGAATTTGTGAATCTGGTTGGACTAGCCTAAGACCTATGGTCAAACCGACCGTGGTGGTCATACTGGAGTGATGCCTGCAGTCAAACTGGCCATTTAATGTTTTGGATTGTTTGTTTCTTCTTTTATTCCCTTGGCTTGTTGGCTTTATTTTATGCTTGTTTTCATTGTGTATATGATCATATTAGCTTCTCATAGCTAATTAAGTGAAAAAACCAAAGGGGATTGTTTTGTTGAAGTTGAAAAAAAGGCAAAGATTATCCACCCCTTTGATTTCCGCCATCGGTCCTACACAACCAAAGCTCCTCTGGGGATACCACAAGCCCTCCTGCAAACATCTGCTGAATAATACAATTAGGGTCATTAGTAACATTGGAAATTCTCCACCTAAGAGGATGTCCGCCCATCTTCCCTACCATTGATTTGCACTTGAAACTCCTCGAGATATGTATGTGTATAAGGAGGAAAGAAGAAACATGTAAGGAATACGGGAGGAATACATACTCTCCCTTTACCTTCCTCTGATCTCACCGGTGTGTGAGCACGGTGGTGATGGCTAGCTAGAGTCGGATCCAACGAAGAGAGGGAGAGAGGAGAGATGAGGCATGGGGAGAGATATGGGTGAGAGAAAAATGGTGGGGCCTATAATGAAAATAGGATTTTAGAAAAGGGAGCTACTCCCTGACTCTATATCGTTGGGGCCTCCCTCACGGTATAGCCTCCCTTTCCTCCCCAGTGCTCCCCTCCTCTCCCCTAGCGCTCCACGGCACTCCTCGGTGCTCCGCCTCCCCACTCCTGCCACTTCCCTCCCCTCCTCTCTTCTCCCTGCGTAACTCCGCCTACCCCACACCCTTCTCCACCCTCCCCCGCTGCCCCCACCTCGCCCAACCTAATATTCAATATGTTGTGCCTCCCTCCACCGCCTCCCACCACCCTCCGCTCCCGCTCAACGCCCTCTACCACCACCCATTACCGCCTCGACCTCCCTCTACATTCGAGGGGTGAATTTGTCAATGGCATCAACTCTAGCTCGTGCTCCATGCTGCATTGCTGAGCTGTGCTGCTGTCGGATCCAAGGTTAGCGTCACCAAATCCAGCTAGATTCAAGGTTAGCATCATCATATCCAAAGTTGGTGTCGTTTGATCTACTCGATCCTATTGCCAACGATGAAAACGATGGTCGATCATGCATCATTGGTGGAGAGGCGTTGGATACATGGGATCCGACTATAGGAAGTTATCCCATTTGATTCGAAGAAAACGATATACATTTTTGTAGTTTTCCTTTGTAGCAAGAGAGGAAAATGAATGGAATACATGGATAGTGTATTATACACCCAATCTCAAGATGGATGTGTGGCAAAGAGAATAGATGGAGGTCCTCCTAGGTGGAGATTTGCATTTCTCCATTAGTAACAGCATAAAGCTCTGGAAACACCTTGCATTAGGGGCATACATACAACAATGCGACTCTCACTCAAGGGTATGTACAATTCAAGTGCCTGAGAGGTTCTTAGCAAAATAAAATTGTTTTTTTCCACGTATGATAAATAAGTTTCTAATTTTGTAGTGTGGATGCTTGAGTAGGCACCTGTGCTTATGCATATAACTGTATCAATCAATAGATAATACAATTATCTAAGCACCTAAATAGAGATGATTGCATTAGAGATATGACTCTTATGTAGGTATTTGATTATATATCTATACTCTCTTTTGAATCACACATGCAAAAGTATTTTGCATTGTACATGCCCTAACAACAAAAATTTCACAAAAAAACATTGGACCTAAATTTAGCTTAAAAACCTTGTTGATATTCAAGTAACTGATTCATGCACATCAGTATTGTTACATACTAGTAACTAGCTGAATTTCTTGTGTAGTACAGAATATAATTCATATTCCTATATTGAAATATAGAGTTGTACTTGTCATACAACTATAATGCTTATGGTGAAAATGCAGTTGAATTTTTTATACAACTTTAACAATTTTAATATCTATATCTGATTAATATCATCCATTATAGTTCGAGCCCACCAAAAATTGGCGATGTAGGTCTTTCTTTTTTTACCTCCGATTGATATGATGTCTAGCCCTTTAGACAGAACATGGTGACTTTTTTCCATTGTTTTAATAACACATAGATTGATTGCATACTTACAAAATTAAGTGCGAGGTAGCATAAGGGAGTGGAGTACTCTTCACAAGTTTGCAAATCTTACATTCAGTTCCACCTTCACCAATCCCAAAAATTCCAAAGTTCAAACGACTCTACATGCTAAGTTGGAAAAGGATAAAAAATTCCTGTGCAAATTAAGCTTACACGGTTACACCTAAAAAGCCACCAACTCACCGAGTCAAACCCAAAATATCGACTGCGCGGCGCGGCCGGTTCGATCCGTGAAAAGCTCGAAGTAGTAATTAACTAAACACGCTCTTTTCTCGGATCACAACGCGCGGTCCGACCCAACCGGCGGACGCTCTGTACGGACGAGCAAGCAGTACTGCTCCATCTCGCCGGGGCCGGTGTAAGCCGGCGATGGGGCGGCATGGGACCAGCCATGGTCGGGAGGGAGGCCAAGCGTGAGCCACGGAGACACCGATCCCACCGAGCGGTGGTCGGTGCTCCCGGTGGCAGCAGCGTGCGGTACCGGGCGGTTCTTGCGGCGGCCGGAGCCGACGGGCACGTTTCGGAGCACGCCGCCGGCCGTCCAGTAGCGGTGGCAGGCCCGGCAGAAGTGCCGCGGCTGGTTGACGTTGTAGTTGTTGAAGTAGCAGAACTTGGTGTCCCGGCTCCGGCACCGCGGGCAAGGCAGCGGCGCCTCCGCCGCCGCGGCGCGCGCCCTCGCGGCCTCCTCCTGCTGATCGACGCTTCCGCGCCCTGACGAGAATACGTGTGGTGAGCCTGATGGCTGCAACTTCGATGGGGCGCCGCCGCTCGCGTCGCCGCTCGCGTGCATTGGTTGTTGTCGGGTGATGACCTTGCCGAAGAGCTTGAACCCCGCGGCGCCGGTGCATGCGCCGGCCGCGGGGGCCATCTCGACGTGAGACACCATGCCAAATGCGCGCGCGTGATGAGGCGTTTCTACACTTTCTGGTGCAAAAGGGAGAAGTATCATTGTATCAAGTAGACCTGACTCCTAAGACCGGCCTGATCCTTATATATAGCTAGGCTGTGACACTGTGCTCTTCGGGTGAGTGTTCGGTGGACACCTTCCCTTTTGCAGGGCGAAGTGAATAGGTTGCAGTTGTGTGATATGATGCTGTTTGGTTTCTGTCCCCGTCTCGCACTTGGCCACGCCTCGCTGCGAAAGTGATCACGTTTAATTCAGACTTGCATGAGTTGCCTCGGCGACCTGTTAACATCCTCCACTTGAGTTGGTCGCACTAAACCTAGCTAAGACCTGCCCCATTTCGACACCACAGTGCGACAGAGCCCCAGGCTTCAATGCTTTGCAAGACTTTGTTTAGGGCATCTTTAATAGTGTCATCTTAGTTATTTATTAACTATATTAAATAAGTAGAATCATATATAAATAAGATATAATATGTTGTCTCTTATGTAAGAGATAACTTGAGTCCGCAAACCAACACAAGTAGTGAGAGGATGTGAGGCAAGAAATTAGAATGAAAATAATATAAAAATAGTTAGAAGAATAATTTGCTGTTGAAGAGATTGCCTTTAGATGAGATAGAAAATTTAGAGATAATCTTAATAAGGAAGTATAGCTAGCTAGCTAGAAAAGACTCAAAAGAGAGCTTCCTTACTTTCCAATCAATTGATCGCTTTGTGGCGATCGAAAAAAATCGATAAAAGCGGGGGTAGTATCCGAAACAAGATTCTCTCCTTTACTTTAGCTCCAGAAAGGGCATGCTTTTGTGTGCCCATGGTTTCTCCCATATGGTAGTATGGTGCTGATCAGTAGCTTTTGAAGGGGACAGAGATGAAAGTGCGAATCGTTTTGGTTGGAAAGGTTGGGAAAGTCCTGCTTTTCCTGCCAATCCAAAAGTGATCCTTCAGAGCTTTGTAGTACTTTAGTTAGACTGAGAGATTTTTCTTTCTTCTTCTTTCTGTTGGGTTTTATGCGCTCCATTGTTCTGTTAAATGTGAATAAATCACGCATTGGTACTAGGCATGCGTCATGCTGCACTATACTCGAACGACTCTCAGGGGCTCTGGTAAGGTTCACATGTCATTCGGCATTTGGTTTATGATCGTAACATCTATATACATAAAAATAACCAGAGAGATTCAAAACATTTTCTTTGTCTTGAGGACAAGAAAATCTCACAACAATCCTAAAAAGAAAATTTCTAGAAAATTTTATATTAATCAAGAAAAAAAGAAGCATCTCCATCACTTATTTTGATATGACCAAATTATAACGGTGCTGATTATGTATATGTGTGTGTGTGTATATATATATATAGGAAAATTACATAAGGCACCTGGGTGCCTAGGCACCCACATCAAGAACTGTTCGATACACGTGTATGATTGATAATTTTTTTGAGTTTGGGTATGGAAATGTTTTATACCCTTGATATATTTATGGTAAGTAAGTTTTGAACTCAGTTCAAACTAATTTGAACTACTTTTGAGTTCAATGCGACTACAGTGAGTATATACCATAAAAATAGTTTAAACTAATTAAACTGAAATTTAATTTAATTTATTTCGGAGTTTGACATCTCAAATATACTTTTTATGGGTATATGAAGATACTCACATCAAACGTTGCGAATCTCAAAGCAAATCAACGGGTATTGATATGGGTGCCTAGGCACCAAGGTGCATGAAACACTCATATATATATATATATATATATATATATATATATATATATATATATATATATATATATATATATATATATATATATATATATATGTGTGTGTGTGTGTGTGTGTGTGTGTGTGTGTGTGTGTGTGTGTGTGTGTGTGTGTGTGTGTGTGTGTGTGTGTGTGTGTGTGTGTGTGTGTGTGTGTGTGTGTGTGTGTGTGTGTGTGTGTGTGTGAAGCCGTTTCTTATTCTCGAGAGTACATACTTTCACTTCTAATATACTACTTAAATAAATGTTTTATACCTCTTTGTTACTCTTGATATACTTAAATACTAATTCTAACTAAGATACTCCAATGTAACTTGGTTAAAAAAATTTTATCCGTGCTTTTTATTTTTGCTATATACACTTTTCACGTATAAAAAGAGTACATACATAAATTATGCTATAAAAAATAGACTTCGATAAAATTTTTCATAGAACTCACTTTGAAGTATCTTATAATCATTATTAGAGTATACTCAAATAAATAAAGAGGTACTCCTGGGAGTATCTTATAATCATCTATACTCCTAAGAGTACATACTCCTACTTCCCATATATCGCTTAGACGAGCAAGTTATACTTGTTTATCCTTTTGAGTATACTCTAATGATGATTATAAGATGCTCCAAAGTGAGTTCCTTGAAAAAATTCGTCAAAATATACTTTTATAGCATAATTTATACTCCTTTTACATATGAAAAATGTATATAGCAAAAATAAAGAGCTCTGATGAATTTTTTCATGCCATGTCATATTGGAGTATTTTAGAATTAGTATTTAACTGTGCCGAAAGTGATAAAGAGATATAATATATTCGTTTAAGTGGTATATTAAAAGTGGGAGTATGTACTGAAATACTGAGAAAGGCTTTATATATATATATATATATATATATATATATATATATATATATATATATATATATATATATAAAAAGCCTTTTTTTACTCGCGGGAGTAGTTACTCCCTATGTCATATCTCACAGCATAGAGAGTATCTCGTATAGTGAAGAGTATATACGTGTAGTATATGAGTATATAAGATCATCTGGATCATATGTACATTTTTCTGAGGTGATATGTATATTTTTTAAACATGCTCCTTTTTTACGTGTGTGTGTGTATATAAAGGTATTTATAAAATACACTAAAAATTACATACTCTCTTGCAATGTTTTCATGTGATAGTATCTTATAATTAGTATATGAGTATATCTAAAGTGATAAAGGAGTATATCAAGTTTGTTTAGGTGATATATCAGATGTGAGAGTAACTACACCCGGAAGTAAAATATATATGTGTGTTAGAGTTATATAACAAATATAATTATATTATCGTAATATTTAGCTATATAATTGTACGAATAAATTTGCTAGTAAGTGTCCATCCAATCGTATCGTTCCCCCTCTTTAAACAGTAGGGTACCATATTGTTTGCAGTCGATTGCTATGCTATTAGGCTGAGAAATCTAAACTAATAATCCACCAGTTAAAATTATCCTACATCCACCCAACAATTACCTGCTCCACAGTCATAACCTTAACTACATCCACACCACATATGCACCCAGAAATCCATCATCATAAAAACGTGCGCATCAGATTAACTCTTCTCCATTCTCTCTCTTTACTCAACCATATCCGACGGTTATCCTTTAATGGATGTGCAGTACCCTCCCCATCCCGCTCTCCTCTACAGTCCGCGTGGGCCTCCTCACGAAACCGCGCTGCCTCCTCCCACCTTCTCCCCCGTCTCCCCACGTTCTCCTCCCCTCCTCCTGTGCTCCGCGCCGCCTCCTCCCCTCCTCCCGTTCTCCGCGCCGCCTCCTCCCCTCCCTCATCCGCCGCGCCGCCGCCGCGCCGCCGCCGCCTCCTCCTCCTCACCCCGCGCCGCCGCCGCCTCCTCCTCCCCCCACTTCTCCGCTCCACCGCCACCGCCACCGCCGCCTCCTCCTCCCCCGCTCCTCCGCTCCGCCGCCGCCTCCTCCCCCGCTCCTCCGCTCCGCCAACGCCTCCTCCCCCGCCACCCCTCCGCTCCGCCGCCGCCTCCTCCCCACCCAGCGCCGCCGGCTCCTCCTCCCCCCACTCCTCCGCTCCGCCTCCTCTTCCCCCGCTCCTCCACTCCGCCGCCGCCTCCTCCTCCCCTACTCCTCTGCTCCGCCCAATCCCAGATCCACCCGGCCATCGTCGTCGTCGTCTTCCTCCTCCGCTCCGCTCCCTTCACACGCCCCGCGACGACGAGATCCCCCGCCGCCTCGCCCTGGATTCTGTCGAGAAGATCGTCGAGGACTTCGCCATGGACCTCGCCATCAACCCCTTCTCCTCCGGCACCCGCCTCCGGTCAGCCTCGGATCGCACCCCCTCCCCCCCCCCTCAGATCTGTGCGTGGTGTAACTGAGACGTGTGTGACGCTGCCGCAGGGACATGATATGGGCGATACGCGCGTGCAAGACGGCGGCGGAGGAGCGGGCGGTGGTGCGGCGGGAGTGCGCGGCGATACGGGCGGCCATCAGCGAGATGTCGTCGGTGTACCGCCCGCCGCGGGAGACTGACTTCGCCCGCTTCCCGTCGTCCACGCCCATCGTCATCGACAACGGGGCCTCCACCTTCCGCATCGGGTAGGAGGGCCCGCCGCCCGGAACTCACTCAAACCCTAACCCTAGCAAGACTCCGCGGGTGATGTAACGCTCCCTATCTATCCGTCTGTCTTCATCCTCGCTCCTCCTTTCAGGGAGGGGAAATAAAAGGTGAAGAAGAATGCGAAAGTACAAGGTGCTGAGCAAGGTGAAGAAGCAACACCACGAGAAGCGCAGGGAGGCCAAGAACCACGAGAACAAGGTTGAGGAGGACCCGAGAATCCCCAACGACTGGTCCTTCAAGGTGCAGGAGTTCAAGGCGCTGCACGAACTTGAGCTCAAAAAGGAGGTGTGAGTACCTATCTTTGTTCCATTTGTAGCCAAACCAACCTGCTGTTGTTAAATTTCAATGTGCAAAATGGCAAAAATATTACTCTTCCATAGGTAGTTATAGATGCTTGCATGGATTGATGAAAGTTGATTCCTTTTATTTCGTTTTGACGAGGTCATCCATTGCTTTGGTTCCAATCCAACATCACCCCCAGTCTTATGTTTGGTGAGGCTTGCAGTGAGTTGAAATGTTGTGGTTCCTGCAGGGCTCAAGATCGCCTGATTTCATGTTTAGTGTGATTTAGGTATCCATTTATGAGCCTTTTTGTTTTGGGGTGGTCTATTTGAGGGTATTGTCTACGTACCTGGTCATTGTACTCAGCTCGGGTGCAATATTTATGTTGACAAAATTTGGTACCAAGGAGGAGAATCAGAAGGAAAAGCAAGAGGTTGTAGCAAGTATGCAGTCTTCCTTTTGCTTTTTGTTGCATGGCTTACTTTGGCTCATTAGGTATTGATGCTGCCATTGGAACCATTTTCATTGTACTCCTTACTGACACCCAGAACTAGGGATTTGTTGGTGCTCCAGTTCCTACTTTGGAGCCACATGTGGTTCAGATTTGGGTAAAATCAGGGTCAAACGCCTTAGGTGCCTTCGTTTCTCAGTGCTGGCTAGGAGGTGAAGAGGAGTCGGCGGCGGTGATGTATCAGCTGAGTGGCGAACGGAAAGGTGAAGGAAATGTGCACGAAGGGAGGGGCGGGGGCAATGAATTGAAGCGAGAGATTAGTTTGTTGAGGGATTGCATGCGGAGATGGTGGCTTTGGATTCTGATTTTTGTCTAGACGAATCACCCCCCTTATTCAATTTGTGTGGTTATATTAGTGTTAAACCCAAAATAGGATAATAAAGTTACTCATTTGCCAACGAAATGTTCGTATGAAAGTAGCCAATGTCCTCTATTGGTGAATGACTCTAAAATGCATTCCGAAATGTTGCTATTGTTACTTGTTGAAATGATTTTAGTTAAATGTTGCTATTGTTACTTGTTGAAATGATTTTAGTTCCAGCTGTTCAATTGCAGCCTATGATCGCTTCTTCCTTGAAGCAACTGCTCAAAGCCCTGATTGGTTTGACAGTATAATGATTCTTATACCTCTCTGAGGCTTCTGCTATACAGTGGGGATTGAGCATTCAGTCTTCACTCGTGATGACAAGTGATAAAGGAAAGGCTTCAAAGAACGGTGGAGAGGCTTCTGGACTTTCGTCAGCTCCTCATGAAGGGAAAGTCAGCAATGAGCCACAGAGGCGACGACCGCTCAATGGGTAATAGACTAAGAGCTCTTCACATAAACATGCTAATTGTAGGTTATACTAAAATTTCTTATCTTTCTCTACTCTTGTACCTTTAGGAGGACTACTGGTTCGGCACGGCGTTCGACCAAAGGAAATTGGACCCCTGAAGAGGTATGCAATAACAATACCAGTCTCATCTTGTGTTTTTTGTTGGCAAAGGGCTATTACTTTACAAGTTGTTGAATGGTGACTGAACATCTGATCTTATGTATTGTTAGGAATGATTGACTGTAAAATATGTATTGTGTATATGGGCATTTCTTTCCTGAATCCTAAGATACATAATAGTGGCAAAAAAATTTCAGTGGCACATACAACAGTTTTCTTGCTTAGTTTATTTACTGATGCTATCTAACATTGAGCATGTGTGCTATTCAAATTGTAGGATGCTATATTGTCCAGAGCTGTTCAGACTTACAAAGGAAAAAATTGGAAAAAGATAGGTACTTTCTATGGATTGATGCATACATGTGGAAAATTATGCAGTATATTCGCTTACTCTTTGTCATGGTAACTTTATGGTGTCCTCTAACTGTCATTTTTTACTTTTGTTAAACTTCTCTATTGCTGTTTCTGTATGTTGAAGTACATAAGCATAAGTAGTCATCTAAAATCCATGTCCTATAATATCTTAAGCTTTTTTAAGGGGGAAATAGTAGGGAAGTACCCTACTGCATATAAAAGATTAAGCCAAAAGAGTGGGCATGTGGGTATGAACAAGCTGGTTCAGTGAGCCCGCTTTTCCCCCTGTATCATGTTTCTAAGGTGGTCTATGTTTTATGTTTTTTTATTTATTTCCCTTTTTACCAGAAATACTTATGTGATGCATGGATTACTACCCTAGGCATGCGTAATTCTGTTGCTCTTAAAAGGTTTCAGCTACAGTTATTCCGAAACAATTGGAAACTCATGGCAATTCTAAAGGGACAGGTAAGAATCATTTATTTGATTTCTTCTGTGCGCATAGATTTACCGCTGCTTTCACAACTTCACATAGTCTATCTTTTGTTAGTTTATTTTAGTAGTCATGATTTTTCTGATAATTCATCCAATTATCTTGAAGTATCCCACACATTTGGTTGCCAGACATTTATAGCAAGAGAATCTTTTGCCAACAGGAAAAGAAGTCTCTGAAAGAACTGTAGGACCAGCTAGCTGTAAGCAGGGGTAATATTGACTGTAACTCCCTTATGTCTTTCATTCTATAGCTTATTATGTACTACATCTTTGTATGTATTGAGGTTCATAAAGACAAACCAGGCAATGTATGAGTAACTACCAGTGAGATGGCAGGCATCTCATCAACTCTTTTTTCAAGTGAAGAATAGTTGTAATTGTAGCACCAAAAATATATGACAGTAGAAAGACAAAAGAAAGAACCGGGAAATATTTGAAATGCCTTTTGTATGTTGGAGCCATAAATAAATCAAGTATCAATATTATGAAACTGCTGAAGATGTGTCATATTGCATGCTGAAAGTATGATGATTTTAGACTTGAAGCTTGAATTGTGCATCTGTACATGACATAATGAAAGTCTGTAGCTGTCAAGGTAGCCGCTATGACTAACTCTTAAGACCACGATGAGTGAGCTAGATTATTCCACAATCCACCCACACCTGCAACATCTATCAAGGTAGTCACAAACTCAGGAATCCTCTTTTACTCTTTGCGCAATGCACATTTAATTTGATGCCATTCTGACTGGTTTGTGGCGATTGTAGACCAGTCATTCTTCTACAAGGTGGAACCAAATGTTTTTGATGCGCTCTTTAGTGTGCCACGTAGCAGATTCAAAGGGAAGTTTGCAGGTTTGCTCTCCTGTCCTGGTTCATGCATCTATAGGTTAGTTCTTCAAGGTGGTGATTTGATTTATTTGCCTATTATTTCCAGTGCCTGTGTGGATACCATCAAGATGGTGTATGGTGAGGACTCTGCTGAGCTCATTTACTTCAAGCATGTCATAAGGGAGGAAAGTAATAAGCAGGAAGTAAGCAAGAGCCCAAAAAAATTGTTCGCTACCTAGCTCCTGGTAAGGACTTGCAACAATTTCTCCCAAGTATTTGCCATTGCATATGTAAGCTAGATTCTACTTGGTTATGTCATGTGTATCACTACTCTCTGAAGTCCTTGCCATTGCCAACTCTGCCAAAGTGCCAAAGATAACATTGTACAACCTTGGTCACTGAAAACTGAACAAGTTTATCACAGTCACAGTCATCAGCTGATCTCTGATGAAAACTGAACAAGTTTATCACAGTTTTATCTAACTTGTGATGAAAACTCATATATCAGCATATAAGGAGCATATAATGAAAACTGAACAAGTTTATCACAGTCACAGTCATCAGCTGACCTGTATAGGTTTGAGCATGGTGTCATGTCATTCAGATGGACACCTGTATGGTATGTATGCTTCTTAAATCTTATCCAGGTTTGAAAAGGTTGTTATTACTAAGGTAGTGTCATACTGCTCAGTTCTGTTTAACTGAAAAGGAGTCCCAAAAGTCACCAGCACATGAGTTCAATAATGCAGACTGCAACAAGAATGGTTCAGTGCTAAGTTTCCATAATTGATGTTGGAGAGTTCCTAATCCAAATATCCATATCATTCATCTAATACACCTTTCATCAATAGCATATATAAAAGCTAGCCTTTTAGGTGAACATTGCCATTGAGCCTATGCCATGTAGAGTGCGTGTACTACTGGAATTGTTAAATGCAGAATCTTGTCAATGAGTTTGTTCCTGCAGCATCATCCTCATCCTCACAAGAGGATTCGGATGGTGTGTTAAGCAATTGTTGATGATCCTTCAAGTGTTGTAATAAAATTGTTCCATGGTTTTTGGCCATGGATTTTTGTGAGATTTCAGTGTCCACCATTTGATCAGTTATCTAAGCTTATTAGATGCATGGCAGGCTTCATGTGTTGTTGTGGGGGCAAGAGTTCTCAATAATGAGGCTTTACTATGAATTGTTTCAGAGATCATAAAAAACATTAGAACAAGAAACACACAATGTTGAATATGTCAGCAACAAATGTAATTGCCTTGGCGATGACCCAAATCACGAGTTAGGTTTGTATTTCAGGATTTGACCTAAAACTGATGTAGCAGCAGTCCAGAAAGCTGTGGAAACAGATGTAAGGTTGGAAACTTTCAGGCGCCCACTTTGGGGTTGATTGAACTTTTCATGTAGTAGCTGCTTGCAGTAGCAAATATTATCGGAAAAATAAAAGATGTTTATTTTTTTAATATATAGTTACCTGTTTTTATCAGTTGCTTTTTTACTAATTACTTGCCTTAAAAATGCCTTAATTTGGTTCATGACACTACTATGAGGATGCCTTAATTTGTCGTTCAAAGGAAAATTCTCAGAAGAAAATATTTACTTCTCAACTCTCAAGCCTGATGCTCTCCTCCTAAACGCATTTTGTCAATTAATCCCTCCTGAAATCATATTCTATCTAGGTTCATAATCATTAGCGCCATGAAAATTTATGTCCTCTGCACATTTTTTTATATCTTTTTTCTACTTTCTCTGGAAAATAAAGAATATTTTCTTAATGAATCTGATTGTTCGTTTTATTTTTTACAAATTTTATCTTGTTTTGTATTTTACTGTAGCGTTAGCACGGGCACACTACTTGCTTGTTAAGTCAGTTGGCATGGTTTAGCTTTGTAGCTTTTTTACCAACTCTTAAAAATGCAGGCAAGAACCCAGAGGATTTAGTATATGGTGAATCTTTTTTCTCACTATCATTCATTCAATTTTTGACAATTAATTTGATTTAATAATGCATGGGGATATTTTTTCTATGATTGCCGAGCAAGGATAAAGGCTGAGGAATCCACCGAGCAAAGAGAAGAAAGGAATAAAAGGCGCCGGGAACAACGAGTATTGAAGAGGACAGAATCATCAACACATACTATAGGACCTGATCATGGTATTGCTTATTTATTATTTAATAATGGTTCCTTTGTTATTTGAAATGTTACTCTTTATTAAGCAATAATAATTATGTCCGGACAATGAAAAATTAATGTTTCATCCTGCTCCATGATAGGTATTATACACATGTTGCATGTATTATGTGGAAGCATCATATCATACACATGTGGTCATCTATATTTCAGCGTTCATTGACTTGTAACTGAACTTTTGCCATTTGGATGTCTTCAATTATTTGTAGTGACTGACCAAAATAATCTGATGTATATGTCTGCCTTTCATTCATGGATGGACTTTGTTGCCAGCAGCAACCCAATTATCTAAACAAAACATGTATGTCCATTCAAAAATTGGCTTTGATAGCAGGGAACAAAATATGTATGGCCATTCAAAAATTCGTTTGGTTGATTTTGTGTGCATCCCTAAAATGCCGCCGTGGCGTTAGCACGGGTACTATACTAGTAATATTAGTATACGACAAGTTGGGCTGTACGCAGCAGAAAGTCACTTTAAGGCCAAATTTGGACTCTGTGACGAGAACGGGCCTAGTTCTATCGGCCGTTTAGCCCAAAAGGCCAGGTTCTCTTTTCTGACTTAAGTGTCCGCGCCGATTATGGCCGGGCCGTGTGCTTCAACTATAATATCGGCTTTCTTATTAAAAAAAGTAGTAGTATCTCTGTTCAGCTCGAAGCTAGACATAAGAAAAACCGGCCTGGCGAGGGCCGACGCATTTATCTACTTTACTTCAGTGTAAAAATATGTGGCCTGGCCTAATAACAGCTCGGCCCGACCTGGCTTTACTACCTTACCGTGCTAGGCCAGAATAGCAAAAGCCGGAGCAAAATACAATGGGCATTTTGCTGGCCCTGCCCCAGCAAATCCTGATTCTTTTCAACCTTATCTTATGATTTCTTCGAACAAATAAACAGGACATCTTGTTCGCTGTCATTTTGAAGCAGTTTATCAAAATAGCTTTTTTTCGAAATAGCTTATTGGTATTCGGTTTATTCGCACAAGTTCTCGCGCTAGGACAAAACCACCGGCCACAGCTAAAAAGAATACCCAAGATTTACTCATTTATGAGAAAGCAAGAGTGTGGTAAACAAATCTCCATCCGAACGTGATTCAGGTGCAATGCAATTCGATGCATTTCCACCCGTATAATCACTATAGGGATAGCTGGCGATCCATGATAAAATTAGGATTTGCCGGTGCTTTCATCCCCGGTTACTGAATTCATAGGGAGATGGTGCCATGGTGGGCAAAGACCGGCAGGCAGTATGGCGAGATGGCGAAGTATCAGGTTTTAGGCGATAGGCCTGTTCTTTTTTGCTTTGATCTATAGTTTTTAGCTACAGCTTATAATTCTTAAGCTATTTGCAAGAGATAGTATAGAGTAACAGAAACTCATGTGTGATTTTGATCAATATAAATGACGTCTTTATAATGTATACTATAAGTAACTATAGACCCGTCTTGAAAAGACGTTACATTTAAAAGTTAGTTACTATAGAAATATCAAAAATAGTTTTTAAAAACTGAAAAGAAGAGGCTCAATAGTCGATAGCGGTAGCCCATGGGGTACAAGCACAAGGTGGCGGTGCATGGGAGGATGGGAAGCCATCGGAGGTGAAAGTCGGATGCGGCGATGTAGGGTTTAGGAGAGCAAAGGAAAGGTAGGGAATGTATAGGAGGTAGGGGCAGTGGCGGATCCAGGAAAAATTTTTGGAGGGGCTGAAGTACCTTCAGTTCGACCTCAGCCCCTTCTACACTATACATCTATGGCTAAAAATTTAGGGGGGCTCCAAGAGTCCGGTAGCGGTAGGGGGCTCGAGCCCCCATCCGCCCCTGGGTAGGGGAGCAGTGAGATCCACCATACACTGTTGATTTCAGAGCACAAAATTTGGGTTTTCTTTTCAAAATACACTTAGTGTTCCCCAGATTTAATCAAGAACATTTTAGTGTTCCCTATATGCCAGCGATAGATGACAGAAACTCGTAACATTAATTTTGAGTTGTCCAGAGATGTAAATATATGGGCTCTTGAATGCAAAACAACGAGTGAACGAGACACGACAGATCATAGAGGTCGTTGCATATCTTAGATGCATACAGATTAAACGCAAAACTCAGACCACCTAGAAGGCAGGCACAGGCACTATTGGACGGTGTTGGATAATATACTTTTGGCCGTCTAGCCAGTTATCGCGCCAGAGGAGGCGGAACAGTGTCGGCGGTGCCCCTCTCAGCGGCGACGAAAACGACGTATTTTGATGCAATCTGCATGGCATTACGACCATGACCATGACCGTGCATCGACTACTCATATCATAGCACCCGACAAAATGGTCACCTACCGGTTGTTACAATCTCCACGACGAATTTGTCGTCGTGATCGATGCAGCTACGTTCCAAGCGAATTAATCAGGGGACGCCAATGAGCAGATCAAATCTTCACCTGCTACAAGATTTGCAGCACTGCAACATCATGAGACGAATAATTAACCTGCATGGAGTGCTACATCTGTACCAACTTTTCATTTGACCTTTTTTTTTTCTTACGAGGAATCAATGAGTTACATAGCTCGTGCAGTCATACACGGACTAATCTACCGAGATGTCGGTTCAGTTGGCCACTTCCCGCCACGTCCTATACGAGTAGACCATGCAAGCAGCAAGCTACTATACACTGAATACTATACAAAAACTCTTTAAGCAGATCGAACCAAGAGGCCTCCTTTTATTTAATTGCCAGTGCAGTGGCTAGGAAGGAGGCGGGCGGCGCCGTCATGGCCGACGCGAGCAAGCGCATCAACCTTGCCGCGCCGCTCCTCTCCGTGCGACGCCACCGCGGCGCGGGCGCCAAGGCCACGGCGCTGCCGTCCTGTAAGCCGGACGGCACGCCAGGAGGCGTGCCTTTCGGGTGGGAGCACCGTCCAGGCCGCCCCAAGAGCGTCAGCACCCGCCGCGCACCATCGCCGCCCACGGCGCCCGACGAGGCTGCGCGGGACGCGAACGCGCCGATCGCGGTTGCCACGCCCGCCCCGGAGGAGTCGGAGCGGTTCTCGGACGCGCTCTCCCGGGTCGATAGCTGCCTCACCGTGAACTGCAGCGTCACTGGCATCAGCGACGCTGGCGCGGAGCCCGGCGCCTGGGGCGGCGTCATGATGGACCGCTTCTTGCCGGCCGCGCAAGCCGTGGCCGTGGGCTCCCCGCAGTGCACCTTCCGGGAGGCCGGCGCTGCCGCTGGCGCGCCCCCCGAGGAGCCCGCTCGACTGGCTCCGGCCAACGCGCGCACCGGCGACGGTGACAGTTTGCCAACTCGGCACCCTGCCAAGTACTCGCCGGCGAATCACGCGCCGCGTAACCATTCAACAGACAGGAACGAAGGCAAAGACGACGACGAGTGTGATGTGCAAAGCACGCGGGGTTTCGCGTCCAAGAGGTGCGGGCTGCTTCCCACATGGTGCGTGAAGAGCACCTTGCTGCTCCTGAACCCAGCGCCCGCCATGAGGCGCCGCGGCGGCGCGCGGCGAGGGCGAGGCAAGCGGTTCTTGTCCAAAGGCGGCAGAGGCCAAAGAGCAACGAATCCACTCGTGCAGCGCCCGCGAAATGGCCAGCATCTGGGACACGATACTAGCATGGTGAGTACTAAGCAGTACATATCCTGATGTATATTTTAGCCTGGAGGTGAACTTGCCGTTGTATCTGAACAATTCACGCCTTGTTTTTGGTGTGTTGCAGCGATCCTGGGAGGAAGTGTACATCAATTCACTGCTGCGATCAGATCGCAGCGGCCGGAAGGGACCAGCTGGCACCATGTCCTCGGAGCTGGGTAGAACAGTGCGTGAAGTTTACACCGATCAAGGAGAAGGAATCCATCGCCATCTGGGTTTGCTTCTGGTTCTTGACAGAAGCGATGAACCTGAAGCCGGCGAGCCTGCACTGCTGCTGCCTCCTAAACGCTCGCGGCCGGCGGCGAAGAAGAACGACGGGAGGAAATTCAGGCTGCTTTTGGAGGACAAGGTTGTGGCGAGCCGTGACATCGTGCCTCTGCCGCAGCCTCTGCTCCCGTTGCCTCCGCCGAATGCGCCTTCAGAATCCTGGCTTTCGCGCGCTCTGCCTTCTCTGTCGAACAAACCTCCCGCGACGTCTTTCCTGGGGATCCTTGTGCAGCCCAAGAAGCGGGTTCCACCTCCATGGTGCTCCAGTGATCAGACCAAGATCGTCGATCATGCGAGGCCACGGCAAATACGAATATATGAACTTCAAAAGTAATACAATACAGCTTGTAGTCTCGTACTGTATTTTGTTGCTGAATTTGTTGTGCTTTTATGTCCCAGTTATTGCACGGTCAGCACTCAGCGCTAACTGCTATACTTCTATCCTGATTGTTTAGGTGACAGAAACGCAGGCTCCATTGGATTCTGAGATATGACAACGGATCGTGTGACCAGGGATTGTTCCCACAGGCTGATCTGCAACTCAGTATCAAAAGAATGCTCTTTTTGCTTCTGTAGTTTTATGGCATCCGTTTAGTTTTGTGGTGAAGAAATGTTAGTAGTTTCATTCATGCCATGACTTGCAGCTTCTTTTAGAACACTTGGCTTGCAGCTTCAGTATTGTATATAGTTCGAGGTAAAGCCGGTGGTAGTGTAACTTACTGTAAATCATGCATGTACGATGTATCAGTACTGTAAATCATGCATGTACTATGTATCAGTATTACTGCATTTTGCTTACCAAGTCCTCTTAAGTTTTACTCCCTCCAGCCATAAATACATGTCGTTTTAGACATCAACATGGTACCTAAAGTGTAATTTTGACCACTAATTTATATTATAATATATTTATAAAATCTAATAAAATTATAATATTATGATTATATTTTTTAAGTTAAATCTATACGTATAATTTTTATGTATCTAATCTAAATATTTTAAAAAAATATCGTGCACTCAAACCAAAACGGCATATATCTGTGAAGAGTACCTCAGTACCGGTATAGCTATCTCTCGGTCTTGCCAAGCTAACTCATGCCAGTCGTCGAATAAACTACACTACTGGGCAGGTGTCACGGAGCACATGAGTGGCTGTAAAATTAGTTAAACAAAACAATCAGAAAAGGTTAAAATCTAAATAATGCAATACCATGTAGCTCATAAAAGGTTGGATTAATGAAGCGTCCAATGTAACGTCTGTTGCAACATAAAACATATATTTAAGTCAATTTACATTCCCGATATATCTATACGAAATTTTGCTCATGTTCATGAGTCATGACTGCACAAAAGTTTGTCACTTGCCTTTTTTGCCATTGTAGAGCGTGCAAAGCCCCCCCGAATTTGCAATCGCTGCCAGGATTTAGCCATGGCGTTAGATTAGATTAAAAAATAGCACATATAAAGATAATGCACAAATCCAATGGAATATTTACAACGAAAAATCTATCCTTAATCACCATAGCAAGAGAGTTCTTTTCAGGGGTACCAGACAATATATTGTAATCCTGGATCTACCTAATACAGCAACAAGAGCTCTCTGCTTCGATAAAAAAAAATCAAGATACACCTCCATTTCATGAAACTAAGTTATTAAACAGCAGCGCTCTAAGAATGATCTAACTATACCGCTCATCCTTGTTTTTGTAAAACTGAGCCCAAATGATTGCAGATCACATTGACATGTACAGGGTGAACCACAAAGTGCAGATCAGTGGTTTAACGGTACACGCTCTACTAAGTGCTAAAATTATGCATCCTCTTCCAGCCGATACAAGTCTTATGTGCAACAGAGATGATCATCATCTTATTATAGGACCCTTGTACGCACCCCTCGTAACAACAAAGTCAGGAGGCTGATGGTCCTCCAATTCTTCCAACCAAACAACATCTGAGCTATCTGTCTCACTGGGTAAACGAGCTGATATATTTGGAGAAAAGGGAAAAAAACAAATGAACAGTTCAGTGCTGCCACAACAATAAGCATATAGGCTACAATGGAGCTTTATTTACCAGGTGGTTCCTTTAATAAAGACTTCCTGAAGTACGAAAAGTCCCTGCCCACACCAGCCAAGTATGCAGGAGAAAGAACGTCAATGAGAGCACATGGCGTGATGGCCCTAAAAGCATGGATGTTACCACCACTATTAGGGAAAAGAATGGTAGTCTCAGGTGCAGACATCTCACAGTCCTTAACAATCTTCGCTGATCTAGCTGCAAGTTCCACAACAGAAATTTTGGTACAACTTGTAAAACACTGTAACGGAAATATATTTGCAAACGGTACAAGTTATGTAAAGAATTTCGTGACACGATGTAGGTCTTCATGCCTGAATCAATTGCTACCAGGTAGGTCTAGGTGTTTTAGTTTATTTGGACTATTCATTACTATCAGTTTATTTATTCTCAATTTTTAATTCCTGATAGATCCAAACCCAAATAAAAACCAAAGATACTTTGGAAAATCAAATGTAATAGACCACAATAATTAGCCTTCATATTTACTCAAATTTACCAACCCTCATACATTGCCATTCAAGAAACATGTGTCAACAGCTAAGCATTCGTCATTAGATGTTAACTTAGCGCCTTGACTCATCGCACATTAGCAACATAACATCACAAGTTACTAGCATAAGGCTCATGGCAAGGTCAAAAAAAAAGGCCCATGGTGTTTGGTCCGGGGCACTTGTGCTGTATAACCTGATATAAAACGAGCAGTGTTAATCACTTACTGTGTCATTTGCTTAATCACAAATATTATTTTGGTTAACTATATTTTTATTTTGGGTTGGGATTTCAGCTTCCAACCAACAGATAACAATGGTCAACAAAGTCATAATGTTTTGGTTAGCCAAAAGTTAACCAAATTATATACAATTTTGGGAAGAGTTTAGGTGGGCCTAGGTACAGACGCAATGAATAAAGCTTAAAGCAATACTCTATACCACAAGCCAGTCGGCATGTCATTACTTTAAAGAATGGATCTTCAATATGAACAGATAACAAAATCCAAAATAAAGGCAGAAAATGGGCAATGTGAAAGACATTAAGAGACTAAAAAAATATTGTTTTTTTGTGCATCCCCCTACATGTAGGCAAACAAATTATGCACAGAATCCCTCCATTGATCAACTGGCAGGTGGGACAATCACTTTAAGTAGGTGCATGCAATGGTTTTCTCCAACTGCTACTGCACCAAGGAAAGCAGTCTTGAGTATAGCTTAAAATACACACCAAGCTTTTTAGTTGATAAAAGGCTTGCAAACACATGCATGAAGAGGAAAAGGTGGAATGGGGCTGCACGAAACAGCAAAGCAATATTTAGCAGGTAGGGAGGTAAAGGAATTTTAGTCCGGCAAGGAAAGAGAAATAATATAATTTTCATAGGCATGAACAATTCATAGTGAAGTAAGAACCAGCTATTGGGCCTGATGGACAAAGCAAAGTAAAATTTGTGTTTAATTTTTCTTCACTATTTTGCATATAACCGTGTAAACACATATATCTACAGTTCTACACACATATACTTTTCTAAAAATACCAAGATGGCACATAAGAAATAGTTGAGAGGATCACTACAACAACAGAGATCTGAAATTGGCATCATTATGGATAATTCTTTGATAACATAAATAATAGTGTATTCAAATGTCAGAACTAACCCTCCAATTGATCGCTTTGATCATTTACATCGACCCAGTCATATGACTCCACATGCAGTTTGCCATACAGAAGTTTGCTCAGCACAGTCATGCCTGGATGATTATGAAGAGGAATAATAGATGATGGTGGCATACAAAATATCCCCATCTGTATGGATTTCAAACATAGAAATGCTCATCCAGGTTGCTGAGTAACCAACAAAAAACTATTGGTGTATTTGATTAATTTGCAGAAATGTCATGGGTATTAAATGATGAAACAATGAGCTTACAGAGAAGCTTTCACATTCATGAATGTGCAGATATTTGATTGGAGGCATATGCTGGTTGGTCCCATTATGCCCTCTTCTCCCATTTGTAACACGAATTGAATTATTCCAGTTATGGGCAATATATGCTTCTTGCTCCAGACCAACATCAGAAGGACTTATATCATCTGAAAAAAGTAAGAACATTAAGGCAGTGCATTTGTTTACCTCGGATCTATATTCCTTTTTACCACTTTATTTAACAATGGAACAAAACCTTCAAGGGATGTTAACATTGGCTCACCTAATAGTGCACGGACTCGCTCAAGTGCTTCTTCAGATATGGGTCCATCCACAGAGAATGATACTTTACACGTGTTGCACAAGTTCTTTATTTTTGGCATTCTGAACCTCAATATATTAATATCAAAGTAAGAATTCTAACTCAGAATGCTTTGTTAAATCTTGCAACACAGACTGAAGAATTGCTCAATTGATCCAGACAAACATGTAGCTTCAGGGCATAAGTTACTAATCCACTCCCCTGTTTAAACCAGTAACAGAATAATGTGAATTATCTACAGATAGGCACATCACAGCAAGTAATTTCATATATACAATATAGGAACCAAAAAAGTAAAACCTTACATTTGTAGACAACAACCACCACATTTATCTAAACAGCGTGCTAAGTGAAGTGTAAACACAACCCTGTTTGGAAAGTAGCCTTAAAGATCTAGACATGGTAGCTCGCAGAAAACTTATATTACAGGTTAGAAGAGGGAAAGTTGGACACAGATAGGTAACTTCAGCCCAAAGCATTCATGTCACGGAGTCTCAATTTCTCACACAAATGAAATGAAAAGCTGCAAGTCATATTTTGGAGGGTATTCCACAACATTACCACATTTAGCTAGGCCACATGTGAATGTGATAGGAATTAGGAATCAATTTCTCTATCAGGTATGATGCCACACGTCCTCTATCAGAAGGTAGCACTAGTACTACACAACATTTAGTCCATGATAAGATAACCAAATACGCTCTACCTTGGTTCTACTTAATTTATTTCAGTTAAGATTACATAAACACCAATCCTCACAATTCTATGGATCTCCTACAGGCATAGACAACAACTGACCACTCCACGACCTATAAATTCGAAAACTACAGAGCAATAGCTCTTGCGAGGCATACAGTTGATCAAATATCTCGTCGACTAAACCGCACGATCTAGCACGATTACTCCCGTCAACAACCGATCATTCTCCGATCGAATTTCAGCAGAGTGGTCATCGCGAAGACATAATCCGAGCCAATGGACATTTGATCCAGCACCTAATCGGCAAACCGCACCAGTCTCCAGGACCCACAGCGACAAACTTCACGTCAGTTCGCAACAAAGGGGATGAAAAAACTCACCTAGTAAACTCGAAATGAATCGGGGAGCGGGGACCAGCGGGCGACGAATCCGAAGGGGGGGGGGGTAGACGAGGAGGCGGTCGATGAACTAACTGGTACTCCCGCGCTTGGCGCGGTCGCGATGGATACGCAGCTACCGCCGACACCCGCGCGCGCGCGCACCAGAGCCTACAGCTGCTGCTTCGCCATGGAGGAGCAAGGGGAGGGTGAAGTGTTGAACACGATTGCGAAGTGGGGTTGCGAAGAAGGGCTCGTATAGTTGAAAGCGTCGCAAGTGGCCTGCGTATACTACGTGGCTCTCACTGCCCGGTAGGTCCTATGAGCATAGTGGCCCGAGTGTCAGAGAGGGGCGCGAGATTTTTATCGGACGGATTCGATCGTACGAAGAGGTGCCACCAAAATGGACTTCGGATCAGGTCGCTGCTTATCTTTTGTGCGCAGAGTGGGCCTTGTGGCAGGGCGCGCGGGGCGGGCCTGAGTCGGGCCCTACTCTTTTGAATCCCATCTGTTTATTCGTACTTCTTATTACAGTAGAGACGTCGATATGAATGATACATTTAATTTAAATTTAAAATATCATTTATAAAATTCTATTTTATAAAATTATCTTATTTATTTTGATATTCAAATAAACTAAAAGTCTAAAAACAGATCAATTTAGCTTGCGCTTATGTGCACATTGCTATTGTTACAACCCCATGATAGGTGGGCCTCGTGTGTTCAGTTGGTCCTCCGATCACCGTGTGATGGATTGCTGTGAGATTGAGCAATGGGATGTACCAGGTAGAAAGCCACTTTTAAACAAAGAAAACTACAAAATGTTGTACCGTTAGAACAGTACAGTTGCTAGATGTAGAGTTAGTTTTGGCTTCTATTTTTGGTTTTCTATAATAAATTACTTTTCTACCGCATTATCTTTCAAACAAAATATCTTTTTAAGGCGTGATCTATAAGTTGATTGTAGTATACACTATAACGACTTTATTTATATCGGCCCAAATCGCATGCGAGTTCCTCTTACTTCACAATCTCTCACGAACAGTCAAAAATTATAAGCTACAGCTTAAAAGAACAGGTCCCATATGTGGTGCTTGTCCATCCAGCCATGTGCGTTCACACGTTTCTTCCCCACTCTCCTCTCTCTCTCTCTCTCATCCTTCCTCATTGGCGGTGATAGGAGAACGGGATATCACGAGCAGACAAAACCACACGCAGCATGACCATGGGCGGTGAGCTGTGGCGCAGCCACAGGTGAGCATACCCTCCATGGGCCAAGTGCGGTACCCATGGATGAGAATAACTCACACAACGGATGACCACAAGCTCACACAACGATTATCACAGGTGACTACTATCGCCATTAGGTGAGCACAGTGGCCATGCCCTGCATTGCTACGGATTTAAAAAATATATTAGAACATATTTGTATGCACGTTCTAACAAATTTTACCACTCGTTAGTTTTAGAACATGTAGTATGATAAAATTTTAAAATCCGTAGCAACGCACAGACATTCAGCTAGTATTACGGTGCAGAGAGAGTAGCATTGGAATTGACCTGTCATCATTTTTGTTCTCACTTAATAAAGAAGAAGAAAAACACACGCCATTAATGAAACGATATCTTCACTAATCCGAATAACCATCCTCCCATCTTAATGTCTTTTACAAACGAAAACCGGGGTCGAGGCGGTCTGGTGCCAACGCTCCCGGGTCCACGCTGGCGCACGCACCGCGCCGACTCCGTCCAACTCCATGCGCCAAAGCGCTGGAGCCAGCCAGCCCCCACCGCACCCGCTTGTCGTTCCGCTGTTTCCATCCCGCCGACCCCCTTCCGCTCCGCTCCCCCACCCTGCCGAACCCCACCAACTCACCACGTGATGCCCCCTCTCTGCTTCTCGCTTCCACTCCACGCCGCGCCGCTCGATCGCCCGCCCATCTAACATCCTCTTGCGATCTCGTCCCCCCTAGCGAGGCCCAGATCTGGTGGCCCCTTGCTCACGCGCGAGGCTGGCCGGTCGATGGTGTCCACCGCGGCGCAGGTGGGCGTGCTCACGGCCTGCGTGGTGCTGTTCGTCCCTATGGGGCTCGCGGGCTGGCACCTCAGCCACCACAAGGTGCTCTTCTTCTTTGGCGGGCTCTTCGTCTCCCTCGCTGTCGGCGTCCACCTCTCCCTGTACCTCCCTCCTTGCCCCACCTCCTCGCCTCCTCCTTCCTCCCCTACCCCGCACCGTCGTCCTCGTCGTGCATCGCGTGTCGTGGGCGGACGCCGACGCCGGGGGAGCAGAAGGTAGTGGCGCAGCAGGAGGGGCAGGGGCATGGGGAGGTGAAGCGGAGAGGGAGCGAAAGCAAGCGGAGCAGGAGGGGAGGGAGACGAGAGAGGTCGGGTAGAAGAGGAGGTGGGGTGGAAGTGGAGAGGAGGGGTAGTTAGATATGAGAGGGAGGGAGAAAGATGTTAGATAGATGGTCAAGATTTCAGTATTTAGATTGGACGGTTGAGAAGGAGGAAGGAGAATACACCAACCACCAACTCAAAGTTATTTAATAGTAAAAGATAATTCTAGTAAGCTAGAAAATGAAAGACAATATGATAAATGTGAAAAATGTAAAAGAGACAAGGAACACAACCGATTTTTTACGAAGGTCTCGGAAATTTGGTGATCCCCTCCACTCCTTGTTGGAGCACTCTCGCAAGAGTATAACTCTGACTTGAGACTGCATAAAGAATTAAGCCATCAACTTATGGTAGTCTTTCTCTACTCCGGATAGGTGGACTCCAAACCTTCACAAGCACAAAAAGGGATAACTACTCAGCTACATTAGGTGGAGGAGAAGGGTCGCTCTGTGTAGCTTAAGGTCGAAGCTTGAATTGTGAACCGTCGCCCGGAGTCACTAAAAGCGAGTTGGAGTCACTAGAGAGCTCGATGGTAGCTGAGTTGACCAAAGTGTCGATGTTGTCCGTAAGAGTTGGAGTTGGAGAGGTAGTGGTCAGAGGTGCAGTCTCTGAAGCATTTGTTTTTTGTTTTTGTGAAACTTGTTCAAATATTGAGACTTCTATGAAACATGGCCAAAATTTTGTTATGAAACTTAGCTACATCTCGTTTGAATTTTTTAAATTTCAGTGAAACTTGGCTAGATTTTGTCTTGAAACTTATCTGAAACTTCCTTTTGAAACTCATAATTTAATATCTTCTTAAACTTCTTGTCTCGTATTTTAAATTTGGTAAAATGTTAAGTTTCAAATTTGGAACTTGCTTGAAAAGCATTTTGAAATTCAAGGTTTCTAATTTGAAACAATACCCTGGCAAAACATGTTTGAAACTTGCTTGAATTTATCCGATTTTTAAACTTTTGGTGAAACTTTGTTGAAGCCCCGTGAAACTTTGTTTAATCTTATTAACATGTATTCAAACTTATTTCAATCTAGTTCTCGAACTTCTTGAATATGTTGAAACTTACATGAAACTTTCACGAAACATGTTGAAATCTGTTTGAAACATCAAGCTCGAAACATGGAACATCTTTGAAATTTTTCATGAAACACATCGAAACCTGTTTTAGAACTTCAAACTCAAACCCTAAAATCTTCATGAAACTTTTGTGCAAAATGAAATCTGGTGGAACCCTTTATGAAACTACTATACCATTGAAAATGCATTTGAACGGTATAGCATGAGGTAGTAGTACTTATTATGCTATTGTAGAGCGTGACTGACATATATGAAGTAGTATAATTATTGGATCATTTGAAAAGTTTCTAGACCTGCTTTGAACTAAAGCAGTTCAAAGAAATTTTGCAAAAGAAAAATATCATAGAAACAATTGAGTAAATTTTCAATGAACTATAGACATATTTTGGCAAAAGTATACAGGTTGGATGGCGAGCCCAGTATGTCAAATTCTGTACCATGTGATGGCCCGTAGAATACAACAAACTGGGCTAAAATATGTAGCTTTGCGTCTTAAATACGTAGTTCCTTGATAGCATTGGTAAAATACTGATCTTTTGAAATTTATTCAAAAAGTTGAATTTCCGCTTGAAAACCTGTTTGGACTTTCATGTGAAATTACTGTGATCCAAAGTGGGCTCCAATCTAAGAATTTTCTATATTCCAAGCAGGCCACATTGGCATTCAGTGGCAACTGCCTAGATTATCTTGCAGCAAGAAGGTGGGAGCATCCACAGCGTGCTCAATTTTTTATTTTTGTCTGTACGGGCAGAGAGGGCGCGCTTTAGAGACTACCTCCAAACATTGCAGAGGAAGTATACTATAATTAATTTGTAGACCTCATCTTAAGAAAATATTCCGTTTAAAAGTTAGGTATTATAATAAAATCTAAAAACCACTTTTAGAAGTGGCAAACCATTTGTCAAAGAGAGGTTGGTATAGGGATGAGTTCAGTGGCAACTGCCTAGATTATCTTGCAGCAAAGAGGTGGGAGCATCTACAGGGTGCCTTTTTTTTTTTGCCTCTACAAGTAGAGAGAACACCTTGGTGGCCGCCTCCAAACATTGCTGGGGAAGTGGCAGCAACATCTAAGCTAGAGGCTACATCTAAACTTGTTGGTCCATCTGTCAGAGAGACTTGTAGACTTGTTGGCCCATCTGTGTGTGTGTGTGTGAGAGAGAGAGAGAGGGGGGGGGGTTAGGGAATAGAGATGAGAGATTATTTTCTTTTAACTTATAACGAGTCCTACCTTAGAAACAACTAGAGGTGATAACGTTGCATGGAATTGTGCTAAGCTTGAAAGCACCAATGGCGCAGCAGGGATACACGGACGACTGGCTCGTACAGCAGTTCAGTAGATGCTTCCTGGCGCGTAGGATCCCCTGCATTTACGTCAATCGTGCGTGTTCGAAGCCATTACTTGAGAAGTAAAAGAAACAAAGGCCCAGTGGATAGTGGCACACTCAATTGTGTGCCATTTACCACACAAGTCACCATCATGGCATCATCTCTCCAAGACCATAGACGCAAATCCATATTACTCCATCATTAGACGAGGAAAGAACAGTCAGGTTAGGAACATGGTGTGCCCCTGTTTCTTATCCCCTTTCTCCCGGATAAACAGGGCAAGCTAGTGCAGGGAATCCGCTACAACGCGATCCCATATGCATGATAAATCAACCAAGTTAAAAGACTTATTCACAAGCCAGCTTTGTGCCAAAGCTGGTGAGGCAGATGGAGAACGCCTGGAAGGCTGACAGGGGCTGCCGATAGTCCATTGTGAACACGTCGTCCTCAATTTTCCCAAACTGCAGGATCACTGTCTCTTCGTCTCCGACACCCCATGGATCACTGGTGCCAGCTGGGACGACGAGCTGGAAGTTCTTCACGGAGGCGACAGTCACCCGACCATGAAAATTCAAGCACCAGCACTGCAGATGTTCATGCCATCGTGGTGCTTTGTTTCTTAGAGCCAAGGAACTTGAGGTGCTCTGCGGCTTCTCCTTCGATGGATCTGATGGGGTGCCCTGACCTACAGGGCACTGGATACTGCACTGCATTCTTCTTGGTCCTCTTGTTTTGAGGAAGTTGAACTTGTATGATACTTGTCCAACTTCAAAATTACCACCTGAAACTTGTGGGCTGATTTGTTTGCTTGCAAAGCGACGACATGATCGACTCTTCAAGGGCTTAGCACCATCATATGGTGGCTGACTATCGTAGATGATGAACTTTGTCCCCAGGAAGTCAGATCTACAAGTAGAACGAAGTTACATGATCAAAATCGTTTTCTGTCCGACAAATCAATACACAGGAAAATAGCTTGCATAAAGCACCAAACTACGAGCTTATTAAGCACTGAAAGACTTGAACAAATGCACTATAAACTTGAAAGTGGTGGAAAGTCTGAGGGTCCCCCAAAAGTGGTTGGGCCAGGGGTAGCTTTGGTTGGTTAGGCATCTAACATGTTTTTCCTGATGACAATCTAAACTCAACTACCCAATATCTAGATGTTGTTGACAGCAAACATGGGTCTAGAAAAAACTAGCCCAGGCAACTATGATATGTTTGCAACAAGAATTGATTAACACCCCATTGCGTGTTCGCCCGTGCTGCACATTTGCATGTGGTGCATCTATGTGTAGTACCTTAGTAATAATGTAATATAGAACAAATAACTGTTGTAGCAAACCACTTGTGCCTCGTGCAAGAAGTTCACCATCCTACTGATGCTTCTCTACCTCTATTTTTACCGAATTTCCTATCTATTCAGATATGTTTTTGTTTCATTCAGCCTGGCTCTCTTCTGGATACATTTTTTATCCACTACAATTAAGGAAATCGAAGACACCTGAGAACTGAGATATCTTGCATTTTTAACAATGCAAAGCTAGAACTAGATCTGGGTATAGGTATTAATACATGATATGAAAAAAATACATGTATGGGCCACACTTTTCAATAAAGGTGGGGCAACATGATGATACGATGAATATTTAAAGATAACACACAGAAAGAAAGAGACAAAGAGGTATTAACAAAACTATTTTTAGAACAAAACTTGAACCTGTCACACCATATACTAGTTGCAAACAGAGCAAAGATAGTTTAACATGATACAGGTTTCTAAATGCTTCAAAAGACTTCATTCACCTTACTTCGAGGGTACTCAACATTTGGGGATAAAACAAATTTATTGGGGCAGACGAGCAGTACATCCTGCTAGATGGAGAATTGATCCACCACGGCAAATAAATATGTAAAAAAACATCTTATGGGGTATAGTAATGTGTGAAGGTGTAGGTTGTGGTGGCTACAGTGGTAGGTCGTTGGTTATGGTAGCCAGTAGACAAAGAAACAAGTATGGCAGCAGCAGCAGGCAGTGGGGTGTGGTACAAAACAAATGACATGACTTACTTGCGCATCCAACTTGTGTTAAAAAAAGGTTCAGGATGGGGATGATAGCGCTTATCCATACCCCTAAATTCAACTTGGCAAGAAACAAGGCAATATTTGGCATAGATTGTCCAAGAGATTGGCTCTGGTCCTTCTTTTGAATTTTGATTCAAATAACTTTATGCAACAAGTATTACTAGACATATAAAAGCAGCCAAAATTCATTGATACAAATGAGCCATAACTCAAAATGTGACTTGGCTGGATTTTTGTGATTGTTAGCTGAATCCTACAGATCAGCAGAAATCAGGTAGCTGTAATCTTCCTAGCAGTTTCCTCATTACCTGATGAAATCACAGCACATGACTATGCATATGCACAGGAACAAATTAACTATGAGATATAAAGAGATGAGATCTTTATTTAGTATACTATTCAAATAATAATAAGATTATTGGGAGGAACATATCAGCATTAAAAACAATGTTGAAAGGAATGAACAGGCAACACATAAAAAGAAAACATGTCTACATAATGCCTGCTTTCTATGTCTCTATGCCCACATCATAGTTATAGTGATTCCTCGGGTAACATTTAATCAAAAAATTGTACTTAGTAACCAAATGATCATGCATAATCCACCAATCAGCTAGCAGAAACTGAAGAAGTTATGGAATTTAGACCTCACCTCAGCTTTCCAACACATGAACTGCTCCCTGGGAATTGAGCATCATAGTCATACGAGATGATATATTCTGTATGCGCCCCATTTCTGAATCTTCGAGCAGCCAGCAGAAACTTCCCTTTGTCTGTTAGGGCTGTCAAAAGAGTACAAATAAAATTATTCAAGATCATATGAGAAGTTGCATTTTGATATGCATTTAAGCATTCCACAAAAAAAAGTGTTCATGCAGCCAGCAACATTAGAGGACTCAGGACTGCATTACGATTTTCATTGCCATAATCTAAAGCATGTCATAAGATTGACAATCTAGGAAATAAAATATAAATGAGGAAAATAAGAATGTCCGTTGGGTTCATTCTAAAATTTGAACTTACCAATAAAACATAGGCATGCATAACCTTCGAATATCCAGAAGCATCCATCAAATAAGAACCATGTCTTTCAACAACAACATACACACTATTCTTATACGAAATGGTTTGACACACACATTACCTCAAAAACATGCAACTTAACAATACCATAAGATGTAACCCCGAAGGCTAGCTAATTATCTTCCGTCTTGCTAGAAGCCTAGAAACTTGATTAATAATTCTCAGAACTGTCAACTCAAACGGTGATGCGTTTATTCCTTGTCTCTAGTTGCTTATCCACCAACATCTTACTAATCTCCTATCGACAATCAACAGGAGAAGCCAGGGACAACAAGAAATACAACAATAGAGGGGCAATATACCTAACCAAAAGAATGACCTGATCTAAACACGGCCACTTTTTACATCCTTATGCTTTGGCAGACCATACATTGAGTTGATTACATAATTGGAGATGCACCATGGATACCCAGCCTATGCTGGCCATGAAGAACTTGAGATCATATCAAGTAGGTGACTAGTCGTCACTACAGGGAATTAGGAATGTATTCAATTGAAGTTAGGTGTCAACGACCAACTACCCAAGTCAAATCTTCCTTGATAGGATTCTATTTAGATTTTAGAAAGTCCCCTTTATATAATGTAGGTGGGACAGCAAAGTAGTTGTAAGGGTCTTTGTCACAATGGTATAAGAAAGTTATGACTAATTACAGGAAGAAAGTACCTCCTTGTTTTCTAAACAAGACTGGGTACAGTTGTAAGAAAATTGCAACGTCACAAGCCCTCAGCAAAGTTAGTAGATGTATTTGCTGCTTATTTGCAATGCCTACTGAGTTTGCCATTTTCTAAACAACATTTGATAAAATTGTAAGATTGCAATGCCACATATCACAGGTCGAACAAGGATGTTGGCAAAGTCAGTTAGTAGTCTTTTTAGTTGCTTACTTGGACTACCTATTAAATAAAAAGGAAGATGTGGAACCCCCTATCATAGTCCATGAAGCCACACCAATTCCATAATACCATGGAGTAATAAGCATGAAGGAACCAGCACAAATTATGCATGCTGACTTACCCTGAGTTAAGCTGAGATAGAGATGAAAAGTCGAGTTCTTTTTGTTCCTCCTGATGAAGCAGTGCATCGGTGCATCCCTTGGTCCAGGCTGTGCAAAAAACGCAGGCATCCACTAAATCAACATATAGATCACCAAACAAAAGTAAAGCTTTTAGGTATCAATATACCCTTATTAACAGACCAGAATAAAAAAACAAACGTCACAATTAGCAACTTTCACGTATGAACACACGAAAGTTCTGTATTTTTGTTCTAACTTCCCCTACTACCTCACTTTATTAGCATTGGTCACCAAAAGTAAAATGACATGTAACCAAAATGAAGAAAACAATAAGGATAAGATAAACATGCGTTTTTCACTTCTAAATCCTTACGTTGTATTGAGATCATTACAACCAAAAAAGAGCTTTAAAGATCATTAGGCTACAAATATCGATCTGCTCGATCCTTTTACACATCCGGACACATGTACTAATTCAAGACAAAATTTTCCATTTTTTTTTCAATTTCAGTAACAAATTATACTCTGACCATCGGTAGGCTATAAAATAGAACAAGAATTAATCCAATAAGTGGCCCCCATAAATCACCTAAAATCGAATCAAACTGCATAATTGAAGGACGCAGAAAAATATTTCCTCAATCAACAGCGGCAAATCGACGTCACTGATAGGATCGACACTTACAAAAGGCGCAACCACAACAACCATTTGCCCCCAAAATTCTCAAACTACACATCGATTCACGAGCAGAGTAGCCAAAAGTGACCTACAAAACCAGATCGAGACAACTTTCGGTAAGACGTTAGGGTTTGGCGGGGCCTCACCTGCTTGAGCGATGAAGGGAAGGTGATCCTCCCGCACTCGAGCGGCGGCCGCACGACTGAGACGGCGGCGTCGCGCCACCGTCGGCAGACGCACGCGCAGGCCACCACATCGCGGCGTGGCGGCCACCACTCGGCGCTGGCGTCCACGCGCCGCACGATCTCGGTGAGCAGCTCCGGCAGCAGCCGTGACCACCTCTCCTCGTCGACCTCCTCCCCCTCCGCGTCCGCCGGAACGATCTCCGGCGAGACCTTGGCCTCGCCGCCGCCGACGCCGCCCGCGGGAGCCCAGCCCAGCGACGAGCGGGAGACGGACGACAGCCAGGAGGGGCTGCGCCGCCACAGGGCCATGACGGGGACGGCGATCTCTCCCCCCGAAGCCTCGAGACGAGAGATGGAAAAGGGTATGGACGCTACGAGGGGAGAATAAAGGGGAGCAGAGAGAAGGAGCGAGCGAACGAAAACAAATTATGAAAATGGAGTCGAATGGTAATGCCTCGTCGTGCTCGCGCGCCTCCGCTCGCCTCGCCCCTATCAGCGGCCTAAAATTTTTTATAATCACTCTCCATATACTCCGTCTAACATGCCACGTGGGTCCAGTAAATACATCGGGCCCACATATTAATACCTGAATAGTTAGGTATTCATGGTCAGAAAGTTCTTCTTCTATTATTATTATTGTCCAAAAGTGACATCCTGCGAGTGCGGTGAGGTCACCGTCCCGCTCTCTCTAATGAAACAAGGGTTACAAAGTCGCCGTTCCATTCACCCATCACCATCGGCGCCCGGCCAACCACCACCGACAGCGACGTCCGCGCGCTCCCCGGCCCCGTCGTGTCGGCCGATCGAGCGCCATCGGTGAAGCGCACGTCATGATCGGCGGCTTGTGGCGCCGCGCCGGCCGAAGCGGCGGCGGCGGGCGATGCCCCGCGTTCCGCCACGACGCCGCTCCCGATCAGACGCTTGACGCAGCGGTGGCGTGGCCGCCCGCCGCCCACGTCTTGGCCGGCGTTGTGACTCTGTGCGTGCGGTCCGGTCGAGTCCGAAGCCTCGCCTCGTAGACTTGGACTTCGCCATCGGCGGGCGGGGGCGCGGGGCCATGCGCGCACGTACTCCAGGAGACCTAGATATCCATAGTGTTAGACACTTTGACCCAGTCATGCACGATGGGCTCGGTCCTCAACTGCCGATCCTATTATCTTAGCTTGTAACGTTGCTTATCTCTTGATGTATTCAACACCATGTAACTGTATACATTGATAAATGCAATACATACGTCGCCTAACCACCCCCATATCTCTCTGACAATAGCTTCCAATGGACAGTTATCATCTGAACCATTCGAACGACTTTTGGCGCAAGACAACTGTCGTCATTTGATCAACTATATAAAGGATTACGTTGGAGGGGGGAGAAAGATCCAAGCAAGGGATAGTGCAAAGCATTTCTGATTACACACTTTGTAATTTTCTCTCTGAGCAACAGCACACAGAACGTAGGGTTATTATTCTCTCAAGAGAAGGCCCGAACCTATATAAAATTCATGTGTCTTCCTTTTGCATTACCAGATCTTAGTGATAAGAGTTTTTTTCCCAAATCCAAACAAAGCATATGTAAGATCGATATTAAAACACTAACAGTTGGCGCCATCTATGGAGAATATTTCTTCTAAGATCCTGGTAATTTTCTAGCCTGTGAGTTCTCTTTCTCCTAATGTCCTCATGGCAGGGGAGTGGAACGAGAAGAACTGGTTCGACTTGGCCGAATATGTAAACCTCGACATGGAGGTCTGCTACGACTTCGAGTAGATAGTGCAATCCTTCAACAGGGAGAGTGTCCTTGTAAATCCGTCACAAAAGCTCCGAGATCCCACCGCAGGAAAGGTTGATGAGGGATCTAAACCCCCCACAACAGTAAGCCTAACGGAGGACTCACTTCCCCCAAGTGGCAAAGGTCAACCCGACCATGATGAGGACTCACAACACGATAAAGGGTCTACCCCCAAGCGTCCGAGTCCTATGGCGAGACCCCGAGCAGTTTCAGCAAGCCCTGAAATTAGCAAATCCAGGAATCCATTGCCAACTGGTGGTGGTGACTCTCCGATCAAATCTACAAAGAGAATGGGTGGGCACTCTTCGCGTTTGCCCGTATTTTTATAGGGGACAGATCGGGCTAGGGACAGTTATAACCCAGAATTCCCCTACCTGATGAGTTTTACTGCAAGATGTGAGGTAATCTCACTCGATGATTCTTCAGACGAGGGGACCTCCCCCAGAAGTGGAGATTCTATACATGAGGTCTTTGCCCTGCCCGCAGATCCTCATCATTCTCTGGAGGAAGGCATGAGGATGCTTCCCGCTAATCACACTCTCCTGCCTCTTATGAAGATGGTGAGGAGATATCTAGTGATGAGCCCGATCAATATTCTGATGAGTGTGGGATAAATCCTAGAAATATTCGCTCTCCTGTGAGGCAGCCCCAGCCAGCATTAGGGATTGAGGATCCTGATATTGCTCGAAGAAGGCGACTAGCTGCCCAGAGATCTTTGCCTGGGCATGTCCAGTACAAATCCAAAGAGGCTCAAGAGGTTTAACGGATCAATGATTTGCTCAAGAACTTGACCCAAAAGCTTGCTCGGGCACCGGGCTACGACCACTTCACTGAAGGAATTGTGCAAAGACTCCATGATCTAATGGCTAGACTCAAGCACCCTCGCCAACATAACTACGAGAACCGACAAGGTATAAGCATATCTAGTCGATCACAAAACTCATCTACTTGGGTTCGGCATGATGACAGGGCGCGTCAGACTCCCGATCGCAATACTAGTCAAAGGAGGATAGCTCGAACGGATCCAGATTGGCAAGTTGATGCTCGGTCACCATTTTGAGCAAGGAACTTGCAGCAGTAGATGGAGTACGAGGAGTGCTACCCTCGTATGGATGAGGCCTATTATAGGTCAGGTCCACTGACCGTCGGGCATCACTGAGTACAATCGTCTGGCGATGTCAACTACCCTTTCTTGCAAAGGAGACATCAAGAAATCATTACTGGATGTTGGGCATTTGTGCCCAAACTCCAAGCAGTGTGCTAGCTGCCGCATTTTTGACTAGTGAATATGGAGAAATTTGATAGGTCCCAAATCCCATCGAGTTCCTCCAAATTTACATAACTGTGGTTTGGACCGCAGGAGGAGGCGAACACGTTGTGGCAAACTATCTTCTGATCGTGCTCGAAGGATCTACTTGATCTTGGTTGCTTAACCAACCATTCGAGTCTATCTACTTGTGGCAATACCTCTGCAACCTTCTGATGGCCAACTTTCAGGGTACATACAACCGCCCTGGGAAGGAGGACAACCGCATCAAATGTGCCAAGACAGTGACAAGACCTTATGGTAGTTCATTCAACACTTTAGTTAGGTTCGTAACCCAATTTTGAAGGTCTCTGACACTTCTGTCACTAGGGCATTCAAGCAGGGCGTACGCAATAGGAGGTTCATAGAGGATATCGCTTTGAATCCTACGACCATCGTCACCGAGCTCTTTGAGATGGCAGACCATTATGCAACTACTGCTGGAGCAGTCGAATGGACTGTCTATTAACCAGGTCAACCGAGGTTCCAAAGAACAAGGTGAAGGCAGTGGGAGGAAGGAAAAGGCCAAAAAATTGAAGAGCAAGATTACTGGTTAGAAGCCTCACGCCGAAAATCCGAAGGAAGTTTTGGCCGTGGGTAATAAAGGGCCACGCAACTCCAAGCAATACTTCGACCAGGGCAAAGGCAAAGCACCCGCGCAGAAGGATAACAAGCCTAGATGGTGCCCACTTCACGAGAAAGAGGGGCACGATCTTTACAATTGCCAAGTTTTCCAGTGGAAACTCAAGGATTATTATTCGGGCAAGGAATCGCTTCTGACGCTAAGGAGGTGAGACAGTCGAGTGGTCAAAAGCACTCCGACGAGGATGAGGACATGTCGTTCCAGGATCCAAAGCACACCATCGACGATATATATGGTGGATTGTCCGTGTACGAGTCAAAGCGATAGTATAAAGCTGTCGAACGTGAGGTAAACTCTATTGATCCTACCCTTGTCAATAATTTACCTAAGTGGTCAAATGTCGCTATTTCTTTTGAGAAGAGTGACTGTCCAATCCCTTCGACTTGACCTGGTCGGTTTTTGATTGTGGTCGAGCCCACTATCAACAACTATTGAGTAAATCGTGTGTTGATTGATGGTGATAGTTCTTTAAATATTTTATTTCTAAGTGCTTTGGACAAGATGCAAGATCCTCGTACCAGAATAAAGCTTGTATGATATTCATTTCATGGAATCGTATCAAGTTCCTCGGCCAAACCCATTGGCCAAGTTTCTCTACCTATTATGTTCGGTTCTCTAAGCAACTTCAGGACAGAGAAAGTCTTATTTGATGTGGTCAACTTCAACACGGCATATAACACCATACTCGGATGACCAACCTCGGCACGCATTCTGATAGTTTCTCATTATGCATATCAATGTCTTAAGTTGCTAGGTCCTAACGGAGTCATCATAGTTCACTGTGACAAGAAAATGACATTGATGTGTGATCGCAAGTCCCTCGAAATGGTCGGCCAGCTACCAACTTGAGAAGTTACCAAGGCACAGCCTTTGAATAAACACTCGAAGCCCAAAGCCACGCCAAAGCCAAATGAAGAAGTCAAAGAAGTTCCTCTAGACCCAGTGAAACCTTCAAAGACAGTTCACATCGGGGTTACTTATGAGCCCGCATAGGAAGACGACCCCGTCAACTTCCTCCTAGCAAACACAGAAGCATTCACGTGGTAGCCATCCGGCATGCTCGGGGTCCCCAGGGAGGTGATAGAGCACAAGCTAGCTCTATGACCTGACAAGAAGCCCATAAAATAGAAATTACAGAGATTTGCACCAGATCGGCAAGAAGCTATCAGATCAGAATTGGACAGGTTATTAAAAGCGGGCTTTATAAGAAAGGTTGATCACTCAGAGTGGTTGGCTAACCCTGTAATTGTTAAGAAGTCTAATGGTAAGTGGTGTATGTGTATAGACTATACTGACTTGAATAAAGCTTGTCCAAAAGATGATTTTTCGCTTCCTTATATTGATTAGTTGGTTGATTCTACTGCTGGTGTGAAATGTTAAGTTTTCTAGATGCATACTCTAGTTATCATCAGATCAGTATGTCTTCAGAAGATGAAGAAAAGACTGTGTTTATCATGCCTTTTGGAGTATTTTGCTATGTCAAGACACCACTTAGTTTGAAAAATGTTAGTTCGACTTTTTAGCGTTTAATGCAATTGACATTTATACATCAAATGGGCTAAAATTTGAAAGCATACGTTGATGATTTGGTCATAAAAAGCATCAAACAACTTAATCATATTTCTGACTTGCATGATACCTTCGACAATCTTAAAAAGCATTGTTTGAAGCTTAACCCCGAGAAGTGTGTGTTTGGAGCCTCCTCAGGAAAATTGCTCAGGTTCCTTGTTTCGGCAAGAACCATCGAAGCAAATCCTGAGAAGATCAAGGCCATCTAATAGATATGCCCTCTGACCACGAAGAAAGAAGTCCAGAAACTCATCAGGTGCATGATGGCTCTAAATTATTTCATCGTGTGTCTGGGAGAGAAAGGCCTTCCTTTCTTTAAGCTTCTAAGGAAACACAAGGATTTCGAGTGGTCAAAAGATGCCAATGATGATTTCAAGGATGTCAAGAGATATCTTATGAGTGCTTCTATCCTGGTTTCTCTGAAACCAGGTGAGGCACTCTTAGTGTATCTATCCGTCACACCACAAGAAATAAGTGTTGTATTGGTCACAGAGCGCGAGGGCATCCAACAACCAATATACTATATAAGCGAAGTTTTACACGGTCCTAAGGAGCACTACCCTCAGGTCCAAAATTTTCTCTATGCCCTCCTCATATCTTCGAGTAGTTGAGGCATTATTTTCAAGTGCACAAAATTATTGTATCGTCTGAGTTTCCCTTATGAGAGATCCTCTAGAACAAGGAAATAGCGGGACGCATGGCAAAATAGTCGGTAAAACTTGGGGAGTTCGACCTCCATTTCATATCCCAAATGGCCATTAAATCTCAGATCTTGGCAAACTTTATCGCCAAATGGACAAACCTTGAACCTATTCAGGATCTACAACAATACGATTCCCACGATTAGTGGACGATGTACTTTGATGGGTCACTTACGCTAAGTGGCTCGGGGCTGGGGTGGTCTCCCAAGGGAGAGACCTTAACGTATGCTATTCAGTTACTCTTTCCGGACACTAATAACGTAGCTGAGTATGAAGGCTTGTTGGCTGGCATACGAGCCGCTAAACTACTCGGGATTCGTCGACTACTCGTGAGAGGAGACTCTCAACTAGTTGTGAATCAGGTCAGCAAAGAGTATTAATGCCTAACTTCGACCATGTCTCAGTACTTGTCGGAAGTCCAGAAGCTCGAGAAGAATTTTTTCAGTTTCAAGTTACAATATATCCCTCGGAAGGATAATTTTCTCACAGACCAATTGACTACAATAGCCTTTTCTCGCTCACAAGTACCACCAAGAGTCTTCTTGGAGCAACTCCAGAAGCTGCCTCTGGTCGAAGCATCGAACATTACTCCAAAAGAGACAACATCTCTAGATTACAAAGAGACGTGGATGGCTCCCATCTACGACTACCTTCAAAAGGGTTCAATATCTGATGATGATCTCGAAGTAGATCGTCTATCCCGCAAGGCTAGAATATATACTTTGGTCAAGGGTGTACTCTATAAACGAAGTACGCAAGGGGTTCTCATGCAATATATATAGTAGCCCTCAATGATGCCAAGGATCTGGTTAAGAAATGTATACAATGCCAGTTCCATAGCCGACAAATACATCAACCAGCTCAGGCTCTCCAAACAATTCATCTATCTTGGCCTTTTGCGACCTGGGGTCTCGATATCCTGGGGCCGTTCCCAAGAGCACCGGGAGGCTTCGAGTTCCTCTTCGTGGCTATTGACACGTTCATGAAATAGATCAAGACCAAACATGTGACTGGGATAACAACGGAGGCTGCAAAAAGGTTCATGATGAGAAGTGTAATTACTCGATTTGGAGTCCCAAGTTGGATAATTACAGACAACGGTAAGCAATTTTTTAGCGCAAAATTTTAAGAATTTTGCGACGAATTAGGTACCAAACTATGTTTTGCTTATGTCTCCCATCCTTAGAACAATGGGGCAGTTAAGCATGTAAATGGTTGAATATGCAAGGAAGTAAGACCCGAGTCTTTGACTAGCTTGTAAAGTGCTCAGGGGTGGGTACAAGAATTACCTTCTATATTATGGGCAATTCGCATGACTTCTAGTTGGGCGACAGGAAAAACTCCATTTTTCCTAGTTTTTGGAGCCGAAGCCATGCTTCCTTCAGAACTAAAGATCCAGTCGACGAGGGTTGAGAACTTGAATGACTCCAACCAGAAGCAGTTTCGAGTGGATGACATCAATCTGCTCGAAGAGAAGACGAATCAAGCCTTAATCTGAACAACAGTCCATCAGCATGCCATGTGTAAGTACTACGATCGTAAGGTCCAGCCTCGTAGCCTTGCTGTAGACGACTTGGTATTGAGGAAAATCCAATCCCAGTCTAATCGAAACAAGCTTTCTCCTAAGTGAGAAGGTCCTTACACCGTGGTCGAAGTCACATGCCCTAGCTTTCTACGACTTGCTATGGAAGATGGCCAGATTCTCTCAAACTCTTGGAATATCGATCAATTATGCAAATTCTACGTGTAAACATTTCTATCTTTTTCAATAAAGTTTTTAGTTTTTTCAAATATTTATTGTTGTATATCAGTAAAGCTTCTTTTATATTTGTTCAACCACTTCTAGCACATCCAATTTGTTTAACAGGTCAGAGAAGGAGACACCACTAGTCAAAGTCTCTCCTCTCTGCATGTGATCCTGCTCACTAGAAGGAGCTTTCTAGTGTAGAATCATTCCTATCTCTTACTATCAGCATAAAGCGATTGTGTTATGTATGAAAACGATGAATGAATATACAAGAAGGAAATATGAGTGTTTATCCTTTTATTGTTTATCTTCAATTTCATTCACCTGATCGAAGGGAAGTAACATCACCCAGTCAAAGCCTTTTCTTTCTGCACATGGTCCTACTCACTAGAAGGAACTTCCTAGCATCGACTTGTTCTTCCTCTTTGCTGCCAGTACATGTAATCGAATTTGATAACGATGGTCGAATGAACCACTTTGCTCTCTACATACTTCACTATGTACTATTTGCTTTGTTTATCTATATAAACTAAGTAAATAGTCGGAGGCTAGGATAGAGTTATCAGCATAACTTTATCTCAAGAATCGAACGGTTGTCTTGAGAACCGATTCAACAGACATATCGGTGGAAATCGATTGCAATTCTCCTGTTTGATGTCTGTCTATCTTTTCAATTCAAGCAAAATTACCCTATTGACCAAGCCTATTCCTAGTCGATAAATGTTGAAAATGCTTTACTTTCGACCATTTTTCATTTACGAGCTCTTTTTTTTCAAGTAAGTTATTTTTACTTGAAGTTGGGGGGCTAGATGATGAGGATATAATAATCCTCTAATTATTATATTATTCGAATATACCCTTTATTGATAAATAGGAGATTCCATAGGATAGTGTCTACGACCACATAGTCGTAAGTCCTAATGCGACTACTCGATGGTTCTAAGTCTATCTACGACCACATAGTCGTAAGTCATACTGCGATTACTCCTTGATCGTAAGTCTGTCTATGACCATGTACTCGTAAGATGTCCTACGACCTGATCGTAGACTTTCCTATGAATAGCCTATCTAGTGCCTTGTAGAGTCGCCTGACAAAACGGTTAGAACGTGCACTTATCTTTAATAACTGCACACGATCTCTCTAACAACAATCGTTATATGGTGAACCACCCTCATATCTCTCTGACAATAATTTCCAATGGACGGTTATCATCTGAACCGTTGGGACGTCTTTTGGTGCAAGACAATTGCCGTCATTTAGTCAACTATATAAAGGATTACGTTGGAGGGGGGAGAGAGATCCAAGCAAGGGAGAGTGCAAAGCATTTCTGGTTACACATTTTGTAATTTTCTCTCTGAGCAATAGCAACATAGGACATAGAGTTATTATTCTCTAAGGAGAAGAGCCGAATCTATATAAAAATTTTCGTCCTTTCACGTCCCACTCTATGTTATATTGGACGTGGGCTTTCCTTCCGTGGATTACTCCACTCAGCTTCCAACCCGAGCTGTCCCAGTGCCACGTCCCACCAATACTCATACCACGCGCACTAGGGCAAAATCAGGATTTGGTGTGCCGGTGCAACGTCTCAATCTCTTATCTACTACAGTTGTTTCCACACTCCCGTCGACTTATCGCACGGCCCTGCTTGATCCAAATTGGGCTTAGGCTATGCGCGAGTACGTATGACGCTCTTGTTCAGAATGAGACTTGGCGTCTCATGCCCAA
The DNA here is from genome assembly GCA_036346575.1 of Dendrocalamus sinicus. Classification (NCBI taxonomy): domain Eukaryota; kingdom Viridiplantae; phylum Streptophyta; class Magnoliopsida; order Poales; family Poaceae; genus Dendrocalamus; species Dendrocalamus sinicus. The sequence goes on along the minus strand of CM070654.1, from coordinate 31,323,040 downwards.
GCCAGCTAACGCGAACGTGGTGTTTGGCAAGTGGGGGCTTTAGACACAAGTATCATTCCGATGGCTCTCTTGATACAAAGGTTAGTGGGTGGTTCGAGGATTCTCAAAACAACCAGGCATAGACAACGACGAGACATTTAGTCCTGTTGTTAAATTAAGCATAAACTGAGTGGTTTTGAGCCTCACTATCTCTTTGTTTTTACCAGACCACCAACTCGACATGAAGAATGCATTTCTTCATGGCTCTATTGATGAAACCGACTACTATCAACAACCATTTGAGAACACCGGGCACTCTACTTCTGTCTTCCTTCTCCAATTAAAAATCGCTCTATGACCTAAAGCAGGCTCCACGCGATTGGTTCACCCGTTTTTCCACTTTCCTTCAATCCATCGGGTTCACTGCTTCACGATCTGACTCCTCTCTTTTCATTTTTAACTCCGGTAGAAACATTGCTTATCTCCTCTCTATGTCGATGATATAGTTCTTACAGCATTGTCTAGTTCTTTTCTTCAAACCATCATCGATTCTCTTCAAGCTGAGTTCTCCATGTCTGACCTTGGGTCTCTTCACCATTTCCTAGGCATTGCCGTTACTCGGTCCAGCTCTGGACTCTTTCTTTCTTTCTTTCGGTTCTACATTCTTTATCTTCTAAACAAGGCTGGCATGACCGACTGCCATTCCTGCCGAACTCCTGCCAAGACTAGAACAAAGCTTTCCCTCTCTGTTTCAAAAGTTTCTGACCAGACCTTGTGTGGGCGCCTCACGGGTGCACTACTCTACTTGACTATTACCCGACCTGGCATTGCCTTTGCCGTCCACCAAGCATGTCTCTTCATGGACGATCCTCGTGAGCCGCACATGAACCATGTCTGCGATATCTCAAAGAAACTCTAGCCGAGACATGTTAGCTTCACCAGCTGCTTGATGAGCTTCACCGACCTATATGGCAAGCAATAGTTGTTGTGATAATGTTTTGGTAGTATATATATCTACAAATCCAGTACAACACAGGCGCACGAAGCATATTGAGATTGATATTTATTTTGTGCATGAAAAGGTAGCCTTGGGTGCAGTTCGGGTTCTGCATGTTCCTACAACGTCACAATTCGCAGACATTTTTAGCGAGGGGTTAGCACTAAGAGCAAGTACAATAATGCTGACTAGGTCGCCTATAGCGAAATCCACGTCAACACAATCCTATGTGGAAGAGAGAGAAAAAAGGAGAGAGAGGCAAGCTGCCCCTCATGTAAGAGGTGACCTCTAGCACATCATACGAGGAGAGAGAGGCAAGCTGCCCCTTATGCAAGAGGTGACCCCTGATATATTTATGCAAGTATTAAATGTTTAAGTGTTTTAGTAGAGGTAATATCTACTCAACTTATTGTATTAGCTACCTCCACCATAAGCCACGTGTATTCTTTTTGCTTATTTAGCTAGTCTTAGAGGTGACAGTCACCTCTTCTATTAAACTTGCTCTAAGCAGCTACCAGTCATGCACGATGGGCTCGGTCCTCAACTACCGATCCTATTATCTAGCTTGTAACGTTGCTTATCTCTTGATGTATTCAACACCGTGTAACTGTATATATTGATAATTATGATAAATGCAATACATACAAGGGTGAGCTTCCATTCGTTTCTAGCACATAGCTTTGCGGCGTGCGCATCGATCGCCACGGATTGATTAGGTGCCTGACAGCGGCGTTTACTTGTTTACGATGGCCCGTGATTTATATTGGCCGCCACGTCGCTGGTGCCAACTAGTCTGTGCTATCTTAGAAGAGTGAATATTTTTTCCAGGCCCAGTTGAATCTTAGGTTTGCACATCGATCGGTGCTGAGCTGCAGAGACTAGATATATCAAAGTGACATGCCCCCACGATGAGGACCCTCGCAACCCACAAACTGTGTACTGAATGAATCGGGGAAGCCCATTCATCATTGTATAAAAAGAGAATTTTATAATAATTCTACAAAAGCACCCAGAAAAGACTAAGAATCTTAACAAATTGGGCATTCGATTGTGCAAAAAATAAACCAATATTAGCACTTAAGCTCAAAAGCTGCTCAAGTTAATGAACCAATCATTTCTTACAATACATATGTTAGTATCTTTGTTTTTACTGAACCATGTGGACAACAAGAATCTCACATTTCTCACACTTTTTTCTTCCTTTTGGATCAACAACATTTTTATGCTCACCTCAAACTACAAAAAAAACTTCTTACGGCGCTCAAACTGCACATGCCAATTTGTTCCAGTCAACATTTTTCCTACCAACAAACTCATGGGTATCCTTATAGGCTCTAGCAAGTAGCAAATACCTGGGATATTACTCAACAGTAGGTCAGTAGCTCCATTAGCACGAGAAAACTGCCCTACGAACCTTGAAACCGTTCAACCTGCAACCAGCAAGAAATGTCATTTCAGTTGATGTATAAGACCAAATCAACAGCTTCTTGTCATCTCAGCTTCTCGTATCTAGATTATAGTTAGTCTACCAACCATTTTCAAATCACTTCATATCCCTCATTCACCATCAAAGTGAGAACTCAATTGAATATGTATAAAGCAGAATAAGAATTTAAACAGATACGAGCCTCAACTAATTACAACAACTCCAAGAAAACAAAACCCCAAAAACTACATGGACTTTAAATGACCAATTAATACTAGTGGATGATTATGATAACTATTTTCTGAATGAAGCAACCTTAGGTCAGTGAATTTAACAAGACGTTGGGCCAAAGGATGTCGTTAGCTTCAAGCTAAGGCACAACTTGTTAAAGCAATTATAAGCCTTTACTCTTAAATTACAAATAACAGTACGCATTAATCTGCTTCAAATCAGCATAAAGCAGGATTAAGCAATGCAATAACTTCAAGGATGTACTGGCACATGCTCTTGACTTTGCCCATGCTCATGCTTTCATGTGTTTGCCCGTGCTTGTGCTTTGCGACTGCAGTCTTAAGTCCTTGTTCAGGCAGGACCGATGGCTTGCCTTTTGGAAGTGCTACAGACAACTTGCAAGGAATGAAAAAACTAGAAGTCTCCCATTTTACGGGTTTCTTGCTGGCAGCCTCACACATTAAGCTTCTCAAAATACATCCCAGAAGTTTGGGATTAAAACTACCCAACTATACCAAAAAAAAAACTTTAAACCAATGAAACAAAATCCAACATACAATTAAGGGGGAAAAGAGGGCTTACTGCCTTTCAGACTTAATTGTGTTTGCATAAATATGCCTGCAGTTGGCTAGAATGAACAATGAAATTTCAAATCTCCTTAATTTAAACAAGATAAACAGCCAATATGATAATTGTACAGCGATTCTGACACGGGGGAGCATATGGTATTTTCTCCAAGTGTTCCTTTGTTCATGCTGCTTTGTATTTTTTTCCCCGTATGGTGATTTTGTTAGGTATATTTTCACTGATTGCACTCAATGTACTTTCAATTTTTCCTGATGAAATGATCTTTACTCATAATTGGTTTTACAGTGCTTTCACATAGCATAATCAATTTCCCTGTTTATACATCTAAATTATGGATGGCAGTTGAAACACAGGTGAAAAGACCAACGTAACCTGAGACCACTAATTAAGCATACCATCTATTTTTCACTTTATCCTATAAGCAGCAAAATATCCATCCATGGTAATTACTGGTTTGACTGAGCCAAGTATTCAAATTAGAAATTACATTAGCTGTATGTTTGTCCAATTTCCCATGATCCCATCCGAATCAATATCAAACTATGGAGCTTTTTTTCCCATTTAGTTACATTACTTAAACAAGTCCAGTCATAGCAGTATTCAGAAATAGTAGAGAGCAAGCCTAACAATGATGTACACTTGTACAGAAGGGTGCAAGTTGATGCAGAAAAGGTATTCAACAATTACATAGAAAGCAGATTTCCTAGGCATATGGACAGTTGCCCACCTATGCATGTATTATATCATTTACTTCACAAAATGCATCCAAAAAATATGCAAAAAGGTGGGTGTACAACTGCAAGTTATGTGCATACCTAACAATTTTATTCTCAAATTAGTCTGGAGTTAAGAGAAATGAAAAGGATAAGATGTCATATATATTTTACATACACTATTCACATTCACTACTTGTCATTTTTTGTTCTAAAAAATACCAATGAGTTTCATTATGAAAATTTGCACATGTGCATAACAACATATGTAGTACATCCATGATTTTTTCCCCACTTTTTGGCGTAGTGTGGGTTCAATTTTTGGCAAAGGTGGGCAGCTACCAATATGGCCATTCAATCATTTCCATTGTTTTAAATATCGCGCTATAACGGTCAAGGTACCTCGAGCGCTACATATCGGTTGCTATTGCAGTTTGGTGCAATATCGCCGATATATTGGACCAATACACGTGCTATCTGCTACAAGCTATATCAACACTACTGTCCAAGAACGTTTAAACTACCTCTAATATAGGGACGCGCCTCTTGATTTGCTAAGTTTCACTAATACCGGTCTTTCCATTGAATGTGCTTCCATATCCCCACCTAATCCAATTAATTAACCTTCCATATTCCCACAATCCCCAGTTTTGCTAGTTAATAACATTCCATCTCTTCCTTTACCCATTGAAAAATTCTCTCTCGTCAAAAGAGGAGGGAAGAGCCTATGCACACTTAATAGATCAAACAAGGTAAGCCTAATCCTTGATATATTTCGTTGTATGATTTACCAAACAAAGCAAGCATGTGTTATCAAAGGATAACAAAAAGTTAAGCAGCAAGCACAGATTCTCCAATGTGGACATAAAAGAAAGAACAAATGAGATATTGATTTCCCATTTTCTTCATTGTAGGATAAAGATTAATCAACAAAACACTACATGAATTTATAATTTTGATGTTATGTTAGATATAAACCTGTCAAATTTGATATTTTGGGTGTTTTATGAAAATTATGGTTGAGACTTATAGTTTGAGATTAAGTATGTTTATATTTTAAGTATTTTATAGCTTAGCATGTAGCGTCCACTATATCTCCAATATACGCTATCCGCTATAAAAATAGTCCACCGCTACACTTCCGCTACCCGTTATTTAAAACTTTGACCATTTTCCTAATTAGATATCCAACAGGATACATGCGATTCATTAGAGAATGAAATTAGTTTCAGTAGAGCACTACATATCAATGTTTCTTTGCAATGCAGGTATCCACTATCTGTCCATTGATAATTAACCGTTGAGCATAGAAATACAAGTGGCTAAAGAGTAAATTTTACCGTCGCCAGTTGAATGAAATTTCCCTAAAGTGAAAAGAACTACAATTGCAAGGGGAGTCCGTTAGAACTGTAGAGTTGAGTTGAATCAATTTCACTATTTTGTTTTTGCACAAATATTTTTTGATGTCAGTTGAACCTATAATACTCGCTTGTTATTTTATTTTGATTCTCAATAACTTAAATTCAGTGAAGCTAGATATTAGTTAAGCAATGGCCAGCCTGTTTCTACTGTGATGATTGTTCTCAGGAGAGGAGCCCAGAAAATTCATGAAGTTACACTAAAGCTATATATCTTGGCTAATAGTACTAAAATTTATTGCTTCGATAGTATTGCCACTGTGAAATGACTAATCTCTTTAAATTGTAACAACTAAAATTCCTAAGGAATAGCCCATTCCGTAGGAATTCTTGGAAGTCAATCCTTTGTTCCAAACATCAAATTCCTCTGGGTTTTCTTCATTCCAAATGGGGCCCAAAACAAGTATTTCACCGTTGATATTAGCACGCAGACACTAACATACAACATTTTGGATTGCACAAATGAATAATACAAAAACAAAACGACTAAGGAAACTACAAATATAATTTTTCTGCTCAGGTGGCTCGTGCTCATTAGAACTGTAGAGTTGAATCAATTTCAATGTTTTGTTTTGCACAAATATTTTTGTTGTCAGTTGAACCTCTAATATTAACTTTTTATTTTATTTTGATTCTCAACAACTAAATCGGTGAAGCTAGATACTAGTGAATCAACAGCCAGTATTTTCCACTGTGATGATTGTTCTCAGGTGCTCAGAAAATTCATGAAGTTACACTAAAGCTATATATCTTGGCTAACAGCACTAAAATTTATTGCTCTGGTATTATTGCAATAGTTAAATGACTAATCTACTTATATTGTAACAACTAAATTCCTATGGAATAGCCTATTCCATAGGAATTCTCAATACCAAATTCCTCCAGGTTTCCTTCATTCCAAATGGGGCCCGAAACAAATATTTCACAGTTGATATTAGTACGCACACACTAACATAAAACATTTTGGATTGCACAAATGAATAATACAGAAACAAAGGGACTAAGGAAACTACGAATTGTGTTTTGCTGCTCAGGTGCCTCATGCTTAAACAGAAAGGCACATCCTTTTAATCCAAAATTTCCTTATATTCCTTTCAAGCAAGAGAACTACCTTTCAAACTACTCGGTATCAGAAGGTATATCCGGAACTGAGCCCATATGGTGCACGAGATGCTGCATCCCAGGTTTCAACTCCCTGTTGCAGAAGTCCTCGTACTCTTCCTTGTCCCCTGCCTTCTTCTTCACCTCCACCACCACGAGGCTTGGTGTGAGCTCAAATATCTCAGCCCCAATTGTCAATGGTCCCTTCTCCCCTTCCCTTGTGCCTTCTATGCTCACCCGCCAGTCCTTCCGCCGAACAGAGAAGCTCTTCACCTTCGCAATCTCTTCCAATTTTGTAATAATCGTTTGCATTGGCTCCGCTGAGATGAACCTCACCTCATTCCCTCGCTCCTCAAACAGCCCCGACAAATCAAACCCCCTCGAGAACGATATGATATCAAATGCGTTAAGACTTGCCGGCCGTGTGAGAGACCCAGCAGGCCGCCGCCGCTCCTCGGATGACAGTGTGGCAGGACAGGATGCCACAGACGAGTCCGACTCACACCCAGACTCCTCACCGTCATCCTCTTGCTGTGGTGGCGGTGGAGGAGGAGGAGGCTCGCTAGGTTCCAGCTCCGGCACCTCATTCTCGCCGTCCGCCAAGCTGTGCACCTGATCGTCCTCGATATAGAACCTGACTGGCCGGAACCCCTTCAGAAACCACCTGCTCTCCATGACCTCGGTCACGGTGATCCTTGTCTCCGGGTTCGTGTCAAGAAGACGATTCAATAGACAGGTAAGATCCTTGGAGAACCATCTCGGGCACCGGAATTCTCCCCTGTAAATCTTTCGGTACATGGCCATAAGGTTCTGATCATGGAAAGGAAGGTACCCGGCCATGAGCACGAACAGGATGACACCGCAGGACCATGTGTCCGCCTTGGCTCCGTCGTAGCCGCGGCGAGCAAGCACCTCCGGCGCGACGTATGAGGGCGTGCCGCAGAAGGTGTGGAGGAGACCGTCGGGGTGGAACTGGTCGGCAACGGCGGAGAGGCCGAAGTCGGAGACCTTGAGGTCGCCGCGCTCGTCGACGAGGAGGTTCTCGGGCTTGAGGTCGCGGTGGAAGACGCCGCGTGCGTGGCAGAACCCCACGGCGGAGATGAGCTGCTGGAAGTACCGCCGTGCGGTGTCCTCCTTGAGCCGGCCCTTGGCGACGCGGGCGAAGAGCTCGCCGCCGCGGACGAGCTCCATGACGAAGTAGATCTTGGACTTGGTGGCCATGACCTCGAAGAGGCGCACGATGTTGGGATGGCGGACGCGGCGGAGGATGGCGATCTCGCGCTTGATGTGCGGGACGAGGCCGTGGCGTAGGGCCTTCTCCTTGTCGAGCACCTTGATGGCCACGGTCTCGCCGGTGTCGGCGTGGCGGGCGTGGTAGACCTTGGCGAACGTGCCGTGGCCGAGGAGGCGGCCGAGCTCGTAGCGCCCGAGCAGGAGGCCGCCGCGCTTGCCCGCCCCGGCAGCGGAGGGGGACGGCCGCCGGGGCTGCGGCGACGGGTCCCGCGACGACGGCGGGGTGGCAGCCATGGGGAGGACGGGACCTGGGTGGACGGAGAGGCGGAGAGGGAGGCGGATTAGGTGGTGGTGGTGGTGACGGGGTGGGACGAGGGGAGGAGGAGACGAGTGGCCGGCAATGGAGGGAGAAACAGCTTAACGGCTCCCGAATAATAATACTCCTTTATTTTTCGCTCTTTACCTGCGCTGGTTGCGGTTTGGGTCATACCTCGGAGTGCTGTTTCTTCGCTGGCGGCGAGCTCATTCCCATTAAATTATTTTATATAAAAATAATAGACTAAATATAGTTAATATAAAAAAATATATGATTAAACATAAGAGATAAAAGAACTCTCTTCTTTTTTTATTACTTTCTTCTCCAAAAGATATAAGTGATGATAATTAGGACCCTTAGAGCAAGTCCAATAATAGAGCCAAGTGTTTGGCTATAAGTTAAGTTATAAGAGCCAAGTTATACAATAATCTGTCTTCTATTTGTCTACAAAAGATTTTTTTATTATTATGTGGTACCATGTCTCACATTCTCTTTCCTACTCCTCCTCACATACATTTATTATCTGGACCCACCACTGCATAGGCAAGGTGTGTGCACTTGTTGCTTGCATGAGAGCCAAGCTCTCCTCTCTCTCCTCTCTTCTCTCCTCCACATCAGCAAAAAATGCTGACTAGCTTGGCTATAAGACCATTATTGTACTTGCTCTTATTATAGACTACATGGTGAGGTGTCCATCATGGGGTAAGGTCTTAGGCCCAGCTTAGTTTTTTCCAACACTCCCCTTGGGCACTTATACAACGTGTTCATGCTTCATCAAAATTCCATAAAAACCCAGTGAAAAATTTGGAGAAAGACTACATGATACATATTATACTATGTTGCACGAATTGACTCATTAAAACTTTGGTCGAGAAACTTCTAGAAAACTCTTCAAGGGAAAAGAGTACAATCTACCTAATTTTATTTAGTCTATAGAATTTATTCTTTGGTTACTCGATCTTCGTGATCAAGCTTGAGAAGAATCTCCCCTTTAATTCTGCACTTCTCTAAGTCTTATCATTCCAATTCCACATATACACATATTAAAGTTAGATGTTGGAAGTAACTTAGTGAATAAATCTACAAAAATTTTATGACTTAGTATGCGGTATCTTAATTTTGTTCATCTTTTATAATTCATGAGTATAAAAGAAATTGGGGTTGATATGCTTTGTAGGATGACTCTTCACGTAACATGCTTATACTTGTGCAACACAAGCCACATTGTCTTCATAGAAATTATGGGAGCTTGCACGATATTCAATCCATATGATTGTTGGATGTGGTGAATTATTCGGCGAAGCCAAGCACATTGTCGTGCGGCTACGTACAACGGTATAATTTCTGAGTGATTTGTCGAAGTCGATATAAGACTTTGCTTAGACGATTTTCATGAAATTGCAGTTCTGCCACATAGAAATACATAACATGTTTGTGACTTGGTTGTATGCAGGTCTAACAGGTACCAGCATCTACATAGCCAATCATACTTTGGTCTTGGTTCTTTTTGTAGAATAGTCCAAGATCTTTTCTTCTTTGGAGATATCGAAAAATGTCCTTTATTCCCTGCCAATCTCTTAATATGTTCTTGATGCGGCCAAGAGTGTGAATGCTATATTGATTTGTGTTTCATCCATGCAATATGATGTTACAAGGCTTAGTAGCGCTGAACTGCGCAAAGAGAAAGAAGCAATCGATTATGAGAGAGAAGAATATCCTAGTTCGTGCGGATGCTTATGTGATTCCTTCTTTGTGCAATGCAAACAAAACAACAATGCATGGAATTAGATGTGTGGATGGAGAAGAAAGAAAGCTAGTTTGGCTAAAGAGGAAGATACAAGATCAATCAAATTATCGTGATTGCAGTTCTATCCACAATGTTCATAAAGTTTTCAACGCCAATTCTGATATTTATAATTCACACAAAATACATATTTGAAAAGCTAATGAAGTCTATTTTCTAACGAATCAAACAGTGCTTGATTTAGAGCTTCCTGCACAAAGTTATGGCAATCTCATTGGATGTTGCACGAGCTGTACGGAGAGACACGCGAGACTTGCCAAATATAAAGAGTCCGAGTATTACAATGAAAGTAAGGGTAAAATCCGACCATACCATGGCTTTCCAAATGTTGAGAAGGATACTTTTTTAAGTTACGAATGAATTTGGAAGCCACTTGAATAAGAAAAGAAAACATATAAAGATTTGAAGTCAGTTCGGATTCGGTTCGGGTTAGACAGAAAGTCCAACATTAAAACGTCCATAACTTTCACAAACGAAGTCCGATTTGGGTGTTCTTGGACTCGTTTGAAAGTTAATTCGAAGCTCCATATAATGGATAAGGTTCCAGCCCTAGAATCCTCATGATCACATCGCAAATTAAGAAGGAATCCGACGGCAGTTATTTAGCTATTTCCTTTTTAGTTCGTATTGGAATTTATTTCGACCTTAGGCCAGGTTGTACATGAGTTTTAATTAAGACCGTGCATTGTGCACTTATATAAGGCCAGGGCTTAGCCCTATTGTAACTCAGGCTATGATATGATAAGTTTTTATACTTGTGAAATAATAGATAAAATCGTCATGATGGTTGTTGGCGGGCAGATTGCGTGATCGCAAGGTTTTTTCGTTTGGTGTTTGCTGAGTTGGTGCAAGGCAAGAATAGGAGATTCTTAAGATTGTCCATGGAATCTACTAGGTTTATATCTTCTAATTCGTGTTTTCTTACTGAATTCACAGTTTTGGGAGTTCAGCGGATTGCTTCTAGTGTGCGCCTTGCATACCGTCTATAAAACTGTCTGTTAAACACTAGACAATATTTTTCTCTCCTCTTTCTCTCTTATCTACGTCATGTAAATTTATATATGCCATAGACTTACAGACAGCTAATATGTACTATTATATATGCCCTAGTCATGTAAATACTTCAGTTTCCTGGGTATAAACACAAATGAGTAGATTTGAAACGAGAGATACTGATACGGTCAACAAGTTGCGCAGCCAATGGCCAGAGCTGGCGGGCAAGTGTGGCTCTGCTCGTTTCAGTTTCAACTTCTGGCTTTTAATTCACTATTCTTTTATTTCATCTTTTTCTGGTTTTTTGGGGGTTTTTTATCTTTTCTTTTTTCCCGTATTCTTTCGTATTACCTATGATAGGCTATTTTATTTTTTATAATTTAATTACGCTAATAAACTAATATCAATCATAGTAAATAATAAATCAACTATAATAAAAAAATATAAAAGTGTGAGTTGTTGGTTGGTCCATTCTCCCTCCTCACTTCTCAGCCATCCGATTTGATCTGGACCATTCGTCTCTCTCCTCCTCTCTCTCTTAGGATACAACTACTCACCCCTCCACTTTCCTCATCTGGCATTCTAGCCATCCTTATCTCTCTGTCGCTTCCTCTCTAATGTTTGATGTGTGAAGTTGGCCAGATAGTAAATTTTATCTTATTATTTTTATGACTCTATTGTAACACACGGATCTCTAATTAGTAATAAAAAATCATAAGTCAACGTCTAATTGGGCAGCACGGAGCTTTCTGGGCGGTGCCGACGTGCAGCGGGGAACCAGCCAGGCTCGGTGCGCGTCGGCATCAGCGGAAATTTTCTCGGGGGAACCCACCAAGAGACCCGAGGGGGAATGGGTTTTTTCGGCAGCTTGGCCCCGTGCGGACGGGGGAGCGCTCGGGCCCGGTCTGCCGGCGAAAGTTCACGGGCCGGGCTCACCCGAGTCCGCTGCGGCGGACGCGCGATCGGAGGCCTGACCAGGGATCCGCGGTCAGCCACCAAAGCAAACGTCGTGGCGTCGAGTCCAGGCTCGGGCAGGAGAGCACGAGCAGCGAGCGGGCGAAGCCAACAGGGGTAGCAGCTCTCGTGTACAAATCTTATGAGTACAAATTGAGTTCATACAATACGCTACATCATCAAAGATCAAACTAACGACACCGTTCGATTGATTAAAATCCCGCTTATTTTAGCTTGAGCTTTTGACTTCTGGTTTATTTTTTTACTATGCTTAAATTTTATCTTTTTCTGGTTTTTTTGAGCTTTTTTGTCGATTCTTTTTTCCGTATTTGTTTGCATTATCCGTGAAGAGCTATCCTATTTTTCTATTTTTATTTTTTAAAATTTAATTACAATAAATAAACTATCATTAGTTACAGTATAATTTTAACCATAAGTTTTTTTTTCAGTCCAAGAGAACGGTTGTAAGAATGTCAATCCAACCATCGAGATGTACTTCCTGAGCCGGGCCAAAAGTGAGTATTGGGATTGATCGGGCTTGAGTTTGCTGCGGCTAGATTAGGCCGAGTTTGGGATAGGTTGGGTGGGTTGGGCTTGGCCACGATTCAGTTTGGGGTCGGCCACATTAAGCTGGGTTGGGTAATGTTTAGAAACTTACGCTTACATCCGTTGCAAAGCATGGTCTTAAACTCTTAATTGTAGTCTCACAAATTATTGCTCCTGGATTACCAATTATTTGGATTGGGTGGGGTTGATTTTGCTAAATTCAGTTGATGCCGAGCTAGTCGTATTTTTTGGCTTCTAATGTTTGGTTCTACAGGAATTTAGTAGAGAAACAGTCTTAATTTACACCACCACTCGCTTTTCAAAATAGCGAGGGCTAGTGTGATGTGAAATCTACATGAATCTTCACTAATACCAAGTAGGTTTTTGTTGTTACGGCTAAAAAAAGACGTTTTCAAATACTTTCTATATCCAACAATAATAACGACAAAGCAGTCCAAACGTAGCACATCGCTGATATATCCTATTTAGAGTACAATCCCCAAACACACAAACATAGCAGTCCAATCCATCCTCCATCCGTGCTCATCAACGCAACAATCCAAGGTGCAGAAGAATCGGCCACTTCATCCACAAGCTCCTCACCAAAGTCTCTCCAATCTTTGCTGTCTTCAGCAGTAAGAGTTGCTACGGGTGCTTCTCACCACTGGAGGACTTCAGCATCTACATCCAGCTCAGCCAAGGGCAAAGGAGGCCTGCTCTCATGGAGGTCGCCCGGCGACTTCTTGTCTGGAGCTACGCCACCTGCCATGGTGGACCAGTGGTGGTCGAATGGCGGTTCTCGTCGAGCAACGCCTCCCACCGTTGGTCTTCAGCAACTTCAGGACGTCGCCGCCGTCTTCATCAACCAAAATCTGCAGTCTTGCCCTCGTCGATGACTGCGATGTCACATGCAGAGTTCGCTGCCGCGGGAAAGCTACTCTAGTTGGCACAAAAGTTCCAACTACTAACCTTGGGATGTATTGTACTCGTTCAAGTTAAACACCTTCAAACAAGAAAAACACTCCTCCAGCCACGTGAGGTTGATGGCCACAGCGGACCCGTGCAGAAGGACAAACCTTGCCAAATAGGCGTCTACACAAGTCTGGATAGAATATGGCCTGATGAGACTCTGTAGGCTGGCTTAAATAAATTACCGTACCGTGTCGATTCATATGTTTGCCCTTCGAGCCTTCATGACATGAAGAGGGGTTGAATCGTACCGGGCTGACTCGGCCACTAAGCAAAACAGGCAACCGATGACTTGTTAATTTTGCTGCTAGTTACAAGTAATTATATTGCCAATCACAAGTAACTTTACTAGTATATTAACAAGATTAAAGACAATATCTTTGACATCTTATTAATTTTTGCTTTGGCATTGGTGGGGATCATAGAAATTGGCCCAATGAGGAAGGCCCATTTCGTGAATCCCAAAGCATGCATGTTTAGTACCATATTGCTAAGCGGGGTGAGGAAGACCGATTTATAAGGTGGAGTCCTCTCCACTCATTGAATATGGAAAGAGATGGTATGGGGATGGCTCGTCTAGTCACACACGCGCGCCACGCACTGCGCAAGACGCGTACTCGCGTATTTTCGCGAAAATCGCATGACTTGTGACTTTAGTGCGCGCGTGGCGGACCAGTCCATCTTTATTTTTGCTAAACTCGCACCACTCTCTCTCCTTGTGTTTGAATGAGATTCAAGTATGAGTGATAACGATCGCCTCCATTCTCTTCCTCAAAACTTTGTGTCTTTGTTGTCTTTGCCGTCGCTCGAAATCGTCGACTCTTCTTCCGCTGCACCGCAAGAAGAGGAGCGGTATCTCGGACCGTTGCTGCCGTGAAGACCCTGCACGGGGCGGCAATAAGGTTTCACGGCAGCGATCTGCGCGACCGCCATCGCACCGCGACACGCATCATCTGCGTCTTGATCGCTGCGTCAAGCTCGCGCTTCTGTTCTTCATCGGGCTAACAAGTAAGTCGTTCGTGTGCGTTCGACTGCAGTACGAGTTACGAATATTTTTACTACTAGTCATAAATAATTTTACTGCTAGTTGCAAGTAATTTTACTGGCAAGTCATCCGTCCATGCTCAAAAGTGTACAATAACTCTAATACAAATAATTTTACTGTCAACCGCAAGCAATTTTAGCGCACTACACATGAGAGTTACCGTACGTACCATGCCGTGCCATCTCGCCATGCCAAATTGCCGACCCAAGGACGGCATACTAGGCCCAATCGAGCCTGGACGCACGGCTCGTTCACTGCTCATACTGTGGTCATGCTCGGATCAAGCTAACAATACTATATCTCAAACCGACATAGGTAGCCTAGCCCATTTGGTAGGTCTAACAGCGATCGCAAATTCGCAAGCAACGAAAAGCCAGACTCGAACAGATTCCCCCGCTTGACGCTTGGCACCTAGCACAGCCGACCGTGCCATGCAAGAGGATCCGCTGCACCCGCACCCGCTCTCGTGAAAGCGGTAAACCACCAACCGCAACCAACCAACCCCCACCGTTTCGACTCGATCCCTACTCAAATGATCCGCCTCGCCTCCCTGCTCCTCCACTGCCCCACTCCCCCACAACCCTCGTGCCTGCGGCCTTCCCCACGCACATGAAACCTCCTCCGCCTTGACCCCCACGATCCCGGCCTTTTCCATCCATTGACCACCATGCCAAGTTTGCGACGATGAGGTTTTAGCGCTTTCCTTTGCAGCAGGGAGACCGGGCTCGGGCTATTATCATCTCCGGGTGAACAGCGGATATTGCCACTGCTGCTATTGCGCGAGCCTCTCCGTCCCTGCTGTGGCCGCACTGATGGATCTCTCCAGGCAGCCTCTAAGGACGTCTTACGATTCCGGGTTCCTCGCCATCTCGGACGTCCACACCATCTACTACGAGCAGTCTGGGAGTCCTCATGGACATGTGAGTGTGATGTGATGGTTCTTAATTTCGGTACCACACTTGCTCTCACCGAGGATCATCGTACGTGTTGGGAGAGTAGACTTATGGGGTTGAGTTGTGAGGGATTTGGGTTTTTTTCGCTCTTTTCCCATTCACTGGCCCTCTTGCCTTGTGTGATGATTGATACACTGGTATGGTATGACTTGCTCAGACTTGTACAGTTGTGCTGGTCTCTTAGATGAACTCTTCTCCTCATCAATTTCATAGCCTATTGTCTTCCTCCACGAGAGACCTGGAGCTAGCACGTCACCTGGAAATCGAAGGTTCTTTGACCCAGAGTTTTACATGATCATGTTGTTTGACTAGGTTATTTTTATTCCTCCCTTGTCTTTGTTTATTGTAATGCCGACAAGATTTTGTTTCTTAATTTGAATTGTGTTTACTTGTAGAGAGGTGCAGGCAGAAGTAGTCCTCTTGCTTGTTTAGAAGAGAACACTACTTGGGACTTGGTTGCTGACATTGAGAAGCTTAGGGAGCATCTTGGCATTCCAGAGTGGCAGGTAATTGCAATATTCTTTTTCAAGAATTTATCACTTGTATTCCTTTTGGTAATAAAACTCGCAATTCTCAGAAAAAGTGTAGGTGTTTGGCGGTTCGTGGGGAAGCACCTTGGCCCTTGTGCACAGCCAGACTCATCCTGACAAGGTGAGTAATTTAATGTCCATTGCAATTTTGTGTTTAGCTGAAACTGATCGCAAAAAAAAATGCGTATGTAAGCTATATTGTACATCCTTCTAATATTATACTCTCATGGATGCTTGCTAGGTCACTGGTATTGTTCTAAGAGGCATTTTCTTGCATAAGAAAAAGGAACTTGATTGGTTCTACGAGGACGGTGCAGCAGCCATTTTTCCATATAGCATGTCCTTGAGCTATTCCACTTGAAGAGGAAATATGATGAGTAGTCAATCTATTCTGTTTTTTTTTCTAAAGTCACTTCACTTTCTTATTTCATGAAACATAAACCTTACATTTTTCAGTATAGTGTTTTTATGTGAGTAGATTGCTTACTTTACTTTCAAATCTGCAGCATGGGAACCATTCAGAGATTTTATTCCTGAGGACGAAAGGAATTGTTTCATAACTGCATATAGCAAAAGGCTAACTTCGTCTGATGCTGGTGTCCAGGTAGATCCATCTATGTTGCTTGGTATATTGGATTGGTTCCTTTTCGTAGTTTCCTTAGTACCTCTGCTTCATTGCTTCTAGTTGAAAGGCATACTGTGGTACCCTCTATTGATCCTCTGGACAAACAGACATGGATTGCTAATGTTTGTTCATTTAGGCTGAAGCTGCTAAGAGATGGACAATGTGGGAGATGATGATTGCTTATCTTATTCAAAACCATGAGAACATCAAACGAGGGGAAGATGACAAGTTTTCATTGGTAAGTCTTTTCATGAGCATCTAGGAAACACTGTTGTTTGATGAACTTACATTATTTCAAAAAAATTGTACTATTTAGCTTTCTTTAGGGAATAACAGAATAGTACCTTTGGAGGGCTCTGTAGGATTATTGTTTACTTGTTCTGCATGTTTGATCTTACTTTGGACTTTCAAAAGAGAAACTTTTACATATTATTGTATAGCTTCTATTTGTAATTAAAATAATTCCTCTGATGCTACTACACTTATGACTGCTGGCAGTGGCGCGACATATCTGCAATGACTTAAATAGTGTGCATTTTGCTTCGAAGATTACGCAGCACAACATATTTGTCTATACGCACATTTTTCTGTATGCTGTAATACTTTGTCTTTATGGTCTTAGAACTTTGTGTTATATATCCTTTTATATCTGATAGCACATGGTTTCTTCAAGCATTTGCAAAGATTAAAAACCACTATTTTGTGAATAAGGGATTTTTACCCTCAGACTCGTATCTATTGGACAACGTTGACAAGATTCGACATATTAAAGTTTTTATTGTACAAATACATTTGTCCTTAGGCTTTTAGTTGTGATATTATGCATTTTCATATGTTGGTATGATTGTATGTGTGCATCTGCGCATGAGCTAAATAGCAAACATGATTAACTTTTATGTATCAAGTTTGACATGGTGTGTAGCTCCTGATCTGTTAACATTCGCCCAATTGGAACCAAAGTTGTGATCTGGATATAGGGTGCCAACATGACATGATCTGGTGGGTTGTGAAGTGTATAGAAATAATAGAATTAGAATGAAATAAAGATTGCATCTGTGCATATTTGCAATTCTGCTTTTCCTGGATAACTTAGATGTGATCTTCATGATAGAAATCAATTAGTAAAAGTGGCATTATTAAACAATAGTTCCTCAACCTGGTAAATGAAAACGTGATGCTTCATATTGCTATTATTTTTCCCTATTTTGTAAGTTCCATGCAAAAGAAGTTCCGGACATGATATGTTTGTACCTGATTAGTGATTATGTTGTAGGGGTGGTATGATGTTTGCTGTCCTATGATGTCTGCTTGGGATCTTCATAAATCTTGGCCTGAAGCAGAATTTAAGGTAAATGATTCTTCAATCATTTTCATATTTTCCAAAATCATTCTATTAAATACAATGCTTTTCATTTCATGTTGCGATACAATTTTACTGTTGTGGAACCAAGTTAACTCATTCATAAATTGTAGGTTCTAACTTCTGAAAGGGACTGGAGACCATAGTTGGAGGACCAAAACAATTCTTTTTCCAGTTAATACAAGGTGTTTTTATCATTTGCTTGCAATCTTCTGATTTAAAACTAAAGATAATATGTGTTCACCTTATCTGTTACCTGAAGACTCACGGTATGATGAGCACGTGCTTGTAGTGTGTCATTACTAACGACTCGTGTAGGCAATAGTATCTGATTCTCGACTTGCCATTATTCAACTAAATTCTTCTGATCAGCACTTTTTTTCCTCGCCTGCAATCTGTATAAGCTTAAGCATGAATTTATTTCACATTCTGAATTAATGATTCAACTTGGGCAATGTGGCTTGCCATGCAATATTCACACTGGTCTCGCATTTGTTTCTAAATATTTAGCTAATTTATAGCTAAACATGCGCTGATTGCTGACTGCAATATTGACCAAGAAATGTTTCACTAAGTTGCCCAACTCATCTCCTCTACTGGATGCAGGTGGTTCCAGATGCAGGACACTCGGTCAATGAAGTTGGTGTCTCTGCTGAACTGGTAGCAGCTAACGAAAAGCTTAAAAGCATGTTGAGAAAATGAGCAGGCTGAACCTACATCCAGAAATGCGGAATAAGAGCGGAATAAGAGCCTGTATTGGCACTTAGCGCAGAGCCTGTTGTATGTGTCAAACGATGTCATTCCCTTTCCAAACATAGTAGGCTTTGACAATTTTGTTGCTTCTTATTCCAGGCTATTTTCAGACGTATCAGAGTTTCTTCATTGTCTTGATTGTCCAGTGGTGAGCGTAATTGAAAGTGAGCTAGCATATTCAATCATAGAAGAAACTAGCAGTAAGCCAATACAGCGTTACATCTTCACAATAAAAAGCTGTTCATACACACATGACGATGTACCGGAATAACAGAGCATACCCTATTGCTTGCCGTATCTAGTTGTTCCACAACCTTGATACAAAACAATACACAAGAGCCTGATGCTCTGTGTCTAGAAACCGAAACACATGACAGTAGCAAAAGAAAACATATGCAGCAGAAAGTCCATGCTATGTCAGCAAATTCACTTGCCATTACACCATGCTTCGCCTTCCGAAGTCCAGAGGGCTAGGCAACACACGTACTGCCACACATTAAGTTCCTGCGGTGTACAAGATGCATTAGAAGACAGTTAAATTGAGGAGGCTCGGATGGTGTGGCTGCCGTTCTGCAGCCCACCCACCTAGGCTCGATTCTAGGGCGTCTCATTTTCGGAGGGTACTATCTATATGAACAGTGCCTCTCCGAGTACACGCGCACGTGGATACGTACGGTGGTCAAAGCGCGTGCCCGCGTTCGGTGAGTCAATTAAGACCACCGTAAGGAGCCCCTTGGCAAAGATGTCTGCATATTGTAGTGATGTTGGAACATGGAGAACTCGAACATCACCGAAGGCAACCCGTTCACGAAAAAAATGAATATCAATTTCGACATGTTTGGTGCATTGGTGTTGAACTGGGTTGATGGAATGATACACGGCGGAGTATTGTTGCAGTAGACCATTGTTGCCTTCGGAAGGGGAAGCCGAAGCTCGAGGAGCTAACGCAGCCAGCAGGCTTCGGCAACAGCGTTAGCGACGCCGCAGTATTCTGCCTCGGCGCTGGAGCGCGAGACAATATGCTGCCTCTTGGACGACCAAGAAATCAGGTTGTTGCCAAGGAAGACACAATACCCTGACGTGGAGCGCCGTGTGTCAGGACACCCAGCCCAATCAGCATCAGAGTAGACAATGAGATCATGTGAAGCTGATCATGTGAGCTGAAGGCCATGGCTCAGGGTGCTCTTAATGTACCTCAATATGCGCTTGATCAGAAGAAAGTGCTGCTCACGTGGATGGTACATGTGTAAGCACACTTGTTGGACGGCATGTGCTATGTCCGGACAGGAGAATGTCAAATATTGAAGAGCTCCAGCCAAGCTTCAATAAAGTGTGGGATTGGCGACCAGTGCACCTGCGGCAACGAACAACTTGGAGCGAGCTTCAATCGAAATTGCACATGGGTTGCAGTGTGTCATGTTGCCACGGTCCAAAATCTCGAAGGCATACTTTTCTTGAGAAAGGAAAAGCCCATGTGAGGTACGGCGAGCGAAAATGCCAAGAAAATAGTGTAACAGACCGAGGTCCGTCATGGAGAACTCTTGACAGAGAGTGGTGATGATGTTCTGAAGGAATGCAGTGTCGGAGGCAGCGAGGATGATGTCATTGACATAACGTAGAAGATGATAATGTGTTAACCATGGTGATAAGTGAACAAAGAAGTATCACTTTTGGAGCCAGTGAAGCCAAGGGACTGAATGAAGAACTGAAAGCGGGTGAACTATGCCCGAGGAGCCTGTTTCAATCCATAAAGTGATAATTCAGTCTGCAAACATGTTCGGGCTAGCCGGAGTCAATGAATGCCAGCAGCTGCTGACAATACACCGTCTCCATAAGAGTACCGCTGAGGAAGGCATTTTTGACATCAAGTCGATGGATTGAACAATCGCAGCTCAAGGAGAGAGAGAGAGAGAACTGTCCAAATGGCCGTGGGTTTGACAACTGGACTGAATGTTTCATTGTAGTAGTCCGGGTTGCTGCGAGAAACCCCGCAAAACCCAGCGTGCCTTATAACGAGAGAGGGATCCATTAGAGTTGAATTTGGGATGGTATATCCATTTCCAGGTGACGATGCTAGCATTGACCCGTGGAGGGACAAGATCCCTTGTGTTATTGACCCAGCGTGCTTTGGAGAATTCCAAGATGATTCTCATTGATGGGTTACTATGTATATGTACACGTTGTACAAGAGTTTATAGCTGTTAGGAACCTAACCATAAACAACATATTATAGCTAATTAAGGCTATACAAATCATGCCTTTAATATAGTAGTAGTTTGCCGGTGATGTGTACTCTAACAGTACTCGTGAATCAAAAAAGAACAGTTAAATTGACTGTAAATTAGTCGCTTCCATAGTAGTTTTACTTTACTCTTCAAAACCTTGTCTGAACAGCAGTTCATACACTCATTAATTTACTCGCAGTAAATGTGCCAATTTTGAGTTAATTTAACCAATGGATCTGCATAGTTTTTAGGAGTTCATGAGTGAGCAAAAAATTCATGGTGGTGCTCTGCTTTAACGATAGTGTTACATACAATTATAAGATGAGTGCTCACATCAATATAATAATAGACAACAAGTATGACCATAGGGTTCGACCATTCCAAGAAGTGGGTGCTTACTTTATCGAGCATCCAGAGCTTCGCCTAGTTTTCTTCCTGACCGCCATCACCTCCCTTCTCCGAGGAGGCTGAAGGACCACTTTGATGGCAGTATCGAAGACAGCCTTGATGTTCTAGCATTGCCAACAGCATCACCAAGTCAGCTTGTTGGATTATTATTTACAGTACAGACTGATCAACTGACTCTAATCATTCTACGTAACTTCAATTCTCAATTGTACTACCTGCTGTGTTTTCGAACTGCATTCGATATAAGCTGCAGCGCCAATCTGCTTTCTAAGTTCTTCACCCTGCGTAAAAAAGAAAAGGACATAAAGCTAAATAACAATCTAATTTACACCACTCAAGAAGCTGGTAAAGAAAAGAAATTAACCTGTGCCGTTGTGATTGATGAGGCACCTGGATGGTCAGCAAGGTAGGCTCTGTGGTCACGGAGATCTGAACAATCACAACCAAACCCCATTAATCATAGCCACAAGCATGAGAAGGAATCTATGGCATTAAACTTCATTAAATCAACGTCATACTCAGTACAAGTTCCTCACCTAACTTGGTCCCAACAAGAACAATTGGAACATTCGGCGCAAATCGGCGAAGCTCTGGCATCCACTGCTTGCTCAGAAATAGAAGAAATAGAAAGATCAGTTCATAATAGATTTCAGTGAAATAATGGGTACTTACTTATCTGGGAAGCTGAGAAAAGTGAGGGATTCTTGGGCATTGGTCAAAGGTGGTCTAAACGTCTGTATGTCACAAGGAAAAGTAAAGGTTCGCTACAGCTATTTTGGTCAAGTGTTCTGATGTGTCAGAGATTCAGATATCTTCAATCTAGACTAGAACTTCAGGCTTTGGATTCTTTCCACCAAAGCACGCGAAAACAGGTATGTTTGCTAGCTTATCCTACTGATGAACTTTACTGCATAGAGTACCTTCTTAAGAACATTCTCATAACTTGGCCTGCTGATCAAGGAGAAAGCCAGCACAAATATGTCTGCGCCTCTATAGCTCAGTGGCCTCAACCTGCTGTAGTCTTCTTGGCCTGAACGAAGAAAGAACAGAGAATAAGATAATTAGAAGTTCAGATTTTGAACACTAGTAGAGAAAAAACAAAGCTCAGAAAAGAAAGCAAGATGAATCAGTACCAGCGGTGTCCCAGAGCCCCAAGTTGACAATGTTGCCATCCACCGAAACATTGGCACTGAAATTGTCGAACACCGTGGGGATGTAATCCTGCCCAAAACAAAGAACAGGATGCTACCGTCAGTCCCAGCTGCGATGCCAGAAATGGCGCACTTCACATGATGAATGCAAGGCCCGTGTGTTTCCTCAAAGAGGAAAGGAAAGAAGAGCAGAAAGAGCAAAGCACAGTCACATGGTGAGACTAGAGTACCTATTACCACCTACTAATCTTGGCAAACACAAACGAACTAGCGAGAAACAAGTAATCGTACTGCCAGAAGGCCAGTTCTGTACAAGAAGCACCCAAAAGAATGTGAAGCGCAGCACAGTCAGGCAGATCAGCTTCTGAACGAGCTAGTACGTTCGCCTCAAGAACGAACAAGATGTATGGGAGAACACAGTACCGAGAGAAGCCGCTCAACTCTGAACAAAGCTTCACTAAAACGCGCAAATAAAGATGGAAGGAGAGAAGGGAGCGTACAGTGGGGAACTTGTTGCTGGTGTAGCAGATGAGCATGCAGGTCTTGCCCACGGCGCCGTCCCCCACCGTCACGCACTTGATGAACTTGGTCGCGCTCATCTCGGCTCTCCCCCCCTTCGCCTCTCCCTCTCTCCCCTCCCTTCCACTAGTACTAGCTCGCGATGAGGAAGCAGAAGCAGAGACGCACGGTCAGAGACAAGGATACTTGTCTTTCTCCAAGAAGCCAAGCCAAGAAAGCGAAGCAGCAGCTCTCTCTCTCTCTCTCTACTTCCTTAAAGAAAGAAAGAACCGCTCGGCTTAGTCCTTGGGAGGTGTGGTGTAAAAGCGGGGCCGTATGGATTGGAATGGGGCGCAACGCAGCGCAACGACGAGAAGGTTTCTGCTTGCTCGTGTCGTGCTGCTCAGCTCTGCCTTTAAGATCTTGAGTCAAGCTGAGGAGGCTCTGAGCCTCTGACAGCTTGCTGCTAGCTACCGCTCTACTGCTGGTGCACTGTCATGGCAAAGCCAGTATGGACCGACGCAGGGTCGACGGCCATGAAAGTACAGGGGAGGCAGGCAGGCAGCAAGGAGCACCGGCTCGCTCGGCTGGGCTCGGGGCGTTCAAAAGTGAGACCAAAGGGAAAACGTCGGCAGGTTTGCTGTAAACGGTTTTGACTTCCGATTTTTTTTTACCTTTTGGTTATTTCTAGCTTTTGGATTTTTTAAGGTAGAAGTTATTCAAAATATATTAGGTTCTAATTTTGTCTTTTTTGCTTTTACTTTTTTTTATTGTCTATGAAGATATAACGGAGTTTTTATTATTTATTTTTTAATTGAATGACTTAGAAAAATCTAACAGCTGTTACAGTGTAATTTTAGCAACAGCCAGAAGTCGCAGTGGAAAACCGATTAGAGTGGCCCCTTAGTATGCTTTGGAAAGGTCGCAAAGGTTTTAGGGCCTGTTCATATGGCTTCTGCTTCCAGAAACAGAAACCAATACGAACACCCTAATTTCTATAATCGTACTTTGTATTTTATTATATCATAAGTTCATAAGTAGTATGACGGTCCGAATATTGTTGTGCATTTTGTTGCACCCATTTTTCTTACATAATACACTACTATTCATCAATCATTTCTATCAACCACTTTTATTCATCAGTCGCAGCCAAAAGCCAATATGAATATGCCCATGCGTTTGTGCTAATTAACACTGTAATTCAATATGAGTTGATTAAACTAATTTGATCTTGTATTACAGCAGTTGTAAAAAAAAATCTTGTATTTATAGCACCTAACACATCCCAGTGGTACTGTAATGTTGTGGTAGTGCTCTAAATGGTTGAAAAGCCATGGCTTTTGGGCCTGTTTGGCAAGTCACAAGCCGGCTGGCTTTTGGCTTTTGCTACAGTACGTAACTTTCAAACGGAGTATTTTCTCAAAACGGGGTCTATAAGTTAAACGTAGTACACGTTAAAAGCCCAACATCTGTACCAGCCAAAATCGTAAGTGAATACCGGTCTCTCCGTAATCTATACTGTAAACAACCAAAATTCAAAAATTTCAGCCAAAAACCATAAGCCGCAGCAAAAAAAAACAGGCCCTTTAGCTGCAATTGTACTGTAATGATTGTTAGCTTTTTCTAAGTTAAAAAAAGAAAATAATAAGAAATAAAAAATTTGAAAACCACCACTATATGTTTTGGTATAATGCAAAGGAATAACGGGAAAAAACAAAAAAAGCCAAAAAAGACGAAATTAAGAAGCCGATACATTCCAAGTGAACTAGAAACCAGAAACTGAAGCCTTTTGGAGTATCAACAGAACACGATACACCTATACATAAGGAGAAGCAACTAAGTGCATCTCTAATAGTTTATGTGAGATGTCTCTTAACTATATTAAATAAGTAAAATCATATATGGAGAAGAGATAAGACGAGAAGAGGTGATATATTGTCTCTTATGCAAGAGACGACTTGAGTCTGCAAACAAACGCAAATAGTGAGAGGGTGTGAGACAAAAAGTTATGGTAAAAATAGTATAAAATAATTAGAAGAACGATTTACTATTGGAGAAGATGTCTCTAGTGCTATCTTTAAAAACGATATAAAAGCCTCAAAAGATAATTTTAAGAGACAAACTATTATATATGCCTTAATGTGATACGGTACGGCACAATAGCTTTTGGATCTTGTACATTTCTTTTCAAATTTAAATATTTCTGCTTTGCTCTCCGAGTAGAAAAAGAAAGAACCCCTACACCAAGATGCTTTATCATTAAAGAGTAACAAACTATCTAGAACGTGAGACTAAACCCCAAGCTTAACAATTGCATTGCGTTATGCTCTCTAGTCTCTAGGTATAAATACATATCGTTTTGGATATAAACATAGACACCAAAATACAACTTTCATCAGTAAATTAACATGTAATATATTTATAAAACCTAATAAAATTATACTACTATAAAATATTTTTTGAGACAAATCTATACATATCATTTTGATGTAACTAATTTAAATATTTAAAAATATATTGATAGCAAAAATTTCTAAATTTTAACTTTATATATATATATATATATCAAAACAATATGTATATGTGACGGGAGAAAGTCCTGGGAAATCTTTCGACGAAAGTCTTCAAAAAAAAAATTCCTAACCTAAAACCACAGGATTCAAACCAGCGAACGGTCGTGTCTCCCAAAGAAAAACGAAAAGACTCCGACCCCTCAGGGAGGAAGAGGCACTTTATCGACGTACGGTAATATTCAAATGGAACATCCGGGAATGAGGCGGTGGACCCCACGGATGGCCCGGCCCACGACAACCCTACCCAGCATGCGGAGCGGGTAGGGGATCCTGCCCCCTCGTCTCTTATCGTATTGCAGACAAGACACTTACCCGGTTAAAAAAAAAGCTTTTTTAGTGGTTTATAAGGGCATCTCCAATGGGTCTATAGCAGCTATCTACAAGAGAGTCCATATCATCAACTATCCTACGTGGAAGATATTAAATGAAGAAAGAGAACACAGCTCTCTACAGCTCTAGAGATAGTCTATAGCACTAAACGAGGCAGCCTCCATAAATTCTGTGTGTGCATGTAAACATCAAATAGCTATCCTTATAGATAGTTCTTTAGAATGCTAATTTTAGTGTGTACTATATAGATGATATGGAAGTCTTATAGTTAGTTGCTAGCTATAACCATTGGAGATGCTCTAAGTGAAAAATATTATAGTTAGCTGAAAATATATTGTAATGGAGGCTTATTTAGTATAATTAAATTTAAAAAAATTAAAATAGAAAAAACATGTTAGCCCATCACATATAACACAAACAAATACGAAAAAAAGAATCAGCAAAAAAACTGAAAATTCCAAAAGTATAGAAAAAGACGAAATTTATGAATAATGCAAAATAAACCAGAAGACAGAAGCTCAAACCGAAACGAGCGGGCCTCTGATTTTGATTAAGCAAAACAAATCGCTGAGACTGATGTGTGGGCCCAAATAACCCAATGGCGCTCTCTTCTTTTCGTTGAGCTTTTTAATTGTGGTCCCCTCTTTTCAAGCCTCTTCGGCGCCTCGATCTCTTTTGACGGCAAAGCCGTTGCGCTTCCCAAGTAGTGGGCTGTTCGACAACGGTTTCCGAGACATGCGCATGGTCGTCGTCCTCTCCTCTCGACGCTCTCGCGACGTCCAATCCTCCACGTACCCTGCTCCGGCGAAGAAATTGAACGGCGGAGTTCGAAAGCTACAACCCTGCGTCCAACTCCAGCCACCGACACCCTGTGCGCCCGTCGTGCTGGGCCCACCGGCAGCTGCGTTCTGGAGCTTTAGAGCAAGTACAATAGTATAGCCAACTAGTGGCTATAACACTTGTCCATTTCATATATAGACTTCAAAAAAATAGTTCATACAATAAGGTAGCTATTACAATAACTATTTGGTCCCACTTGTAAGAGAGTGAAATGCATATTTTTACGTGCTATAGTTAGCTGTAATTTAGTAGCTAGCTTCCTTCTCTCTCTTCCATTCTCTCTCTGCCACGTAAGATTTGGTTGATATTATATTTGCTATAGCCTGCTGACTAAGCCTTATTGTACCTGCTCTTACGGAGCGGGCGGCGGTCTGAATTGAATGGGTAGCGTCTGGCCGTCTGGTTTGGTGGGAAGCGGAGGATGTAGGGCCCTATTTTCGGGTTTATTTAGTACTGCTTGATATTATTTAAATTTTCTAATATAGCTACTGTAAGTTTATTTTAGTGTAATTAAATTTAAAATATTTAAAAATAAATATTAGATTCTCAAGAATATAGAAAAAAAGAGAAAAGACAAAAAGAAAAAAAACCAAAATTAAAATATTAGAAGCCAAAACCATAAGTCAACTTGAGCATATTAAAAATTGAACTCATGTTTTTTTGGAAACTAAGGATTTTTACCCTGCTCCAACAAGCTTCTAGCTTCTTAATTTCGTTTTTTTGTTTTTGGCATTTTTTCCTTTTTTCCTTATTTATTTGTATTGTTCATAATGATATAACTTTTTATTTTTTAAAATTTAATTAAGCTAAAAAGCTAGCAGCAGCAATAGGGCCTGTTCTTTTTTTTTGGCTTATGGCTTTTTACTGAAATTTTTGAATTTTGGGTTGTTTGTGACAGAGATTACGGAGAGAGATACTCGCTTGCGATTTTGGTGATATAAATGCTAGGCTTTTAACATATATTACAATTGACTTATAAACCCCATCTTGAGAAAATACGCGTTTGAAAATTAGGAACTATAGCAAAAGCCAAAAGCCTCTTTTAAAAGCTACAAAGAGCATACTCTATAGTGTATTTTCAGCCGCTCTAATGCAAAGAAGCCAGAATCTTAGGCTTATAAATCCAAATGAGATGGTCCCCTTTTTTAGGCTGCAAATGTTAGGTCCGATAAATAATATCAATCGATAAAAGCTAAAACCAACAGACGACTAAATACTGAAAAGAATGGAAGTAATGTCTTATGCGAACTGCACCACCAGCCTCACGCAACCGGGTGTTGTTCCTCAGCCACGATCATGCATATCACAGTCAACTTTTGCCCTGATCCGGTTTCGACTTCTGGTTTCTGACTTATTTTTCACTATTCATAAATTTCGTCTTTTTCTGAACTTTTAGCTTTTTGTTGAGCTTTTTTGCCGGTTCTTTTTTTTCCCATATTTGTTTATATTATACGTAATGGGCTAACATATTTTTTTATTTTTAAATTTTTTTAAATTTAATTATGCTAAATAAGCCTCTGTCAGCTACAGTGCTTTTAGCCATAAGGCACGAGCTTTTCAGCCGAACCGATCACCACCTTTTGTCGTCTATATTCCTTTGTCGGTGAGGTCCTCAACGTCGACCTTGCTCATGCGCCTGAGCTCCTTGAGGCAGGGCGGCACGGATGGACGACCGCCACGACTCGGGCATGTGGAACCTGAGCCAAAGGTGGAGGAGGACGCGTTAGCTGTTGGTACGCAGATCTATCTCGGCTGTGGCCGCAATTCTATGTGTGCCTGACCTGGTACGTGCGCGGTCCAATTTTCGATGGGCCAATTTCAATCGCGGATTTTATTCGTGATCTAGTTTGGATGGGTTGAACTTGGGCTGCTCCATTCGTAATTAGACGAAAACTCAAGTGGGATATGCCGGTTTTTGGCTGCAGGTAATAGTTTTTATCTATATTTTTTGAGATGACAGTAGATGAAGACGTCGACGTAGATGGCACATACGGTTGTAGACTTGAAAAGTCATTTGAAGAATCCGTTTTAAGAAACCGTCCAATTCACTACCCCTGATTGTTTCGGCTTTTGGAATAGTCAAAATACCAAAAGAACATGCCAGACTTTACTGGACCAATCTAGGCCGTTCTGGTATGCTTGACTTCTTTGCGTCAAGTGGCTTAGTCAATCCGTCTTATTGCTCATTGCTTGGGAGCTACTGGGGGATGGACCATATTGGGCTTAAGGCCCAGTAGACCGAGAATCAAGAGACCATCATTGATTTCTACATCGTTAAGTTAGCTCAAATGTGCCCAAATGGGCGATATGGCTGGCCAGTTGGGCATGACTTATTTAGCTCGTCAGTTAGAATAGGCCATGCCGTACCAGTCTATGGACCGAGATGGCGGCCTAGACATGGCCTAGAGGGGGTTCGTGCCATGCTAGGCCAGCATGCGCCTATTTAGCCCGATGGGCCACAGAGGCACAGCACGCTCGTTTGGCCCGGATAGCCTGTTTGGCCCAAAAAAATCAGAAAAAATAATAGTTCAAAAAATATTTAAAATTCCAAAAGGACATAATAAATTATAGAAAAAGATACATTAAATTATAGAATTATAGAAAAATACACAATAATTTGTAGAAATGAATAATGAGCTTTATTGATGTTAAAATGGTTCCATCGTTAAAAACTTTGCCAAGTAAAAAAACTCAATTCGAGAAAATCTTAGCAAAGAAAAAGAGTATAACCTGTAACTTAACATTACAGGTAAAAAAACATAAAAAAGTACAATGTATACATGAATGCTCTAAGAATCGTCAGCGGTATCGTTGACATCTTGATTGCCTTTGCCGCTATCTATATAGAGATTGTTGAACACGTGCTCCAACTGCGTATCCACGACGCAGTGTTGAGCTCGTGCATTAGCTTGTTCCTAGTCTTTCACTGTGAGAAGTATTTCTACCATCTCACTCATGAGTATTATTCTTCTCCAATATTATTTCAAAAAGACTGAAAGTAGACTCGGAAGAAACCATTAAAACAGGAATGATTAACACATCCCATGAAATATATGGATAGCACTGGATATGTTAGATTGTGCTCGTGCCACCAAAATATTAAAGTCCTCTATGTGGTGGGGCACAGGATCGCTATCTAGAAAGACTGATAGTTTCCCACGGCCCGAGTATGGATTGCTCCACCACTTGATAATGTAGAGCTTGATCTTTCAGAGGAAAAGATGGTGCCCCACATATTTATCATCTTACCTATGGTGGGTGCTGGTGGAGGTTGTTATAATGGTTTTATTAAGCTATTAGACAGGACAACTCTTAATAGTACAATAACCTATATTAGTAACCCGGTCTTCCAACCAAACACTAAGACTGGTAAAAGATTAGAAACACATTCTTAGACCTAACTAATCATACATTTTCCTTGAGCATCTTCTTAAAGCTTGATGACACACATCATCACTTCAAGTCCGGATCATCGTCTTGACATGCATCAACCCATGATACATCCATTTCTTGAACTCCATCAACACATGATAGGTCTTCACTTGATTTGATGATCAACACATGATCATCTTCTCTTGGACATGCATCAATTTATGATGGAGGATTGGATCATATACCCTCTCCTTAGTTGGGAAATTCAGGATTTACCCTCCCACCTCAATGACATGTGGGGTCATCATAAGTCACTGACGCGTGGGCCCGGAGGGTAAATCCTGAATTTCCATCTAAGGGGAGGGTATATGATGAATAAAACCATTTATGATGCATCTTCTTCTTAATAGCCTTCAACACATGAAGCCATCTTACATCTAGAATTGATGATTTTCAATACATGAAGTTATCCTAAGTCATTCTTATTTGTTGATCCTAATATATTTATCCAACTCATGAAAAATGTTAGTCCACAAACTAATTGTTATGAATTTTGGCTAAGTTTTTTAGCCCTTAAATAGACTAGCCTCTATCGCTATTTGAAATGGCGATAGAGGGTGCAGGAGCCTCTGTCGTCATTTCAATTGACAATTAGTTCTTCTATCATCAATTGAAATGGTGACAGATGACATGACACCGAGATGGCACTTTATGTCTATTCATTCGACGATAGAGTGTAAGTTGCTGTTTGAAATGACGACAGAAGTTCTGTTCCAAGTTCAAATAGTGTATCCCCATTTGAAAATGGGGACATAAGATTATTTATATAATTTTTTAAGTAATGATATATTAATTAATATTAATAGAAATGTATTTTAAAAATTTATAGAATAGTACCAATCCACGATACGTTTAGCGATCTTGACATCTTTGGTCTCCACCACGCCTCGCCTGAACACTAGCCGATTCTAAGCATGAACGCCCCCCCCCCCTCCAAAAAAAAAAGTTCAGCTATTTATTACCATTCCAGCAGTCTAGCTTTCTGTCTGAGATAAAACGATTTCAGAATTTTGCAGAAACGCCACTAACACAATAGTAATAATGTACAGCATTCACAGTTGCATACAAGCTCTGTGGCTCACTCTGAAGAACTCGACACGAGGAATAACAAATGCCGTGGACAAAACTGGGAAAACGTAACAGGGAAGGAGAAGAAAACTCCAACTAAACTCTTATCTGCTGGAACTCTGCAGCCTCCCAAAACCACCTCCATATTTGCAGGCACTCGATGGCCACCGTCATTCTTGCACCAATTGCTGCAGATGTCTCATTATATACACAAACCAATACGACACAATCGAGCAGCCGGCTATCACTGATGTGAAGGTATCACTATTGTAACATATACAAGCCCCATTGGGGCGTCTGTGCATCAGAGTTATTCGACATTTGCTTCGAGCTTCTGATGCTAATACATCTCTTGTCTTCTCAAGACTTTTTCTTCGTCAGAAGCTCTCTCATCCTCGACGTGCTTCAACAACTCTCCGTTTAGTCGTGTTGTCAAGGAGGGAGACAATGGTGCATATATACCTACATTATGACAAAATAATGAGACATTGCAGACATTGGTAATTTCAACTAGAAAGGAGATGTTGAGGTCACAAACTTCTTGATTGTGGGATCCTTTCATAATCCTTTGTTACATGCAGCAAAATGGTACCGGACAACACGACAATCAAGCCGCAAATTTCAGAAGTAATGCTTCCAAGGCTTTGACCAGACCAATCCTGCACACATCAGTAAAGTAGGATGAGAAATAGGAATAGCAGATATGTCAAGCCTTAAATTTTGAATGAACAAAAATCCCTCAAACTTGACATTATAATTTTGTTTTGTTTAAGTATAAAGCTCAAGCCATCAGGTGAGCTAAGGTTCAAATTCCCAACAAACACAAGAGTAACAGTACTTTGCTCAGTCCATCAGAGAGCCAACTGTGTTCCCTCAATTTGTTGCAATGTACTTACGCCCTGTTTGGTGAGTCGTGTCTCCCAAGTTCAAAGGTATAATTGGAGCTTCTAGACCAAATGGGATGGCTTCAATTTGTAGTCCCAAATTTTAATCCAAATTTTGTAAAAAAAATACTATATAAACGAACTTTTTTTCCGTACTTTAAGTGCTCTTCAGAAAGTTAGGCGTAACCAATTTTTCCAGTTAGACAAATTTGCAACATATATGCCATAGATTAAAATTTCTTGGACACAGTTCAGGATGAAAAGCTGGAGTTTTAACTGAAACAATTCCATGAGTTCAAGTTTAGGACTGTAACTTTTCATACCTTAGCTTCAAGATTGCTCATATAATTGTTCGAGGATATATGTTTGAAGTAAGGAAAACATTATAGTAAGGTGTAAAGCCAATAGTTTATAATACCAGAGGCATGCATAAGAAACAAAGGCAACAACATGAAATTTTCCAAAGGGATCTAAAACAATAAATGAGGGTGGATGGTAGAACAGAAATAAGAAATAGATATATGACAAGAATATAAAAAAAAATACCTTGAACATTATGACACTTGCAAGTATTGTAAGTATTGTGAACATTACATAATAAATTGGAGATACAATTGCCGTATTAAATGTGTCAAGTGCCTGCCATAAAAAGTACAATTTACTCTGTTAAACTGTGGAGGACACCGATACAATCAGACTTGCAAGCAATCATTCTATGAACTCTTGCAATTTAGTGCATTGTTGAACAAATATTGGAATTTACTTTATCATAGCAGTAATCACAGCAAGGAAGCCAGTTGAAGGAGATTTCGGACACAGGGATAATACACCACTGGTGCAAGGCTGGGGATGTTTGCCTGAAGTAGGTATCCTTACAGTGTAGGACAGTAGTCACAGGACAGAAACAAACTTAGCCTAAGCAAACAGGGCTAGTTATGGGGGAGCTGAAGACAAATTTGTTTAAATAGGTTCCATATCATGCCAAAATAGCATATATCTACCAATTTATCAGAATCTTCTGATTATTTTATTTTCCCATGTCTTTGGTTGTTGAGAAGAGTGATAGAATGCAGCATAGAACGTACATAGCAATGATTTGATTCCAATGGACTGTGGCACTCCTTATCCTAATAAACAACAGAAACATCAGCATAACTTGAGCCCAATCAGTTAAAAACCCATGATCACTTGGAGTTACTTACATGACACTTCTTAGATTCAAATTTGTTATTCTTAGTTATTGCTAATTGATCAATGTTCATAACTTCATATAGTTCTTATTGATCATCTGGTCTTGTTGATCATTTGGTCTAGTTACATTGTTTCCGATCAACCCCTCTCTTATCATTTCTTTTTCGAATCCATAAAAAATTCTTTGTCAACATGATGCCTATTATACATTACTAAGGTTCAACTCACAAATTGTGTTGAAATTCGTCTTCTCTAGGACATACCATTTAGGCACTTATCATTTAAATGGCTATACTTATAGTGACATACAATGGTTACTGAAATAACATCAGTTGCGAAGAAGTTGTACAAACCTTATTCAGATAATTCATCTGTGTTAGCACACAGGTAGCCACAACAAGCATAAAGAACCAAGTCTCTGGATACACTAACTGATTTGTCCCCTCAAAAGTCAACTTTAAGGATGTACCAAGAGCTTTAACACTCATCACCTGATTAAGGAGAAAAAGTTAGTGCCTTCCTTAGTAAGAGAAAAAACTGAATAATTACATACAGAACATTGGATAAAACAGAAACTGCTGGCAGAAGTGACATTACTGAAAGAGAACCCATCAAAGAGCAAATGGCAGTGTAGATCAACACATTTGATTGCCCATAGAGAGGGGAGAAATGGAACACCAGGACAAAGACCACCAATATAACTGAAGCAACATAGAGCAAGAAAGCTGAAACAGCACATGGCAATATATGTCAGTCATCAGGCTTCACTTCCTAGAATCGCATATAACAACAAAGGAAGTTCCCACAATCAAGAGAAAATGATTGTACACAATAGAATCGCATTCATGATAAATCAATAATTCTCACCAGGTTGTGTCGCCATGCTCCATATTTCCCTAACCGAGGTAATCTCTCGCTCCTGTGGCGCATGGATAACAATCACCACCGATCCCGCAATACACATCACGCAACCGAGAACTCCGAGCGCGTGCAACCTCTCATTCAGGATGAAATTGGCCAGCACTGCACTGAAGAGTGAAGACCACCAATACCCACCTTCAATATCACATTCCACTATTCCAGTTCCGCAATTGGAAAGGAAAATCACAGCTTGCAGTATGTACCTAACAATTATGCTCAGTGCTCCAAGAGGAGTAACCAGCACCGCGGGGGCGAAGGCGTATGCGACGAAATTCGCGACCTCTCCCACAATCACTGAAAAGAGAGAAAAAAAACTTTGCTCCGAATTACCCACTGCTCGCTAAAGATTGCGCTTCATTTGCTATACTGAAATCGTAGAAAGAAACCTTACTAGTGATCATGCCGACCCACCATAGGGGTTCCATAAGGTACGAGTAGCCACCCACCCCTGCACACCACATGAAGAAACCAAGAAAAAAGAGTCATTTGTACAGGATTAAACTTCGGGGGGAAAAAACAGGGTAGCGTGAGAGGAACTGTGGAGGCGACCTGCGCGGATGCCGGAGGCGACGGCGGCCCGGCGGAGGCCCTTCTTCTTGATGATGAAGCTGGCGCCGATGAAGCCGCTGGAGAGGAGCGCCAGCGCTATCCCCTTCACGTTGTCCGTCGACAGCTCCTCCTCGGCTCCTCCTCCCATCCCCCACCCCAAAACGCCCCAATTGCCGTCGAGCTCCTCGGATTTCGGCAGGGTTGGATCGGATGAATCCGCGCGATTCCCAATTGTTGCCTCTCCCTCTCTTCTTTCTCTATATTTGTTTCCCTATTTTCGACGGTAATGTGGATTCTTGGATGGTTTCGCGTACGAAGGACTACGAGACGAAACAAAACACGCTAATGGAAATTTCCTGGCTGGCTGGGCTGGGTGATGGCTGATCGGGACTGGGGCTGGTAGGTGGGACTCATTCGGCAGAACTATGTTGCAGTGCGGTTTGTTTTTATTAATTGTATGAAAAAACTAAATATCAATAAATTATTTTAAAAAATATTTACATAAATTACTTTAAAAATATAATAGAAAATTTATTCTATTTTTTATTCGAAAGAAGACATAAGTCATAAGGTAAAAAGAATGAAACCAATAGCACGTATTGATCTTTTTAGCTGAGGGATATTCTCTTACTGGGATATTTGGTTCGATTTTATTTGATACAAATTTATTTTGACAATGCTTAGTTAATACCGGTTGCGTGACCTTGTGCATGCGATTCGTAAGTAATTGCACTGCCAGTCACAAGTAATTTTACTACTAGTCGTTGAATCGCAAGTATTTTTACTGTCAACCGCAAGTAATTTACCGTTAGTCGCAAGTAATTTTCCTGCCAAATCACACATCCACACTCGGAAGAGTGCAGTAATCCTAATAAAAGTAATTTTACTATCAACCACAAGCAACTTTACTACACTACCACAGAAGAGTTACTCAGGGGCGGACCCACAGGGTATGCCAGGTGGGCCACGGCATACCCTGGGGCCCAGCCGACTTGCCGCACGCGCCGCCTCATCGCCTGCAGATCCTTCTTCCCCCAATCCTTCTTCCCCCAATCTTCTCGCTTGCTTCTGCAGATTGATCCATGTGGTGGTTCTACCGCAAGGTCCCCTCGGGCTTCTCAGGAGCCTCCACGGCCGAGGAGATCACCGCCGGCGTCGATGGCCGAGGCTTGGTCGCCGTCATCACAGGTAGGTACCAGTTACCACCTCCAGGTTGCTTACACGCATCTGAGCTGCTTCTTTTATCTCATCAATATTCAGATGTAGTACTAGCTAATCAGCTTTGATTCCTGAGCTATCCTTGTAATGGCATCTTAGTCAACCAATCCTGGCGTTGCGTGGCGTGCGCGTCGTCATGGCCGTACGCAACGTCTCCGCCGGCTTCAAGGCTAGGGAGGCGATCCAGGCCAAGACCCCGGCGCAAAAGTCGATGTCAAGCCGGACCTCACTCCATGGATTGATCCAGAGATTTGCATCGAGTTTGACGCTCGAACTCGCCCTCGGCATACTCATGTAAGAGCATGCGTCTCTGCTACTGCATATTAGTACATGCAGAAATTTTGCCATGCCCGTGCTGCATTTATTGGTCGACTTCATCTATGAACTGAACAGCAACGAAAAAATTATTTTTGTGAATAGGAAGAAAGGGTGAACATGTCAGCTAATGCAGTTCATCCTGGAGTCATTGCGACCAGCCTTTTCAAGAACAGGTCTATTACCAATTGTAATTAATTCTGAAATCTTCCAAACAATTCTGTGATCTGAAAAAAGAAATTCTAAACCAACCATCTCGATAGAGTGCAAATTTTACAATTATTTACCGAATTGGCAAATGGTTTTACCGAATTGTATATGAAAATTTTGGTGCAGCATACCCTTTGATAAAATCCTGGGTCCGCCACTGGAGTTACTGTGTGTGCCATACCGGGGCCAAGTCGTTGTCGGGCTAAGCACAACATGCCTGGTTACTGTTTATGTCATGCGTAGACCAGGACAACAGTACTGTGCCTCAGACCGGCACGGTTGGCCTAGCTAATTTAGCCAGGTTTAGGCGTTACCACTTGCGTACACATGAGCGCATAGGAGATTGACCTATGTGGTGATAGATAGATATGGAAACCAACACATGGACAACACTACATGTATAAGTTTTGTACTTGTTCATTGTTTGATATTTAAATAACTATATCTCTTCAGTCGAGTGTCCGTTTTAAATTCTGTTTGAACTATTGCGTTTCATACAACAAACCAAACAAAACAAGATTGGTCTTACATATAGTTTCAATGATATAATGGAAAAGTAAATTATTAATTACCAACGACTTAGAGTTGCTAATCATTAAAACCTAAAGTTGCTAGTTATCGACACCTAGATACTGACAACTATAATTAATAGCTAATTATAGTTGCTAAATGGTAGCAACTAATATATCAAGTAACATATAGAGCTACTAGTATATTTTAGTTGCTAGTAGTTAGCAATTATAGTTATTAGATACTAGCAACTAATGTTGCAGATAACATATTGAGCTACTACCAAATTATAGTTGCTAGTAGTAGCCAGTAGTTATAATTTCTATGTACTAGCAACTAATGAGCAAGTAACATATAGAGTTACTAGCAACTAATGTAGTAAGTAGCATGTAAAATAGCAGATACCATATAAAGTTACTAGTAACTAATATAGTAATTAATATATAGAGCTAGCAACTAATGTAGAGTTTGATAGTTATCATCAGTTTATCATATAAAGTTGTTAGTTACCGGTTCTTACATAGTGAAACATATAATTACTAGTAGTGAAAATTTAATGGTTACCAACACCTTAGAGTTACTAGTTAGTAGCACGTAAAGTTGCTAGCTATTATCACCTAAGTAGTGAAGCATATAATTACTACTAGAAAGAGAATTGCAAACTGTTAGCTCTTAAAATTGCTAGTTAATAAATAATTTATTAATATATTTTTAAATTATATTCAATATAGATCTTATTTTGTTAAGCTTATTATATAGATCACAATGATTCAGACAGAACGTAAATTTGATACTCGATTTAAAAGATATGAAAAGAATAAATAATGAAGAAGTATACTAAAGATTTTGTTTGCTTTTGGGTAAGCTCATCTCCGCACTCGGATTATGGGGATAGCATACGACTATAAAAGACCCAAAAGAATCGGTTTTCACAAAAGTCACATCAAATTTATTTTACATAATAGTGAAATAATTTTTGTCGAGAACTCCTAGTATGGTTGACTAAACCGAGACTACCATTCTACAAGGTTGTCACCGTTGACACCGTACCCGGTCAACCGTACCGATGCGGCCTCTTCCTCGCCTACCACCACTCCCTGAAACCTAACTCGGCTCTCGTTCCTGCAGAATGAGCGTTGCTAACTTTGCTACCAACTATCAAACCAGAAGTCATAGGTGCGATTTCTCTGATGGTGTCAAGTGCTGGATTTTTTTATTTTTTTATGTTGTGCGTGTGTTGGATATAAAGGAACAGCGAAAAGTCCTCCAACTTGCTACATGGAGTAGCTGACAAACGATTTACAGGGTTCATTATATCCCGCGGAAGAAAACAATGGCAACAAAATACCGAAAAGAAAATAAGGGCAACAAAATTCAACCATCAATTTAACACGGCTTGAAATTGTGGTAGCAAGAGTACCAAAACATGCCGTTCATTGTGAATCATAAATCATGGTACAAGTTCAAACAACTACCTGTAAACAACGACAAGGAATGCATCATTCTGCAATTATATTTCCAAGGTAAGCTGCGGACTAGTCGCTAGTCGGGATGTCAATCAGCTGAACAATGGCTCAAAAAGGGAGGGTGTCACGGCATAAGCTGACCATGGACCACAGAGCTGATCTGAAGGGCTCTGTGGAACTGAAATTCTTCAGCTCGGACAGCTGCTTGCGTATCATGGCCGTAGCATGTCCCGTAGTTGAAGCACTTGTTGTCGCTGTTCTGGAGGCAGCATATTGATCTGTTCTGGCGACATGCTCAAGACTTGCTGTACAAGCATCTTTTCCATCTCAGGTGTCAACTGCCCGAAAAACAATCAAGTGAATAGTTTATTTTACGAGAAACGGAAAAACATAACACAGAAGACAAAAGACACTTACAGGTGCTTCTGGGCGACCCGCCTGTATACCACCAATTCCTTGGGTCATCTGTCCAGGCAACCCAGGTATTTGTACAGGGAAATGGGAGCCAGCTGAAGATGCTTCAGGGTTGCCACGTCCCCATGGAGTTGATCTATCGACTTGCATACTTAGAGAATTGTAGTGCGAGCCAACATGTGCACTAGACTGAACAGATAGATCACAGGAATTATGTAATGACTATTGAGTCTATGATCAAAACATCACATGGAAGATGGGACTACAAGAATCTAGAGTACAACAGTAAAGCTATCCAAGAAGTCGCACATGGTTTCTTTAGATCGCGTTGTAGACAACATTGGACATATCAGCAATAAGCTGATATAAGACGGAACTAGTTCAAGACTAGGGATGGCAAATAGCCACTATATTTATATTTAATTTTTTTGCTAATTTTTGTTAGACCCTTCAGGCTATTATTTATAAGCTTGGCCATAAAATTGCTATTCTGATAATTAATAATATTTGCTTTTTTCATGGTTAATCGTGATAATAGTTGATATTTCATCTATATTTCCACTGTATGCACTATCGTGATCCTAGACTAGTGCAAAATACACAGAGTTTGGATTTGCATATTTGGGTCTCGATAATCATATAAAACTCCTACATGCCAAAAAGGACATTTTTACTACTGCTTGCCCACTCTCTCTCTCTAATCATCATTTTGTACCTCCGCTACGTGTAGAAGTAGTGATATTACCGTGATAGTGTTAAAATGACAGGAAGAAATCCATGTGTGAAGCAAAGCATGGCCCTAGAACCGAGAAGCAGCACATGCTGCAGGTGCATGAGTTCCCTACACGAGACTCGTCGTGGCTTGCAAGACCGAGTGCACTAGGTTGCCTCTAGGTTGCCTGGGCCTTCTGCATAGCTTGCACACAGTGCACAAGGACAGCACTGGATGCAGTGTAGTCGTATGGAGCAACAAAAAGCAGTGGTGGGCCCACAACAGAAACATGCCGGTGAAAAGCTACTGTATTGAACAGACACAACATGTAAGCGCTGCAATCGAACGAACGCGAGGCGGGTATGCGTTAAGGCTAACGCACACCTAGATGTGCAATAGATTTTCCGAAACATGAAATAGAATTATGATATAGTGGCTAATATTTTGCAGCAGAAGTTTACTGCATTGGTGCCTTAGGAATAAAATAATGCCTTATTGGACCTAAGAAAGTTAGTAAATTTTGAACTGCACATGGACCAAATAATAAAACAAAGCCAAATGAAAAAAATATAAGGAAAACGCCAGTAGAACCTAGCCAAACAATAGATGTAAGATGACAATGCTAATAAATGCTATATAGGCCATACATACATGAGCAGTATTAGTCTATTGGATAATAGATAAGGAGAGTCATTTACATGTTATTTCATTCAACTGTAGAGTAATGTGGATCATATGTCATTACTCATTAGATACAGAGATTTCAACAGCAGGTTAGAACATAACTACACTAAGATAGCAAGATGTTAGTCAACATTAGACACAAATTACTTGTTTGGACATGGTTCTTTAGGACCTAAAACTCTTGTGATGATAGCAAACAATTACTTCATCAAGGCAGTTCCAACATCTGGCTTTGAACAGCAAATGCTAAGCAAAAGCATGAACATTTGGGAAGATGCTTATATTTTCTTTGTACAAGGGAAATAACTCAATGTTAATACAGCATAATCATATCTTCCAGAAGACAAGAAAGCATACCTGGTATAGCTGTGGTGGTGGCTGGTTAGGCAACGGCGGTGGCTGGTTAGGTAATAGTGGTTGACCTGTAAGGAAAGAAGTTTGTGGATTCCCACCTGGCTGAGAAATTCCAAATATGATGGTCAGTTTGCAGAACATAGTATCTAGTTATCAGGATCATGTAGATTTAGTGTAGAACCTT
This sequence comes from Dendrocalamus sinicus, assembly GCA_036346575.1. Taxonomy (NCBI): domain Eukaryota; kingdom Viridiplantae; phylum Streptophyta; class Magnoliopsida; order Poales; family Poaceae; genus Dendrocalamus; species Dendrocalamus sinicus. The sequence goes on along the minus strand of CM070654.1, from coordinate 31,282,369 downwards.
ACATGAAACATCTGTTGTTGCAGCATGTGTTGAGGAGCATTTGTATGACTCAAACCAAATGAATTGGGCACTTGCGGATGCATCTGATGTGTAAAGGGCTGCATGGAAGGTGGCCTAGGTAACTGGGGCAAGGGTGGTTGTAACTGCTGATTAAACATTCCAGGATTTTGCAAAGGTTGCTGTGGCTGACTATGAACTGTAGGCATATGTGATGGAACATTTGAATACTGTGGAGGGATATGAGGAGGTAGGGGAGCATTTGTATGCTGAGATGATTGAGGTGCTGATGCAGAAAGCATCTGATGGATAGGGTATCCTTTTGCTTGCGCTGATTGTGGTTGGTTCGCTGACATAGTTGGAAGGTCCAAAGATGATGTCAGATTAGAAGTGCCCGATGAAAATGGGCCAGAAGGCTGCACATTCTGTTGATTGGCAGGTAATTGGGATTGGGACAAGCTAACATGATCTTGAACTGTAGCTTTAATTGATGAAGAAGGTGTTGTCTGCACAGCTGTGGGTTGGGCCATGTCTGAAGATTGTGCCTGTGGGGACAGCAAGCACTTGGTGACGATAACGTTCAATTTTCTGATTAAGAATTCAAAATGCAAATATTAATAAATGTCAAGTCAAAGAACTTAAGTTACATACAGATTTAGGCGTTTTCACCATTCCAAGTACTACTTGCGCCTGCAAGTAGAAATGCATATAAGAAATCCATTCTGCACAAGTGTGTATAAGAAATTCATTCATCGCGGGCAATACAATCCAGTTGAAATTAGTAACCACATGTTGTGTCAGATACCACACCAAATAATTTTATATTGATGTGGAAGACATCAAAGCAGATTTTTCCAGGAGAACAAGAACATAAACAGCTGTAATAGAATCTTTAGAACAAACCGTTGGAGCACAATCGTCAAGAACAAGTAGTGGGCTCAATTTTAGAGAGTTTGCTAAACAGCAATAGTACATGACACACATTCACTCAAAAGAGCTTCGTAGCATATGATCAACGCTAATACACTAAACCCCATGGTCTCACTGCAAGACTGCATTTTCCATCTGTATCATGTAAAGAGCAACCAAGACAGTTTTTGCTACATAAATGTTCATCAGATCCCTTCTCGATGCAAACATGAACCAGCCCAAACTGGAAGAGCTAACAATGCAAAAGTTTCTCCCTAAACTGTCAAGCGATTACCAGCTAAGCTACATCCTCTTGTAACAGACATGAACTTACCCTTCTGCATTAACGAAATGCGAAATCTCTACAAGGAAAATCATAACGAGACTCCACAAAACCCTAACCCCCCCCCCCAAAAAAATCGAGGATTTCAAGAGCACTCGCAGCAGAGGCACCACCGTTCCCCTTTCTCCCTACGCAAGTAAACGCAAACCACCTAAGAGAAACCTCACCCGGAAGAGCGCGCGGCTGACGTCCGGATTGTCGACGAGCATGCGGCGCACCCTCTCCTGGTCGTGGTCGATCATGGCCTGCGCGTGCGGCGGCGGCACACCATCAGAGACCGGTAAAACGGTGAGAAATCGAAGAAAACCCGGCGGGGGAGAGAGAGAGAGAGAGAGAGAGAGAGAGAGAGAGAGAGGAATTGGGCTCGTAGGGTTCGAGGATTGGGGGGCGCACCTTCATCTGGGACATCATGTCGTACATCTCGGGGCGGGACATGGCGGAGATGTGGGCCGCGAAGGCTTCGCCTGCCGGCTGCTGCTTCGCGGCCATGGATGGGAGGAGAGGAGATGTGGGCGGGGGGCGGAGCGTTCGACTTGCGAGCCTGAACTGGCTGGCTCTACAATAGCCGCACTTCCTTATAGTTTTGGATTTTCAAAAGAAAAAGAAACTGTTCAGTTTTTTCAAAGTTTTTTTCGATAAGTTTTTCAAAGTTTTTGTGAGTAATTCCAAGTAACCATGATAAAGTCGCTTATCAAATCTAAAAAAACAACTGATTAGGTTAGAAAGTAACCAACAAGAGATTTAAACTCGAATAGTGACCAAAGCAAAAAGTGACGGATACATATAAAAAACTAGACTAGATATCAATTTGATTAAGAAGATTAGGGATAATTGATTCTTTGCCCCTCAGTATGATTTTCTTTCATCATTTGCTCTCTTTTACTTTACCATTTATATTTTGCCCTAAAGTTATAATGACAGTTGATATTTTGCTTTATCTACATATTATATCATTTTTCATTTGTTGAGCTCCCTGGAGCTCATGTGAATAGACCATATTGCTCTTTTGTGAAATAGTTGAACAATTCTTCCTCTTTCTTCTCCAAATCCAACGGATCGGTTCACCGTCGTGCCAGCCTCTAGTCCAATGCCGCTTCGGCGACTTCATCTCCTCGAGGTTGACTTTAGCAGCCACATGCTCCTTTGTCGCGCAAAGATCGAGGCAAGCGAGATCCAGCGCCACCGAGCGCCAACTCCTCCTCTAGAAGCAGCAGCTCTGGCTTTGCCCCGCCGCCTCGCCCTCCGCTTTCTCACTTGCCTCCACCGACGCCGCTGAGGCGCGGGTCGAGCACCAGCGACTCGGAGGAAGCACTCCCAAGGAAGGAGATCGTTCAGCACGTGCGCCAGCCGGCCACGCTCTTCAATGAGGATGATGTTGCGCGCTTGTGCTGCCTCCACGCCGTGCTCGAGTACCCAGCCGCGCCCGCCACCGCCTCAAAGCTATGGACCAAGGCAGCGGCCATGGCGAAGCCCAAGGCGGCACCGTGGCCGGGAGACGGGAGGTTGAGGACGAGGGGAGAAAGGTGGTATTGGAGGTGCTTTTTGGTGCTACCCTACGATGGCTAGGTTGAGTGCCAGGGAGGCGGCGGCCATCGCATGGGGTGAGGTGATGAGTGGAAGGAAAAGAGAGGAGTATTTTGGTCATTTATAGAAAAACGATTCAGAAAATAATATAATATATAGATAGGGTAAAAGATCAACTACTAAACTTCAGAGCAAAATATAAATGATAAAGTAAAAATAAATAAATAATCAAAAGCAGCCAAACTAAGAGACAAAGAATCAATTATCCTAGCAGATTAAGCATCTACATCAAGAGGACTCAAATCCTACCATCTCCCATCAACTATGCTATCCCATCGACGGATAGACGTCTTCGATACGGGTAAAAAAAGCAATTGCACTTAGAATTAGAACTTTAAATTATAGAGGTGCACATTTTACTAATAAATTTGAAGTGCTTCTCGCCAGAGTTGAGAAACATGCTGCGTATAGTTTTTATGAAATGTACGAAACATTTCACGAAGTAATCATCTACATACACAAAGCACGGAGGTGAGGGCAATTGCTAGTGGCGTGGTAGGTCCCATTTAATCCGGTTTTATATGACTTTTAACTAAAATACACTAAGTGGCATTCAATTAAAGGAAAAAAGAAAAAAAATGTTATTTTCTCACGGACAATACAAAGAAAAAGAAAGAAAAACACATTAAAAAACCAACATATTTTAAATGATTTATGAAGCTAGAAACCAAAAAACATAAGCTATTTAAAACATGACTTTACGTTGCCAAAAACTAGATGAACATAATAAAAATTCACGTGTGTGGCAGTACACCCAAATGTGCGAGTAGTGTGTGTATGTGTATGGTGCCATTAGAAAGCATGTTGCAATTCAATTCTCAAAAACAGAAAAGAAGGGTAAATATACATGCAATCAAAGACGCACAAAAGGACGATCTGGCGCAAATCCACCACGGAGATTCCACACAAATCCATCCACCGTCCATACGGCATTTGCAGGAATTCAGCACTGGGAAATACGACATATTTGCTACTGTACAGTTGCAGTGAGCAAAAGTACCAAAAAACAGACAAAAAAAAAAAAACGAAATTAAGAAACTAGAAGGTAGAAGCTAAAAGCCTAATGGAGAAGCCGAAATTAGTAGGGTCTCAAGCCATGGCATCTGCTGTAGGTTTGATGTTGCTTCTTCCGAGTTTGATTTTGATTTCATGTTCTAGGTTTTCTGGGGGAGTGGATCTGTGTTAGTATTGTAGGTGTTAGGGTTTGTGTTTTAGGGGTATCTGGGGGAGTGAATGTGGGAGGCGAATGGAGGGGATTATCATGTTCTAGGTGACATCAGAGTTGCAGTAGTTGATTTTTTTTCTTCGGTTGATTTTGTTCTAGTAAGCAGGTGGGGGAAACGAGGGTTTCTTCAATCTGAAACCTACAGGAAGAGGAGGGACGGAATGGGAACTAGTGATTTCGTGTGATTACACACTTGTTTCATTTTCTTAAACTTTTGTGGATGTGTTATTGACATGCGTCATTTTTATATACATTTACCCATCATTTTGCCCCATTATTTTTTGCATTTTAGGACCATTTATCATCATTTGCACTATTTTCTATATTTAATTGCTCGAAATGGACTATTTTACATTTTTTGCACTTTTCCGCAGGCCGGCGCGATCTAGGCGCATAAACGACAAATCTGGATCTGCTCAAATGCGGTTGTATGCTGCGTCGTCACGAACGCGTGGGATCAAACCGCGCTAAAAATGGAGCTCCGGAGGGGCCAAAACAGAAGAAACCAAATTGAAGGAAGGACCAAGCTGTAAACCCTAAATCTTTGGAGGGCTAAATTGAAAATTGCCAAAAATCCCCAAACCCTTAACCTAGCCGCCGCCGCCGCCTGGGGAACACTCGAGCCCGGTTCTTCTTCATCCCTTTGGCCTCCCCTTTGCTTCATCTCCTCCCTCCTCCTCACATCTGGCCGCCGGCGAGCGCCGGGCCGTAGCTTGCCATGCGCCCCCCCGTTCCGCCATCTCCGCATCCACCACTGTTCCTCCACCGGTACGCCTCCACGCCACCAGCTCCCCCCCCCCGTGCCTCCTCTCGCCGCTTAGCTCCCCTGCGCCTCCACACCTCTCCACCGCGCCTCCTCCATTCTCCTTCTCCGGTCGCCGCTTCGCCACCGCGCCACCCCTTCCTCTTCTTCTCCACCTCCGGCCGTCTTCTCCATTCCTACCCGGTCCCCATTCTCACCGGCGCTTCCTTGTTCTTCTCCCCAAGCCCCCTGTGCTTCTCCTCTCTTCCTCTTCCCTCGCATCTCCACCTCTCCCCGCCGTTCCACCGCAGCTCGCCGGTGCACCTCCCTTCACCACCTTCTTCCACCACCGCTCCTCCGTCTCTTGCCATCCCCCACCAGTGCGCTCCGTCGGCAGCTCTCCTCCACCGCGCCACCACGTCCTCCCCGCTCCTCAATCCCTTCCACCTCGGGCGATCCCTTCTCAGTTTGGCCGCCACCCTCTCCGGCCGCCGCTCCAAACCCTGCTGCCTCTCCTCTCCTCCCTCCTTCTCTACCTCCGGTCGGCGCCGCCGCCCCATCTACCGATCCGAGCCCACTTCTTCTCTTCACCCGAGGGCCGCCCCTACGCCATCATTGTCGACCAGCCCGTGCCACGGCGCGGGCGGCTGCGACTTCTTCACCCCACCATCGCTTACTACTCCATCGCCACCACGCCGCGATCTCCGGCAACAATTTCTTCCACCGACCGCCCGCTTCCTCTTCACCGATTTGGATGGCATCGACGCCATCGCTTCCTCTCTACCGCCTCCAATCTCTCCTCTGCTACTTCTACCCCATTAGGTTGAATCCTTCCCAAATCTTCTATTCTGATTACTGTTGATGTTGATTATCCTGTTCATTACGGACTTTGTGAATTGTGAATGTTAATCTGCGGTATTGTGAATTTGGTTGATATCTCTGTGTGATGGTGAATTATGCAATCGATGAATGCTTGTGCTCACCGAGATGTTATTTGAGATCGATGAATATTCGTTATTGGATATTGGTTCAGCTCATGTTATTTTGTTTAGCTTTGTTAATATGATGTTAGGTTAGTGTGCGCATGCGTGATCGGTTCTGTGTAGGGTTTGCCCTGTGTTAGTGTAGTTGTTATTGTTAATTTGTGTTAGTGTTAGTTGTGTTGCGCGATTTAGCGATTCGGCGACCGTCTTCCTACCCTTGCCATCTCGACCTCCCCTTGCTTCTAGACTCTCTCTTTTCTTCTCTCTACGGTCTGTCGATAGTTAAGACGTGCGTTCGTTTGTTATAGTCATGTGTTTGTCGTGTGCCGTCGTCGTCTAGTTAGCTGACGATCGTTTTCTCCCTCGTTCTCTCTCGACTCTCTCCGTGCTTCTAAACTCCCCTAGTGCTTCTCGACTTCCTCTTTCTGTCTAGCGATCGGTGGTTATTTAGGTCGTCGGTCGGTAGTTGCTTTCGTCGTGTAGTCGTCGTTGTAGTTCGTGTGAGCACCGTTTCATTTGACCTAGCTTTAGCTGAGCACCGGTAGCCTCAGTCTAGTCCCTGTGGAGAACACGACACTCGCCGCTATTTCAGTGGCAACCCGTGCACTTGCGGGTGTGCTATTTTTGCACGATCAGTTATCAGTACACCAAGTATTATGCAATTGAGAAATGTAACGCCCCCATTTCCAGGGGCGCGTACGGACACGGCATTCCGCAACTATTCACGCATGAATAGCTATGGAGTGTCGCGCAAGAGTATACCATTGCATGCTTACAACAAAAGTCCAACATATATTTCACATATGGAATAACATCCAGTTTTTGACAATGGGCGTGCAAGCCCAAAGTATAATTACATTACAAAGACTTCAGAATCCGCTTGAGCGCGCGAAGACCTAAAGCCACGGGTCCTCGTCAAAGAAGAGATCCTCCGGGACTTCCTCAACGGGGAGACCTTCACCTTCGTCTTGATCCTCTAAAGAGTGGATTAAGCAAGCCATGAGCCAAACAACCGGCTCAGCAATCCCCAAAGGGACTCTATCTTACTACATGCACGGAGTTACAATGGAAGGGAGTATACTTGGTTTATTAACTTTGGTGGATGCAGTTTTATTTGCAAACATTTTAATAAAACAGACCCAAAACTACTTCTTAAGATCTCAGGGGTTTTTCAACAAAAGTTAATCAACCAACTAATCAAGTTAAAGCATGTACAAAACTACTTAAGCTTTGCTGCTGGAATCACCCAAGTGACACAACTCCATTAACCGGGAGCACGGCGTACTCGAATACCATTTTATTGAGTCTGCAGAGTTGCCCAACTTTACCCACACGCATCCTTAACCCTCATGACTGAGTTAAGGAACCGGGTCTTTTTGCTGCTCAACCCTTGGTATACACTCCACCCGATAGATAAGAAACCCGCACATCCTCAGGCATCCGTTGGCCATCGCGGAACGCCGGACCCGAGTTGTGGGGACCTATCGTTGTCTTGCTCCGACTCCCAAAGCGGGGTTTCACTTAAGTTGAGCAGGTACTAAACCAGGGTTGACAAGTCAACACCTGTGGTTGAGCGGTCACTATGTCATTTGCTCAGCGTAAGGGTCTAGACCTTACATTTTCCATGAGGTCCGCAACCTCCAACCTAGGGTAAGCGGTGGGTGAAAGCCGTCTCGCGGCGCCCCACAACACCCTTACCCCCAACTCCAATCCTAGGGTAAGAGGTGGGCGAAGACCGTCTCGCGGCTCTTCCCCAACCCTTACCCTACCTTGTGCACGCCGACACTCTCCGCTCTAAGATACGGTGTCCCATACCACCCTACCTTAGAGTCGGGTTTTCCAAATTCTATTGGCCCGCAGCCACAACCTTATCAGTGTATAGACTTTGCATGATAATAATATGCTACAGTTATCTAGATTAACAGATAATTATTTCTAGGGTTACAAAGGCATGGCTACAAGTTTAACAGGGCATTTGTCGGTGGTAGGTTTATCTACATAACATGTCATTCTAAACATTTTATTTTACTTGAACTAACATTTCAGAACTAGCTCAATGCAAATAACATAATAGCATAATTAGATAACATGGGTTGCAACATGATCAAAGGATTTGAGACTTGCCGTCAATCCGGATGATCTCGGCTAGCTCGAACGTAGAAACTCCTGGATCCTGCAACTGCACTTGAGCTTCCGGGATCTCCGACACTAGCGCAAACACATAAAATAATTAAATCCAGCTTGAGACTAATCAAGCGAGGAAAAATAAACTAATTAAAAAGGAGTAAAATGCATAAATCTCCAAATGGGGAATTTTAGGAATTTATCTGGGATGAATTTGTGGAAGTGGAGGCCAAAAATGGGTCCAGGATATTATTTGCAGCAGAGTGGTGAAATTTGGGAATTTTTGAGATTTTCTGTGATTTTCTAGAATTTATTTGGATTTTCTGGGATTTTAGAAATTGATAAATCCAGGAAAAATCGGTGTGAACAGTGCGGAGACCGGCCCAAGACTACAGTGCGGCCCGGCCGGGAAACGGTCCACGCGCGCACGCGGTGCGGCGAGGCGGCCGCGCTTGCCCGAAGAACGCGCACCGTCGCGACCGGATGGCCAACACGTGGCGGGATGGGCGGTACCGTGAAGCGAGCGGCAGCTGGCGTCTGAAGCGATCCGACGGAGGCGAGGTGGGGTGGTTATGAAGATCCGACGGTCGCGATACAACGAGGGCGAGCGAACCGGTACGGGAATTGGACGGACGAGGGGAGATGAGATCAAGGAGATCAGACAGTGGAGGAGGGGCCACGTCGCGGGGATGGGTCGTCTTCCTCCTCCAGCCGCTACAGTACCCCCGCGGCAGGGATACAGTGGCGACGGCGGCCTGGGCGCCAGGGGGCTCGTCGGCGGCAACCGAGGGTACCAGTGGGTGGAGCGGAACACGGGGAACCCATTTTGAGCAGTTGGAAGGCGAGGGGTTCAGAGGGGACGGCAGGAGGCAAAGAGGGGAGGTTCGGGTATTTGGCGGCGAGGGGGATCACCGACGGCGAAGAGACCCAAACGGCGGTGATTTCACGGTCAAGGAAGGGTGGTGCTCACATTAGCGGTGACGATGGGAGCTGGGGAGCTGCGGGGGAGTCTGGCCACGGTGAGGTGGTTTCGCCGGTGGTGAGCTTCGGTGATGGAGCTCCACAGGGACTCTCCTGGCCAGGGACATTCACCAAAAGGATTAGCACATAGAAGTGATGCTCAGGGTCGAAGGAATCGGAAAATGGGGGCGGAGAGGAGAAGATCCGCTTTACGGGGTCGCCGGCGCAGGGGACGACGGCGGCGGGGCCTGGGGCAGCGAGGCTTCGATTGGTAACTCGGGGAGGTAGCTGGGAGGAGTGGGAAGCGAATGGGGGTGTTGGGGAGGCGTGAAGAGCAAAAGAGAGGGAGGGAGCGGTGAGGCGGCATTTATACCTGAGCGGGGGAGGAGAATCCTTGGGGAAGAAGGAACGGGCGGGGCTCTAGGGTCAATAGGAAGACAGGGGAGTTGGAGGCGCGTCTCCTCCGCGCGAGAGATGGCCTTCGGCTCGCACTGAGTGATGGCGGCGCGACGGAGCAGTGAGTCCTGCACGGCGAGGAGCGTCGCGAGAGAGAGGAGGCGGGAGGCGCGCAGTGGGGCCGGAGCGAGGCGGCGGCGCGCGCGAGCGTCCACTCCTTTGGACCGAGGCGGTCGGGGCAGCGGGCGCGAGCGAACCCAGCGAGGGCAGGTGTGGTGCGTGCGCGCGCGGCGGCGCCTGCAGCGTCTTGTGAGAAAGCGGGGAGGAGGCGGTGCTGCGGGAGAAGCCGGGAGCGCGGCGGGGAAGCGGGAAAGGGGAGGGCGCCAGCGAAGGAGGGAGGTGCCCGGCCAAAAAGGGAAAGCGGGATTTCGGGCGACTTTCCAAAAAGGGAAAGTTTCCAGATTTCACTCAAAAATCCAGCAAAAAGCAAAGAAAATTTTTTGGTTTGAATTTTTGGGGACTTTTCAAGAAATGAGTCGCAGGAATGGACGGTGGGTTGGGGGGAAACAGGGATGGGGGCGGTGTTTTTTTAGATATCTCGTCCTTTGATTTTGAAGCAATATACATAGCCTTTTGGATTTGTCGTGGAGTGTCTTTACAATACTAGATCTATTTAGGCATGTTCTTTTTGGCTGCGGTTTTTAGCTTTTAGCTGCGGCTTGTGACTTTTAAGTTGTTTGTACGAAAAATTAAAGAGTAACATAAACTCACGTGTGGTTTTGGCCGATATAAATGAAGTCAGTAAAGTATGTACTACAATTAACTAGTAGACTTTATCTTGAAAAAATACTCCATTTAAAAGCTAGTTACTTTAGAAAAGCTGAAAAGCAGCTTTTAGAAGCTGAAAAGAACAGGGCTTGTGCTTTCAGTAGGATATCATGCAATAGCTATTAATTACAAGCCATTATGAAGATTAAGGATCTATACTTGATTAGGTGTAATGTTTTGCTGTAAGTTACTCTTAGTTACTTTGTCTTTTTCATAGGCATGATTACAATAGTGTTCTTTTCTTTTTTGTTCCAACACGCAAGCTAATTGGGGAGGGGGGATATGGGGTAGTCTGGTTAGAATGATGTTTAGGTCTAGATCATGGTTTACCCAATTTTTTATACCACATCAGTTAGTACTTTGGTATGCATGTATATTTTGTCTCTTTTTTTTACCTGCACATTTGTTGCTCCAGGTGAACCAGTGTTTGCATAGCCGCCATCATGGAAATTCTGTTTTGGAAGTAGTCGCTGGAAATGGAATAAATCACTTTTATGTTAATTTCATACTAATTTTACAACATATAACGTATGTAAAAATGTTTTGATATTGTATAAAAATGATTTTGTGCTCTTAAAAAACCAATTAAGTTTATTATACTTGGAAAACTGATGCAGTGCTTGCCTGTAATCCACCAACATGCTGCAGTAGACTTGTGAATGAAGTGTGCCCCTGTAATGGTTTTATATTATATAAAAATGGCACTTTCACGAACAACACATATACACCATGTTTTTACCACACCAACAGGATTTGTACATCATGCTATCTTAAAGTTTTAGAAACTGCTCATTTACATCATGCTGAACGGTAACCATGGCCCACGCATTTTCGTAGAGCCGAATGGGGTGCGAGCAATCTCCAGCCCACTAGCCCGCACGCCGCAGCCACGGCCGGTAAGGCGACAGCAGGCCGGCAGGCCCGATCCGGGATAATGAATGATCTTATTCTTTTCAGCTTTTAACTTCAGCTAACTACTATTTATTAAATTAATGAAACGTAATTAAAAACTATAA